>JAEIGP010000850.1:5000000-6250000 GCA_018904095.1 Zaprionus ghesquierei | reverse complement strand
AAAAAAAAGCTTCTAACGAAATGCCCGCGACTGTAGCTACTTATTCCACACACACACACACACACACAAACTTCTACACTCAAAATGGCGGCGCGCACATCAAAAGTTTAAATCGACATTAAGCGACAATTGCAAGTGTTTTAGCATACAAATGACAGCAGAGAGAGAAAAGGAGAGAAAGATGTAGGCGGGGGGTGTGGCAAAAACAGCAGCTGCCTCAGTGTGCGCCACATGCGCCAAGCACATAAGTTTTCATTAAAATTCATTAAATTTACGCCGCGACACAATAAAAAGAACGAAAGAAAGAAAGAAAGCAAAAGAAAAAGAGGGAAAGAATGAATGAATGCATAAAACGTAGGCAGGCAAGTGAAAGTGGGCGTGGCGTGGGGGCGCCTGACAATATGTCAACATTTAAATTATTACAACGCATTTAAATAACGGGCAAAGTTTTTTCCCATTCCTTTATCTCCCTTTTCAGCGCTTGCTTTACTGATTGTGTTCTACTTTTGTCCAACATTTTCAGTCTCAACAAATTTTTCTGCACAACTTTTAAGTTTTTCCCAAGCGCTTTAAGTGTACGTACGAAATCGCAATAATAATAATAGGAATAATAACAATAACAATAACAATAATAAAAGAATAATATAAATATTCAAATTTCGCCATCTCATGCAGGGAGATGGCAAAAGTGCAGCGCATGAATATGCAAGACAGTGGCAAAACACACACTTCACACTCCATGTCCGACACAATGAAGTGCCAGACGAGGAGCAGAAAGATCCTCTCTATAGGGAGTAGTGGATGGGCGGGAGGGCAGCATATGTTGCTGCGGTTCGGCATAGAAAGCATTTACGCAGCGTTGTCCAACGACAAGAACAGGCAAAGTCAGTGCTAGAGAATGAAATAGAAAAAGGAAAAGAGAAAGAGGCAGAGGGACACAAAGAAGTAGGAGTGGAAGAAATGGAGTCGCAGCTGAGCAACGCTATAAGTGCACTGAGCGAAACATTTGGTTAGCTAGGCGTAGTTAGAGTCGGCAGAAGAATGCAACTGCAATATCTGTCTGTCCGTCTGTCTGTCCGTCAGTGCGTAGAATACTGTAACATTCAAAAACTATAAGAGCTAGGGCCATTAAAAAATTGTCTTAGCACTTAACGCAGATTAAGTGTATTTTAGAATTTGACCACGCCCCCTTCAGCCTTTGTAAATCAAAAACAAAAGATTTTCAATCGCATTTTGCGGGCTACAACATTCGTTTTTGGTGTATTACATATAACTTACATATATTACTTTCCACTGTAGCGCACTTATCTGATTTAATTGCACATTTCACGCTACTTTCCGCTCAACCCCGCTAAGCTTTTCAACTCCACTCCCCCGCCAACGTTTCTCGCAGTGTATAATAACTTTAAATATCAAAATGCAGACTCCTGCTAACTGAGTGCGGTTTCGGCCAGGCTGATAAATGTTTGCATTGCGCAAATTTATGACAGACGGCAAAAAAGTTGCACTCGTATTTTGTGGCTCAGATATGACAAAATATCATATCGCATATATTTCTGGTAAAAGTTACAATATGCATGGTACGGCTCTGTATGTATGTGCGTGTGTGTGTGTTTGACTGTGTGGAAAGTTAGTTAAAATGTCAAACTGGGCAACTTGACGTGGCTCGCCCGCCGCCTCCGCTTTGCTCTCTATCCCACTCTCCCTCCCTCCCTCTTTGTATATCGCTCATACGCCGCGTGCGCTGCAAGCGTTTATTGCAAAAGTTTTTATTTAAATTCCACTTTGGCTCGCTTTGGTCACAAATTCAGTTGCAGTTTGCAGTTGTTCGAGATTTTCTTTCTTTCGCTCTCTGTTTTGCCCCACGTTCTTTGCCTTTTGTTGCCCACAAAAACTTGCGTTGACTTGAGTAGTTCGCTTCATTGAACAAGTTCATTTCGCATTTTCGCATAACATGCTGTGGCCCAAGCCTGTGTCACCTGTGGGCAAAAAAGGGATTCGGGTCACTGGGCTTCCCCGTACTGACCCGGAAAATGCTTGCCAAATTCTGCTGACCAATCAATTATTTAGACAGTTACTTGCCGGCTAATAAAACCAATTTGGTTTCGTTATAAAGTTGTTCACACAAACACACAAAGAGAGAGGGAGAGCAGAATCAATTAACAAAGAGGCAGCTCATCAATTAGAGAAGTGTGTGTGTGTGTGTGTGTGTTGTGTGTGGGCAAACTTTACGACTGAAGAGTCAATGCAATGTTGGCCATCACACAAATCGCAGTCGATTCAAAGCAATCAAGTTAATTAACGATTTTTGGATGGCCAACTAGTGGGCTACATAATTAATTAAGTTCAGTCAGACAAAAAATCAACAGCATGTGTGGGAGGGAGGGAGAGATGGATAGGGAGAGAGACAGACAGCATTGCCAGCACAGCAGTTTGCAAGGCAAGTTAAGCGAATTGCCTGCAGGGACGTAGGCCAAAAGGGATTTGCCTGACTTGGACGACGCTACTGTCTCATGGCACTAAACATTATGATAATGATATGTGCAAGTTTAAGTTAGATACTTCTTTCAGTCTCCTGTCCCTTTCGCGCCCCCAGTTCGATTAGAAATAAGCGTCCATGACGGCACATAAAGTTTTAGTTTGTCCAGAAGGTGGTCGTGACTTTTTGCCTGTGACACTTTGAGTGATGTTTGGCTAATTAACTACCACGCAATTACGATAAGCAACAGCGAGTGCCAGAGAGAGAGAGGGAAAGAAAGAGTGGGGTACAGTGTGTGCGAGTGAGACACACTTGGCCTCAAGGCACTTGCGCCCTGCAAGTCGCATGTATATTTAACGCGCTGTCACTTGCGCTGACAGGCAACACAGAAAGTGTTTCTAACAAAGTCCTCAGCGCACACACTCACACACACACGAGCACACTCACACACACTTTCACACACATATGCTTGAAGTATCGCACACTTAATTCATTTAACTCAAACATTTTCATTTATTTATCGCATTATTCTGCGCGTTGCTTTCTGTTTTCTTTTTTTGGGGCAGACCTAATGACTTCCTGCTTTCCCAGAGCTTCCGGCGGAGTTTGCACATGTGTGTGTGTGTGTGTTGCTGACACCCACATGTGGTGGCTGCGTTGTGGGCGCGCGCTCGTCAGGCTCATTGAATGTTTTTGGCATGTTGCCCGGCTCGACACCATTATTTCTGGTAACAAGATAATTGTATAATGAAATCCAAACAACACTTTGCCTCCCCCCTCCTCTCACCCTCTCCCGACTTGTCTGGCAGGCATCCTTCTGCAGCTTACCCCCCTGCCTGTGCCTCTTAGCCACTTCAACTTGCCGGCACAACACAATGAGTTGACGGCAAAGTTCGCTGCTTTTTGCCAACATTTCACACACAAAGACAAAGACTTTTGTGTTGATGCTTCGGTTTGCTTTCTATATTTTCTCTTTCTCATTTCTAGCACTCCTCTTTCCCCTCCCTTCTCTAGCATTTCGTTTGTATTGCTGCTGATTGAGTGGTAATACCTCGTCTACGGCAGGGGGTATATTGGAGCTGCAAGGCAATCATGTTTGGGTGAGGAAGTTGAAGTACGCAGTAGAGTCATGAGTTCTATACTTGTATGATATAAATTATAGATAGGAGATCATCTTTATACAGCTAAAGCTATACAGCTGCCCTGCTATGCTCCCTTTTCTTCTCTTATGCAGAACTTTAAGCCTTACAGTAAGAGTTCAATATTTATACAGAACTCTCAAGAATAAAATCTCTAAAATGTATAAAAAAATTCCTGCCAAATTTCCAGAGCATTTCTACGTCTAATACAAAACTGATTTCTGCCAACTAATTTCGTTTCCTTAAGAGATTCAGTTTTTTTTTTCTCCCCCCACCTCCCAACTTCTTCTCACTTAATTTCTGTGCTGTTTTCGTCTTGTCATGCTCTGTTTCTTTTGCTTCTTCTACTTTTTGCCTTCCTCCTTTGTTTCGTTGTTTGCCGCCTGGCGAGTGACAATTGATTGACAGCAAAAGTTAATGGCTTAAGTGCGCCGAGGAAGAGCTCTACACAGAAAGACAGATGCAGCACATACATATACATAGGGTAAGCAACTTCAGTTCTCTACTCAGCTCTCAATCTGAGCTCAAACTTATTGAAACATTTCCGCTTGCCAGAGAGTATTGAAAAAGTATTGCAAAACAAGAAGAAAATGTGCGCATATGTAAAATGTAGCCACGCCCACATGGCAATCCCATTACCCATTCGCAATGGCAGCCATCAGTCAGGCCAAAAACAACAACAGCAACAACAACAAACGCATATAAAACATGTTCACTCCCTCTACAGTTTGGAGTCTACTCTTCACTCTCTCTCTCTGGCAGGGCACAAAATAAAGACATAACGCAAACAAATGCCACGAGCAGGAGTGGAAGAAGGGGGAAGGAGGGAAGGTAGCTTGACTGGCAGTCGAGTAGCTTTTAGTGCGTTCAAGCTGAAAAATATATAGAAAACAATAAACTGAAATTACAACAAAAGGCAGCATGAGAAATATTGGCAAACAAAATGCTCATAAGCCATAAAAAAAAGCTTGAAAAAAAGGCTGAAAATGTAATGAAAATATTTTACAAAAACATGCACAGAGACAGGCTAAAATTTGATGTGTAGTTATATTTTATTTTGTACAGAAAAGGCTGCCAGCCTTTTTATAATATTTAATATTAACTATTTGCCAGCTCACTCACACACTCACACGCTGTCTCTCTCTGCCATTGATACGCCCAATCATTTTGCATGCGCCAATAAGCTGAGCTGTGTCTGGGGACATGCCGTGGCAATCGATGCGAGTAAATCCTTCAATTTCGCCTAGACATGGCAAGGCGCTTTCAAATCCAATTGTCGGCTAGACAACAACAACAACAACAACAGAGAGAAACGTAGCACAATAAAAAGAAGCGACAGCCCCAAAAGCCAACGAAAGGGATTTGTTTGTGTGCAGAATATACAAAACGAAATATATATTTATATATTGATATTTGTTTGCCTGCCTTCTTTTTTCTCTGCATATGCAAAGAAAGAGTCAGCATTTTGTTATTTGCCTTTTGAGGAGGAGAGACGCAGGAGCTGGCATTGTGTTTGTGCCAAAGATATAACATAGTTTGATGCCATACCCATCGTAAAAGTTAATACCAGCAGCTACTTGTGTGTGTGTGTTTGTTCGCTGTTTGCGCTGGATTTGTATCAAAATACTATGGGCAACGTGGCGTATGCGCAACGTGGACAAGAAAGCAAGTATCAATCACCTGCAATTGCAACTGCTGCAGTTCATTGCCAGCTTAGCGCTGACTTTAAGCCGATTTACAACTGACAACTTGAGCTAATGAGCAGCTATGCACTCAGGTATGCATTGCTGCTGTCCAAGCAGCTGGGCCAATAAAACTTTTTCAATATGGCAGCGCATTAAAAAACAAGTTGCGCAAATGCCAGACAAACTTGCCAAGTGCAGGCACACACTCCCCGTTCGTGTGTGTGTGTGCACATCATGTGCGACTACAAATTGCTTGTTGAGAAAGTTTTAAAAATGCATTTGCGCCCAGCGTTTACAAGCAGCGGCAGCATCTTGAGACACATTGATAAATGCACATTACTCATACGACTAGTGGTACACACATACTGGTGATTAATGAGCCAGCTGCCGTTGACAATTTTGAATTACAGCCGGAAATGGAACTAGCTATTCAAGTGGCAATGTGATAAGTCATCAAGAGAACGACACGGACAGGTCAGGCAGCTACAGCTACAGCTACGCTGTGCCAGACAGTTGTCATTAATTTTGCTCAACAGGGCATCAGAGAGGGGAAAGGGAAAGGAGGGGTCAGGCAGCCTGACCACATTGCACAGCATTTCATGACAATTTAACGCAAACTGTGCAAGGTTTTCTATATGCCAACACAATGGCAACGCCCCGACGCGATGCGGCGCGCAACGTAGTCTGGCAAATAAATGTAATGAAAAAGTAGTCGAAAAAACATCTCAGCAGGGCGAAGGAAGAGGACGAAGGCGAAGCGAGTAATCGATGCGGCTCACATTAGGTTTGCCAGCGAGGACATCCACAGCGAGCTGACCTGCTATGCTACTTGGCCAAAGCCACCAGCATTTCGAGTGCGCCTTTGAGTTTCACCCCATACCTCAACTTACTCTCTCTTCCTCTCATTCTCCCCCGCTCTCTCTCTCCCCCTCACTCTCTTTGCACTGCTTTTTATCTTCGTTTATCATTTGTTGTTCACTTGTCGAAATTTTATTGCTGCAATCTTGTTTGTCGTCGTCAAAGGAGCCCCAGGACACTTGGCATGCCATGCCGGCGGCGGCCATGGGGCATACGAGTAAGTACACTCGCACACACAGCAGGCAGTGGAATACTTGAGCTTGGACATGGGACAGTACATTGTTGTTAAGGCTTCTATGGCTGCAGGATATGCGTCTAATAAGCGTGCGTGCGTGTGAGTTGTAAGCGCATTACGTATACGTAATATAGAAAACGCCTTGCCTTGTCGCACCAGTTTAAAGTGCAAGTCGGGCGCAAAATTGATGAGTTGTCGCGCTGTTGGCTTCACTTAAAGTTGAGTGCGTAGATGAGAAGAAGATGGAAGAGAGAAAAGAGGGAAATAAACAAATCATACCATGCTAAATATGCTCCCAAACTTAGCGCATCTTAAAGGAGACTAGCAAACTATTTGAATTTAGGCAGCTCACGCACTATGGCTATGGCATTTATGACCCCCCCACAACAACAACAACAACTGCGATACATGTTGTGTCAGCAATGAATTGTTTTTATGTGCTAATGCTTAGCCCCTGCTTCTGCTGCTGCTTCTCCTGCTCGTACAGCTATCTCAGCTGTCCTTCCCAGTTGATTTGTTTGCATGCACAGCACGTAAAGTGATTTGATTTCAATTTTCCAGATTCCACAAACCGGTCAGAGCGCCCAGGAGTCTACTTTGATACTACTATTCGCATGTTTCAGGCAACGTATGAGTTGGCAACATTGCGTATACGTAACGCCAGTGATAATCACTGGAAAAATCCGCCACTTAAGTGTGCACATAAATTTGATTTGCAATTATTGTGAATACCTTGTGGTAATTATCATAACTGGTGTATATTTGGTAATGAAAAAAATTATTTACAGTTATCAAATTGCAAGTTGTTTTTGCCAAAATAAAAGCGCCAAGACAGAGCTAAAAATATCAGCATATCTTAGCAGGCAGCTAAAGTTCAATTGATAAGGGAAACCCAAAATGGAATTAATTTATATATAATTTTATATATACATATATATTTATCATATTATATACTACTAGCATACAATATTTATCGCCTAAATTCCACAGAATTTTGTAAAGATAAATTATTTATCGGATTATGCGGGAATTAGACTGCGTACTACGTACTACGAACTCTATGCAGATTGTTTACTCATTGAGCTTTGGAAACTCCCACAATCAATTGGCGTCACAAATAGCAAATCACTTCAAGTTCCGCTGTCTGCGCATACTCAAGTGTGTTTGGTTTAAGTTTGTGGCGAATCTTGAGATTTCGATACAATCTCAAGTGAATTTGTTTTTGGCACGAGTCAGGCAAAGGCAAAAAACCGGCTACAAAAGTCACATTGATCATTCTGGGAAGCGCAGCAAAGCTGTCACTGATAGCAGCCAAACGGGGAAACTGATAAGCGTGTATATAAAAGACTCGCTTGGTCAGTGGGAAATCATTCGTTATACGGCAAACGATCAATATGAAAGTGCTCGTAGTTCTTGCTCTGGCTATTGCCTCCGTCTCTGCTGGCGTCATGCCCCAGGGTGCTCCCATCCAGCCCCGTTTGCTGCCCGCCTCCGTCTCCATTGAGGGTCGCATCACCAACGGCCTGACCGCATCCGAGGGTCAGTTCCCCTACCAGGTGGGACTAAGCTTTGGCAGCAGCAGCGGCAGCTGGTGGTGCGGTGGTTCCATCATTGACAACCAGTGGGTGCTGACTGCTGCTCACTGCACCAGCGGGTATGTAACGGATCCTCGCCAGAATTTGAGCTGGTGCTAACGATTTTTCATCCTTCTAGCGCTTCCTCTGTGACCATCTACTACGGTGCCACCGTCCGCACCAGCGCCAAGCTCACCCAGACTGTGGCCAGCAGCAACTTCGTGCAGCACGCTAGCTATAACTCGATCGTCTTGAGCAACGACATCTCCCTGATCAAGACCCCCTCCGTCACCTTCACCACCTACATCAACAAGGTTGTCCTCCCCTCCATTGCCAGCAGCTACTCCACCTATGCCGGCCAGAAGGCCATCGCCTCCGGCTGGGGCAAGACCTCTGATGCCGCCTCCTCTGTTGCCAACAATCTGCAGTACCAGACTTTCGATATTGTCTCTGTCGCCACCTGCCAGTCCACCTACGGTTCCCTGATCGCCTCCAGCAAGGTCATCTGCATTGCTACCCCTAACAAGAGCTCCACCTGCAACGGCGACTCTGGTGGCCCACTGGTGTTGGCCAGCGACAGCAAACTCGTCGGTGTCACCTCCTTCGTCTCCAGCAGTGGCTGCGAGTCTGGTGCCCCAGCTGGCTTCACCCGTGTCACCAGCTACCTGGACTGGATCAAGACCAACTCTGGCGTTTCCTACTAAATTCACTAGCAGCGGGACTCCTGCTTGAAATCACGATTAATAAAATGCAATACCCGAAAAAAAATTATCTAAATAATTATTCTAATACAATTATCATATCAAAGAGAGGTTTAGGAATAACCTAAACTATATATGTATAAGGAAATCTTTAAAAAAACTGGGTTTATTGTCGTTATTTAAGGCAATTCTTATCAGAAACTACTGGGAAAGTGTTTATTATGCTAATGTTGTGTTGCTTAATCGATTTCAAGCAAAAACTAAAGTTTTAAAATTTTTTTAAAATTTTGAAATTTTTTCAAGGGGGTAGCATGGAAAAACTGTAAAAAATTGCGAATTACCAAAACCAATTTATTGTTATGCCAACTCAATCTAGAACTAAAATCATTAAGAAAATTACATTCCAAAAGAAAATCGCTTTTTTTTTGGCTAAGTTATGCAAATTTTAAGTCAATAGGTACTAGGGAAATTTAGAGTTTATGTATATACTAAATTTAACTTAGAAATTGTTTCTATTTATAACAAATTTAACACAAAACTTGAGTTTTATACTTATTAAGGAAAGATAATATTTAAATTCTTAAAAATTGTGGAATATTTAGTGCTTGTTATTGATTAAAGCTCATTAATCTAAAGAAAATCCATGAACAAAATGATAATTTTTATAATAATCGCTTGATTATTAGCTATGTTACCAGTTGAAATATACAACTAAGGTAGTACTCCACGCCAAAAAGTATGCTTTAAAAGCGAAGTCTAAGAAGTTTGCCTCTTCCAGAATAATATTTTGTCAGCCTAATAGTATACTATTCCCGTAAGTTGCGAAAGCAAAAGTTAAAGTTGGTATACCCCTTGGACCATTTTCTAAACGATCGAAGAGTATACAAGTTATAAGCAATTGTAACAAATGGGTATGTAATCAATTCGATGTGGATAATTAACTTTTTATGCTGGAAGTATATTTAATAAAGTTCTTAAACTAAACTAACACCACAAACTCGGCCACTGCACGCCTAAAATGAATCATCTTGTAAGTAAACCAATTTGTTTTCCGAACTACTTAAGATAAATAAAATTTTAACCCTCAGGTGCTTTTGATCATCTCTGCTCTAATATCCATTGCGATCGCCAGCCCTATGCAAACACCGTCGGTGCAATATACTGTACCATCCAACGATTGTTAACAAATAAAATCACAAAATGATATTGGAATATTAAAAAAAGGAAATTCTGCGAAAATACAGACTGTATAATAAATATAAGCGGAACTTACCGTAAATTTATAAATAGATATTCTACATATAACTAAAAAGATCAAAGCGAGTTAAGTTATTATAAAGTACAGCAACTTAAGCTCATAATTTACACAGGATTTCTATATTCTATTAAGAGATTACTAAATATAGTTAAAGCTGACTGACCGATCGGTCGAGTATTGTTTTAAACAAGTATGTACAAACTCTTTAGACTTTGAGCTTTATAAATGAAGCAGGCATTGGACTTATTTTTAACAAATTGAGAAATTTGACGACTTGAAACTTGTAGATTTCATTATTTTTTTCCTCACTTTTCTATTAGTCCAAAACGTATTATATAGGCTTTGCTAATCGTCTATTTAATTGAATTAATTACTATAAATTTTAAGGTATCGAAGAAATTTACGATTTATTTATTTGCTTAGCTTATCAATGTTGTTGCTTTTTTTTATATATTATCATATCTTGGCATAACTTGTGCCACAGATAAGACAATCATTTGCAGTTTCGTATTATTTCATTAATCAATTTTGATTGTCATTTCGTACGTAAGCATAATATTAGGGTGGACCTTTGCTTCAAGAATTTATAATATAGATGATGATACTTTTTCCAATATTGAACAGAAATATATACCCAATAGATGATAATTATTCATTTTTGAATAAGAAACTAGCTTTTCCTTGTGACTTATAGAAATTTAACTATACTAACGATTCCTATTTTCGTAATATTGAAAACAGGGTATTATCAAACGAGTGCACACGTCACAAGAGTTTAGTGCTATCTCGGCTGAACTGATACAATCTTAAGCACAAAAGACAGATATAGAATATATACTCACTGATTTAGTTATACGTGGATTCCTAGGGAGACCGACTGAGCATGACAGACGAAAGGGAACCCAAAGAACTTGAATAAACTAGCAACAATGTGCATGATAAAAAGCTTCAAAGAAGTGATAAGTGATAAGACCCACCAGGGATTGGGTATATAAGCTGGAATAGAGAACAATTAAAAATCATTCGTTCAACGATCAATATGAAGGTGTTCGTAGTTCTTGCTCTGGCTTTGGCCTGTGTCTCCGCTGGCGTCGTGCCCCAGGATGCTCCCATACATCCTCGTGACCTGCCCGCCGTGGCCACCATCGAGGGTCGCATCACCAACGGCAAGACCGCATCCGAGGGTCAGTTCCCCTACCAGGTGGGACTTAGCTTCACCAGCTCTGGCGGTGGATGGTGGTGCGGTGGCTCCATCATTGGCAACCAGTGGGTTCTGACTGCTGCTCACTGCACCAGCGGGTAAGTGAAATCGCAATCAATCGTCAGCTAACTCCTAACTCACATGACTCCCTCCTTCTTTTGCAGTGCCTCCTCTGTGAACATCTTCTATGGTGCCACCAACCGCAACGCCGCCAGGCTGACTTTGACCATCGGTAGCTCCGGTTTCCAGCAGCACTCCAGCTACAACTCCAACACCCTGGCCAACGATATCTCCCTGATCAAGACTTCATCGGTCAGCTTCACCACGTACATCAACAAGGTTGTGCTCCCCTCCATTGCCAGCAGCTACTCCACCTATGCCGGCCAGAAGGCCATCGCCTCCGGCTGGGGCAAGACCTCTGATTCGGCTTCCGGTGTGACCAATACCCTGATGTACCAGACCTTCGATGTCATTTCTGTGGCCACCTGCCAGTCCACCTATGGCTCGACTGTTGCCTCCAGCAAGGTCATCTGCATTGCTACCCCCAACAAGAGCTCCACCTGCAGCGGCGACTCTGGCGGCCCATTGGTGTTGACTAGCAACAGCCGCCTGATTGGTGTTACCTCTTTCGTCTCCAACAGTGGCTGCCAATCTGGCGCCCCAGCTGGCTTCACCCGTGTCACCAGCTACCTGGACTGGATCAAGACCAAGACCGGCATTTCCTACTAAATGCACTTTCTACAAAATTGAATGTTGAAATGATTCAATCAAAATAAATCGCAAAATTTTAGAAAAATTTATGGCAAGGTTTTCTTTTTCTTGATCAACAGCATAATCATCATATTTAGTTGAAAATAATATGATAAGAATCTTAGAGATCAGGAAAGCTAAAGCTCAACATGCATAGTTTTCAAAAGCTTTAGACTTTCGTAAGACGCATGCGAAAAGTATGCTACAAAGAAAAGAGATCTTATTTAGACGGGACGATAGGTTCTCATAGAACTTGATATTCCAAGACGATTAAGTCTTTGATATCTTATTTAGTTTCCTAGATATATCTTAAATAACCTACTATACCCTCTTACAACA
This sequence comes from Zaprionus ghesquierei, assembly GCA_018904095.1. NCBI lineage: Eukaryota > Metazoa > Arthropoda > Insecta > Diptera > Drosophilidae > Zaprionus > Zaprionus ghesquierei. The sequence continues at coordinate 6,237,781 of JAEIGP010000850.1, read as the reverse complement.
ATAAAACAATCTATTCTTCTAATGCTCTTTATTTAATTACCGTTTTTCTTCTCTTAATAGTAAATGCCAGTATGATCACGAATCCAGTCCAAGTAGCTGGTGACACGTACCATTCCCTTGGGTGCGCCGGAAAGGCAGCCAGCGCTGGAGCCGAAGGACACGATGCCCACCTGGTAGTTGTGATCGTGCAGAACCAGAGGACCACCAGAGTCGCCGCTGCAGGTACCCTTCCTTTCGGGTGTGGGAATGCAAATGAGCTCTGATCCAAAGTTGCCATAGTGGTTTTCACACTCCGAATTCGGTCCAATCTGTACATCGACACAGTTCAGGTACTCTGTAACGCCAGTATCATCCGAAGTCTTGCCCCAACCGGATACCAGAGCCCAGTAGTTCACATAGTTGTTATTATCGCCCAGAGAAGGCAGACGCACACGATCCACCAGAGACCAGAAGTCAACATGGGGTGTACGAATGAGGGAAATGTCTCCAGAGCCGTGTTCGATGAAGTTGCCACGACCAACGGTATGAGTGAACTGACCCTGCAAGCGCCAAGTTGAACCATAGTAGATGGTCACAGACTCCATGCCATTGGTGCAGTGTTTGGCGGTCATAACCCACTCGTTGCCAATTACCGAACCACCGCACCAGGTGCCGCCACCATCCTTGCTGAAGCCCAAACCAACAATGTAGGGTACTTTGCCCTCGTATGCGGGATATCCATTGGTTATGCGTCCCTCAATAGATTGACCCACTGGCACATCCTTCCAGAAGACACGCTCCTCGAAGGCAGCTGCCGTTGCAAGCAGCGCAAATAATACCACAAACACCTTCATGTTGACCAACAAACGAAACTTAATAACGGTTTCAATTATTTACATTGCTTATATACCCCACATACCTTATCGATAATGCAAATGGCCGATAATGATTGGAATGATTTACAACAGGAATTGCATTTTATTCGTCCGATTAACTTGTCGATACTCTCGTAAATCTTAGCTTGATACTTACATATCTATTCCATGATTATAATGCAGCCTCTACTTGTGCGGTTATTTACACAGGAAGTACATTTTATTCCGCTCAAGATAAGATAAATATTAGTTATGTTAAGATAAGACCCCATAATCATGTTCATTGAACTAAAAACCCCAGACTTATTTGATGTTTCTAGCTTTTTATAAACTCTTCGCTTCAAATTGATAAGCTTAGATTAACAATTTTAGAATCTACTTTATAGTCCGCTACTCATGGAGTTTAGTAGAAGAAGTTCCGTTAATCTGTGATCCTAGATCTCAGAGACTATGAAAGCTAGACCCACCAAATTTCTTGACAATTTGACTTATTATTACACGCATATCAAAAAGGTGTTTAAATTTAACCAAGCCCCCTTCCGCCCCCTAAAATCATTTAACGAATTTTTAAAAATCTAAAATAAGCACAAATTGGAGTCAAAAGGCTTGAATTTTACAAGAAGTTGACTTGAACTGTCCTATAAATTTTGATTAATCTCAAATACATATTATCAGATCCAGAGGAAATCTTTCATTTAATTTCGTATGCCTGCAAGGTATAAGAAAGCCTATCCCTCCAAAAACGCAAGATTAAACAACCAAATCAACTTTGATTTTCTTTAAGCTTTTTTATTATTGAAGTATTTAGTAAGAAATGCCAGTGTTGTCACGGATCCAGTCCAGGTGGTAGGTGACGCGAGCGAAACCAGATGGACCACCAGATTGGCAACCAGCAGCGGGCACGAAGTTGGTAACACCGACCAGTTTGTTGCCGTCGTGTGTGACCAATGGGCCACCGGAATCACCCTGGCAGGTGGACTTGCCATCGGTGACGCGCACACAGATGATCTTGTCTTGGATCAAGCCAGTGCCATAGTAGTTGGCACACTCAGAGTTGTGGATGATCTGCAGATCGACGCACTGGAGCCAGTCGGGCAGTGGGCTACCATCGTAGGTACCACCCCAGCCGCAGGCAACAGCCCAGTTCTCGTTGTAGTCATTGTAGCGATCATTGTAGCTGGGCAGCTCAACCTTGTTAACCATGTGCCAGAAATCGACATGGGGGATGCGGATCAGAGCAATATCGGCAGAGTTGTGGTTGATGAAGTCGTTGCGGCCAACCCAGTGGGTGTACTGGGCGTTGGTGCGCCACGTGGCACCGAAGTAGACGGTCACAGACTCAGCGCTGCCGGAGCAGTGCTCTGCGGTGAGCACCCAGGTGTTACCAATGATGGAACCACCGCACCACCAGCCACCGCCGTTGCCGCTGAAGCCAAGACCAACGGTGTAGGGTGCCTTACCCTCGTACGCTGGATAGCCGTTGGTGATGCGGCCAGTGATGGAGGATTTTGGCAGATCCTTGGGGTGGATCATGCCATTGGATGGAGCAGCCGATGCTGCGGCGACAGCCAAAGCCAAGAACGTAATGAAAACCTTCATGTTGTGCAGACAACTTGTGTAGCCTTTGGATCAACACACCACTTATATAGAAATCGATGAGTGTTTGCTATTTGAATTATCTTGAAATATAATATAAATTATATAGACTATCTTTACAACCGATTAGAACTAGAATCGTAAATCTGTGTTGCAAACAGTTAATTAGATTGCACTGAAACTCTGCCAGACGCTTGGCCAAAGATTAGATACACTTGCCCAGATGTGGTAGACAAAATCTATATCAATAACAAAAGTAATAATTTGATAGACTTTAGACTTATCTGACCTAAATCAATGTTCACATAGTAATTGTTAAAGTGAAAGTCATTTCCTCTCCAAAGTAAGGGTATTAGCAGTTTCTGTATTCTTCTTAAATGTTTCCTGTTATCAGCCACAACAGCGGAAATCAAATAATAAGCTATCGTGGAGGGCCCTCAAGCTTTTGCATAGCTAAACTCAAGTATCAATAAATTAAATTCACTTGAGTTTTTTTAATATCAATTAGGAACTCAAGTTGCTGTTATTTATTTTCTCTCTTTGTCTTTGTAAAAAAACCTTAGAAGAGAACCCTTAGACATTAGACCCTTTATTAAGCCCATAAAAAAAGTACCTACAAACTACACTGAAGACTCAAAAAAAATTCAAATTGAACGTCTTACAAGTTTTAAAAATAGAATACCCTTTGTCTGCAGATTACAACTTGAAGGTTGCTAATCATCATAGTACCCAACACCAGCGAACAAACCCTCTCAAATGAAACCCACAGAACCTTCAACGTATGTTCTCTTTTATTGATCAATCAGAGTTCCCAGCTTGCTGGCTTAGTAGTAAGCAATGCCAGTGATATCGCGAATCCAGTCCAAGTGGTAGGTGATGCGTTGGAAACCGGAAGGATGACCAGACTGGCAACCAGCCGAAGATACCCAGTTGGTCACACCAATGAGCTTTTTGCCATCGTGGGAGACCAGTGGGCCACCGGAGTCGCCACTGCAAGTCGATTTACCCTCGGGAGTGCGCACACAGATAATGTTATCGCGCACCGTGTTCGAGCCATAGGTCTGCTGGCACTCGGAGTTGGACATAACCTGCAAGTCGACGCACTGCATCCAGTCGGGCAGATCACTGCCATCGTAGATCTTGCCCCAGCCGCAGGCAAAGGACCACCAACCGTTATAGTCTCTGTAACGCTCGTTGTAGCTGGGCAGCTCCACCTTGTTGACCATGTGCCAGAAGTCCACATGAGGAATGCGAATCAGTGCAATGTCATCGTAGTCATGGTTGATAATGTCATGAGCACCAACCCAGTGGGTAAACTGGGCATTAGTGCGATGCGTGGCACCATAATGCACAATCACATGATCAACGCCTCTGGTACAGTGCTCAGCAGTTACAACCCATGTGTGACCAATGATGGAACCTCCACACCACGAGTAGCCGCCGTTCTTGACCAGACTCAGACCGACAGTGTAAGGGGCCAAACCCTCATAGGCCGGATAGCCATTGGTAATTCTTCCCTCAACCCTGCTCGTCTTTGGCAAGTCTTTCAGGTGAACTGTAGCCTCTGGAGGAGCTGCCGTGGCAATAGCCACAGCTAAGGCCAAGAAAGTAACGAACAGTTTCATTTTTGTTGCACAACTAAGTTTGCAGCTACATCCTGACTAGCTTTTATTTCATTTGGACTCCTGATTTTGGAATTCCAAATATACGACATTGTATAAATCCGACCCGATAATACGTACGACCCCCCACGATACGTACAACACGTCCGATAAAACCTAACACAACATAAAAGACTAGGAAATACCCTGCAAAAAACATGATGATTTCTAAATTGATAGTTTCCTCTCTCACTGAGATAATACAAATTGCATAAATTTAATCTTTAGAAAACCTGAAGTCCATTTCTCAAAATAATTTTGCGCTCCCTTTAAACCACTTCAAGCTCCTTTAATTACATTTAACGCAAACTTTTAAATAAAAAACAAGTGTCTACATAGTGATGATTCTATAGATGAGATAAGGATGTTTTCCCCAAAGTAAGAAATTTAAAATATATGCCTAAATCACAATTATCTATGAGAGTTTTATTACTCTAAGGAAAGATTTATGGCACTCTCAAAAATCAGATAAGACAAGAATACACGTATTTCCCAAGGTAGCTCGCAAGTATAAAAGCAGTTAGGATTCTTTAGAGAAGCACAAGTTGCTCACACAACATGAAGGTGTTCCTAACTGTTCTGGCTCTGGCTGTTGCCTCCGCCTCCGCTTTCGAGGAGGTGGTCCACCCCAAGGACCTCACCAAGGTTAGCAAGATCAGCAGCCGTATTACCAACGGCTACCCAGCCTACGAGGGTAAGGCTCCCTACACCGTCGGTCTTGGATTCAGCGGTGGCTGGTGGTGCGGTGGTTCCATCATTGGAAACACCTGGGTTCTGACTGCCCAGCACTGCACTGGAAGCGATGTGACTGTCTACTTCGGAGCTACCTGGCGCACCAACGCCCAGTACACCCACTGGGTCAGCCAGAGCAACATCATCAACCACTGGGTCGATGATATCGCTCTGATCCGCATCCCCCATGTCGACTTCTGGCACATGGTCAACAAGGTTGAGCTGCCCAGCTACAACGACCGTTACAACGACTTCAATAACCAATGGGCTGTTGCCTGCGGCTGGGGTGGTACCTACGATGGTAGCCCACTCCCCGACTGGCTCCAGTGCGTCGATCTGCAGGTCATCTCCAACGATGAATGCAAGCGTACCTATGGCGATGTCACTGTCAACACCAACATCATCTGTGTGAGCACTCCCAACGGCAAGTCCACCTGCGGTGGTGACTCCGGTGGCCCATTGGTTTCCCACGACAGCAACAAGCTGATCGGTGTCACCAACTGGGTATCCGGTGCCGGTTGCCAATCTGGTCATCCCTCTGGCTTCCAGCGTGTCACCCACCACCTGGACTGGATCCGTGAACACACTGGTATTTCCTACTAAAAACCTGAGGTTTTAGTTAAAATTTAAATAAAGCAAAAAATACGAATACTTCTGACTTACTGCTTAATATGTGTAGGTTTTATATGTGCTTATACAACCATCTGTTTAATTCAATTAGCCTTAATTGATGTTTGATATCGAGAAAAGTGAGGTTAGCCTGGCTATCGAATTTATCGAATGCTTCCCCCAATACAAGAGATCAGTGACAGTCTTGTCATTTTGATCAAAGAAGGTGAGTTTCCTCTCTCAGATCGGCGGGTAACATTAGATTACTGTGGCGACACAGCCTTAGCAATGTTAACCCGATCTGGCAGCCCGCCACAGCAATCGATAGTTCCGCAAGCAATATTCAAAGTTACAGTTAGTAAGAGATAACCGCTAAGCACAGACACACACTGAAGTGTTATATTAATCATAATCTATGTTTAAGCTCTGCTGTGTTAACAAGCGATAGTTATCGATGTGATTACCATACCTATCGGCATGCTTTAGTAAATTTACGACACATAATTATAACACGGCACACGCCAAGCGGAAGCAAAACTTATGAATGAAAGCTTAACGTCATTCGGTTATCAGTTCGTGCTGCCAAATTTAATCAAATCAATCGCTGCTTCAACCTCGCATGGGAACAGAAAATTTCAAATATAAAAGAAAGATTATCTTTGGCCTGCAAAATTATTGATACCCTTTCAGTATAGGCATACATTATCACAAAATTTTCCTTTGCTAACTGTATGAAACTTGTTTATACTATTAACAAAAAGCTCAAAAAATCTTAGCAGCTATCGAAATCAGCTGTTTATTGTTTGAGTCTGATCAATTTGTAGGTACGGAAGAAGGTGTAGCCCAATTAAAACTAATTTGTAAGCTGCAAAACCGCAATTCACAAGAGACTTACCATGAAGTTGATCTTAAGGATGAAATTTTAATGTTGGCATACCTGCAAAGAAAGGGCAAATGGATAACAAGTGTAGACTAGGCTGTTGACATTCAAGGAAAGTCTTCAAGAGACGAAAATAGCTCTCTATAATTGATGTGAACTTCTAATAAAAACTTAAAGAATAAGGGTGCAAGGGCACGCCAGCAAATATGTTCGTACTACGTGTAAGTTTATTTGAATAGCTACCTAAATCACAATTATCTATAAAAGTTTTAGTACCGAAAAGATAGATTTATGAGACTCTCAAGAAACAGATAAGACATGACTCTGTGTATTTCCCAACGGCCCTCGGTACTATAAAAGGTCTTGAAATTTCTTAGAGAACCACAAGTTGCTCACACAACATGAAGGTGTTCCTAACTGTTCTGGCTCTGGCTGTTGCCTCCGCCTCCGCTTTCGAGGAGGTGGTCCACCCCAAGGACCTCACCAAGGTTAGCAAGATCAGCAGCCGTATTACCAACGGCTACCCAGCCTACGAGGGCAAGGCTCCCTACACCGTCGGTCTTGGATTCAGCGGTGGCTGGTGGTGCGGTGGTTCCATCATTGGAAACACCTGGGTTCTGACTGCCCAGCACTGCACTGGAAGCGATGTGACTGTCTACTTCGGAGCTACCTGGCGCACCAACGCCCAGTACACCCACTGGGTCAGCCAGAGCAACATCATCAATCACTGGGTCGATGATATCGCTCTGATCCGTATCCCCCACGTCGATTTCTGGCACATGGTCAACAAGGTTGAGCTGCCCAGCTACAACGACCGTTACAACGACTTCAATAACCAATGGGCTGTTGCCTGCGGCTGGGGTGGTACCTACGATGGTAGCCCACTCCCCGACTGGCTCCAGTGCGTCGATCTGCAGGTCATCTCCAACGATGAGTGCAAGCGTACCTATGGCGATGTCACTGTCAACACCAACATCATCTGTGTGAGCACTCCCAACGGCAAGTCCACCTGCGGTGGTGACTCCGGTGGCCCATTGGTTTCCCACGACAGCAACAAGCTGATCGGTGTCACCAACTGGGTATCCGGTGCCGGTTGCCAATCTGGTCATCCCTCTGGCTTCCAGCGTGTCACCCACCACCTGGACTGGATCCGTCAACACACTGGTATTTCATACTAAAAACATACTTTTTCAATTCATATTTAAATAAAGCATTAAAAACAGATTATTCAGATATCCTGATTCATGTATGTAGTCTTCATATGAATGTATCTAGCCTATCTGCATAAACTATAAGATAAATAGAAATATTTCAACGGAAACAATGGATTCTATCAAGAAAAGTGAGGTTAGGCAGTCTATTGAACTTCCCTAACAGATTGCTTTTCCCAAAGTTTAAGATCCACGGCTGTCTCTTTATTACGATACTTTTATCGAAATCACATCCATCGCTTTCCCAGTAAAATGAGAAATGTTAAAGTCCTGCTATACTAACAGGCGATAGTTATCGATGTGATCACTCCATTTATCGGCTTGTTACAATAAATATATGGCATCAAATTGTAACACGGCACACAAGGCAGATGCGAAGCTTGAAAACAAAAGCAAAACCTCTTTCAATTATTAAATCAATCGCTGTTTCGATCATGCATGGGAACAACTAATTTGAAAAATTAAATAATTGTTATTTTTGGCAAGACAAATGCTTTATTCTCTGTCAGCCTATGGCATTGATATCCACAGATTATTCTATTGTTAACTGTATGACAAGTTTTGATGTTTAGAAGAAACGTTTAGAGTGTTATCGAAAGACTTTTAATAAATTAAAAGTTAAAAAAAAAATTGGGTTATGAAATGCTATTTTACGGATTGACTGCTTCAATAAAAGAATATGCAAATTAAATTATAAAATTTAAATAGTGCAGATATATTGGTTACTGTTCAACTTAAACTGGAAAATATTGAACAGTATTTTAAAAGAAATATAATTGTATATAGTATCTAAAAATTACAAACAAAAATGATATGGTCACTTTTTATATATCCTGAATAATAAAAAAAATCGACCGATAGGTTCTATGGCAGCTATACGATATATCGGTCCAATCCGGTTTGCTCAAACTTATTTATACCATGCAGCAACGAGCGTTGCTAACTTCTGGCCATAATTTATATACCCTTTGCAAGGGTATAAACATTATCAAACCAGAGAGAGTAGCTTCTCTTCACCCGAAGATAACATAAACGAAGAAGTTTAGTAAAGTAAACTCAAGAGTCGCAAATATCTCACTCTATTCCTTACGAACTTCAAGGGAAAATTAAAAGGATTAAGGCACAAGAATACAAAATAGAAAATATTTATGTACTGCATTTAAATTATGTAGAATAGTTACCTAAATCAGAATTATCTATAAGAGTTTTATTGCTCATATGAAAGATTTATGAGACTCTCAAGAAACAGATAAGACATGACTCTGTGTATTTCCCAACGGTCCTCGGTACTATAAAAGGTCTCAGATTTTCATAGAGAAGCACAAGTTGCTCACACAACATGAAGGTGTTCCTAACTGTTCTGGCTCTGGCTGTTGCCTCCGCCTCCGCTTTCGAGGAGGTGGTCCACCCCAAGGACCTCACCAAGGTTAGCAAGATCAGCAGCCGTATTACCAACGGCTACCCAGCCTACGAAGGCAAGGCTCCCTACACCGTCGGTCTTGGATTCAGCGGTGGCTGGTGGTGCGGTGGTTCCATCATTGGAAACACCTGGGTTCTGACTGCCCAGCACTGCACTGGAAGCGATGTGACTGTCTACTTCGGAGCTACCTGGCGCACCAACGCCCAGTACACCCACTGGGTCAGCCAGAGCAACATCATCAACCACTGGGTCGATGATATCGCTCTGATCCGTATCCCCCACGTCGATTTCTGGCACATGGTCAACAAGGTTGAGCTGCCCAGCTACAACGACCGTTACAACGACTTCAATAACCAATGGGCTGTTGCCTGCGGCTGGGGTGGTACCTACGATGGTAGCCCACTCCCCGACTGGCTCCAGTGCGTCGATCTGCAGGTCATCTCCAACGATGAATGCAAGCGTACCTATGGCGATGTCACTGTCAACACCAACATCATCTGTGTGAGCACTCCCAACGGCAAGTCCACCTGCGGTGGTGACTCCGGTGGCCCATTGGTTTCCCACGACAGCAACAAGCTGATCGGTGTCACCAACTGGGTATCCGGTGCCGGTTGCCAATCTGGTCATCCCTCTGGCTTCCAGCGTGTCACCCACCACCTGGACTGGATCCGTGAACACACTGGTATTTCCTACTAAAAGACTAGGTTTTCAATTCTAATTTAAATAAAGCATTAAAAAAAGTATACATCTCATTTTTGCATTATACGGCTAAAAAAGGTCTATCTGTATGGGCACTAACTATTTGGTAGAATAATTAATGGATATCAAATAGAGAAAGTATCGTGTGAAACTTTTCAATCCATCTTTTCATCACTTTAATAAACTTAACAGTCTTAACAAAAGCTACAGTCGAGCGCGTCCGACAGTAAAAAGACATTCGCACAGCTTCGTAGTTGCGCACAATAAGTGTCAATGAATGGCACCACTTCAAACGTGTCATTGCAATAAGCTTTGCTTATTCGCACACACATACGGATACACAAGCGAAGCCTAGAACGACGCGTTATGCTGCAATGACGTGGACAGCGGATCTTTGGAAAACTTTAACTTGAATACCTTCAGTGTTTATTGTCCGATCGGATTGGGATCAGGTGCATATGATTAGCATCATTGTGAATACCGAAGTAGATAGCTGTAAGTTTAATACTTTGCATAAAATGCATAAGCAAAGTATTTGCGTGGACGGTGGAGGTGGAATTTTCAATTCAAAGAATAAAGAAACTATCATACCACAATTGGTGTCTCTAGGTTTTGCAATAGCTGAGATCCAGACGTTCATACAGACAGACGGACCTGGCTTAATCGACGCGACTAGTCAACCTAGATAAGAGATGCCTCCTTCTGACTGTTACACACATTTGCACAATCATTACGAATATTATTTCTTCTAATAAGTTCTAAATATACTTAACCTTTTTGAATAAAGAATATACATATTTAAATTGAAAGAGTTTGATTTGATTTTCGATTTATTGCTTTATTGGTAGATCATAACTAAAGGCTTTTAGTAAGAAATTCCGGTGTTGTCGCGGATCCAGTCCAAGTGGTGGGTGACACGCTGGAATCCAGCGGGGTGACCAGATTGGCAGCCAGCAGCCGATCCAAAGTTGGTAACACCAATAAGTTTGTTGCCGTCGTGGGAGACCAATGGGCCACCGGAGTCACCACCGCAGGTGGACTTGCCATCAACAACGCGGACACAGATGATGTTGGTGTTGACAGTGACATCGCCATAGGTACGCTTGCACTCATCGTTGGAGATGACCTGCAGATCGACGCACTGGAGCCAGTCGGGAAGTGGGCTACCATCGTAGGTACCACCCCAGCCGCAGGCAACAGCCCATTGGTTGTTGTAGTCGTTGTAACGGTCGTTGTAGCTGGGCAGCTCAACCTTGTTGACCATGTGCCAGAAGTCGACGTGGGGGATACGGATCAAAGCGATATCATCGACCCAGTGGTTGATGATGTTGCTCTGGCTGACCCAGTGGGTGTACTGGGCGTTGGTGCGCCAGGTAGCTCCGAAGTAGACAGTCACATCGCTTCCAGTGCAGTGAGCAGCAGTCAGGACCCAGGTGTTTCCAATGATGGAACCACCGCACCACCAACCACCGCTGAATCCAAGACCGACGGTGTAGGGAGCCTTGCCCTCGTAGGCTGGGTAGCCGTTGGTAATACGGCTGCTGATCTTGCTGGACTTGGAGATATCCTTAGGGTGGATAGTCTCCTGGAACGCAGAGGCGGAGGCAACAGCCAGAGCCAGTATAGTTATGATCACCTTCATGTTGCGAATTGAAGTTATTTTTTCCTTCGAAATCCGGTGTATTTATACGAAAAAATCAAGAGCCTTTTTGTTCATTATCTTTGAATGCATAGAGTCATAAATTATGCGAATCGTAAGTAATCTTTCTTTCGATAAGTAATCTTTATTAGTATCAGCTCCTCAAAAGTAAGGTGCAATTTAAAATATTATAATGGTATAAGTGGTAGTATTAACTTTGCGTATCTAAATACGCCAAGTACCATGGCGGCTATCGATCATACAATGAACTTACACCGACTAGGACTCTATGATGTCTATGATGTCGAAGTACTTACATAGTTGAACTTGTATAAATTTGGTGAAGTCTAAGAACATGCACCTAAAAAACTTACAAATAAAGTGTGTTATACTTTTTTTTCATTCCGTACGTAAGTTTCGTTAGTTATAGCTATGTATAGGGATCTCATTAGTCTGTTTCAGCGTGTACACTTTAATAATTTGCCAAAACATAAAAACATGAATGAACATAATCACGTACGATCAGTAGAGTGCTTTTGCGTTATCATATCGACTTCAACAATTTATAACTTCTTTCACTCTGTAATCTTAACTGATAACGATTTAAAAATATTTACAATATACAGAAAATAATAAAAAATGTTTATCAATCAAGACTTTATGTACTTTAAATTTTTATATTAACCAAGATGACTGAAGGTTTTTAATGTGAGGAGGCATCGCTGACCCCCCAGAGTCTAAATACTCTTGATCAGTAGCCGAATCAACGTATCCATTTCCATCTGAACGTCCGTATAAAAAACTTTATCTCAGAGATCCAAGGAGCTAGGGCTATCAAATTTGGTTGAGTCACGACGGTTAAATTTCGTAAGGGGCTGAGCTCAACTGTTGAGTCTCAGTGGTTGAGTTCCCTGAACGGCTGAGCTTAGCTATTGAGTCTCAACAGTTGAGTTCCCTGAACGGCAGAGCTCAACTGTTAAGTCTCAACTGATGAGCCTTAACGGTTTCCTGAATGGCTGAGCTCAACTATTCAGTCTCAACTTAATTGAACTAAGAAAGCTCTTAAACTAAGTGACTAGTTCGAGGTACATTAGACAGACGGACGGACAGACGGATATGACATTTCAAAACCTTTGTTTGCTTTTACAAACAGCTGAACGATCAGAAGAACAGACCATAGAACATTCGGCTAATGGGGCTAGATATTTTCTGAAGCTTGTAAAGCCTGCTTACTCTTATTTTATATTTAATAAATATTCGTAAGTTCCCCTCCAAAAGGAGAATATATTCATTTTGGAAAAATTGGAAAAAAGGTTTGCTTTTTCGTTTCTTGCTTTATTTAAATCACAACTGAAAACGTAGATTTTTAGTATGAAATTCCGGTGTTCTCACGGATCCAGTCCAGGTGGTGGGTGACACGCTGGAAGCCAGAGGGGTGACCAGACTGGCAGCCGGCAGCCGATACCCAGTTGGTGACACCGATCAGCTTGTTGCTGTCGTGGGAAACCAATGGGCCACCGGAGTCACCACCGCAGGTAGACTTGCCATCGGGAGTAGCCACACAGATGATGTTGGTGTTGACGGTGACATCGCCATAGGTACGCTTGCACTCATCGTTGGAGATGACCTGCAGATCGACGCACTGGAGCCAGTCGGGGAGTGGGCTACCATCGTAGGTACCACCCCAGCCGCAGGCAACAGCCCATTGGTTGTTGAAGTCGTTGTAGCGGTCGTTGTAGCTGGGCAGCTCAACCTTGTTAACCATGCTCCAGAAGTCGACATGGGGGATGCGGATCAGAGCGATATCATCGACCCAGTGGTTGATGATGTTGCTCTGGCTGACCCAGTGGGTGTACTGGGCGTTGGTGCGCCAGGTAGCTCCGAAGTAGACAGTCACATCGCTTCCAGTGCAGTGCTGGGCAGTCAGAACCCAGGTGTTTCCAATGATGGAACCACCGCACCACCAGCCACCGCTGAATCCAAGACCGACGGTGTAGGGAGCCTTGCCCTCGTAGGCTGGGTAGCCGTTGGTAATACGGCTGCTGATCTTGCTAACCTTGGTGAGGTCCTTGGGGTGGACAACCTCCTCGAAAGCGGAGGCGGAGGCAACAGCCAGAGCCAGAACAGTTAGGAACACCTTCATTTTGCTAGTTGAAGTTATTTTTCTGTGCCAAACCGTTGGTATTTATACCAAAAAATCCACAAACTCTTTCTTTCATTATCATGAAATGCATTGAGTCATAGTTCTCACATAAATTATGCGATTTGTTTTAATGCAAAGCTCGATAAGCTATCATTGTTAGTAGTATCAACTCCATTACGCCAAAGTGCATTGAAATATATTTGCCAAAACATAAAAACATGAATGAACATATTCACGTACGATCGGTGGAGTGTTTTGTCGTTATCATACAAACTTCAACAATTTATAACTTTCTTTTTAATTGATAACGATTTCAAAATATTTACAATATACAAAAAATAATAACAAAAAGTTATCAATGGTCAAAAACAGCCTTCATGTACACTAAAATTTTATATTTGACCATATAAAAAAAGGTATTGTACGCAGAAGGTGTGTCTGACCCCAAAGAGTATGTATATTCTACAGCTGTGTCAAAAGCATAATCAGCATGATTTGTCTGTCTGTATATACAACTACAAGTAGATCTCAGAGACTATAAAAGCAAAGGCTCCCAAAATTGGTAAAAAAAACCGTTCGATAAGCTATGGCAGCTATACAATATATCGGTCCGATTTTAATAAAATTTGTACAGCCTTTTAGGGACATACTAATGCATATGTTGAGAAAGTTTCATGGCAACATTTAAAGTAATGACAAAAATCATCGATAGCTTCTATGGCAGCTATACGACATATCGGTCCAATCGGGTTCAGTCCGACTCATTTACAGAGTGCAATAATAAAAAGTATGTATAGCAAGTTTAGTTTGCGGTACAACAGACAGACGGACAGACGGACATGACTAGTTCAACTTTCCTAAATATTTCCACTCACGTTATTTCTGAGAATAAAAACGATCAATTCATCAAAATAAGAAGTTAAAAAACTTTTGAGTGAATAGTCCAATCTCAGAATAATTCCGAATACATCTGATTACTATCAATAATATATATTTCATTTGAAAACCTTTGTTTGCTTTCACAAACAGCTGAACGATCAAAAGAACAGACCATAGAACATTCGGCTAATGGGGCTAGATATTTTCTGAAGCTTGTAAAGCCTGCTTACTCTTATTTTATATTCAATAAATATTCGTAAGTTCCCCTCCAAAAAGAGAATGTATTCATATTGGAAAAATTGGAAGAAAGGTTTGCTTTTTCGTTTCTTGCTTTATTTAAATCACAACTGAAAACGTAGATTTTTAGTATGAAATTCCGGTGTTCTCACGGATCCAGTCCAGGTGGTGGGTGACACGCTGGAAGCCAGAGGGGTGACCAGACTGGCAGCCGGCAGCAGATACCCAGTTGGTGACACCGATCAGCTTGTTGCTGTCGTGGGAAACCAATGGGCCACCGGAGTCACCACCGCAGGTAGACTTGCCATCGGGAGTAGCCACACAGATGATGTTGGTGTTGACGGTGACATCGCCATAGGTACGCTTGCACTCATCGTTGGAGATGACCTGCAGATCGACGCACTGGAGCCAGTCGGGGAGTGGGCTACCATCGTAGGTACCACCCCAGCCGCAGGCAACAGCCCATTGGTTGTTGAAGTCGTTGTAGCGGTCGTTGTAGCTGGGCAGCTCAACCTTGTTAACCATGCTCCAGAAGTCGACATGGGGGATGCGGATCAGAGCGATATCATCGACCCAGTGGTTGATGATGTTGCTCTGGCTGACCCAGTGGGTGTACTGGGCGTTGGTGCGCCAGGTAGCTCCGAAGTAGACAGTCACATCGCTTCCAGTGCAGTGCTGGGCAGTCAGAACCCAGGTGTTTCCAATGATGGATCCACCGCACCACCAGCCACCGCTGAATCCAAGACCGACGGTGTAGGGAGCCTTGCCCTCGTAGGCTGGGTAGCCGTTGGTAATACGGCTGCTGATCTTGCTAACCTTGGCGAGGTCCTTGGGGTGGACCACCTCCTCGAAAGCGGAGGCGGAGGCAACAGCCAGAGCCAGAACAGTTAGGAACACCTTCATATTGCAAGTTGAAGTTATTTTTCTGTGCCAAACCGTTGGTATTTATACCAAAAAATCCACAAACTCTTTCTTTCATTATCATGAAATGCATTGAGTCATATAAATTATGCGATTCGTATAAATGCAAAGCTCGATAAGAACTCTTTATAGTAGCTCCATTACGCCAAAGTGGATTAAAATATAATTTCATGGTGGGAGTATCGATATTTCTGGGTACTATCAGTGTTTCAAGATACACTAAGTACTTCAATAGATTTACATAGATACATGTAATTCAAATGGTAATCAGTTAGCTGAGTGTTGATTAATGTTGTTGGGTATTTGCACACGCAGCTAGTACGTGAAGTCTAGCTAACATTTCAAAGGGCACTCAATACACTTTAAATTAAATTTGTTTACAGTTCTTAAAGATACTTCAAGTAATGTAAATAGTCTTTTGCTTTGTTTAATAACCAAGCAGCAAAAATATATTTTTAATGAAAGTAAATGAAATACTTTAAATATAAATAAGTGGGCACAAATTAAATATTTCTATCAGATAACTCCAAGTGCATTGATAGGTTTATTCTATAACTACTTGGCAACACATTGGGGAAAAGTGAAGAAACTTAAGGAGCTCTATTTAATGATTATTATATTTATAGATAATTCAGATTTTTTATAATGAGGGAAATCATTTTGGCTACAGAGATTCTTTTAGTCGGCGTCAAAGTTCAAAAAGTAAGTACATGAATGAACATAATCACGTACGATCGAAAGAGTGCTTTGTCATCTTATGGCGTTATCAGTATTTACAACTTCCTTTTGATCAGTTGCTTAACTGGCCAGGCTCTAAGAATATTTACAATATGCAAATGATAAGAAAAAATAATTATCAATGAATCAAAATGAGCGCAGTCCAGCATATTCAACTTTAGCTTTTTGGCTGTTTTTATTTTATTTTGAGCATTAAAATCAAATCGTAATCAACAAAGTAACGTACGTTGATAACTTTAATTTATTTACTTAGATAACAATTAAACAAATTGAGTGCGTAGCTCGAGTCCATGATAAGATACCAACTGATTTGCATCGACTTTAATACTACTGCAAGACTTCTAAACAATAATATTGGTGTCGGGTCCAAATGAAGGAAGAAAAGCGCCAATAAAACTATTTTCACTATTGCTAAAAATAGTATATACAATATATTATGAGCCATATATTCTTGATGTTGTCACTACTAACTGATTTTCTTATCACCCAGACGGGGATTAATAGAAAGGAAATCAATAACATGTGAAGAATTTATGACCTGCGATTGCTACTGAACGACCTCAAGTAGTCTACCATAATTCCAACTCTATAAAACCGCTAAAGACTTGAGAAACGTTGCAAGTTGCTCTTTTGAAATGAAGCTGTTCGTATTCCTGACTTTGGCGGTAGCCGCAGCCACTGCTGTGCCCACCGGGCTGAACAAGCCCCTCCGGGTGATGGACATGCCCAAGAATAACATCCAGGGTCGCATCACCAATGGCTACCCAGCCTACGAGGGCAAGGTACCCTACATTGTTGGCCTAAGCTTCGATGGAGGTTGGTGGTGCGGTGGCTCCATCATTGGCAACACCTGGGTTCTGACTGCCGGTCATTGCATTAACGATGGTTCCGGTGTGAGAATCTACTATGGTGCTAGCTTCCGCCACGAAGCCCAGTACACCCACTGGGTCAGCGGCAGTGATCAAATTCGCCACCCTGACTACAACAATCAGTTGAACAATGACATTGCCCTGATTCGTACTCCCCATGTCGACTTCTGGTCCTTGGTTAACAAGGTTGAGCTGCCCAGCTACAACGATCGTTACAACAGCTACAACGGTTGGTGGGCTGTTGCCTCAGGTTGGGGAGCCATTTCTAATGACAGTGGCATGCACAACTACCTCAACTGCGTGGATGTTCAGATCATTAGCAACGATGAGTGCCGCAACGTTTTTGGTGGTGGCTACGTTATCGATAACACCATCTGCATTAATACCTCAGGAGGCAAGTCCACCTGTAACGGAGACTCTGGTGGCCCCCTGGTCACACACGACGGTAACCGCATTGTGGGCATCACTTCCTTTGGACACTGGGATGGCTGCTCTGCTGGTCAGCCTGCTGGCTTCACTCGTGTCACTGGCTATCTGGACTGGATCCGGGATCACACTGGCATCTCCTACTAAATGAGCATTTATAAATAAATTAATCGAACTTAAAGGCCCAAAGAGTTTTAATTAAAATTTATTTAAAGGAATTTGAGAACTTAAGACTTTAATTGTTTAAATAGAAAGGCTTAGCAATGTTTACCACACTCAATTACCTCTAATCTATTGTAATCGCTGCTAACCCGTGTAGCTCCTCATTTCTGATAACAAGCTTACAACAAAATTAAAAATCTCAAATTTCCACTTGAATGCCCACTTGAAGAGTGTAAATTTCCACAACACCGATAAGCGGGTACAGTTTAGTTTGTCCTACCTGTGAAAAAGCTATGCGTGCTTGACGACTTTTGATTTTGGGCCGTAAATCATATCAAAATGAACCTAAAATTAGACGTCTAACACCTTAGACGTCACACAGGTCTTGAAGAGGTAGAAGGAGGCTATCTATATTTTAAATCAGTATCAATAAAAGAGTTTAGATAATCGATATCTTTTTTGAAAATTGGGCCACGCCTACTTTCGTCCCCGCAAATCAATCAAACTCGCACAGCAAGCGCAATTCCTGAGGTACAACATTAAGTTTTGATGTGTATAATGATTATTACCACCCAAACGATCGCTGAATATTTGGTTACGATCGGGAAGCACGTCAACAAAGCAATTCAAAAAACATCTCTCTCGAAGTTGTAATAGTTTACTACGATTCAATTTGACAATTTGGGTATGTTCAATCAATATATTTCGAGTGGGAAATCTTCAAAAAGAACAGTTTAATAGTAAGCAACACCAGAGTTGTCGCGGATCCATTCAAGCTGGGCGGTAACACGGGTGAAACCAGAAGGCAGTCCAGCTTGGCATCCGGCACCAGCAACCCAGGAGGTGACACCAACAAGCTTGCCGCCGTCGTGAAGAACCAATGGGCCGCCAGAGTCACCGCTGCAGGTGGACTTGCCATTGGGAGTGGCAACGCAGAGAATACCCTCGGGCTGAGTGCCGTAGGTCTGAGAGCACTGGCTGTTGCTGATGATCTGCAAGTCGACGCACTGCATCCAGTCGGGTTGGGAGCCACCATCAGAGGTAAGGCCCCAGCCGCAAGCGACAGCCCACCAGTTATCATACATGTTGTAACGGTCGTTAAAGCTGGGCAGCTCAACCCTGTTGACCATGCTCCAGAAGTCGACATGGGGAGTGCGGATCAGGGCAATGTCATTGCCGTTGGTGTTGGGCCACTTGTGGTTCTGGATGAAGTTGCCGCTGCCAACCGAGTGGGTGAACTGGGCGTTGGTGCGCCAGGTGGCACCGTAGTAGATGGTCACAGAGCTGGCGCCGTTGGTGCAGTGGGCAGCAGTCAACACCCAATCGTGAGCGATGATAGAACCACCGCACCACCAACCATTGAAGCTCAGGCCGACAGTGTAGGGTGCCTTGCCCTCATAGGCTGGGTAACCATTGGTGATGCGTCCACCAATCTTACCGGAAGCCAGCAGATCCTTGGGATGAACCTGCTCGACAGTTTCGGCTGCAACTGCAGCGAGAGCCAAAGCCAAGACAATAAACACCTTCATGTTGAACGTTCAACTGATGTCACCCCCATCGAAGTAGCCACAATTTATACTCTTTTCGATTCAAACTATATCTTCATGACGTCTCTTCTAAAGGCAATCAAGCTGGCGATAAACCATTTAGTAACCGGACGAATGAATTGTGGGTTTTTTGAGAGGGTTCAGATAATTAAAAATATACTTGGCGAATATATAAATATAGTATCCCTCTGTCTCTCTCTTCCTCTCTCAGAGATTAATCAATCAGTGCTTCAAGATCGCACTCCAAAGTCTTTGAAGGAAAGTTGTCTGGCCAAACGCGGAGATAACATAGTGTTTAAATAGAAGCTTACGCCTCATCATATAAATAAATTTATCTATTTATTAAAGCTATATTTATTACAAATTGATTTCTCTTTTAGAAAATAATTTAATTTAGATATTCTTAAGCAATTAATATAGTATAGCTCTTTACACTTAAACGAAACCATCCAAATCGATTAGTCTATTGATTCCGATCAAGAGTTACCGTACACACGCCATTCACAATGGGCTGTAAGTGTACTCATGGGTTATCAACCCAAGTAACGTGTGGCACTTAAGGGAAAATACTTTAATTTGTTTGCTTAGATAACATGATTAAAAAATATTGGGGTGGTGGACTGGTTTGAAAAGTTTCCTTGATAAGATAGCACTCAATTTGCATCGGCCTTAAGGGCCTTTTGACTTGCTCAAAGTGTGCGCGCGTTGTCAATCAGCTAAAATTGCATCCGGTCACGAATTTGGCAAGCTAAAATTGCTTAGTTGAAGGTCGATACACCCAGACAAACAGCTAACCCCAAAAAATAGCCGTTATGACAGTAAGCTAACAATTCTTCAAGAGGTATTCTGAAGTATTGTGCAAACCTAGAGGCGATTAAGTCTGCTTCTCAGAATCTAGTATATTCAAGGATATTTTGTATATTGATATATTGCACAGTTTCTTATAATTTTATTATTCATTATGCACTTGACCGCATTTCCCATAATATGTTTTAGTGCAACCGATCAATATATGATTATTATGACTATTTTCCTGCAGATTATCTAATCGGAACCCCCTTGAAAGTTCAACTCACTCGACTCCACAATCTAATCGCTTAACAAACTGCAAATTTTAGACCATCTGTCGTCAATGTTGGGTGTATTTTCTAGAACCCCAGACGAGAGAGTAAAATTTACGCACGGCAAGCCTCCACCAAAAATAAATAAAACAACTCACGCAGGTGGTCCCCAAATTGTGACTTATTCTCAATGAGTTATCAGCCTAATCTCTAAGAAATATATATCAACCGTAAACAGAAAACCCTCTCAAACCCCCTCTGAAATGTGTTTGGGAATCGAACCCGATGTCAACCCTAAGCACACTCACCTCATTTTTTTCTCTTTAAAAACTTAACCACATTATTGCTTTTTATAATATCAATATTTATTCAAATCGTTTTCTAGTAGTAGGCGACTCCAGAGTTGTCGCGGATCCAGTCCAAGTGAGCGGTAACACGAGTGAAACCAGAAGGCAGACCAGATTGGCAGCCAGCACCAGAAACCCAGGAGGTAACACCAACCAGTTTGCCGCCATCGTGGAGCACCAGTGGGCCACCGGAATCACCCTGGCAGGTTGACTTGCCATCGGGAGTAGCAACGCAGAGGATACCCTCGGGTTGGGAGCCGTAGATCTGAGAGCACTGGCTGTTGCTGATGATCTGCAGATCGACGCACTGTAGCCAGTCGGGCAGAGGGCTGCCATCGTAGGTACCACCCCAGCCGCAAGCAACAGCCCACCAGTTATCATACATGTTGTAACGGTCGTTAAAGCTGGGCAGCTCAACCTTGTTGACCATGCTCCAGAAGTCGACATGGGGAGTGCGGATCAGAGCGATATCGTTGCCATTCACATTGGGCCAGTTGTGGTTCTGGATGATGTCACCGCTGCCGACAGTGTGGGTGTACTGGGCGTTGGTACGCCAAGTGGCACCGTAGTAGATGGTCACAGAGTTGCCACCGTTAGTGCAGTGAGCAGCAGTCAGCACCCAGTTGTGGGCAATGATGGAACCACCGCACCACCAGGCATTGTTGAAGCTCAGACCGACAGTGTAAGGGGCCTTGCCCTCGTACGCTGGGTAGCCGTTGGTGATACGTCCCTGGATCTTGCCAGTCTTGGCCAAATCCTTGGGGTGGACCAAGTCCGTAACCTCCGCAGAGACGGCAGCAATTGCCAAAGCGAGTACAATGAATGCCTTCATGTCCGAAACACGATTGGTAGCTTTCCATATGTTTTCTCCTCTTTATATACTTCTCCAATATCATATCTTTGGCAACTTGAACTAGAGGTTAATCTATGCAAGTACTTTCAATCACAGCTAAGATAACAACTAAGTTAATTGACGGGGCAAACGCCGCACGCTGCTTAAGTGGCCAAGATAGAGAAACCCTCTTAATACCCTTTGCGTACTTTGTAGAGCACTGATCGTGAAGCTTATATCAGAGCCCATTACTTGGGGAGATTTGTAATCTTAACATGGTAAAGGAATCTATCATTCTCAAGACGTACATTTTCCGTTAAGCATCTTTACGTTCCAAGCTCCGTCAATTTAAGTCAAACTCAATTTATTTCATCTCCAAATCGTTCCCATTCAGAAAAGATTGTATATTTGTTGGAATTTCCAAACTAGCTAAAAAGCAGATTATGGCTGTCCTCACAGCAGACAAAAAACCTTTAATAATGATCCAACTCTTACCAAAATAAATCGTCTTTTTAGTAGAATTAACTAACTATGGCCAAGACTAGCTACAAATATTCTGATTCTGCAAAAAATCATGCAAGTTGTCAAATCTTACTACTCACTATGAGAAGAAAGACATGTTTAAGCTTATTACTCTATTAATTAGTTTTCTTCTTTTATTTATTGTGCTCTTTTCCTTCCCACATCCTTTCAAGCATCTTAATATCGGCTTCCCTCTTTCAGAATTAAAGAACTAAGGTTTCTAGCATTTCATAAAATATATTTAGGTTATTTATAAAACAGCTTAGTAGTAAGCAACACCAGAGTTATCACGAATCCATTCCAGCTGGGCGGTAACACGGGTGAAGCCAGCTGGGGCACCAGATTGGCAACCAGCGCCGCTGCCGAATGAGGTGACACCGACCAATTTGCCGCCGTCGTGGAGCACCAATGGGCCACCGGAGTCACCCTGGCAGGTTGACTTGCCATCGGGAGTAGCAACGCAGAGAATACCCTCAGGAAGGCTTCCATAGGTCTGGGAGCACTGAGAGGTGGAGATGATCTGCAGATCGACGCACTGTAGCCAGTCGGGCAATGGGCTGCCATCGTAGGTACCACCCCAGCCGCAGGCAACAGCCCACGAGCCATCGTACATGTTGTAACGGTCGTTGAAGCTGGGCAGCTCAACCTTGTTGACCAATGACCAGAAATCGACATGGGGGGTGCGGATCAAGGCAATGTCATTACCGTTGGTGTTGGGCCAGTTGTGGTTCTGAATGAAATCACCACTGCCGACAGTGTGGGTGAACTGGGCGTTGGTGCGCCAGGTGGCACCGTAGAAGATGGTCACAGAGTTGCCACCGTTAGTGCAGTGAGCAGCAGTCAGCACCCAGTTGTGAGCAATGATAGAACCACCGCACCACCAAGCGTTGTTAAAGCTCAGACCGACAGTGTAGGGAGCCTTACCCTCGTAGGCTGGGTAGCCATTGGTGATACGTCCCTCGATCTTGGCAGACCTGGGGAAGTCCTTGGGATGCTCCTGCTCCAAAATCTCAGCCGAGACGGCGGCAAGCGCCAAAGCCAATACAACGAACACTTTCATGGTTTTCGATGAACTCATGCTGAACCAACTGATGCGTTTCTTTATATGCGAAAATTGTGTTGGTACTACCAGTTTATCTTGTGTAGGTGTACTTATAATGTTAAGAGTGCAAGTAAATAGATAAGGCATTGGCAATTTTACGATTTTCTATTCCCATCAGCTTATCACCCTATTTTGACCCACTCAATATACCGTCTGTAAGCATAAGATTGTTTACCAATCGAATATTTTAATATTTAAATATGCACTCAGAAATTAATTTCCTTTGGCGTTTAAACTTTGATTGCAAACATGTACACTTAGTATTGATTGCCAATACGCCCTTATCTACTTTAAAGTGAGCAAAGTTTTCCTATTTGTACTATTTTTTTACTTGGTTATCATCCTCCTTTTAATTCAAATCAAAGCTCTACAGTTTTAATCCCAACCGTGGCTAAGCGCCATCTACTGGAAGAAAAATCAAACACAATTGCTGTAAAATAACAAACTTGTGGCGGCCATTGTGAATGGCGCGGTCACGTTCAGTCGAACCTTCGACAAATTGTTAAGTGTTGTTTCTGTGAATTAAAACTAATCGGGAAGGGTGGCAGCGACTTCCCTGTTTGCCTTATTTAGACACCTTATATCAAGAGCTAAAAGTAGGCAATAGAATATTTGAAGTTTGAAAATAAATATTCGCGCGGGCTATCGAATTAAAAGGCCATAGGCGATAGGTGCTAAAACGCGATAGTTGTGTGCGCGGAACGAACAGCTGTTTGCTGAACTGGCTCGTCAAGTCGGCGTTTCTCGGTGAACTGGCAACACTGGTCACGCTAATTCCATGCTTCCTCTTGTTAAGAAAGAAAAGGTGTAAATAACAAACAATTAACTTACAGCAAACAAACTAAAAACGGCAAAGAATGATCTAAATTGAATAATGGAAAATATTGTGCACAACTTTGCAAAGATTAGTTTTCAGCCAAAGGAGGTTGTTTTAACAGAAAACCGGTAAGCGAGCGGGTCGCAAAAAAAAAAACAAGCGCATGCCCAACAAGAAGCAGCATTCATTTTCTTTTTTCTTATACACAGATCTACTCCAGTATTTTCAACCGCGACGACACACAGCTTCGAGTGGAATCTGAAGCCTATGTCGCGCCGTGCAACTAGCCAGTCCGATGATATGCTAGAATCGGAAAGCGCCGACACCGACCAATCGGACGAGGTGGACTCACAGCTGCATGGAGGCGAGGATAACGATGAGAGCGACAGCAGCAATTGCAGCAGCTATGGCCCTCATCGTGGCGGCATCGCATCATCATCATCGCTTTCACGACGTCGCAATCCTCCACGTATCTCTAAGGATAATTTCAATCGTGTCTGCACCACCATCATGAAATCGAGCAGCAAAAAGAAACGCCGTGAGCTGCACACCAACGAGCAGACGCTGAAGAGCATCGAGAAAATCTACAGTAGCAAACGGATGAAGAAGTTTACGCCCGCCAATCTGGAGACCATATTCGAGGAGCCCAGCGATGAGAATGCTGCCGATGCCGAGGATGACAGCGAAGAGTGTGCCATCACCAGTCAGGTGCGATTGGTTAAGTTCGGTTCGCGTAAACTACGTCGTTCGATCTCCTTTAACGATGGACTCAATAAGAACAAGAGCCTCATCAAGAAGCGACGCTTGAAGGTGAAGAAAACCTTTGGCAAGCGTTTCGCTTTGAAAAAGATCTCAATGACCGAGTTCCATGATCGGCTCAACAAGAGCCTGGACAGTGCCATGTTCGATGGCGACGATGAGCCACCGAGCACTGGCATTGCCGCAGCGAATATGGATCGAGCAACGGATATAGCATTCATGGATGACATGCAGTTGCCCTCCCTGCTGGCGCATCAGTCCTTGGCTTTCGAATAGAGAAAGAGAGCAAGTGGTGACCACACGGCGCGGCAGGGCAATTAGTTGTTACTTTGGTCAAACGAACTGATTATAGAGAGAGTCTTATATAAGTTTTACTAAGTTTTATTTAGATATAGGAAGTGCTGTAGAGCGTGAAAGTGCGCCCCTCGATTTATTTGTATTTCACTTACCACACTATGCATACAATATAACTGAAGAATTCAATTCTGAACTACCAATATCTCACAAGTTGATGAAGAACTTCCCTTACCAAACTGTAGGCATTTAGTTTGTTTTATTGTTACCAATACCAATGCAGCTTGCCAAATAGGAACTGCGTACCCGCCTCATTATTTTGACTGCCGCAAATACCAAATTAATACTAAAATATAATGTAAAACTAATTTAATTCAAACGTACAGCCATAAAGTTTAAACAAACAAGAGAGAGCGAAAGAGATGGGCATATACTCGTATCACTAATATTAATCAATTGGTAAATAGTGCGATCGTGGTGCTAAATTGAATAACGGCAAATGCATTAGCAAGTGCAATAAAATAAAAGTAGTGTATGTGCTTATTATTATTAAATATGTAAGCACATACATACACACACACACACACTGGCAAACAAACGTCACGCAAGCGCGGTAATCATAATTCGCGATTATGCATTAAATACGACGCACAACAGAGCACACGAATTGGGTGCAAAACAGAATTACCAATCAATAAAAGAAATTATCAATGTTCCCCTCGATGTACTAAAAATGCAACGACTTGTGCATTCCCTAGCCCAACAAAAATACAGTATGAATAGAGTATAAAACTCACAACTAAACATATTTATTTTCATTTGAGTTGCAAACGTCATAATCTTGTAATAAGAAATATTTAATAAACAAACTTATAAATGTACTTTATTCACTATCGATTCTTATCGTATCGATTTATTTTAACTGCCTTTCAAATGAAAGAGTATCGCACCAGCCACAAGAAGTGAAAAAACGCCACACAGCGGGGAGGGAGCGAACGAACATTTGCATAATCGACGGCCACACTGCCTCCGCTGCTGGTGCTGCTGCTACTGTTACTATTGTTGTTGCCACCACTGTTACTATTGGCGCTGGCGCTGATTGTTAGCTTTGTTTTTGTAGCCTCATTACATTCGAACATATCACCGATCGCGAGACGATTTGATTTATTTGCTTCGCTAAGCAGACAAAGTAAGCCGCAATTTCCTAAATAGACAATACCCAAAACAACAACAGTCCAGGCGCAGGCAAACCAAGAAATACTTTCAACACCAAATTTAAGTTATTTTTAACGAATTAATTTAATTAACAACAATACCATGCAACAAGTTAGCGCGCGGGTGGGGGCTGCTGCTGCCATTTCTTTTATTTCCTGCTCAGAATTCTTCACTCTCTTCGCGCACATGCAACCAGTGCGCAACTTGCTTAATTTGTTTATACACACACGCGACAACTCTGGTAGCGACTTCCAGCGGGCCTGGCAATAACCTTGAGTGCGCCGGGCAACGGAAGATGCCCGCCGCCAGGTGGCTGCACACACAGTGGGCCAATTAGCAAAGTAACGGCAAATACCACGTGCTGGCAACGCCAAGCAAAAACTTTGCCCATTGTGACTGTGCATAATATGCATGTAATCGGTATGATTTATGACGGTGCGGAGTGCTGCGCAGCGGGGGGAAACAATGCGAAAGACAAATGTATCGTGTAATATTTTTCTTTGACTGCAACAGCAACAACAACAACAACAACAACTCTATGTTATTTTTCTCAATGAAAGCATTTCGCCGCATGCTGCGCATTACCCAGCGCGTTCGCACACACACGCATACCACCACAGAGGGAGTCATGTGTGTGTGTGTATGTGATGTAATAACACCAAAGCGAGCTGAGGATAAGTAACTAGAGTTACAACTTTACTTGCGTTTTAAATTTAAATGGTAAAGACAACAGCAACAACAATAAGCACGACGCAGCCGCAACAGCAGCGGCGTCGACAACGGCGCCGGCGCTGACGCTTTTCATGGCTTTTCTTGCGCACACGCACACGCACACCCGAATAAAAATACTGAACCGGTGCCAAAGGGCGACACGAACAATTTGACGCTAGGGTAAGCAATGCAGAAAATGTGACAACAGGTGGCGCAGCAGTGAGTGCGGGTGCAATCGAATGTAGTTAGAGATGAGCGAATGCAACTTAGAGAGAGAGACAGAGAGAGCGACAAAGACGTAAATTGAATCGAATCAATGCAAAAGTATGCAAAGCTGCTGTCGCTATTGCTGTAAACAGCGACACATTAACGTCGACGTCAGCGGCGACGTCGACAGCGACAGCGACGTCAAATTAATGCAGCAAAATAGACGAAATAATTAAAGCGGTTGCAAGAAATTGTAGCAAGAGAGTTTATAAAAGTGCTTGCAACATGCGCGCGCCGCCACAGTAGTGCGCGAAACGCTGACCGACAACACCGACTCCCGAATCCGACACCCAAGCCGCGACTCCGCTTCCGAAAGAAAGTAACGCTCGCTGGTCTGCCTCGAGTGCGCGTCGAGTACGTAACGGCTTTTCGAACGAGGGAAACTCGAAAAGTGTTCGAAATCGAAGACGCAATCGAAATCGCAATAAGAGGAAGCAATAACGCGCGCGTGTGTGTGTGTGTGTGGTTAAATTAGTATTAATAATTATAAGAATTAAATGCATGCGTACGAAAATCAACGCAAATGTGTCGCTTCTCATTTTCGGGCAACAACAACAGCAACAACAACAACATTGTGACAACGCAACGCAGGCAGAGGCAACGACAGCGGCAGCAAACGCTGTACGCCTGCCTCGCGCTGCTGCTGCATGTCGGCGTCGTCGCAGCAGCGCTTGACTGGCAACAGGTTAAGCCAATGTATTTAGTGTCCATGTATCCGGGCCCATTCGGCATGGCCTTGCAGAAAACCACTTCGTTATCCGCCGAACTGGACGCGGAAATGAGTGCCACCAATGACGACAGTCGCATCAGCAGCAGCGACAGCAGCAGCGCTGCGGATAGCAGCGTTGGCAGCGTGCGCGCCGCCATGGAACCAGAGCCGTTGGTCTTGAATTTGGAGACAACGCCACTGCTGGACAGTATGTTGCCTGAGGGCGCCATGGCCATGGATCGCATCTTTGGCGGCGATGTGGGTAATCCACATTGTTTCCCTTACCAGGTGGGAATGCTGCTGCAGCGTCCCAAGGGTCTGTACTGGTGTGGCGGTTCACTAATCTCCGATCAGCATGTGCTGACGGCGGCGCATTGTGTGGACATGTAGGCAAATCCCTTAGAGATTAACCCTCACTAGCACTTAGTAATCCCTACTTCTTTCCTTGGCAGGGCTAAGCGTGCCTTGGTTTTTCTGGGCGCCAATGAGATCAAGAACGCCAAGGAAACGGGGCAGGTGCGTCTCATGGTGCCCAGCAGCAATTTTCATATTTACCCTACATGGAATCCCAAGCGCCTGAAGGATGACATAGCGCTAGTGAGGCTGCCCCATGCGGTGAGCTTTAATGGTGAGTGAGGAGCTTAGGCTGGAGGGATTTCCTTTCCTTAACTGAACTTTACTTCCCCTTGCAGAGCGCATCCATCCCATTCAGCTGCCCAAGCGGCACTACGAATATCGCAGCTTCAAGAACAAACTGGGCATTGCCTCCGGCTGGGGACGATATGCGACGGGAGTGCATGCGATCAGTAACGTACTGCGCTATGTGCAGCTGCAGATCATCGACGATCGGAGCTGCAAACGCAACTTTCCGCTCTCGTTTCGTGGCACGAACATCTGCACCAGCGGTCGAAATTCACGTTCCACGTGCAATGGCGACTCTGGTGGACCCCTCGTGCTGCAGCGTCGCCACTCGAAGAAGCGCGTTCTGGTGGGCATCACCTCGTTTGGCAGTATCTATGGCTGCGATCGTGGCTATCCTGCTGCCTTTACTAAGGTGGCCTCGTACCTCGACTGGATAAGCGACGAGACGGGTGTGCACTCCCATCAGGACACCACGGAGGCCATCTTCTTCGATAAGTACATCAAGAACTATGCCAAACAGAGCAGAAAGCTGCCTTCCCTCGAGCAGGATTTCGATGAGGATCTGCCCGACGAGCTAGACGTTCACGATCATTTCCAGCGACATCGACTGCCCTCGTCGTCGTCTTCGTCCCTCTCCGACGAGGATGCATCCATGGATGCAGTTAGCCTGCGGCCACGACCGCTGCCCAAATCTGAATATGATTTTTATTTCTTGTAGAGAGAATAAACCTTTATTTTAAGTCAAACAGAGAAGTGTCTGATTAGGCCTTGTTGGCGCCCTTGTTAACTACACCGCTGTTCTCCTCGATCCAGTCCAGGTAGGAGGTGACGCGGGTGAACACACCTGGCCAGCCAACCTCACAACCCAGAGCAATACCAAAGGAGGTGGCACCAATCAGAGTATCGCTACCATCGGCCAAGACCAGAGGGCCGCCAGAGTCACCGTTGCAGGTGGAGGTACCACCAGTTGTCTTGATGCAAATGTTGGTGGACTGCACGATGCCACCGAACCAGGGAGAGCAGCCAGAGTTGTTCATGATGGGCACGTTGATGTACTGCAGGATGTTGGTGGCGCCAGAGGCAGCTACAAATTATGAAGAAAACCCACGTTAGAAAGCTTTATCCAAAAGGATTCCGATGTCTACTTACAGTCGGAGGTCTTGCCCCAGCCGGAGGCGATGGCATCGAGACCGCTGTAGGTGTTGTAGGTGTTGGCCTTCTCGGGCAGATTGGCAGGCCGGATGTACTCGTTGAATTCAATGGGCACGGGCAGCTTGATCAGTGAGATGTCGTTACTGATGGTGGATGAGTCGTAGTTCTCGTGGACAATAACGTTCTTGGTCTCCACAAAGACAATCTGTTGTCCCTCCTCAGACTTGTCGGTGCGATCCCAGGCGCCCAAATAGACATCGACTCCGGTGGTCAAGCTCTCTGTGCAATGGGCAGCAGTGAGGATCCAACGATCGCTTATCAAGGTGCCACCGCACCAGGCAGCTCCTCCGTTCACGTAAAGCAATAGTCCAACTTGGTAGGGGAACTGATTGCGTCCGGCTGTCTCGCCACGAGTGATGCGACCGGTGGGCGTACTATGACGACGTGTCATGGGCACATTGGGTTCAATGTCCATCGACTTAACGGCGGACCAATCCACGGCCTGGGCACCGAGCACGGCGGCCAGCAGCAAAAGCGTAGCACAAGCGAATTTCATGTTGACTCAAAAAACAACAACTGAATCCACTTGGCCAACAGAGGAGTCTTTTATAGCCGTCTGTGACCGCAAATTGTCAAGCTAATTGGACCTCATATATCATAGACAATATCGCTGGAAGATTAGGGAATCAGTTCAGAAAACAATTGTGATTTACAAGCGCGACTACCGATCGCAGATAATACGATCGACGCTGATAACGATTATGGCGTGTGGATCTAGTTAAGGGTTTTCCATACTTCCTACCTAATCTTTAATCTTCAAACTTGACCGCATTCGATTAGGTTGCGTGTGCCTTGCCTTGGGTCAAGGGCATCTAAACTAATCTTGGCAGGAAAAAAAAAAGATCTAAAACTTGAACAAATCATTTTCACCTAAAGTTAAAAGGTTTTAATTGGTTTGGTGGCAGGTTTGAACATGCACAAAGCAAGCAATCCACGTAATCCGAAAAGTTCTATAAATATTTGGTATTTCATTCAGAATCTCACTTGTAGCTTATCAAAGTTTGAAGCCAGATAGGCTAATAATGATTTAGCATAAAGATTGTAGTATGAGGCATGCCGTAATGGACCTTGTGAAAATACCTTTATCTAATATGCGTTACGAGCATTTTATAGCCACGCCCCCGCCTTCCTCCGACATGGAATTCCAAGCGCCTGAAGAATGATATAGCGCTTGTACGGCTGCCGAATGCGGTGAGCTTTAATGGTGAGTGTGGAGTTAAGCTTGGAAGGGTTACCCTTATCTAATTGAGTTTTGGATGCATCCATAGATGCAGTTGGCCTGCTGCCACGACCGCTGCCCAATTCCGAATATGGTTTTTATTTCGCGAAGAGAGAATTTGAGAATAAACCTTTATTTTAAGTGCAACAGAGAAGTTTCTGCTTTGGCTGTCCACGTCGTGTTGCTTAGGCCTTGTTGGCGCCCCTGTTAACGACACCGCTGTTCGCCTCGATCCAGTCCAGGTAGGAGGTGACGCGGGTGAACACACCTGGCCAGCCAAACTCGCAACCAAGAATTATACCAAAGGAGGTGGCACCAATCAGAGTATCGCTACCATCGGCCAAGACCAGAGGGCCGCCAGAGTCACCGTTGCAAGTGGAGATGCCACCGGTGGTCTTGATGCAAATATTGGTGGACTTCACGGAACCACCGAACCAGGGAGAGCAGCCAGAGTTGTTCATGATGGGCACGTTGATGTACTGCAGGATGTTGGTGGCGCCACCAGCAGCTAGAAATTATGAAGAAAACCCATGTTAGCAAGCTTTCTCCAAAAAGATTCCAGTGTCTACTTACAGTCGGAGGTCTTGCCCCAACCGGAGGCGATGGCACTAAGACCGCTGTAGGTGTTGTAGGTGTTGGCCTTCTCGGGCAGATTGGCGGGCTGGACGTACTTGTTGAACTCAATGGGCACGGGCAGCTTGATCAGCGAGATGTCGTTGGTTATGGTGGTGTTATCGTAGTTCTCGTGGACAATCACGTTCTTGGTCTCCACAAAGATAATCTGTTGTCCCTCCTCGGACTTGTCGGTACGATCCCAGGCGCCCAAATAAACATCGACACCGGTGGTCAAGGTGTCCGTGCAATGGGCAGCAGTGAGAACCCAACGATCGCTGATCAAGGTGCCACCGCACCAGGCAGCTCCTCCGTCCACATACAGCATTAGTCCAACCTGGTAGGGGAACTGATTGCGTCCGGCTGTCTCGCCACTCGTGATGCGACCGGTGGGTGTGCTATGACGACGTGTCATGGGCACATTGGGTTCTATGTCCATCGATTTGACGTCGGACCAATCCACGGCGTGGGCACCGAGCACGGCGGCCAGCAGCAAGAGCGTAGCACAAACGAATTTCATGTTGACTAAAAACAACAACTGAATTCACTTGGCCAACGGAGGAATCTTTTATAGGAGTCTTCAGGGCAAATTGTTAACCTCATTGAACCTCATATATCATGGACTATATCGCTAGATGATAAGAGAATCTAGTAAGGGAGTTTCCATACTACGTTATCTATAATCTTTAAACTTGACCAAATCTAGTACGGGCTTTTCCATACTACCTTATCTATAATCTTTAAACCTGACCGAATCTATTACGGGCTTTTCCATACTCCCTACGTAGTCTTAAGATCCTAGTATGACGCATACACCCCTTTTCAACTGGACATTACGAGAGTTCACCTTTCTAATGTGCGTTACGAGCATTTTATAGCCCCACCTCCCGCCTTCGCCTTCCCGATTTGGTTGCATCTACTTCCTCGCACTCGCACTCTCAGCATGCAAATTCAAATTAAACGTTTCTTAACCCTCTCCTCAAACAAACTGTAAACTCATTAAGCACACTTTTTTAGCACGTATGCCTTCGCTTATAAAAATAATAAGCTATAATAAAAGTCGAGAACAGCTACAGCTACAGCACCAGCAACAACAACAACAAAAGCAACAAAGTCAGTAACCAAGAATTAAAACGGAAATGGTTTTAAATGCAAAATTATTTTGTTTGCTGAATTGAAGGTTGCATTAATCTAAGTACACACAGTAAAAAAAAAAGAGAAAAAAGCCATAATTAGAAATAGCCCACAAGGCGAATAGTCGATGCTCTATAAGGCATGGGGTCTCTATGGTATGTGCAGCAAAGAAAAGACTGTATCGAAGCGGGGAGAAGACCTTGGGCTATGATTGAGTGGGCGCGTTGCTTGGCTTGTCAATTGATTGATCACCAGAGAGTTCAACGAGAGGTTAAGGTGTAGTTTGCAGATATGAGTTATAAGATGGCATAAGATATTATTATATTTCCTAAAAGATTCCTAACCTTTTCCTTTATTTTATAGTTGCAATTTATGTTTCTAGACCTTTTCATTCATATGTAAAAATTTTCAGTCTCTTTTAAGTTAAAGCGAAGAAATGTAAGTTTTAAGTTGATAATGCTCTATACATCTTGCTACATCTTTACCACATCTTGTCTTTCAGGTTCCATAGATACTTCTAAGTTTTTCTCTTTCTTTTGTCATGAAGGAAATACAGCAAGAAATAAGCTAAATCTAGGCAAATTTCCTTTATGAGGCCAAAATCGTTTTATATTTCATCATATAACATTTTCTTTCGATATCCAAGAAATCTAAGTGATATGAGTTCAATGTTAATGAATATCTATAAATCTTACTTTACACATCCTCAACACGCGCTCTCTGTATTTCATGATTTTACGAATCGAGCACGCTAAATTGTTCTATATTCGTAGGCCTCCCCCCATAAATATTCATAAATTTTCCGCCACATTTGACATGTTTAATTTGCTATTGATTTAGCACGTTAACATTGCCCTCCCCTTCCCAATAGACACCCCTTTCAGTTAATTAATAAGAATTTCTACAGCAAAGTCTGGAAAGAAGAGGAGGAAAAAAATGATTTCTTTATGAAAAAAAACATATTGTCACATTGTTTGCCCGCCAATTAGCGGAATCTTTACTCAACGTTGTGAAATAAACGCACAATGTGCACTTTCTAAAAAACATCGAGAAATATATCAAGGCATATATAGTAAAAAAAAAAAAAAATCATATGACAGCTGCCAGCGCAGCAAACAAATTAGCCAGGCGATGCTATATCGATACAATCTGAAGCTATTGATCTATAGATCGAACTGTCTGTCTAGCTGCCCCACCTGCTGCGGGGTGCTATGACCCCCCCCAAATACGAAATGCCAACAAATGTCCCTGAAATTGCCTCAAACGGCGCTAATTAAAACATTAAATGCGTAACGAGTCAAGTCAGCCACAAACTACGAAACAAGATTCAAAAGGGGTAACCCCTTTTAAAGAGGGTGGGGGGGGAGCTCAACGTTTAACTGTAACAACAACTTCGCACACAAATTAAGAACAAAACATGTTTTCGAGTGCCAGATCAGATTAAACTAATTATGTAATCGCGCACAAGTACTAAGTGAATAAATGAAATGAATATGAATAATATAGCCAGCGGTATCGGAACAACACACATTTCAAATGTTTGACGGATCATTTTGGGGGGGGGCGTGTGTGACTCAGTCCAGCAGGCTGCAGCTGCAGGTACCTGCAATACTATGCAGGGTTAATCCCCCCAAGAGATAATATGAATGGAGAGATCTGCTCTCTGTTCGGCTCGACTCTTTTATGTTAATTCACAAACATGATTCACGTGCCATGGCATGCCACCTGGCCTGGGTGGGAGCCTGGCGACGCTCCCCAGTTTGACGAAAATAATCACGAAGATGAAAATGAAGATGAAGAGGCTTAGGATCGGTTGCGTTCCGATGCGACGATCGATCGATCGATCGACCGGTTTCGCGCACAGCTGTTTCAACTTTCGCTGCCGGCTTTGCCATTTCTTGTTCTTAGCCCAACGTCGTCGTCGTCGTCGTCGTCGCTGTCGCTGTCATCGTTGAAGCTCGGCCTGAACTCTCAGCTCTACGCTCGGCTGATATAAAAACGCCATCCGGTGCGCGTGCTCAGCTCAGTTGAAGAACATTAACGGAAAGTAACGCGCGCGTGCGCCGAGTCAGCTTTGGTATTTAATTCGGCATAGCTGAGATTACGACGTCGAGCCAAGTGAATTTCTTTTGTAACTACAACAAGTGTGACACACATTACACAAGGTCGAACATGGAAGGTCAGGCCAAGCAAGCATACTTCGTCAATGAAGCATATAAACACGAAGAGCAGCCCCACGGCGGAGGCGCAGGTGGAGGTGGTGGAGACACTCAGCCGCGTCGTCGCAGCGGTGGCAATAATAAGGAACTCCAATTGGATATGTCCAACAAGAAGAAGGCACAAGAATTGGCCGACGCACCAGCAGCAGCACCAGCTGCCATGGATTTCGATGATCTTCTTCCACTCATTGGCGAATTTGGACGCTATCAGAAGATCTTGTTCCTGCTCATGATACCCTTCTCGTTCTTTGTGGCCTTCGTGTACTTCTCGCAGATCTTTCTCACACTGATACCCGATCAGCATTGGTGTCATGTGCCTGAGTTGGATAGCTTGGCTGTCGAGGCTAGGTAAGTGAAGCGAAGTGACTCAGCTAGGTTTGACTTTAATTTGGGGTTGCCTCGGGTATTCCCGACGTCGTCGTCGTCATAGCTCGCGGCATCTATGCAAATGTGATGACTTTATACAGTCTTGATATATGACGCGTATTTTTGCGCGCATAGTTAGTGCAATGCGTCGTATACGTAATCGAAAGTAAACATACACACTTTCAATTAGTCGACGCATGTCATTAGAAGCGTGTTGCCCATAAATTCCAAAACATTATGCGATTTTTATGCTGATTTCATAGCTGATATAAACGTTATTATATAAACGTAAGACTACCGTTGGAGGGGGACAATGAGTTATGCGTTGTTGTTGTAGTTGTTTATTGTCCGAAATCAAATACAAAGAACATGCGCGACCCTGAGGAGACTAAGACTCCAAGTTAGAACCAGAGGCGACGCGCAACGAAGGTTGAAGGTTTCCAAAAACAAAAGCCTAGGAGAATGTCTTTGGTTTTTGGCAAATCTCTAGCGCTACATCGAGTGTTGATTGATCTATAAATATACAAAAAAAAAATAAATAAATAAATAAATAAAAAAATAAAATGAAACAAAATAAAAATAATAAAAAAAAATAAATAATTAAAATATATAAAATAAATAAAGAAAAAAATAAGTAAAATAAATAAAGTAAATAAAATAAAGAAAATAAATAAAATACCTTAAATAAATAAAATGAATAAAATATAACACTAATAAAAAATAAAATTAAT
This sequence comes from Zaprionus ghesquierei, assembly GCA_018904095.1. Classification (NCBI taxonomy): domain Eukaryota; kingdom Metazoa; phylum Arthropoda; class Insecta; order Diptera; family Drosophilidae; genus Zaprionus; species Zaprionus ghesquierei. The sequence continues at coordinate 6,201,787 of JAEIGP010000850.1, read as the reverse complement.
AAATAAAAATAAACTAAAATAAATAAAAATAAAATAATAAAAAAAAGTAATATACACCAAAAAATAAATTTTATGAAATAACTTAAACAAATTAAACAAATATTTTTAAATCAAACTTCTTCCTGCCTCTTGGTAAAAGTTGTTCTAATTAAAATGAAAACCTAAACAAACAAATACAAATATTTCAATGCAATTAGCCTCCCGTCCCTAACCGGAAATGTGCACAGTGCGTATACTCAACATATATGCGAATTATGCGGTTCCGTTAACTTTCACAAAACTCAGCCAATCATAGGCGATTCGTCGACTTTGATCGCCATCAATAATTAGTAATAATAATTTAAATGCCTTGAAATCAATCGACATGGACATGTTGGACAATGTAAATCCGGTTTTTCAAATGCGTGTCAGCGTCAGAAAAACCAAAGAACTAACAGACTACTAAGTATCTAATTCTATAGGTTCTTAGCGGTCAAATAGTGTGAAACATAACGAGTTTTTCCCCAATCGCAACTCAAATGAAAACGAAATCGAAACGAATCGAATCGAAACTAAACGAATTGAGTCGAATTCGAGTGTTCTGACCAAAGTGATTAACTTGGCTAAGTGCTGCGGGCTCGGGGGCAGGGGTGGGGGAGCTTAGAATGCCGACTAACCTTGCGCTGTGATTGCTTTGGCGAGTTTTGCTTAATAAGGCAAAGAACCTTATGAACGGGCATCTCGCAGGGGCAGGGAGAGAAACAGAGAGGAGGAGGAGGAGGTGGACGGGCAGCAGCTTGCCAATGCGAAGGCAAATTCGAACAGTGGCAGTGGCAGTGGCAGTTAGATAAGCAGACAGACAGGCAAACCCCAGTCAGACCCGAACAGGCTGAGCAACCAAGCCAAGCCAAGCCAAGTCAGTCAGTTAGTCAGTCAGGCAGGCAGGCAGGCAGACAGCTGCCCAGGTAGTTGAGCGACGCGGCAAGGGGCGTCTAATTAGCAGCGCATGTTGCGACAGCGCTGAGGCAGCAGCGACGCACAAGTGAAATAATCGTGGTAGCAGCAGCAGCAACAAATATAACAGCAGCTGCAACAACAACTACTAAAACAACTTCAACATTAGCAACAAACACAAACTAACTAAGCAACTAAGCTGGCTAACTAAACAGGCAAGAGAGACAGGCAGAGAGTGGCAGAGAAAGAGGCAGAAATGTTGCTCTCTCTCTCTCTCGGTCTCTTCCTCTCTTTTTCTCACACTGTTTCCAATCGATTAACTAGCTAAAATCTGCAAATTCAATTGACTTTATATGGCTCTAAACCTTTCACTCTGTGCACAGCTCAAATCAATCAATTATTATAAGCAGATTAAGCAGAGGAATTAAAGCTGAAGACTTATGTAATGTCAGGCTAAATTATTGCTGAATGATTGAGTAGTATGGGGTGTATAACAATTTACAAAGTGAGCTTGAAGTTTGTCAAAAAAAACACGGTTTAATTTCTTGCGTCAACAACGTCATATGAAGATTATTGTTGACACCAGATTATCAGGTGCTAAGTGCGTCGCAACTGTCGATCGGGCGAACGAGTGTAGAGTCATGGCATATAACAGTACAGGGTACTTCAAGTCTAGAATGAGAGATTAATATATGAAGTTATATCAAGACAATATCGGGCTAAACACAGCTATTACCACATGGATGCTAACTAATTATAGCCACAGCTAGTCAAGTAAAGCCTCCGCTAAGCAAGTCATAAAATTGGCAATTAAACCAGCCAAGACACATCAATCTAGAGGGGGAGTACAGAGAGAGAGAGAGAGAGAACTTAAATCTTGGCTATATAATTTATATATATGCAGTACTTACATACCAGACAACGGGCGGATTTAGTCAAGATCATGGGAGAGATAATTATGCTGTCTATGCCGCACTTTAAGCTGCGTCATGTGCACAGCTGACCCTGAGAAGTTAATGACTTCGTCTCCGTCTCCAAGTGCAACTCCAACTAATTCCATCACATTCCACAGATTGGCGCTCTCCATACCGATGGTTAAGGGGGAGTACAACAATTGCTACATGTACGATGTCAACTATACGGAAGTATTGGCCAAGGGCATGGTTATGGCTGATCCCAAGTGGCCGCAGGTGAAGTGCCGACATGGCTGGTCATATAACTTTACAGAGATACCCTATGCCACCGTGGCCACCGAACAGAATTGGGTATGCGATGATGCAGCGTTACCCACCTATGCGCAGTCTATATTCTTTCTGGGCGCCATTGTTGGAGGTCTACTCTTTGGCTGGGTCGCCGATCGTTTTGGCCGCATTCCAGCTCTGATCAGCTGCAACATGATGGGTCTGGTGGCAGGTGTAGCCACTGCGTTCGTTAACAACTTCTGGCAATTTGCCACAATGCGTTTCTTTGTTGGATTTGCCTTCGACAATTGCTTTACCATGATGTACATACTGGGTAAGTGCGTGTGCCCCGGGGGGCAACCTTGAGCTCTGCGGCTATATATATTGATGGACTTCTCATTTGCTTCTTGCAGTGCTCGAGTATGTGGGACCAAAGTATCGCACATTTGTGGCCAACATGTCTATTGCCATATTCTTTACGGGCGCCGCTTGCCTGTTGCCCTGGATTGCCTACTATTTGGCCGACTGGAAACTGCTGGCCATAGTCACTTCGGCTCCGCTGTTTCTCGCTGTGCTCACGCCTCTATTTGTGCCCGAATCCGCACGCTGGTTAGTCTCACAGGGTAAGGTAGATAAGGCTATTGGTATACTCAAGAAGCTGGAGCGACGCAATGGACGCCAAGTGCCGGAGCAGACGTATCAGAACTTCAGTGACAGCTGCAAACGTATGCGGGATCAGGAACAGGCACAGAATGCCAGCTACTCCGTGCTGGATCTGTTTAAATCGCCACGTTTGCGTCGCACCACGTTGCTGCTGATTGTCATCTGGATGGCAATTTCACTGGTCTTCGACGGACATGTACGTAATGTGGGTTCCCTGGGACTGGACATCTTCTTTACCTTCACGGTGGCCACGTTTACCGAGTTGCCTGCGGATACGATGCTCACCCTTACGCTAGATCGCTTTGGACGACGTTGGTTGGCCTGTGGCTCCATGGTTGCCAGTGGCATCTTCAGTTTGCTCGCCACTGTGGTCCCTGTGGGCGTCTACTCTGCCGCCCTGGCCATTATGGGTCGCTTTTTTGTCAACATTAGCTACAACATTGGATTGCAGTATGCAGCGGAAATATTGCCCACTGTGGTGCGTGCACAGGGTGTGGCATTCATTCACATCATGGGCTATGTGGCCAGCATTATAGCGCCTTTTGTTGTCTACTTGGCGAACATTTCCACGGTTTTGCCGCTGATCATTTTGGGCCTATTGGGTATATTCGGTGGCTTGTTGGCGCTGCTGCTGCCAGAGACACTGCATCATGATTTGCCACAGACGCTGAGCGATGGCGAGGAGTTCGGACGTGGACAGAGCATTTGGGATTTCCCTTGCCTAGCCAAGCAGCTAGACGAGGACGATGCCAAGTGCGCCGATATAGAGGATGTGCGTTCCCAGGCTTTTGTGCGCGGCACACAGACAGGCGCCTCCCTCACCGCATCCACGCGCGGAGAGCTGCGCTCCAGCTTCTTACGGCGATCCATACAATCGCGCAACTCCACCAAATTGTAAACAAAACACTGCAAGAACAATTAGTAATATTTAGTTACCATTGAGAGTATGCAAATCACCGATGATAATGCGCATATTCTTGCATTTTTATGAGTTCGATTAGCCTAAGCGATTTGTCCAACCTTGTGATATTAATTGTAAGTAATAATTTCGTTGCCATTTGGCTCAATAATAAATTAAACTTTACTGTTCGTTAATCGATTTATGTTTATTTATCGAAGCGATTGCAATGCATGCCGGCTAGATAACGCCCCATCTAGCGGCGAAAATTTGAACTATCGATTCGATAACGTACTTGAAAGTTGCTGTCGTCGATAGCCGGCTGCTTCACGTTGTGTTCGCTAGATGGCGCCACTTACTTGTTTACATTTGAAACTGGAATACATTTTATGGCATCAGTGTTGCCCGCTGTTAAATACAAAATTAACTGCCTTTAATGACTAAGGCGCTAAGCTGACAACTCTAGTTGCAATAAAAATTATGGCTTGACAAACAATTATATTCTGCATATTTGTAATTGGCATCCAGCGTGCAGCCATGATTACGCGGAAATCTCAATGCAAATATCCGATTGAACTACAAATGAAACCGGCACAGGGCCCTGGGCTCTATAAGAACGTGCCGAAGATGCGCAGGCAACAGTCATTGTAACGGTAGCCATGGCTGTGGCAACCTACCTGTTGCTTCTCCTCGGATTAACCCTAGGCTGGAGCGGAAACAATGCTTTGTACACCGGCAGCCGTAACAATAGCAGTAAACTACTTAGAATCCTCGATTCGTCCACTCCGGCACTGGATGTGCTGCTACACTTCGATCCAGTGACTGTCCAGGCACTGGGTTCGCCATCTACAGCCGACAATCCACTGACTCTGAAATCTATCATACGTGCCGAGGTCGATGGAGATTGGCAACGTGCCTGTTGGGTACTCAGCTTGGCCACAGAGGCACGCACCTTGGAGCTAAAGCATGCCATCTACGAGGCAGTGTGGCAGGAATTGCAGGCGACTAAGCAAATCTACGATCCACTGCAAGTGTTGAATTTCTACGAGCAACTCGAGGACATGTTGGATGTGCCGTTGCCCCTGCTAAAGAGTGTTTTCGAGGCATTTATTGCACGCAGCGCTCAGTTGTTGTCGGCGCCTTTCCACACCACCAGTCGTAGTGCCATCTTCCCGCTGGTCACCTCACTGCTGCAGCGTCTGACCCTGAGCACCTTGGATTATCTGCATGACATACTGGATGCACTTTTTGATACGGTGCTAGCGCTGGAATCCACACTCAGTGTGGTGCAGCGTCTCGGGAACTTCAGTGCCAGCCTGACGCAGTTAACCTTGGCTAATCTTCAATTACTACAACGCTGGGAGGTGCAGCAGGACGCAGCAGCGCATGCAGCTCTGCAGGATAATCTACGTCAGCTGTTGGAAGAACCCGACTTTGGACAGACTGTGGTGCGTGCGCTGCGTCTGGAGGTGTACGACACGTTGCCCACGGAGGAGCGTCTGCTGTATACGGCACAAAAGATTTGCCTGCGCAACATGACCGACAACAATGCCTACATCTACGAGTGCCCGCAGACCTACTTGATCTGCACGAATGGACGTGATCCCAAGAAGGCAGCGTACTATGTGCAGCGCGGCCATGGAGGCGTCAACAACACCCTGCAGTTTGCCTTCTATAGCTCCTACTGGCGCAATCGTTACATTCTCATGGAATCGACAAACCGCACCGCATCCCATGCCATCACCAAGAACGTCTACAGTCGCGATACCATCAACTGGTGGCACATTCAGCATATCGTAGACGGCGGCGTGGCCATCTTCGATGCTGCCACAGGTCAATCGGTGCTCTGCGGCGGTGATCCCACACACTGGGATGGCGAGGAGCGGCATGTGTACACACGCCCGGCACAGGACTTTGCCACATATCGCAGGGAGTGCGTCTGGGACATCGAGGATTGCAGCGATGTAGCCTAAGGCGTTAATAAATACGAATCCCTTTTGGGATCTGTTTGAACATTAATTAGAAACTATTTTATTTTCGACTTATTGTCAGTGTTCGTAAGGCACATAGAGAATGAGAGACTGAATGAATGAAGCTAAGCTACTATTTCTGCATGAAATCCCAGGGTATACACACCACGCCGTCTATGTGCACCGAATAGTAGTGGGATATATGCAATTTGATTTGGGCTAAATGCTGCGGCTTGCAGCTGAGTAAATCCCTCAGCGCGGCAATCATCTTATCGGGCGTGACAGCATCGTCTTTGGTGAGCGATTGCAGCCTCAGCTGACGCAGGCAATCCTTTATAAGCTGCTCTTCCACATGTTTATCCTTTTCGTACTTGAACATGCGTTCCCGAGCCGACTCCATGTTTGTGCTAATGAAGTCAACTAATATGCTGCCCGGACAGGTGGCTGGAGTAATGAATTGTCCCGTTGGACTAACCATCAATGGTCCTGCCTCTGATTCCACAACAATTGTGAACTCCTTGAGAGATTCGGGCCAGCTGTCCGGATAGTTTTGCTTTGAGAGGTAATCATTGAGCGAGGTGGTCACCTTCATCAGATAGTTGGCATAGCCACTTGCCTGCGTCTTTGGCATAAACTTGCGTCGTCCGATCTGTATGCCACGCAACACTTGCGACAGCGTCAGCTCATAGACGGGCACCACTCGCAGATAGACATCGTGCTGTGGAATGTTTTTGATGAAATCAATCCAATTGTTCTGCACGTCGCCGGTAAAGAGCATCACGTGTCCCTCGAGGCTGATGCCAGTGAAGGGTGCAAAGACAACGACACGATTCTTCAGAGTGCCCAATACTGCGGCATGTGTCTGCACGAGACGCTGCAGCGACTTTAGACAGCCACGATAATGTTCAATGTTCCAACCACATTCGTAGCGTATGTCCGATAGCTGCAAATGCTGGACTAGCACGTTTTTCAGTTTGTCTATTTCGGCTTCCAGATCACTTGTCTCCTTGGCACGATGTCTCGCCTTGGAGGCATTTTCCGCCAGCCAAATATCCAGCTGCGGGCGTGTACCCTTTGCTTCCTGTACAGAGCACGAGATTAGCAGGGATATGAATCAATTACAGCGGCTACTCACATTGCGAAACTGCGCCTCAAAGTCGGCAAACTCCGAATTGTAGTTGTAGTCATAACTTGGCCGATTGGCCATGCTTTCCCTTTGTGGTTTCTGTGCTGTCGTTGGCTTTGCACTTTTTATGAAGTCTGTAGACAGGTTACACGACTCCAGCAGGTGCTGAATGAATCTCTTGGGGTCACGTGATCCCTTGTCCATACGTATCTGGATGAGTCGAAAGTTATCTCGCTGCTCCGTTGTCTTGCCTTCGCGCACATAGAACTTCAGTACTTTGGCATCCTCGCTGGTGTATCTGCTGTGATGCAGTGCCTCCAGATGTGCGCTGAGTAGTTTCAGGGAATTCTCATTGGTTTTTCGCTGCTCCGGATGCTGACCAAATAGATCCGGATGTACGGCAAAATAGAAAGGGCGCAAGGCCGCCGTCAGCTCGGTGCTCAAGCAGCGCCGTAAAAACAAACAATTCTGGACCGATTGATGCACCTGACAGATGGCGGCCGTTGCTATTCTGCCGCCCAATCGCAGCACCGTTGCCATTATGTAACCACTAGAGCAGCACGCTGCTCATCAGTTGCTGCTGCCACACACATCCGAACACGGAATGCGTATTACTCAAGGGCGGTAATATTTGCTTGAAATTTGGATTAACAAGTACAAATTATTACGCCTCTGACAGTCAGCTGTTGACGTACTTTGTTCATACATACATACACGCAGAGTTGCATGCGCAATAGGTGAAATAAGGATGGTATGCTGTTTAAACGAGTAAATATATTATATATTTTACATTTTATAAACTTGCTTCGTTTAATTAAAATAATATTATTATAATTTACTAACTAAACAGTAGTTATATATTTCAGTAAGGGAACCTGTCATGAGCTGCGTACTGCTTGCACACATTGCAACTATGTGGCAACGTCTTTATTGACAGTGTATCCCTACCCAATCAAAGAGAGTTAACTTGCAATCAGCTGTATACAATTTTACTCTGCATCTGAATTTATTTATATTTTTCAGCTGCGACGCACAGAATGTCCACCTATTACTTTGTTATTGTTGGACACAATGATAATCCCATATACGAGAAGGAGTTCAGCACGGTGAACAAGGAACTGCGCGTAAGTAGCGTAGGGATTTACAGAGGTGTCTCAACAACTTAGCTGTTTTCATTCTTGCAGAAGGAGGATCACAGACATCTCAGCCAATTTATTGCCCACGCTGCACTCGATCTGGTGGATGAGCACAAATGGAGAACGGCCAACATGCAGCTGAAGTCCATAGATCGATTTAACCAATGGTTTGTGTCCGCCTTCATAACCGCATCGCAGATACGCTTCATCATTGTGCACGACAACAAAAACGACGAGGGTATCAAGAATTTCTTCAATGAAATGTACGACACGTACATCAAGCATTCCATGAACGCATTCTACAAGATCAATACGCCCATCAAGTCGGCTATGTTCGAGAAGAAGTCAGAGATCTTTGGGCGCAAGTATTTGTTATCTTAGTTGTAGTCATTATAATAATAATAATAGTGCAGTAAATATACATTTTGTTTTAAATTTATTTAGAAAACCAGTCTAATGACACAAAAATAGCTTAACTTTCAATGGATTTATTTATCTTTTCTTTATCAATTCTCATTATTCAATGCGTCTTCGATTCAAATCTAAAACGATTTAACGCTATACTTGGCTCGTTCTCACAATTCCAATAGGAGCTGTAGTACCTCGTAAACTTATAAATGTGTGTGTGTGTGTGTGTGTTTGTGGTTGGATGAACGCATGGAACGATCGAACGATTATTACATATATCAACTATGTTGTACGGAATTGTTGTGGGTGGAAAAATCTCTTCAAATGTTGTTGTTGTTGTTCCAATGCAAGAGACACGCTAAAGTACTTAATGCTTCTTATTCTTGCCGCTGCGCTCGTATTTGCTCTTGGACGAGTGCCACAGAATGAGGGGAATGGCCAGAGAGGGCAGAGTCATGATGGCGAAGGCCACCCAGTCGAAGAAGTGAGAGGAGAAACGCTTGTTGTACTCGTTCAGGTTGACAATGCCACCCTCTCCAGGCTCAGAGCTGATGGCCAGTTGCAGCTTCAAGGAAAATCAAAAGAAAGATAAGAACAACGAAAAGAGGAGCACCATATAGTGAGTGGCTTACCGTCTCGGCCTCCTCGACGGGCTTGTAAGACACCTCGGCGGCGGTAAAGTTGAAGTAACCGAAAGCCTTGGGACGCACCACCAACACATGGGTAAAGTTGGTCTGTGGGGCAATACGTTCAACCAGAGCAGTGGGCTGGCCACCGACCACCTCGAAGGCCTCAGGATGGAAACCGTTGTCCACCAGTTGCACATTCGTGGCAGCTCCGTTGCCCACATTGAAGATTGTGTAGCGCACCAGCAGATCGCTCTTCTCCACCAAATACTTGTTAAGGATCTGCTTGGAGACCAACAGACGAGCGCGTGTCTCATCCTCGGACGCACCGATGCTCAACACGGCGAAGAGCGCGCACAAGGCTAACGTTTTGCCAAACATGCTGCAAGATACAAATTGGAAACGTTTCACTTTTCGTTTTTTGTTGACGTGGAAGGGCAGCGGGTGCCGTCAAAAGAAAGCGGCACAATTTCTAACGCTTATTCTAGAGTACAATCACTTAAACGTTACTTGCAAACACTTTGTAACGAAAACAGATGATTTATTTATTATTTTTAAGCAACTTACATGAATTTTAGTTATTTAATACGCGGCTAATTGAGTTAAACTAACTTAGCGCAAGCGACAACGGCGGCTGCTTTCTCGTGGCTGTGCTTCGTGACGTGTAAATGTCGGCTGTCAAACTTCGTACGAGTACATTTCGGCATCGATACCGCTGTCATTGCGGCATCGATAGACGATTGCACTCGCTTTCTCATTAACAGCGACAACTCTGCGCGACGCGCACAGCTGATTGACAACAAAACAATAACAAACTAACAAAATGTTTGGGCGCAAATTTATAAAATATTGTTTACAATTTTCGTTAACAAAAGTTTCATTTATTTGTATTATTAATTAATTATTGCAAGCAGCAACCATATACTGTTTACAGATGTCCTCCTTCAGTGTGGGTGGACATTGTTGCCGGCACCTGTGTTTGCCCTTGAATGACATTGTCACCCTACAGCAGGCGGTAATATCCATGTGTTTCCATATGCATTTTATAGTTGAAAGCATAAAAACACCTTAAAACTATATATCAGCATTGGCTTGCAACATTACTAATTGAAGCGATTAGACAATTCCATGGGCCATGAAGAAATTGATAGTCGCAACGCTTGTTTTCGCACGCAATCACTATGATAGCGCTTATCATAGTCCGTATGGCCGACACAGCGCGTTATCAGCCCGACGACGACGCAGCAGTAGCAGCAGCAGCAGCTTCGACGCTTTGCTTTTCATCGTACGCATACACAAATTAATTGTTCGCGCTGCCTACAAGTCGCACGCAGTCGGAATTTCACCAGCAGCTGGAAAACTCCATTGTCGCAGCATGTCTCTGAGTGTGGAAACAGTACAAACCACTCCCTACGAGGGCCAGAAGCCTGGCACCAGTGGATTACGCAAAAAGGTAGAAAACATCGTACAGCATCCGGGAAATTGCAATGTTGCAACGTTTAGCTATTAATTCTATCTGCAGGTAAAAGTTTTCACCCAGCAAAACTATACGGAAAACTTTGTGCAATGCATTCTGGATGCCAATGGTGCTGCCCTGGCGGGCTCCACTCTGGTTGTGGGCGGTGATGGACGCTATTACTGCAAGGAGGCAGCCGAGCTAATTGTGCGCATCTCTGCGGCAAATGGTGTGGCCAAACTGTTGGTTGGCCAGAACGGCATACTCTCCACGCCCGCTGTCTCCAGCCTTATACGTCACAACAAAGCTCTGGGTAGGTGTTCGTTATTTAATCAGCTGCTAATCCCCCAGGGCTGTAACGTCTGGCGCTGCTGATAGCGATCAGCTAAACAACAATTTAAATAGATTCCGACTCAGACGCAGTTTGAGTATAGTTTCTATAATTGCCCACAAGTCTTTGGGGGAGGCCGTCAAGGTCAAGGCTGATGCGTCTGGGCCAAAGATCAAGTTACTCAATTGATTCCTTCCTCTTACCCCTTGTAGGTGGCATCGTCTTGACTGCCTCGCACAACCCTGGTGGTCCCGAGAATGATTTCGGCATCAAGTTCAACTGTGAGAACGGTGGACCTGCTCCGGATGCCTTCACCAACAACATCTACTCCCTCTCCACGGGCATCAAGGCTTACAAATTGGTACGTGGCCTGCAGATTGACATAGCCAAGGTGGGAGTGAGCACCTATGACATTGCTGGCAAGCCATTTGTCGTGGAAGTTATCGATTCGGTGGCCAACTATGTGCGTCACATGGAGGAGATCTTTGACTTCGCCAAGCTGCGTGACTTTGTCAGTGGCAAGTCGACTGGCAAACCCCTGAAGATGCGCATTGACTCCATGAACGGCGTGACTGGCGCCTATGTGCGTGAGATCTTCCTGAACCGGCTTGGTGCCACTGAGACTTCAGTGGTGCACACCACTCCACTGCCCGATTTCGGTGGACTGCATCCCGATCCGAATCTTACGTATGCCAAGGATCTGGTCGAGACTGTGGCCAAGGGAGATTACGATATTGGTGCCGCATTCGATGGTGATGGCGATCGCAACATGATCATCGGCAGCAAAGCCTTCTTTGTGACGCCCAGCGATTCGTTGGCTGTCATTGCACACTACCTGGAGGCCATTCCATACTTCCAGAAGAATGGTGTGCAGGGCTTTGCACGCAGCATGCCCACCGCTTCCGCCGTGGATTTGGTTGGCAAGAAGCTGGGCAAGGAAGTGTTCGAGGTGCCGACGGGCTGGAAATACTTTGGCAACCTAATGGACGCCGGTCGTCTGTGCCTGTGCGGCGAGGAGAGCTTCGGCACCGGCTCGAATCACATACGTGAAAAGGATGGCATTTGGGCAGTGCTTGCTTGGATCTCTGTCATGCAGCACACGGGCAAGAGCATTGAGGATATATTGAAGCAACATTGGTCGGTCTATGGACGCAACTACTTCACACGCTACGACTACGAGGAATGCGATCTGGAGCCATGCAACGAGATGATGGCCAGCATGGAAAAGAACATCACAGCAGCGGCATTTGTGGGCAAGAGCTTTAGCAGCGGCGGCAAGAGCTACAAGGTCAAGGAGGCCGATAACTTTAGCTACACAGATCCCGTGGACAAGTCGGTGGCCACCAAGCAGGGTCTACGCATTGTCTTTGAGGATGGCAGCCGCATTGTGATGCGCCTCAGCGGTACAGGCAGCTCCGGCGCCACTGTGCGGTAAGTAGTAAAGGCAATTCATGATTCCGAACCCATCTAATCCTATCTTCCTGCCCCTGCAGCTTGTACATCGACTCCTACGAGAAGGAGAACGTGCTGGGCCAGGCTAGCGTCATGCTGAAGCCACTGATTGACATTGCTTTGGAAATTTCGGAGCTGCCCAAGTTCACGGGACGCAATGCACCCACTGTCATTACATAAACGCAGCTCAGGGATTACTGCCACATCCCCCCACTTGGTTTTATTGTTGTTGTATCAGCTAATCCTCTACAGAATCTTCACGGCATTGGGCACTTTAATTCTCACAGAATAAATCGGTTTACCAAAGATTGTTACCCTAACATGATATATTCTATTTTAGGGGCGTGGCCAGATACTCAAATTCGCTGAGGATTATGTTGGGTATGCGCTGCTCCAGCACGCTAAGCGGCAGGCGGGCCAGACGCACAAAGGTCTGCAGAAAGTGTAGCGTAGTCACCACCTCGGGGCCCAGCAGTTCCTTATCCCTGGCGAAAAGAGAAGCAAGATGAAGCTCTAAAGGATTTGGAGGCATCCCTGTGTGGTTACTCACGTGAGCTGCGCCTCGGCCACCGTGACAATGTATTGACTCATGTAGGAGATGTAAAGCATTTTGACATTCCTGTGGAACTGCTGTAGAATGGTCAGTAAACCCATTACCAGAGGCACTGCATCTATGACATCTTTGGGGGACTTGGGCAACAGGCAATCCGTGTTGCTGGAATGCTGCAGTCGACCCACATGCGCAATGCTAAAGAGGAACAGAAAGAGTGACACATTGTGCGTATTCTTGGTGACCACAAAGATCTGATCCAGTGGCTCGTAGTTGCCCGTATAGTGTAGTATCTCCTGCAGTTCCGTTAACATGGCGACGCCCTGCTCATCACATAGCTTGGTATTGGAAGCCAGCTCCAGCACCAGTGCGCTGTGAAAGAGAAAAGGGTTAATCTCTGATCCACTCCTGGTAGTTCCTACACCTTACCGATTCAACGTATCCGTCGTATTCTCCAGCAACTTGGCATCACATTTGCTGCTGAAGCTTAGCTCTCCGGCAATTTGCTGTCGCAGCAGCTGCTTGTGGCCCAATGAGAGCACCCAATCCAGCAGCGTGGGCCACACCTTGAGCCAACGTTGCGTGTAGCTTTGATAATACTTAAGGGGCTGCTTGCCCGCCGCATCCTGTGGAAAGTCACGTGACTCGAGCTCTTTGGTCAAATTACTCAGTGCATCGCACCACATGCGATCTGTGGTCAGATTCTTTTGCAATCTCTCTAGATTTCCCTTCAACTCATTCGCTAACATGTGCGCATAGAGACGCTCCAGTCCCACCATGCCAGCTGGAGCCATTGCCTCACGCAACACGCTAAAGAAACCCGATCCCGCCAGAAGTTCCGTATGTGGCGACCGCTTGTCATACCAAGTGCACTTCAGATCCAAGTAGATGGTCTGACGCGGCTCAGTGCAGCGCAAGATCTCATGGGCCAAGCGTCCAATGAAATTATTCGACTTGCTTGGATCACCTTGCAGCGGTTGAAAGTTCGGAATGGGTATGGTCTGGGATTGGAAGCGTGATTGCCATTCCTGCACCTTGTTGCGCAGAAAACAATTGCATTCCTTTTCCACATTGTAGTTAATAATACGCTGTGATTCCTCCAGCAGTATGCGCAATCCCTGCACGCGTAGATAATCCTCAATGTACTCGAAAGAGCGTCGATAGCCCTCAATGGTTTTGGCCAATGCTTGCAGCTTCTCTTGCAGCACTTGCACATTTGTCTTTCCCTTCTCCGCCACAAAGATCAATCCCAGATTGTAGGCATTGGCCAAATGATTAACAAGCTCCTTGCGTATGCCATCCTCAAGCAACTGTTTGGGATCCAACTCAATGACGCCCACTAGAGTCTTCTTCATCATCAGAATGCCCTTGGTGAAGACCGCAATGGAATTGGTCAACTGTGCCACCTTCCAACGCTCCTCGAACTGTGCGTATTCGCGCAGCTTGTCCTTCTCCAATCGCGTGGGAAACTCCTTGATTACATTAGTCAACAATTGTATAATCCTTGCCAGAATACTGAACATAGTCTCCGGCACAATTTGCAATACTCGACGCAAGAAATTCGCCAGTTCCGTGCTGTAGTAATTGGACACCGAGACAAGATCTTCGCTCTTGGCCTGATTGATGCGCATCAGCGGCACCTCCAGCGTGCTGGCCAGCTTGAGGAACACCGCCCTGATGCCAATCACAGCACGTGGCTGACGCTTAATGTGATCCTGCATGATGCCAATAAAATCGCGCTGCAGCAGCTGCCACGCATAGCTAAAGTCGCTGATCATCTGTATGTGAATCTCAATATCCTCTTTCAGGTTGATCAACTGCAAAGACAGAAAGATTAGTTTCAGGTTTCGCCCTCCAGCTGTAGCTCACCTGTGCCATGCGATTGAGCAGCTCTCGCGTCTCCTGCAGCTGCTGCTTAACCAGCATGTTGGCATGCAGATTGTGATACTCCTGCACCTCGTCCAGAGCCTGCATTACTTGGATGATAAGTCGGCCTGCCTTTTGCGGTTTGCCTATGTCCAGTTTCTGCAGTCGCTGTGCCACCTGTCCAAACCATTGCTGCAGATGCGCATTGGCCTCTATCTTAGTCAGCGGGCGTGTGCCTGCAAAGGCTTCACTAAGCTCCCGTAGATACTGCATTGCCTCCTCGCGGTTCTTGGTCCAACGCTGCTCCTTATTCTTTTGCAGCTCGGCCAATGTCTCGCGCACAGTTAGCTCCAGTTGACCGCAATTGAGCAGCAAATTGTAGAGCTTGCCCTGTTGGAACTGCAACTCCTGCAGCAGCAATTGATGCGTCTGTGTTGTGGCTTGTGCAGAGACCACAAACACGGCGGGACTGGTGTGCAAGCAATACCAACGCAGGAGCACATTCGCCTGTCGCATGAGCACAATAATCTGATTGGCATGCTCCAGCACAAAAGCATCGTCCAGCACGCCCTCGCGTACAATCTCCTCTGTCTTCTGCAGCGTCTTCTGCAACTGCTCGCGCTGCTGCTGGCATAGCGTTTTAATGGCCGAAGGTGTCACTACATTGGCTATGGCTGCACTGGCTGCCTTGAAGCCTGCCCAGACATCAATCAAATTCACTGTGATGCCCATGTAAATGGATAGCGTCCAATTGTCACAGAAGAACTTGTCCACAATCTCCCGCATTTGCGATCTTTGCATATGCAACACTTGAGGTGAGAAGTAGAGGCACACGTAGAGCATGACAGCCTGCGTGGAGAGGGCAGTGGAACGATGTGTTGGATGTGGATAGATGGCCAACTGATTGTAGATATCATCACAGCGCAGACGTGCTATAACCAAGTCAATAAAGTTCGCATCGAAGGTGAAGCGGGCAAAATAGGCTTCCGGATACTTGGAAACTGTGGCCCCCGCAGAGTTTAGCTGACTCTGTACCGGATGTACATAGCCTGTAGAGCGCAGCAGCAGGCAGACATCATGTATGTTACTCTCATCGCCGCTGGGCGTGGCATCTCCGCCACTGTAGCGATAATAGGCGATTAACAGACGCTCCCGCACATCGCCTGGAATGTGAAAGTCCAACACCAGCAAAATGACGCCGTACAAGTAGAGAGACTCGCACTGCAATTGAATAGATTACTTATAAACCTCCCAAACTCAGCAATTAGAAACTTACCAGCAACTGCTTGCCCTCCTCATCCTGCAGCACCGTCTCCAACGTTTGCTGTATGTAGTAGCCAGTGTTTAGCTCCTCGATATATTGCTTGAGATCTGTGGCATAGTGGTGCACGCTTTGGAAGGCCAGATAGAATCGGGTAATCAGTTGCAGATGATTCGTCTGCGTTTCCAGATCCAAATCGCTTAGCTCCTGTGAAGGCAGATAATAAATTCAGATTTCTCTGTTTAGAGCATACCATACCTACCGGACTCTGCTCAATTTTCTTCTCCTGGGCCTCGGCCACTTTAAAGTAGCTGAAATCCAATATAATTTCGCTATATTTTTGCCTATCGGCTGCGGTTTCCAATCTGCGGGTAGAAAACAAAGAGTTAATGAAAACTGAGTTTGCGGATCCTGGTAGCTTACCGATAAATGCTTGGCACAAAGTCCTTTAGGCGAAGTATTTCGGCTATTATGGAGTTGCCCACCGACACAATGTTGAGTAAATTCTGTCCGCAGGCATTATTTTCCGAAAGAAACTCACTCATTTTGCACAAACAAACATTACACACAATGCATCAGCTGTTTATTATTTACGCCCAATTGCTAGAGATGGACTGTGGATCGTGAGCTGAATCGCAACACAACAATTGGGTATCGATTGCCTTAGTTGCAAGAAAGTTTATTAGTTGTCTCTGCTAAAAGTTCAGTTGCTAATCAAAAGATATGGCATCACTTAAATATCCAAATATTGCTCATTCATCGCAAGTCTGAGCCACTATATCGATATAAAAAACTGAACGAACCACTACAGTTCTTCATTAAATCTGTATATCGAATTTTAATTTATTTATGAAATTACTATTCGCACCTATGCTTTGCTTTTTAATAACTAAGATTACTGTTCTACTGAAAATAATACATTTTTCTAAGCTCCTTTATGGAAAGGAATGTCTCTCTTAGGAATATTATTTACAAATAACCTTAACAGCAGATGCTCCGCTATGTAAATGGCCTGTTAAGCAACATTTCGTTGCTTACATCCGTTCTGTTGCAGCGCCAACAACAAAATAATGTTATTAGAGCAGTAAACTAACTGGGGGCACGTACGTAACGTTGATGTTTTTATTGTGTGCGCAGCGCACTTGAGAATCCACATTGTTTTTGTTGCCGTACCGTTCTATTTATGCATATTCGCGCTCCCTCTCACTTGTTGGGTTGTTGCTATTGCTATTGCTAGATAGATTTACAGACTTTTCCCCAATTGTGTCGGTTTGTTCCGTTTCGTTCCTTCGTTCGCGTTCGTTCATTGATTTCCTAATTAAGTTTATAATTAAAATTAATTGAAAAATTACCCACATACGTACACACATACTATATGTATCTGTATCTGAATCGGAATATGTAAAGTGGCGCGCGTGTTGCAACATCGAAAATTGAGTTTGTGTATGTTTTGTGTCTATTTAAAATGGAAGCGAAAGCACGTTAAAAATTTAAACAAAAAACATCATCATTATCATTCCCAAAAAAGAGAGGTAATTAGTATATTAAGCAAAGTGCACGTTTATAATTTTCTCGTTGGGTTTTTTTTTTTGTATATTCGCCTAATTGATGACTTCCCTGCCGCGCTCTATTTATAATTAAAGCGTCTGCAATGGCAATTATATTTATTGAACAAAAGGCGAATCTGTTATGTACATACATATACCCAAGTGTATGTACATTTCATATGCATGTATAAAATAACTATAAAAATTCTTTGCACAACATTTTAAATGGTCGTAAATTAAGCCGAAAGTCGCGTTGCGACTTAAATATTTTTGCGGGCTCTCTCACTTTGTAAGGCGAAAAGAAGCCGGAAGAGGTGAAGAAAGAGTAAAGGGAGGGGCAGGGGAGCGAGGAACGTGTAGGAGCTTATCCTATTTAGTGACTGCCAGAGTTGTCAACGCTATTTCGAAATTTATTGTAATATTATATTATGGCCTTGTCGCCGCGTTCATAGTTGCTACCTGCCTCCGCTGCATGCTTCGCATATGTTTGCAAGGCGAAAAATCCCGCTGTGTTCGTTTGAAAATTCGAAAAAGAAAACTCTAGAAAAAAATTCTGAAACTAATAAAAATTAATTTCTTTTGCTTTCCAGGTGGTCTTGTTAAGTACAACGGTGTGGCAACTCTAGGCAAATGAACTGTTTTACCTGCACACCGACACACACAAGGACACAGACAGACTCACACACACACACACATACAGATGCACGAGCGCGCAGTCAACACACAACGGATAATTTAGTGGAATTTTCGAAAATAGCAAAGGAAAGGCAGCCATAATCCTCAAGAGCAGCGGCAACAGAGCAATCCCAGTCTCAGCAGCAGCAGTAGTGGCAGCGACAGCGACATCAGCAGCAGCAGCAGCTACAACAACACCAGGCATAATAATCAAAGATTAAATCAGGTTTATATGGAAGGGTTAAAAAGAGCAAAAGCAGCCTGTCACAGGAAGAAATACACGTTTCCTAGTCGCTGAGCCACGGCTACGGCAACAACAGCAACAACAACGAACAACTGATTTTGATTACAACTACAAGGAACGCGCGCTGCACACATTCACTCACGCACACAGTCAAACACAAGCACTGAGAGAAACACATACCCATACTCAGAAGGTGACTTGCGCTCCCTTTTATAGCGAGAGAGCGTGCGAGCGAACAGACAAGCAAACACGAGAGAGCATGTACAGATTAACTAGCGCGCTCAGTTTTTGGGCTCAGTTCTCATTTGAGTGCGGTACGGTTATGTCGTCGCGTTGCTGCTTTAGCCAACAGCGGTGAAAATTCAACAACATAACACAAGAAGATTTTCCGTTTTCCGCTAGGCGACGACAACAACACGTACACGGGCATATGGGCGGCATTTGTTTTGAAAGCAATGTAAGAGGCAAACGAAATATAAACTAACGTCGCGACCGCGCCTCACGCTAATAACATTTACTTGTGTTTGTGTGTGTAAGTGAGTCTCTGCCGTGGTGTGGCCGTCTGTGTGGGGCGAATATTGTGTGATGGAAAAAAGGAAGTAAACGAAATCAAGTGAAAATAGTGCAAAAAGAAATACCCCATACTAATTGTAATAAAAATAATAATAATAATAATACATAGATAGCCAAAAGACACGGGCCCAGAGACCGCAAAGCAGAGCATAGTAAAGGCAGAGGCAGCGGCAAAGCAGAGACCAGTTTGAAATCGCCGCCTATTTGCAGGGCAATACACGCGCCGCTGTCGGCAGAGGCAGAAGCAGTGCATGGCTATGTGTGTTGTATGGGTGTGAAAGAGCTGGCGATAGTTTTGAGTGTGGAGAAGGGGCAATGGCAGTGGCAGGCAATTGAACGTACACACACACACACACACATGTGCACATGCTAGCCAAGACAGTGCTACAACAACAACAACAACAAGAGACAAGCGACCACATACGGTGAAAAGGCCGCGTCGCCGTCTCAAGGAGCGAAAGGCAGCGCAAGAGAAAGAGAGTGAGAGAGCGCGAGGCTGAGGCAGCAGCAGCAGCAGCAGCGGAGCGAGCTATAAGAATAATAAATTACACTTTGCTTTTGCTATAATAAGAAGAAAAATTTATATACATACACACATGCACTCACATACACATGTGCAAGTAATGTTTTCCTCGTCTGTGTGTGTATTATGTGCGGGGGAAAATTGTAATAAAATATGAGCGCACGAAAAACGTTGCTGGAAATGAAAAACTAAAAGTAAATTTCGAAATACTAGCAGCAGCAGCGGCAGCGCAAATATGCAGCTGTATTTGTGTGTGTGTCGTTGGTCGATCGTGTATGTGTAAATTATTAACAGTTAGGCTGCGCAAAAGCAAAACTAAATCAAAGGCAAAGCAAAGTAAAATATAATAAGTGAAGCAACAACAACAACAAAGCAAACATTCAATGTGCCATAATTTCTAACAACAACAACAACCACAACTGAAACTAAGCAAAAGGAGCAGCTTTAATTAAACAACAACAACAACAACTAGTAAATAATTAAGCAAAATCAAAGTAAATAGGATACTTATTAAGCGTTACTATATATACAGCAGTATTAGCAACAAACACAACAACAACAACAAGGAAAACAACAACAAATAAAATGTCCTGCATATCGAGCAACTTTAGCTCATTCTTTCTCAACTCACTCAACGATCCTTCAGAGTTTTCCAAGTACTTGAGCAATGGCGAACTCAAATGCACAAATTTCGAGGAATTTCAAGTGTTTGCAACGCAGTCGACGCAACAACAGCAGCAGCAGCAACAACAACAACAACTACAGTATTCACACACCAATGGCGTTGGCAGCGCAGCAGCAGAGTTTGCCTACGATGCAGCAGCGTCACAGCGCGAAATCGCTGCCGAAACGCCGGCAATGACAATGTCGACAGCAGCGCTGCCCCCAACGTCGTCGTCTTCGACGTCTGCAGCAGCAGCAGCAGCGCAGTCACTGCCTAGCAATCGATGGCCCACAGCGGTGGCCACACCAAACGGACACGCACCCGCTGCAGCAGCTGTGGCGGCAGCAGCGGCCGCTGCGCAACATTTCGATGGTTCCTTTGAGTTTATCAAATATCTGCGACACTCCACGGATTTTACACCAACTGCGGCGGGAGGTGGCAGCGGCAGCAGCAGCGCCGGCATAGGCGATGCCGCCGACTGTGCAGCAACGGCGGATAAGAGCAGCAAACTAGGAGCAGTGGCAGCATCGGGTGCGGCAGCAGCAGGCAGCGGTGGCGGCGGCGGCGCTGCAATGGGCAGAGGATTAACCGCTTCGCCGCCACTGCCCGCCTCACCCGTTGGCGCCAGCGGAGGTGGCGGTGGGAGCATTGGACTGCTCGATCTCGATTCGACAAGCATCGCACAAAAGTCTCGCTCCGCATCGCGCAAAGCGGCCGCACTGCTCTCTTCCGTATCACGATCTTCCAATAGCCTCGACGCCAACTCATCCACACTGGATGCGGTCTTCGATCATGACTCTAAGCAAACAATGTTCGAGCTGCAACATTTGACGAGCACATCGAATGGATCGAATGGTTCCAATTCGAATGAATCCTCACTAGAGTTGCTCGCCTTTCCCAACTCCCATCTGAATGCATCCAATTCGAATACCTCATCGGAGGAGCATTGTGGTGAATTTGGCATGGGTCTGTTGAGTGGAGCAAGTTGCTCCTCAGCCTCGGCGGCAGGAGGTGCACCCAAACTACTGGGCAGTTTTGTGATTAAGGAGAACTTCGATGTGCATCCATCGCACAAAGTGGAGGAGGGCATCTTTCAGCACATGAACAAGTTGCCATCCAAGAAGAAGGACACGCTCAAGCAGTTGGGCGTCCGTTTCACTGGCCAAATGACGTTCACGGACAAATCAATTGTTGTCGAAAATTTCATTAAATTTTGCGAGGTAAGTGGGAAGGGAAAGGAATGGAACAATGCTGGTTGGGAGCAAAGTGGGAGATGTAACCAAAATGGCTTCAATTTCGTTTCAATGTATAGAGAACGAGTTGAGAAAATTGGATTAGACGACAGACAGACAGAAACACGTTTGCATATGTAAATATCAAACAGACAAACATACTCAACGAATATGCAGAGAATGACAGGAAATGGAAAGCGGAAATAGAAGCATTATTCAAGAAAGAAGGGGGGGAAATCCTTTACATCGTATACGATATACTATCGCTGGTTATACCCTACACTTTGTGTTTTCAATTATTTTCCAATATTTTCCATCACAAATATCACTTAATATGCACTTACACACACATAGATATTTGTATATACGCTTTGCATATGCAGATTTCTCTGTGTATGTGTGTGTGTGTGTGGCATTTATATCGTATGTAGATATATTCATAACGCGGATACACCGTTCATATCCTTTACACACAAGCGCATTTCTCACTCTATTATACGCTCCCACCCACACACACACACACTCGCACACACACACTCCCTGCGCCCAACACGAATGTCATTATAAATTGTAATAACAGCAGCAGCGACGCTAGCAGCGACTGCGGCGCAGGGCAGTGGCAGAGGCAACACGACAAGCCACAACCACAAATTCAGCATACAAATACAACAACTGTAATCATGTGTGCCACAATGTGTGTGCCCGTGTGTGTGTGTGTGAGTGTAATTCTAAACACCTACATACACATATTTATATGTATTTGCACACATACCTACACGCACACATGCATGCATTTCCCCACATCTCTCCTCACTCTAAACACATTTGGCGCCTTTTCAACACTATGCCTGGCAGGCAACCCACCCCAACACACTCATACTGATACATGCTCATTACGCTCAGCTTTATCGGCACGCACACACACACACATGCAGGCAAGGAAACCAACTAGATTTGGTCGCACCGAATAGCACCCACACAATCCACAAGCTCAAACTATGTACGAAACGGCATTGATGGCATAATACAGGAACTCAGCAGCAACAGCAACAACTGCGACAGCAGCGGTAGCGGCAGAGTGGGAGAGGCAGCAGCAGCAGCTCTAGAGCCTAACCTTATTTCAACATGGCTGCCTTCTCGGCCCTTCGGCCGCTATTACAACATTTTAGTTCTAAGATGCCTGATGCCTAGCTTTGAGGCTGTCGCACGCTCTTGCCCGCTCTTAAAATTGCTTGCGCTCTCGCTCTTCCTCTCTCACTCACCTACTCATTCCTTTGCTCAAAAACTTTACTTACAAGGAGCAGAGGCAGCGGCGAAGGCAGTGAGAAAGGGGGAGGCGGCTGCTGCTGCTGCTGCTCAAACTACAAAGTTTTCTATATGTATGTGTGTGTATGTGTGTAGTTATGTGTGGGCAAGTGGGTCGGGCAACCCCCAAAAAGCTCAAGCGGGTGCTATTGAGTAATTGTATATGGCCCCTCTCTCTCTCTTACACGCACACATGCGAATATTCTTCTCTCTTATATGTATGTGCAGACATGCATACAAACATACAATCATCAAGTTACTTGGGGCGTTTGTCCGACTGTCCATTGAGTTGCCTTCGTATGTCCTTTCGTATGTACACACATACAGACATACATATGTTTCGCTGTGTGTGTGTGTGTGTGTGTGTGTGAGGGGCCCTAGAGGCGTCGTTGAAGGCTACTAAATGCGCATGCAGCAGCAGCAGCAGCAGAGACGGCAACGAAGGCAGTAACAGCCGCAGTCACCAATACAATCACACACACGCGCGCACACACTTGCAATAAGTTTGCCCAGCTTCTTTGTGTGTGCGTGAGAATGTAAGGAACAGCTTAACTCGGGCTGCCAATGGCTGTGGGTGAGGCGTGCGTGCGTGTTACTGCGGGGCAGGTACAATGTCTCGGCTTCGCACAATTTACGCGCTCGCAGAGCCAACACACACATATGCAGCATACATTGATTATAATTTTAAATTATATACTATACACACATACAAATTTACAACTGTAACTGTACTTGCCAAACTTATATGATGACTATATATATATACTGTCAACTTACACACATACGCACACATACATATGCATATAAAATATTTAGCTTTTATGCGTCGCTTTTGCCGCCTTTGGGGCCGCATTAAATTAGTGTTGTATAACGAGCAAGGGTTACAGCGGGAACGAGCGGCGGCGGGGGCTGCCAGATTGTTGCCAAAAATGTAAAATCACATACATATGTAGTATATGTATGTATATGTAAGTATGTATGTACTCTGCATGTATGAAATGCTGTCGAATATATTTTGTACGCTGCATTTACATTGCACGGTTGGCTCATTAGCGTTAGCCGAGCAAATAGAATGTGAGGTTAGGCACGGCATTTCACTCACCTGATGTCGTTTTCCCCTCGCAATTTCCCGGTATCCCCAGCCGTTGCGACATTAATGCGAAGATAAACGTCCATTAGGCCAATAATTAATGAGCCGCCGCAGCCATCCCTTTATTTTTTTCTTCACACGTGCAGCGTGCGCACACAAACTGTTTCTGTTCCTCCTCCTGTTGTTGTTGTTGTTAAAAACCTGTTAAACGCAAAGAGTGAAAGTGTGAAAATTGCTACCCTTCTCCCCGCGCTCTGGCAAACACTGACACGCACACACAGTCCGGACAGACTGGGACTGGGAGTGGGAATGGGGCGCACACGCAACCCTCAAAAATCAAAAAATCATTGCCGGGCGACAGCGGCGACACGAACGAACAACTGTTGTTGCTGCCGTTGCTTGCTGCACGCACAAGCAGCAAAACAGAGAACACACAAACAGAGAGAGTGAGAGAGGGAGAGAACAGAAAGAAAAACAATTCACACTTGTCTCAATAAAAACAACAACAGAGGCAGCAGCAGCACGCCGCATCACACCACACTCACCACAGACAACAACCGCAGGCCGCACGCACGCACACGCACACACTTAGACAACAGGATACGTCACGCACAGGCACGCACAAAACACACACACACACAGGCAAATACAAACAAAAAGTCTGCTTGCTGCCAATAAGTTGCAAAAAGCAACAACAACAACAACAGCAAATACAATAAAAGCAAAAGCCAGAACACAACAATGCGGCAACACATTGCCATAGCTTTCATTCTTCTTTCGTGTTGCGTTTTTTTTTGTTTTCATTTTTTTTTTTTTGTTGTTGTGTGTGTGCTATGAAACAGTTAAGCGGCTATGGGAATGTAAACACACACACACACACACACCCCACCCACTAACAGGCAAAACAATCAAGCGACGACAGCAGCCGCCACATCAGGCAACAGTACGGCAACACTTGGCTTGACAGTCAAGCTCGGCTCTCTTCCTCTCTCAGCACACCACACCACACTCTCACCATACACTCTCCCTCACACTGTGTAAATGCTCTCGCTCTCGCATGTACGCACGACGCCACTGTTAATGAGTCGACAGCGACAGCGACTGCGACAGCACAGGTAACACCTCTCTGAAGGGGCCTGTCATCATTGAAAAGGCGTTGAATTGCTTGCGCGCGCTCTTTTCTTACACGTCTCTCGCTCTCTCTGTTGCTCCCGCTACACTCTGCAAATACGCCAAAGTCAAGCTTAAAGTATTTTTGGCCCCCCCGCTCACACACACACACTCTCTCTCTCTCTCCCTTTTAGTTGCCTGCCCAGTTGCCCAATGGCGGGGCGTCGTCACTCCTTTTTGCTCTATTGATTTTTAACATAATCAAAACCCAAAATGTATGCACACAAACACACACATGTATAACATACATTCATAAGTACATGCATACATACATACATTGTGTACCCACTTACGCACACACACATGCAATTTTCGACAGCGTTGCCATGTATGCTTAGAGGCTGGCCGGTAGAGGGGGACGTTTCTGGGTGGCAACGTTGGCGTCGCGCTGATTATGAGGATGTTGATAAGTTTCAACGTTGACGGCGACGTCGACGTTGACGACGAACAAGCGACGAGCGCGCTGGCGACGCGTCGGAGCGATGCTTGTTGACTCTCTCTCTCTCTCTCTCTCTCGTAGCACACACACACACACGCACATAGACACAGACTCACTCAGCCACAGACGTCCGTCAAGCTGCTGCGCCTATTTTAAACACACACACAGACACATACACAGATGGGCGACAACCCTTTTGGCGCCCCCTGCCCCTACCCCTACCCCCCACTAGGCTTGTCCCTGTTCCTCTCTCCTACTCTCCCCCTGCCTCGTCTCCATTGTTGAAAATGGCTTCATTGAAAATGTTGTTTGCTTTTCTATTTGGTTTTGCTCGGCTGCCTTTTCCTCCTTTTGCTCCCTTTCCTTCTCGTTTCTGCTTTATTCTATATTTTTACACTATAAAATATACATGCTGAGGGTGTGAGTGTGTAGGCTTGTGTGTGTGTGAGTGTGCAGGCTTTTAGGCGCAGGGTCCTTTTGCTATGATTGTGTTTGCATTTTGGGGTCTGCAAGTTTTTGGCTTTTGTAGAAATTTTCGTTTTCAACTTTTGCGTTGTACACGAATTATAAGTTTTGATTAGTAGTGGGCAAAGTTTTCACAGGGGTACGGCGTGGGTGGGGGGGTTGTCTACGATAAGCACATGCTCACACATAGCACGCATGTAATAGCTAAAATACATATATACACTATATACAATGTAGAATTTGCAGGAAATGAGTTTGACGTCAACGTTAGAATTGCCTTAAAATTTTGCCAGCGGGGCGGGGGTTGCAAGTGGCCAGAAAGGTGTATGTATGTACACACCCCCCTTTAAAAAAGGGTAAGGCAGGACTAGCCTGAGGCAGTGTGTGTGTGTGTGTGTGTGTGTGTGTGTGTGTGTTATGTAAAACGCGCTTCTAGAATTTCCATTTTGCCATCTCCCATATGTGTAGTTTCCAGCCAAGCCGAACCCTTTTATGGCCTTCGAAAATGGGGGTAATTTTCTAGCTAGACAAATATAACCGGTTGCTATAGCATACTTTTTGGGGTAAAATTCATTAACATTTTTCTAATTAAATTCGTATTATTTTGTACTTTCAGGAATACGACATCAAGGATCATCGACCGTGGCTATCCCTTAATCAATGCGGCCTCAATAAACCCGAACAAATTAAATTTGCGCGCTATTTGGGCCGAGGGTTGCCAACGTTTACGCTCTTTTGCATTTATAGCAACTTTAAGAATCTGTTCTGCACCAAACGCACGGAAATGTGAGTTGAAGATGGAATAGAACTATATATCTATATAGTTTTATTAAAATTTTAATTTTCTTTCCTTTTTTTCTCTCACTTTTTTTAGCTACACCAAGGATGGCTACAATCTGCCTTATATACTCGATAAAACCAAGCGCTTCCTGGCCAACACAACAGCTGGTGAGTACCGTTAGCACAAGCACCCGAAACACCCTGTGCCCCCTGTGCACCCTGTGCTCCTACATCTACTACTTGCCTTCCCACGTATAGTGCAAATGCAGCCAGATTTAAAAGAGAAAACAGGCAAAAAAAAAAAAGCTAACCAACTAAAAGAAAACTAAAAAAAACAAAAAAAAAAAATAGCTAAAAACCTATGGCATACAAAAGATATCCGAAAAATAGCTTAAGGCGAAATGTGCTAAATTTTAAAAATATACACAGAAAAACCAGAGCCTACCAAACGAATTTTGTTCATTTTTATGATTTTTCTCGCTCTCTCTCTCTATCGCTATCTCTCTCTCTCTCGCTTTCACTTGTTTGCATCTCGTTTCTCGTTTGCTCTATATATACAAAATATACATACATACATATATGTTCTTTTTCACATGCACTTTCTGTACGAAAAATTGAAAATCACATACGAATATAACTATATATATATATAGATATATAGATATATTTGCGGGAATTGGCTGAATGGTTTCGAGAAACTAAAATAATTTTTCACGTTTTTGCAAAAATCAATTTTTAATTTTCGACTTCAATTTGTTTGTGTTCTTCTTCTTTCTCTTCTTGTTCTTTCTTTTTTCTACGGCATTCGCTTTCAAATCACTAGGCGAAAATACCAACAACAACAGTAACAACAACAACAATACTAAGCCCAACACAACAACAACAACATCCACACCGGTCAAACAGACACACGAGCAACAACAATGCGATTCACCGCCAGCTTCGCCGTCGGCAGCACCATCAACAGCAACGCCAATGCCCACACCCAACAACAGCAACAACAACAGCAACACAAACACACACGCAACAGGCAACAGCAGCACACACCTACACACGCAGCCCACAGCAACAACAGCAGCAGCAGCAGCGCAGCCGCTGCCTCAGTCACCGTCGCAGCCAGCAGCAGCAGCACGCACAATGCCTCCCACAGGCGGCCCCGGCACGCCTCACGCCATGCCAAGGCCAGCGACACCAACGACGCCAACAGCGGCAGCAGCAGCGCAGTCGACTGCGCCATCCACACCGCATACGCAGCATCAGCAGCATACGCATTTGCTGCAGCAACAACAGCAACACACGCCGCATCACCTACAGCATCAACAGCAGCAACCTTCCACGCCCACACGTGGCATGACGCCCATGACGCCTCAGCAACAGCAGCAGCACGCACATCACCTGCAGCAGCAACAACAACAACATCCTCAGCACTCGCATCTTGTGGCCACGCAGCATCCGCATCACTATCCGCATCCACAGCAGCAGCATCCCCAACAACAACAGCAGCAGCAGCAACTTCCGCATCCACATCAACATCCACATCCACACGCACATCCGCATCCACATGCACACCCGCATCCACATGCACATCCGCATCACTTTGCCTACACACATCCGCATCACACGCACTACGGCCTGCCGCCGCCCCATCACACGCAGCAGCACCCACAGCAGCATCCACAGCAACATCCACAGCACCCACATGCTCATCCGCACACACATCCGCATCCACATTCGCATGCTCACATGGCTGCTGCAGCCATGGCATATGGCCAACAGGTGGCGCCACAGACGCCCTCATCCGCAGCAAATGCAGCAGCAGCGCAACAACAGCAGCAGCAACAACCGACGCCGCCTCAGCTGCCGCCACATGCGCTGCCGCTGCCGCCGTCGAACAGTAGCAGCAGCAGCAGCAGCATGTGAGATTGGCGTCGGCGTGGCGCCAAGTATGACGGCCGTGGCGCCACCTGTTGACAATCTTTAGAGCCCACAACTATGATTAGCCCAAAAACAAAGAGAAGAGAAACTTGTAATTTTAGTTATTCACCTCATTTGGTTTACCCCACGCCCCCCCCCCACCCCCCCTTCCACGCGTTTATTGTGTCTTCTGTTTTTACTTTGTAGTCTAATTTTACTAAGCTTTTTGCCAAATTTTTACATACATGTATTATGTTAAACGACTAAATTGTTGGACGATGATCACGCCCTGAACTATGCAATGTTATTCCTTGAAAAGAGATTATTACAATTACACACACTCACACACACACACACACACATGATTATAGTGAATCAAGCTAATATTAATATTATATATACATACATATATATTGTATATGAGTATTTTAGTAAGCCCGAAACAAATCAAATGTATGTGCAGAATCAATCCTAACTATATATACACAACATCCACATATATAAAGAGAAATTTTGTTTGCAACAACAACAAATATATATATATATATACATATACATAGCAAAGAAAACAAATGTCTACTTTTTTCGAAACACTCACACACACAAAATGTGTGTGTTTACTGTGCCTGCTAACGCGTGTCTCTGCATTTGTGCTAGACAAGCCGCTCTTTGTGTTTGCTCTCTCTCCCTCTCTCACACAGCCTCTCTTTATAAAATGCAACTCTTTTTGTTGTTGTAGACCTCAAGAACATGGCGGCCGCAAATGACGGCACGCTCGAGTTTGCCAGCAACAGCAGCAGCAGCAGCAATGGTAACAGCAGCAGCAACAACAACAACAACAGTGGCTGTGGCAGCAGCAACAACATGAACAGTAACAGCAGCAGCAGCGTTAACAGCAATAGCAACAGCAGCGTTAACAGTGTCAACAGCGTCAGTCTCTCCGCTAACACCAACATTAACAGCTACGTAACAGCGGCAGCAGCTTCACAACAACAACAACAACAACAGCAAGCAATGGATACACGTTACGCAGCAGCAGCGGCAGCGGCAGCGATGCCACTGTTGCCGCCACCGCCGTTGCCACCGCAATTGGGTCCACCGCCGCGTTCGCTGGAACAGCTGATCATCTATGAGAATTTCAATGTGCACGAACAGCATCGCATCGAAGATGGCGTCTGCACGCACATCAGTCGCCTGCCGCCCAAAAAGCAGGAGCTATTGAAACAGTTCGGTATACAGAGTAGTAGCCAGCAATGTCTGAGCAATTATGAAAAGTGCATACTCATCGAGAACTTCATCAAGTTTTGCAATGTGAGCAAATTGTGGATCGCAACTTGTGCGAGTGCTTGTTGTGTTCCACACACAGCACACACACACACACACACAGCAGCAGCAGCAGCAGCTACTGCCGCAGGAGCAGGGGCAGCGCAGCGAAGAGCGTAGAGTGCAGCGGAGCTTTGTTCTTGATAATCCCCCCCTCAATTGGCATATAATATAATCATACTATATAATTGGCATTAATCATTTTAGCGTGTAGTACAAAATTGCACCGTCATCCCTAGAGCATAGAACAAAACTCTTTGCCGTCCCACAAGCTAGATCACTTTGTGGATTAATGGGTTTTACCTTTACTTTTGTTTCTTGCGTTATATAGGAATATCAGATATCCGATCATCGACCCTTTTTGGACTTCCACGAGAGCGCTTTATCCAAATGTGAACAACTTAAATTTGTACGATATCTGGGCCAGGGGCTATCCAATCTGACGTTAAACAAGATCTATGTCGCATTTAAGGAACTGCTCGGAAATGGACGGTCGGACAAGTGAGCGACGATAACAGCTATGTATCGATATTTAGCTATACATCTTAAATTTGTATTTCTCGTAGAGCTGCAACGGATAGCTATAATTTGGATGCCATTTTGAAGAAGAAGCGCAAGAATCTTTATAATCGTCTGCATGCTGCTGGTAAGACTAGGTTGAATTTATTATGATGATATAAGGGCTTACAGATACAGTACAGATTTCACCAAAAAATATCGATTTATTTCGATATTTTCGTTAATTTTACTCGAAAACTTTTGGGAAAGCGATTTTAATTCATATTTTGACTCCGCCAATCCAATGCAAACAAAAAAATCGGTTTTAAAATTTAAAAAAAATTTTGAAATTTTTGTAAGGGGGTAGCATGAAAAAAGTCTAAAAAAATGAAATATTCGTAATCGATAAAATTGGAATGGCAATTCGATACAGTGTTAAAACCATTAATAAAATGTCATTCCGCACAAAAATCGCATGATTTTTAACAAAGTTATGAGCTTGGAAAGTCGGAATAGTTCACGTTCTATGGGGGAGTACAAGCCAAATCAAAATTCCCCAAAAAGTATGCTACAATTTCCACCTACAACTTCTTTTTGCAGCGAACAGCGTCGACCTAACGAGCTACGATGCAGCCCAACCCTCGCAGCAGTCGCAACATCCACTGGTAACCGCCGCCGCCGCTGCTGCGCCACGCCCACATCACGCCTTCGCCGCACTAACAGCTGCCACACAACACGGCAGCGAAGTGTGCAGCGATCTGACGCTGCCCCCGTACAGTTATGCGACGCCGCGGTAAAAGCTGCCCTCGGCGCCTGCGCGGGCGTTGCAACAATCCAACAACAACAACAAGAATTACACACACAAACACACATACATATTACATATACTTCCTGGAACTGGACCAGTAACTGTTGTGTCTTCGAAACATAAGAAAAAACAAAAACCAAAAAGCAAAATTTATATGGAAAATGCGGAAAATTGTTGCAGAATTCAATGGGAAAACAAAGTGCTAAAACGTAAAATATACAAGAGAAATTAGTGAAAAAATTAGCATAAAGGAATTTAACTTTAATCTTAACTATTATTAATCAAGGCAAAGCGAATTCAATTCCAAAATTATCACAGTCAGAAGAAACCTTAGACACACACCCACACACACACACCATCACACATATATTAAGTTTGCCTAGGCGATTTGGAAAATTTGTAGCTCTTTCTCGATTCTTAATTGGTTTGTTTCCAAGAAGCTATACATACATATACATATATACAAAACGTACATATAAACATAGGCATTAAGTAGACTGTAAGCGTAACACCAAAATTCAAAAAAATCAAATCAAAGACCTCCCAAGAAAGTTCCCTAAAATGCATATACACATCAACTACGTAGTGCAGTGTAGTACGTAAGTCAGAAAGTCAAATCGAAGATAGCAGCAGATAGATCAGAGTATGCAGAACAGACAACATAAAAGATTAACAAACCAATTATTCCTATATACAATACTTATATACAACAAATAAAAAATATATATATAGCATAGAAAACTAAACAAGTTTAGAGACGCGCAAAATCAAATAGCAAACAAACAACAGGATAGCAATTGTAAATTCAATATACATGAACATGAACATATACATATATACACAGGAATATATAACAAACGGAAATATAAAATAAACGAACAAATATATTATATACGAAAAGCCAAAAAGACCTTCAGCGTGTTTAACTTTACGGAAACTTTTTATTATCTGTTCAAAATTTGTTTTTTTTTTTTGTTTCGTTTTGTTGCTCTTTTTACCTCACAATATCATTATAGATCATGTATGTAGATATTTGTACGATTGTACTATACGATTTATAGCTTGGAGCAATTGGATTTGTGGGCTTTTTCAGGGATACAAAAAAAGTACAGACAAGAATACAAGGCAGTTCAAAGTGGGGGACGACCTAACTTACACGTCTGCTTGCCTAGATGGATTGTTTGGATTTGGGTTGAGTTACTTA
The DNA here is from genome assembly GCA_018904095.1 of Zaprionus ghesquierei. Lineage (NCBI taxonomy): Eukaryota > Metazoa > Arthropoda > Insecta > Diptera > Drosophilidae > Zaprionus > Zaprionus ghesquierei. The sequence continues at coordinate 6,169,476 of JAEIGP010000850.1, read as the reverse complement.
AACTAAGCAATAAGAATCTATATGTTCTTGTATTCGTATTCCCGATTAATTTCGGCAATTTTTAATTGCAATAGATTAATCGAAAATAAGTTATAGGTTTTTATAAATGCTGCCTAATTGGATTCCTTTTTGCTCAACTTCTGTTCGCGATCCAGCGCCCGTTGTTTGGCCTTCTCATAGATGGGCAACAGCTGCCCGGTCTCGCCCAGCATTTTCAGCAGTTCCACAATGAAGGGCAAGTAGTTGTGCTTGCGTCGGACGTTCTCCACCTGCCAAGAGAAAGAAATCTATAATTAATAAAACCAAATCAAATGTATATAAACAGGTGTCATTGCCTTGTATCGCTTCTTCTTCTCGATTTCATACTGAATGTACGAGCGCAGGCTATTGATTTCAGTCTGACGATCCTCCTCGGTGTCCATTGCATTGGCGGCCGGATTGAGCAGTTTCTCGATTTGCTGCTCATAGATGCGCTGTCGATCCGAGATTAGGGCCATCAAATTGAAATGTATCTCACCATCACTGTAACGTTGCATACGCTTCTCGATAATTGGTCGCACAACATCAACCCAATTCTGTTCCGGCTTGATTTCACCTAAATCGATAGGTCCCTCACGCAGACCGTCCAGCTCGTACAGTCGTCCTGCGATGGGCATATAGCCAACGAAATGATAGACATCCTCATCCTTATTCTGATTCTTCATATCTAATTCAAAAAGCGTTTGTCTAGCAAACGAATTGTGCACGGTGCGTATCTGGGATGCATTACTCAGGGTCAGACCCTTGTTGTAGGGATCAAAGCACTGGCAGAACTCCTTGAAGTTGGTCAACGTGTCGCCCAGCTTAATATCCTCGTGATTTAGATTGAGCAGCAAACTAAGTATGGCTTGTGTGGCACACGCATTGTTAATCACTTGCTTGGCGAAGAAGACGTGATCCCGGTCGAGCACCACCTTGCCAGCAGGTTCATCCTCCTGCACCCATTTGAAAAGGAATATGAGACCATGTATCGGCTCCAGATCTTTGAATGATTCACTGTCTAGGCTCCAGATTTCCTCCACTTGTGCACCATCGCATCCTAAACAAAGAAAAATTGAAGATTTTTACATTTTTCTCTTGGTTGAGGATACGCTACTTTGATATCTGAAACCGGCATCAGCTTTCGCGTCCTCTTGAAAAAAAGCGCGCGCGGGCCAAATACTTACCAAATTCACGTATAAGCTCCGTAAATACACCGGGATCACTCTCGATAAGACACCAATTGCCAGCTCCTTCGCCCATAGTGCGTTGTTTGTTCAATTTTCTCTTAATTTGCGAAAAACTCTGACTAAAATTTTTTGTCAACTCACAAGCCTCACGATTAGTGATAGGGATGTCACAATTATATCGATATATCGACATACGCAAACCAACTTGACAATAATTTTGCAGCTTACAACACTGAACTATCGGCTGTATGGAGCCAATAGTTTGGGCAAGTCATAAATTTAAAAATCTTTAGCTGGAAGACAACCAAAAGACTGATTAGGGTCCATAATAAACTGGGGAATCAATTTTTTAACCTCAATATTTTATTAATATAATATTTTTTATAATAAAACCCTAAATACAACTCAGTTGTTTGCATTTAACACAGCTGCATGACGATTGCCAATTGTTTCGATGTTTTTTGTTCATCACTAATGTCATGGCGGACACAAAGCAAAAGCGGTGGGAGAAAAAAATATGTGCGCAAAGAATGAAAAAATCTAACGTAAAAAATTAAATTTTACTGCTGCCTATGCAGATGTTAACTTATTATGTGTACTATAACAATAATAGTGAGACAATAATGTATAATTTAGTGTTGTATATTTATAATGCATACGGCCCAGGCGAAGCAATGAAAAAATATGACGCGAAAATATGATTTCGACTCCGTTCAGCAGGCACCACCAACAAAATCAGTGTTTGTAGTGTCAGTGGAAAATTGGCAATTGCGTACGTTTATGTAAATGCGGAGAACGGGGGGATAAAAACAAATTGCAAAATTGCCACAGAATGCGAATCTATCTGCGTTCCTTTTTTTAATTAACTTGTGTGTGTAATAAGAACAAAAAAAAATAAAAAGCGGACTCGCTTGTCGCGCGGTCTGCCGTCGCGAGTGTGTGGAGAGATAGAAATATTGGGGCGCAAAAAGAGGCGCGAAAAATTTGCAACAAAATGGTTGTCTCTAAAGACAACAAGCGTCGCCGCAAGGAGACCGATACACCGCCAACGTCATCGTCATCATCGTCGGCGGCGGCGCTGGCGGCGGCAGCAGCAAATGCCGCTGGGGCTGTGGAGTCATCACCCGAGATGCCTAAAAGGTGAGCCTATGCCAGCCACCCTCTATCTATGTCTACATACGTGTGTGTGTGTGTTAGTGCGTAATTGTTGTTGTATAAAGAGCAACGAGATGACGACGCATTGCTATCCCACTGTACATACGTTTTACTACAACAGCGCGTTGCCCGCTGCCCACTCCCCCAGGCGACGTGTGGTACGCTGCGCTGCCATTGTATAAGCAACAGTGTTGCCAAATTTTGATAGCAATGAAAAACGTTAGCAAACTTAATGCAAATTAAATTGATTTTATTTCTACGCAGTTTTTTATTTAAATGCGACGTTATTAGGTAGAGCTTAGTTAAATTTATTTATGTTTAAAATTCGCAGTTGAAAATTTTAAACTATTAAAACATGTAAATATTTACCAAAATATTTAAACAGCATTTTACCTGTCTTTAAAGTCCGCTAGTTTTGGCAGCATAACAGCCAAGCTGGCAACACTGTACAGCAAGCGTCGTGGCGTTGCTGTTGTTGTTGTTGCGTACATGCAAAGGGCGGCTTTAAATCAAGTGCATGTGCATTTGTGTGTGTGTGTGTGTGTGAATGAGTGTTTATGCGTATGAGTAGGGAAATTCAATGAGTTATTGTTGTTTTCGACTTGGATTTGTGCATAATTTGTATCAAATTGTATTTGCTTCCAATTAAAACTCACTCACATCTATCTATTTATCAATATAATTGTCTGACCCCATCTTCTCTTCTGTTTTCTCTTTCATCTCAACTGCAGGACGAAGGTGCAGGCGCAGCGTAAATTCGCGCAGGGACAAAGTGCGCCCAGCTCAGCGGGTGCATACAGTACGCTCAATGTGGCAGCAGCATCTGGTCCAAGCACATCTGCAGCCGAAAGTCATCAGCCTCCAATTGAGATATTGCCTAATAAGTGTCCAAAACCACATGATTTCCTAACGTTTCTCTGCTTTCGTGGCACATCCGCGTTGCCTGCACATTTGGATTACATGAATCAAGGCAAGTCCAAGCAAAATGAAGTTCCGCCCGCCAGCAGCAGCAACACAGACAACAACACGAAGAACAAGAGAAACAACAACAGCAGCAACAACATTAAAAAGAAACGAGGCAGACCCGCCAGAACAGTAGGCGGAGGAGGAGGAGGAGCAAGCGCAGCAGGCAAAGCGGGAGCGGTAGCGGAAGTACAGCAGCCGCCACCAATGCCGGCAAGTGATAAAATTGAATCAGCCGCCACACCACCCCTCATGCTGGCCGGAGCAGTGCGTAAGCGTGCCGAGGTGATAACCGAGGGCAATAGACGTGGTGCGCGACGCACAGAGATGGCATTGAAGCGTCGCTCGAACCGTGCCAGCAATACGAATAAGGAAAAGGATAAGGATAACGAGGAGGAGCATCAGCAGCAGAAGAATAATGTCGCAGCTGCTGATGGTGACGAGGAACAGGCAGATGCGAATGCGGATGAGGAGGAGGATGATGAATTCTTTTCGGCACACGATGCTAGCTCACGCAATGGTGCAGATGAATCGCTATCCAAGTCGGAGACAATGCATTCAGTTACCAGACGAAGTCGTGGTCAAATGACTAGAAAATCCGCAGCAGCAGCACCCGTGGCAGATTCACCCGTTTCCACAACAGAGAAGGATAAAGAAAAGGACAAGAAGAAGGAGAAGGAAAAGGAAAGGGCGCCTGTGAAGCGATTGCGACAACGTGAATCTCCCATTTTTATACCATCCCCCGAATCTTCCGGCCGCATGACAAGACAACGTGCTTTTTTTGAACCAGTCAAGGTGTTGCCCAAAGAGGAGCAACCAGAAGAGGAGGAGGAGGAGAAACAGGAGAAGGAGGATAAGCCAGAAAAACAACCCGCGGAGTCCAAGCAACCAGAGAAACCACAAGGGAAGCAACAGCAGCAAGTCACCAAGGAGAAGACCAACTCTAGCATTTATGCCAAAGATGCTGCCAAGCAGCAGCAGCAGCAGCTGGAGAATGGAGGCACTGCATCCGACTTGGCGGCTGAGCAACAGAAAGCCCTTAATGTGTTCGACTTTAGCTCGGATGATGAACAACCGTTGGCCAAGGCAATCAAACTGAAAAAGGGCGCCAAGAAGGGTGCAGCGGCGGCTACGGCGGCTCCCACAGCCAATGCACGTGGTCGCAAATCCGCCGTAACTGCTGCAAAAAAGCAGCAACAGCAACGAGAGGAAGAAAAGGAGAAAGAGAAGAAAAGGGAAAAGGAAAAGGAGAAAGAAAAGGAGAAGGAGAAACCAGATCCAAAGCCCGAAGAAGTGCCCAATAAAACGAAGCGCGGCAAAGCGCTGAAAAAAAAAGCCGAAGAAGAAACCGAACCAGAGGTGGAACTAACGCCACCATCACCCAAAAAGCCAAGCAACACCAACAATGCACGTCCAGCGCGTCGTCAGGCGCAGTCCAAAGCTGGCAAAGCTCAGGCTCAACCAGCAGCGGAACGCTCTATAAGTCCAAGTCCACAACGCAGTCAGCGACCATCGCGTAAGACCAAGGAGGCGGCGGCCATCTACATGGGCATCATTGGACACAAACTGCAACTGGCCGACGATGAGGATGATGATCTCTCGCTGGATAGCTTTCCCGAAATACCCAATGTAAAGCAAATGGAGAAAATGGAGAAGGAGATCAAGAAGAATGCGGCGGGAAAAAAGTCACCTAAGCCAGCAGCGGCGGCAGCAAAAGAAGCAACTTCTGCTGCAGCTGCAGAGCAGGCAGAAGCAGCTGCCGCTCCAGCAGCAGCGCCTCCACCGCCGCCACCTGCGCCCAGACGTGGTCGTCCACCCAAGCATGGAAAGGGAGCAGCTGCCGCTGCCGCTGCACCCCCCGCCAAACCTCAAATCGAAGGAATGCTGGTAAAAAAGGGTGCACTGGCACTGGCCAAAGCCAAGTCCGAACAGCAACAGAAGCAGCAGAAGGTCGACTCCGATGCGGAGGAGGATTTTCTGATCAATGAGGAACTAAACGAAACTAAGCGAAAGCTGGAAAAAAGTTTTAGCGACTCAGATGATGAACCGCTGGCCATTAAGGTGCCCACGGCAGCAGCAACAACAACGACACCAGCAGCAGCAGCAACACCAGTAACAACAGCAACACCAGCAGCAACAGCAACAGCGCCTGCAACAACTACAACAGCAACAACAACACCACCAACAACCAAGGCAGCCAGCAACAGAAATGAATCCTCTGCAGCTGCTGCGACGACGCCACCAGCCACCATGGCAGCAGCAGCAGCAGCGGCTGCAGCTGCCTCGGCCAAACCCACATCAGCAACACCAACACTAGGAGGCGCCGCAGCAGCAGCCACCATGATGAACTGCACGCCGCCCAAACTTAGCTCACCCTTTGGAGGCGGCACGCCCAGCACGCAGTTAACCATGTTGCCGCTGACCACCAAGCCCATACCGTTCTCCATATCACCGCCTAGCTATGCGCCCGCTGCAGCCGCCGCTTTCAAGGCCATGGAGAAGAAGTCACCGGTGCCCACATCGAAGATACTCAATGTGCCTGCCACCTATGCGTTGCCCGGCACGGGACCGGGAGTGGGCAGCGTCGGCGGCACTGTGGGATTTGTAAAGACCTCATCGTATTTGCCGCAGGCATCGCCGCATTATCACACGCCTTATGTGCGACCCGCCACCTTTGGAGCGGGCAGCAAGACGCCGCAGCATCAGCCGCAGCATCAGCAGCAGCAACAACAAATGCCCACACTGACTACATCGGCGTCCAGTGTAGTTGCCTCTCCGCTCAAGTATCAAACGCCGCCCACAACTTATCCGCCGCCAATTGAAGCGTATCAATGTCCTAAGATTAATCCAAATTTTCTAACGCCCAAATACGATCGGAGTAGCGTCTTGCCCAGGGCCAACAACAACAACATAGTCATTGGGAACAGTGCGAATAGTTTTGCAGCGCCAACGGGTGCGACGCGGACAACACTCAGTAGTCTGGGCACCCCACCAGTGGGTGGGGCGAAATCTGTGCTACCCTTGGCGTTGCCAAGTCAGACGCAGAGCCTTAATCTTAGCCTGAACTCGACGGGAGCTTCAACGTCAGCGGCAGCAGCAGCGGCGTCGGCGGCATCAACAGGATTAGGAGCAGGAGCAGCCGCTGGCCTACAGCAACAACAGCAGCAGCAGCAACAACAACAACAGCAGCAACAACAACAGTTGCAGGCTACGTCACAGCTGGCCACGCCCACATCTCAGAGCAATAGCAACAGTAACAGCAACAACAACAACAATAATAACAACAACAACAATTCAGCCGATCCTCTAAAGGATGAAATTGGCAGCATTTTGGCACAGGCCACTCTTATGCCCAGCAAGGAGGAATCGGGCAAGATCTTTGGCATTGCCAGCGTTAGCCTGGCCCAAAGCTCTGGGCCAGATAACACCAAGTGCACGCTGGGTAAATGTGGTTCAATACACAAACCTGTGCTGGGTCCTGTGGTGCCCACAGAGGGTTACTTCGGGGATCAACTGACTAGCAAAGAGCGTCGCAAGGCCAAGGTAAATATGACGCATGAACAGATACAAAAGTGGCTCATTGAGTGCAGCTCGAATCCCGATGAGATTCAGGATGATCTCGACGATGAGTACGATGACAGCCTGCGCCCGCAACAATCACAGACACCGCCAGGACCCAATCGGGATGACAAGGAAAGCACCAGCTTTAGCAGCTCCTCGAACAAAACACGCGGTGAGTTGGGCAAGTCGGAGAGCGCGTGGTCCGCGAAGGGTCCATCGCTAAAGGCCACTCCTGTGCTGGTCAGTGCCGCCGCAGCAGCTGTGGCAGCGGCAGCGAGTCGCAAGGAAGCCGAAGCCGACACAGACACCATGGACTTTGATAAGTGCTCGACGACGCCGGTGAATCTCAGCCAGAAATCTCCAATAGACTCAGTGGTGAGTGAGAGAAAAATGCCCGAACGGAAGGGACGAAATGCTGGCGGCAATAGCGTCAAGACGGCAGCAACAATTGCTGGCTCACCAGGCGGCAATAAACGTAGTGCCACCACTACGCCCACAGTGAGTGACACGCCTCCACCGCCCACCAAGCAAAAGGCGGGCAACCGTAAGAATGCAAATGCCTCAGCGGCTGTGACGCCATCGAGCAGCGCCAGCAACACGCCGCCCTCGCAGACAACCACAACAGGAGCCAATGCGGATTCACCAACATCAACACCTACGAAACGCACACCCATCTATCAGAGTCCCAGCAAGACGAAGGCGCAGCTGGACAACAAGAACAAGCAGAAACAATCACAGCAGCAGAATGAGAAGTCGTCAACCACATCGGTTTATGCTTTTGGCAAGGATGAGGAGACAACAGCAGCAGCAGCAGCTCCAGTGGGCAAAGGCACAAATCGACGTCGCAATGCCATCGATGTAGATGTGTCGGCGCCAGCTCCTGCGCTCAGTGAACGTTCGCCCACAAAGAAGAGAGCCGCTGCTGCCGCTGCAGCTGCTGCCACAGCGGTGCAGTTGACCCTGAGTCCATTGAGTGAGAAGCTGGACAAGCCCAAGGCAACGGGAGCGGCAGCAAGGAATGCCAAGAAGCAGCAGGCGGCAGCAGCTGGGAAAAAGCAGGCGGCGAACACTAGCGCTGGTGGGGATTCAGATGCAGAGGGTGCTACCTTCTATATACCCCTTCTACAGGGTGCGAGCGGTGGGGATGGTGGCATACAGGGTGTCGCAGTGAAACTGGGACGCGAAGGACCCGACGGCCCGAATCAGAAAGTTGTAATGCAAGCGACACTGGTGACCAAAGCACAAATGGACACCAATTCAAAGCCGTTGCCTGACAACGAGCTGGTCAAGACGCTGCTCAATGCTGCGAGCACAGGAAATGATTCCAGTTCAGCAGCGGCAGCAGCAACTGTGGCCAACAATAGCCTTAAAGCTAGCACCTCCACCGCCGCAGCAGCAGCTGCAGCCGCAGGGTCAACTGGCTCCGGTCTGGTGCGCGTCAATTCCAATTCGTCGCTATTCTCCGGTTCCGCCAAATCACGCACTGCCGCAACGGCTGCATCGGCAGCAGCCGCCATCGCCGCCGCCTCATCCGCCCTGGCCAAGAAGTACAAAGATGATACGCCCATCAAAATGGCCAATAACACAGCCTTTCCGCGTCACGATGATCCCACGCAAATGGTGGAGGCGCCCATTTTCAAGCCCACCGAGAAGGAGTTTGCCGATCCCATAGAGTTCATTGAGCGCATTACACCCATTGCCGCCAGATTTGGCATCTGTAAGATTATTCCTCCGGCTAGCTTCAAACCGGAGTGTCGCATTTCGGATGAGATGCGATTTACGGCGTACAATCAATATGTACACAAGATGCTGCATCGTTGGGGTCCCAGTGCTAAGGAGCTGAGTGCGATTAAGAAGTATTTGGCCACACAGAGTATTGTGATGAATCATGCACCCTGGATTGGTGGCATGGAGGTGGATTTGCCGCGCTTGTATCACACTGTGCAGGAGCTCGGAGGTCTCAAGGAGGTCATCGAAAAGAAGAAATGGGCACGTGTTGCGGAGGAAATGTGTATACCGAAACTGGCACAGGATCGTGTGACCAAGTTGGATGACATCTACTGCAAGTATTTGTTGCCCTATGACACATTGTCGCCGGCGGAGCGGCAAAAGCTCTTCGATGAGGTCGAGGCAGATTGGGCAAAGCGTGAGGCACGTGCGCGGCGAAATGCAGATCGCTTTGTCAATAGCACAGAGAGTGTTTCCAACGAGGAGGACGATGTGTCCACCGATGAGGATGAGGAGTCCGAGGAGGAAATCGATGGCGTGTCCATGGAGTGCATTGTCAAGGGACGCAGCATGCCGTTGAGTCAATTCTATCGCATTGCACGCAACACGATGGCACTTTGGTTCAAGAGCACCGATCCCACGGTCAATGAGGTGGAAGCGGAATTCTGGCGTCATGTCGCTGTGCGTGATAGTCATGTGTGTGTGCATTCTGGGTCCATTGATAGCTCTGGCTGGGGCTATGGTTTTCCCAGTCCCGGGCCTAAGGGCAAAGGCTCCAACTATGCGCGTCATCCGTGGAACCTGAAAGTGTTGACCAACAATGCTGGATCTGTACTCCGTTCGCTGGGACCTGTCATGGGCGTCACAGTGCCCACACTGCATGTGGGTATGCTCTTCTCCGCCTGCTGTTGGTATCGTGATCCGCATGGTCTGTCGTGGATTGAGTATTTACACACTGGAGCCTCAAAGCTGTGGTATGGCATACCCGACGATCAGAGCGCAAATTTCCGCTCCGCACTGACCACACTGATTCCCACACACTGTCAGAATAAGACAATCTGGTTGCCCTGTGATACGGTGATGGTGCCACCGCACATGCTCACCGACCGTGGCGTCTCGCTGTGCCGCATCGAACAGAAACCTGGCGAGTTTATAGTGGTGTTTCCACGTGCCTACACCTCCAGCTTGGCCACAGGCTATGTGGTGTCTGAGAGTGTTTACTTTGCCACCATGTCATGGCTGGATTTGGCCAAGGATGATTTCAGGGTACGTATTGACTTGGTTACTACAGCGAGACAACTTCTAAATCATCTTGTTTGTTTTTTCTAGGACATACACGAAAGCTGTGAGCCGGCTATGTTCTCATTGGAGCAACTGCTCTTTGCACTGGGCTATGATCAGCGTGTCAATTCGGACACGCTGCATCAAATGCTGCCTATGCTGAATGAGGTGTGTGAAAAGGAGTCAGCGGCACGGGAACAACTCAGGGTAGGTGGCCAAAGAAGCATCTAAATTAAAGCCTTGCTAATTGCAATTCTCTTCCGCAGGCCGCTGGCGTTACCTCCACCGAGAAGGTGCAGGCGGAGAAGGGACAAAAGGCGAAGAAAACGCAACAGCCACCGCACAAATCTATCGAGAGTGAATGTGATCTGTGTCGGGCCAACTTGTACATATCGATGGTGCGCACTGAGGACGGTAACGTCTATTGTCTGCAGCATGCACTGAAAAATCTCAACAATGGCAACATTCAGGCCAAGCAATGTAAACTGATCTATGCCTACAATGTGGACGATATACAGCAATTGATCAGGCAGCTGCAGGAGAAGATTCAGCACAAGGCGGCGGTGAAGAAAAAGTAGCAGCGTCGGCGACGCTACTAGAACAGAGCGCAAATAACAACAACAACAATTTCAATGATAAACCACAACCACAACAAACTAATTAGTAATGGAAGAGATCTTTGTACATATACGATATACATATATATATTGTGTGCATAATTGTATTTATATGAGAGTGTACTATATATACATTTTTTCAGCGTGGAAATGCTTGCAATTTTGACTAGTTTATACATCAGATATATAGTTTGTAGAATTACGTATAAACATATATATAAATAGCTATAGGGAACGGCAATTTGTTTAAGCGACGCGTTTGCAATGAGTTTTGTTTTCCATTTTTCATATTTTGTTATTATCGATATATCTATATATATATATTCTGTATGTGTTATTGATTTATACATTGTATATAGAGTACATAACGCCTAGTATTTAGTTAGACTAGAAGAGAATGCTATCCTCAGTTAATACAAAGATTTACACACACACTTTTGCTAACAAGTGGCAATTTCTACTACCTTTTATAAAAGATTAAAGTACGATTAACAACTAATATATATATATATATACCATAGACGAACATCGATAAAAGGCAATGGGAACCTTAGTCCTAGACAACAATACCAACTGGCTTAAACTAAACTAAACAAAATACAATTGAGAAAGTTTATAAACTAATGCAAAGTTACTTCCTATTTGCCTGCTGACGCGATGTAGTGCACGATGATATAGTGTAACATTTTGTAGATTTACCAGTTCCATGTATGTTATTCGAAATATACAATATACATACATACATACATACATACATCAAATACATATATCCACCAGTGCTATATAGAATCACAATATACTGAAGGACAAATAGAGCAAATCAATGAGAACTAACACCACACACGGTCAAAGTCAATGGCAATTAAAAAAAGAATGAGAACTTTTATTTAGATGTTCCAATGTATTTATATAGTTGTAATACAATATTTAAATAACAAGTGCAACAATAAATCTTAACTCGAAATATGATATAGCTGCACAATGTATATTCATTTCTAATTCACACACCATACTTAATTAGCGGCAGTATTCCAAGAGATTTTAAGGATTCAAGGGGTGTCGAGACTTAAATGTGAATACTATGTAGGATGTCTTAAATTATTCTCGATCTAAGTACAATTTATGTGTTATCATTGTTATGTAATCGTATTACCTACATGAGGTAACACTAGGCTTTTGGTTTCTTATTGGGCGGCAAACTGTCTGCAGATGCAGCAGGTGCAGAGCTGGAACGCTTTACAGACGTATTTGGTACACTTGCGGATGGATCTATGCTCTTGGCCTTGGCCAGCACATCCTCGAGTTGTCGTTTAATCTCTGATACTTGTGTGGCCAGTTCTGTGATGCTGCCCATTGCCTCCTGTAATCGGCGTCCCTGTGATCGTCCGGAGCCCTCCAGAAAGCGTATTCGCGAAGTCAATGATTTCTGTAGATGCCATTGCCGCTGCAACTGTTTAACTAGTATGTCTCGATCACAACGGCATGGATTGGACTCAATGCCATTGGCATTGGCCGGCAAAGATTTGGTCAGTAATAATGCCTGCTGCATAATGGCGTCAGTTTTGGGATCTACACACAACATACTGTGAAATTGTTGCTGTGGCGGCACTAGACTCTTCTTTAGTGGACTGACCTTAACGCCATTGAAGCTTATATCACCTAGACCACCGCAGACAACAACACGTGCACTGCTCGAGGTTGCGGATTCGTTGAGCTTAATGGCAGCCTTAAAGTTAACTGCTATTTTTTCGTCAAAATGTTCAATTGCCATGGAGGAGATATCACGCAATTCCTGTAATACCTCATGCGGACGCAATGGTTTCGTTGTGCTGGCCAACAGTTTCAATATACTATTAATCTCGTCTAGCACGCGTCCCGGTATAAAACAGCATATGTTGAGATCTATAAACTTTGAGTATGTCATTGTCAGCATTGAGATGCGAGTCTCAATTGACGTCAGGATGTCGGAGTGACGAGCCAATATGTGATTACTGTACGAAAGGGAAGAGAAGGAAAAGGAGAAGCAATTAATTTGATTTCAGGACATTTGCCGTGATTCAACTTACCGTCGTTCTGACTCTCGACGTGGAAGCATGGATTTAATACGTTTTAAATTCTTGCCATGTTCCTGTACAACCTTATTGAATCCCGTATTCAATACCTGTTGGCAAATATAATTGAAGCGAGAGCATACCTGGAAGACGATAGAAATTTATGGAAGCGCCGTGAACGATGTAATTGCTGTGTGAAGATGTTTTTTTTTTCTTTGGATTACTCACCTCCCGCTTTTTGGCCACTTCATCGTATGGGAGCAACTCTAGAATGTCCATCAACACAGTGTCTGGCAAATCCAAGAGATGCATCTTTCAGTTATTATTTATTTATTAAATTAAATCTATCAAAACACCCAAAAAAAAACTGGACTCGAACTCAGTGAACGATGGTTGAAAACAAACTAAAAGAGAATGAAGAGAATACGTTAAGCGTTGCCAGACTTGGCAATTTATGAGTTGACAAATAAAAGCTGATTGCTATTGCACTCAACATGTCGGCTCTCGATTGTAACGGCACTTGCGGTTTTTATTTCAAATCAGCAATTTCATTTTAATAAATAAAATCAATATGGCTTTGCCATTCGAACCAATCGCTGTTAGTCCTGCAACCACTCACTGCTCGGAGCTGGAATATTTAATAGCTCTACAATCGGATGAGATTTGCTCGGAAGTGCGACGTTCGCAGCGTTTGCTTAAACGAAATCAAAGCTTGGAAGCATTTGGCAAGGAAGAAAATGAAAATTCTTCTAAAACTGGAGCTGGTTCGCCCCAACTGTTTGTTGAGACAGATGGGGAATGCAGTCAATTGCCTCCAAACCATGCCAATCCAACCACAACGAAGCGTGCGGGAGAGAATGTGGTAGAGAATGATACGAAGCGGCGCCGCAGGAGTCGCTCCAGCCAAACCGATTCGAGATGTCGTTCGAGAAAAAAATCGGTAGCTAAACAACAGTCAACCATTCCAAGAAATTATCCACAAACTGAAGCGATACCAACGGATCAGCAGCAACAGAATGTCATTTCATCCAATGTGGCAACTAAACCTACATCACCACGTTCCAAGCTAGCTTCATCGCCCGCCAAGAGAGGACGTCCGAGGAAGCAAAAAGAGAAGAGCAAGTCAACAGCCAATTCGAATCGTGGTCGTTCAACAACCAAGGCTCCCAGAAGACGTTCAACCAATACAACAGAGGCTATTCCTTGGCCACAGTTTCAATTGAATCAAATTTTTAAGCCAGCAAACGAATGTTTAGCAGAGCCCAGACCCTGCTTCGACACATTAAACAATTCCTTTGTGTACCAGCCATATTCAACACAAACCACGCTACCAAGCGTTTATCCGCCACATTTTATACATCAATTGCCGCCGGAACCCAATCCCAATCAGACGCAACGAATGCCAAAGCAGGAAGTGCGTGAAATCTGTCCTACACCGGAAACTACGCAGTCTGTGGTCTACGAAAAACAACCCTATTCTTTGTCGCCGTCGCCAAGCGCTGAATCGCCGATCTCTAGAACTCCATCCCTCACTGATTCCGTAGCCGAGATCTTTGGTACCAAGAAAATTCGAGATATACTCAAAATTCAGGCACCACGCGAGTATCTGGTGCACGAGGTGCAGTTGCCCGTCATCGCGTTGATCTTGGATGTGGAGCTGGAACGCCTGCGCGCTGTTTTGGGCATGGCGCAGCGTTTGTCGCCCGACGAAATGCAGCAGATTGCCAATAAGCCATACGACATAATCAACATAAGCTCGTCCAGTGACGAAGAATAGCTTAATCAGTGTATAAAAATATTGTCAATTTTCTTTTTTGATTAATTTTTATATTATTTTGTTGTTGTTGTGGCGCTGCCTAGAATTGTCTCTGCGTGATAAAGTTAATTTTTAATCATGTCTGTGTGTGTTTAGATGACAGTCAAATGTGTCGCAGCAAATCATATACATACATACATACATATATATATATGCTATATATCAGATATATAGCTATTATTACATTTGATTTTTAGCACCACTTAGCGTCACACTGTGCTTTTAAAACATTATTACTTTGGGATCATTTCAAATTTGTAACTTGAATTTTGTATAATTTAGTTGGTATAGTTTAATGTTTATTTCATTTTTTGTTTTGTTGTTGTTTTGTTTATGTTTGCTGTTGCCTTTACGACTTGCAGAGTGCACAGAGACATAGACAGACAGAGAGAGAGATAGAGAGAATTGTTTAAACGTTTCTTCATCTTATTTTTGCTTTTCTCGTTTCTTTTATGTTGTTGTTTTTTTTTGTTGTTGTTATTATAAATAACCTAAGACTAAAATGTTATCTAAACTTTAATATATATATATATAATTCATTTCATAATTTGTTGTTTTTTTCTTTTCTCTCATTTTAATATAGGTATGTGTATGCATTAATTATGTAATTATTTACAAGCGCTCAGACTTGGGGGAGAGTAGACCATTTCGTTAGTCCTTTCTAGTAGTCGCTGTCGTAGCTAACATCCTGCTGCGCCTGCGTTGAGTCATCGGAACGTTCCGATGGCTCCAAATCCACATCGGCAACGCTGTCATTGGCGGGACAGCAATTGGGATGCGCCATTGAATCGAAGGCATCTTTGATTTGATTATTGGCCCCTTTGGGATCCAGATCGGTGGCCCAACTGAAGTGCATCAATGCCAGATCCATGTTGCCGAGTGTCTTATGTATCTTGCCAATTAAATAGAATACAACCGACTCCTTTGGCACAATCTCCTTGAGAGCCTCCAGTTCGCGCAATGCTTCCTGGTATTTTCCCAATGAGAAATATATGGAGCCACGATGGAAACGTGCCAAGGGGTTCTTTGGATCCAGCGTTGCTGCCGTATTCAGCGTTTGCAGAGCCAAATCCTTTTTCTGCATAAAGAACTGCATGGCTCCGATATGCACCAGAATGACCGAATTCCAAGGATTGATCTTCAGAGCCTTAACATAGTGCAGCTCGGCCAGCTCGTATTTCTCCTGCTTGGAGTAAATGGTGCCAATGCCGAACCATGCATTATAATGCCTAGGATCTCGCACAACAGCCGCACGAAAGTAATCCATTGCCTTGTCGAACTCCTCCGTGAGCACCAGCTCATGACCGAGTAGCGTGTAACTGTACACAAAATCAGCGTCCACCTGGACGGCACGCTTGAAGAACTTAATTGCTGTCTCGTGCTCCTTGTGCAGCGAGAAACAATTGCCGGCCACACACCACGTGACCGGACTACGTTTATCCTGACCAATAAGATCCTGCGCCAGCGCCGATAGCGTCACCTCTTTCTGTAAGTGCCACAACGATGTGGAATAGATTTCCATATAGTCCAGACGACTAGGCTCCATGTCGTGTATAAGCTCAAATATGTTTACAGCCGCCTCATATTCACGCAGCTCGTATCGGCACAAGCCAATCAAAGACTGCACCCAACTGGAGTTTAAATGATGCTTTGGTATCGTTGACTCCAGCTGCTTAATGGCTTCCTTACAATGGAATGCCGACAGCAGTTTATAGCCCTCGGCCAGATTGCGTAGCAGAGACATTAAACCATCCGCCGATTGCTTCTTCATGCTGAGCAATTGATGGGCCAGCGTTTGGGCATTGTTCAGGCTGTTATTTAATAGGACTTTGGCATCATCCGAATTGCGATTGTTCATTGCTGACTGATTGTTTCCTATGTTAGCTGCCGATGTGATGGTTTCCACCTTTTCCTTTTCTTTACGCATGTGCTTTTCGCTCAGCTTCTCGGCGAGATGATGGTGCGTCTTCTCCTCGATCAGTTCGTTGTTCAAACAGATCTTAGGCATTCGCGAGGATTTTGTTTTACGTGGCGGAGAACGTGGCTGCACGAATTTATTATTATTTGTTATATTCGGCGATTTGTTATTCTCCTTCACCGAATAAGCCGAATTACCAAACAGTCGTGAACTTCGACGCACTGCCGCATTGGGATTAGGTTGAGGTCCATTGCCAACAACATTATTGGGCGTGCGCGGCGTTATGTTGCCAGTCTGCGTAAATACGGCGGGTTTGCTCTTCTCCTGACGATTGATTAGGCCACCCACATGAGTCTTTAACTTCTTCCCAATAATCTTGGGCTCCTGATTGACCTCCACCAGCATTTGGGGTAGTGGCGAATACGCAAGCATGCTTATGTTGGACTGTAAGGCGGCAGAGCTGACATCACATGGACTGGTCAACGGCATGACGCCAAAGCTGGGCGTCAATGGTGATATTGTGGACAAGTATTTGAACTCCTTGCGAAAGGGTGTGCCATTTGTAGTATCATATAGTTGCGGCTGTGACGCATGCACATCGTGTGTGGCATAACCCATTGGTGTATCCTCCAGTAGCATCATGCTTGAATTGCAGTTCGTATTCTGTTGCGCACCACCACGTAGCATGGCTATGGAGCTATTGAGATTGTTATTATTGTTTATATTATTATTGATGTTGTTGTTTGGCGTCATTAGATTCTGTAGCGTGGCTAAGCTGTTGCTGTTGTTGTTGTGTTGCAGCTGCTGCTGCTGCTGCTGTTGTTGCTGATCCACCGGTGTATTGAGAATGTACGCAGAGTTATTGCTAAAATTGTTAAGCAGTAAATTCTCTAAATGTTGTTGATGCTGCTGCTGTTGTTGTTCATTGTTTGTTGAGTTGCCACCGCCACCGAAAAGCACCATGGAATTGGCATTGGCGCTGATGCCTTGGCAAGTGTTGAACACATCAGTGCTTTGAATTTGGAATATTGCCGCCGCATCTACGTCCTGACCCAGCAGGCATAGATCGGTGAATGCATGCCACATGAATGGGTTCAGTTTGAGGGCACGCTGCAGCGCATTGATCGCCAGCTTTTGCCGTTCCGTTCGCATACAGATTTGTGCCATTAGTTGATAGGCAAAACAGGCTAGTTCACCAAATTCCCGTTGAAGTTCCTCGAAATGCTTGTTTTCCGCAAATCCACTGGAAATGAGCGCACTTTCAGCTTCCGCATATTTCTTAAGATCGTAGGCACATTTAGCCTGCAAGTAGCGGCATTGGGGTGAGTGGCGGGACTTTTCCGAAAGCAGCCAATAGGCCTGATGCAATTGATTTGAACGGTAATAGCTGGTGGCCAGTAAAAATATCGTCTCGTCGCTTTCCACTATGGAAAAATCAATTGACAATAATTTATAGATTTATATGTAAATATAACCACACTTACCCTCAGAGCAGAGTCGCTCTGCCAAAAACACGGCGTCTTTATGATCGTAGTGGTTGAGGCAGTGCCATATGGCGGCCTGTGGAAAGCGAAAGAGAAGCAGAAAGGCAGGTAAAAGTGAGTTAAAAAACTTAAAACAAAAGTGGTTGGTTTTTTCCTCTTATTGTTATCGATTTACCTGCACAGGCTCTTGTATCATCATGGATTTGAAGTTTAGGTCGTCTGTGGTAAAAATATAATATTGTTTCCGATTCAGAACCGACGCCACGACGCTGCAAGAAGCTTTTCACCAAAGCGCGGCGCCCTAGTTACAGACAGTAATCTTCTAATCCGGTTTCTGTCGCCGCTTCAGTTGTCTGGCGGATATTTTATGCTTAATATATATTAACTAAAAACATACAATGGATCATGCTGCAGTGACTCCGCACGCGGTGCAGTTTTCCAGCAATCAAAAGTTGCAAAAATGGTTTTGTCGGTGCGTGTGTGTGTGTATGTGTGACTTAAACACGGGGTGTTGTGGTGTTGCTGCTGCTGCTGCTGCCGCCGCCGCTGCTGCTGCTTCTGCTGCTCCCTGGCCACCACTTCTTATATTGCGCTGGCGAGGCTTTTCTTCTTCTTTTAGCACGAAACCTCAGCACTCCGCACTCTGTACGTCAGTAAATTTTCGTAACAATTTTCAAGGCCTTTGCATTAGGTTTTCCACACACATACTCGCACACACACTCATATCACATATAAATCGCCTGCTTCAAGGTAAAGCGAGTTAATATACAAATATAATCTAAACGCGAAATTTGTGGTCTATTCGTTTGCATTAAAAACTAAAATTAGTCGAATTTTTTCCGTGTGAGTGGCGATGCCAGCTAACTATTTGCCATTCTTTTCGGTATCGATACTTAAATAACGATAACTAGATATCGTAAAGCTGTCTGCATTGTTATCGTAGCAGGACTAGACATTTTAAAATACCACAAAAGTTCTGATTGTTTTATTTCAATTTATTATGACTTAATATGCTATAGCTACAACTATTTACTTATGAAAGAAACTACTGCGAGTCACTCGAACTAGAACTTGAGCTGTCTGTGGACATAACTTCGACATCATCCTGGGCCGAAGATTCTTTATGTGCACGTGTTTCCAAGGCTACCGAGTTACCGGAAGCACCCATCATATGCAGTTCACCAAGATTCCAGCTGAATTGGTTTTGGAATGCATTTGGCACTTCTCCGCCGCCAGCACTGCTTCCACTTGTACCGCTTAGATTCCTCTGGGCATCCGATTGGATAGCACTGTTTTGATGTGTCACAAGTCCACCATTGATATTCTGCTCTGACTTGCCCAAAAGGCCATTTCTCATTTCAATGTCGGTGGGATATGGTCGTCTCAGATCGCCAATGCACCATGTTAGGGGGGCGCTCACAGCGTTGGCTGAGCTAATGCGGTGTGCATACTTTATAAGTTCCTCTGAAGAAACTGGACGCTTGTTGGCCTGATTAATGCTTGCTAGTTTTTGACGTGCCTGAAATATGGCTGTAGACAGTATAAGCTCCGCATCTTTTAGCGATTTCTGTAGCTTTTGTATTTCCCGGTCCTGAAGAAAAGCGTCAACAGCCGGTTAGAAAGGTGTTGGAGTCATCCCAAATAAATATACCTACATGTATCTCCACTTTGGCGCGCAGCTTATCCATTGCCTCCTCTACCTTAGCTTGCTCCTCTGCCAACTCGAGCATTTTTCTGAACTCTTCATCTTTGGAAACCAGCAAATCCAGTAAATCCACAAGTTCGGTACTAGAGATTTTCTGATGAGCTTGTTCGATTAGTTCCTTTGAGATCATTTCAATGTCATCGATTAGCAAAAGTAAACGCTCTTTTGTGCTTAAGTGAAACGACATGTTGCGGCTTTTCTATTGTTATTAATTACTGTTAGACTTTTTTGTTGCAAACAAACAAGCTGAAGAAAATCTGCAACGACTGAGGTATCGATGCTGGTGGGAATGATATCGATATTTTTGTTATGTGCAAAAAAATACCAAGCTGCAGTCATTGGTCACATTGAAAATGACATAAACACAATCAGCTGTTTTTTGCCCAATACCAGCCGAAGCACCCGACGCCTAATCAGTGCTGTCGGCTTTTAAAAACCACAATCTGCGTTTAACGAAAAATGGCTAAAATTAGAAAAAAAATACAGACTTTTGTTGCTGTCGCTAAAATAAGCTGCTTGGATTAAATTTTTCCCGGAATTGTTTTAGGAAGTCAAAATTAAAAATCTTTCTGAAACCTTTTTCAAACTGTTCACTGTTGTCTCAAGAAAATTCAGTATAATTATAGAGGACATTTGTTTTCTTCTTTTTGTAGAAAAGCTGACCGCGTTCATCGGCATATTAAATTAGACCAAAACTAGGCAATGGAAAAATTGCAGTTTAAACAAAATAATTCACGCGGGCTATCGAACTGGAGACTGGCGATAGGCGTTTCAATACGATAGTTGTGTGCTATGAACAGCTGATTGTCGAACAGCTGTTTGTTGTCGAACCGCATTAGACGCCTAAAAACAGAAGATCGAAGAAATACTTTTTTATTTCACTTTCTAAATTGTGTATGTGGATAGCTAAAATTATTTAGGGAATATTATGAGTGCCTCTAGTGTAATATACGAAACATAAAAATGTTACTGCAACTGCTGGTATCTTGTCTGCTGCTTTTTCTCTTTATTTACTGGTAAGTGCAGCCGTACCGGGCAAAACATGACTTTTTCGCTGCGTAACGATAACGAGGCTTTTTTATTTTCCAATTAGGATATTGCCCACGGGCATTAGCTGGTTTCTGATAAATCGTTTTCGTGTTAAAGTGCGTATTGGACGCATTTCACTACCCTATTTGTCGCTCAAGAATGTCCACATCAGCAAAAGCGGATTTTCTGTGGTAAGTGTGTGTACGGGTTAATTGACCCGCACCCAGCTGCCGCCCCCCTTATTTATCAGTTTAATTTCACTTTCAGCAAATTGAGGAGGTATGCTTGCGTAGCAGTTTCTTTACCACGGAGGTAACGAAGCTGTTGTCCATCTATATACGCGATATACGCATCAATAAAGATATACACAGCAGTCGGCAAGATGACGTCAGCGATGGCTTCTACTACGAGGCACGTAAAAAGAAGCCAGGGGTCAAAGGCGTTCCTGATTTTCGGCAAACCAAAGTACCGGCCAGCATAATAACGTTTGCACAGTTTATGGCTGTGCACGTAAACAACATATCCGTAGTGCTAATGAACAATGACTTCGATCCGGGCTGGTTTATACATGCCACCGCAAAGGAGCTGCATCTGGACGGCAGTATTGTTCAAAATGCACGTGTGCTGCTAGTGAATGCGGCGCTGACAGAAGCCCAGGCGAAAATGTTGCGCCATTGCAACGCGCGGCGGCAGTCATTGGAGAATCTAAACAAAATACGTCCATGCTTAGGCGAAGTGAGCTTTGATGTGGCATTGGATGCTTCTCTCTTTGCACAAGGCCCACTCTCCATGGATGTAAGTAGCAGTTGTGCCGCTAACTCGGGCCGAACTTATGACCTCGTTTCTTTTACAGACACTCAGTCTGGTCATTAATAATTGTAAGTCCGTCATACATGGAGGCCTGTACGATTTCCTGAGCGAAGCCAAGCAACGCACTAATCCCGGCCAGCAGTCTAAACGTTTGCAACAGGCATTTGCACCAGCCGCCAGCAGCTACGACAACGACAACTATGAGAAGCTGGCGCCGATTATACCAAAGAACTTCAACTTTAGCATTAAGGCGGCGACATTTTCGGCAGTCAAGGAGAATTCCCAGAATGATTTCAGTGCCAAATTACAGTTATTTACGGTAGATGGTAAAACCCAATTTAAACCAATTTATAATTTCTATATTTATCCTAAAGATAACGGGCAAATTCAACTCGAAGATTGTGGATGAAACAACGCAGCTACCTTCCATGCTGGCCAAGCTGGTTTTTCAGCATTTGGACATTGATACGAAATATGAAAAGCTTCTCTTTGTCGAGCAGTTTACCATTGACTCGGTGGTATGTGGCATGCAACATATTATTTACCAGATTTCCCTAACTATACTCTTCTTGCAGCTGGAGAAGGACATATTCAATTTGTATGTCAAGCTCAAGACATTCCAAATCATCTACAATCATAGCGAAATCTATGATTTTGTTAACAACAATTTTCTGGCGCGGCAGCGTTCAACGAGCAGTCATCAGCTGCTGCAACTGGGACATAAGCAAATGTCTCTGCCTGATCATCTGTGCTTAGATGCTGTCACACCAGCAACCTTGCCAGCAAAGCAGCGACAGGATGGTGGCATTTTGGAGTGGATAATGCAGCGAATTGTAGTCAAAGGCTGCGCGGAGCTATGGAATGTTTCGCTGCTCATGAAACTGGATGATCAGCACATTGCAATGAGTGTTAGTCATACTCGCTTCCTGCTGGAACAGATTGAGGAGAAACGTAGCTCACGTTATCGCAATAAGTTCCTCAACTTGTTGCTTAATCAGCGGCAATGGAACATGGAACTGATGGTAGAGACACTCTGGTCAAATTTGGGCAATTCTAACAATGATACCAACAATCTGAAGAAGACACACTCACCAGGCTCACCATTTTTCCTGGGCGTTAGCCTGGTGAAGTTGTGCTCCTATGCAAATACCACCAAGTTAGACATATCCATACACACCTTCCGTACCGAATATAGCATGCAGCTGGCGGAGTTTGTAGTCATGTCGATGTTATGCATCAAGCAGTATGGCGGACTGAGTCATAAACGGGCGAAGCAAACCCCAAGACCGATAAGCACCACCCCCGAAGATCATCAAGGCACTGCGCTGCGGGTGTCGGTGAAAGTGAAGGATATCACGGCGTACTTTGTAAATCATCACAATGTCTTTATGCTACTCAGCTTCTCGGAGATGAATCTAACGCGTTCACAGTATATCGCAACACTCAAACTGGAGGAATTCCAAATGGCCATCATGCGTTCGATGACTGCCTCTTCGCTGTGTCTAACTGACTTCTCAGATGTGTTCGCCAGCTGCAAGATGATACGTCTGGAACATGAGCAGCAACCCGATGCAGTGGACTCTCTGGGAAAACTCTCGATATATATACCTGGCAGTACGGAGGCCATGTGGAATTCCAATTTACATATGCATCTCTTAACGCTTGTGCGTGATATGCAGGATCTAAAAACGGAGCTAGCAATGCCCGCAAAGACTAGTCCAGTGCCGTCGCCCAGCAAGCCTAAACGGACGCTCATCATTGAGTTGTCCGCGGAGCGTAGCACTATCTGTGAGCTAAAGCTATCGGAGCGACATTCCATACAAATCTTTGTCGAGAATTTATTCTTCAGTAACAAGGATCTTAATATTATCTATGCGGAGAATGTATTTGTCAAGATCGATGATCAACATATCTTTACGGTTAAAGAGCTGAAGACACAGTCGCGGCCGCATCTGGATGTGCTCACTGCGGAACGGCAAAACTTTCCGGGATTTGTGCTGCCTACAAACAAAGTGTGGGAGACAACCATTGGCTCGTTCAAGGCAATCTTTCCCTATGACCACGACTTCTATGATGCTATCAACAATGAGTTTGTCACGCATTTCAAATGGCTTAAACTGGTGCACAATTACAAGAAGAAACCGTTCACAGTGCACTCTCCGCTGCCCAGCGATTTGGTGATTAGGATCAAGGAATTTCTACTGGAGATTAGCGATGATCCATTTGAGGTTAAGCTGCGCGATAACTACGTGCTGCTGGTGGATGAATATCTGGAGAGCCTGA
Organism: Zaprionus ghesquierei; assembly: GCA_018904095.1. Classification (NCBI taxonomy): domain Eukaryota; kingdom Metazoa; phylum Arthropoda; class Insecta; order Diptera; family Drosophilidae; genus Zaprionus; species Zaprionus ghesquierei. The sequence goes on along the minus strand of JAEIGP010000850.1, from coordinate 6,145,867 downwards.
AACGTAAGGCCCTGTTCGACAAGAAAATCGCTGAGCTGTGCTCTGAGCGGTTGCTTGTGCCAGCGGGCACCATTGAAAACCTTAATGCGAATCTTGTAAAGAAGAATTCGGAGATTTATATACAGCGCTCGAAGAAGATACATGAAAGCGGACCGGTGCGTACGCGTTTGCTTGCCTGGATTATGACCGATGTGGAGATTTTGGCCATGGCAGACACCTCCATACATGGTTACGATAATGTGACGCGCACCATGCGTGAAATCGACTCGGAGAGCCCGTGGCCAGAGGAGGGACTACAGTTCACCACGCTCTGGTGTCGTGGCGTCAATGTCAGCTGCTCCGAATGGAAGTTTATGCTGAGGTGGGTAGAAGACTGATTTATACATCATATATACCATAGCTAATCTCTTCCACTTTACAGAGATTTCCCACAGCCTATGTTCTATGTGAAGAGCATGCGTCTCTATGGTAATCTGTGTGGTGCCGAGCAGATGGCCTCGAAGCGTGCAAAGCGTGACGTCTTTGTGGAGGTGGGCGAACCCTTTCAGACGGATATGGTGCAGCGCAGCATGCCGACGATTAAGTTCTATCATGACTTTGACTGTGAGCTAGAGAGTTGCAGTTATGCCTTCGGACCCTGCTGGGAGCCGGTTATGGCACAGTGCAATCTGAGCTTTGAAAAGATCTCAGCTCCCTCCAAGGATCCCAGTCCAACGCTTCCATTCTGGGACAAGATGCGTCTGCTGCTGCATGGACGTTTGACGTTGATTGCCAAACAGTTTACGGTTTTGTTACACGCGTCGTTGGATCCCTACAACACTACCGAGGAAATGGAGTTGACATGGAATAATTGCGGCATTGTTTGGACAAATGCCAAGATTATGTTCAAGGGAGAGTTGAATGTGAGTGGACGAAGGAGAAACTGCATAGATATCTTCATTAATCTGTATTACTTCCTGTAGGTTACTGTGCGCACTGCATCCCGCTATGATGATTGTCGTCTGCTGCATTTTCCCAATTTGAAGCTGACATTTAAGCTGAATTGGACTTGTCTGGCCAATCCAAATGATCATCACGCTGTCATGCCATGTGCACCGGATAAGCTGCCCGAATATTCCAGCAACCAGGTGCATGATTCCTTCCGTGCCTTTCGTTCGCTTAATCTTAATATTTGGGCTTCGTTTGAGACGAAACCAAAGGTGGGCGATGAGGTGGAGTTGGATATACCAAGTCTTGTGCTGTACGGCAGCACGTTACGCTGGTTTGAGAGTCTTAAGCTCATCCTTTCGGGCGTCACCAGACCCACACGACGTGGTCCTGTTTTCAACAATGTGCGACCACGCAAGAAGCAACTAAGCAGGCACTACAAGAAAGCCAACCTGCAGATGTGTTTGCACAAGTTTCAGGTGCTCTACTGGATGTCACATGCACTGCACAAGGGTTTCCAGCTGAACGGCCGGCGGGTTTCCTTCAGTTCTGAATACTGTTTGACTCTCAATTCCATTGATGATGGCTTGATACATCGACCACGTGCGGATTGGTCCACAGTCTACATGAATTGCGAGCTAAATGATGCAGAGATTTGGCTAAAGAGTATTGTAACGGAGAAATTGGATAGCAGCTCGGAGAATTTAGCCAGTGCAGCGGATGCATTCAAAATTGTGCGGTTCTATTTCCTGAGTGTGGCCAAAGTCTCCTATGGCCGTGAGGCATTGATGCCTACAGCAGCCAGCAATGCGGAGGAGGATGCGAAGACAAAGTCAACGACACCGACGCACAAGCTCGTGGTGTACGATCTGAAGGGGGCCTGGACAAAGAGTAATCGGGATGTGGCCTTTGCGCTCTTCGACTCCTTTATGAAGTCACAAAAGCTGAAGAACAATCTGTCTACAGAGGCGGTCAAGAGTTACCGCAAGGAGGCGCCCAATTCGGCTATGATGAAGCACAAGCGCAGCGACAGCACCATTACCTTGTCTAGCACCAGCAGCGAAGTATTGCCAAGTAAGTTGACTGTCGCATCTCATCCCTTCGATATGTTTCTTAAGTTGCTTCTTCCCTTTCCAGTTAGCAATGCGAATAGCTCGTTGAAGAAAGCAGCGGGTCAGATCCATGCCACAGCCATGCTGCAGCAGCTCATCGCGGAGGCGGATCACAAGTTTAATGTATACAGCGATGATCATAGCACACAGTCCCGGGAGTTGCATTTGCAGGGTCTGCAAGCGTGCTCCGCGCAGGATATAAACCATGAGAATTGGTCCATCAGTCTAGTCAACTCGCAGGTGCTGCTCAAGGGCTGCGAGACGTCAGGCTATGTGATTATCAGTGCGGCCAAGGCGGAGATATTGCAGCGTGAGCATCGACCTGTTTGGCGGGATCGTTCGTTGATATCGAAGACAACATGGAAGGGATTGTTGGAGTGCATGCAGTACTATGCGACAGTCAGCGCGGGAGACAATGATTCACTGCTGGAGCGAGAGATTATGTGGCTAACGGTGGACAATATACAGGACAAGGATGAGACTGTTATAAGCAATCATTTGCCCGAGGATATATCACATCTTGTGGGCAGTGGGCGTAGTGTGGGAGGCGTTGTCTCCGAAACTGTTGGCGCCTTCCTCAGCGACAATTCTGGGCAAGCACAGCCGGTGCAACTGCAGCGCATTGTGTCCAAATGTAAGTGCGAGTTCTTCTATGTCAGCTATGGCGATGCCATCGATCCGAATAGCATCACAGAGGTGCCACCGCCGCCGTCTGAAGAAACCTTGTCGCCGTGGGAGAAGCAAGATGATCCTGTAGATGCTTTCACGCTGATGCATCATGACTTGGATGTTTGCACCAATTCTCTGCAGTATGCCATGATCTTGGACATTGTCAACAATCTGCTGCTCTATGTGGAGCCACAGCGCAAGCAGGCAGCCGAAAAGCTTGCCCGCATGCGTTTCCAACTGCAGCTGCATTCGACAGACGATCAGAAGCGACCCATACAGCAGAAGCAGACTGTGATAAGGAGTCTCCTGATGAAGATACGTTCGCTGGAGAAGGACATACACTTGATCAGCAAGGAACGCATTGAGGAGGGCGACACACATGAGTTGCGCATCGATTTCGAGCGTGTGCAACAGCAAATCCGTGACAGCAAGGAGGAGCTAAACACTTACAGTGAAGAGCTGGACATGATGCTGTTGTGCTACAAGGAGACTCAGCTCTCGCAGTTAAGTAAAATCTCCAATGTGCGCTCGGACAAATCGGTGACCATGGTGCGTGCCAATGAGATTTGCTTTAAGCGTGCCCAGTGGCGGCTGACGGAGACAGATGGACAGATTGGTATTGCGGATCTGGTGCTCAGTGCTTTTCTCTACACCAAGAAGTCTAAGAGCGATGATTCGGTGGAACATCTACTGGAGCTGGGCAACATACGCATGGAGAATCTGCTGCCACGTGAAATCTATCGAGATGTGCTGCTTGCCACCGAGATACAGAAGGATATGCCGGTGGATACACACAAGCGGGTGCTGCGCATCTTTTGCCGCGAAAAACCGCCGGTCGGTGGTATTTCGGTTAAGGAACATTTCGAAATCAATGTGGCACCCATTACCATTGCCATCAGCAAGAAGTTCTATAGCACCATGCTGAAGTTCTGTTTCCCCGATCGCGATGCCTCCGAAACGGAGGTCAGCGACGAACTGGACGACAATGCCTCAACCAGTTCGGCATCTACAACGAATTTACAATCGAAATCCTCGTTATCCTCGAAACGTTCGGCCAAAAGCAAGAAGAGCGCCAAGGATTCGGAGTTCTATGTGAAAATCGAAAAGGATGATGTGGAGAAGATGAAAGAGCGCGCCGAGAAGAATAAACTCTTCATATATATCAAAATACCCGAGGTGCCTGTGCGTGTCAGCTACAAGGGCAACAAGGAGAAGAATCTGGAGGATATCACAGACTATTCGCTGGTCATACCCACGCTAGAGTATCACAATGTCACCTGGACTTGGTTAGATCTGCTGCTGGCCATGAAGTCGGTTAGCAAGCGTGTCATTGTCTCGCAGGCCATCAAACAGAAGCTGCAAATCCATCGCCGTCAGCCGGTGCAGTCGGCTGGGGAGCGTGCCACGCCGCAGGAGGAGGATAAGGCCAAGATGCTGTTTGGCAATCGATTGCTGGTGAGTACAACTGGAGTCCCCAATGATATATCATCCATTCTAATTATGTTATTCTAACTTTTGCAGAGCGAGAATCGCAATCAGCGCAAGGGCGGCGTCTTTAAGTTTCCGTCTAGCGGCAAAAGATCAGATTAGTTAGATACGCACTAGTTGTTTATTACTGTATTTAAATCGTATATATTTATTTATATTATTCATATAGATGTATATGTTAATATGCATATAATAATTATTACGGTACTTTCGAACTGTATGCAAATGTAACAACATCTCCTATAGAAACTTTGCCCAGAGTTATTACTTAACAAGAATATCGAGGGGCCTCTGTTAACATGTAACACACACAAACACAAATATACACACGCACACACACACACACTATCAACATACACACTCTCAAGTATTATGCTATATGTAATTCTAGAAATATATAACTATTTGTATGCGCGGCGCATGTGTTGTCTGTGTGTTGTATGTGTCCCAGTTGCAATGTTGTTGTTTTGGAGTAGCAAATAAACTTTGTAATTAGAAATAGTTGCATATTTCACATACCACGCAATGATATAGTATATATATATTAAGACTTTAAAACACTTAAATTAATTAATTCATATTGAATTGCCAACATTTTCTAACATTTACTTGGTCAACTGCTGCTTCAACGGCGGCTGCAAGAAGAGAGTGGCACAAATTAGTTACAGTAGAGTGCAGGGTATCTCTCAGTGTCATCCACTCACCAGCACAAAGACACGCTTGGGCAGCGCACGCTGCACCAGCTCATCGAGCAGCGCATTCTGGCTATCATTCTTCTGCGGATCAGCCTTGGTATTGTACTCCAGCGTCAGCACGGGCAGCTCCTGCCAGCCCACTTGCAGCGGATACAGATTGTAGACCAGCTCCTTTTCATCGTAAGCCATTATGGACACGTCCAGCTGGGAAAGAGATAATAGAACTGTTAGCTAAGTTCTGCAGAGCCAGCCAGGAAGCTACTCACCTGCTTGTGGCCCGAGCAGATGAAATTATCCGATTTGCTGATGGACAACGTGGCAATCAGATGAAGCACATGATTTATGGGATTCTTTAGGATCACTTTAAAGGCCATGGGCATCTTGACAAACATCTTCTCCTCGATGGTGCAGTATATGTTCAGTGGCGGCTCCACAATTTCAAAGCCTGTGATTATAAACTTGGACTCATTCTCCTCCTTGACGCCAACGCGGCGCCAGCGTATGCAGAAGACGCCAAATTTGGGTGGAATTATTGTCTGCATGTCGACTGTATATGTGTTTAGCGGATAGACGCTTTTGATGAAGCCACGATGATGTCCAGTGGCCTGTATGGCTTCCAGTGCTTTGTTGTATATAATGCGCGTGCTCTTGGTGGCCACATCCTGCGTTGTGCCCGCAATTGGTGCCACTACGCTGGCATCCTCAGCGCCGCTGAGACTCAATTTGCCATCATCCGAATGCGTGGAGCTGCCCATAAGCAGCGCCGTGTTGCTGCTGCTACTGTTGTTGTTGATAATGGTCATCGTAGTGGGTATTTTGGCCATCAGACCTTTGTTCATGTTGCTAAGGCCACCAGCTACGGTTTGTGGTGGCAGCGCAGGCGTCTCACCCAACTTGCCCGTTGCCAGCGCCCTTTGCTGGCGACTCACAAACTGCGCTGCCGCACCCTCTTCGCTCTTGGAACGCTCCAGATCCCGTGCTGTGGTCCAATCCATGAGCGTAGCATTTGTGCGCAGCACAATGACGCTCTCCAGCTGATCCCCGGCGCAGTAATTGTTGCTATACTTCTTACGCTTAAAACTGTAGTTCGATTGCACTAAATTGTGATCCTGTGGGAGGAAGGAGAAAGAGCAGTTTAGAGTGTGTATCCAACGCTAATCCCCACACTGACTTACACATATGAAAAAGCTGTCCAGTATTTCCAGCTCATCGGGTGCCAGCACCTCCGTATTGGCGCGCAGCAGAAAGTTCTCGCCGCGATAGACCTGCGAGAGTGGACGCCGATTCATGGTGTAGAAACGTGCACTAAACTTGAACTCATTGACGCAGCGCACGAGCAGCGTGTCCTCGCGTGACTTGCGCAATCGAGTCTCATCCAGGTACTCGATCTGCACGGGGGAAATGGTTGCCGCCGCCGCCGCTGCCAAGTTGCTGTTCCCTATTAGCTTAACATGCTCTGGCGTGGTCTCCGAACTGTTGGGCGTGGTGGCCGCATTCGCTGTGATGCCTCCAGCCGCCACAGCACTGCGATCCACATCCAGGGTGTAACTAAGGCGCTGCTGCAACTTAATCTCCGTCTCCTGAAAGCTGAAGATGTAAAACGTAGCCGTGTTGCTGCTCTGCGCCGACAGCTCGCCCACATCGATTTGCACCTGTGCGTGAAGTTTCTGTCTTCCGCTCGAGATGTCCGTGGTGAGAAAAACTGCAGAGAGAGAGTCAAAGTGGAATGTGTTAGCAGACAATGTGGAATGTAAACATGTGTACGAGTTCCACACATTGTGGATCGCGTGTGCGCGAGAGCAAGTTCAATGCCGTCTGTAAACACAGGTGGGCGCAGGTGCTGACAGCTTGGGTAAGGTCAGTACAGCGAGGGTCTTGAGGGTTCCCCCTGCCCCTTACCCGCCAGAGACGCAGCATATAAATAGGCGCAGCTGTTGCGCGTGCGGCAGTTGATTCTTCAATTCTTTACAAGATGCGTAACGGTTTGGTGCTGCTGCTGCTGTTGCTGCTCGGAAAAGCCTCCGCCCTGAAAGTAAACCGACGCACACCACGCGTCGTAGGCGGCCATCGCATTGAGGTGCAGTCGCAACCGCATATGGTGAACATAAGACGACGCGGTGACTTCCAGTGCGGCGGTTCACTGATTACGCCACGCTGTGTGCTCACCGCAGCCCACTGTCTGCAGGGAGCCAGCGATCTGCAGGCTTCGGACTATGTGGTGCGCGGCGGGGTGACCTTTCTACGGGATAAGCGCAATGCGCGCTTTGTGACACGCATTCTCCTGCCCAGCGCATACAATCGCACCACCTTGGATTACGATGTGGCACTTATGTTGCTAGCAAATCCACTGCAGGGCGAGCATATTGCACCCATAAGTGTGGCCAGGCAGCCACCCAATCCCGGCAGCTTTGTGCGTGTCTCCGGTTGGGGTCTGACGAACGAGAAATTCGAGCAGCTGCCCAATCAGTTGCACAGCGTACAGGTGCAGGTGCTGGCGCAGCACAAGTGTCAAGAACTCTACCAGGGCTATCGGAATCTCACATCTAGAATGTACTGTGCCACTGTGCCTGGACAGAAAGATGCTTGCGATGCTGACTCCGGTGGACCAGCGGTCAATGCCGAAGGACAATTGGTTGGCATTGTCTCCTGGGGTCGCGCGAATCTGTGCGCGCACAAGCATAGCCCTGGAGTGTACACCAGCGTGGCATATCTCTACGATTGGATTACAGAGAATATGCAACGTTATTGCTAGATCTTCCCCCCACATAGCCTAAGCCAAGGAGTATTAAAAGTAAAGTTTAAATTTCTAAAAAAAAAAAACCTGCCCTGATTAGCACTCTCTACTCTGGTATTTTTGGTATCAACAAACATTACTCCATTGTTGACGCAGTGCAGCACGTCATGCGTCCAAGGTCAGCCTCCCGCATTGCTTATTTGCACAGTTGTGGGTGAGTCGCTGGTTTTGCCAATTCGACAGAGCATAAAAGCCGCACCAAGGTTGGCATGCGGAAACATTCGGTGCCGCCATGTCTTGCCATAGGTTCTATCTAAGCTATGGCTTCCTGCTGCTGCTGCTGCTGATGTTGCTATTCATGCTGCAGGTGGATGCTGCGCGTGGCAGGCGACAACGTTCCACGAATCAGGTACAGTCCCGCATAGTGAGCGGCGGCGGTGGGAGTAGAAGGCGTGGCAAATCGCGTGCAGCGCAAGCGCGCATAGTAAGCGGCAGCTCTAGAGGAAGTCGGGGGAAATCCCGTCGTGCCAATGGCCGTGCAAGACGCGCCAATCGCCGTGCCAGCTCAAGTCCAGCACGCAGCAATGCCGCCGTTGCCTCACGCATTGTGGACAACAGCGGCAGCAGCGGAGGAAGCAGCAGCAGCAGCAATCAGGTGCAGGCACGCGTTGTGGGCGGCGCAGAGACCTCAATTGCCACCATGCCGTTTTTGGTGCAGGTGCATATTCAACCTGGTGGTGGTCTATGCGGTGGCACCATCATCCACGACTCCTGGATTCTTACGGCCGCGCATTGTGTGTATGGCAAGAAGGCAAGTGCATTCCGCGTAGTTGCCGGCGCCACGCTTCTCAATGGACCCCATGGCCAGGTGCGTTCGGTGAACAAGACCATAGTGTCGCCTCTGTTTACCATGAAGGTAATGAATATGGATGTTGCACTGCTGCGGCTTAATGCCTCACTGACCACCGGCACCAATGTCTCAATCATTGCCATGGCCACCAAAACGCCCCGGGTTGGCTCCCGGGTGCTTGTCGGCGGTTGGGGTGCCACGCATGAGAACGGGAATGCTGTGAAGCATGTGCGTTCCACACATGTCAATACGGTTAGTCAATCAACCTGTGAGCTGGACTACAAGGATGAGGCAACGATTACCACATTCATGTTCTGTGCCCGTGCCAAGCACAAGGATACCTGCAGTGGTGACTCTGGTGGCGGTGCCTATTACAAAAAGAAAGTCGTGGGAATTACCTCGTTCGGTTTGGGTTGTGCCCGTTACAATAAGCCGGGTGTTTATACCAGAGTGGCCAAGGTCAAAGCTTGGGTGGACAAACAAATTGCAGCCAATTAGCGTGAGGCAAATCGAAGAATGTTCACACACCACGATATAACTTAGATTAACTAATTAGTTTACACACGCAGCACAGCTTGGTTATAGCTTAAGATAAGAATTAAAAAAAGAAGTATAGTTTATAGTGTCTATAGAGTATTCGACTTTTGTATACCCTACACTGCTTGCAGTCAAGGAAAAATAGTTTACTTTTTCTATCAATTTTTACTTGGAGTAAAGTCTAATATTGTGCTAAGATGTAAACAAAGTTTTTTACTTTTTGCAATAAGTGGGCGTGGCATTTAAAATATGCTAGTTTTGGGTAGGATATAGAAGCACTTACAGACCAAATTTCATGACCCTACAACTGTTTATAGCTGAGAACGAAGCGTTTTTAGAGCATTTCTTGAAGATATCGAATCTTGAATCGATAGCTTATAGCAGAGAACAAAGCGGAAATAGAGTCTGTATAACCGCTTAATGCCTCCCGAAACTCTCTTGAATAAACTTAGCTAGAATTCTTAAAATTCTTCTTAAATTGCTTGGCTCTCTTTAAGAAAAAACTAAACTATTTCCTGATGATGACGACGTCAACATTGGCTTCGGAAACATTTGTGCAAATGTTCAAACTTAGCCCAGATTTGTTTGCACCATGTGGGCGACTATAAAAGCATTTGGCCCACTTAGAGTCGTAGCATTTATTGTTCCTGTTTCCCAACCGCCGTAAACATGCACAGCAGCAGAAACTTTGCTACGCTACGCCTGGCGTTAATCCTGTCCAGCGTTTGCTTTGTTCAGGCCACATTGGATATAGAACCACGCATTATAGGCGGCTATGTGGATTATATACAGAATATACAATATCTAGTGCAGGTGGCAACTAAGGATGCCATTTGTGGTGGCTCCTTGATAACCTCCCGTTGGGTCATCAGCGCCGCGCATTGTGTGCAGCATGTGGAAGTTAAGGACTTACGCGTCTATGGCGGCACCTCAGAGCAGGGTGCACAAAACGCAGTGGCACGACTGGTAAATCTGGTAGCCACTCCCCGCGAGTTTAACATGAAGACATTGAACATGGATGTGGCAGCGTTGCTGCTGGATCAGGACATGACGGGCAACAACATTGCAACCATTGCGCTAGCCACACAGCCTGCGCCGGCAGGGCGACGTGTCAAGGTATCCGGTTGGGGTGCAACGAATCCCGATAGCCCGGACACGGCACGTCATGTGCATAGCGCCATTATACCCATGTGGTCCATGGCCGCCTGTCGTGCTGCCTATCGTGGCAAGCAACATATCTATCGCTCCATGATTTGCGCCGCCAAGCCCAATAAACGTGACTCCTGTGACGGCGATTCGGGCGGTCCCTTGGTCTATCGCGGCGAACTGGTGGGCATTGTATCCTATGGCTTCAAGTGCGCCAGCAGTCTGCCCGGCGTCTATACCAGTGTGCCCGTCATAAGGCGTTGGTTCCTCGACATTATAGCAGCGTATTCCTAGAGGGAACCCCCCATCTGGGTTAGCGTAATAAGGCTAAGGCTAAGTCACCTAGTTTCTAGACACAATAAATTAGTGCAAGTCCAAGTCGTAGCTTATCTGCTATCAATTAGCTGTGGAATGCGCAGCTGTAGTGGCTATAAAAGCCTTGCCTTTCCCGTCACGTTGATAGGTTTCTATCTCTCGTTCTCTTCCGTCATGTGGTTACTGAAGCTCTTCACCTGGTTGGCGCTGGTGCCACTGCTGCTGGGCTCACGGCAACTGGGCAAGATCTTTGGCGGTCAACTGGCATCGGTTAAGGATTATCCGTATTTGGTGAATCTACGACGTGGTGGCAACTTCCGCTGCGGTGGCTCACTCATTACCAATCGCTGCGTCCTAACCGCCGCCCACTGTCTGCAGGGACGACATGAGCAGGTACAGGATCTGCATGTGTATGCGCAACAGGAGTGTCTACAGGATGACTTGGGGCCGGAGTATGTGCGTCAAGCTGAACGTGCCTGGATTGCGCCGTGCTATAATCGTCGTGGCCTTGACTACGACTTGGGTCTAATCCGGCTGAAGCAACCCTTTAACTTTGCTGGCAATCGGAGCATTCTGCCAGCGGACTTTAACGAGCTGCCCAGTGGAGCAAATCTAACCATCCTGGGCTGGGGCACAGTCAACAACAAAGGCATCAATTGGAATCAATGCCTGCAAGTGGCCAATGTCAGCCTGGTGGAGACTGCGCAGTGCAATCAACTTTTGTATAAATATCAACCCATTACGCCGAATATGTTCTGCGCCCTGGGTGAGAATGCCAAGGATGCCTGTCCCGGTGACTCGGGTAGTCCCATAATCTATGCGAATCGTGGAGCTGGCGTCGTCTCCTGGGGCATTGGTTGTGGCCAGGGCTATCCGGGTGTCTATACACGCATCAGCAGCATCACAATGAGCAGCTTCGTCAAGGATCTGGTGTACAGGTATTGCAATTGATGCGATTCTATTGAGTGCATTCTATTTACATGTGGAAGAAGAAGAAGCTCCATTCATATCGTGTTGCATTTATATCTAATTGGGCCACAACTAATTGGGCAAGTTGGGAATCAGTTAGTCAATCAGTTGCATTAGTTATCGCACATCATGTGCTTGTTGCGGTTGTTCAGTTTTCTCTGCTTGCTGCACTGCATCATGGCAAGCAAGCCACGCATTGTTGGCGGCCAGGAGACGCAGATTGAGCAGGTGCCATATTTGGTTTATTTGCGTCAACGTGGCAATTTCATATGCGGCGGCTCGCTTATCTCCGCCAGCTCCGTTCTGAGCGCAGCACATTGTGTCTACGAGGCGCAGCCCAGAGATTACACAGTGCATGGTGGTGCTAGTCGCTTGGACGAATTGGCCCCTGTGGTGCGACAGGTTACTGCCTTTTACATTGCCCCCCACTACTCGCCCAGCAATTTCGACATGGATGTAGCCATACTTCGATTGGAGCAAGCAGTTCCACTGCCCACCATTGCAACCTGCCACACGCCGCCGCCTGGCAATGCCTATGCACGCATCTCAGGTTGGGGTGTCACCCGCGAAGGGGCACGTGATCCTGCCCAGCAAGTGCGCAGCACTTTTGTGCGTGTGTTGCCACAACGCGAATGCCAACTGGCCTATGCTGGCCAGGCACAACTGAGTGATTCAATGCTTTGCGCTGCCATACGTGGCGTGCGTGATTCCTGCTCCGGTGACTCGGGTGGTCCGCTTGTCTATCGTGGACAGCTTTGCGGCATTGTCTCCTGGGGCTTTGGTTGTGCACGCGCCGCCTATCCCGGTGTCTATACCAGTGTGGCCAGTGGCCGCGTGCAGAGCTTCATTGAGCAAACGCTGGGCAAGGTCAAAAACCGTTAAGTGCTTGATGCCCGATCTCGATGGCTTCTAATGGCTAAATTACAATTTCAATCGCAACAACAACAGCCCGGGTAACCATTTGGCTGATGATAAATAATTATTGTTTGCACAATAAAACAATGTTATAATTATTTCCTCAATAGACTCCGACTCCGAGCGATCGAGCGACGGAGCGACGGAGCGACAGCTCGACACATATATAAATAAAGCGGGGGCAAACAAACGCGCGAGCCGTGTCGAATCTGTAGCTGAATCCGTTGATTATTTTTGTGCACTATTGCCACAGCTGAGCTAAGCCCGGATATTTAGCGACACTATGTGTGCCTGTTGCTGTTCATTCCGCTCCTAACCAATGCTACGCGTGCTGCCCCAGCTGCTCCTGCTCCTGCTGCGCTTACACGCCGTGCCAGCGGCCAATGAGGCTGGCGCACGCATTGTTGGTGGCTCCGCCGTGGACATAAGCAGCGTGCCATATTTGATTAACTTGCGCATCGGTGGCGCCTTCATTTGTGGTGGTTCCCTCATCACAGCCAATCATGTGCTAACTGCAGCGCATTGTGTCAAAGGTGTTCCAGCGGCCAGAATACAAGTTGTGGGCGGTGCTTCGCTACTCACCGATGCCAACGGGGTGCGACGTGGTGTGGCCAAGGTGTACACCCCCAAGGCATATAACGGACAAACCCTCAACTCAGATGTGGCTGTGCTGAAGCTAAAGACGCCACTGGAGGGTCGCAATATTGCGACAATTGAACTATGCAATTCCAGCTGGAAGGCTGGCGAACTCATTAAGGTCTCGGGCTGGGGCAAGATCTCGGAGCGCAGTAAACAAATCTCACAGCAGGTGCGAAGCGTGGAGGTGCCACTGATAACACGCAAAAGTTGCGTGCAACAATATCGCATGCGTGGCACCATTAGCAACACCATGTTCTGTGCCTCGGTGCCGGGTGTTAAGGATGCCTGCGAGGGCGACTCCGGCGGACCGGCTGTCTATCAGGGTCAACTGTGCGGCATAGTCTCATGGGGCATGGGCTGTGCCAGACGCAATTTTCCCGGTGTCTATACAAGTGTCAAGACTGTCAGAGGCTTTATCGATAAGGCCCTTAAGTTGTGAATATCGTATGATGTGAATATGAATATATATAGAGTATTATCTATTTTGATTGCTTCACACTTACCGCTACTGCGCAGCGACGGCGGCACGCTAATGTGTACGCCCACATTCTGCAGATACACATTGTACGGATTGCTTATGGTGATCACCACCGGGTAGTACTCATTGACCAGCATTGTTGTTGTTGCTGTTGCTGTTGTTGTTGCAGCCACATCATCATCATTGTTCGCCACATGGCCAAGGCTCGTTTGCGTGCTCAAATGGAAACTGCAATTCAGTGAAGCATTAAATGAAAATATCACATGCAATTGACGCTTGGCTTCCGGTCAACCTACGTGGGCGCAATATAACAAATCGGATTAATGGTCACATTATCGTCCAGATCGCGAGTGCGCGTGTGATGGCGAAACTGTTGGCGTGCATAGTTCGCACTGCACGTGAGCAGTGCACCCAATTGATCGGTGCCCATATATGCCTCCTGTCGCACAATCCGCAACTGTGTATTCTCATTGAACTGATGCGCTTCCGTGCTGCACAGCAGCTGATAGTAACAGCCTGGCTCCAATCGCATGTTCTTCTCGTACGTTCTCAGCTCCAGCTGTGGCTCCAGCTGGTGTTGCCGCAGCTGCAGTAGATCGGCGAAGCACAAGTACTTGAGCGCCTCCAGTTTGTAGGTGCTTTGCGGACTGTTCGCATCGGCGAGCAGCACATGGAAGTTACGTATGCGTAGCGGCACATCGGTTAACACGCTGGAAGAGATTGAGAGTAAGAGTAGAGTATAGTTAGCATATGTCAATGTAAGACAAACCACTCGCTTACCGCACTATCAGATGCAGCTGCAACACATCGTTGTTGTTCAATTGCAACTGCTGGAATGTAGCACAAAGCTCGAGTACATCGCTAACCTTATCCAGATCGATTTGTATGGGCGATTTGACGCTGGCTAACGCATTGCTCCACAAGGCTTGAGTGTCGGACGTTAATTGTGCCTGCGGCATGGGCGGCACACTTTGAAAGACTTGCCACAAATTCTCAAGCAGCAGCACGCGTTCTTTCTGCTCGCCATGATGACGCAGTGACAATGCCTCAATGCTGCATGCAATGTAGTCGGCCACAGAGGCGGAGAGCAGCGCACAGCGAAGCGTCTTCAGCAGAACATCACTAAAGATCGTGCACCACTTCTCCTGACGATAATCGGGCAGCATTAGGGAGTAGAGTCTGTGGGCACATAGACATTAGAAATGTTCATTACAATACAAATCAATTTCACTTACGTCAACGCCTTGGCATGGTCCCCACTTTTTAGATACTCCTCGGCCATGTCTATGGCCAGTTTCTTGCGAAATCTTAGGCATTTGTAGATTTTAAACTGAGCCATGGCCTGACTTAGCATTGCTATAATCGCTGCAGAGTGATTGAAGTTACGTTCCAGCTCGCACAGCTGCACATTCGCCTGTTGCTCGGCCACAGGATCACCAGTTTTCACAGCTCGTATACCAAAGAATTCTGTGTAGAGATTTGACTGCGATAGGCCAGAGGAGCCCTCCGACGGATAGATCTCACACGCCTCTTGCGCTGCCTCGCGTCGCTTGATCACATACTCGGCGGCCTTTTGATAGTAGATACCAGGATGCTGCACCTGCAGAGCTGGTAGACCATTTTTGATGGCTTCACAGAAGAGTTCCGCGAATACAGAATGTCTGCAAGAAAGAAACTGATTATTATACACCCCCTTGCAGTGTGAGTCGTCATCCTACTTACTGTGTGCTCAGCCAGGCGTAGTGCTCAAAGGACAAGTCTTTAAAACCCACACGACTTTTGTACTTATCAATGTGATTGATGAACTGATTAATGGAATCCCTTGGTGTCTTTAGTTTGAACATAAGCCGGCACATCTTGTAGCTAAGAAATCCGGCAATTGTCTTGATTTCCATGCAGTTGCCATCATTGATACGTATCTCATCCAAGTTTCCATACGCCTGGAAATAGTGTCTGTAAGCAAAAGCAAAGGTTAATTAGGATCTAGCATGTATGTACATTGATAGACTTAGCTTACTTTTGCGCTGTACTGAAGTCCTGTCTCATTTCAGCGACAAATCCCAGCTTAAATTGATGACGTATTTTGAGGGTTGTATGTGCCGCCGACAGCTGATCGCGATGGGTGCGTATCCGCTTGGACATAAGCGCATAGTATGATTGTGCCATGTCTAAGAACGCCGACTCCAGACGCTGTGTGTAGCCCATTAGATGCTCCGTGTGCGGCAGAATGAAAAGCATTTTACTTGTTATCCCGCATGCTGCTGTCAGGCTGGCAACGCGTTCCGCGGCGAGCATATCCTCGCCGGGCGGCAGCGGTGCCGCCTTCTGCAGTAGCACAAGACATAGCCTGGTGTTGCGCTCCTGCAGTGAATTCTTTAGGGCTTGCACAATAGCAGCACATTGCACTTGCTTTTCTGTCCACTGACTGTCGTTCCATTCTATGTCTTGGAAGAGCACCACTACCGATGGCAATACGTGCAAATGCTTGAGCATCCAGTTACGCTTGAGTATGCCCTTTGGATGATACCACTCATACGAGGTGCGCTTCGGTTTGGCCACTGGGAACTCATAGTTCGGAGGTAGTAGTTTGTATTGCACGGCCGCACGGTCCCTCTCCCTGTCTGCTGGTTTCCGTTGCAGAGTCCCGCTGAATGCATCCCAAATGGATTTGTGAACGCTCTGCCGTGCAGTATCCAAGCCACAGAAACCAATGAGCGGTTGTGGTATTACGAGCAGCTCTGACGGCAGACTGGTGGCATCAATCGTCATAGTTTTGTGTGTGTGTAATGTAGATGTTATTTCCCCTACCCAAGGCCTATGCACACTGGTTAATGTCTGGCGATGGATTTTGGTATTCCAATGCTCCTCAGCACAGAAATTGGTTGGGATTTATGCACCTATGTACTTAGATGAGTCGATGCCTTCGCGATTATTTTATTTTACGCTAGAGAATGTAAATAAACGCCGCCCTAGAAAATGCAATTCGCAACCAGCAATCAGCTGTAGCAGTACGTAAGCTAGTTATCGTTATCGATTGGGCAAAGAAGCGATAGGAAGGTTGCAGCATCAATCTGATGCAACCCTGGCCGTGTAGCTGTCACACACGCACGAACTGTCAGTGGGTGACTTCGGCTTCGTTATACGTGTCGCACTACGTACTTTCACATTCGTTTTGTTATTTTCGCTGTGAACGCAGGTAATGCTCGCTCGCTTGTATTTTGTTTGTGTGTTGAAAATTCTTGTTAGTTTACCGTATTATTTATATTTGCATTTAATTGGAAATTTTGCAGTTCATCCTGTGCTACGAAGCCTTCCACTGCAACAAAACACACAAAATGGCCCCACCACAGAGAATGCGCGTTGCTAACGAGAAGGCCAGCAAATATGTGACAATGCGTGGCAATGTACCCAAATCCTCGGTATGTCTATAAATCGAAACTCAAATTACAAGAAACATATGTGTGATTCCGTTTTATTGGACTTGTTGTCTTCTACCAACTGCAATAGCAATGAAAACAATGAGATAACGGCACTTGCTGCACACGCGTCTAGAATCCCGTGGCAAAAAGTGCCACGCCGTCATTGATTTTATTGTTATTGCATATATGAGCGTGTGTTGTTTGTATGTGTGTGTGCGAGATTTAAGCTGACTCGCAGTGTGCTAGTGTGTGTGTGTGTTGACTGTTATCGCTTTGTTTCTGAAACTATTGGCTATTGCTAAGCTGATCTGTTTTCCTTCTCTACAACGAAAGCAATTCGCAATCTCTTTCTGACCATTCGTATTTATATATTGTGTTTTTCGCAGAAAACGAAAGAAGGACAGTACCCTGTTGGACCCTGGCTGCTGGCGCTGTTTCTCTTTGTTGTTTGTGGCTCAGCGATTTTCCAAATCATACAGTCGATTCGGGCTGCGTAAACTTGAGCACTTGAATTTAACAATAAAATTTAAAGATAATATCCATAAGCTCAGCAAACTCACAATTCACACATAATACACTCAATCGCAGGTCTGACTTATTTTCCAACAAAAAAATGAACAAAAGCTAAAAAAAATCGTGTCTAAACAATCCCGGCAATATGTGCAAAAGTCTGCAAAGATGAGCTATATGACAACTTGGCTTTCCGGTCCATTGAATTGGTTGCAATATGTATTTCTATACACACATACAAAATTTGAGTATATATTTGTATTTCTGTTATTGTTTAAGTTAACCCGAAGATAATAGCGCCCTGATTGTAAAAAAAAAAAAACAAACAAAAAAGCATTTCTGCGAACCGCTCCGCGCACCAACAAATTACCAAGTTGCTGATTGTGCAAGAGACAAGGCACAAATTTAAAGATATAGTTAATTGCATTTTTAGATGCTTTTGCAGTAATTTGAAGCTAGTGTTTGAGCGCTGTTTTTGGATTCGGATACAAGGATGATTAGAAAAAAACTACAAATACATTAATAATGAGAAATAAATATATATAATAATAATTTTTTACCGTAACTAATTTGTGTTTTTTTATATAAACTGGAATCTTTTAGAAATTAAGCAAAACTATTGAAGATGTTAAAAACAAATACGAATAATATATGAACATATCTTTTAAGCCGTGTTTAATGATCGTTGTGCAGCCCTGGCTATGAGCATCTCTAATGTGTCACATGCACGTAACAATTTAAAAACGCGTGGAAATTAATACAAGACAACTATCGATTACTGTGAAATCGAGCTGGATGACAAGTCGTAGCGTGTGTGGGCGCCAGTATGAAACAGCTGTTCGCATTAGGCACAAAGTATTTTGATTATTAACATTTGTTTTAAATTAAAATGAACCTGAAACACAATTCATAAGATCAGGAATTTAATGCGGCGCATTTATACATCGGCTTACTCACAAATTATGTCAAAAAACAAGGGTAAAGCAAAAGCATCAGCGGCTTCAAATGTAGCGTCCGCACCCCCTGCAGCGACTGCCAATACGCCGGTCACCCTGGACAAAAGTGGTAATATTGCCATCAAAATACTGGCAAAACCTGGAGCCAAACAGAACAGCATTACCGACATTGGGCTAGAAGGCGTTGGCGTTCAGATTTCTGCTCCACCTAGCGAGGGTGAAGCCAACGCAGAGTTGGTGAAGTTTCTTTCGAAAGTGTTGGGGCTGCGCAAAAGCGATGTATCGTTGGACAAGGGCTCCCGTTCCCGCAATAAGATAATTCTCATCAGCAAAGGTGTGTCCACAGTGGAGGCTATCGAACAGTCGCTTCGAAAGGAGTGCGACTCCTAAATCCCATTTGCATTTTTCCCTGAATATCGTAAATAAAGAGATTGTTTTTATATATTTGCTTGTATGTATATTGATTTTATTTGATCATCGATCTGGATCATCCAGCCTTAACACATATTCCAATATATATAAATATATCTAATGCGTATGTAGTCTTTGTATTTTGTTTTCTTTGCATTACATAAATAAGTTGGATTCTAAATTAGAAAGTTCTTAAAAACGACAACTGCTCTTAGTGAAATTTTCGATCCTAACATTACATTTTTGCTTGGTTTTTAAATGAGTTAAGCGTATTTATGTCGCTTACAACGCGACAAAACGTAAATACAAAAAATTACAATGTAAACTGAATTGATTAAATAACTCTGGTTGTCAAGTCATTAACACATGCCGTGTTCCAACTAAGGAAATGAAATGTGATCAACTTCAAGTAATTTTGTATGTAATGGGGGCGGGGGGTGGAGTGATGATGGTGGTAAAGGGGACTAGAGTAGATGCTGCTGCATCTCTTTAATCGACCTCCTCCATGTGGGATGCATCTTCGGTATCCTCAACCAGGGAAGGAGCATCACCAGCGCTCTGGGCATCTTCGGTGGTCATGGGCTCATCCTCATCGATGCCAAGACCCAGCTTGATCATACGGTAGATGCGGCTGGCATGCACCTGAGGGCCATCCAAGGAGAATCCAGAGGACAGCAGAGATGTCTCGAACAGCAGGATGACCAAATCCTTGACGGCCTTGTCGTTCTTATCGGCATCGGCCTTCTGGCGCAGAGTCTCGATAATTGGGTGATCGGGGTTGATCTCCAAGTGCTTCTTGCCAGCCATGTAGCCCATGGTAGAGGTATCACGCAGAGCCTGAGCCTTCATGATACGCTCCATGTTGGCGGACCAACCAAACTGTGAGGTGACAATGCAGCATGGCGAGTCGACCAGACGGTTGGACACAACGACCTTCTCAACCTTGTTGTCCAAGATGGATTTCATCAGCTTGCACAGGCTCTCGAACTTGGCCTTATCCTCCTCACGCTTCTTCTTCTGGGCCTCATCCTCGGGCAACTCAAGACCCTCCTTGGTGACGGAAACGAGCTGCTTGCCCTTGTATTCCTTCAGGTGCTGGATGACGTACTCATCGATGGGCTCAGTCATGTAGACCACCTCGAAGCCGCCGGCCTTGACACGCTCAACGAAGGCAGAGTTGCTAACCTGATCCTTCGACTCGCCAGTGATGAAGTAGATGTGCTTCTGGTTCTCCTTCATGCGCGACACATAGTCGGACAGCGAGCAGTAGTCATCACCGGAAGCGGACGTGTGGAAGCGCAAGAAATCGGCCAGCTTGGCGCGGTTGTTGCTGTCCTCATGGACACCCAACTTCAGGTTCTTGCTGAACTGATCGTAGAACTTCTTGTAGTTCTCCTTATCTTCGGAGAGCTCCTCAATCAGCTCCATGGTTTTCTTGACTAGATTCTTGCGGATAACCTTCAGAACCTTGTTCTGCTGCAACATCTCACGTGAAATGTTAAGGGGCAAATCCTCAGAGTCGACCACACCCTTGATGAAGTTCAAGTACTCGGGAATGAGATCCTCGCAGTTGTCCATGATGAAGACACGGCGTACGTACAGTTTGATGTTGTTGCGCTTCTTCTGGTTCTCAAACAGATCGAAGGGTGTACGACGAGGGATGAAGAGCAGAGCACGGAACTCCAGCTGACCTTCAACCGAGAAGTGCTTGACAGCCAAATGATCTTCCCAGTCGTTGGTCAACGATTTGTAGAACTCTCCGTATTCCTCCTGGGAGATATCATCGGGATTGCGTGTCCAGATGGGCTTGGTCTTGTTAAGCTCCTCATCTTCGGTGTATTTCTCCTTGATAGTCTTCTTCTTCTTGGCATCCTTGTCCTTCTTGTCGGCATCCTCATCCTCACCAACATCCTCGATCTTGGGCTCATCAGTGTCCATCTCTTTCTTCTCCTCACCCTCCTTCTTTTCATCCTCAGCCTCATCGTCGCTGACCTCCTTCTCACGCTCTTTCTCTACCAGCAATTTAATGGGGTATCCAATGAACTGGGAGTGCTTGTTGACGATCTCCTTGATCTTGCTCTCTTCCAGATAATCGGTCTGATCTTCCTTGATGTACAAGACGATCTTGGTACCACGGCCCAAAGGCTCGGAGTTGTCAGCGCGGACGGTGAAAGAGCCACCAGCAGACGATTCCCAGATGTACTGCTCATCGTCGTTGTTCTTGGAGGTGACAGTCACCTTATCGGCAACCAGGTAGGCAGAGTAGAAACCCACACCGAACTGGCCAATCATGGAAATGTCGGCACCAGCCTGCAATGCCTCCATGAATGCCTTGGTGCCAGACTTGGCAATTGTGCCCAAGTTGTTGACCAAATCGGATTTGGTCATACCAATACCGGTATCAATGATGGTCAGGGTACCAGCGGTCTTGTTGGGTATCAGCTTGATGTACAGCTCCTTGCCGGAGTCAAGCTTGCTGGGATCCGTCAGCGATTCATAGCGGATCTTGTCGAGTGCATCAGATGCATTAGAGATCAATTCACGCAAGAAAATCTCCTTGTTCGAGTAGAATGTGTTGATGATCAATGACATAAGCTGAGCAATCTCAGCCTGGAATGCGAAAGTCTCAGTTTCTTCTGGCATCTGTAACAAAACGAGAATAATCCAAAATTAATGATGTAATTCATTACGATTTAAAATAGTTGACAAAATATTTGTTAATGCTTTTTGTTGCGGCGATGCATCATGCTTTGTTTCAAATTTTCGCAGAAGAGTTCTTTGCCCTCTCTGCCGCCATTTGCAAATGACGCGCTCTCAGCTTTTGCATGTGTATGTTCTCATTCCTCGCTCTCACTCTCTCTCTCTCGCTTACACGTGCAAGTCTTGTGTATACATACACTTGGAAAAATCTAGAAGCTTGTTTCCTTACCAACAATGAATTGTCGTCATCCTAAAATGGTTCGCGAAACTTCCTACCAAGATGTATGTGTATGTATGTATACGTACATATGCACAGGAAACTATGTATAAAAACTACGTAAGTCGTTGACGGTTTACGTAGTGAAAATATTCTCGAATGCGAATTTTATGTATGCATATGGGGACAAAGCAAAATGAAATGCACGTGTAATCGCGTTGATAATTTGCATTTATAATAAAGACACATATGAAAGGTTGCTAGGTCTTTTCAAAGTTAGGAAAATACTTGTACTTGTAAATTAGCCTGAAACATGCTTTCAACAATATTCGAGAAAATTCGGCAGCTCGCTTCAGCCGGCATTATGTGACTCAGAAATTGGCATGTACCCTAATTTCAAAATGGTAAAAGGCGCAAGAATTGTTTAATTCTGAATGAAACATGTAAATTGGCCGCATTTTCTTGAATGTTCTGTAATCGATTTAATGCAAGAAAGTGTGTCAAGAGCGCATCCTTCACAAATGCACTTACACATACGTCGCGAAATTGCACACAAGAAACTGCATTTTGCGCATTAGGAAATAAATATCTACATATGTTGACAAATTATACAGAGTTTGGCTTACCTTGTTAGTTTTATTGATTCACAGAATAAAATTCAAAAATGAATTAACTTTTCAGTTTTCTTTGGGCAGAAAATGAAATTCACTTTTTCGCTTTTTTGCTTTCAAGCAGACGCTCACCGCACGAATTTTTTTTCAATACTGACAAGCCGGCAAACGCTAGCTGCCGCTTTTATAGGGGGTGAACAAAATGCTGCGAAACTTCTAGAGGCTTCTAGAGACTTCTCGACCACAGGGCTACCTTTTCCGGTTGTGGGAGCAGAGTTGCACGGGAAAAGCAAGCAGTGTTGTAAGCAAATGTGGTTTGTTTTATAAATGTAAAGTTCTAGAAACTTTATATTAATTGTTGACTCCTTGTATTTTTAGAATTATTGAATGGAGTGACGAGTTCCTTAAAAAAGGGCCGTTTTTATTTTAAACAGCTGTCTTTGCTTAAAAATAATTTGTTGTGATTAAAACTGAAGCATTTTTTTTAGAATTTTCTGGATTTTGGGTGACCATGGCTGTGGCTAAAAATAAGTGTGACCCTCCTTAAATGTACATTTAAGTACTATTTAATTTGTGACGCGTTGTTTTTTGTTTACGTTTTTACTGGAATAAAGGGTGTTCATAGTTTGGATAATATGGGAGGCACTCGTTGCGTTTTCCGCGACTGCCAAGTCTCAACACAGCGCTACCCAAAAATGCATTTCTTCAAATTTCCCATACGTGATCCAGTTCGGCTAACAGCCTGGCTAAAAAACTGCGGCAACGCTGAGATTTTAAATGTTGCACGTGAGAAGCTATTGAATCGCGCGGTTTGCGCGCGCCACTTTCGCTATGAATGCTTTATGAACTACAAGCTGGATAGGCTTGTTCCGAATCAGATACCGACATTGATACGTGTAAGCAAGGAAGTGGCTTATGATCTTGGGAACCTGGACGAAAATGGTGAAGCTACCATGGTAAAGTTATCGCCAACATTGATACATCTAATACCACCAAAGGGTTTTGAGTGCCCACTTGGTTTTTCAGAGGATCAACGATTTTTTCGCAAATACACAAGGAGACGAAGCTCACCCAAACCTTTACCACTGGAAGCCAGCAGCAAAAAACAGAAACTAGGTCCCAAGTTGGTTGAGGAGGATGAAAGAATCAAGACTGAAGGCTCTCAAATAATCGACCTGACAAATACCAATGTGGACTTAGATCAGATCGCGGAAAAGAAAGCAGAGCTTAGGGAGATCGTCGAGAGAAGAACGGAACGCGAGCAGATTGCCGAGAAGAGGGCAGAACTCAAGCAGATCGCCGTGGTGAAAGCAGAGCTCGGGCAGATCGACGAGGCGAAAAGAGAACTCGAGCAGCTTGTCGAGAGAGTTTCTCCAATATGTATCCCAGAAAGCAACGATTCTGCATGTGCACAAGTTAATCTTGCTGAACCAGATCCCCCTGCGAATAAAAGCCTAGATGATTTGCAGCTTAAATATGACGAATTAAAAGCTAACTATGAACGAATCTCGTTTGAGAATACAGCTCTAAAACAGGCAGTTGATCACCTGGAAACTAAAATTCAAGCAAGCAAGAGCCAGAGTCAAATCGCATCGTGTGCTTCTCCTGCTGCGCCGCTGTCAAAACCTCAGCTTTATAAAGGCATACAAAAGTATTTGGGTCCAACAATGGCGGCGCTGGTGCGCATGGAAATGTTTGGCGGCGGCGAACGTGCATGGAAGGATGACGAGCGGGATTTCGCAAAGGAGTTGCTGCAGTTGGGCGAAAATGTTTACGCACATTGTTGCGACGAGTGGCGTTTCCGGTTGCCCACGTTGCGGCAGGCAAGAAGCTGGCTGCACGAAAGAGAAATTCCCCTAGCCGAA
This sequence comes from Zaprionus ghesquierei, assembly GCA_018904095.1. Taxonomy (NCBI): domain Eukaryota; kingdom Metazoa; phylum Arthropoda; class Insecta; order Diptera; family Drosophilidae; genus Zaprionus; species Zaprionus ghesquierei. Next base: position 6,121,704 of record JAEIGP010000850.1, on the reverse strand, counting down.
GAAGAAGATCTGTAGATATATGGGATTTCGAAGTACTGCCGTCTAGAATGTACAAAGTAAGATATCATCTCGATCTTTCTATCCATGTGGTGTCTAAGCAACTTTCCTTTTTATACTCTTCAATGGCCTCGGACAGCTATATGTATGTTTGAATTCTGTATTTAGCTACATTCATAAGTATAGTATGTATACATAATAAACTTACGTCTATTTTGACAATTTCAGCATCAATGCCATCTGCAGAAATCTTTCATTTATTTACCGGCGGCGCTTATCTTTATGACCATAATCCACGCGTGAGGTGTGCATAAATCATAATTGGGGGCATTATTAAAAGGCGATTTGACAAATTATAAACTTGCCAAAGCTATTCCGGCTACTAACGAGTAAAGACATACCCAACGCAAATCTCTGCTATGAGCTCCTCTGCTCTATTGTTTCCAGCGGTAAGTAATGACTTATGTTTTCGAACAGGAAGAAGCTTAAGAAACTATTTTATTTTTCAGCTGCTGCTGCTGCTTGTTCTGCAGAGTGGAAACTGCGCAGACGACGATTGCTCTAATTGCGAACTATCAGATGGGGTCTATGCCTGCCTGGATGAATACACGTTTGCTATGTGTTTCAATACGGGTAGCGTTCATCCGGAAACAGCAGAGCGTTGTGCCACAGGCTATTGCAATGCTGCTAGTGGAATGTATTGTACACCGTCAGATACCTCATCCGTGAGTTTTGACATTGAGTTGCAATTTTGAAAACTAACTTAAATTGTTTGCAGCCAACATGTACAATCACTACAATTGATCCCGAATCTTCGACGGAGTCTACAGGTCTGACAGCAAATACCTTACCCTAAAGTTTTTACCTTGACCACCTATTTCCCCACAGAATCCACTTCAGATTCTTCATCTAGTTCCCTCACTCCTGATTCCTCTTCTAGTTCTTCCTCTCCAGATCCTTTAGATTCAACTACTGATTCATCGACCGACTCGTCCACTTCAGATTCTTCATCTAGTTCCGTCACTCCTGATTCCTCAACCAGTTCTTCCTCGCCAGAGCCTTCAGATTCAACCATCGGTTCATCAACCGATTCTTCATCTAGCTCAACTTTTCCAAACGATTCATCCACTACTGACTCCTCTTTATCGACAGACACCTCGACAGCGGAAACAACTACTCCGTCGCCACAAGAAAATCCCGACTATTATTGCACTAATCTGAAGAAAACAGGATACTTTAAAATAGAAAATGATCCCACGTGTAAAGAGTAAGTACTGAAGTAATATCTACATCAAGGAAGCATACTAAATAAGAATATCTCTTTTCTTGCACAGTTATATCAACTGCTACTTGCTCTCCGGACAATATCTTGGCTGGGTATATCATTGTAACTCCAATGAATATTACAATTCGGAAACATCACGTTGCAGTACCACCCGACCTGATGGCTGTATTTAATTAAAAAGAGTGCAATAAATTTATACACTAAGGCTTTTAACCTTATTATAGAACTTCAAAGAATTTTATTTTCCAATTATACATATATTATTCTAATTTAGTTGAAAATTTTATGCATTTTAATATACATTCAGAGTTGTTCAATAAACTAAAGAAATGTTTATAATTCACTAACAGTTCATAAATTGGTATTATTTTATTTGTCCGATAAAAAAAGATCTGTTAAGGTAAAACCATATCGTGAATAAATTTGAAATTGGTTCAGAATACTTTCAGTATATTTAAGTATTAAGTCATTTAAAATGCTTCTTTATTTATATAATTAAATTTATTTGTTTATGTACAATTATCTGGTTTGGCAAATTTGCATTCCAATCCGTTAAAATATGTTGGTTGTTTGTTAACCATTTGACAGTATTCTAAACTGCCTTCCGCCTTGAAGCAGTAAATGAACCTGAAAGTAAGTTATTATAAGTTTTCAAAGTGGGATTAAGTACAGCTGGTTTTTATACGTTTTACAAGTGGGATCATTTGCATTTTGGAAGAACCCATTCCCGTTGGCTGTGCAGAACTGTTTATAACCGTTATCTGCATCGATTACTGGTGTTGTTATTGGGGCTGATATCGTTGTACTCTCTTCAGTGGTTGAGGCTATGTCGATGGTGTCATCAAGACAGATGGGCTTATGTCCATTCGCTTCTGGATAGCAAACGTATTTCTCCCCTGTGCATACATATCCAGCTGGACATGGCTTACTAGACTCCCTTGGTTTTCCTATGCTCGAAGCAAATAAGCGAATAAAATTATATTTCAAATCGATAATCGATATTTACCGTCAAAGCATATCGAATATGTATTCCGACTGCGACAGGCGGCCTTGCCAGATTGGCACACATTGCATTCGGCTTTTAAATATGCCACCAGAAGCTGTGCAGAACATTTGTCAAATACTTATGCGAAGGACCTAATGATTTACTAGCGATATGTAGAACTACTTACCAGAGAAATTAACAACTTAAGCCACATCTTGCTTTGCGTACAGGACAAATAACTCTTTCGACTAACATGATGTCTTTAAATGCGATGCAGTTTATATACAATTTTTATCTGCAAAATACCGAGAAGAATGTTTACTCAACTAATCTTCTCTTTGGCATTTTTCTGATGTGTCTTTAGTTGTAATTGTCAGCAAATAGAAGTGGTATTTCTTTAATTACTTCCGCCACACGCCTTTAGGTATCCATTTTGTTGTTGTGCCAGAAAAATGTAGAGGAATTTTAATGAATATCTTCTTCATGAAAGTTATCTAAGTAAAAATAAGGTTTACTCTATCTTGCATTTCAAAGTCTAAACGATTATAACTTAATGACCCTGCCAAATTTGTTTAAGACCAAAAAATAAAATTATTAAAAAACAGCAGAAGATTAAAGTACAGGCTTGTACAGCAAGAAAACCATATCGTGAATAAATATGATATGGTACAGTAGATTGTTAGAATACTTAGGTAGTCAGTGATTCATGAATTTTTTTGAGGAATGTCATTTATTAATATATGTATAATAGCGATTAAATTAATAGCGCCTATTCACAAGTGTCTGGTTTATCTATGACACACTCGACTCCATTAAAATATGTCTGCTTCTTACTACTTGATGGATTACATGTAGTTAATTCTCCTTCTCCTTGGTAACACCAAATAAATCTGAAAAAGGTTTTATGTGATTTCAAATGGTTAGGCAGGTGTGTTTGTCAATCGCCAATGGGAAACTTACGTTTTACAAGTGGGATCAAGCGTATTGACTTTGTTATCATTGCCGATGCCTGCACAATATGATTTATAATTATCGTCAGGATCGATTATTGATATGGTTGTAGTTGTTGGAGTAGTTGTGGTTGTTGGAATCGTTGTGGTTGTTGGAATCGTTGTGGTTGTTGGAATCGTTGTGGTAGTTGGAATCGTTGTGGTAGTTGGAATCGTTGTGGTTGTTGGAATCGTTGTGGTTGTTGGAATTGTTGTGGTTGTTGGAATCGTTGTGGTTGTTGGAATCGTTGTGGTTGTTGGAATCGTAGTAGTTGTTGGAATCGTTGTGGTTGTTGGAATCGTTGTGGTTGTTGGAATTGTTGTGGTTGTTGGAATCGTTGTGGTTGTTGGAATTGTTGTGGTTGTTGGAATTGTTGTGGTTGTTGGAATCGTTGTGGTTGTTGGAATCGTTGTGGTTGTTGGAATTGTTGTGGTCGTCGATTCTTCGCTTGTTTCTACCACAATTGTTGTAGTCACTATCGTAGTGCCTCGATTACATACTGCTGCATATCCCTCAGATCTCGGATAACAAATGTACTTATCACCTGTGCATACATAATTTTCTGGGCAGCTCTTATTGCTCCAATTTGGTTCTCCTTAGAAATGGAAATGGATATTAATTTGTCAAATCTTTCATTTGAATTCTCATATTCACCATTGAGACATATCGAATAAGTGGTTTCGGTATGACACGCAGCGTTGCCAGACAAACATACATTACAGTCTCCACTAAAGAAATCGTCTTCTGCCGAGCTTACAGTTGTGCTGGTAATGGTTCCATCATCCGAAATAATTTCTCCGGTTCGACAGATGCCTGTGTATCCCTCTGATTTCAAGTAGCAGACGTACTTTTCCCCGGTACATACATAACCAGATGGGCAGCTTTGATTAGTCCAAGTTGGTTCGCCTGCACACAGATGACAAACACTTTTAATTTGAATTTTTTCTTAATTTTTAAATTTTATATTCACCATCAAGACATATTGAGTAGCTAGTTTCGCTGTGACACGCGGCGTTGCCAGATTGACAGACATCACAAACAGCCTTTGAATACTGCACTAAAAGCTTTAAGGCAAAGGATAATAAGTTCAACGATAGATGGAATAATCTAGATGCCAAGTTACCAGAGAGATGAAGATCTTAAGCCACATTGTGATTTATACGAAATCGCTTCACTTGGCAAACTAAATTGTTTTTCGCAAGTTGTATATCTTATAAAGGTACTTTATCTTTAAGATACATATTATCTTCATGAGATTTTTATGTTTATGCTTATTTGCTTCTAAGTTTTTGATAATACTTGGAAGTGGAAAAATGCAGCTGAAGAGAAATGTTACCTCTTTTATTGTAGTATTAAAAACAAATATACATATTATAAAAACTACTGTAGACAAATTTTATTCACGAAAGTCAAGTTTAATTATGTAACATAGATACAAATGATCTTCCATCGTAGCAGGACAAAAACAACTGAAACTATAAAAAACTTCAGAAGGTGATTATATATCTTGGCATAATATTATATATAGTACATACGTATTATCAGATTGTATAATTTAATTTCTGCAACTTCCTGCATGTTGAAATAGATAATGACTTTCCTTTATTGAACGACTTTTGGCTTTTTGACTGGGGTTTTCTTACCAGCGACGGGAATTCGGATATAGCCTTAGTTACTTATATAGTGATTAGACATGGGAAACCTCATCAGATTCACTTATCACACTAGAATGCTGATAAAAAAAATAGTCATCTTTATTGCACAGACTCACTTTCTTTTGTCTATATTTGTATATATAAAAATGTTATCGTTAATTTTGTGTATATAGGTTGTTTATTGCATATTTGGGCGTGTTTTGACAATAAATTAAAGAATAGAATACATTTACTTTATTTGTTGAATGCTTAGCTAAATGGTTAAGCTTAAAAAAAATATATTCACAAATCGAACACGCATTTGTTAGTTTAAGCTGTAAGCTGTAGTATACAATATGAAGGAATATATCGTCAAGTTCTTGTGTAAAATGCACAATCTAATATAGTAAACTTTTGATCTGTTGCTCCTATGTAAGGGGAAGCCTTAGCTTCTGGACGTAATGAACAAACATTTCGGTATTGGTAAGTAAATATAATATAAGTATGTATATGAAATAGCTTTAGTTATGTTTTTTTTTTCAAAAATGGATTGTGAAATAATAGTGTAGGAGATTTCTTCACAATATTTGATTTTTCTTTTAAGTTCATATAACTTTTGAATATAAGTTTTCCTATGAGTTCGGACAGTTTCCGTATATAGTCTTCTTTTTGTTTGATAAATACAATTCTATTTCAAAAATATATTCTGTATTGAATTCTATATCTAATTGTATATATGTATATACTATATCTAATTGTATAACACAACATACATTAACTTTAAATATTTCTGGGTAAATGCGGCACACTACGTATACATAAGAAAAGTGTTTGTGTGTGTCTGTTTCTTAAGGCAAATCATAGCATATAAGAAGCACTTAAGTTAAAGGCATATAAATTCGTTACTTTCTAAAACGAAATAATACTTCGTCATCGGCAAATGCAGTTAATTGTGAAAATATATATAGTCGAAATCGGAAGCGCTAGACACAGCCGTATTCATACCAAATGCTATTGCTTTTGTCCTCATTACGTTTGCGCATTGCTTTGTCGTCCTGGGTGGCGGTACCGGCAACGCTACCGGCACCACTCCCGCTGGCCTGCAGCAATGGACTCTGTTCGCTTGTGGTGGATGCACCGCCAATGGTTGTATTGATCCGATTGTACATGAGAAACGTGGCCGGACTGTCGTTCTTCTGTGGCGTTTGTGTCTCGGCAGAACCAGTGGTGGTATTAGCGTTGTTAGGCGTAGGCGTTGAGCACGACTGCGGCTGTGATGACTGTTGAGCTGCGCCACTGGAACCATCGGGTAATTTCTGCAGTTCGTCAATTAAGTAAACGGTGCGACGCGAGCCAGCAGTACCTAGTGTCAAACTGCTGCCAGTTACATCAGGCGCTTCCAGACTGCTGCAAATAGATAAACGTGTTAATTTGGTAACGAAAGAGCTAATCATGTGGGAGAGCATAGTTTACAGCAACATGTAGGGACATAACATTGGGCTATTGGGTTGGCAGGAGATGACAGGATAAAGGAGTATTTATAATTAGGTTATTTCATGGGATAAAAAGTATGTTAAACATTTAAAAGCGCATACCCGTGCACGCTATTTCTACGTGAGTTACTCAAATCCGTACGTTTCTGTGCCTGCAGGCTACTTCGCACCGTACCGCCACGTTGTATGGAGCTATCCAGCAAATCCCTATACATATACAAACAGTTTTACAAGTGTGTGCGAGTGTGTGTGTGGTTGCGTGGTGCGTGTGTAGTTGTTGTTGTGTATATACATGTAAAAAAGATAAAAAAAAACAAGAACCGTCAACCAACAAACAACACAATTTAATGTAGAAAGCTTAATATATTTCAATGTCTTTAATTCCGGATACGAAATATAATGTATAGGTCGCTTACCGTTGCAGACTCTGACGCAAAGGTATATTGCGTTGCAGTAAATTCGTGTCGGAGGCAATGGACAGCGGCTCCTCATTGCTATTGTCCGATTCGTTGCCTCCCGATTCGGAACCGATGACAAATTGTGAATTAGTGCGTGCATCATCTACCCAAGAGCGACGGTTCTGAAATTGTAAATGTATTAAACAATGGTCAAAGGAAACCAATAGCTATGCACTTACCCGACTGGGCACTTTGTTCATCAGATCGGAGCTTGCCTTCTTTACGCGTCTAACAAGGCTACTGGCAAATGGTTTTCTGTAAAGTATTGTGAGGTAAGTAACATCAATTTTATTAACTTCTGTTCGATACACATACTTTTTCTGCACTGTTGTCTCTGATTTTTTATAATGCTCCATAATTTTCTCTTCCAGTTTTTCCTTTTGCCGCTTGAGACTGTGCACACGCTCCGTGTAGTTCTTCTCCTCCTCATGGAAATGTTTTTTATCCTCCAACGAAATGGCCAATAGTTCCTGATACTGGGACAACAGTTGAGACACATTATCCATCAAAGCCTTTCGCTCCGAATCCAAATCGGCATTGTTCTGTATTAGCATCTGAGTAGAAATCATTAAAATTAGATTAGATCTTAATCATTTGGGCTAACACTTACCTCACAACGCTGCTGCACCTTGGAGTATTCGATTTGCAGCAGACGGACCTGATCCTGTTTCGCATTAAGTTCGCCAGTCAGTTCGGTATTTTGCAATTTAAGGCTACTGTGCTCCATGCGTATCATTTTGTATTGTTCCTGTATGTTTTTATATTCGTTCTTAAAGCGATCACTGGTGGCAAAGAGATTACGGAAATCATCAGTGAGCTTTGAGTGTTCGGTGCGAAGAATTGTGAGATCCTCGTGGCAGGTTTTCATGCTATTCGTTTGTGCAATCAAGTCTTCGATTCGCTGTTCCTGACTTTGAATCGTCTCACGAGCATCGCGTGTCTCCTGACGCAGATCACGAACGGCCGCCTTCAGCTGTTCCTTGTCTTTGTTAAGAGATTCATATTCCGCAGATAGCTGATCATGTAGGCATTGTAGGGTTACTTGATCGTGTAATGCTCGCTTATGTTCCTGCTGCAGAGCATCGATCTCCTTTAGCAGCGTGTCCTTCTCGGCAGCCAACTGAGAGTTGGCCAATTGCAGTGCTACGTGCTGAGTGTTCAGCGAAGTAATTTGGGAGCCCAGAGCAGTTACATCCACACTAAGGCGTGCATTCTCGGTCTGTAACTGAGTGTTGCAATCTTGCAGACGCGTCAGCTCTGCCGAACCTCGCGCTGGACTCACACGCACCTTGTGCTCGAATCGTAGCTCCTGTTCGCTTGGAGCATTCGTGGCAGATGCCAATTCTATATTCTTCTCGACCGTGAAAATCTCTTGGCGATGACACAACACACACATATCTGACTTAACGCCTCCTTCCTGTTGTTGCTCCCGGTTTACATTCAACATAATTTCCCTTACCGTTTTGAATGTTTCGGGATTACGCACCAGTTTCTGCACAACATGTTCGACGTTGAGTTCGGCAGGTTCGCCATCGACCTCGTTGACATCAAGACCAAGCTTCTCTAGATTGTGGCGTACCTTCTTTGTAACTAGTGTGCCGTTAACCAAGTCCTTTCGCAACATGCTTATCATTTCCTGATCAATTTTCCCCTGTGAGCTAAGCTCTTGATTCAGTTTCTCGAGCTCCACCAGCCTATGCTGTACCTGCTCAGCTTCCTCTTGTGCCTTGGCAAGCCGCGTCAGTTCCTTTGCCTGACAGTCCAGTCGGGTGTTACTCTCGTCCAACTTTACAGACTTTTGTTCGCTGCTCTCCTTTAGCTTGGCCACCTCCTTTATGAGGCTAGCATTCTCCCTCTCATAGGTACTAGCCTTGGCCTCAATCTCGTACAGTTTTTGCTTGGTCTGTTCAAACTGTTGGGTCTTCTCGGCATATTGTTCAAGCTCCTTGCTTTTACTTTCAACCAGACGCTCTAAATCATCGGCTCGTCGTTGTATGCTCTCGTTGAGAGTTTGAATGCGCTGTTTTTCCTTGCTTAGCGTCTCCACATGCTGTTCGGCATCTGCGAGTTTCTGGCGATCTGCATCACGTTCCAAACTCTGGCGATCATAGCTTTTCTGTCGACTATCGACGGCATCCTGCAGTTTCTTGTTCTCTTCCAGCGCGTTCTTGAACACGCTCTCCAATTCAACATTCTGCTGCGTCAATCTTTGTATATTCTCCAGCATTTGTTCGGTTTTTAATGATAATTTCTTTTTTTCCTTTTCTAGTTCCAACATTTTGCTAGTTGACTCATGGAAGCTGTTCTCCTTTAACTGTTCGAGTGCTGCAGTTAGTCTGCGATTCTCCAGCTCAAGTTTTAGAGCACGTGTTTGTGCATTGTTAGTTAGCTGCTCGGATAAACTGTTGTCACCTGAATTGCATTCGTCGTCGTTGTCAGAAAAGGATTTATCAATCTCCTGTGTCGAATTCAGATTCTTTGCTACCAGCTGTAGTTGTGCATTCTCCTCCAGCAGCTCCTCCAACTTGGATCGATCTGCATCGCGCTCTAATGCCATATCATTCAGTTTCTGCTTGTACTTAATAATCTCGGACTCCAACGTGATGACATGTTCTGAACGTTTACGTGAACGTTGTAGTTGTTCCTCTAGCATTTCTCTGTAAATAATAAATAATTTGAAATAAAATGAAAATATTTCGAGAGAGTTACATACTTGGATTCGAGTAGCACGCGATTATCCTCGCGCAGCTCTTCAACACGTGATTTGTAAAAATCCGAGTCGCCAAGCTTTTCGCGATACTTTTGCACCTCAATTTCCAGACGATCGGCACGTTCAGCTCGCTCCCGTAAAATATCCACTTCATCACGGTACGCCGCCGCACGCTTGGCCTCTGTAAACCATTCTTGGCTCTGAGGAAATCAAATAAGTATTAATAGGTTACATTTTTTGGCTGGCAACTTGCTAACCTCTTGCCGCAGCTTATCAAAGCGCTGCTTTTTGTCATCCAACTCCTCGCGCAGCTCCAGAAGATTCTCTGATTTCTCCTCTCTGTAAAAGGGTAGAATGAGTTAGGCATTGAGAAATTAGGATCTTTAGAGACTTACAGTTCCTGGCGTAATTTGCGATTCTTTGATCTTAGGTCAGCACACTCAACTGCCAGGTGATTGCTTTCGGAATTCGAAGATGAGGATGGGGTTGATGTTGCAGTTCCACTGGAGGGTGAACGTGGCACAGCAACACCTTGAACGCATTCAGCACCATCGCCAGCATTCATCTCTGGCTCCACACACACTGTCTCAATCCATTTCAAGTACATGTGATCACGCTCCTTGGTTAAACGAATTATGTGGCCATACATATTTGCGGGTGTTAGAAGCTCCATCGAATCTTCCGTCAGCACCAGACTATGGCTATCTGTCACCTGTTTAATAAGTGCCACAATTGCGTGTTGTGTCTCTAGATCCAGCTCCTTAATGCGTGCTATAAACAGCTCTTTGTTGGGACATTGCACCGCTGCGCCCAACAGCAGCGTGAGTAGCGTTTTCATCTGCTCCAGTCCATGCTTACTCTCTGGATAGTAGCCCAATGTGTAGGCATCGGGTAGCACCAGAATAGTTTGACCTAGTTCTTCCTCAAATAGCGACTTTAGATTCCGAACAATGCACTCAAAGTTTTTAGCCCGTGCCACACTTAAGGAGCTACCGCTTAGATCACTCAACAGCTCACTCGGATTGTTCTGCGGCTCCGGATCGATTTGTAGCCAAACACTGTGTATTATGGTGCCATCCAGCAGCGAGGTGTAACCGGCAAGCAGTTCGGCACGTGGCAGGCATGACTCCAACTGGAACAGAGAAACAGAAAGAGAGAGAGAAAGATGATGATGCGAGCATGTGATGCGTTGGCAGCTGACTGAATATGATTATAACTTCAACTACGGAGAGCTACAACAAAAAACAAGTTGCTTCTTAAGTGCCAATTGGCAACTCAATTAAACAACGCAACATTTCCTTATTTGAAGGTGCACTGAACTTGTGGCAAGCACAAGCGCAACAGGTAGACTTCGTGTGTTCCCGTTAGAACGCTCGAAGCGTAGATAACCTGTACAATACCGAATCAAGGAGAGCGTAGCTCAAATATTCAGCTTAAATAAATGTAATCCATTATAAGTAACAGAAATAAATTGCTAAGCACATTTTGTTTTGCTGGGTTATTCCCGGTCTAATCCCCTTCCCGTCTTTACCCTTTACACGGCATAAAAAGCCGGTCAAGCATTCTCTAAGTTCTCGCGATTGGCTAACAAAAGGTGGCCGACGCGTCGGGCCGCTGCTAATGACAGCATAAAAAGTTCTTGTTGTTGTTGTTATACCGTAAACGGTAGCATAGCTGTCCCAGCAGCCATAGCCACAGTTACAATGACCTTGGAGCTGCGGAAACCTATGTAAATGTGTTCACATGTTCATATCTGTGTGTGTGTTATATGTGTGGGCAAGTGTATGGGTGTTATGTGCGGGCGCATGCATGTAAATTAATCACTTGAAGACATTTGTATGCCAATCACGTTGCAATTGTTGTTATTAATATGCTCTCCTATACGAGCATGTCGAGCATGTTTATTCACTCACCCAAGAGACGAGCGCTCCATTTATGAATTCGTCTATTTCCATTGGGGTTGCCGTTGCCGTGCCAGCCATTGTTGTTGTTCTTCTCCTTGTTGTTGTCGTCCTCTTAATTTATTACCTGTGTGTGCGTGCGTGCGTGCGCTAATGTGTGATGCGACGCCGCTGCTACACCTGCTGCAACTGCACCTGCTGCAGCTTGTCAAAAGTGGCGGCTGTCCCTTTGTTTCTAAATTAAATTGCTGCCGCGACAGCTTCACAGCCTCCAAATCATTACACTTGTGCACAAAAGCACACACGCACACACACACGCGCTGAAGTCAAATGCATAAACAGATACAGGCGAATAAACAAATTCAGAAATTGGGTAAAAAAAGATTGCCTTCGGTTGTTTAATGCACGATGGACACTAGTAAGTCTTCTTATGATATTTTTAAGTAAATAGTGTCAATATTTTCCTAAGGTTTATTTATTTTTCCAGCGAAAACACCTGGTCGCGTTTGTTGTAAAAGGGGATTGTTGTTCACCCAGTTCACTTGTTCGTTTGACTTTTGCGTAGTTCGTTTGAGTCAACGAATGAACGACTACTAGTTGTAAGTTGCAATGTGCAACTCTACAAATGATATCGATGTATGACTCGTCCTATTATCGATATGTAGTGGATAAAAACTAATCGATAGGCTTTTAATAATTCGCCAGACTGGCAACTCTGCCCGTTAGTTGCCGTTGACATTTCTTAGCGCCCAAAGCTTATTTGTGTGGAATGTCTCGCTATACTGACGAACGGATTATTTAACGCTCCGTAAAAATGGCTACGAATGCAAATCAAAACTGCCACGATCAAAATGTACACTGTTAATATGGTTGTGATTTCGAGAACGCATTCGAAAGTATTGAAAAAACAAAAGATAAACGAATTAAAACGACGCGTACGCAGAACGTGTGCGAGTGCGTGAAGTTTATATATAGAAACTTCTATATATGCACAAATAATTGCAAATAGGTTAAATATTTAGTATACGATATGGGCAATCAACCGGGTAAACTGCAGACACCACAAAGTGGACGGCCCAAAAAGAATGTGCACTGGAAATCTGCAGGCAAGTCTAAATGAAGAATGTAGAAAAATTCAATGAAAATTAAAAGAAAACCGTGTTCCCGAAATCGTTCCCCTTTTCAAAAAAATCTATCTCTAATTGGCTGTGAGAGCGCACATAGTCCACATTGTTGGTGGGAGCGTTAGAAATTTGTCTATTTATAGCCACTCGCACACTCAAGTGGTTGCCGCGACGGCGTCCGTCCGTGTGTGTGAATCTTTGGCCTAAAAATCTCAAGACGGCAAAGTAATGTTTCGTGTTTTCGAAATGAATTTTTGAAAGCGCCTGATTTTGAATGCCCTTCTTGCTTGCATCGGGAAAAGAAGACTGACTGATCTGCAAGATATATTAACTTTATAAACTAGCAAATTTCGATAATTTTCTAAGTGCTCGCAAGGGTATCGAGACTTCGGCATGCCGAGGCTGCATTTTTTGCTTTCTATAAATATTGAGTGCTTTATTTACCTGTTTTTTGTGTTCGTATTCTTCGCAGAGCGGCCCTCTCCGCCGGGTCGTCCCATACTGACGCCATTGGCCCTCTCTGAGCAGCAACCCGATGTCGTCAGCCTACGCTGGGATCGGCCGCAGCTGGACGGAGGCTCGCCAATTACCGGCTATACGGTTGAGCAGCGACGTGTTGGATCGCCTCATTGGGTGCGTGCCACACCCCAGCCGATCTCACGTTGCGAGATCCAGATAAGTGGTCTAGAGCCTGGCTGGCGATATGAATTTCGTTGTTTTGCTGAGAACATTGTCGGTCGGTCGGATGCCAGTGAGCTGTCTGATCCATTGACAGTTACCTTACAACGAAACGCGATCACTGTCCCGCGTTTCGTGGAGGAGCTGGTGGAGAAGGTGGATGCCGTGGAGGATGAGCGCATTGAGTTTCGCGTACGCATTTTGGGTGAGCCTCCTCCAGAGGTTAGCTGGTTTAAGGATGGCTACGAGATCTTCAGCAGCCGTCGCACGAAGATCGTCAATGAGAATGACGTAAGTGTGCTGATCATACACCAGGTGGCGCTAACCGATGAGGGTGAAATCAAGTGCTCGGCCACGAATCGAGCTGGTCATGTGGTGACAAAAAGTCGGCTACAGGTGCAGGCACCGCCCAAGATACGTTTGCCTCGCACCTACGAGGACGGGCTTATTGTAGAGGCCGAGGAAGTGGTGCGTCTCAAGGTGGGAGTGGCCGGTCAGCCAGCGCCAGCCATTACCTGGCTGCACGAGGGCGAAGTCATTCTGCCGGGCGGTCGCTTTGAGGTAACAAACACGGAGAAGAATTCCCTGATGAAAATCGATAACGTGCAGCGTTCGGATCGAGGAGAGTATATGGTACGCGCCTGGAACAAGCTTGGCGAGGATATCACCTCGTTTCTTGTCACCGTGACTGCACGTCCCAATGCACCAGGCACTCCACGTCTTAACATGTCCTTTGGCAGATCGGCAACGCTTTCATGGACAGCGCCGCTCGATGACGGCGGCTGCAAGATCGGCAACTACATTGTGGAGTACTTTCGCATAGGCTGGAATGTCTGGCTAAAGGCGTCTACGACGCGGGCTCTAAGCACAACGCTGCACGATCTAATCGAGGGATCGGAGTACAAGTTTCGTGTAAAGGCCGAAAATCCGTACGGCTTGAGCGAACCGTCACAGGAGTCAGAGCTACTCTTCATACCAGATCCTAAGCGTGGCATAACCAAGCCCAAGTCGGCCACAAAGATCGCAGGCGATGAAAAGGACAGAGATAAGAATGGGCAGAAGGAAAAGGATAAGACGAAACCGGTGCCTCCGCGACGCAAGGCATTGTCGCCACCACGTCCACATGCGGATGCGGGAACAAGCATGTCGGCATCACCGAAGCAGTCACCTCGCGGCTCAAGGAAACCCACTCCACAGTTGGTGGACAGTGAGCAACTACGTCATGAGATGTCTTACGGCACTTCGGACCAGGCACTCAAAATGAATGTACGCAAGAGTCCGTCTCTAAGCAGTGCCGACTCCGCTGCAGTGCAGGGCAGCAAACCAGGCTCTAATCCTAAGCTGAATCTTACGCTCATAACCACAACAGCCTTGGTGGACAATGTGGAGGAACAGAAGCAAGCACACCAGGCGCAGTCCAAACCATTGGGATCCCCTCAAGCCACGTCCCCGCTGAAGCTAATTAATCCCAAACCTGCTGCCGTTGCCCAAAAGGACAAGTCACCAGGCCGCCCGGCCATGGTATCAACCAAGCCACAACCATTGCCTCAGCCACCAGTAGCCAAAATAGGTAACTCATTAACTCAGGACGCTGGACAACGCCAGGTTGCACCACTGCGAAAGAGCCCTACGCCACCAGAGCCCATCGGATCAACGCCCGCCCTGCAACGTAGCGCTGAACCGGTTCAACTGGGAGTCAATCAAAATGTGCGGCGCTTCTCGGGTCATGCATTGAGTCCGGCCAAGAATGTGCCTGCGCTGGCAATAGCCATTGCCACGTCGGCTAATATCAGCGAGAAGCTCCCCAAGATTGAGATAAGTGCACCGCCTACCCCGGAACCCACGCCGGAGCGTGTTGTACCCGAGTCTCCTTCGTCGGAGCTGCCAACGCCGCCGACAGTGGCAAAGATGAATCCCCAGAAATCAGCGGATAAGCACGACGAGGTCCACACGAGCAATGAGTTTATGCTGGTGGTCTTCGACAAGAACAGCAAGGTCAAGGATAAAGACAGTAAGTGCCGATGTCTTGTAGTGATCCCCGTTAATCCTTCTGCTTTTTTCGCCTAGAACAAGATTCTTTCGAACTAGAACTGGAGGATGCCATACAGCCACCACCTATCTCCATTTCGGCACCAGACCTGGCCTTTTTGGAGTTCACCAACTTGCATACGACCTTCCCGCTGCGTCGTTCTGTGAGCTCCACGGAGCTGCTGTACGAACGTGCCATGGCTCGGTTCTATGAGGCTGTCGAACTGGAGCAGGCATCCAAATCTAAGACTAAGGTTAAGACACCAACGCTTGAGAAGGCGCCGCCCCCGCCGACAACGTTCCGTAAGCGTCTTGGCTCTATGACTGAGGCAGAGCGTGCCTCCTTCGAGCGCAGGAGCGAGCTGAGGCGTCAGTCGGCAGATATGGTGCCCATAGTGCGCAAATGGGACTCGCGAGAGGACATTAACATGGGAAACACGAAAAATCTGACTCGTGCTGCGACAGGCCTGCTGCCCAACCGGGACAGTCAAGAGGAATATGACGAGGAGGAGGATCGCACGGAGAGCACGGCTGAAGACAGCGAGATGGACATGGAAGACATGGACGAAGAGGAAAGGCAGCAGGGCTATGATCTTGGTTCAGACTACACTGAGAGCACTGCCTCCACCGATCAGGACTCCATTGAGAAGTTCAAAATGGAGCTCTTGGCTCGCACACGTTCATCCAGTCCGCGCGACTTGGAAACATATCATCCGCGTAATATGGGCGCCGGCACCTTCACTCCCTACCGTGCGCCTACGCCAGAGCAAGCTGCGCTAGTGCTCAATCGTCCAGTGCCGCTGCCCAGTCCAGACTTTGTACCCAAGCCAATACTAAAGCGTTCGTCCAATGAACACATGGAACAATCGGCCAGTTTGCCTAGCAGCCCGGGGCCGAGTCTGGAAGGCAACACAGGCAACGGCATCTCCAGCACCGTGTCTAATAGCTCACCCAGCGCTGCTGTCTCTCCGAATGCCAGCAATCTTAAGCTGGATCTGGCCAAGGGAATCAAGTCTTTCTTTAGTCGTGACAAACGCACCGCCACCGAGAAGAATACCGAAGCCAATGAGGAAATATCGAATCCGCTGGAGAAGACCAACGCGGCTGCTATTGCTGCCGACGTGGAAACGAAACGCAAAGCCAAGGAGGAGGAGGAACTGCGTCGAAAGGAAGAAGAACGACTGATGCAGGAGGAAGCCCATGCCGCCGTGGATCATTACAGCGATCTGGTGCGCCAGGTCAGCAGCACCCACAAATATCATACACCACTCTACCTCGACCGTGATGAACTGAAACGAGCCGCCGCCCGAGCGGGTGCAAATTTGCTAGATGATGAGGAGGACGCCAATGGTATCGGTGCCGCCGAAGAGCATCAGCAGAGACGCGCACGTAGTCCTGAACAGGATGATATGATGCTGTTGGCTCCACCAACTGCCAATCGCGAGCGGCGTCTGTCCATTTCGGAACGTGAGCAGCTTGTCCATGTGCGCGATGCGGCAAGCAGTCATGCCATGCACAAGGCTCCGGCCAAGACACCCGAAACGCCAAGCAGTGAACAGGCGCAAGAAGAGCCCGAATATCCCACTGTGCTGGTTGTGCCGCCACCGAAGACAAAGAACAGCAAGGATTCGGAGGAGGGTGGCAGCGAGAGTGTTATGAGCGAGATTGTGGAGGCGCGACCCGATGCACGTGGACGCACGCGTTTGGTCAAGGTGAAGCGGGTGATCAAACGCCGTGTGCCGTCCAGCACGAGATCGCGCGATGCCTCGCTCAGCAGACCGTCGACTGCTGGAGCTCTGCCATTGGAACGATCCTCGCAGACGGCGCTCTTGCTCTCCGCTGCCGATCGTGAGCTGCTCGAGAAGGCCGCCTCTTTGGCGCTGGTGCAAACGTGCTCCGAAGAGCAGGCACACGAAAAAGTGCGCTCCGCCCTGAGCTACTCCACGGATCTGGTGCTCTTTCTGGTTGCCTGCTATGTGTATCTATTCAAAGATGCTCGCCTTGTGCTGCCTATACTTGCCTTAATGATCTACCGCCAACTGGGCGAGGCTGTGCGTAGCTATATACCCAAATGGTTGCGTCGCAAGGGCAGCGATGCAGGTGTCTAGAAGGGATCAACCTAAGATCCCAATGCGTTTATCATTTAAGTTAGTTTTTATCACTCAATCGACTTGTAACTCTCTCGTATGTATTTTAAGCTTAAGTTCCACGAGTCTGTGGATAACCCTACCATACGTATACGTCCTTGTCAGAGAGAAAAGGAATAGGCAAGCGATCCACGAGATGTGTCGGTAGTTCAGCTTATGTCCGATAGGGGAAGTCTATCTTAGTTCCCCCTTTATTGCTCCAACTCCAAAGATCGTTTGTTTATATAAATCAACTTTACTAATTAAGCTCGCTTCTCCTTGTTGTGTGTTGTGCTAGTTAGTATCCCTCCCCACTTCCCCGTGTCTAGACCTAATGTTACATTGTGTTCGTTTGCGGTTCATTGTCGGTCCTTCGGATTTTTGGTCTTTTACTTTGAGAATAAAGCACACAAAAACAAATTACTCATCCCTCAGATAGTTCCGGTGAAATGCGAGTGCAAGAGACATATACATATATCTAGCTATAAACAGATCGAATCGGTTGTCTCGCTTATCGGAGGGGATGTTTACGACGTCGACGTCGACGTCAGTGCCGGCTACTGTGTCAACAAACGAGGCTGCTGCGACAAAGTCTTTGGGAATTAATTGCTTATCTTTTGCACAAATAAGCTGGAAGAGATCTTCAGGTAGAGTTAGTATAAAAGCCACTTGCTGTTAGCTTCACTTCACATAGTTTCGTAGACCATTATGCGTGCTGCATATGCTTGGTTCTTGTTGATCTGCTTGGGTTTTGGCCTCAGCGCAGGCGCTAAGGTACCAAAGGAACCCAACGGCGTGGGTCCGGTTGCACCTCCCGCAGATCTGGCACAAGATTTAATGGATATCTATAGCCTTATACAGTTTAAGCCGTTGAACCAACTGCTCATCCGATATCTTATTAATGATGCACAGTTCCAGGCATTTGTACGTATCTTGAACAGCAACGCGGGTCTTACGGCAAGTTGGCGCCTACGCTCCCAGCCGGAGTTGATACAGTTTCAGCAATGGGTGATGCAGCAGCTGTTGACATCTCGTGGCAAATTTGAGCTAGAGGACATGGAGATGTGTGTGACACTGATCAATCGTTATCCCTACTGGTCGGGCACCGTCTACGGTTGGCAGGGATTCCTTAACGAACTGGAGATGTATGTGCCACTATATGCAATTCGAGCCCATGTGCAGGCAAAGGTGCAGCTGCAGGGAATCTTTGCACAATTCTGGACTCGTCTACAGGCTTTGCAGATTGTCTACGAACGTTGGCTAACCACACCCGCTGCCCAAAACGTAATCAATCAGCTGCAGGCCGCAGGCATAGATACGGTTCAACTAGATACGCTTGTGCGTGATCAGTTTGGTTGGAATGCAACGAACAATGGAACCACTACCACTCCGGCAACTCCAACGCCCACTGTGCCTGCTGGCGCTGTGTTGCCACCTGGAAACTCATTGATCCTTTAGGTCCATTGTCAATATATCTAATATATATTTGTATAATCATTGAACTAGCAGAATTAAGAGCTGTTTTACTACATAAGACACGATATGCGCTAATTAGAACTTCAGCTTGCCCAGCGTATCGGACACCTTACTGGTATTTGCCGGTGGCTTTCTGCTATTCTTAATGGGGGTCACTGGCGTCTTTGGCTTCTTTACAACGAGATCCTTGTGCAGCACTTTCAGACTGGCATCAACCTTCTCCTGCTTGGCCTTGACGGCTTCTTTAATCTGGAAGATGTTATTTTAGTTGGAATTGAGGCATAGCGAGCTTCGTTGGACTCACCTGCTTCAGTTTACCCTGCACTTCCTTTGGCTTCTTCTTGCCCTTGTTGTTGGCTACCTTAAACACGTTTTTAGCCTTTTTGGCCTTATTCAACGCTGGCTTAGCAGCTGCTTTTCCGCCTGCTGCTGCTCCTCCAGCTCCCGCGCCCGATTTCGCCGCCTTCTTTGCATTGGCTTTGTTGCGACCCATCTGTAAGTACAAAGAAGAAACTCCATTTATGTGCATTTACTTTAATAGAAGCTTTATTTTTAAACTTGGTCAAACACATTTCACTTTGGTGGCCGCCTCGGCTACCACGTCGTCCTCCTCGGCAGCACGCTTACGCTGCGACTGTTTTGGCGTTGTCAACAACTCCCGCGTTAGTGTGAAGGATACTCTATACATATCCTTGTTGGGTGCAACATTGCGCACAAAACTTATACCCTGCAGCTCAGTGTCCAATGTTGCACCTAGATTGCTTTCCACCAGCTGCCGCACTAGTGTTTTGGTGTCCTCGCCTTTGGCAAAGGAATAAACGTGCACAAGTGGATACATTGTCTTTTCGGGCACGTCATCAAGCTCTTGTGGGGTGTAAAGGCTACGGAAGGCATCCAGAAATTCTACTGCCATCGCTGGTAGATTCATTGTTATGTGTATGTTGTATGCCCTGGCGGCAGGCGAATGCAAACGAATTAGTAAATCCTCACGCAACTCCTTCAGTATAAAATCTCGTCCATCTTTGTTGAACATTTTCAGATTCTCCAGGCACTTATTACGCTTTGCGTTGTGCTGCAGCCAGTGGAAACTGACGGGATTCAAATCATTGGCAAACACATCGCAGCGCTTCTTGGCCGCAGGCACACTGAACGGACCAACACCAGCAAAGACATCATACAGCACATCTCCAGACTTAAGCAACTTGACAATGCGTTCGTGCTCCGTGGACAGACGTGGATTCCAATAAACTTTGGAGAAATCGAACTCAAATGGTACGCCATTCTCCTTGGTCTCCACCTGATACTCCGGGTCGCCACATATCAGCTCGAGCTGAAAATTGCGATAGGTGTTGTCAATATTGGACGCCTTGTTGACCACGGTGCGGCAATTGGGCAGCTTGTCACGCAACACTTCGCCAATGAGTTGCTTGTAGGGCAGCAGATGATCACGTAGATTCAGATGCACAATGTGGCCAATACGTGAAAAGGAGCTCAGTCCCTCCTCACCCGCAGGCAGCACACTTTTGAGTATTTCATTTGCGCTCCAATTCTCGTAGCTTAACTCAAGCTCGGCGTGACAGAAATTCTTCTCTGTCACCTGTTGCTTTTCCAGCTCTTCGATGGGTAGAGATTTCCAATCCTTGACAGGCAATGGATGCAGCAGTATTTCCCGTGCATTCTCCACGGCTCGCACAGGCTGCAAATGTTCCATTTTAAGCATTAGCTTCTTTACCAGCGGAATAACCCGCTGCGCCTGCGACTCTGGCACTTTCAGCCTGGGGATTTGCACAGTTTTTTGAAACTCCGTGCGCTGCAATACAGTCATTCCACGCACCGCATCGGGTGGCAGCAAATCCGTACAATCCATATTGCGAAAGAAGTGTCGCAAACGTTTGTTGATAATCAGTAAATTCGAGATTCCCGTACGACGTTGCCTTGTAACCACGGCGAACATGAAAAAACGTGCATGTAAGCGAATTACACTTTTTTCAGGCTGTTGCAGTCTTGATTTCGTATTTATTGTAGTTGCCGGCAGCGAGGATTGGACCAAGGAACACACGGCCAAACCAAATAAACCACTTGGTAGCCTTTAAAATTAAAAATTATTAAGGAAAATTTACCTTAAACTTCTTGGCAACAGCGAATCAAGCGAACCACTTTGATGTGAACCATAAACAACTAGTTCATCTCTGCAAGCGTGGTATGTTTGGTTGATCTGGCAACTCCTTAGTTAACAGCTGTTTTTAGTAAGATGAGCGGCGCGCCAGCAAATCTTATTGAAATTAAAGCAAAAAAGGCGTATTTAAGGTGCAATGTGAATTAAAACTAAAGTATTTATCTAATAGCGATTATTCTAGTGCTGCAGAGCTAATTGTGCACCGTCATGCAGAAGTAGAAACAACGCGATTGAGCCTGAAACGAACCAAAATTGAAGGCAGTGCAGCTGAACAGGAGGAGTTGGAGAATGCCTACGGTATTTAAATTTGTTTAAAAATCAATAATATTCTAAATGAAAGTATATAAATTTGCAGCAAATCTGCGCCAACAATTGTCTTGTCGACGTATTGAGCGCTCTGCAGGACGCGCCGTTGCAGTATGGCTTCCGGATCAACAAGTTGCCGAAGTTTTGCGCAAAGATGGAAAATTTGAGAGTTTCGGCTTTAGCGCAAATGGAAAACTGTTTTTGGAGTACTACGAAGCTTTATTTCTGTTGGAGTTAGTAAGTACAGCCTGCAATATCCTGGCATTTAAATAGCACCGTATATTTTTGTAGAACCGTCTTCAATTGGAGTATTATGAGATAATTGTATCCGTGGAGCAGGCTTATGCCTTGATGCTCGGAGAGGCTGCAAGCGAAAAGTATAATAATTACTTAGTTTACTCCGCCTTAACACGTGCGGGATATATAGTTGTCAAGCACAGAGATGCACCTCAACGTACGCAACAGGCTTTCCCATCGGCTGCTGGTGAACCTGTTAGTGGGACCTCTGTAACCAGTGAAGCTTGCATTTGGGCGCTACTGGAGGAGACTGTGAGCAATAAGCCGGTACCGGAGCATATTAAAGCCTCACCTTATTATGACATTGCGCTGTCACGCATGTCAAATCTTAAACAGCAGATCATTAGTCAGACTACCTCAGCTACAGATGATAACATGGTTAACTTTAAGTTCGACACACATAAACGCAGAGCTCAATCAGAGCCAAAGGAGGAGACTGTCCAAAAGAGAATGTGCCCCATGGTCAACAGCGCCAGGACAAGCAAAAGTCTTGTTGACGATCTCAAAGATGAAGCCTCCTATACGAAATTTAAAGAGATCTTTCAAAAACTTGACATTGTGCAGCTGGCACGAACTGACTACGAGAACGCTTCCAACACAACTCTACGTAGTTTTCAAATCAGCTTCGATCTGCACCTACACAACGAAGGCTTTCGACGCAGTGCCGCCAAAACGCCTTATTTCAGCGCCGTTATTCTGCCACCGGATGAACCGTTTCCCACACACAACGAGATGGTTAGATGCCAGCAGCAGCTGCCACACACAGCACCCCTGCTGGTCATATCCGTCAGCGAGTCGAAGCAAATACAGGCGTTTCTGTATTATATCAGCTGATGATTTCCGAAACAGCCAAGTTAATTATGTACTTAATTGTTGCCAATTTATGCGAGTGTCAATAAAATGCGCCATAATTAATCGAGTGACGTACGAGAGGCCTAATAGGGATAAGTCAAAATTGATGATATCAAGCAGTTGCCATTAAAATCTACGCAGATGAAGGGAGATTCTCTCAACAACAACAGGCAATGAATGCTACAGTTAAGAGCAGGGTATTTAAAGGGTATCAAAAATTTACCCGAGGAAGCGTAACTAAACTATAATTATTATCTCATTGTGAATTAAATCAAAATTGTAGATAAAATCGAAACGATCTAATTTATTTATTGCCTTTATTGTTCCACACGCACATAGGCGGCGAGAACCCAAAAAGCTCGCGCAAAGCTGCTGTGCAGAAAGAAGCTTTCTCGAAAACCGTTAGCCCCGTGCCAAAAGCTGCTAATCGCCTCAGTCGCTCTCGACACACGCTGCAACAAGGGTGGAAAATCGGCCGAGTTAATTGCGAGAAAAGTTTGAAAAATCACAACACAAGAAGAGGGACAAAGACGTGGAGAAGAGGAAAACAAAGGAGTAGAGGAAGCTCAAGCAGCGAAACTTAAACTAAAACGAACAGTTCGCGATTTGTTTAACCAAAGGCCCGCAGCAGCAACAGCAACGTCGTCTACATCTCATATACATCATCATGGTGAGTGTGTGTGTGTGTGCGTATGTGTATGTAGTGTAGTTTATTTTAGTTTGAGCATTTTATTGCTTTCACTTTAATGCGATTCGGAAACGCAAGCCAAACGTGATAAGCCTTAACCAAGTGACCTTCGGACCTGGCTACCTACCCCTTTACTCTCTCGATGCGCACTTGACCTTGGGCACAGTTCCCACTGGGTTACTTAGGTTGCACTTACGAGAGAGAAAGAGTGAGAGAGCAACAGTGGGTTGCGTGCTTGAGCCTTTTGTTTGGGTTTGCTTCCAACGAAGCCGTCGTCAGCTGTTCGCCATAAATAAAGCAACACACACACACAGATGCACAAATCGTAGTATTTGTGTGTTGGTATCGCCGGTAACCGGTCGTTGGCTGTGAAATTCCCACAACAACTAAGCGGGAACCGCTGCAAACTCCCTTCCCCCTCTCTTGCCCCCACAAAGAGTAAGCAAACAAACAATAAAAGTCGAAATTTCACATTCCAAGCCAGAATTGGCCAAAATTTTGACGTCAAAGTCCGGCGATTTGCATATATTAAACGACAGGTTGTCGTTGTTGTTGTTGCTGATGATGATGGAGCGGCGGCGACGGCGGCGGCACAGGAATTTCTGGCAGAGCTTGATTCATTAGCAAGAGACGCCGCCCCAGTCCGAACTAGTCTCAGTCATCATTACGCTGCCCCTTTGCCGGATTTCGAAGCTCGACTTTGTCGTCGACCATTTCAGTTGAATCTGTTTAAACGTCGCGCCATCGACGACACAATGTCGCGCCGGATGGAATTTTTCATCGAATCAATTCTTGAATCAATAATATATAGAGAAGGTACCCGTAGACCTGTAGACCCGTAGCCCATAAAAATTCCTTTCGCGTCGCTTATAGTTCCGTTTGTTCATCAAGTAAACTACTCTCTGTAGCTGTGTGTGTGTGTGTGTTATTAAAAATTTAAATAGTTGGGAACTTGAACAACTGCTGTGCCATATAATGTATAGTGTGTGCTTTACGTATCCTTGCTGAATGACATTCATAGGTCACTGAACCGTTCGACCGACTCAAGAATCTGTTATGTAATGATTTTCATAATTTTCCCAAAAGAAAATTGCCAAAAAAAATATATAGAAATACGCATCAAACTTGTGCGAGATTAACAGAATAAAAATATATAATGAACATATATACGCAAGAACGATTGATGATATTTATGCGAAAAACAACCTGCACATTATCAAAAAAAAAAAAAAAAAAAAAAAGCGTACGAAAATCGGAATCGTTCGTTAGGTGCGACAATGCGGAACAGTCGAAAATTCGTGTATATATATTATATATATGTATGTTTGTGTGTATATTATATAGAGGTAGATAATGTATACAATTGTTAGAGCCAACAGAGCGCCAAACACCCACACACATAGACAAAGATTTCGATTTGTTTATGAACAGCTTTGTTGTTGATTTGTGAAAAATTGTTAGAAAAGTCTGGGATGCGCGTCATAAAAATCGCGTTAATTGAAATTGAGAAGCATTAATAGATCAAAATTGAAGGCCCCCAAGAGCTCAAGATCAATGCCATTTGGCAGGTTACAATTTATGAGTGCACGCACACTCGCAGTTACAAAAAATCTATATGCTACATCCCTATAGTATATATATGTATAGCATTTTGAAGGCTGCACTAATTGTGTATCTTAAACATTTCGTGTGTCTAGTTCTGCTGGCTGTTAGCCAAGAAAATCAACAACAACAAAACTAATAACTAGAATATATTAACTATAAAGAGTGCAAAGCATCCGAATTGAAAAGGAAAACAAATAAAACTTATTTTCTTTTCTGTTTGTATCGGAAGTTTTCATTGTAAGTCCTAAGTCCTTTTGCCACATATTGTACGCAGTCGAATTCCTTTTGTTCAGTTATTTATGTGTCACCAAATGGCCGTCAAGAAGGAGGCCCAAGAGAAGGCCAAAGCGGAGCAGCTGCGTAGGGCACAAGCCGCTGTAAGTAATTCCCTGCAATGTGAGAGCGCATAGGAAGCTCCACGATTATATAGATGTATTGTCGTAAATTCAGCATGCATTGTGGCGGCTGCAAAATATACCAAATAAAATGTAAAATTATTGAAACATGTTTAGAATAAACCAAATTCTGCTGCTAACTCCACTAAGCTTACCAGTGAAAACTAACCTGGCTAATGCCATAAGTTGTGCCTGCTTATCACTTACACTTTGTCACTCCTTGCTAATCTTTTGTTGCATCTCTTCTGCAGGCTGAAATTCCAATTATCTGGATCTTGGGTGGTCCCGGCTGCGGCAAGGGCACGCAATGCGCCAAAATTGTGGAGAAATACGGTTTCACGCATCTAAGCAGCGGCGATTTGCTGCGCGATGAGGTAAGTTAGCAGATAGATATATAGAGAGTTCAATTGTTAACTTTGCTTGCCTTGCAGGTTGCCTCCGGTTCGGACAAGGGTCGCCAGCTGCTGACCATTATGGAAAGTGGCGGTTTGGTGTCCAATCAGGAAGTGCTCACGCTGCTCAGCAATGCAATTGCACGCACCAGGGGCTCGGCCAAGGGTTTCCTCATCGATGGCTATCCGCGTGAGAAGAATCAGGGCGTTGAGTTCGAGCGCCAAATTGCGCCCGCCGATTTAGCCATATTCTTCGATTGTGCCGAAGATACGATGGTCAAGCGCATTTTGGCGCGTGCCGCTGCTGCCGAGGTGAAGCGTGCCGATGACAACGAGGCAACAATCCGTTCCCGCTTGAAGACCTTCCAGCAGAACACGAGTGACATTCTGAAGCTGTACGATGAGAAGACAATTACCGTGAGTTGCATGAATATATATTGCATATGGCAAATGATCTTACCTGGTTTAACAATTGCAGATCAATGCGGAACGCGATGTGGAGGATGTCTTTATGGAGGTGGTCAGCATCATCGATTGCATGTTGCACAGGAAGGCGAATGCTGCTAAAGTTTGTCAATAAGCAAGGAGCACCCCTTAGCCCTCTGCGCACCACTGCACAAAGAACAAAAAGTTGGAAAGCAAAGCAATTTTGAAGGCAATTTTTAGAAAGCTAAACACCAAATATATAAGTACATAAGTCTATTAATTAGTCGAAATATGTATGCACTGTTGTTATCTATCTAACTAATCGAAGGACCTGATTCTACCATGTCCAGAGCTTTAGCTTCAATTAAAGCGCACACTTGTATCGAACTCGCTTTAAGAATATACACAAAACAATCTCAAATTCTAAGTTATTTACCTATGCGACAATAAAAAAAAATGTGAAAAATCAACTATTTGCTAGACCTTTTTGTAATATGCAAATAGCTTAAGTAGCACGATTTGCTTCTCGCTTAATTGCCCAGATGTCTGTAGGTTTAACTACTAGATTAACTAGTCAAGGGCACGACCCGAGTGGAAAGCTCCACGTTCAATTACCTTGACGTCTAGCGGTGCCACGTGATCTCTCTCTCTCTCTCTGGGGGAAACGGAAAACTATAAAGCCAAATTTCGAGTGCAAATAGAACCAGTTTTGTAGCTGCATAATCCCGAATTCCGTAATAGTTTAGTAGATCAGACTTTAATAATAGCTATGCTGTGATTGATATCGAGCTTATAAATCAATATACGTCATCGTTGTCGAAATATAAATCCAGATTCGATAGATCGAACTGACATAATTTATGACAGAACACGAACAAAACAAAACTGAAAGTCATATCTCGACAATCTCCGTTTGTTGTTCTCCATACATTCGAATGGAATATGGTATCATCTGCCTTTCAACAAGAAACTGCGTCATCATCATTGCCGGAGAAGATAAAGTGGACCCCGTGGAGTGAAGTGGACTCTGAAGAAGTTCTTGCCATAGATGTCAGTCAAGTGTAAAGTAAATATGAAACTTTAGCATATCTAACGATCACACTCTATCCGTGCTCTATGCTGAGCTGCCATTGCACAAATATACCCGCCTTTGTAGGGTATATATCGCAGACTATTATGTATAGATCAGCTACAAAAGATTTGGCTGGTGAAAATTGTCGGCTGACAACGTAAAAGTTTTTATCTGACGATGATGATCTTTGCCTATCGCAGATCTCGCGGGAATTCCAATTGCTAAAAATCAGCATGACTAAAATAAAAACGGCTGGAAGAGGGAGAGAGAGCAAGAGAGAGAGGGAAAGGGAAAGAAGTAACAAATGATGATCGGGCGGGTTTTTTGGTTGTTTTGTTTTGTTGTGTATTTCTTTTCTTCTTCGCATACAGAAATGCTTTCTTTTTGTTTGAAGCCTTTGTTGTTGTTGTTGTTGTTGGGTTTTTCAGGCTGAACTTTAAACTTAGAATTAGAATAAATAATGTGGGTAGAAGGGAGGGGGGAACATTTAAATATTTGAGAATTACAAACTAGAACAAATTCATGGATCATTTTGGAAATTAGCTAAGTGAGACGAGTATTTACAAAATATCACACGATCAAAATTAGATTTTGATGTTAAAGTATAAAGCTAGACGATACGATCAGTCAAGGTTTTTGGGATCACAAGCATGCGGCACTACCCACTGCGCACTAGATGAGGTTGTCATCGCGGTAGTTGGGCGGATGCTGATTTGCATGATGCTGCTGCTGGTGATGGTTATGTTGTTGCTGCTGATGTTGCAGCTGTTGCTGTTGCTGTTGTGTATGACTGCCTATCTTGCTCTCGATCCAGTCCAGATAGTGTGTGACGCGGGTGAATCCTCCGGGCACTGTGGTGCGCTCACAGCCGCCGCCCGCTTCGCCGTCAGCTGGACCGAAACTCGTTATACCCACAAGCATCTGTGTGCCCTTGAGCACGAGTGGACCACCCGAATCGCCAGTGCAAACTGTCTCATCCTTCAGTCCCTTGGCGCACATAACGCCCGCCGTGACCACATCATATTCCTCAGCACATTCGGCATTCGAGATAACTTTCAGCTCTGTGTACTGCATGGCATCCGAGCTGGTCATCTCAACCATGGCACCCCAGCCGCTGGCCACAACACTCATTCCGGTGAACTGATCGTTGTGTCGCAGATGACTGGGCAGCGTAGCGGGACGAATGCGCGCTGTAAACGCCACATCCACGGGCAACTTGACCAGCGCAATGTCATTGGCCGCGGTTTCAGGATTGAAACGTTCGTGCACGATGAACTTATTGGAGCGCAGCACCAGACCACCCAGCTGCTCGGTGTCCTGCATGCTGCGTGTACCCAAATACACATCGAAATGAGTCACTCCCATGGTGCAATGACCGGCGGTGAGTACCCAACGCTTGTCCAGCAGCGTGCCGCCACAGAGAATGCGCTTGCGCCACAGTTGCTTGCCAATGAGCATCACTTGGTAGGGGAACTTTTCGATTTTGCCAAATTTGGACTGGCCAATGGCGTAGCCAGTGCCAGACTCCACGAGGCACATCATTAGCAGCAGCAGCAGACCAAAGCCAAAGCCCATGCCTGCGCCCAGGCTGGCAATTTGTTTAATTGTTTGCATTTTTTGTTTTTATGAAATTCTTTTACACTTGTCACTTGTTCTTCTTGTTTTGTTCTTTTTCGCGTTATATCTTGTTGTTGTTGCTTTTGTTATCTTCTCGTTTTATTCACAATTCTCTTAACAGTGCGTTCTGCACGATTCAAACGCTCGATTCGCTTTAAATCCATTCTGACCATGTCGTGATATTTTATACGTCGAGTCGCAGCAGCAGCAGCAGCAACAACAACAACAACGTTTGCCGGTTATCTGTCTGAGCCGCGTCGCGCTGCTCAGCTCAGACGAAACCCCACTCGACCTCTCCCGTTGGTCGTCTGCCCAGCAAATCGAGTGAGAGCCAGAGCGCGAGACAGAGAGAGGGAGAAGCGATCGCTCAGCGGTAGCTTGTTATAATGACAGCAAACAAGTCGTCGGATCTTGTTTCCACACTCAACTCAACTCGACGCGACCCGGCTGCGGATCAGATATGGGCATAAGGCGCAGAGCTCTCTTATCGCTTGCCAAAGTTCAGACGCTTTCCTGTTTAGGTCTGACGCGAGACGCGACACGTAATTGTGCGTAAATCTTTTACATATTCCAAGAAGAACATCTAAAGAATGAAGAAGACACGGCAACAGGTTGCTGAAGAATTCTCTCTGTGACAAATATGATTCTAATTATGCATATATACATATGTTAGGGTCGGGGAGTTGGGAGCTAAGCATTCAGTTTATAATCAAATCAAAATTATGTGACGTTTTATTTGTTTTCGAGTTTCGTTTTCTTTGTTGTTGTTTTTCTCGCCTTTTTGAAAGTGTCTTCTTTTGCGCATTTTTTCTCTTCTATTCGTGGCAGATAAACACAACGGGGACTCCGTTCAACCTTATTATTATTATATTATCATCTGTTGTTTTTGGACTTGTGGCGCCATTGGGATTTGTATTTATAAATTATTAATTTGCGTCGAGAAATGTTGTTAATTTCGGGCGAACTTTCATGCGGATTCGCTTGAACTCGAGATGAATCAATATTTGTGTTATTCTTTTTTTTTTTTTTTTAATTATTCCCAATAACAACAAATAAAATGTAAATTGAGTTCTAGTTTTTATGACGACGACGTCGACTCGAGCTGACTCAATGAATGTTTTTGTTTTTGTTTGTGTTTGGATTTTGTGTTTTCAGTAGCTTTTCCAGTTTCTGTTGCGCTGCGCAAAAATCACACAAAAAAATAAACAAACCAAAACAGAAAAATAAAATCAAATCAAATCAAAAGCAACTCGAAATTGAAATCAAAATGGGAGTTAATTGATTTGGCGCCAACTCGGAATGTTGTTAATGAGGGGAACGGCGACGTCTGTCGTATTAATTAAATGTACTAAGTAAACAAAAGCGAAAATGAAAATGAAACAAATACGAAAGGAGGTAGGGAACGATCTGATTGTGTCGTTATAATAATTTTCACCTTCCAAATCGATTAACGGTTTCCATACTGTTTCCATCTGTCAACAGCAACTCCCTCGAAAACCTGAAATACCAAAGTTATAGTTATTGTCTAGAATCAATCTAGTTTCTGGCAAATATTACTTCCCGTTCCAGCATACGGCATGCTGAGAGAGAACTCAGCCACCAATTAGTTTTCGGCACATCGTAAAAACGTTATGGCTCTCGATTTGCACTCATTATTCATTTTTTTGCTTTGTTTCGTAGAACTGGTCGATGGGGGCGCAATAAAAATTTACATTTAAACCTTTACGATTTAAACTAATTTAAATTAACTGCTTTAGCACTAATGGCATACCCAAGCGAGTTATGGAGGCGAATTCCCTGCAGACAGAAGCCAAAAGATTTATTTCAAATCGCATTTAAATACTATGTAGATTATGCAAATTACCTACCTGTCGAATCACAGGGAAACACCCGTCCAATATTTGTTTGTATCGTATTTTTTTTAGCTCTCTCTCTCTCCGCCGTTGCCTGCTGTCAACAAAGTTCAGCGGCTTGGTAGACTGGCGCCAAAAATCTTGTTTACCTTGTGCGCGAAAGTAGTTGACCTTGAATGCCGGCACTTTTGGAAATTCCAGGCTGGAAAGTAGATCACTCCGATTAGAACTACCAACTCATTGGCATTGACAATGGCGGCGGCAGCAGGTGCATTCACCTCGCAGCGCATTGCAATTAATTTGATGTGATTGCACGGACCCGCCCCTTGGCGAGCGTCCGTTGTGAAGTTGACGTCAACACAACGCAATTTGCTTGCTACAAGCCAAACAAATTAATTAAAAAACGTCTAAAACAAATGTGAGCTCGAATGATAAGTAGAAACCGACGCGTAGAACCAGTAGCGAGTTCCGACAAGTGTTGCCAAACTTTTGAAAGGAAAAAACTCATTTCACTTGGGGAAAAACAAAATGGAGATGCGACTTTAAGACAAGCAGACTAAGTAAATAACGGATTATTAAATTTGGAAATTTGTTTAAACTAATTTAAATTTGTTTAAAAGCTAAGCTTGATGAGAAAAACGGCGAGACTGCCAACACTATCTCCATTATATCCCGTAACATCGGGCTTCGTTGCTTTCGAAAATGTTTGAATACATTTTTTTGCAAACTAGATCCGGTTGGGTTGGTTTCATTTTATGCCCGGAGAGCTCAAAGCTAAATCAAATTCTAATCAGAGTCAAGTGATGAAAACTGCAGACAAGGACAGTCGACATCAGAATACCCTTCGGCAAATTAAATTAATTAGACTGCACAATCCAATCTCAGTATTTATGTTTATGAACATTTTTAGAGCCCAAACATGTTGCAACGAGTTTTTAAAATATAGGAAAGGGTAGCTTACTTTCGGCTACGCCTGACAGTAGCTTACGTTACTTGTTTGCTCATTTTCAATGGTCGCTGTGATGAAAGGGAAGAAAAAGAAAGAGCCGCTAAGAAGCAGGCAGCAAACAAGTCGTTGCTGTTGATGCGATTCGGAATTCCCAAAAACTAAAATACTGGGCCAAAAGCCAATAACAAACTCCCATGACGTTCCGCTTTGTTGTTGGTTTGTAACAAACAGAATTTTTTTTGTTTTACGGTCATCCGAGCGAAACCGAAACGGAGACTGTGATTGAGACGCGTTTATCATTAGTCAAAAACGATGATCTTACCCCCGAGGCATGGGAATTGATTGGCGCCAGTCGGCTGCAGTTATTCTTCTCCGTGTTTTTTATGTCTTTTGATCGGTATTTCCCAAAAACACGTGTGAATTTGTTTATCGCACTACTCCAGTTGGCAAAAGAAAGTCGTAAAAATAAATCATTCAAATTGACTTGCGCCCAATGAAGCATCAATATGCTTTATAGCTCAGGCTTTAATGTTGCCACGCCAGTCTTAAAACGTTATCAAGTGAAGCGCAGCAACGACCACATCTGAAAACTTGATATTCATTCTTAATAGATAAAGTTGGAAAACCGCATTTGTCACTAAACGTGCGCTAGTAAAACAAATTCTAATTTTTATGGCTAATGTGGAATTTTTGTGTAAGCATTGTTCTCGTTTATTTTGTTTATTTGTGGCGACGATGGCAAATTGGCGTCGCCAAGAGACGATCGATACAATTAATTAGCGATCGTAATGAATATGCCGAGCGAAATTTGCATTTAAATTAGAACTGTCAAAATAATCGACTAAGCTGCCAATTCAAACGAACAGCACTATTAGCCAAACTTAAGTCCGCATTGACAAATAAAATAATAGAACGAGCTTATTGAATCAATGACAATTTGTATAACATATTGTAAAATTATGTAAAAAAAGCGCGTCTGCGTTGTAAGACTTGGTCAGCTTGAAATGTCTTGTTTACAAATCGAAACTGGCAAAATTAGTTGAATAAACTTCCTCGAGCTGCAGAGCAGCTCACCTTTGCACGCGTTCGTCATGTCACTGAACTTCACAGTCGACAGATTTGGAACTGGATTTTAAAATTTATGGTTTTAATCGCAAAATAACAAACATGCACATGTACTGAAACTGTAATTGTAGCAATGGAATTTGTGCATTTCATGAATATCTTAATTTTATGGCCGGCTAATAATTTATTGACAATGCGCAACAAGTATAGGACTTTTGCTAAATTGCAATTTACACTTAAATTGCCTATTTTCAGTTGATATAAAAAGGAATAATAAAAGTGAACTGCAAGTGAGTCATTTATTTTCAAAAATAATGTAGGCTTCCCGGCAACGACGAGAAAAATGAGTTGCCACATTGTCGAAATAAGAAATGTATCGATTGATATAAGCAAACAAACTATCGATGCTTTTTCGATATTATTGTATTGGTCAGCCGGCATAAACAACGCGTTTGCGATTTTAGTTGTGAAAAATTTTAAACAAAATGAAAGAAAAAGACTTAAAACGCGCCTATAATAATGTTCTGGCCCAAACGATTTCCAGCTCGCAGAGGTATCTGTTTGCTGGTAATTTATTTGGGGATATTTTTGTTCTCAGGTAAGTAGAACTTCGTTTGCTCTTGATGGTTAAAAATTATTGACAAACAATTTAATATTCGTTTCATTTTTGCAGCCTTAACGAACTGGATAAGAACACAGAGGAGCCACCAGGCAAACTGCAGGTGTTTCCACAAGGAAACGATATAGATATTAATTGCTTGGCATTCCATCGAGATTTTCTAATTGTTGGCGCCGTTGGATTAATCTATGGCCTTAACTGGGATGAAGAGGAGCAAGTATTGAGCACAAAGCGAGCCTGGGAAATAAAAATACCTATGCAATTAGACGCTGTTGAAGTTCCAGATGTTAATTCCTTTTGGATTTGCCAGGAAACGGATATTCTATACGCCGGCTGTGGCGATAGTGTCATCTATCAAATTAACCTAGAAGATGGCCGCATTGAGCGGGAATTCCATGGACACACAGATTACATTCACTGCGTGGTAAGCAATGCAGATGGACGAATTTTCTCTGGAGCCGAGGATGGAACGGTACGCATCTGGGATGACAGACAGAAAGAAGCAATTTCTATTCTGGAGCCACACAAAAATCCACAGTTGCTACGCCCAGATTGGGGCAAATGGATTGGTGATCTAGCTGTCAATGATAACTGGCTAATATGTGGGGGTGGGCCACGTCCGGCCATTTGGCACCTCGGTTCTATGCAGTGTACTAATGTCTTTGATTTTCCTGGCCGTGTGCATATCTGCGAGATTGTGGACGACTCTGTACTGCTGGGCGGAGAGCACAATCACGTACAGTTTTACACGCTATCCGGCGATCTACAAGCTAATATTGCTGTGGAGCACACAGCCAGCTACTCGGCTGTTTGGCAAATGAGTCCTTTCAAATTTATGTCGATAGCAGGATTTAGCAACAAGTTGCACATTCTGAAAGACTTTCGGTTTCTGGATAGCAAAATTGAGTTGTACGGCAATTTACAAAGCGACAATGTGGAGAAGGAGAAAGAAGAAGAACAGGAGGATGTTGATGATGAAGGATGGTAATTTAAGGTTCACACACATGCCAAAATCTCTATTTATAAATACAAAATGATTAAAACCACAATTATTGAATTCAAACATTCAATAGTTATATCTTTCTTTTAATTTGGACTTTTTTATTTTACGTATCTTGAACGTAAGCACTAAGGGAAA
Source organism: Zaprionus ghesquierei (assembly GCA_018904095.1). Classification (NCBI taxonomy): domain Eukaryota; kingdom Metazoa; phylum Arthropoda; class Insecta; order Diptera; family Drosophilidae; genus Zaprionus; species Zaprionus ghesquierei. The sequence goes on along the minus strand of JAEIGP010000850.1, from coordinate 6,087,369 downwards.
TCAAAATTTAAAACGTTTATCAACTAAATTACCTAATTAAAGAAATTAATTTGTACCTGAAACATTTGTCCAAGGATATCAGCAGTCGTATATATTTTAGCATTCCTCGCTGCCACCCAATGGAATAAATGCGGGAAGTGTTCCCAGTTTGGGACGATGGCGGGATCCACTGTTGGCAGAAGATGATTCCTCATCTGACTGTCTATCATCATCGGGATCTTTTTGAGGTTGAACAACCGGTGGAACCTTTTTACTTTCGCACTTGAAATAGCGAGAATGGTTTGGTAAATCGTCGACCTTAGTAATAACATTTTTTTTGGCTGACGTCACATTAGGGGCGGGGACTTTTAGTTTGGGTTTTGTTTTACCCTTGACAGCCGTAAAATTCTGTTGTTTCATTTGCTTGCAGTAGGAGCAGTTAGTCAATTCACATTTGCCTTTACGTGCAAACTCCGGACATATAAATTCATGACGCATATTGCACTTAAAATAATAAAAGAGTTAATAAGAATTAAACCCGTTTCAAAACATAACTTACATCCGCAGCTCGTGCGCAATAGCCACGCAGGAAGTCAATACAAATCTCAGCCTTAAGGCTGAGTATCTTATGCAGATATGGACAGTCTTCGCGTACACAAGTACCGCGCAAGAAATAACGACACACAGGCATCTTCTCCAGCGTTACGTTGTGCGAGAGTAAGCAATCGGACTTGGTGCATTCACCCCGAAGGAAACTAAAAATATATTGAGAAGATTAGAATTAAGCTAATATACTGAGCCCTACTAACCTTGGACAAATTGCCACCTGTCGTTTGTCATGCAGGCGTCGACACTTGCCGCGAGTGTGGGCAGCACATTTGCCGAGGCGCTGAAAGATGGCACAGGGTACATTGGTCTTTACAAGTGAACGATTCAGCAGCTGCATACTGCGTTGCTTGGCAGTTATAAGATGAGCTCGCGCCACATGATTCGTGGTGCGTATGAAAACGTTCTGGGCTTTAGACGAGGATACATAGGTCAAACCTCCAATGTCAATACGAGAACGGAGGCTCTTGTTTATATTGTTGACAGGAACACGAGTTAAACGACATCCTGATGGATCTAGCACAAATTTGGTACCTCGCACAAACAGTGTGCGACCGGTGGATGCAGCTGTCTTTGTTTGTAAAGGTGGCTTTACTGTTGTCCTTGATGAACCGCTAGTATCCAGTTTAGTAAGCTTATTCTTGGCCGTCTTCTTGTACATAACCCCGTGTATGCTCACCATGCTTAAGCTCTTGTTGACGCTTGGTTTTAATATGTGAGATTTCAAGCTATAACGACAATTAATGGCATTCAGGGACAAATTTGCTACTTTAAGATACTCACCTTAGCTTTTTACCCACGACCGATTCGTTTGTGCGTCTTAATGCGTATCGTGCAACAAAGTCGAGTGCGCGTCGTTTCTTTACCAAGGGGGTGCTACTAGTGGATGTCAATGATATGGCGCGTACTAGTTTGTATCTAGTTCGCTTGGCAGGAGGAGCTCTTGTTAGAGGTGTAGCTGCAATTGTATTTGATGCAGGCAATCCAGTTGTTGATACTTTGGCTATACTGGCGCCTTGTCTTACAAGTTTTCGTTTTGATATGCTAACTAGGGGTGCCTGCGGCCGTACGGTGGGAGTGGCTATGACATTTTTAACAGGTTGCTTGCGTACCAAGCAAGTGCTTGCTTTGCTTATGATTTTAGCTGGAGGTGGTGTCAAGTCTGATGCAGTAGCAACAGTTTGTTGTTGGTAATACGTAACAAGTTGCTGTTGATGCTGCTGTTGTTGATGTTGTTCATGCTGCTGCTGTTGTTGTAGCTGCTGCAACTGCAATTGCATCTGATATTCTTGCTGGCGTTGAAAAAAATGCGGATTAATATGTATTGACGGTCGATCCCACGATTGCAGGGTGCTGCTGTTGCTATTAGCGCGACCTTGAGACTGCTGCAGTGAATTGGCTATTTGGCTATGAAAGTTTGGATTTATATACACCTTTCGCCCCACGGGCGGAATGTTTTCTTCTGAACTTATATGTGGCAGCATTTTTTGTTGTAGCACAATGTATTTATAATAATTTATATTCTTTGCAATTGTTTGACGTGTATGTACAACAAGTTTTTCATTTAGATTTTCATTTCACAGAAACTTCAACAAGCTAGCATTACTGATGGTGCAAAACTATCGATTTCCTAATCGATAAAGTCGTGCACCGACGTGTGAATGGCAAATTCCAGTGTTTGGTATTAATTCCTATGCAAACTGGTATTATTGCAATTATTATTTGGCCATACTGGCCATACTAAGGAAAAAACATTTGGCGGAGTAGCAGCTGCGGTTTTTTGGAAACGTTTGAGACGCTTGAATGCGATCATAAAAATAAACGTTTAACCCATAGGATATAACGACTCAACGACAAGGAGACGCCGCTCAGCATGTACAACGGCATTGGGTTGACGACGCCGCGAGGCTCCGGCACCAACGGACATGTGCAGCGGAATTGGGCGTTCGTGCGGCCCGGTAAGAAGGACAAGGACTATCGTGCCGAAGATGATACCAGAAAACTGGATGCACAGCTCAATCGTCCGCCGAACAAGGAGATTCTCGATCACGATCGTAAGCGCAAGATTGAGGTGAAGTGCATTGAATTCGAGGAAATACTCGAGAAGCAGGGGTAAGCCACGTTAATCTAATACAAGCATAAGCAAAAAATATCCCAATGACATTGGCAAACTCAACCTCCACATAAAAATGTGCAATACACTGTGGTTATATAACACCCACCGGTGGCCAATGCACTCATCTGCAGCGTGTGGCACTATTTACATTTGTTGGGGCTGCGACTGCGACTACGACAAATGCTGCTACTGCCGTCGCTGACGATTCTCTTGCTATTGACTCTGTTTACATTTGGCGCCTGGTAGCAGCAAGAGAGCGCGCGCACGCACCCACGACGCACACGCGCTTAGCTACCACCAACCCTTGGCACTTCCACCACCACCACTACCCCCTCTCAAAGCTTGCGTCACATATGTGAGCACGTTGTAGCGCTCTTCCGTCTCTCCCAGCAGAAGCAGCAGCTCAATTTGAGCCCAGCCTGTGCCTGCCCTGCGTTTCGCTGCGGCTGGTGGTGAAAAACTGCATTTTAGTTGTAGATAATATTTCAATAGAGCACATCCGCGTTCGAAAAACAGAGCGGACGATTTTTTTCTCTCTCGTTTAAAGTTAAACCAGATATTAAAAGTCAATTTTCATGAAAATGCAGTCCAAGTTTAGAAATAATTTGTGTGCAAATAGATCTGTAGAGTAATAAAGCTCCGTAGCTAAATTCTTCAAGGTATACCACAATTAATAGACAATTAAATTGGTGAATAATTTATTAATAATATGTAATTTGTTATAAATTGAAACAGACGCACACCGGAGGAGATTAAGACGCAAGTGGACTCATATCGTCAGAAATTAATGGGCCAAGGCAAAACCGATGTGGCAAAGGATGAATTCGGACGCGTAGCGTAAGTAGGCCACATGAGGCCATAATTTATTTAATTACCCTTATGTAATTTAAACAATATACGCTGCGCCAATCTGCGACAAATCAATAAATGCTCGAACTAAACACGCCTGCCGCCCGCGTGTTAAATCTCTGCCACAGCTGTCCATGTTCCGAACAGAGCGGGCAGAGGCACAGCGAACAGAACTCCCACCCACATGCGCCACCGGCTGCGCACAGCACGCGCCGAGAGGAGCGCCACCCAACCACCCCCTTGAAAGCAGTTAGTTTGTATGGCAGAGAGTAGAGAAAAAGCTGCTGCAAAGATTTAAAAGATTTTCACCAGTCACATCATGTCTTCCAAAGCCAATGAACGCTTGGCCCACGCGCTCAGGAAACATTAATTATAAATAATTTAAAATAATATTAGATATAAGAATCAAATAACAAATTAAACAACTAACAAACGAAATGTCCTTGACGGCGACATGGCCGACACCGTGCCCCGTGCCACCAATTCCAACTCTTGAAGTGTCGTAGAAGATTGCACCCAAATTGCCGCTTGTAATGCTGGAAAAATCAATAATATATGTCACATTAAATGTGTGTGTGTGTGTGTGCGAGGAAAATGCAACCGAATGAAAACTTTTGAAAAATGTTGCCAAGGGAAGGAAAGTGCAATCAATATGCCTTCGTTGGAGCAGCCCCTCAAGTGTTGCAAGTAGCTGAAATTCAAGAAGAAGAATTGAGGAGGAGAATGTAATCGGCACCTTTGCTCGCTCGCTGTTGTTGTCATTGCCCGCTGCCGTTGATGGTGCTCCTGCTGAAGGTGGTGGCTCGTACACCCCGCTGAGGGATTAGCCACATCGTTCTCAATATGTACTATTCTAGTGGTTGCTATTGTTGTTCTTGGTGAATGAAAAAAGTGTATGAAATGCAAATGTAAAGTGTGGAACTGGATAAGGCTTACGTCGCCGGAATGGAGATGGAGACGGAGCCCGAGTCAGAAACAGACCCCATTTAACATGTGAGCTTCCACAATGCATACGCGAAACTGAAAGCAACAAATCACTAAATAAGTCTTCCAAAGCTAGCTCGTAATTAGAATTTAGTCTTAGTCGGTAAACGGAATCGAATCGAATGCGCGCGAAGTTGCAAGAACGGAGTAAAAAAGTTCAGTTAAGCAATTATCGGTATTAATTTGAACATAAATATAAAGATAACTATAAAGATAAATCCTAAACAAATACAAATAACACTGCAGATGTAGCGCCAGTGCGTAACTTAATAAAAACAAATCAATTGTCTTCCACTAAATTGAAACTTATTAAGTGAACATAAACAAAAGTATATTTTTATATAAAATATTTAAACAATGTCTTCCAAACATTACATTAATCAAATAACATTACTCTTAAAACAAAACAAAGACAACAAAACAAAAGTTTTATACACAAACATAACATAATTAACTTATTATAATCCACAGTCTTCCAAACACAAAGTGGTAAAAAAAAAAAACAACTAAAATATACAAAACTAAAATAATCTTTTATATAAAACAAAAGTTAACTATCATATCCATTGGCTTCCTGATAAACCTGTGGAAAACGCGTCTAAGAGAAAGATATATTTAATAATTAACAAATTAAACTGACAATTTTTTTATAAAACATTAATACACTACTACAATCCTCTGTCTTCCAAATATACTCGAGGAAAAATATACATTAAACAATAATTTTTTTATAAATATAAAATAAGCTGCTAATAATCCACTGTCTTCCGATAAACTTGTGGAATAAGTATGTCTAAAAATGAATATTAAATAACGAAACAAAAACTTCTTAAATCCACCGTCTTCCATTAATGAACTGTGTGGAGTTATATTTACTATAAAATATTATTAAATTAAAAAGTTTTCATTGACTTATAAACGTATCGCTCCCGCTGCGTAACGCATCCACTTAAGAAACAACCCCTTAAAAAACTCTCCACACAAAATGCTCTCTTCGGAAATCTACACGAGCACCACTACCACAACGACGACGGCAACAGCATCGGCAATGGCAACAGCGAGCGCCACCACGGCAGCGAGCACGAGCACGACCACAACAAAAGCCTCCAGCCCCACACCGCCAGTTGTGAAAACGAAGAAGAAAAGGCGACCTAAAAAACGACGCAAACGCGCAGGACACGCAACCGGCTGCACCAGCACCAGCGGCAACAACAACAATAACAACAACGGAACCGGCACCCAGCTAAGCAATCAACCCCCTTTGGGCTGCCTGGCAGCCACAACGACCAGTTTAAGCGGTGGCAGGAAGTGCAAGGCACAGTATTTCCAACATGACACTCGCCAGTATATAGCCAAGTATGAGAGCTTCCACTTTACGGCACAATCAACTACAGCGGCGGCACTTAACTATGCCGCGGTGGCCAAGAAGTTCAAGCCATTGCGACCGATTTTGGCAAGCGGCGCCAAGAAGAACAGGCGAACAGCATTGGTCAGAAAGCAGCATGGCGATTGCGCCTGCGTGTGCCAAAATCCCCATGTGACACAATGCCCGCAGGAGGCGAGCGCACATGGCGGAGCCCAGAAAACAGCTGATCAACATTGTCGGGAACAGAAACCAGGGCGGAAGCGACCCAATAACGAGACCCCAATGAAAATTAATATAAATGGGCAAGCGCTGCCGGCACTGCTCGAGCTATTGAAGCAAACGCCAAGCACATGGCTGCAGACATTGCTGCTCGGCACTGCTGGCAGTGCTGCTGTGCAGGGCAGGTAAAGGGCGTGGCACTACAATACAATAAGAATAATAAAATTTCTCGAGTTATCTATTTATACAGTTTAGTATATTCTTTCACTTCTTTCCTTTACAGCGTGCGTGAAACCCATCAAATTGCAGAGGCACAGCAGCAGAAGAACGCCAAGTTGCGCGAGGCTTTCAACATATCCGAGTATTTTGTGGAAGGCAGCAGTTTCGACTGCGATCGCAAGGCCAAAGAGGATCTGGCCAAGTCGGTGGCATTGCAAAAGGAGCTGGACGCTCAGCGCGAAAGCCTCGCAGCGGCGGCTGCCGCAGCGGCAGCAGGCAAAGACAAGGAGACGGGCAAGCGTTATGCTCTGCTGCGTACACCATCGCGGGAGCGCGATGAGGCTGGCAAGGCTGAGGCGGTGGCCAACAGTGACGATGAGCGCGAACATGTCTCAAAGTCTGACAAAAAGAAGAAGAAGAAGCGCGCCAGGGAGAGGTATGTGATTTATGCATACAATTTATGTATATAGAAAATTGCTTTAACTTTTCCGTTTTCCAGTTCGGCCAGCCCAGAGCGTCGCAAGGACAAGAAAAAGAAATCTAAAAAGCACAAGAAAGAGAGGTAAGAGCTCGGAAAGAGCCCCCAAATCCATCGAGTCCTTGACAAAATTGTAGCTCTGTGTTATCTAGTTACCTATTTGATCTTTCCACTTTCTGTTTATAATATCATGATTCTTCTTAAGTTTTCTTCTGTATCGTATACATTGTAAACAGTTTCTAGTTTTTCTAGTTTTTCGTTTATCTCTCTCTATATTTCCCAATTGTTGTTGTTGTTGAAAACGTGAAAGCAAAACAAAATTGAAAAAAAAAACCAAAACTTTGTAACTACTACCAACTACAACTGCTTAATACATTTTGTGTTTTTCGTCTCTACTCCTTCTTTTACATTGCATTTAAAAACTGAAACCACAAAAGGGACTCATATGAGAAAGAAAGTAAAAAGAAGCGAAAAGTTATGTACAAATGAATTTGCATACACATAATACTATACCTTACCTTAGTTTATAAATGAACTTGAAAATCCAAAACTAATTTATAAAAAAAAAAACCAATGAAAAAATGTTTCAAATGCGTTTCCAAAGTCAAGGAAAAGTATTATAATATACTTTGATACCATATTTGCCGACAGAATTGTTTTATTTTGAAACTGTGCGTAGGGTTCAATGGGTGATCTAGCATCTCTCCCCCTAAACTAATTAAGAATGTAATTGCAAAGCTAACGAAAGTTACTATCTGTATTCCTCTGTGGATAACTATCAAATTGTCGATAGTATATTCGATAGTTTTGCAGACTATTCAAAATATCAAAAAGTTACTAATGCCTTTAGGCACGCACACAAACACACTTGCATTCTATTCCATTTTCAAACACATTGACCTTAAACCGATAATGGTAAGTAGCAAATTCGATCCACATATATATCCAGTTACCAAAATTGTCCTGCACACACACACACACACACGCTCACAAACAACCATACAGTATCTCGTAATGCCCCCAGTGTAAGACAGGAAACAACACAATAAACAAAAAAAAAAAAAAAATGCCATACTGTGTTTGCAACAATTAAAAGCGAATTACTTTCTCATCTTTCTTTCTATTATTATTATTACCTACTACTATTAATTAAGACAATGCAATTTTGAGCAGTTTTCAATGAAGGTAAAGCACTAAACCAACCACCTATAAAAACAAGCTAATTAACCTACTTAATTACTAACTAACTAATAATGCCACCCGACCGACAACTCAATGTTCTCAATGTTGACGTCCGGTCACCGAGAACGTCGTGTCCTCGTCGAATCACGCTAACAGAACTTCTAGCTGAAACTACACATACGTACATATACTACATTCCATCATACCCATGTGCCAATCTGCCAAATGTTAATCCTCTCAAATCGAAACATTCTACTTGCAGTAAGTCGAAAAAGAAGAAATCTCGCAAGCGCAAACACAGTGGCAGCGATAGCGACGATAGTGATAAGGATAGCGATGAGGAGGAGGATAACAAGAGCAATCACAGCAATGCGGAGCGTGAGTTGAAGAGCGCACGCAAGAAAGCCAAGAAGGACAAGGTAAAGCAAATGCATATGCCATAGATCTAGTGTTGTCCCACATAGATATGTACGTATGTATGTATGTGCGTTCCTGCCCATAACATTCGCAGGGCCCGAGGCCCGATTTGGAGAGTGCATGTGCTGAAAACTGTCATGACTTATAACCCTTTCTCTCTATCTTAACCACTCTTAATTCTCTACTACTATATAATCGTCCATATACTCTATATATATATATATCAATACTACTACAACGTCTCTCTTTGCTACTATTTGTGAACATATTCATCCGATAATCTTTATATTTGATTAACATGATGAACATTAACATTACGTCTAAAAGAAAGCGAATGGAATATACTTATATAATTGTGTCTCTTTCTCTATATATACATATATAATTGCCTATATACTATCTGTATAATATATATATACTATATATAATACTATTATTAAATGATGATAACTCGATTGACTTTATCGTTTTTTCGTTATTTCAATTGTTCACCAAATATTAAACATACGCCATTTCTTCTCTTGCTTATTTACTTCTTTTTCCACCAAATGAAACATTTATTAATAACAATAAACAATTATATAACTGTAACTCAACTACTACTTATAAAACTATCTACCTGCAAAAAACATAAAACATTATCCTCCGCTTATAAATGATATTCAAATTAGTTTAACTAAAAAGAATCAACTATATAAACAATACAAAAATTCACCCCACAAATATTTTAAAAGGTAAAAACGGCTTCAAACGCATTCACAATCTAGAATTATTAATCTTTTTTTTTTTTCTAATTTGATCAAGTTTAGTTTTTTTTTTTTCGGTTTTTATAGCTAAATAGTTAAAAAAATCATTTCCCCAAGAAGCTCTGCACAAAGTTAACCCTTTGTGCACAGCCTCTAGTTTTCTTTTATTTCGCTTAAGTAATGTGATCTTAAGTTTACTGTAGCTTTGATAAAAACCAAAAACAAAAAGAACGTTCCTATCAATTTTAAAAGTAATTTCAAGAAACGACAAAACGAAAAATTTATATTTTGTTTATAAAAACCCTTGGCGCTTCATTGATATAGGATAGCTTTCAAAGGCTCTCTTGTAGTTTTGTAAGTACTTTCATTTGTCTGTTTTCTTTAAGATATTATAGTATGTACATACAATCTAAAAGTAATCAAAACAAAAAACAAAAAAATGAACAACAGCAACAAATTAACTTTCTATTCAAAGAGAAATACGCTTGTGCAACAAAAAGAAAAAAAAAAACACTCTATCAAACGCTGCCAAATATACATGAGAAAAAGACATACATATGTATCATGCCATCATAATCATACTGAATGAATAACGTGTTTCTATATACAATTAATCTACGGTTTACGCAAAATATTGCTAACAGTTAGACCTTTAGCAAGTTGCCGTTAGTTCTATGCCCATGCTCTGGCTAATAATTCTGATTTTTCTATTATGCAGAAAAAACGCGATAAGAAGCTAAAGAAGAAGAATCGCACGCGGGCCAGTTCCACAGACTCGGCACGTTCCAAGTAAGTAAATCAATTAGTTACTATCGAATTCTCCAGCTAAAACAATTACTAAATCTCCTTTTAGCTCACCCGCGCGTAAGGAAAAGAAATCTGGTAAATCTCACGCACCTGCTGATAACGATGGTATTCCGCGCGGGCGTTCGCTTGAGAGGCGCAAGGATGCAAAGCAGCGTCGCAATGACTCCTCGTCGGATAGTCGACTTCTTAAATCAAGGGATCGTGCAGCGGCTACACGTAGCCCGCCTCGTAAAGAGACTGAAAGAAGGCGTTCCAAAGAGCGACAGCGATCGAAGGAGCGACGAAACGAGCGTAAGCGATCGAAGGACAGACACAGATCTAAGGAGAAACAGCTACAAAAGTCCAAAGACCGTGAGAGATCTAAGGAGCGACACAAGTCCAGGGAGCGTCAAAGATCAAAGGATCGCCTGCAGTCGAAAGAAAGACAACGTCTAAAGGAAATACCACGATCCAAGGAGCGAGCGCGCTCTAAAGAGAGACTGCAATCTAAAGACAGGCTGCGATCCAAGGAGAGGGCACGTTCCAAGGAAAGACAACGCTCTAAGGACCGAGCACGGTCCAAAGAGAAACAGCGATCAAAGGAACGAGCACGTTCTAAAGAGAGGCAAAAATCTAAAGAGAACGTGCGATCCAAAGAGAAAGCTCGATCCAAGGAAAGACAGAGATCCAAAGAAAGACAACGTTCCAGGGAGCGACAAAGATCAAAGGAACGTCAGCGCTCCGAAGTGCAGCGTCAGCGAGAAGCCTCTAAGGAGCGCATGCATAAACGCGATCGGAGCAAGGAGCGTCGTAAGGATCGACGCTCGGTGTCGCATGAAAAACGCGTAGAGGATCGCAAGCTTGGACGTTATTCGCGTTCCCGTTCGCGTTCGCATAAAAAACAAAGGTCACCATCACCAACGGCTGAGCCTGTGTCCAAGAAGACAGCACCAGCTGTAGTGCCTGCTTTTAATCCTTTCAAGGCAGCTGAAGACACTGTAAATGACATTCTGGGCACTAAGTCGGTAATGGTTGCTCTCGAACAAACAAAACGCAAACGCGCGGCGTCTAGTTCCAGTTCCTCTTCGGGCAGCTCCAGCGGTAGCTCATCGAACAGTGAAGCTGGAACACCGGCACCTAGAAAGCAACGTCGTCGTAGTCAAACACCGCAGGAGAAGCTTAAACGTGAGCCAGACAGTCCGCAGCGCAAAGTAAGCAGCAACGTTAAGCAAGAGCGTTCCAGTACGCCACCTAAGAGTCGATCAAAGAATAAGGATAAAGGTAATACGCCAAGTCCGCTGCAACCGAGCAAACGACGTTCAGGCAGTTCCGATTCATCGGAACTACGCTACTCTCCGGCCGAGCGCAATCCCGAGCGGTATCAGGACATTGTGCAGGACAAGAAACGACAGCAGTCCAAGACACGTGAATCCAAACCGATGCCCATTGTGCGTCTGCGTGCTCAAAGCGATGATGGCAGCGATGTAGAAGCATCAACAGTTGCTGCGACTGTTGCCCTAGATGAGTATCAGCAGAGCAAACGCGAGAAGGAGGAGCAGCAGGAGCTGCGCATGCTGGAGCAACTGAAATCCGGCATAGCGGCCAAGGCAAAACAGAAAATTAAAACCATGGAGAAGAATGGCAGCGATGCCAAGGATCCCAAAGAGGGTGGCGATGTAAGTGGTGAATCTCTTCTGGTGATGGCTACCAAACGTAATTCGCTTAGTGAATTCCTTGTTGCTAACAATGTAACCGCTTTAATTAACCCATTGACCAATACAACGGCTAACACAACAACAAAACCAGCAATTGCAACAACAACAACAACAAAAACAATAGCAAACCCAGCTGTGGAGTTGTCTGGGCCAACGGAGGCAAATAGGGAGACAAATACGCCGCCAATTTGCAATGCGTCTCAAATCGCTGCAAATGGTAGCGCCAAAAGTCCAATAAAGCCAACAGCCCTAACTGCTGCAACAGCAGCAGCAGCAGCCGCAACAACAACAACAGCTGCAGCAACTGCAGCAATGACAATGCCAGCAACAACAACAACAATAGCAACAACATACGCAAAGTTTCATCACAGACTGCCGCAACAGCAAACGAAACGAATCTTTCATAATCGCACGCTGAATAACAATCCCAACAGTAGACATAATACTAACAACAACAACAACAACAGTAACAATCATGCATGTGGTGGTGGTGTTGGGGGTGGTGTTGGTAGTGGTGGTGGTGGTGGTGTTCCTCATACTAATCCCAATGCGCTGCCCTTTTTGGCCGGCACACCGGGCACATACAATCGCACGACAAATCGCTTAAATCATGGTCCTCTGCTGACAGCAACGCATTATAATATCTGCAAGAATCAGCATAACCAGAACAACGGCAGCGGCGTCAATAGCGTTGGACTACTGCAACCGTTTTTCGGTCGACGGGATCAGCAGCAGCATCTTTCGCGTAATCTAACCATGTATAACTCTAGTCTATTTGGTGGCCATGGTGGAGCACAGCATCCGCTGTTGCATCATCATCATCATCATCATGCCCGACATGCAGCAAATTTGTTGTCGCTTGGTGCCGGATCCGGTGGGGTCAGTAGTGCTGGTGCAGCTGCAGCTGCAGCCGCGGCAGCAGCTGCGGGCCTAGCGCTACTCGGCCATCCGGTGCCGCATGGGCGCGGTGGTGGTGGCAGTAGCATTAGTTTTAATGCGGCTGCAGCGGCTGCGGCCGTTGCGGCCAATAGTATAAGCTATCATCATCATCATCATCACCAGCAGCAGCAGCAGCAGCAGCAACACCAACAGAAACCGAAAATTGTTATAAAACCGTTCAAAATTCACGATCCACAGCCATTGGTAGCGGCGCTGGCGGATAGCACGCTCGTGGATGCCATCGTCTCAAAGGTCTCGACAGCTACGGTGGCCGCAGCGGAGAGTGCAGCTCGACGAAGTCGCAGTCGTTCGCGACGCAGCAGTCGCAGCAAGAGGCGCACAAGCAGTGGACGGCATCAACGTTCTAATAGTCGCTCCAGATCGTAAGTGTGCAGCTACACGAATTTTGTATACTTATTTTGAAATACCATCATTCAACTCCTTACAGACGTTATAGCTCGTCCAGCAGCCGAAGCGGTTCGTGCAGCTCTCGTTCACGTTCCGGCTCACATTCGTCCCGCTCTAGCTGCTCGTCGCGCAGCAGCTCGGGCAGCTCATCTAGCAGCGGCTCTGGTAGTTCACAATCTGGCTCACGTTCGCCCTCCATACCAAGACGTCGTGGCTCGCCCAGCTTTCTGGACAGACGTCGTATTACAAGGTGACCTAGAACGATTCTACATCCTATAAAGATCGTATATTTCTGCAATGAAACTTTTAATTATTTATTTTAATATGTTTATTTAATATTTTTTAATTACTTAATTTTTGTAGCCGTCGCTCACCCCGCAGCAAAAGACGTTAGAAGATTATCCGCTTCAGTTGTGTCTTCATTTCAACAAATTAAATCACCTGATTTCGTTTTAATTAATTTACAACATTTTTTACAGCCACACTCAGGAAATACATTTATATTTTTGGAGAAAATATTTGCCAATTATTATGCAATCTTTATTTCTCTGTAGGCTTTATAAAATCTATTATAATTGCTTGAATTTATTTATGACTATTCTTTTTTATTTAGTCAATGCAAAACACAATCAATCGACTGTATTCACAATAAATTCTGTCATCCCCAAGTATTTTATAAAATTATTTTCATTTTCTTTCGACGGATTTAGTTTTATATGATTTCAGTTGTTTACACTTTTCAGTTTGGTAAGTTTCAAGAATGCAATCTCGTTTAAGTTTAAGGAATGCAAATATGTTTGTTATCTAATCTTGACTTTAATTATTATAGTGCTCGCAAGCGACCCATACCGTATCATCACAAGGCATCAGCGGATGGTATTGGTAACGGCGATGGCGACGATCACATGGATAACGATGCCTCCAGCTGTTGTTCCAGCTGCTTCAGCAGAGCGAGCTCACCTGGTACGCCGCTGGGCGGAACACCGCTGCACCATAGTCGAAGTCCTTCGGCGATTGCTTTTTGAGTGTTAACCGATTCGCTGCGCAAGATGTGCGGCGAATTGTGAGCAACGGCGAGGGCCTCACCTCTAGATAAATCTACTAACTTTTAGTAATCATTCTAGTCAGATATAGTACATACAGATACATACATATTAGTAGCACACATTTCTACCTTTTATGATAATCCATTTAAGATAGTTGTTGCGTTTGTTTCGAACACATTCTCAGTTGTACAATTGATTCAATTAGGCCTTTTTTATGAAATTTGGTAGCTTAGTCTCTGTATCTAGTCACAGCCAGGATATTTTTATTATTATGCCAATCATACTCGACCATACTCGATTATTTTACACTAGTTCTAAGTTGCAGTTTAAAATAAACATTATTTGTTGCCATTTAAAGTAAGTTGTTTTTATTGATTGGATATAAAAAAAAATAACGGTTAACGACGATAAGGTGCGCCTTCGGTTAATTAGTGATAATCTTAAGTGAATATATAATCTTAACACACACTCACACACAGTCAAGTAGTAAATAGAAAGTTCAACCGCTCGACAATCAATCTACTTAAAAAGCTAAAACGGAATTTGACTCGGTCGAAACCTTTGAAACGCAGGGCAGAGATAAAAAGAACCTTGTTAAATAAACGCAATATGCCGAATATATATATACATGTAAATGTATCCCTTACAGTTGTGTCTCCATATCTCTGCGGCTAATTAAGTTCTCTGCTCTGAGGTCAATTTAGAAAAATGATAAAGGTTCCATGTTGGAATGTGCTGCTTAGGAGGATTTTTCAGCTGCCTGCTTTTCCTGGAGACGACGACGTTTCAATGCAAGGTAAACTACCCAGATAAACGATATGATGCTCGACGAAATGGAACGTAGCATGGGCGGAACGTAGACAATGTTCAAGAAAACCAGAAGGGAGAGATACTGCCAGTTGGTACGCAGCACGGGCCAGTAGAGGTTTTCCAAATTTTTCAATGCTGTGGAATGCGACTTGCCCTGTAAATCAAATAATCCCATATCAGATATGTAGCTTGAGGTAAACTCTTCGATACTTACCTCGAATATAGATAGGAAATACAGGGAGAGCAGCTGATAGAATGGAGCAAATGCCAAGCGTTCAGACAAGAACAAAAAGAATTTACTGAAGCGCAGATCATGGCTAAATAAACGCTCGACAGTTTGATAGAAATAATGTGGAACCGTGCCGCCAAAAATGATACCAAAGAGTCCGTAAGCGAATACGCTTTGCTGGTTTAGACGCTTTGCGCCGGCAATGCGTTGTGAGGTCACATTTGCCGAGGTGGCCAAGATGCAGCTATAATTATATATTTAGCTTTAAAAAAGAAAATAAAAAGTGGCCTGATCTTATCTACTTACGCTGTGATGGACTTCGTGCGCACCGGATGGTTAAAGAGCTGCTCCAGATAGCTGCCCATCAGCGTGTACAGCGGCTTCGAGAGAGACATGTTGTGATGCGGCACTAAGGATAAAAGCGGATTCAAGATATACAGATTTTCAGATCAAAGTTCAAAGTACGACGCACGACTGATAACACAAATTGGTTCTTGCCTATGAGTTGTTTATCTACACTTACCAATCGGTTGAAGCGGCGAGAATTGACTGAACTAAATAATCCTCACCTGTGGATTATTGCTAACCATTTAAATGCAGCCCTGCCAGTGTTGTCACAAATTATGGCAAAATAATAAATACTGACAAATGGTCACTCTAACGATTTTTGAGAACAATTGAAACAATAGAGCAACACTGCTGTGTCATCAAAATAATTTCGGCTGGACAAATAGAACATTATTTTTTCATATCAGGTTTAAATAATAATTTAACTGAGACGCAATAATCTATAGGCTGTTAAGGATGGAGTTTCCACCTTGCCCACCATCTCTAAAGTCGATTCAGCACTTCCTCAAGCTAGCGCAGGAGCATGACACTCGCGATGTCGTCATTGCTTACTGGGCAAGACTTTAGTAAGTACTCAGCGTTCCACGAAATCCACTAAGAAAATTAAAATGATTGATTTATTTCTTTCTTGTGGTGTAGTGCTCTGCAAGTCGGGCTAAAGGCATCCACACAAAGTGCCGAGGAGACAAAGCTACTGCTGGGTAAGCGAAAAAATATGTGTATAATTTATATTGATGACTCATCTGTGTTTGTTATTGTTTTGAATCTACTCACAGCCCTTATGGACTGGTTGGAACAAATGAAGAAGCAGCATGCCGAGAACGAAGCCCTTACCAACGACATTGCTGCACAGGCTCATATTGAAAACTATGCGCTAAAATTGTTTCTTTATGCCGACAAACAGGATCGCGAGGAAAACTTCGGCAAGTGAGTAAGGTTGCACATTCAAAATATATAAACTATAATTCGATTTGTCTTTCAGAAATGTTGTGAAGGCGTTTTATTCCAGTGGAGTTCTATATGATATACTCTTAACCTTTGGCGAATTGAGCGAGGAGGCGTTGCACAATCGCAAATACGCCAAATACAAGGCTGCATACATTCACAACTGTTTGAAGAATGGTGAGACACCCATACCCGGTCCCTTCCCCGACGATGAGGACTCTTCTGAACTGGGCGGAGATGCTGGTGCAGGTGGCAGCAATGAAGATGGCGCTGCCGGTGGCAGCAATGAAGATGCTGGTGCAAACGCAACCCCTCCAGAGCATTCACCAACTGAATTGAAGCCAGAAGACGATCAGCCAGTGCAGCCATCTTCGCCATCGCCTCCAGCACCCCGTATCACACCACCCACAGCCGAGGAAGTGCTGCAAAATCCGAACAAATTGCCAAGTCCACCAGTTGAGGAGGAGAAGCCAGGAGGCTTCGAGCCATATGTGCCCACAGCGCACCCCAATGCGGCCATTTATCAACCAATTATCCCAGTTGCTGGCGTCCAAATAACTCCAGATCAAATGATCACAGCTCAAAAGTATTGCAAGTATGCAGGCAGTGCCCTCAACTATGACGATGTGAAGACAGCAATTGAGAATCTGCAGAAGGCCCTGAAGCTTCTCAGCACTGGCTCCGAATAATAACGCATTGATTTCGTATTGCAACTGCACTTTAGGCACAGCTAATGCTTGGATATCGCACTCTTGACCAGAACACTATAATCTCTACTATTGCTGGCCATGCGTAATCGAAAGATGATTATTTGTAACAAACATAAACCCGACTGCTGTTGAATTGATTAATTGAATTGAGCATTGCATATTGAGTATGAGTTATTCAAATTTATTAAAATTGTTGCTAAAATGTCATGGGCATTGATGGCAGCGACTACATACTTATACATGTATGAATGAGTGTGCCGTATTTTGTAAAGGATTCGCGGATTAATTCGTTTTTAATCATAGTGGTCTTTGTCTTTATAGCTATTATACTTTAACTTGTATCTTTACCTATATAACTTGAACACTTTCGAAATTATTTATTTTATATCTTTATTTGTATCTCGACAAGCACGTGTTCCGTTATTTGGCACCAAAGTGAAAACGTTCAATTGCAAATATGATTTTGATTTCCCTCTAATAATTTTAATTCAATTTATTAACTAGAAATGAAAGTTCTACGCTTTTTCCTCGAGAGTATTTCTCTTCTTGTTGGGGCACCAATTGAGTTCGAAACATTTGGTATAACTTATTGTGCTAAAACAAAGCTGTTTACAAAGTGCGACTAATGAACGACTATGTGGTTGAATCTGATCTAAGTGTGATAAATGATCTACGCTCTCTCTCTCTCTCTCTCTTTGATTGCTTTTTTTTGGCAGTATCTACTCCTGTTTGAGCCCGTTCGCTTGTGGTGGGTTAACCGCCGCCAGTTCGGCAGCTTCCTTGCGGCTTGTCTGATACCAGACAACCAGGCGTCCACCCAGCATAAAGGTGAATACCAACGCGGGTCCAGAGCGTTCGAAGGGATCACTGACCATCCAGTGCTGGTAGATGCCCAGCAACATGAGCAACAACAGCGTCACATTGGCCACGTTCTTGACTTTGTCTGTAAAAGTAGAAATTTTGAATTGAAATTAGAAAATATAGAGAAATCCCAGTGTACTTACGATAGGGTATTAATGCCATGGCCAGCCCGCAAACAATCTCCAATATACCGACGGTGCGTCTGTACCATTTTGAGGGTATTTTTACGCCAAAGAGCGCGGTCAACGGAAATACCTTGGCATACTTCACATACTCTGTGCGCTGCAAAAAGGAAAGGGCATTAAAAAGGAGTCGAATTGCTGAAGTGAAGATTCTATATAAAGAGCAAGATTTGTATTATATTTATTCGGTATACATATAACAAAAGCTGTTTCTCATCACATAAGGATTTTGTTTGGCATTGGCCAAATGTTTCTCATAGAATAAGGTAATTATAAATGCCACGAAATTGCAACAGCATCTGCGGATATATTTGTTATTTGTGCTCAAATCAAATACATTATAAGAATCAGAGAGGGAATGGAAGGGGGGGGGGGCGAGGGCACAGGCTGTTGAAAGTAAAATGGCGCGTAACCAATTCGAATTGATTGAATTGCATTTCATTTAAAAGGGCGGAGAACTCTTCGGATACCTTCTAACGAAAGCGAAAACTACAAGGGGTGTGTGTGTGTTTTTTAAGATAATTGTAAACAAAAATGTCTCGAGCCACAAACAAATCACATAAATATTTGGCACGTTTCAGTGCGGATAAGAGTATTGTTTATATGCGATTATATCGTGTCTACACATATATATATGCTATATATGTTGATATGTATCTGTAAAACTTGAACAAGAAAATAATTTACAGCACAAGCTGTTCGCCAACGCATTTCTTGCTCATTTCTATTTCCATGAGCAGCGGCGGTTACATTAAAAACAATAGCGGAATTTCTCAAAATATATTTTCGGAGATCCAGAGAGAACACTCTGCCGAATTTCCGTCAGTTTTCGAGCGTACACTTGCTCGTCTCTTCTCAAACGGAACTGCGAAGTGTTTAGATAATAAAAAAGATGTTATTTATGTCTAATGTGCGTGTGTTTTAATGAAGATCATTGCGTTTTTCAAAACTATTTCATGAAGGCCATGGCCGGACATTGCTGAGGTCGAGTTCAATGTGCAATTAACGGCAAGAGTCATGCATATAAGGATGTCATACACTTTATAGTATTTGGTACGTTATTGCCATATATCAAGAAGGTTTTCACAATTTGCCACTCTCCCATTCCCATCCAAAAATCCCACTGTGACCCAGTTATATAAGAGGGATGCAGGACAACAACATGGTAAACTTGTTTCTATGCTTATTGGTGGTTTGGTTTGTGTGTGGGGAACCCTCTCTCCCTCTCTCTCTCTCTTGTGGCGGCGAGAGAAAATCGATGAGAGCAGCACGCCGCAAGGTAAACAATGCTCCGGCGGGGAGGCAAACTTTTTTCCGCTTACCAAATCCTTGTACAGATCCTTGCTGATGTGCGGCGTCAGTTTTAGCGTGCCCACAAAGATGAAGAACAGACCGAGAAGTATGGAGAGGCTCTTCAGCACAATCGTATTTGAAGCTGGCATTTTGTTAGAGTCCTTCTTGTTCGTTCCTTGTGTCTCTATTGATTTTTCACACGCACACACACACACACGCAGGGAAACACCCTTGCTAGCTTTTGGTTAATAAGTATGTTCGAATATTATACTTAATATATATTTGTTGCATTCATGAGGCGACAACAAATACTGTTTCAAATATTTATTATGTTATGTATAATTCACAATTTGGGGCGCGAGCGCGGTTCTCTTTTTCCGGCGTGCAGCAGCAGCAAAGGGGTTGGGGTGTACTGGGACTGGGATTCACAGAGCATACATCATACACCCTACACGATACACCGGTCGCTAAATTTAGCGCACGTCGCAGCTTTTTCTTGCCGCAGGCGAAAAAACACACAGAAACGAAACGAATTATAGAATTTTGAATGTTTGGCAAATCACTTAGTCGTAGTATGTAGGTATAATTTTATGAAATTTTGCTTTTGCCCGTTTTTTTCGCCTATTTCTTTGGTTCGTTCGTTCTCCTCGAGCTGTCCCGCAATTACGACGGCTCCCACTTGGCGCACTCGCGTTCGAAATGTGACTGAGGCGGCGAGTTGCAAAGTTTATGTATTTCGGCAGTAGCGGCAGCAGCATCCCGAGCATGCCGAACGTCGGAAAATCAATATGTGCTCAGTGGGCCGGTCCCGAGATCAAGAGAGCGAAAGAGATTCACTCATTATGTTGTTTCGCCCTCAAAGTATCGGGCATAAAGGGGCAGTGTGAAAGAGAGGGAGAGAGAGAGTGTGGAAGAGAGCGGGCTGGGTGGGCTGACGGTTTTTGGGGTGGCGACCCAAGTTGAAGTTGATGTAATTAAGGCCAAAGACCTCGAGCAACAACCCCTGAGAAAACGAAAAAGCAACAGGGCTACAGACTACAGAGATTTATTCAAGCACAAAAAATGGAAACTTAACTAAGCAAGGATTACAATACAGGAAGATCAGCATGTATTACCAGCCCATTGGCTGACCTGTCATAGCACCTGGGCCTGCTCCTGCGCCCGGTCCGGGGCCACCACGATGCATCGCCTCATGTGGAGGGGTATACATGCGCTTCGAGTCGTTCATACGCTGATTATGGCTTTCGATTTGCTCGCACAGCTGGGCATCCTCCTGCTGAGCACGCACCTCATCGTATTCCAGACAGGCCACACCATCCAAGCGATCCAAATCCACCCAGCCGCGGAAACGCACACAAACGCCGTTCATAATAAAGCTGGAACGCAAGTGTACCTTGTTGCGTTCCTTCTCGAAGTCGCATTCCTGCTCCTGGGCGTAGGGATTGTGGCTGGCATTAAAATAGAGCTGCAGATTGGTACCGGAGGCGACAAATGAGATCTCAGCATATCCCTTGCGGCAATCGTTAACGAATCGCATGCGACGCTCATCGATGGCACGTTCCCTGTAGCCCGTATAACGTACTTCACTCTCTCGGCTCAGGCGACGAAAGAGTTCATCACTTTCGAATTTGGATTTCTGATCCGGCACTACACGGGGCATTTTAAAAATGAAGCGCGGCTTGGGCGGCTCGGCGTACATGCCCATTGTTTCGTAGGCGGGCGGCAACATGCCGGCCAAAGCGTTGGCATCTCCAAGACCTTGATGATGATGCATTCTAGCGGATATTTTAACACTTCAATTCGCGAAAAGAGACTAATAGTTTTGCATTGTAGTCAGCCTAATTTATACGCAAAACTTGTCACTATCTTCTACCTGAACTTTATTGTTTTATGACACGACATCTGCAGATTTCTACCTGTTGACATATGTTCGATTTTAAGCCATTTTAAATTAGGGTACTTACAATTTTAAATATTTACTGGCTACTGCTTAGAGTTGCCATATTTCTTGAAGTTATGCTAAACGTCTTGCAACACTTACACAGGGTGACACAGTGCACAAACAGCTGTCGTTTTGTATTGAAAACATTGCAACGTTTAGCAAACTTAAAATCATTTATATTTTCTTATTCAAAAAGGATAAACATAAAAGATTACAATGTCTCTTGTTGCATACGCTGCCAGTAGTGACGAAGAATCGGATAATGAGGAGGAAACCACAGAAACACAAGTGCAATTAGTTAAAACAACTGTGGAGGTAAACAAGACAAGCAACAACAACACACAAGCCAATATTGCCTCAACAAATGGTCATATTAGTGACGATGACGACGATTATATACCTCAAGAAGTGTCTTTGCAAGAACTAAAGCCACCAGCCAGTGGTCGGCTAATGCTTTCCCTTCCCAAGCCGAAAACAGCTATTGCACCGATGGAGGAGGAGGAGGAGGAGAATGGGGAGCATCCGGACGAGCAAGTAGCCCAAGCATTCGCCAAACTTCCCATGCCACGATCAGCAAAATTGGGAAACACTTTTATTGCCGAGGAGGACGATGAATTTCTGCATAAAAAAGCAATACCCGCGGCAGGTAGTGAAAAATTGGAAAAACCTCCAGCAGCAGCTGTTAAAACGCGGGTGAAAATTAGCATACCGTCCCTCAGAGAATTCGCAGATGTAGATAAGGAGAAGGCGGAAAAACAGCAACAAGGCAAACAAACGGGAGAGAAGCCCAGAAAAGGCTCTAGCTTACTCAGCATATTGCCGCAAGCAAAATCAGAACGTGATTTCGCCAAGAAATCAGATCCACTGCCAGTTAAGACGGCACAGACTAGTTTACCTCCCCCAAAACCCATTGGCAATGCTCCTAAAGCGAAAGCTTCTCCAGCCTTTGTGCCTGATACAGTAAAACAACGACGCGCTGCACATAACACCGAAGGAGTTGATGGTGTTCGGGCTCAACCCAGCAAACCCATTGCAAAATCAGCTAAGCCGATCGCATCCCTCGTCAGTGTCAGTGACAGTGAGGAAGATGAGGAACAGGACAGTGCAGGAGACTTCTTTTCGCTGAACAGTGAACAAAAGCTGCCGGAGGTTAGTAGTAACGAAATTTCCGCCCTGGTCGCAAAACGAGCTGCTAAAATGGTGGAAGCCAGCAACAAGTATTTAACAGAGATTGCACAACGTGAGACTGCCGAGGAAGAGGCAGCTCAATTGCAGGCAGAAGAGCAGCGTGCGGCACAGAAACGTTATCACGAACAACAATTAAACACAGAAGCCATGGATGCACTGGTCGGCAAAAACGCCAAACGGCGTCGCAAGGAAGCCAAGGAGATGCAAGTAATAGATATTTCCGGAACACAAGTTATGCCCGATCGAGAAGAATGGATGCGCACAGCTCTGGCCTCGGCTACCACTTATCAGCCGACCGGTGTACTTACGGATGAAGAGCCTGTAGCCGGTACTAGAAGAAAGCATCAAATCACATATCTGGCGCACAAGGCTAAGGCAAACGAGGCCGAATTGCAGGCCATGTGGTCGGCCAACAGGCAAACTCGTCGAGCCACTCAGAGCAAATACGGATTTTAATATTTCCATTTATTATATATACTATTTTTAACATGAATTACAAATAAACTTAATATTAATTTAAATATGTAGAATTTTTTACTGCAACCATCCCTCGCGCTTTCTTAGCTTGCCGCCCACATAGACGATGGCTGTGCAGAGAAGCAACATAAGCGGCGCCATGGTCACATAGATGGGAATCTGTTGTGGATACTCGAGTGTCATGCATATCATAACTTGGGATGTTATGGTCAACAGAACGCCGCCAATATTCCATTTATAGAGAAAGAGCAAATCAGTCAGTCGATTCAGGTTGCGCCACTTTCTTATAAACTTTATTAGCACGTAAATGATGAGAATGCAATCGAAGAACCAAAGCGGCGTAAAGGTGACAAACCAATTCCATGTTGTGCGAGGATCCAAGCGCAGGCAGAGTAATATAAGGAACACTAAAACTATGAACCATGTAAAGAGCGCACGATGTGCCAGAGTCATTTTTTATTTATTTAAATTGCATTCTCCGTTCTCACAACTTGTAAACAAAAACTTTCGAATATCGTATCGACCATTCTTACGGTATTTGTATATCGATATCGATTCATGCCGCTAGCTGATTTCTGGCGAGGTGGCAACTTTGAAACTGCTGCAAGTAGAAGAAGATAATTGACGTGTCACTCGAAAAAAATCTTGCAATTGGTGTGTTTTTTGTTAAATAGTTAATTAAATCAATTGTAAACATATATTAGTTGTTGTATATTGTAACCGAAATATTAACAAGCATTTTTTCAACATTGAACGCAGCCAAGTGCCACGCACTATTATAATAGGGTCACGTCAAAGAAACGCCGACCAAGAGTTGAGACACCGCCACGGCAGCAGGAAAGATAAAGCTACAAAATGCTGACAAATTTCGAATCGAAGTCCGCCCGAGTTAAGGGTCTTTCATTTCATCCAAAACGACCCTGGATTCTGACCAGTTTGCACAGCGGTGTGATCCAGCTATGGGATTACCGCATGCACACACTGCTGGAGAAGTTCGATGAGCACGATGGCCCGGTGCGCAGCGTGGCCTTTCATCAACAGATGCCACTCTTCGTATCTGGCGGAGATGATTACAAGATTAAGGTGTGGAATTACAAGCAGCGTCGTTGCATTTTTACGCTATTAGCGCATTTGGATTATGTGCGCACTGTGGCATTTCATCATGAATATCCATGGATTTTGAGTGCTTCTGATGATCAGACTATTCGCATCTGGAACTGGCAATCGCGTAACTGCATCTGCGTGCTTACTGGCCATAATCACTATGTGATGTGTGCTCAGTTCCATCCCACAGAGGATCAGATTGTCTCTGCCTCGCTTGATCAAACTGTGCGCGTTTGGGATATTTCGGGATTGCGCAAGAAGAACGTAGCTCCTGGTCCTGGTGGTCTTGATGAGCACCTAAAGGGTCATCCAGGCGCCACAGATTTGTTTGGACAAGCCGATGCAGTGGTCAAGCATGTGCTGGAAGGACACGATCGTGGTGTTAACTGGGCCAGCTTCCATCCAACTTTGCCGCTGATTGTTTCCGGTGCCGACGATCGCCTTGTGAAGCTTTGGCGCATGAATGAGTATAAGGCTTGGGAGGTGGACACATGCCGTGGACACTACAACAATGTGTCCTGTGTGCTCTTCCATCCGCGCCAGGATCTTATTATCTCCAACGGAGAGGATCGCAGCATTCGCGTCTGGGATATGACCAAGCGGCAGTGTCTCTTCACATTCCGACGCGACAACGAACGTTTCTGGATTATGGCCGCGCATCCAACACTGAATTTGTTTGCTGCCGGTCACGATGGCGGTGAGTAAAGATCTATTCCATATTGTTATTATGTGTATATACATCGTTACATTTTTTTTTGCACTCTCCAGGCATGGTCGTCTTCAAGCTGGAGCGTGAGCGTCCTGCTTATGCTGTGCACGGCAACATGTTGTACTATGTGAAGGATCGTTTTCTCCGCAAGCTAGACTTTACCACTACAAAGGATACGGTGGTCATGCAGTTGCGTCCCGGCAAGTCTCCCGTGTACAGCATGTCGTATAATCCTGCATTGAATGCAGTTCTCATTTGCACACGCACAAACAACTTGGAGAACAGCACCTATGATTTGTGTCAAATTCCCAAGGATAGTGAAAGCGAAAGGCAGAATGAATCGGATAGCAAACGCAGCTCGGGCATCACAGCTATTTGGGTGGCTCGTAATCGATTTGCCGTGCTCGATCGGAACCAGCAGCTGGTAGTGAAGAACTTCAAAAACGAGGTCACCAAAAAGATACCCACATTCTGTGAGGAGATCTTCTATGCAGGCACGGGCATGCTGCTCATTCGTGATCCCGAATATGTAACCCTTTACGAGGTGCAACGTCTGGTTTCTGTGGGAAGCATTAAGTTGGCCAAGTGCCGTTATGTGGTCTGGTCACCAGACATGTCACTGGTCGCTCTGCTCTGCAAGCACTCTGTGACTATCTGCGATCGTCGCTTGCAATACCTGTGCACCGTCCAGGAGAACTGCCGCGTCAAATCCGGTGCCTGGGATGAGTCTGGAGTGTTCATTTACACCACCAGCAATCATATTAAATATGCAATTACCAATGGAGATCATGGCATTATTCGCACTCTGGATCTGCCTATCTACTTGACACGCGTCAAGGGCAATCAAGTCTTCTGCTTGGACCGCGAATGCCGCACTCGTGTGCTACACATCGATCCCACGGAGTACAAGTTCAAGCTGGCACTCATTCAGCGCAAATACGATGAGGTATTGCACATGGTTCGCAACGCACGTCTTGTTGGCCAGAGCATCATTGCGTATCTGCAACAGAAGGGTTATCCAGAAGTGGCGCTGCACTTTGTCAAGGACGAGAAGACTCGCTTCGGTCTGGCTTTGGAATGCGGCAATATTGAGATAGCCTTGCAGGCGGCGAATGCCTTGAACGACAAGGACTGCTGGGATCGCTTGGGCCAGGCTGCTTTACTCCAGGGCAATCATCAGGTTGTCGAAATGTGCTATCAACGTACCAAGAACTTTGACAAGCTAAGCTTCCTCTATCTGATTACTGGCAACCTAGAAAAACTAAAGAAGATGAATAAGATTGCGGAGATTCGTAAGGATATCTCGGCACAGTACCAAGGTGCCTTGCTCCTAGGTGATGTCAAAGAGCGCGTGAGCATTCTCAAGAACTGTGGACAGCTATCATTGGCTTATCTTACAGCAGCCACACATGGTTTTGATGAGCTTACTGAGTCCCTGGGTAACACAATTACCGGCGAAGGCAGCACTCTGCCTGAGATCAATCCTCAAGCGCAACTGCTGCAGCCACCAGTGCCCATACAACAGTTGGAGACCAATTGGCCACTGCTGTCCGTGTCCAAGGGCTTCTTCGAGGGTGCCATGGTTACACGTGCCGGCTCCAGTGCAACCGCTCGCCAGGCACTTAATATCAATGCTGACGCAGCTCTGCAGGACGAACACGTTGGTGGCGGTGATGGCTGGGGTGCAGATGCAGATCTTGGCCTGGGTGAAGACGAAGATGGCGATGAGGAGATGCACGATGCTTTGAGTAATGATGAGGCACAGGATGATGGTGCTGGTGGTGGTGGCTGGGATGTAGGCGATGATGATCTGGAGGTGCCGCTCGAATTGGCCTCCAAAATTAAGGCATCGGCACTTGACAGCAATTATTATGCAGCTCCCAACAAGGGGCAATCCCCCGCTCAGCACTGGGCCAACAATTCGCAGCTGGTGTTGGATCACGTGAAGGCTGGTGCCTTCGAGAGCGCTTTCCGTCTGCTTAACGATCAGTTGGGCGTGGTTAACTTTAAACCATTTAAGACGCTCTTCCTTCAGAACTATGCCTGCGCAAGGACCAGTTACACGGCTAATCCCAATCTGCAATCCCTGACTGGTTATCCGTTACGTAACTTTGCCGAAACTAATCCCAAATTACAGCGTCCGGCAATGGGAATAAAGCTTAACGAGCTGGTGTCCCGCCTTCAGGCTGGATACCAGATGACCACATCTGGCAAATTTAGCGAGGCGATTGACAAGTTCCACTCGATATTGATCAGTATTCCACTGCTGGTAGTGGACACCAAACTGGACACAGCCGAGGCACAGCAACTGTTAAAGATCTGCTCCGAGTATATTGTCGGTCTAAAGATGGAGACAGTGCGCAAAGGCATGCCCAAGGCAACGTTGGAGGAGCAGAAGCGTCTTTGTGAAATGGCTGCCTACTTTACCCACTGCAAACTGCAGCCTGTCCATCAGATTCTCACACTCCGCACCGCACTCAATATGTTCTTCAAACTAAAGAATTACAAGACAGCCGCATCGTTTGCTCGCCGCCTGCTGGAGCTGGCTCCCAGGCCCGAGGTGGCACAGCAGGTGCGCAAGATATTGCAGGCATGTGAAGTGAATCCCGTCGATGAGCATCAGCTGCAATACGAGGAGTTCAATCCATTCAATATCTGCGCCATCAGTTGGAAGCCGCTATACCGTGGCAAACCCGAGGTGACCTGTCCCTTCTGTGGCTCCGCCTATGATCCCCAATACAAGGGCAGACTCTGCACAGTGTGTGAGGTCAGTCAGATTGGCAAGGATTGCATTGGCCTGCGCATTTCTCCGCTGCAATTCCGTTAGACGGACAGACACATAACCATTTGATTTACGCAGAATTTCCATGCAACTTTTAATTGTATTTTTAGTGCTATGTCTATTAAATAAACATATTGAATATCTACAATATATATAATATACTATACCATTCATCAGAAAAGCAACAAAAATAAACTTTTTATTAAAAAGTTTGGTATTTTAGAAGTGGGAATTGTTAATAAGTTCGAGATATAACCTATATTATTGGACATTATAATGCGATTCAGTTTGCAGGTGTCTCAAATGATTACTTAATCATTCCCTTTAAATATGTAAATCAATGGATTTGTCATAGAGCTCGTCATGATGGAAATAATGGAATTATTATGCGTAAGTTTATTGTGTGTTTCGAGTTTAAATATAAATATAATATATATGTACGTCACTATAATTTCATTTTACATTAAAATGCTTTGTTTAATTATTAATACCATACAATCATACGTTAAGTAATTTTACTAGGTGCTAAAGCTAATACTAGGGAGCATTTTCATCGTTCGCATCTAAATATATATATATATAATCGAATCTCGCAATTGGTGGCAAGTTTTAGTTTAGTTTTCCATAAAGTATTGAGTATTTGCAAATTGAGTCTCATGCTGCTGTTGCTGTGACGGCGTCGATGATGCCGTCCAAAAGTCCAACTAACGCCGCCACATACTGGCGCCCACACCAATGCCGCCAGAGGCGACACCACGACGCACAGCCTCCATCTCATCCTGGCGATTGTCACGATAGGCACGCTTGGTGTCCTCAAATTCACGCAAGCGTTGATTGTACCGATCGATTTGGTCACGCAGAATCGCATCCTCGTGCATCGCTCTGCGTTCGTCATATTCCAAGCAGCCAACACCATCGAGCCGTTCCAGGTCAAGCCAGCCTCGGAAACGTACGCAAACGCCGTTCATAATGAAGTACGATTTGATGTGCACCTTGCCATGCTCTTTGTCAAAGTCGCATTCCTTGTCGTGGAGGTAGGGATTCTGATTGGCATTGAACACCAGTTGAAGATTTGTCCCCGATGCCACGAAACTCGTCTCGGTGTGTCCCTCGCGACATCCGTTCATGAAGCGCACCTGCCGCTCCTCAATGCTGCGCTCCCGATAGCCGGTGTACCGAATCTCACTCTCACGACTAAGGCGACGGAAGAGCTCGTCACTCTCGAACTTGGATTTCTGATCGGGCACAACCCGAGGCATTTTAAAAATAAAACGGGGCTTTGGTTGTTCGTAGAGTCCAATGGTGTCGTAGGGTATCATGTTTGCCAGTGCAGCAGCTTCGTTCATCATTTTGAAATAGTTTTCTTTGGTCACACAACACAACAAGCTTAAGCCGTAGCTTCAGTTTTTGGCGCTTTATACTTAATTGCCTTAATTTATATATTTTTAATTACAATTTGATGCTGCAACGCAACGCACAACGCATACAACAAAAAATACTTGCGGTTTTGTTATACTAACCGATAGATGGTGGTGGTTGGTCGATATACAACGTATGGTTTGGCGTTGCCACTTCTTTACAATTTCAAGCAGTCTGGTTGCATTTCAGACCATATGGTTTCAGTGCCAACGCGGTGTTTGTTTACGAGCTGCGATATTAAATTAAATAATATATCCATAGAGACAGGTTATCATGAGTGAAGATCATCCAACGACAGATGATGCTGGTATCAATGAGAAACGCCCTCAGTTCGGCACACGTTTGCTCAAGGATGATGCCGATGTTTTTAAACACAACGCCTGGTAAATATAATGTCCAACGGAACTTTGCTAGCAAAACTTGGGAGCACACACGCCAGCGCAAGAAACCAAGCGGAGCTGGTGAGCGGATACTTACCGATGCGCGTGAGGTGTTCGAGTTTAATGCATGGTATACAGCATACTTAAAGAACTCACAGAGATTTTTTTAATTCGCGATCCTTACAGGGATCACGTGGAATGGGATGCGGAACAGGAGCAAGCAGCACAGTCAGCAGTCGAAAAGAACTCGACTGTCAAGATGAGTGAGGATGA
Source organism: Zaprionus ghesquierei (assembly GCA_018904095.1). Classification (NCBI taxonomy): domain Eukaryota; kingdom Metazoa; phylum Arthropoda; class Insecta; order Diptera; family Drosophilidae; genus Zaprionus; species Zaprionus ghesquierei. The sequence goes on along the minus strand of JAEIGP010000850.1, from coordinate 6,057,662 downwards.
GCGCGACCGGTACCAGTCAAATGCGCCAAAGTTTTGGGATTCGTTTTATGGCATACACGACAACAGGTTCTTTAAAGATCGTCATTGGTTGTTCACAGAGTTTCCTGAGCTTGCACCTTTGACAGCCAGCGAAACGTCAAAGCCCCGCAGTATATTTGAACTGGGCTGCGGTGTGGGAAACACAATATTGCCCATTCTGCAGTACAGCACAGAACCCGAGCTAAAAGTGTACGGGTGTGACTTCTCCGATCGTGCAATTGAGATTCTACGTAACCAGCCGCAATTCGATGACAAACGTTGTAATGTTTTCGTCATGGACGCCACACTGGAGCAGTGGGAGGTGCCATTTGAGGAGAACTCGCAGGACATTATAGTTATGATCTTTGTTCTGTCGGCCATTGAACCGGTTAAAATGCAGCGGGTGTTAGACAATTGCTATCGATACCTTAAACCCGGTGGTCTGCTCATTTTCCGAGATTACGGACGCTACGACCTTGCGCAGTTACGTTTTAAGAGCGGGAAATGCCTGGAGGATAACTTCTATGTGCGCGGCGATGGAACCATGGTATATTTCTTCACGGAAAATGAATTGCGTGACATGTTCAACAAGGCAGGGTTGAAGGAAGAGCAGCTGATTGTGGACAGAAGGTTACAGGTCAACCGTGGACGATGCCTTAAAATGTACCGTGTGTGGATACAGACGAAATTCCGAAAACCTCTGTAATTGCGACCACTTTCCCAACAGCCCACAGCGCTATCTATTCGATTTGTATTCGTTAGTTATGGCACTCGTCGCATTGCGTCAGTCTCAAACAGCTTTTCCACTCGTCCTTAACCCATGGGGAGCTTTTTCTCCAAATACACATAACAGTTTGGAAAGCTGCAAGTTTTCGCAGTTGGCTAAAAACGTCGTAAGTGAAAATTTTCCTTGTGCTGCGTAAATTTAATTCATTTAATAAATTAATTGTAATATACATAACTCTGGAATATGTGTTGTCCATGTAAATGTGCATAAGGATTATAATTTTAAAAAAGAATTAAATCAAAACGCCGAATCGAATTTGATAAACGAAAATGGTGTTGTGTAAAATTTCATTGATTTTTCCTTAACAAGGGGAAAAACTTGTACATGGAAAATTGAAGTGTGCTTACACTAAAATCGTTTTGATTTCTTATCGTATTTCAATGTGGATTTCAAGTGCGCCTAAGAGTATGCAATATTAATTGCTGTGGAATTTCGTTTTTCATGTGTATTCAATGAACAATATAGTCCACCCACCCACAAGTTGTGGGTGTTGTTAAAACACAGGGTGCACTTTGGGAGTTTAATTAAGCCGCCTTCTAATATAGCATATAATCATAACGAAAGTTATACTAAAAATAGTTTGAAACTATTTTTATATTCTCTATTCACAACAGTTTCATCACAGAGCCAGAAAATTCCCTGTTTTACAGCGCTGCTGCAAAAGGCTGTCGTGGCAAGTGGCAAGTGGAACCCGCACATACACACACACTAACACACCAACACATACCCCACTTCTGTGAACCGCAGCCGAGCCGAGAGTAAGAGAGGGGACGTTTGTCTGTGTGTCTGTCAGCGTGCGAATGCGATGAGGTTGAGAGAAAATTCATTGACGAATAGCGGAAAAAGCTTCTAACGGAGAGCGACAGCGAGTCGACACAGAAAGAGAGCGAGAGAGAGAGAGAAAGAGAGCAGCGTGACAAAGAGAACGCGTGAGTGTGTGAGAGAGCCTTGCCATCGATAACAAAAACAACGAAACGCCTTAGTTGCGCTGCACCTAACACTTGCCCCTCTCCTGCATTCCACAAGCATCAACCGCAGGCGCTCTCTAAGAAAGACGTTAGGCAAGTGCATAAAAAGTCCACGGACACGGACACAGTCGCCGCGACGTAGACAACCAACGACGGTCGAATTTGTTAAACCAACGACAACAAAAGCAGCAGCAGCAACGTCTGTTACACAAACAACAAGCGAAGCAACAGCAGCAGCAACAACAACAACAAAGCAAACACTATGTAAGTGATGGAAATTATCGATTTCTCTTTTTCTGACCGTTTGCACTGAATGCAAACAAAAGGAATTAAAATGCGTACGCCCACAATAAATGGTATACAACGCAAATAGTCCAGTCCCAAAAGTCCGTTTCATCATGCAGTGCAAAACTGGTGTCCGTCTCCGTCCGCCCGTACCCATGTCCGTGTCCTTCTCTGCGTTTAGCATCACATGGCATTTTCCCGTACCGCAAAATCGATAAAGTTAAACACAAGTTGGCGTGCCCTCATGACTTAGTCATGCGAGCGAAAAAGAAAAAGCCTTTTAAAAATTCGATAATATGTACATTTGTATATATAACATACTTTTCAGAACACGGAAAATTCTTGATAATTAATCACTTTACTTGGCGTATATCGATTTTTATTTCGATATTATTTTATACTATTATTGTTTTGTTTTGCAACCCTCTAAGCCGCACACCGATAACACAGCTCAGTCATGGGCAAGAAAGATAAGAAAGACAAGGAACAGTAAGTGCCCACGCTCTTTGCGTAGCCCGGCTAGAACTCGAGCACCTTATCAATGCCAATACATATATACACGTATATATAGAAGCATATGTATGTATCTGTTGTACATGTTGAAACTACATACATGCATACATCATCATGCGTAATCGAATAGCCCAAGTCCCCGTACTTAATTTGACATCTCCGTGGGGAGTTGATTAGCCACAACGGATGCCAATTATCGATGACTAATGAAGTGTCGCCTTCTTATGCTCTTTCTCTCCTTCTCTCTCTCTCTTCTTCCAATCTCTCTGTTTCCCCCATGTAGGGCGGATGCTGCAGCAGCTGGTGATGCACCACCAACCGATGGACCGCCAGCCGGCGAGGGAGGTGATGGTGAGATTGTGGGCGGACCACGCAACCCGCAACAAATTGCGGCACAAAAGCGTCTGCAACAGACACAAGCCCAAGTCGATGAGGTAAGTCTTGGCGTGTAACTCAAATCTAGAGTCTAATGAACCCTACTCTATGTTGTCGATTCACGCAGGTCGTCGACATTATGCGCACGAATGTCGAGAAGGTGTTGGAGCGCGATGCCAAACTCTCTGAACTGGACGATCGTGCCGATGCATTGCAACAGGGTGCCTCGCAGTTCGAACAGCAAGCGGGCAAACTAAAGCGAAAGTTCTGGTTGCAGAACTTAAAGGTCTGTACAATGAGCATGCCTAGTTATTGTAAGAATATATAAGTACACACTCTCTATCTCACTCTCTCTTTCTCTTTGCAGATGATGATTATAATGGGTGTGATCGGACTGGTCATTGTAGGCATCATTGCAAGTAAGTTTTTCGTGCGGAAATCCCCCAATTACCTTCTTGAACTTCTTCTTGCTCATGCCACATTCCACCATAGTCAACACAGAAAATACAAAAACATCCACACACACTCACACACACACACCAGTTCTCAATACTCTCTTTCTCCAAGAAACTATCCCAAATTGATATTATTTTATTTTTTATAGTTTTAAAAAACTACAATCTTAATTTAGCTCTGATTTAGCTTTAATTTGTAAACACACAACTAAATTCGTTTGTTTTTTTATTCCGCAACGTTTTTTTCTCTAGGTAACTTTATGTAGATTGCTAAAAAACAACCTAACATATCTATAAGAACTATATAGTAACTTAGTTACACTGCAATGCTATCGAAAATCTGCCCAACAATATCAAATTCGACTCTCATTTAACAACCGCTACGAGTAGAGCAAAACTCACAGTCCAACTGTCGTACGTTTGATGATCGTTCGCTTCGGTACTGAATTTGAAATTGACGCCTTACGAAACTCCCTCAAAATTGTTGTCATTTGAAAAGAAAAAACAAAAACGAACGAAACCCGAACGATCGATCGAGCAATAAAGCATCTAATGTACTTAGCATATCATGCGATCCAACAACCAAAAAAAAAAAAAAAAAAAAAAGAAATATAAATTTTTATATATAAATTATAAAAAAAAACTTCAACATCATCTGGTTCCATACGATACCATACGCACCAGGTTCGCTAATTTGATTTAAGGCCGTGTGTTATTGTTTTGTTTTTTCATTTTCGTTATAATAATGAATACCCTGTAAAATAGCCGTTTCGTTGTCTATGTGTGTTGCTCTCTTTCTCTATCAGTGTGTGTGTGGGCCGATACGCTTAAAATGCAGCCACCCATACACCCTGTGTCCGCTTAGAAACAACAACTTGAGTCGAGTAAATTTGAACGAAACTACGATATTCATTTGTACCCGTAATCTGTAGAACCCTAGGAATAGTTAGCTATACATGCAGTGAATCCGTATGTATCCGTAATCTATGTGGTTTGTTTAGTGTATTGTTTACAGTTTGTTTTCGTTGCGTACTAGTCTTTAGATATCCAACAACAAAAACTACTTGAACTTCCCGATATTATAGTATTTGTAGATAAAAAGAAAATAGAACTCGCCTCATACGAGGCCAACGGCAAATGCATAAAGTACTGCAGAGTTGTTTATATGTTCTATTTTAATACAATTTTTTAATGTTTTGCGATTATTTTACTGTCAACCACCACAATCCACACAATCCACACAATCCACATGGTTCACAATCCACTCAACGTCCACGTCCACACTTATTGTACACTCACCAAAAGTTTTTTCCAACATTTACAGAGAAAGACGAAGAAAAATAAATAGTCGAAACTTTAGCGAAATCTAACATTATAAACAATAAGTTATTTTCAAAAAACAAGAATTCAAATATCAATTTTATGTTTTAATTGTTGAGGTAAAAACGAAGAAAACTATAATATTTTGTCAGTCATCTGAGAAATATTATTGCTAGGTGCACAATTCACAAGATCTCACTAATCATTTCTAGTAGTAGTTGCTAATCTACACACATACACACACACACACACACACACACACATACCCAACTTATACACACTAACTAAGCAACTACATACATATGTATGTATGTGAAAGTGAGAAAAATTTTGGTTTCGTTTTAATGGCTTGTCTCGAAACTGCAATTGAAATCTCAAATCGCAAATCTCTCGTAGAACCTTTCATGTCGGATGATGCTGCTGCTCCTCCACCTCCTGCTTTGCAGCAGGTTCATGCATCCGCACCAGTAGCATCAGCACCAGCAGCATCAGCACCAGCATCAGAATCAGCACCACCACCACACCACACACTCAAATCCGAACCACCAACGACACTCGAGAAAACTCCATTGGCTGAGAAATTGACCGATGACCCACCGAGTCCGACGGATGACGTGGCGACAGGACAATAAGAACGCTAAAAACCAACAACCAACCAAAAAACCAACAACAGCACAACAAAAACCATAGCAACAGCAACAAAAGCAACAAAAATAGAACCAAAATCAAAAACATTTGCACACAGTAACAGAAAAATTCGCAATAACCAAATACGTTAACTATCGAACACTGTAAGCAACAGCAACAACAACAACAATTTACATGGCTTAACACGTGCGCTTTATCGATTATTAATCGAACTATCATTTTAGCTGCATGTGTGTGAGTTAATCGTTAACGTTTATCGTACGCAAAATTCGTTTGTTTGTTTCCATTGTTATAATTTTGTTATTATTATTGTTATTATTATTATTACTATTATTATTGATGTTGTGATAATTATGTTTATCATATTTTCGATGGACAATTTAACCATCATTTGAAATGCACCAACAGTTTACCAGGGGACCGAAAAATAAATTTCAAATCAAATTATGAAAACTTCTACGCTTATCTAAATCGATGACTTGCATTTGTCTAGATGTAAATATCATACATACATATATAGAGCATTATTAGCTCATTGTGTGCTTGCACATAAACTAATTACTCACCATAACAACCGTGCAGCCCAAGCAGTCCATTAAAGTGTATATTATATATATTTAATGTACTTTTATCGTGTTATTGCATATCGATGTAATTGTCATTCAATTGATCCACTCGCAATGAAACCACATCTTTTATGCCGTCAACTAACACACTACTTTCTCTTTCTCCTCCACCCGCCCATACACACGTGGCCTATAGATAAACTAGGCCTAATAGGGGGCGAACAGCCGCCGCAGTATCCACAGTATCCGCAATATATGCCTCCACCGCCGCCGCAGCAACAACAGCCCGCGGCCGGAGGACAGTCGGCGTTGGTCGATGATGGTGGAGCCGGAGCTGGAGCTGGAACTGGGGAAGCAGGACTGGCGGGAAAAGCGGATCACGGTGGCGCATAAAACAAAAACATAAATGGCATTTACTTGTAAAGCCAATTAATAGGTGGACGTTTCTTGACAGTGAAAAATAATATAAACAAAAAACAACAAAAAGTAAATGAATAACAGAAAACATAAACTCAGTTACTCTAGAAAGAAATCTTAATAATTGCAAAGAAGATTGATTTCTACTAACAGAGGAAAGAGGAAAACATTTTAAGTAATTATGACTCATAATATTAATAATAATTATAATACAACAATCTAACAGACGCTCCGGACAAATTAAAATTGTTGCTAATTTGTTTATGGTTACATTATCTCATGCATATACTTATATACGTATATACAAACCAAATATATATACAAAGTACATATACGTACGTATATACATATATAAATAAACGCTATGCTATATATGTATACAATATAGTATATATGTATACATACTATATTGTACTTAATACTTATCGCCCGTGCTGGCAACAAGGAGCGCCAGCACCTGGCTAAGGTTAAGGTTGCTTCCCAAAAAATTTTCGCAATCGCAGCTCTTTGAACTCAGTTTCCTTATCTAATAATAACGAAATGATAAAAAATAAAAAAATACAAAAACTTTCGGAAGCATTTCGAACAAACGTAGACAAAATCTAAGCTTTTGTTCCTATGAAAAACAAAAAAAATATATTTGAAATGTATAATCCAAAAAAGAAACAACAAACGGCAAAAAAAAATCTTATTAGAGATAAAACTATATAAATGTATACATAAAAGTTTACTGTGCAACATATTAAAAAGCAAACAACGTAGCGAAAAGAACAAAAACATTTAGCAGAAATATACAATAATATTGTTTTGCAGTTTTCGGTTTAGAAAAGGAATGAAAAAAAGAGTAATAAAACAAAAACAACAAATAACTGATGAATACCAAACAGTTCAACGATTAAATTAAGCGCTTCTCACAATTTGTTGACAAATATGTGAATCGGTCTGATTTGACAACCAGCAGCAAAGGAATTATGATATATGTATATGTATATTTCAATGTTATAAATTATGAAACAAAAACCAAAAAATTAAAACATATTTGACTAATGATCGAAGGCATACATAATGATTATACTATATTGAACTTCTAACATATATTGTACGTTATGGTATATAGGGATAGCACTTCATGTTCTTCACGTTTAACCAAAGCTAGCGAACTCAAATCGTAAAACCAAGACACTCACAATCTCATCTTTCCAATATGCAGTTCAACGGGTAAGTGAGAAAAGAAAAACTCACTAATAGAACTTGAATTGTTCCGCAACACTAGCACACATAAACATATAAACAAGTTAAAACAAAAAAAGAGTGTGGCACAAACGGAAAGTAAGAAATAAATAACGAAACCAAAGAAGAAAATACATTAATAATACATAATCCAACAAAAATGTGCAGGTATTTTTAGCAATATTCGTAGCGTGTACAATATGTCGCCAATTGCTTAATAATATTGATAGATTCGTTCAATTGTCGACCCACTAAACACAACACACACACTCTCATATGCATATAACATACATATATACATAACCTCAAACACACAACCATGGCTAACTAACTTGGCTAAACTATTCAACTAACATACCCTAAATTAGCAACCGTTTGTTTTTGTGCAGTAAATAGAAATGTGTTTCGACCTAATTTAGTTCTATCCCCGATTATTGAATACAATATATATATATACGAATATATGTGTATGTAACTTACCGGAATAAAGACAGAAAGAAAACAAAGAATATTATGTCTATAACAATTGTGTGTGTATATGTTTCAACAAATACAAGAAAATAAACAAAAATATAGAAAAGCACTCTGTAGTGAACAAAAAAGAGAAGGTGGCTAAAAAAAAAAAAAAACGAGATGAGGAATAGAAGAAGATACCGTAAACCAAACAAAATGTGGAAAACTAATAGAAAACAAGATGAAGTCGATATATAATTATATATAAATAAATATATATATATATGAATATATATACCTTATATAAACAATAATAATACTAATTAATTTAATGATTAATTGCACCCAAAAAATACATAATTATTTAAATAAATAAATAAACAAAAACCATACACTTGGGCGATCGTTTGAATTTGAAAAATGTAAAAAGTACGTTGAAGTACTTCAAAATTTAAAGTATCAAAAATTTTTCGAGCGAATATAAAATACTACTGCATATAACAAGTTCACATTATTATATTTTTTTATGACGAACCACGAATATGACTTGGTCTGGCTACACAATCTGGCCCAAGCGGCCAATAACAAATGTGCCTCTGACATCGTTATGAACATCGGCATCCTGGCCAAGCTTTACCGACAGGCGCGTCTTTCCATAATAGAGGTAAGTTCACAAAATGTTTAGTTTCCACACAGTGTGTTTATTAAAGATCGTTCAGTTAAAGACAATAGAATCATAAATACGGGTACAATATAAGCATGTCCTGCCTGTGCGCGCTCAGCTACAAGACTAATTTGTAGCGATAAGCCAAAATAAAGAGCGTAACAAAAGCTACATGCATAGATACTTTTCTTATAAACTACATATGTATAACTTTACAACAATTTTTCGATATCCTTGGCAATGTCCATAGGATCAGTCGTGGGTGCATAACGATTGATTGGAATGCCCTCCTTGTTGACCAAGAACTTGGTGAAATTCCATTTGATGCCGCTGCCCAAGGTGCCAGTCTGCTTGGACTTCAGGTACTTGTACAGCGGTGCGGCATCATCTCCATTGACATCCACCTGCAGCCAGCCAAACGAGATTATCTCATCAATCAATCATATCAGGGCAATATCAGTTTACATACCTTGGCAAACACTTCGCCAATGTCGGCCTTTGAGTCACGCAAATGGCAGACCATAGCTTCACCATCAGCTTCGGGCATTTGAGAGCCAAACTGATTGCATGGGAAGTTCAGAATGGTTAGGCCACGTTCGCCGTACTTCTCCTTCAGATCGGTCAATTTTTGGTAATTATTCTTGGTCAGGCCGCACTTGGAAGCAATGTTGACCACCAGCACAACCTTGCCCTTGTACTTCTCCAACGATACATCATTGCCGTGTGTGTCCTTGACGGTGAAGTCGTAAATGGACGATGCGTTCTTGTAATCTCCTGCAGACATATCGAGCTGGAAACGAAAAGAAAATGGAATTAGTAACAGTCATAGTAATATGTTCGAAAGGGCAAGCAAAGAAATCGAAATTTTGATAGAGTCAGACGAAAGGATTGAAACAACAAGCAGCAACAGAAGGCAAAGCACAACAAAGTTTTTAGTTTCGCATTATAATTAGAATTATGATTAGTCCAATAACTACAGACTACAGACACACAGTGTAACACAGTACTCACGGCAGCTGTTGAGTACTGTGACTTGCTGATAGCTGGATCCGCACTGCAATAAACACTGCTGGCAACTGGGACTAACGGCAGAAGGACAACACAGTAGCGACGACACTGATTCAACTGAACTGCGGCCAAAGCCTGCGCGGCGCCAAAGTTTCTGGTTGTCTGATTGAGGCACCTGTACGCCTGGCGCGATATGCTCTGAATGTGTCTAATATTCATATTTAATAACAAAACTGGAAATAGCCATATCGTAATCAGCACGTTACTTCTGTATATTATCAGTCATTAGCACACAACAATTGGAACTAGCAGAGACGGCAGACGAGAGTGCCTTGTCATGGTCGCGAATGCATAATTCATGAAGGTCAAAGTCGTATCGAAATTACAGATGAGTCAACCAATGGTCGTAGTATAAACACTCAGTGTTGCCAACTTTCCGGGTTCCCGCCAAAACAAGCCTATGCGTATAAGTCATGTATGGTTATTTAGCTTTATTTCGGCTAAAAGCTGGCAGCACTAGTGCATCTACGTATGGGAAATGCGTGCACATGGTGCGTGAGAGAAATTGCGTCAACCCATTAATTATTCCCAACGAGCGACAGTTTTAAGCATGCAAACGAGTTCATTTGTTTAAAAGTAACAATTGTCACAGCAATTGGCGATTGACGATAAATGAAAGTGTAATTACTTGCATAGTTAAGTAGATGTAGGTACCCAAGGCCGTGGCCAGCGCACCGAACAGAATGGATATAATTGATCTTCCAGCCATATTTCAAATTCACAATTTCACAATAATCGTTTTAAATGGATAATTATATTCTACGTATTCAGTCTTTGTTTAAATATTTTCGTATATTGAGAGTGTGGGCAACTGTGCGCGAATAAGAAACTGCAAGCTCACGCTGATATGCATACAATGAGCGAGGGGTTCAAAGTACAAAAGGAAAGAAAAAATGTCACTTGTTATGTTCTTTGGCCACACAATCTTGCTATGAAAATATGCTACAAGATTTACGACTGCGTATGTATTGAGTCTATTGCTTTGCTTACTTATTTCGTAACCTGATTGATTTGAAGAACAAATGAAAACTGTTGCCGGCACTAAGCGAAACACTAATAAATAGGGGGCCGGCGGGCGTAAAGTCGATAACGTTTAGCTGTTATCGATACTTGTATCGATACTTTCACGTTCATGCATTTATTTACAATTTAGTATTTCGGACGAACCAGATAATGGTCATACTTAATATAATTTTCTTCTTTTGTGCTTGATTTTTGTGATAGGCTAGATAAATAATTATGAATGCAAAATTAACCGTGAGATGCAGGGCTTAAAACATAAACTAAGTATTATGCGCGCTTTCGCCAAAGTGTAGAGAGACGAGAAGCAGCGTCTTTTGCAGCCCTTCTACTGCCAACAAGGATACACACATTTCCATACACACGCAACAACACACGAGCGCACATACACACACACAAAACGCAGTTCCACCTACGCATACATAGGCACAATTGCAGTACAGCCTCTAAATGATGCTTTCATCCATAAACAACTCGTTTGAGCAGGATACACACGATGTGGACGCCAACTGCGATGGGCCCGACTTGGATTTTATTTACGCCGATGTGGATAGCTATCAAAATGAAATCGCCGAGCTCTACAGCTACACGGAGTTCAGTGAATTTCAAATGAATGTCAAGGCGTTCGAGGATCAAATGGAGTTGTATGATTTGCCACCCAACTGGCAAAAGCAGGACGCCAGCTCGCAACGGAGCATTGTGATGAAACTTGTCGATCAACTTGAAGTATCGGACCGCACCTTTCGTATGCAGGCGGCCCGTTGCATTCTCTATCTGGCGCAGGGCTGTTGGGCTGAAGTGCAATCCGACGAGGAGCAACATCAGAACACGCGTGATAATGTCATTGTGCTCTACGAACTGGGCGTGTTTTCTTCCTTCATTGATTTGCTCAACATGGAGTTCGAAACTGCATGTTCACCGGACATTGTTGCGGTCAAGATAACCAATGTTACTCTGGTGGATTCGACGGATATGCGAGTAATTCTCTCGGTGCTGTATATCATAACAGAGACAATACGTGATGAGCGCGAGAAAGGCAGTGAGGATTACAAGCAGCTGGCCGAGTCCTTTGTGCAGGAGATCAACAGTCCGCTGCCTGACGGCGAACTTCTGGCTGTCAAGCTGCTGGGCATGATAACGCGTTTCTGTAGTGGTGCAGCACCTCAGTTTCCCATGAAGAAGGTTGTGCTACTACTGTGGAAGGTCTCGCTGTTGGGTCTGGGAGGCATGGATGTCCTTAAGAACCTAAAGAATGAGTACAGAGTTAAAGCCGGTCTGGAACCGATCACCGAGGACACATTGGAGGTTACTAAATGCATGCGTGCCAGCTCCCCGCCCGCCACAGCGACAGACATTCTGGAAAATCAGTATCCTAAACGCAATTTCAAGTAAGCATTCAGGTATTTTCTATTATTCACTTTGCTCACTTTTCCTACTTGTTACAGGCGATCATTGATGAAGCAACGCTTCTTGGACGAGCCCGAACAAATTGATATGGACCAAATGGGCAATGAGGGAGGGCCGAATGCCAATAACGGCAATTCAACAGCTAGCACTGGCACAGGCAACGGCGAGGATGAACTGTCCCAATATTACCGCCCCTTCGACGATCCCTCTGCATCAACGTCTGGAAATAGTACATCAACAGCGAATCCAAACAATCAACCGAGTCTCACACAGCCACCGGCAGCTATACCGGCTGTGCAAATAACAGCGCGTTTGCCATGGACACCAAAGGTGCGACAAAAAGATATCGATCAGTTCTTGGATATATCGCGAAACAAATTCATTGGCTACTCGTTGATTGGGGATCATGAAAGTTTGGCTGGTTTACCGCAGCCCATACATGAGGGATTCAAGACACTGCAGCGTCACATGTATGTCAGCCTGGCTGATGTACAGATCAAGAAGGAGGAGGATATTGCACGCAATCCAATCTCGACACATGAGGATGACATTCAGCTGACACCGGCGGAGATACTCTATCAGGCCATATTACCCAATTTGCCGCAATATATGATAGCATTACTAAAGGTATTGTTGGCCGCCTCACCCACCTCCAAGTCGAAGACGGAGAGCATTAACATTATGGCTGATGTGCTGCCCAAGAAAATGCCACTGACAGCGACGCAGTCAACTAAACTGACAGTAGACATGGGACGCCACAAGGAGATCATTGTCAAGGCTGTGTCCGCCATAATTCTGCTCTATCTGAAGCACTTCAAGATCAACCATGTCTATCAGTTTGAGTTCATGTCTCAGCATCTGGTATTCGCCAATTGCATTCCTCTCGTGCTAAAGTTTTTTAACCAGACCATTACGGAGTATGTGAATACCAAGAACTCGATTCCATTGCTCGACTTTCCGTCGTGTGTGATTGGTGAGCAACCTGATTTGAGTGGTGATAGCTTTGTCTATGGCGGCGAAATGTCCGATAAGCCATACTCTTGGCGCAACGTCTTCTCGTGCATCAATCTGCTGCGCATTCTCAACAAGCTAATCAAGTGGAAGCATTCGCGTGTCATGATGCTGGTCGTCTTTAAGTCGGCGCCCATTCTAAAGAAGACACTGAAGGTGCGGCACGCCATGATGCAGCTGTATGTACTAAAGTTGCTAAAGATGCAGACCAAGTACTTGGGCCGCCAGTGGCGCAAATCCAATATGAAGACTCTGAGTGCCATCTATTCAAAGGTGCGGCATCGCCTGAACGATGACTGGGCCTTTGGCAATGATCTTGAGTCTCGTCCTTGGGATTTCCAGGCGGAAGAGTGTACGTTGCGCGCCTGTGTCGATCGCTTTAACTTGCGCCGCTATCCGGAGGCTACACAGAAATGTGGTGCGGGCGGAGGTAACAATGGAACCGCAGCACAAAATGCCGAAAACGCACAGCAATCGAACATGCATGCGGGCAATGGAAGTGCCAACAGCGGGGGCGATAGGGATACCAATGGCTATGGAAACAATGGAAGTAGTGGTGGAGTGACCGCAGGCAGTAACCAACAGAATCAACAGCTCCACGACTATGGCGTCGAGGGAGGCTTTCCCAGTGACGAGATACTTACTCATTCGGATTTTGCATTCTTTGGCCATTCGGGCTGGTGGGATCGCAAGGTGGAACTGACGGATTACTTTAAGGCTAACTATGCCGTCTGGTTGGAGGAGGAAGTTTACAACAGTCAAACCGACTGGGATGCGCTGTAGGGTAAGTAGAGTGCATCTCTATATAGATACATAACTCTCTTTATATAACACTTTTCTTCTGCTTGCAGATTTTGCGCAACGATATTTAAGCAAAAAGTTATTAACAATAATTTTAAGCATATAGAGTTGACATTGATATAATCGAATCTAAACGGAGTCGACACCCCATTTAGGCCCCACCCACACAAAAAATAAGGGCTTGGGCCAGGCATATTACTCATTGAAAAAAAAAAAAAAAAAAAACGAAATAATTAACAAATTGGCAATAAAATATAACTTGTGCATGCAGCTGATCAATAATCAATGGCAACCGATCGACAGAGAAGAGTTCTGTATATTTAAAAGTCGTACATACACTACTTTCAACTTCTAATATATATTATATATTTATTGTATTTATTTTCTTTAATTCAATTCTTGTGTTCGCGCGGCACGAAACTCATCCCGTTCTAACTTGATCTCCCAGCAAATGCGAGAGAGACGGAAATGCAATAAAATAAATAAACAAAAACATAACCGCCGATCTTTCGTTTCCTTTCTCTTGAGAAGTTAATAGATAATGTGTATTTTACATGCCAATTCAAAGGAGTTACATTAGAGGTCCGTAGGTCTTATATGTTATGATCAAACATAGTAGTAGATTATATGAAGTATTTACAAAAGGAATTTTAATCGATCGTCCCTCGATCGATTACATTTAAATTAACATTATATTGAATTCTATTCATGTGATTCAAAATTTAATACATTTTGTTTTTCATTTTTTGTTTTCTGTAGCACAGCTAACCGGATTCCTGAACCATTTTCAATATTTGATGATCTTCTTGATTATCGTCTATATCTGTGTATAGGCGCTATAGAGAATGTATGTCTTTAGACTAGCTTAATCTAATTAACTAACTAGTAGAATATATATGTATAAACAAACAAATATTGTGTTGTTGATTATATAACATGGTGTTTCTGGATCGAGGGGAAGTTTAACCTGTCCTCGTGGCATTAAAAAAAAATATATTAAAAAAAATATTTCTCTCTGTTAAACACAATGTTATGTGTGCCTGTTATGTACATATGATTTTTACAGATTATATCGACTCGAATTATTTTTCTCTACTGCTCCATGGGACAATTGGTGGGCATGGGGCAGTTGTTGTTATTATTACTGCCAACAGTGCTGCCGCCACCGGCCATGTAGAGCATGCCAAAACGCTTCTGCTGGGGTGGACATGCAATTGGGGAGGCTGCGGGCACATCGCAACGCTCCTCGAAGTAGTGCACAATACGCTGTAGAACAAACTTAAATATCTTATCCTTGGCAATTTCCCCATTCAGAAATGTGATATCCTTGCAGTCACGATACTCAGCAAAGTTCTTCTCGTAGTAGGGCCATACGCAGAGCTCAAAGTAGCCGGTTATATCTGGCGGATCATAGACACGTTTCATGCGCCGCTCGTAGCACTTCTCGTAGGGCAGATGAAAGTGATACTTTAGATTACACAACGCCAACAGTTCGGGTTGATTGAAGATCAGAAAGCCCTCAATGATTAGCACATTGATTACGTTGTCTCGCAACTGGGCAGCAAGTGGAACGTTCCGTCGCATGTGGTAATCCCCATGCTGCTGCTGTGGCCCCACTGGGCAATGATGCTGTCGGTGTTGCTGTTGCGCCAGTTGATGTAGCTGATGATGCGGATGCTGGTGAAAATGCTGTTGCTGATGACGCTGTTGCTGTCCCTGATACTGATACCCAGCACCGGGCATGTGCTTTCCATTGCAATGCATCTGATAATAGTTCGAGTACTGTTGTTGCTGCTTCTGTTGCTGTTGTTGTTGTTGCTGCTGCTGCTGTTGTTGGTATTGTTTGGCATAGTGCTCGAAGATGGTTGAACCCTCAGTTAGATCGGAAGGTGGCCCATTGATAATCTGCGCTATGTCTGCCAGCATTTGCTTCATGTCCAGTGAGCTGAGTACCTCATAGTTAACAACGCCCAACTCCTCGACAATTTGATGCCTGCGATCGTCCACAGGCCAAAAGTAATCATCCTGCTGCACCAATTGGACATCACCCACTGTATAGGGTGTATTCCAGAATGGTGCATTGCGTGCTCCCTTGAAATAATCGAACAGGCCGCGCGACAATGTCGTCTTGCCGCCACAGGTGACACCCGAGATGCCAATGACCAGCCACTGTGGCATCGTGATTCCAACTGAATGCCCAGCTCAGCGAAACAGCTTATGATGTTGTTTATTTGTGATAATCACCCCAAGAGTCGCGACCCCACGCTCTCTGCCTTTCTTTGCTATCGCCTCCTTGATCGATCTTCAATTGGTTTTCTTGGCCTTTCTGAAGCTCCAGATGTGATAGAAGGAGAAGAGAGCAATGCCGCCCAGTAAAATGACACCAAACACAGTGGGCACAATAAATGCGTATTTTAGCGAAGGAAAAAACGAACGTATGGGATTACCTAGGGAGAAAGAGACAGAGAGAGAAAGTGGGGGTTGTTAGTCAATTGTGTAACGACCTTGACATTGTCGAGCTATTAATTAACGGGATGAAAACCAACCAATTTCTGTACCTAAAAGATCTATAAACCATACTCGAAACCACCACAAACATTAATTAAAGTTATTGTTAAATTAATTTTGAATTTTGTAAGGTTTTTGAATAAAAACACAAAGTTCTACTATATCACATTATGTTAACTAGTATAAGACTTGGCAATAATTGCGTTTTAAATAACTAAGCCTCCACGGGGCCGGGGCAGGGGCAGGTAGAGCATACATACATACACTTCTATTAACGGCATGCATACATATATATAAACATATGTACATATGCACATGTCGCACGACGAGATTCAATTTGAATCTGCGGCACTTTAATTACTACACAAAAGCCGCATGGCCCCAGGCGACATGGAAGGAAACTGAGATTATTTAATAATAATAAAAAGCCAACACAATATGAGCTTGCTCACAAACATTTGCGCATGCATACATACACATAAACATATATATGACCATATCTTTGGTTTGTTTTGATACTTAACTTACCTTCATCGAGTATCATAAACGGCAGAATCGCTACCCAAAAGAAGTAGTAGAAAAAGACAACAATGGCGATTAGCAAAATGATTTTTCCGAGTTGCGCATTTGAAGCCATAAATAATAGTAATGTTGTTTGAAGCGAACACGCGACCAGGAAACACACACACACTTCAAACTGCGGAGCTTAGGGTTATGTACAAGAAGCACATGTAAAGTACTATATGCATGTATTTATGTACATATGCGGTATTATTATCAACAACTATGACACATGCATACGCAATTTGTTAACAATTTGCCAGCCGCCAAAAACAAACAGGTGGTGCCTCCTTCTCCAATGTCAATTGTTAGTCTCGGTGTAGTTGTTGTTGTAGTTGCAATTGGTTTCGGCTTACATACATGGGTACGTAACTAGTATATTCGAATATAAATATATATATATACCAATGTGCATACAAATATATGTATTTACATGAGCTATGTCGGTGTCGGTGTCGGTTACTGCGTGCGTGCGTGCGTACTTATGTATGTGTATGTGCGTGTTCTAGCTAAACACTCAGTAGCTGAGTTGAATTTTGGGTTTGTCTGCACTGCGCACTTTTTAATTCTTACGTAAATTGTCCGTAACTGCAGTTAGTTTGCCTTGTTCGGCGCACCAAATGTTACATTTGTCTGTGTTAATTTTCTTTAATTGAATTTGAACAGCAAATAATCGTAAGCTCTCAAGCGCAAGCTGTATGCGGCAGATTCGCGTATTAGTTATAAACAAAATACCAGGGATACACGCAACTTGATTGCAAAGTATCGATATGATACAATACTACTATGTGAGTATTGAATTATCGAAAGTTACCAATCGATTTGGCGGCCCAGTCGCAACTACTTGGTATCGTTTGCATAGTATACGCGCGTAAGCGATCAAGAATTTTAAAATCTAATTCGACAAATTCAAGGATTTATTTTGAAAATATAAGCATTAATCTGTATGTAAACAAATCTAAATTTACCTCCATAAATATATATCTATTTACTTCCAGCTGTTTACCTCAAGCTTGTTGTTACCTTGACAACTTAGCAAATGCATAATTAAATTGCGTAATGCATTATTAACAAAGATGACGCGCTCTGTCTACGACGTGCAACAAGATTTTGCATTGAGTTGTGGACTCCGTTCGGAAATCATTTGGGATGCGTAAGTAGTTGAAAATGAATGGTTCTTAAACAATTTATTTATCAGTTTCCCTTTGCAGATTGTCGCCCGATCAGGCTGATATACTAAAACAGAAGATTGAACAACTCATAAGCGATAATGAAACAAGGGGCAAGAAGACGATCGCACGGCAGCGACAGCTAATTTTCGAGAACGTTTGGCAGCAACGAAAGTACACAAATGGCATATTGCTCTCGGCCATTATATATGTTCTTGTGGCCAACGAGGACGATCCGGAGTTGGCAATACATGCCACTAGCTTCAGCTGCCATCCCGTCATACGTACGCGCAAATGTCTGCGAGAGGAAAGCGACTGCGACAGTGAAGCATGCTGCATGATGTTTATTGACGAACACGGACGGGTGTATAACAATTGGAGGAACTATGTCTTCAACAACACATTACCCAGGGGCACAATGATTGCGCCTAGCCAGGGCATCTATAGATTCACTAACGATAGCGAGAATGGGGTCCATTTGATGGTGCATCCCACGCCAGCGTCGCGTGTCAAGCACAAAATACTTAAGGCCGGCGATACAGTGGCCACAGTGAGTGGCTTGGCTTCCACTGTCCCAGTGGCTGCAGCTTTGGCGATGCCCATAGCACCGCCACTACTGCTGGGAGCAACCGTTGTGGGCATGACTGCAGCAGCCTACAGTACCATACGTTCAGTTGGCTCGCTCTACGAACGTCGCCAGTACGGGCAGTCCACATCGTTGCGTGATAGCGAGGCACGCGGCAATTGGCTGGGTGTGGCCGGCGGCGTAGTTGGCCTCGGCGCCACGGGTGCCACCCAAGCTCTCAGTCTGGCTGCTGACGTCAATATGGCTGCTCAGTTAGCCGTGAAGGGCATTAATGTGTCATCGATTGTTTTATCGGGTACAGGAGTGGCCAATGATGCCTATGACATTTATTTGGTATAAAGAATATTAGCGTATTTTAAATATGTAATGAGCTCCTCGTTCAATTGCAGAAAATAAGCGATGATCAGCCGCTAAGTTGCATCGATGTGCTAAGGCTCGCCTCCAGCTTGATTATCTTCACACATTCTATAAACAATCTGCGCTTGGCCAGCAAAGTGACCGACGGCTGCACCCTGCGTCACACAGTGAGCCATGAGACAAGGTTGGGATCTATTACGAATCCTGCAAGATATTCATCCACGTTTTCTTTGCAGGAAGGTCTTTGGCCAAATCGCTGAGGAATCCGCTAAACTGCACAGCGATGTTAGCAGCAGCAAAAAGTTCGACTTTGTTCGTACGCTTAATGATATACCCTATAAAGATGTGCTGCTGAGCATGCACGAAGCTCACAAGCATTTGGTTGAGGTGGGTGCGGGCCTGCTACCCAATCTGATTAGCTTAGATGCAGCCGGAAAATTGGGCTTAAATTTGGAGTTGCTAACAAAACGCTTTGGCCCCAAATTCGTGCAGCACATCAGCAACGCGGGCAGCCTAATGGATATTATTGACGCGCTTACCAAGTATTTTAGTGAGCAGGCAATGCTGCTGCTCATGCAGCTAACACGCAATTTTCTGGAGCAGAATGTGGACAATATCGAATGCACACTGAATACGTTTCTGTCCACGGAAACGGTACTCTATCGCATGATGATGGAGTGCGTGCGAAACTATAAAGACCTAACAGCCGAGTATCTGGAGCAACGTGGCGAGGAGATTTTGGCCATTGTGTGCAACTACTTCCAATCACTGGAGCCAGTCAATAGACAGAACAGCACAAGGACAAAGTGTGCCGACTGTCAAGGGTTCTACTATATTAGCGATTTGACTTAGTTGTAAGTACGTTTACTATTGTAAATCGTTGTTTTTGTTAATAAAACTAATTTCTCTAACAGATAATCTACAAGTTCTTAGAGCTTCCACAAATATCTCTATCGTTGGCATCTAGTCGGTGCACTTTGATAACAGCCTTTTTCGTGAAGCTAAAGTTATAGGCAATGGTTGCCTCGTACAGGGCATTATTCGGCTGGGTTGTTATATGCAGAATATACGTGGATACATCCGGATCTTCCATTCTGCTGCGTATCCCCTGCATAACCTTCAGTATGCCACTCAAAGTCAATTCCGAACAGCCTATAAAAGGGAAGCTGTTAATCTTTTGGACCACCTGCAGGGCAAGTTGATTCTTAAATTCGGTTGTAATATTAGCCAAACGGAAATGTCCACAGGTGCACCAAGTCTGGGGAATAGCCACGTCTTCGCAGGTTCGGTTACGGGCCACCGGAAGCAGCAGACTCTGGCAGCTGGGACAATCGATTGCACCACCAAGCTCTGTTAAGTTCGTGCGATTGGACAACGCGAGGAAATGCTTAAGGGTTAAGTGCAAATCAAACGGATTAATTAGACGATTACGGTTTAGACTCAGTGCCTCAACAAACTCGGGATGGGATTTCCTTAGATAGGAAGGTATCCATACAAATAGGAATGGCAGACGATCCTCCAGCCAACCCAACGAACTAGAACGAAGCGGACCGTAGCGTTGTCCATGATCACTTAGTAGTATCACTATGGTGTTCTCCATGGTGCCCTGGGCGACAAAACGCTTTAGATATTGCACGATGTATGTGTCCATGGTGCTGGTGAGCGAAAAGTCCGGTCCATGACTATGTGTATTAGTCCAAAAGACGCCAAAGAAGCTATCGTTGCGATAGCGTCGGGCGAATTCGAGAGAATAGCTGTAAATATGCTCAGAATCATGAGCGTATCCCAAGCAACTGTGGTTCCCCACATCCCGCTGATTCTTTTGCTGCAGCTTTGCCTCTGCTGCTATCATATAGGGACGCATATAGTAATCCACAGGCTGCTTCTTAAAACCAAACTTTTTAAAATTAAAAGTGCGAATGCTCACATCGTCCTCTCCGTACGTGGTCACATACCCCACATCGTGGAAATGATCCCACATGAACTTGCACTTGTCCAGGCCACCTCTTTCAACTGGATTACACTTTTCTTTGACAGTTTTTATGTTGTAACCGGTTAGAAAGGCCATTGCATTGGGGAAGATGGTTGAACCGATCTGTTCGAAATGAAATTAACATTATATCACCCTTACCTGCCTCCAGCATACTCTATATTACCTTGTTGTATCCGGCCATTTCAAACCAACCACTAGAAAGAAGATACTTATATGTCCTAGGCATGGTACGGATGAGATTCAGACGCGAGATGGAATCCATGCCAATCATGAGCACACTGGGCGCCCTACGACCACCACTTTGAAGATCTTTTATTTTCCACTTGTCCAGACGCTGGCGTGTTTCAATGCGCTCTGGTATGGTTGCATACCCGTTGGCATAGATCAGCTTTCCCTTGGCTCGACACTGGACTACAAAGCTATCTTTATCATTTTGCAGCTGTACACTGCGCTGGAAGTCTGTACACTGGCTGAATTGGATTTGATTCTCATTGTTTCGATTGATGGACATGTAGCAACAGCTCAAACTGGCCGGTTTGGGTACCCTCAGCTCCAGATCCGCTTTCAAATACATCTGGAATCTGGTCTCATTGATTTTCAGTTCGTAGAGTCCCACAGTCTCATTGAATTCCAAGTGGGTAAGCGGCGGCACTGTGGTGCATGGTTTATACTTATATCGGATGAATCTTCTCATTACGTTCGTATTGAAAGGATACGGATCAATAACTCTACATGCATCTGTGTTGATAACGTAGCGAACGGCCTGCAGACTGGGAATCAATAGAAGAGCACACAAACAAATTGATTTTAAAGCGGACATGGTGTAGCCTGAAGTAGTAGCAACTGAATGGATCCAAACGTATGGAAACATTAGGCTATTAAACCACAGTTGACACTCTGTGGCACACATGGTTTCACGGTCTGCTTTCGCAAAACATGCAAAGAACCTCAGCTGTAATTTAAAACTGCTTTGATATGATGCATTATGAGTGACAGCAAAGATTGAAGGTGCGTTATTTTAAAAGTTTTGTATTCCATAACTGACTGTCAGTTCGTTCGAGACACAAGACTTGTCTGTATTATAGTAGGTTCTTAAAATGTTTATGAAATTGGGCCACGCCTACTTCCGCCCTCGCGCGAAAAACAGAAATCTTCGCGCATTTATGTTTTTATACGTTTATTATTTTCACCAAGAAAATAGGATTAGTAATATTTTTGAAAAAAATTTATAAAGTAATTACAACTTGTTTCTATGGTATAGTTAAAATTCTACTTTTATAACTATTAACAAATGCTCAAGGCGGAATCTATACGCTGCATTTTGAGTATCTCCCTTGTCTTGGTCTTGGAGTGGTAGGCAATGGTTACCTCGTACAGGGCTTCATTCGGCTCAGTTGCTAGTAGCATGATGCGATTGACTGTTTCCTGATCACTTCTTTTGTTGGGCATTTCCAACGTAACCCTTCGAATTTCACTCAAAGTCAACTTCGTATCGCCTCGGCAATAGAAGTCGTTAATCTTCTCGACCACCTGCAGAGCCAGTCGCTTGTTCAGTTTACTTGTCTTATTGACCGTGCGGTACTGCTGGCAGGTGCACCAGAGATTCGGAATAGCCACCTCGGCGCAGCTTCTGTTGCGCGCCACCGGAGCAAGCAGGCTCTGACAGCGAGGGCAATCGGTTGCACCACCCAGTTGCAACAAGTTCGCGCGATTGGACAAACTGAGAATGTGCTTCAGGGTTATGTGCAAGTCAAACGGATTCGTCAGACGATTGCGGTTCAGATTCAGAGCGTAGATAAAATTTCTGTAGGATTGCCTTAAATAAGAAGGTATCCATATAAATAGGAATGGCAGCCGATCCTCCAACCAGCCCAGCGAATTAGATCGACTGGGACCGTAGCGTTGTCCATGATCACTCAGCAGTATCACTATGGTGTTCTCCATGGTGCCCTGGGAGACAAAACGTTTCAGATATTTCACGATGTACCTGTCCATGGAGCTGGTGAGCGAGAAGTCTTCTCCGTGGCTATGTGTGTTAGTCCAGAAGATGCCAAAGAAGCTATCGTTGCGATAGCGTCGGGCGAACTCGAGGGAATAGCTGTAAATATGCTCGGAATCGTGAACGTAACCCAAACAAGTGTGATTCCCCACATCCTTTTGTATCTTTCGTGCCAGCTTTCCCTCTGCTGCCATCATATAGGGACGCATGTAGTAGTCTACAGGTTGCTTCTCGAAACCACTTTTATTGAAATTAAAAGTGTGAATGCTCACATCGTCTTCGCCGAACGCTGTCACGTATCCAGCATCGTGAAAGAGATCCCACATAAATTTGCATTTGTCCAGGCCACCTTGTTTCCTGGGATTGCATTTCTTATTGACACTTTTTAGGTTGTAGCCGGTTAAAATGGCCATGACATTGGGGAAGGTGTTGTCGTCGATCTATATATAAAGAGAATATTTATTAAAGCAGCGCCTGCCTTCTGCCTACTCCATCTTACCTTGTTGTATCCGGCCAATTCATACCAACCACTTGATGAAAGATACTCATAGGTCTTGGGCATGGCACGAATCAGATTCAGACGCGAGATGGAATCCATGCCAACCACGAGCACACTGGGTGCCCGATGTACACCATTTTTAAGATCTTTCTTTTTCCACTCGTCTAGACGCTGGCGGGTTTCATTGCGTTCTGGTATAGTTGCATGCCCGTTGGTATAGATCAGTTTACCCTTGGCTCGACACTCGACGATGAAGCTATCTCGGTCATTCTGCAGCTGTACGCTGTGTTGGAAGTCTGTGCAATTGCTGAATTGGATATAATCCTCATTGCTTCGATTGACGAACATGTAGCAACAACTTAATTTAGCCAGCTTGGGTATCCTTAGCTCCAGATCCGCTTTTACATACATCCGGAATCTAGTCTCGTTGGTTTTCAGTTCGTAGAGTCCCAGTGTCTCATTGAATTCCACGTAAGTAAGTGGCGACTCCGTGGTGCATGGTTTATACTTAAGTTGGACAAACCCCTCCATTACGTCAGGCCTAGAGGGATCCGGATCAATAATTCTACATGTTTCTGTGTTGACAACGTAGCCTACAGCATGCAGACTGGGTATCAAAAAAAAAACACACAAACAAATTGATTTCAAAGCGGACATGATGCTCCCTGAAGTAGCAGCAACCGAATGCATCCGCACGCATGGCTCCAGTAGGCAGTAAACCGCAGTTGGCACTCTATGGCACATGGTTTTTACGGGCTGCCTTCCCAAAACATATAAACAACTTATACAGCTGCAACTGAAACAACAAACGAAAGATACAGTCGCTCAATTAAATAGAACATCGATGGCACAATCAACAGCAAAGGCGTTGGCACCGCTTTAATTACTTCTATGGTTATTGGCCGATCGAAAATGGGTAGATAGGTTCATGTCGTTTTAATCTATGTGTATCTCAAAGCAAAAAGTTAGTCCCCTAATACTATGCTTTGGAATCAAAAGTTACTGATTTGCATGGGCGGTAGGCGTGGCACTCAACATTTTAATTTAAATCTATGCGTTCTAAAATAGCTAAGATCCGTGCATTCAACCATACGTTGGTCGAGTTTATTTTGGATTTTTTGATGCCACGCCCACCGCCTCCATAAATCGTTAAAAAATCCTATGCAGTTAGTTTTATTTATAGGGTCGAAAATGTCTTCCAAGTTGTGTTAATATATTGTACTTATCATCTATAATGATTCCGGTACAGTAGTTCGCTTCCGATACGATTCTCGTTTTATTAAATTTAATTTAAATTTAGTAAAAAATTTAATTAATTTAATTTTAGTAGAAACCCTGCAACTCCTTCAACATAATTTCCCGTTGACCATAACTATTTCAATCATAGCTAATACAAATCCATCTTGAGCGTAGGGTCCTCCCAACAGGTGCACCAGAAATTCGGAATTGCCACCTCCCTGCAGCTTCGATTGCGTGCCATCGGTAGCAGCATGCTGTGGCAGCGAGGGCAATCCGTAGCAGCACCTAGTTGCATCAAGTTTGTGCGAGTGGACAAAGTAAGGAAGTGTTTCAGGGTTAAGTGCAAGTCAAACGGATTGGTCAGACGATTGCGGTTCATTCTCAGTGCCTGAACAAGCTCAGGGTAGGATTGCCTTAGGTAAGGAGGTATCCAAATAAAAAGGAATGGCAGCCGAGCCTCCAACCAGCCCAGCGAATTAGATCGACTGGGACCATAGCGTTGTCCATGACCACTTAGCAGTACCACTATGGTGTTCTCCATGGTGCCCTGGGAGACAAAGCGCTTTAGATATTGCACGATGTATGTGTCCATGGAGCTGGTAAGGGAGAAGTCCTTTCCGTGGCTATGTGTGTTAGTCCAGAAGAGCCCAAAGAAGCTATCGTTGCGATAGCGTCGGGCGAACTCGAGGGAATAGCTGTAAATATGCTCGGAATCGTGTGCGAATCCCAAGCAACTGTGGTTTCTCGAATTGTGTTGTGTCGTTCGTGCCAGCCTTGCCTCTGCTGCCATCATATAGGGACGCATGTAGTAGTCCACAGGCTGCTTCTCGAAACCAAACAATTTGTAATTGAACGTGTTGATAGCCACATCGTCTTCGCCAAACGCGGTCACATAGCCCACATCGTGGAAGTGATCCCACATGAATTTGCACTTGTCCAGGCCACCTTTTTCGTTTGGGTTGCATTTCCTTTCCACACTTCTATGGTTGTAGCCCGTTAGAAAGGCCATGACATTGGGCAAAGTGCTGTCGTCGATCTGTTACAAATGAAATCAGTATTACATCACCCTCATCTGTCTCTTGCCTACTCCATCTTACCTTGTTGTAGCCGGCCATTTCGTACCAACCACTGGACAGAAGATAATCATAGGTCTTGGGCATGGCACGAATGAGATTCAGACGCGAGACGGAATCGATCCCAATCATAAGCACACTGGGAGCCTGATGACCACCACACATGAGATCCTTCTTTTTCCACGCGTCTAAACGCTGGCGGGTTTCCGTGCGCTCCGGCACAGTTGCATGCCCGTTGGTATAGATCAGTTTACCCTTGGCTCGGCACTCGACGATGAAGCTATCTCGGTCATTTTGCAGCTGTGCACTGCGCTGGAACTTTTTGCAACGGCTCAAATGGATTTTATACTCATTGCTTCGCTTGACGGACATGTAGCAACAGCTTAGATTAGCCACATTGGGTAACCTCAGCTCCAGATCCGCTTTCAAATACATCTGGAATCTGGTCTCATTGATTTTCAGTTCGTAGAGTCCCAGAGTCTCATTGAATTCCACGTAAGTGAGTGGCGGCTCGGTGCTGCATGGTTTATACTTAAGTCGAACGAATCCCTTCATTACGTCTGGCTTGTAGGGATTCGGATCGACGATTTTACATTTATCCGTTTTGACAACGTAGCGAACGGCCTGCAGAATGGGAATCAATAGAAGTACACGAAAACAGATTGATTTCAAAGCGGACATGGTGTAGCCTGAAGTAACAGCAACCGAATGGATCCAAACGTATGGAAACATTAGGCTATTAAACCACAGTTGACACTTTGTGGCACATATGGTTTCACGGTCTGCTTTGGCAAAGCATGCCAAGAAGCTCAGCTGTAATTGAAAACAGCTTTGATATGCATTAAAAGGTGGGTATATTACCAAAAAAATACCCTATGCTCAACTATGAAATCCCGCTACAAATCATATGTATGTCGACTTCTAGCCTCATGTTCAAATAATCGAAGGATGTAATAAGAATGATTTCGTGCAGGGTATACCACAGTCAAGTGTTGTGCTGCTCTTGAAGTTTGCGTGCGCTAGTGCGCCCCAAGTGATGTTTTGTGGTCGTTTTTTAAAACAATCTATCTATAAACGTAATAGCAAAGATTATGGAATACACATACACATAATCTGTGGTAATAGACAGATGCGTTTTGATAGCCTTAGGGCCATCGCGAAACAGATAAAACACACAAAGAATAGATGCGTAAATATTAAAATAAATCTTTATATATATTTAATGTACTTATGTTTGTATGGGACACATAGATAGATAGATAGATGCTACACTAGATAATCGAATCATTTGTCTGCAACATGCAACATGTTACTAATACTGTGACAAAATTTGCTGGCTACTTAAGGTCAGACACAGCAAACACAAGGTACCTCCTACTCTATAAGAGTGAGCGCGTCTTAAACATATCCGTAGATAATATAGGTTTATATAGGCACATAGGGTTTTATGGCTTAGGACGGATGCAGTTGCTGACTAGCGTGAGAGCTTCTGCTATTGCTTGATGCTCAACAGAAGAACTCCTCGTCGCACAGATGGAAGCAGCAATACGAGATGTTGTTGTACTCGTAGTTCTTGCCAGAATGATCGCGCTTGAAGCGCATCTTGTCGCGGTGCATCTTCGGCTTGTAGCGTGGCATCACGTCCAGGCTCATCAGACGATGATAGTGCTGCTTGCTAACCTTAAGATAGCCACCCTTCGGGTAGGTACTGCGCACTACGTCGTGATGATTTTTATGCAGTTTATCATCTGCAAAAATAAAAAAGAAAAAAAATGTTTATTAATTTAAAGTTTTCGACTTGAACTTGCGCCTTGAAAACGGTTAAATGCAGATCGGAACTGTTTATATATTTATATTATTATTATTTTTTTTTGTTTTCGTACTTGTTTTACGTTGCCTGAGTTGACTGACTGACTGTGACCTTATTAAATATTATTAAATATTAATATTTCTGTTACTTACGTCCCAATCCATTGATTTCGTTATGCCTATAGCCCGTGGAGCGTTTTTCTCTGCCCTCATCCTGCTGGAAGAGACGCTCGCACGCCTCTCGCGCAAATGTCTTCATCTTCTCCAGCGAACAGTGACCCTGTGCCTCGCTCAGCAGGCAGCAGGCCAGGATCAGACCCAACAGCGTCAGGCGGCACATATTGAACTGCAAGATGAATGTAAAAATACAAAATTTTAAAATTCAATTCTAAATTTGGATTAAAGATTAACAGGCCCCCGCTGAATACTTTGGAATACTACGGAATTTATTGCATATGTGTTAACAATCCAAAAGGGGAGTGACGGTGTGACGCCAACGGGTCACAGAGATGACGTTGGAGTTGTGGTTTCCCTTGCTGTTGCTGTTGTTGTTGTTGTTGTCGTCCTCGGCCCACAAACTGGGTCATTTTGCTGCTAACATAAACTGGAGCGCATTTGCAAGTCGTCGCAACCAAATGGCGTTTTTGATTGCCTTTGCCTGCTTTAATGAGCGAAACTTCCCCGATTACCAAAAACAAAAAGAGCCCATGTGGATCTTATGTAATATTGCCTCAGCGCAGTCTCCTCAGGTAGGCATTTCCGCAATTTGATTAGCACGCCGTCAGGCGACAGACAGACAACGCAGCAATCGAGAGTGACAACAATAAAAGCAACAACAACATTTTGGACGCATTATGCTTATTTTTGCAGTGTCTTACAGAGAACAAAAGCCGCGTTTGATTTAATTTTAGCACCACGTTCAGTTGGAGCAGGGCGAAAGAGAGAGTGGGGAGAGATGGGAGGGTGTAAGGTACAACTGTAACCGGGGACCGCTGACAGGTTTGCATGGTACACACCCCTCTTACAACAACAACAAGCACGAAATGCATTGAGAAGGCATAGAAAGTGCAATATTTTTGAACTATCTGAATATTTTCATCATTTTTTTAAATTTTATGTTTCTTAACTTTAAGATTATTTAAAAAATAGTTTCAAAAATTGTAGCAGCTATGCAAATGTTGTGATTTTACCTCCTACCAATAATTAAAAAAAATACTTTAATATTTTTAAAAACTATTTCTAAATTTTCCAATATTATTTTTCTAAAATTTCATGTTTTTCAACTCACCTTAGCGCACATGTTTGTTTAATTGCTTCCGATTTACGGCAAAACTCTTTGGAATTTCGTCACACTTTGCACCTGCCCTACTGGCCACACGACGTATACGTGTTATAAGAATGTTTTTACGTGTCGTTGTTTTGGCGCGCACCACCGCAATACAATGAGAATGAAACAAAACAAAACAACCACCGACCGTCACCTGATAAGCAGCGAACCTCAAATGAAAGCTTCACCCGAAGTTGTTAGCTTTTTATAAGCAAATCAATACTGAGCCGCAGTCGCAGCCCGCAGTCGCAGTCAGAGCGCAGGAGCAGCCGTCGCAGCAGCATCAACAGCCGTCGCTGTCGTTGCCGCTTTGCGTTCTCAGCGCAAGCGTGCGCCGTGGGAAGAAGAGAGAGAGAGAAAGAGAGCACGCGCGCGCATGCGTAAGCGAAAGGGCGTGCCAGCGGCGGTTGCGGCGGCGCCGAGTTTAGCTCCAATTAAAAAAAATATGGGCTGCCGCCGCTTAGGATCCCTGGCGGACGTCAGTCCTGGTTCAAAATACAATTAAAAAGGGATGCATACAATTAAAAAGGGATGCAATCAAATTGAACCGGCATATTTTCACTGATTCTTTCTGGCTGTGCAATCGAATCATTTTAGTTCAAAGTAATCGCCAGCTGAGTCATATATGTTTTTTAATTGTGCTGCTGATAAAGCGCTGCTAATCTAGCTAGCACCTTGAGACTAACTGTAAATGTAATTGTCATGTAATGAGGAAGCCGGTGTCGCTGCTGCTGCTGCTGCTGATGTTGCCTTGGCGCTGGAACTTACCAGACTGTAGGGAGAAAGTATACGGCAGCAGCGACGCCGACAGCAACAGCGCCCGCGTGGCTAGGCACTTGTTAACGCGCTCACTTACCTTGTTGCTAGGGGAATTCCGTTAGACAAGAGTTATACGCACGCACGCACGCGTTCTTTGTAGCGTGGTGAAAAGATGAAAATGATGCGGATCATCGGAATTTCATTCATAAAATCCCGTGTGTTATCATTTACAGCCCAGCAGCAGCAGCATCACGAGGCGCATGGCTGCACAGTAGCAGCAGCGATAACCCACATTATGTTAATTAGCATGTTAACATACTCGTAACATAACGCATGCATTACTGCTGTTTGGGTTAAAGAGCTGCACACGCTTAACAGCAGCTCAAGGCTAAACGGCTCTCAGCGCTATGTTACTCTCATCTCGATTGCACTCTCACTATGCTGCATTGTTTTTATTGTTCTTTGGCTCAGCTGCTCCCATCTCCAATGCACTCTCATTTTTAGTAGAGCTGTTGTTGTTGTTGTTGTTTGGCTCAACTGCTTCTGCATACTCTCATGCACTCTCACTTTTCATGCTGCTGCCGTTGTTGTTGTTCTTGTTCGGCTCAGTTGCTTGTGCATTCTACGCGACTGCGAAGAGAGCAGCAGACGCAGTCGCAGCAGCCGTTGCCGCAGCAGCAGCAGCAGCAGACGTAGCATTGACGTTATACTGACATTGAGCGCCTAACGGTTGTTCTTAATTGTCGACGCGTCGACGTCAGTTTCAGTTTGGCTTGCACATTGGCTGCACTTGTTGTTGGTTGTTCTAATTTTAGGCGAGAAAGTGCGCATGCGCCTGCGTGTTGATATTTTTGGCCCGGTAATGTTAGCCTCGCT
Source organism: Zaprionus ghesquierei (assembly GCA_018904095.1). NCBI lineage: Eukaryota > Metazoa > Arthropoda > Insecta > Diptera > Drosophilidae > Zaprionus > Zaprionus ghesquierei. The sequence continues at coordinate 6,026,901 of JAEIGP010000850.1, read as the reverse complement.
TTAATGATGCCGGTCAATGTACACTTTCGGCCGACTTTTATTTCACTCTCTTAATCTCGTTCGCCCTGTCGCATGCGGAAACGGGTCGTATGCGCAATATGCGTGTGCAGTAAGACGCAATAAATTAGGTATGCACTTCTGTCTATGTGTGTGCGTGTGTGTATGCAATGTCATGCGCTGCAAGCTACGTGCGAATCGCCGTGCTCCTTTGGTATTTGCGAGTTTCTGAAATCTAACGGTATCGACGGCACGTCTCATAAAAGCGACATTAAAAAAGAAAACATACAAACACACACAGATATTTATGCCTGTCAGTATGTACTACATTGTAGACTTCAGACAGAACGAACAAGAATGCGAAAATAAAGCTGCTTTGGCATTTACTAAAGTATGCATTTCATTAGTTTGTATTGTTATTGTGTTCATTATCATTGTTTTTGTGTTAGTCTATAAAACGCAAATTGCCCCCAAGCCGCGTCCAAGCTTTAGCGCGAGTGCCAGCTTGGTCCAGCCGGGATCTGAAAAAGCCAGATACGCTCATTCATAAACACAATGTGCATGTACTACACACACACACACACACACACACTAGAGACACACAGACACACACGCAATCGCAAATATGTACGTACTCACGTATTTCACAACCTGATTTAAAAACCACGCCACTTGCGCCATGTCAACGATCTTATGCTGTCTCTTATCTCATCTGTATTCGTACCTGGGCACCGGTAGCGGCATCTCTTGGATTTTGGGCTGCCCAAAATTGAAAAAAAAAAAAATCCCAAACTGGTTCTCATTCTAATACATAGATAGGCATCTTCTTCATCGTCAACACTCTCACTGCGCCGTCTAGACGATCCGCTGGGTCCTTGGCAACAGGCAGCCGCACGCATCAGGCGAAGGAGGCGTCAGACCTGGGTAGGGGAAGGGGGAGGTGCTTTGCTGCTATCTTCCTTCTGTGTCCCTTGAACTGAAGGCGAAAGTTATGCGTCACGTCCGCGTCTGACTTTACCCCCAGGCCAATTTGCCGTTCACTCGATCGGCGGTCGGTCTCTGCTCAAAGAACATTATTTTATTTATTTCATTTTTGAGTTCAAGAAACTCTCAAGGAATGCTCGAATTTCTAACGAACAACTGACCGTTAAAGGGTTAACCGACATTCCTATGCTCTATCGGGCTGCGGGCTAATTGAGTCCAGGTTCACAGACGTATGACTAATGTGTGCAGTCAATGTCGAATAAATGAGTAACAAATAAAAAACAAATGCCCATTCATGGAATTGGCCAAAAGGCATCTTAGTCATCTTAGCCAAATTTTGTGAATTGGTCAACATAAATCAAAGGTAAGACAAAATGAAACCGAAAGTATTTCAAAAGAAACGGTCACATGACGTAGTCAAAGCGATGTCTGCTAGAGGGAGCCACTTGCTAGCGCCATCTGGTAGCTGTTAATGAAATCATTACAAGTGGCACTAAATATTTGAGAAAAAAAACTGATAACGATTTAAAAGCTATCGATTACGAACCGATAGGTGGTAAAACTCGATAGTGGGAGGCGTGCGGATCAGCTGTTTAATGAACTGCCGGCGGATTTCCATCTGCCTAAGCGAGGAGACAACAGTTGCAGCTAGATTTCTCGCTGTCCGCTATTAAATTTTAAAACAGCTAACGCGGCAACACTAATTTAGGTCGCATTTTATATAAAACAAATAAAAAAAAAATACAAAAAAATGTTTGCAACAAAAACACAAAATTTAATACGTAAAGCCTATCTACCTGGCAACTGGAGCTGGTCCCGGTGGAACAGCAGCAGCAACAGTGGTGGTGGCACAGCAGAAAACGCTGTTAAGCTAGATTCAAGCGAAGCCAAACGACAACAGTTACTCAATGAGCTGACGGATCCACTGGAGACAGAAAACCGCCGCCCTGCAATAGATCCCAAAGAGACTAGTGTGATGCTTTTTCCCGGTCAGGGTACACAATATGTAGGCATGGGCGAGGATCTGCTACGTTTTCCTGGTGCACGTCGCATCTTTGAGCTGGCCAACGAAGTACTCAAATTCGATCTACTTAAGATTTGCCTGGAGGGACCTCGTGATAAGCTAAATCGGACCGAATACGCACAGCTTGCGGTAATGGTCTCCTCACTGGCTGCCCTGGAGCAACTGCGTGAGGAAAGACCTCGAGCCATAGAGAATTGTGTAGCTGCTGCAGGTTTCAGTCTGGGCGAGATCACAGCTCTCGTCTATGCGGGTGCGTTGCCCTTTGACAAGGCACTGAAACTGGTGCAAGTACGTGCCAATGCCATGCAAGCAGCCTGTGATAAAGCCGCCGGCGCCATGGCTCTGACAGTCTATGGACCCGATACCAATCTGGGCGAGGCGTGCAAAACGGCGCAACAGTGGTGCCTGGACAAGGGCGTAGAGTCGCCCTATTGTGGTATCAGTAACTACATGTATCCCCATTGCAAAGTAATCGCTGGCAATGTGGAGGCCCTCGAGTTTCTGGAGAAGAACTCTAAGGCTCTAAAGATACGACGAATGAAACGTTTGGCTGTCAGCGGCGCGTTCCATACGCCATTGATGGACAGTGCCGTAGAACCATTCACCAAGGCCCTGAAAAACATCTATCTGCAAGATCCCATCATCAAGGTGTACTCCAATGTCGATGGTAAACCCTATAAACATGCCACGCACATCCTACGACAGCTTCCCAAACAGATTGTACGTCCAGTGAAATGGGAGCAGACACTGCACGAGATCTACGAACGACAGCAGGGACAGAACTTCCCTCGTACCTTCGAATGCGGACCCGGCAAGGCATTGGTTCCGGTACTGGAGAAAGTCAACGCCAAAGCGGCACAATCCGCGCACAATGTACTGGCTTAACAAAAAATACAGATTTCGAGCTTGCTTTATAAAAAAGTTGTATTCTCTTTGCTAAAATAAGGGTGGAAAAGAAAACAGAAATGCGATAGCACTGGGGGATTCGGAAGCAGGATTTAAGTTTTGTAATCTCTTGTGCTCATGCGATGTGCAAACGCGGCTCCCTTATTCTTGCGGAACCTCTCGAACGGATCATTTAGATTGTTGCCGACACCCTAAAACGATTAATAGATTAGCTATTTGTTCATGCTGTTCCAGCTGCTCCTTCTTCTCCCTCTCACCTTATACATATCTTTGCGATCACGCACTTCACCGCCAGAAATGGGCGTGTCGATGCCCTGATTCTTAGAGCCAAGACCGGTGCCCGTGCCGGCCCAACCCATTTTCATGAGCATCTGATGGCCCTTATTGGTTTCCTCGATGAATTCCTGCGGTTTGGCAAAACTGCTGCCACTGAAATTGGAATTAAATGGATCAGAGAGCGCCCTATAGAGGACTAGTTGATTGCACTTACAAAAAACTGGGCGGCGTGGGTGATCTGTCCCGTTCTACACGTCTCGAGTTGTTTGAACTGCCATTGTTGTTATTGCTGCTGTTGCTGTTACTATTACTGCTGCTGTTACGTTCCGAACGATTCTCCCGACTGTTGCTGCTGTCACGTTCATGACGTGGCGAACGATTGCGGCCTTTGCGACTACTGCCACTGCTGCTGCTGTTTCCTCCTCCTCCCCCGCCACCACGTGAACGCTGTGACGGCGGTGTTATAGCGCGTTCCACAGAGCGTGATTTGGAGCGTGTGCGGGATCTGGTGCGATTGAGTGGGGTGCGGGAACGTGAGCGACTTCGACTTTTCGAGCTGTAAGGAAGAAGTCAATTTGAATTGATCCCTCTCTATGTCGAGACTTGTAATTTTATGCTCACCGATAACAGCGCTTATTGGATTTCTTAGTCTTCTCCAACACAATGGGACTGGGCGAGCGGGACTTGATGCGCGTGCCATTCTTGATCTCCTCCTCTTTCTGTTTACGCGCCGCATTCTTCACCTTGTAGTACTCATACAGTCCAAGCTTCTCCCAGCCCTCGCTATAAGTGAATAAATTTTGTTAATAAATCTTTGGGTTTTCACTGCACTCCACTTACTTGTCCCTGGGACGATCATGCGAGGGTGCCGCATAGAAGGCATTCAATGCGTTTGTCAAGCGTTCGCTTTGCGGCGCTGGCGCTGGCAATCGAATGTCCGACGGATCGAGCGGCTTGTAGTTGTAGTCCTCCAGTCGTATCAATGGCACAATGAGACCGGCTGGCAGATCATAATACGGCGCCGTGGGTACCTGTGGTTCCTGCGGCGGCATGGAGTTCTCTGCAGCATCCAATCTATCATCGACATGCTGCGACGACTCATCCTCTGGTCGCTGCTGTAGCACCACGTGTATTGCTGCATTGAGTGCACCCAGATCCACGCCTACTTCGCTACCTCCTGGCGCCATTGCATTGACGGGCATTTGGCCATATCCAGCTGTTGATTGTTGCTGCTGCTGTTGTTGTTGTACCTGTTGCTGGAGTTGCTGCTGCTGCTGCTGTACGATTGGCTGTATATCGTCTGGATGTCGCTGTTGATGCTGTTGCTGATGCTGCATCTGTATCACAGCTTGAATGGCTGCATTTAGAACACCAAGATCCACAGGTGGCTCTTGACCTGTGGCATACTGTGCTGCGGGTGGCTGCTGCTGTTGCTGTGACTGCGACTGCGACTGTTGCGACGGCACTTGACCATGTATTGGTGCTGGGAATCCTGGTGGTGGTTTTGACATATCAGGAATGAAAAAGTTTGGACCACGAGGATCACCGAATGGATTGCCCGGCTGTTGTGCTGCCTGTTGCTGGTAGTTCGCATAGATGTTGTTGCCTGGCACCTGAGGATGCGGATGGGTCTGTGAATGTTCGTGCGTTTGAGGCGGTGGTGTATTCATGTGCTCCTGATCAGCACCAGGCATGGCAATGCGCTGCGACATCAGCGCCGGTATGGACTTGCCCGACGGTGTGCCAGGTGCCGTAACCTGCTGTTGCGTCTGCTGTGCGACGAGAATTTGCTTTTCCAACTGCAACTTCTGCTGCTCCAATTGGGCAATCTGTTGTGTGGCATGTTGCACAAAGACCTTATGCTGCTTCTGATAGCTACATGTGGGGGATTAGGAGTTATTACAAAGGTTGGTATTGTATATAACAGGGAATCCACTTACTTGTCCAGCGTCGCTTTGGTACTCTGTGAGTATTTGGTCACAATGTCGTGATGTGTGTTCTGCAAATTTGTTTTATACTCCTGCATCGATGAATCCGGCGACTGCAGTTTGGATATGACACAAGCATCAAAGAACTTTGCTTTGGACTCCCACAGTGAGAGTAGCTTCGCTAGCTTCTGTCGCTGATCATTGTTGGCAACTAAACATGAAGAAGAGGAAGAATAGATTAATAACTAAAAATCATTTATAAACACACCGAGTACTTACTCAGATCTGCGCTGCAGAACATCGGTATAACGACATTCTCGAGATTGTTCTTCAAATCGCTGATATTTTTTCGCATACTGTAAATAGATTATTGTTCCTTAAACAAACTTGCCCGCCGCTCAGTCGGCGCTCAGTTCAATGTAAAGCTTAGTTGGAACTATTTGTCTGTTAGTCTGTCAATTGTCCAACTGTTGGGCGTATCTCTGCCTAAACTAAGCAACATATTTATATGCATCTACATATTTCTAGGATCAGGTTTATACCCTTGCAGTTGGTCGTACAAAATGAGACAAATTCTCGAGAAGTGTTACAAAAGTTAATTACGAATTTCATTAGGGTCTCCACCTGCATGGGTATTACATCTTCGATTGTCCGAAGTGAACGCTACTTCTGTCCTCTCTCTCTAACGTGTCGATTATATTTTACTTGTGGGGTTTTTTTTTGCGAACTTACCAATGATGGAGTATATCATTAACTAAATATATAAGATGCAATTTTTGCTGAAACGTTGAACCATTGACCAAAGCCCTAAAAATAAATTAACAAACGAAAAACATATTTTTGTCCATATTCTCTCTGTACGCACAGCAACAGCAATTGCCAAAGGTTGTGTTTGTTGTGCTGCAAGTACGTGTGTAGGAATGTGTGTGTTTGTATGTGTGTGGGTGTAAATGTGTTCTGTATGTTGTTTTTGTGTGTCTTATCTAAACCTAACTCTAAAACAATATGATCATTGAGCCCGGAAATAAACACGCATTTCTCTCAAAACGAATCAACGAATAGATATTTTTAATAATTATTTCAACGATGAGAGAACTTTGGGAGTCAGCGACTCTTTCTCTAATTGTCACTCTCTTTCAGCATTTCTCAATACGCTCTTTAATTGATCATCACACGCTCTTTCTCTTTCGCATCATTCGCATGCACTTTCTCTGTAAGTTTTCGACTTTTGATTTTGACTCGTTTTGAAGATTCGTTGAAAGAAAGAAACACATATATGTAATTAATAAATGTTGAAATATCATTAGATTAGATATAAACTGAGGCATACTTCTTTAAAAGATATTGTAAAACGACATTGATTTTTGCGCTGTCGGTTGAATGCTGTAAAATCCAGTTCTTGCCTAAAATTGCAATATCAAACGGGTTACTCAGATTGTCAAATGTCTCTGGCAAATTAATTTGTTAAAATTAAAGTTTCATTTTTTTTTTCAATAAAATTTTAATTAAAAATTTTTTTTTTGTGCAGTTTGTCTAGCTCGAAAGTTAACTGACGCATAACATTTTTGGTATTCGCAAATACTATATACATATAACTTATTTGCATTATATTTACCTGCTGAGATGCTATCCTTGGTGCAAGACTCGATTATGGGCTGAAGGACACCATCGAAATCTCTGAGCACAATGCCCTGCTCACTGGCCAACTGATCCAGTTGCGTCGTCTGCGCCGCTGCCATCGCATCGTCTATTTGTTTTGCCTTTTGAGTCATCAGGGCCTAAAGGTTTCATTTTGGTTTCATTCGATTTGGATTCGATTCGATTCGATACGATTGTTGCGTCAGTTTTGTTTTTGGTTTCATTTGCGTTGATTGAAAGATTTGTGATTCGTTTTTGGATTATTTTTCGAATGCGACATAAACGAGAGTTTCGTTTTGAACAATATTTTTGTTTTTTTTTTTTTTTTTTGGGTTTTTGTAAACACATGGTTTTTATCAGTTGATTTTGTTTTTTTTTTTAGTTTTATGTTTTAAAAAATATACAATAAAGCAAAAATTTAATGTAGCATTGTAAAATTAGTAATTGGATAGTTAAAAAAAAAAATTAATGGTAATAATAAACATATTAAAACTTGTGATTCGTTAATAGAGAGAAATATGCGTTCAAATAAAGCTGAAACACACTTTATAGTATCCGGATGTCGAAACAATTGAGTTAAGAAATAAACTCACACACAGCAGATCTTATATTAGATATAGGGAAACAGAGACAGAGGGAGCCCAGTTGGAGTCAGAGATCAGAGACAATTTAAAGCTTATTTGGGGTCGAGAAAATTTAATAACTACAGAATATCAGCCACTAACTATTGTCAATAGCTTTTAGAAATGGTAAAAATTGAAATGAGAACGACAATTTCGTTTACTGCGAAGTTTTAATTGAAAGTGTAAGGAAGGGGACTTTTATGGTTTTCTGTTGAGTTTGGTTTATATTCAAAATAAAAGCAAAATGATTTAAGATGATCGGCCACAAGGCCCATATCGGGTAATGTTTTGAATTTATGTGAAGCAAAAGGGATATTTGAAGTATGAACAAGTATAGGAAGTGTAACTCTTGCTGCTTTCCTTGGATGAGCAACTCTCAGAAAGTAATTGCAAAATATAGATATGTATGCATGTTTATAGAAAGAGTCACACCTGTGAAGAAAGCAAATGGAGTAGCTTTATTTACCGTATGTTGTGCAGAAAGATTCGCATCCGATTGTTTGATTTGTTCCCTCAATGTATTTTGTTGAATTTTGATTGGTTCCAATTGGGATACAAGGCTCAACGCCAACGCCGTGCCATTGGCTGCTTGTTGGGCTGATGTTGTTGGTACTGATCCTGGTACTGGCACAGAGCTTGGGCCAGTATTTGCATTAGGTGGCCACAAATGCTGAGATTGTTGTTGTTGTGCTTGTTGCATAGTATCCTGTGGATTAACCGGCGTTTGCTGTTGCGGTGGCGGATAGTGCCCGTGTGTGGGTGGCGGCTGTTGCATATAGTGAGCACCTGTCGGCATGCCGCCCTGCTGTTTCAGTACTAAATCAAAACGAAATATTTGTACACAACTTAAAATGGAGAGTTATGTGCTTACTCACTTGCTTGTTCCGCTGCTACACGATATTGATAGTAGCTGGCAAACTCCCCGCCATAGAGAAACTCAAACTTTGGATTGTTTTGTTGCTTTTGTTTGGTGATTGCTTCGAACTCGGGTCCATTGCGTGCCACAAATTCCGCCAATTTGTCTATTATGTTGCGTAAACTTGCATCTAAAATGGCAAGCAGAAAGTTTTTTACCCATCGTTTGGAGCGTGTGCATGTGTGTGTGCTCGGCAAATTTGAAATTTGCTTTTGCTATCATTTACCTCGAGGCGGTTGTACATCCATTGTTTTTGACTTTTTAAAAACTAGTTATGTTATCAATAAAGCCTTAAAAAATTAGTAATTTTGACAATCAAATCATCACTTTTTGCGGCGGTCGGACAGAACTTTTACCAATTATTCTTCTTCTTATCAAGACGCCATATTTAGAGCTGGTAGATGGAGAATATTTTGGCAGTACTGCCAACTATCGATTGAACTTTTTTGCGGCGAATTAGAGAAGATAAGCAACTCTGCCCTCTGTCTCTTGAATATCGATAAATTGCAATAAGACGAGTAAGCATCTTGATTTTTTATAAAACCTGCCAGTCATTCATTTACAATTTCTCTAAAATAGTAAATATGGCAGTACGTGTTATCAACGACGAATCACATTTTCAAGCCGAGTTAGCACAGGCAGGCGTTCGCTTGGTTGTCGTTGACTTCACGGCAACTTGGTGCGGGCCCTGTCAAAGGATTGCGCCAGTTTTTGAGACGTTTCCCAACAAATATCCAAAAGCCATATTCCTGAAGGTGGATGTAGACAAATGCCAGGACACGGCCGCAGGTCAAGGTGTATCGGCTATGCCAACGTTTATATTCTACCGGAACAGGACCAAAATTGATCGCATCCAGGGCGCTGACATAATGGGGCTGGAAGCCAAAATTCGGGAACACATTGGCTCAAGCGATGGCGAAGAGACCGGCGAAGATTATGGACAGGGATTGGTAATTGAAAATGCAGTCATTGGTAACCAAAAACACATAATTAACAAGCATGTCCCTCACCTATGCAGATGGAGCTTAACACATTCATATCGAAGCAGGAATGCGAATGCTTGAATGAATCTGATGATCACAATATGAAGCATGCACTGGTCTCGGCTGGAGGATACTTGCAATCGGACTGCGACGAGCAGCTCATCATGTCGATAACCTTCAATCAGGCCGTGAAAATACATTCGCTTAAGTTTAAGGCACCACCACAGCTGGGTCCCAAGCAGGTCAAGCTGTTCATCAATCAACCGCGTACAATTGATTTCGACAAGGCCGAGTCTATGAGCAGCGTGCAGGACTTAACGTGAGTGTCATCATGCATCAACACGAATTAAACACTTAACCACAACTATGCCGACTTTTAGAATTGCCGAAAAGGAGCTGGAGACTGGAAATCCTGTGAATCTGCGCTATGTAAAGTTCCAGAATGTCCAAAACATACAAATCTTTGTGAAGAACAACCAGTCTGGCGGCGATGTCACACAAATCGACTACATTGGCTTTATCGGCTCTCCAATCACTACCACCAAGATGAACGACTTCAAACGCATTTCCGGTAAAAAGGGCGAGACTCATTAATGCATCGGCATTTGGGTGGAATTGTAAAATCGATTTTATTTGAAATCATCAAAAGTTAAAGATTCCACTTCCACTACTCATGTATTACCCAGGCTTGCGCTCGCTCCCTGAACTTTCGATTTAAAACTAAGCAAATTTAAAGAAATGCATTAACAATGACAAACACAAAAAGAATTACACCATTAGATTGCAATCAATTAATATCTTAAATATTGCTACATCACAGACTACTGTGCTGTTTGCTGTCAAGCTCCTTGTTAAGCATTTGCCAGGCACGCTCGGCCTGGCGATGCGTGAAGTCATAGTCCCATAGGGAGCTAAAGATCACATGGGATTTGGCCACAATGTCTGCATTGGGCACTGCGCTGACAAGTCGATTGCGTGCCTCAGTCTCGCTCAACTTGTTGCGTTCCATGACACGCTTAACAGCCTCTTCGGGCGGCACAATCATTGACCAGACCTCATGGCAATTTGATTCCCAGCCAGCTCGCAAAAGTACGGCCGCTTCTAGCACAACTATTTTCGGTATCTGAGCTCCACTGCTACGCAGCTTGTCCAGTCGACTGTTCACCTCAACCATTAGCTCTGGCCAAACAATGGAATTTAGTACCTCCAATTCTTGTGGATTGGCAAAGACCCTGGGCCCAAGCTTGGTGCGATCAATACGTCCATCGCTAGCCAATATTTCGTTTCCAAAATGCTCGACTATCTTCTTGTAACACGATTGACCCGGCTCGTATACATGATGCGCCACCTTGTCGCAGTCAATGACATGGGCGCCCATTTCACCAAGGCGTTCAGCCATTTTGCTCTTTCCCGAAGCAATGCCACCCGTCAAACCAACGATGTATGGGCGGTTGGGCAAACTTGGACGTGGCTCAGGCTGACGAAAACGTGTACCCAGAAGGTCGATGCGAGTGTTGCTCGAGCTAACCTTTGCCTCATGGATGCCGTCGTTGACGTTGCTTTCTACAATATCAATGGAAAATATATCCAACTGGCTTAGATTATTGGCTGCCCTTATCTCATTGACCTTCTGACCGCCACGAAACGTCTCAGCACTAACAACAATCATATCAAGGTTTGGATCTGTTTGCGTCGGTCCAAAAGGATCGTCAATGGGCACAATATCATATTGCAGCGTGTTGTCAATATCCAAAAGGAACTCACGCAACCGAGCAATTCGCTCCTCCACAGGCAATATGAGTTCGGGCAGCACTTTGTCTACAAATGAGTAAGCATGTTAGGTGCTAGACAAAGATTAGATAAACGCCAAATATTTACTCTTTGTCATTGCGGCCGTCGTGACGCCAATTACCAGGCGCTTGCAGGTGCGCAGCACAGCCTGCGTGAGGAATATCTTATGGCCTATATGAATGCGATCGAAGGTGCCACCCAGAACGACATTTGGATATACCTTGATATTAGCCGGCTGCTGGCTATTGCCATGCACAGCCTGTAAGTCTGAGTTATTTGTGTCTTGCAGAAATATTGTTGGTTTGCTTATATTCAAAGCCGCTCTCAGCTTCTCACAGAGCTCTGGCTGATGCTCGTCGGAGAATATCATATCAACAGGTTTGCATAGCTGCAGGGATTGTTGCTCCTTTAACGGTGAAACCAGGACGCGTAGATCGACCTTGTTGCCCACATAGCTACTGCTATCCGCGTACAATTGTGATATAAGACGACCCCACACAGGCGCTGGTGACGTTGGCGTTGTCACATTCAAGTGAATGTACAGCGAGTGCACATATTTCTCAATGCTACGCAGAGACTTTCCCAGTTGTTTAATGTTGGACACCACCAATAGTCCGGTGGAAGCCATTGTATCTTAGATATTTCTTTAGCTTAGCCACCGCAATCACAGAAGTTGCTCGTACTTTGGACTAGGAATGTTGTTATTGGCGGCAATACCAGTCATCGATGTATTACATTGCAAATATCGATAAGCAATTTTACAAGTTGGCAGCCCTGTTACATCCGTTGAATTCGCTGCTGTCCAGGGATGGCAAGAACAAAAAGTATTCGGTTAACGCAAGCCAGAGTACTCGCTTCAGTATCGCATTCCTTGGCTTGTCTGTTTAATAAGAAAGTCCGTTCGAAATTGTTATTTATTGAAACAGATAATTTTATAATTAAAAATTATTTAAAAAATGGATCAACACAAAGCATTGTTGAAAACAAGATTAATGGGCACTCGCAATCACCTTCAAAATAATCGGGAGAATCAACGCGTCGCACGAACAAAAAGGCGCGAAGATTCATTTTTTAATAATCGAGTTATAAGTGTCAGTCCGACGCCAAAAAAGATATTTTCAACAGAACCGCAGACAATGGCAACAAACGACGATGCAACTTGCAGTGAACAAGAGAACCTTAATCCTCAAATACCCAACAAATCTATAGTGTCGCGCAAAATGGATTATTTAAATCGCTTTAAGCAGTTTAGGACAGCAAACAAGCAGCGTCAGGCACAGGAAAAGGCTCAAAATGATCAAACAACGAATGTGCCGCAACAGCAGACGAAGGAAGCAACTTTTGTACCCCCAAACCGGCGTTCATTGTACGTTATTGTTGATCTGAAGACCAAAAAGAATGCCACTCAGATTGAGTCGAATCCTCGAATGAAGACCGCTACCAGCACAGCTGCAAGGGGCCCACCCAATTTGAAATTTGAATCTACATTTGCTAATGCTGTCACTCGAGCAAAACACAAACCCACAGCCCCAGCGTCAAAGCCAGCTGTGCCACCACCCGGCGCCGTCAAATCATCCAACCCGACAGGCACTGCAAAGAAGCTAGCGCCTTCTGTGCCAGCCAAACAAGTTACAACTACTGCTGCAGCTTTAACCAAGCCATCGATCACATCTAACGGAACAGTCGCTGCTCGACAGGCTACTACTATTGCTGCTATAAGACCCACGCGCACTGTTGCCTTGAGAAACCGTGCAATTGCTTCGGCGCCTCCTGCTGCTGGTACAGTTACTTCAGTTGCAGCGAAGCCTTCAGCACTCATCGGGAAACCACTTTCTGGCATAAGCAAAGTTTCGACCAAGCCCACATCGTTCGCGTCTGTTGGGCCTAGCACTATAACAAAGGCGAAACCGAATCCGGTTGCAGCTGCAACTAGACCCGCGAATTTAGTTACGCAACCTTTTGATAAACCCATCAACCCAGTGAACATAGTAAAACCCATCAGAGGTGGCGGTGGTGCAGCTGCAAAATTCAAAGTCAATACCAATCCTCCATTGAAGACAGTGAAAAGTAGCGCTTCATCCAATCTTACAAGGCGTATGAAAGTCAAAAAGGCAATTCCTGCAAGTAGTAAAAATAATTTAGTCGACCAACTTAGACAGAACTTCTTTGGAGGCAACGCCGACATAGACGAGTTGCCCGATACTCCACTGGAGCGACTTAGTATTGAGAATCCTTTCCAGGCCACATCGACACAGTGCTGTAAACCTAATAATACAAGTCAGGATTTGTTAGTTTTGTACCGGGACTTAACTAAGTTAAGTCCTTTGGGAACCGACGATCTCGCTGGCATTGGTGCCACCACCACCACCAACACAAAGTCGGCGGCCAAGCGTCAACTGTTAACAGAGGAGATCGCAAAGGGGGCACAAGAGGAGAAGCCCAAGAAAAAGTTCAATTTCGCGCGCTACTCGATGGGGGAACCTCTTCTGGAGACACCAATAATAAACAGATCTGTGAAAGAAGAAATAGGTAAGCATAAAAATACACATGCCATGTGTAGATACAAAAGGCATCTTGTTAAACCTTTCAGATCGGGAAGACGTCGCGGAAAAGACAATGACGCCTCCGCAGGACACAACTTGCAAGCCAAACTACTTAAGTCCTTTCGTTAGCGTTTCCCGAGGTAAGGTTAACACACAAACAGAGCGCAGCAAGCGCAACAGCATGTATCTACAGGATGATGACAAGCTTAAGCCGGAGACGCCCGTTGCAGTACGTCGCACGATGGAATCGGTGCAGTACTTTCGTCTACAGTTGGAAAACGAAATCAGACGCCTTAATGCGCTTTGTGATCAATGGCTTCAGTATAGCAGCGGAGAGCATGAAGCCCTGTTGACCGAGACAGGCGGAAAGGATATGATAGATGCGGCCATTGGACAGACCAAGCTGCTAACCACCAAAAAAATGATGCAATTTTCGAGTCTCATCGATCGCTGTGAAGCAGGTGCAACGGGAATCGGACTACGTGCCAACGATGGCAGTGAAGATACGAAACCAGTGCTTGTCGAGGATCTGGAGGGATGGTGGGACATGATGCGTTTACAAAGCGATAACGTGGACAAGCGTTTCGACAACTTGCAGCGATGGAAAGCCAACAACTGGGTGGATCCAGATGAAGTGGTGCCAAAGCCCAAGCCCAAGACTAAACGCAAAGCAGCGCCAAAGGTCGCTGCAGCAAAACCAACTTCGAAGGGAAGCAAAGATTTAAAAAGCTTTTTGCTCAAGGTTAACGCTGAGGCACGCAAAAAACGACAGGAAAAGGAGAATGAAGAAAACACTCTGATTGGCTTACCAAAGCAGCGTGTTATTATAGTGCGAGATCGGAAGTCTTTCTCGCCGGCAAGAACTGTGCTGCGCGTGTCCACTGGTGGAAGTGGCAGCCGACAGTCCATTGGAGGCGGTAGTCGAACACCGATTGGTGGTGGTGGCAGCAGTCGGAAGTCGATTGGACCCAATGCTCTGCTTAGATCTGCTATTATGGGCGCTGTAGCGGTGCAGGAAGCTCGATATCAGACGACTCCACCAATGGAGACACCCAAGCGTATGTCAATCTTGAAGACTCCTGGCACCAAGAAACAGGAGCCAAGTGCACGCCGCGTTATCTTCAGTGCCAAGAAAAAAGTTCGTCACTTCCAGTTTGCAGTCGAAGAGGGTGTTATTATCAACGGGGATGAAGAGTCACAGCTCGGAGTTGATAAACTGGAAGATTGCGAAGAGGATATGTCCATGGAGAAAAATACTTCGTCACAAAACTGTCCATCCAAGAATGACTCCATCACCCCACCCACACCCCAAAGCGCACTACGCACGTGCCGTTTAAGAAATCGCAAAGTCAAGATAAGATATTCGTGCGACTTGCAGTATGATTAAGATGCATTCATTTTAGATTTTTATTTTTATATGTTGCATGTTTTTCGCAATCTTATTAGGGTTAAAACTGAACTGATGTTATTTAAATAAAACTAAATTCATTTTAATAAATATGTGTCTATTTAAATTTGAGCGTCATTTCATAGACAAATTAAATGCAGTACCGATACTTATCGATAAGAAAATGACAGAATTCTTATCGGCAACTGGGGGTATATTTTGGTATTTTTTGCTGGTTTATCTAGCCATTCGAGACTTGGTCACACTGCACGGTACACCCACCACGAAGGAAAAAATTTTCGACAAAATATCCAAGCAAAAATGTCACGACAAGCTTCAAGATTGGACGCCAAAAAAGTGGTAAGCTTATAATTTTAAAGCAGCGGCTAGACATCCAACTATTGCCCGTAGTTTTAAGGATAGTTATTTGCCCTAGTCGTAAGATACGAAACATTCAAGTGGCACCCACCCTCAAAATCGGCTTCACATTCGCTTTTCCAGTAAGTGTATTGAGGGCGTAAGAGGGAAACGAAACACACAGAAAATAGCGCTACCTGCGCGCTATGGATAACCATTTTAGCAGTAACCGCACAACAACAGCAACTCCAAGAATGAGCAACGCTGCCGTCGCGAACAGCGGCAGCAGCAACAACAACAACAACACCATCAACGTCAGCGTCAGTGGCAACGCGAGCAACACAAACAGCAACAACAATGCGAATGTAAACACTACAGCCCCAACAGTCGGCGTAGGCAATGCCGGCCAACCCATACAAGTAATACCGATGCCCCTACTGCCGGGTGGTGCGGCACAGATCATAATCGGGCAGCAGCCACAGCAGCAGGCGGGCGGCGGAGCGGGTGGCCTGCAACCACAATTGATACCCCTGCAAGCAAACCAAATAATGTTGCAGGCACAACAACAGCCCCAAATGCAACTGATGCAGTTGCCCGATGGACAGACAATATTCTATCAGACGCCGACCATAACATCGCTAGATCCAAATTCGCTTGGAGCCGCTGCAGCAGCTGTCGCGGCGCAACCAACGCCACATTATGTCAATATCAATGGTCAATTAGTGCAGATAACGGCAGCTCCAAGTGCCAATCAGACTGCGGCGGGAGCTGGGCAGCAGATCATAATGGTGCCTCAGATGACGGCAGTTAATGCGGCGGCAGTTGCGGCGAATGCAGTTGCCGGCCAAACACCACAAAACACAGTCAATGTCAGCGTCAACAATGTGCAGCAACAACAAAGCAGCAGCAGCAACAACAGCAGCAGCAGCAGCAACAACAACAGCAGATGCAACAACAACAACAACAGGCCCAAGTACATGTGCAAGTGCAGACGGCAACGCCTGCTGCAACAAGCGTTGGTGTCGCCGCCAGCAATGCCAGCAGCGCTGATGTCAGCACCAGCACCACCGGAACCAATACGAACAGCGAGGATGAGAACTCTAAGGGCGAGGCCGAGGAGGAGCCGCTCTATGTGAATGCCAAGCAATATAAACGCATATTGATACGACGACAGGCTAGGGCCAAACTTGAGTCGCGCATCCCCAAGGAACGCTGTAAATATTTACACGAATCTCGACATCGGCATGCCATGAATCGGGCACGCGGAGAAGGCGGACGCTTCCATTCGGCACAGGAGAAGGGCGATCAGTCCGGTGGTCTGGATGGCATTACGCTGCCACTGGCAGCCAGCGGCGGAGCCACACTCAGTCGCGGTACAGCGCGTGCACCGCCCAAGCTGATAGCGCCGCACCAAACTCCCAGCATAACCATAACGGCCATCAAAACGGAGTAACAAGCGCTCCTGCTGTAGATAGTCTTTAGTCCGTAATCCGTAGTCCTTAATCCGTAATTCGTAATGCTAAGTCTTAGTCTAAGATCCGGACAACACACATCTTTTGGATTGTACACAATGGAAAATAAATTTGTATTTATTTAAACTTGTGTGCCTTGCCCAACAGCGGCTAGTTAACATAACATTCACGCCTGTTGCTAACAGCGCTAGCTTAACATTATGTACCAACACTGTTATCCATGTATATTTGTACAAAATTTGCGATACTCGGGAGACAAAAATATACATATATAGGTAAAAGGAAACTTCGCAATATTGTAGATATTATCTTGCATAGATTTATCGAATGTCTTTGTCCACTTGGTTCATCTTACTGTAAGCTCAATCTGCATTTGTTTTGTTTTCTTTTCTGTGCTCACACACAACCCACGCACACACACGCACAAAAGAACTCGGAGTTCCTTACGCTCACTTATGGCGCGCTGGTCACACAGATGCTGCGTGACTTCGAGAACGTGGACGATGTGAACAAGCAGCTGGAAAGGATTGGCTACAACATGGGCATGCGTCTGATCGAGGACTTTCTGGCACGCACCTCAGTGCCGCGATGCCTAGAGATGCGCGAGACTGCGGATCGTATACAGCAGGCATTCCGCATGTATCTGAATGTGCAGCCCACCATCTCGAACTGGTCACCGGCCTCCGATGAGTTCTCGCTGCTCTTTGACTCCAATCCCCTGACAGAGTTCGTCGAGCTGCCCGCAGATCTGAGCAATCTACGTTATAGTGCCATACTCAGTGGCTGCATCAGGGGTGCCCTGGAGATGGTCCAACTGGAGGTGCAGTGCTGGTTTGTCCAGGTAGATAAATGAATATATAAGTCAATTATGCATGGATTAATCTCTCCCTCTCCATTGTGTACGTGTGTGTGTGTTGTGTGGTGTGTGACTGTGACTGTGTGTGTGTGTGTGTGTGTGTGTGGAATACTTTCTGGCGGTGTCTCTTGCAGGATCAACTCAAAGGCGACAATGTGACAGAGTTGCGTGTTAAATTCGTGCGACGTCTAGAGGAAGCCATACCAGCTGGCGAGGATTAAGAATACACAAAGAGATAGAGATATAAAGATAGAGAGAGTTGTACTACCAAGTTATTAAATTTAGTAAGTTTCTAATTTAAAAGCTGAGCTGCATTCCGAAGCGGACGCGTAAAACAACAAACAACAACAAGAATATATTAACAATGATAATAACATGTTTTAGTTTTATTTTCATTCGACTTTATACAAATTTGAATTAAAAACACAAAATATATATAGCATATATATTTATAATATAAAGTAGTAATATATTTAAGTAAAGCATTTAATATTGTTTCTCTTCCTGCTGAAGCAATAATTGTAGCAAATTTTCAACACAATGTTAAATATGAAATATGTAAACAGCTTGAAAAAATCTCAACAAGTGTATAAGCATTAAAGATGAGAGAGAGAGAGAGAGCGCGCATTAACTTAAGAGAGACTGAGAGAGCGGAAACGTTGCGCCGCGCTTGACCAATCAAACGAAACTCAGCTTACGCCTGCCAATCCAATAATAAGCTGCGCTTAGCGCATGTTATACTTATTAACAGCGCACTGTTATGTTCTGAGCTGTTCTCTCTCTCTCTTAACATTTCGCTGTTAACGCGCGCTCTCGCAGCAAATAATTGTTTATTAATTGTTCTTAGGCGGCTTTTTATGTGGGTTAAGTAACACGCGGCCAGCCGCCATTGGGATGACTCAGAGTGCCAAGGAATCGCGTAAATGAACAACAAAAATATATATATTTTATCTGAGTAAATAACATGGAATACTTGGCGCAGGCACAATACAATACTTGGTTACATCGATTTTGGTTTGCTTTGGTTTGTAATATTAGGTATACATATGTTGATGTTGTTCTTGTTGATCAGCTTAATTCTGCTGCGGGCAAAGCATTAGGTTGAGGTTCCGGCGCGTCAGAACTTTGCGCAAGGCTTGCAATGTTTTCATGCAGATGACGACGCAGCAGCCATTGGCCACGCCCTCCGCGGGGCTCTTGCAGGTACAGGATGTGCTCTTAATGGCTGCGGAAGTGTTGCTAACAACAGGCGCAAGTGATTTCGTTGAAGAGGAGCAGCAGCCACCGCCGCCGCCGGCCACAGGAGGAGCTGCAACAGGTGGCGTTGCGGCGGGCGAGCAACAGCCTCCAGTGCTGGGAACCACAGCCGCAGCACTCTTGTTGCCTGAGCAACAGCCACCAGTAGCTGGTGCTGCTACTGGAGCTGGTACTGCACCACCACCACCACAGCAACCACCTGCGACTGGTGCCGGCTGTACTGGAGCACTTGACGAGCAACCGCAGCCAGTAGTTGCAGCAGATGCCGGCTGCAGTGGAGCACTTGACGAGCAACCGCAGCCAGTAGTTTCAGCAGGTGCTGCCGCCTTGACAGCGCCACCGCCACAGCAACCTCCTCCAGCGGAAGCAGCAGCGCCCCCTCTGACTGTTCCGCCACTCATGGAAGCCAAGTTTTGCAGCAGCAAAGCAACATCCTCGATGTTTTGATTCATTTCCGCTTCACGTTTACTCACTTTTTTGCTGGTCGATGTGCTGCCGCAGATGCGTTTGCCGCCGCCGGAGCTGGAGCTGTTCACAATGGTTGTAGTTTTAGGCTTGACACTGGCGGGCTTCGTTGAGCCTGCACCACCACCAGCTCCACAATCACCACCGTGACAGCTCTTGGTCTGATCACATTTGCAATTTGTGCAACTGCAGATGCCCGCATCCGCTGTGATCTGTTTGAGCGTCGGCTTATTGTCCCTGATATCCAACTCCAGCAGACCCGACGCATCGTTAGGCACCTGTTCGGTCTGATGCAGGGTGGCTTGCAGCAAAGCACTGTTATTGTCAATAGTCATGAGTATATCGTTGAGCAGCGATTCCGTCTCCATGTCCTCGTCATTGTCAAAACTGTCGTCCTTGAGCAACTCCTCGATATTCTGCTGGTTTAATTCGAGCGTAGGCAACGCAGGTGAAGCAACTGCAGTCACCTCATTATTTGTGCCTGCTCCTATCATCTCGACGTCCAGAGATGGCGGCAGACTCAGCTCATCCATGTTGCCGCTGACGGCACTGCCAAAATTTGGCTTAAGATCCACAAAGCTAGGCATCTCTGTGGGCAATGCAACGCAGGCATCGGTCAATGGAGTGGACATGGACATTAAAGGCTTGGAAACAAGTACACCGGCATCGATCCAGGGACTTGGTATCTCTTCCTCGGCGGCATATGACAACGAATACGCTTGCGATGTCTCCGGCAACATGTAGACATTGGACAATTGCGGCAGTACGACGCCGCTATCGTTGCTGGTCGTTTCCGAGCTCTGACTGCCTGGATTTAGTAGCACCATGTCGGTCTGTTGTAGCTCCGCTTTTGTCTCCGGATGCGGTTCCAATTGCTGCTGTTGTTCCTGCTTTTGTTGATCCCGTTCCTTTTTTTGCTGCTCCTGCTGATCTTGTTCTTTCGGTACGCGCTTTGTTTTCTTTTTGCCCTTGTTGAGCATCTGACGCTGATGCGTCTTTTTGTGCGATTTGAGACTGTGCGAGGTGCTAAAGGATTTCTGGCAACTGTTCTCCTGGCAGGGATATGGCTTCTCACCAGTGTGCGTGCGTTTGTGCGTCTTCAGGTGATGCGATGCGGTAAAAGCTTTGCCACAATCGTCTTCGGGACACTTATATGGACGCTCCTGGGTGTGCGTGCGCATATGCTTCTTCAGATCGCTGAGCGTGGTGAAACACTTCTGACACATTTCACAATTGAATGTCTCTCCATTGTGCAGACGCAGGTGAGCGTGCAATCTGATAGAGAAATATATCATATAAATATAAATATATATTTGTAGATAAGCAATGTCCACTCTTGTCTATCTTGATGAAAAAGACTCACCTGTAGCGCGTGTTGAATGCCTTATCACATCCGCTTACTTCACACTCGTAGGGCTTCACCTTAGTGTGGACGCGCACATGGATTTTCAGGCTGTAGGATGTGAGGAATGCCTTGTTGCAACCCTCCTCTGTGCACTTGAAGCTGTAGTCGCCTGCAAACAGTCATAGAAACCGTCATTTTCCGTAATTAATAATGTAAAAATTAATTAGTTCAAGCGTTCACCGCGCGCATTGCCCAACTGCTGCGGCGCACAATAGAATCGCGGGCCGAGCTTTCAGTGTTGGTAAGCCCGATAAGCTATCGAAGCGATTGCGCGCTTCAAGTTCTCTTCATTAATGCAAATTATACTAATATATCGATCAATAAATACAATCAGCTGTTGCATGAGCAGTGTTGGTTCATTACCAATTGTACGCGTTGGTGTTATTGCAGCGACGCACGCACGCATGTAAATTCACTTGAGACTGTTTTCAAATTGGTATAATGGGCGACATCGAAAAGATACTGATTAGAAGCGTCAAACGACATCCCTGCCTATATTCAAAATCTGATACTGGTTTTCGCAATTGTCTGAAGAGAAAGAGAGCGTGGGATAGCGTTGCTGCCGAATGCGGTCTGCCAGGCAAGCACACACACTAGAACACAATACAAGTGTTTGCGTTTGTTTACATGTCCATATGCACTTTTTTGTTTTACAGCCAAGCAAAGCCAATGTCGTTGGAGGTCTCTGCGAGATCGATTTGTGCGTGAGCGCCACAAAAGCGAAGAGGGACGCAAATGGAGCAACTTCAAGGATTTGTGCTTTCTGCAAGATCATATTAAAATTCGTGGCCTGACTGACGAAACAGAAGTCTCAAGCAAGCAGATTGAATATGCTGACCTGAGGGAATTAGAAATCAAAAGTTCATGTCATGAAGAGGATGCGTTAAGTGATGCAACCAAAGAGGTGCCCCAGGAGAGCAAACTCCGTGACGCGCAGTCGGAATTCGTTAGGATTATGGGTTTGCTGGAGACCTTGCTTCTCAAGAAACAGAATGAGGAGAGAGAGGCTGGGCAGAGCTCTGATGGTGGTCAAGATCCCTTCTACAAGTACCTCGAGAGCATATTAAGTCGCGTTGATGAGACACAGCGTGCCGATATACAATTGGAAATATTGAATTTCGCTAATAGATCTGTAAAAAATGCGAGCCAAGAGCGTTGACATATTTATGTGTAGATATTACTTACACGTGTATATAATATTAAGTTTCTCACTCACCTGTGTGTGTTTTTAAATGCGTTCGAAGATTCCCGATTGTGCTATAGCTGCGATAACAATTCTCATAGTTGCACTTATAACGACTGAGAGCTTCGTCGGAGCTCTGTGTGCAGACAGAAGGGATCAGACAAATATATATATATATACGCATATTAGTATAACGAACTACACAGTTTGTTTATCAGAGAAAAATATGTACAAAGTCGTGGGCTTTCGAATAAAGTCATTAGGTCGTTAGGTATGTATTATGTGTATGTACTCGTAAGTCGGCCAATAAATAACTATATAATATATATAATGTATATAATACAAAGTGCATGCAGTGTCAATAGAATTTGTACTTAGTGCTATATACTATGTAAATTGTGATATGTGGTTGTATGTATGTTGTGTAAAGTGTTTAGTGGGAAATCGGGAAAAAACTCTAAAAACTACGCACCAAGTTGACGGTTTGATAAATGCGATAATTGGTTAACAAAATTGATTATACGCTTAGCGAGAGAAAGAGAGAGCAGCGAGGATCGAGCGACCAGATTTAGCTGATGATTAATTCATTATCGATTACTTTCGGCCACTATCGATTACTAAAAGCAGCAATTACAACGTTAGTTACGTAACGGCACACGTTTTATACACAATTTGCGAGTGTGTGCGTGTGTATGTGTAAAAGAGAGCGCAGAGTACAATTTGAACATTGTGGGGGCTGAGTACCTCGTACGCCATCGCCATCAGCTGATCCTCATCGGTATCCTTATGCAAGGCGCCCGGGTGTATGCAATGAGCCAGCTCATTTTCCTCGTCTGGCTCAATTTGCTCTTCGACATAGCTGCAAGATTGGGTGGGGTTGTTACTACTACTACACAATCACAATACGAATCGAATGCAAATTCGATATCGAATTCGAATTTGGATTCGATTGACTCGCTCGCTCGCTTGGAAACAAACAAAAACAAAAACAAAATGCGGCGGAGCGAGCTGTTGCGTTCGAGATTTATGTCAGTGGGCCGTTAAGATGTTCCACACACACAAACATTTCTGCTGCACACTAACACATACAGACGTGCTAATTTATGTATGTTTATGCATTGTAGATACGACTGTGAGCGTGTGTGTGTGTGTTCATATTGCACAGATTAGTGAGGTTATAGAGCGCAACGGGCAACAATAACAACAAACAATAACAAATTGTGTACGTATGTGTACGTATGTATGTGTCCATTAATAAACACTTGGCAGCAAGCAAAGCAGAAACATCAGTCAAACTGGGGAAAACAGTAGGAATAACAACAACAACAAAAGCAACTAAAACAAACGGATCAAGTTGACTGCTCGAATCCCTACATAAGCTTTAATAACCAGATTAATTAATATTTAATATTGTCATGGTCAAACACGACGTCGGCAGAACTATAAAAAAAAGCACACAAACGCATACAAATACACACACACATATATACTCAGGCATACAGGCTGACAGTCATGCAGGCAAAAACGAAATATTCAATTTGGATAAACAACAAGTGCGTGGGCGAGACGTAGACGCCTGACTGAGCTGGCTGGCTATCAGACCTCTCTCACTCTTTTCCACCCTCCCTCCCTTTCCAACCCTTCGCACACCATTTGCTTTCTGTCCCTGTCACGGACACAGCTGGCGTACGCCCCTCTCAACCTGCCCTAATCTCGCATATCTCGCGACCAGAGCGAGTGCTGAAAAATGAGAAATATGATTGAGATGAACACTCATGGTGATAAAAATAGCGTCGCCTCGTCGTAGACACAGAGACGTGTACCCAGGGGGAGGGCAGAGCTGCAGGACAGACCCTCGC
Source organism: Zaprionus ghesquierei (assembly GCA_018904095.1). Classification (NCBI taxonomy): domain Eukaryota; kingdom Metazoa; phylum Arthropoda; class Insecta; order Diptera; family Drosophilidae; genus Zaprionus; species Zaprionus ghesquierei. The sequence goes on along the minus strand of JAEIGP010000850.1, from coordinate 6,003,051 downwards.
TACACAAAGTGGAAAAATAAAATAAATTGAAATATGATTGTACGAAAAATGAATACAACTACCAATGGGCCAGCTACATCGTCCAATATCATTAAAATTGTCATATATGCAGTTAATTTCGAATAAAAATAATACACGATTGTAAAAGCGTATACTAATTAAGAAATAAATAAATCAATTATAATAATTTATGATACATAGACAAGAAAATGTTAATATTAAACAATTTGGTAGATTTTCGAATTGAACCCTTACTGTTTAATGACTAACACTTCTTATTGGTGCTGATAACGCATAGGAAGATTTTGGCAAGAAATAAGACACGTTGTCGCTTTCAAGTTAGATTAGGCTGGCTAGAAAAATAACAATAAAGACAGCTAAAAAAAAGCTGAAATTATGGTGCAAACTGTAGCATCTTGTCTGTTTCAATACAAGACGTTCTTCAAGTGGTATACTTGATGGAATTTTCTCGATAAGAATAGAATTTCACAATGAGCAGGTCAAGGGGGGCCATTTAGCCCGAATTGGAAACCGGCTACTTTATACCAAGTGTGAATGAATTTGGGGAAAAATACAAAACTTGTGTAGCATGTGAAGATATATGTATGTACGTGTACACATTTTATATGTATTTGTGTGTGTATTTTGTAGTGGGGGGAAAATCTAAATGCGTTCATCGGCGTAATTATTTTTAGACCAAACAAACGATTTGGATACAATCATCGCGCAGCAAGAAGCAGCAGGACGACTGCAGCGGCAGCAGAAAGCCCGTTACATTCGCATTGCCTTCAAAATCGAATACATATCGAAACACCCACACATATACATATACATACAAACAAACGGGGGCGGGGAAACACCGGCGAACACATTTCAGGCAATTAGCAACAGCATGCTAGCATTTCGGACACTTTGCGGACGCGCGTTGTAATATGTGGACATTGGAATTGTTGAAATTTGCCAAATTTTCGAAAAAAGAAAAACAACCAAAAACACTCGATATTCGAATCTAATTAGTTTCGTAGAGCCAAACCAAAAAAGAATACGAAAAAAGGAAAAGAAAAATATATGGCAGGCACGTCACATTCACACAGCAGCAGATGACGGAAAAAGAGAAACCATGCAACAAACAAACCTGTGTAGGCGGTGGAAAATTTAGTCATGGGCATAGCCATGGGAGGGGGTCAGCAGACACTAATTGGGCCAAAGTGCAAGCACCTGGTCACAATTTTACGATTTTTTCATTACAATACTTAGACATATTTTAATCGAGTAATCGACATTCACAATGGCAATTGGCATGCTTTTAAGTATCTTATATGGTATTAAAAACTGTCAACAAGTCAAATAAAATAAGTTTATCGATACACATACAGCAACAACAACATCAATGGCTAAAAGCAGTGTTAAGAAGCATGCAATGAGGCTGCAACGCAGAGAGCTTAACTACCTCGTCCCGAGAGTAAAATATGCAGTAGGAGGAGATGCGGCCGACTTGCTCTGCACAGAGTCGTTGCTAATTGTTGTTGCTGCTGTTGATGGCGGTGGCTCTTCGGTGGCTGGTACCATGCTGAAGGACACCACCGTCGGTGGCTGCACCTGGACGAGCTTTTGATTTTGAAACTGATATTCCAGTGTAAAGCAAATATCATCCAGATTATATGTGCCCATTGTCGCTATTAACGGTACGGACGCTTGTGTCGCTGATGACGATAGAATGTGTGTGGTTGGTGTGGGCGAGGATGATGTGCTTGTGGTTGTAGTAGTAGTAGTGTTGTTGGTGGTGGTGGTGCTAGTGGTTAGCAACATGGGTGCACCTGCGGTCAACGGTCTCAGTGTAAACACTTCGTCGTCAGCTATGTCATCGTCAGCGTTGTCATTTTCGTCCACGTATACGTTCTGTGTTTGCGTCGAAGTCTGAGTCTGCACCTCCTGCAACAACGTATATGTTCTTGTTGTAGTTGTTGGTGTTGTCGCATCGTTGTCGTCCGCCTTAAGCGTCAAACTTAAGCCTAATGGTTGCAGCACCTGTTGCTCCCCAGACTGTGGGGTCTGACTGTGCCCGCTGTAAATGCTGCTATTGCTGCTACTTCCACTGCTATCGGCGTCCAACTTAGGTGCCAGAAGCGATGCCAGCAGCGCTTTGTCTTCGAACCCATCGAAGTCAAGCTGCAGCGATGACGCAGTTATTGACGACGGCGAGCCAGTTAATGATGTACGCGTCGAGTTTGTATCATAATCCCTGCTGTCTGATAAGGAATTTCCATGATTGGCGGACTTCCAACTATGCTCATAATATTGTTGTTGTTGTTGGTGTAGTTGCTGTGCGCTGAGCGTCTCATCGCTGCTTGCATCCATTTTTATTGCTTATTCTATTTTGTATTGCACCCACTCACACTTATAGAACAATTTCAAGCATGCAGTTTTTGCTTTATTTTACTTATATCACTGTGCAATGCCGCTACATATATAAATATATGTATTACAAAAGAATTAGAAATTTATACGGAGCGACACACAGCGGCGATCCGAGCGAAATAATCACGTTCACGCTGCGCAACAACAAAGATAAGACTAGTGGTGGACAATGGCGATGTAAGAGAACATCGATAAGTCGATGGAAAGTTTTCTTAGTCACGAGTATGAGTATTTTTACTTGTATGGGAATTCACTTGCCTAACCCTTTACTATTTGTCAGAATTAATATTTGAATACAATTTTAAGTCGAAGGATATTAAAATTAAAGATATAAAATGAATGTAAGCAATACAATAACGAATAAAGTAACCACCACCAAATTAAAAAGTTCTTCTGATTCACAACACCCATTAGTTGCAAAGGAAATTTAAATCAATTTGTGCTTTCGCGCCCTCCACCTGACCACAAGTATCGATATCGATACCATTCTTGGGCACGGTCACACTATGCGCAAAGGCAAAAGCAGTACATATACAAAATTCATTGATTTTGTCAACGTAAAACACAGCGCATAGCTACACAGGCGAACACATAAAGTGAAGTTAGCTAACTAAATTAGGAACGCAGCTGTGGCAAGTGGGAACTGAACAAAATGCAACGCTCGCACGACGAATCGCAACTGTGAAGACGCGCAAAGGCACCAGGTTCTACCCCAATAAGAAGAGCAGCAAGCTCAGTTTCGCTGCTTGCTCCCAATTTCCCAATAAGAAAGAAGTGCGAAGAAAAAGAGAGCATACGGTGTAAAAGAGGCACGCAAAGCAAAGGCAACAAAATACAACAACACAACAAAATATATATGAAGCAAATAAAATGACAATCGTTTTCAAAGATTAATATTGGGAAGCAATCGAGCTCCGGCGGCCGGCCGTAAAATGCCAAGGAACACTTGCAGGCCAAGTGAATGTGTAGCTAACGGTAACGGTGAGGGTAAGGAAACGGCTAACGGTAATTATCAGGATGATACTAGCACAGCTTCCGGGACAGCAGAGGAAGCTGCCTCTGCTGCCGCTGCCGCTGCTCCTGTGGCCATTGTCAAACAGGAATTCGATGCAGCGCCGCCCGTTTGCCACAGAAAATCGGAAAGACGAAAATTCGCACGGGATATTTTTCTGGTCTTCGAGGAGCAGACCACGCGTCGGCGGCGCGGTCGTGGCGGAGCGCGGGGCAAGTGTACGCGTGCCAAGCAGAAATTCGGACACCTTTCGGTGGCCAATACGCCGCGAATTAATAAAAATATATTGCGTGAAATCAAAACGGAACCAAAGTGCAGCCAAGCAGCGACAGCAATAGAAGAGAATGCAGCGGCAGCAACGCTAGCAGAGGAGCCAGAGCCTGAACCGGAGACGGAGCCCGAGCCCGTGCCCGTGCCTATGGTGAAGCCAGTTCCATCGCTGCAGCTGGAGCGAATAATGGAACGAGAGCCAGAGAAGCCCAAGGCCAAATTGGCCACAGTGAAACTTGAAACCAAAACAGGAGTGGCAGCTGGAGCAGCAGCTGTCGCTATCGCAACAAGAGTGGCTACGCCCGTGCCCGTTGCAGAACTGAGTGCTGCGAATGGAGCAGCCGCAGCTGCAGCTGCAACCACATCCAAATCCACATCCCCCGTCGCGACGCCAACAACGCCTAGCGTGAATCCCATATTCCTGTGGGTCAAACAGGACGATACACGCATCGTTGAAGTGCGTTGCGAGGATTATGATAAACGCAATCGTATACGCCTTACCAAGACAACAAATGGTTGGCGTTCCATGCCACGCACAGATGCCTCATCCAGTCGAATTGTCAAGTTCTTCCACAGTGCTGCAGCACCCTTGATGAAGGTCAAGCGGGAGCAGCTGCAGCAACAGCAATCAATTGACCAAGAGTTGGAGGAGGAGGAGGAGGAAGAAGAAGAGGAGGAGGAGCACCAACACCACCACCGCCACCAGCAGGAGGAGCATCAGCCACAGCAACCAATGTTGCACGATTGGAGCGTGGTGCAAGAGGAGCTCGAAACGGAGCAGCAGCAGACTAACAATTTGGCTACGGTCATTGAGGATGTTGTTGTTCTCGTGCCTGCCCAGCAACAACAGCACCAGCAGCAGCACCAGCCACTGGAGACAACTCCTGCTCGTTCCACGGATGTCTGCTTCGATGCGCTGCTGGACAGCGAAACAAATGCATCGACTAAGGCGACCAAGACCAGCACCAGCAATGCCAATACACCAACATATCAGTGCTCCTCCTCGCCCAGTCCATCGCCTTCGGTGTCCCCATCGCCGTCGCCGCCGCCTTTGCCTTCGCCATTGGAATTGCAATTGTGCCCCAAAACTGGACTCTTTCTGCCCAAAGGAGTCCACGCTCCTGTTGAGGCGATGCTGGCAGAAGTTAACAGCGACAATGCTCGTGCTCCGGCGGATACGGTGGAACTGGATGCGGATGAAGATGTGGATAAGGATGAGCGAAGGCAAAAACAGTCTAGCAGGCAGGATGTGGAGCACGTGGAGGCGGGCAAAGGCGGCAATCTCAGTACGGATCACTCAAGTCTCGATGCGAACACCAAGAATCTTAAGGATCTGCTGGACGATGCAGATGAACTGCTGCAGAACTGCAGCAGCGACAATGGCAGCAGCGGAGCCGATCTGCTCGATTCGCTGGTGAAGCGAAGTTGCGAGGACAATCTGTCGGCAGGAACAGCTGCAGCAGCAGGCAGTAGCGGAGGAGGCGGTACGGTAAACGGAAACGGATCCGGTGGCGTTGGCGGTGGCCTTAGTTCGTTTTGTGTACCCGATATGGTGGCGGGCAAGGAGCTGCCCAGCATACTGGGCATGGACAGCAGCGATGATGCACCCAAGTGCCTGTCCTTTAACGAGGCCGGTGAGATTGAGGGACTCAATGGAGATCTCTTTCTGGGCATTGATTCGTTTGACAAGCAGCCCGACACCGAGGTGGAACCAGATCAAGCCGATACGGTGCTTCCTGTGGCGGTGAGTCAAGAGAAGGAGCAACCGCAGGCATCGCTAGTCGTGGTGCCCGATGAAACACCCAAGGATTTGAGCTACAAGAAGCGCGAAGAGGTCTGTCCGCCCTCGGAGTCGCGTAGTCAATGTGCTGTTACCTCCAGTTCGGATGTCCTTAAATCCAAATCACCAGAACCGGAAATGCTACAGCTGCCCGCAAGCAATATACCAGCCGAGGTGGAGACCACATCGGAAACCATTAAGCATCTGATCCTAGAGCAGTTCCTCAAACTAAATGGCAGTTCACAGCAACAGGCCGAGCCCATGGATCTGGGCAAGGCGGCAGCGGCAGCAGCAGCAGCGGGTCGCGTGGGCAACGACAAGCTGGTGCACACGGTGGTAATCGATGACGACGACGATGATCAGGAGCATGGGAATGCGGATAGGGATACCGCAGAGACGGCTGAGCCGTTGAAAAAGCGTCCCAAGGCCATCAAAATGGACAAAGATCCGGATGCACTGACTCAACTGAAAATGCTGATCAGTAATCCACAATGGAAAGTGCCAGATCCCATACTCGTGCCAAAGGATCGACTTGGTGCCGTCTTGGCATCGCCTGCCCGTGAGATTCCCCTGCTACTCACAACCAGGCCGGAGTTGCGTCTGCCCGAGGCATTTGCCTATCCGGAAATCATACAGAATCCCAATATACTGGTAGTGACCATGGAGCAATTGGAGGCCATACTCAAGAACAATGCCGATGGTCAGCAGCACCAGCAACAGCAGCAATCCAAGACGCATAAGCCAAGCGACGTCCCGCCTCCAAGCCTGCCCTCGCCCGCCTCCGTGCCGGTACCGCTGCCCAGCAGCAAGCAGGCTGCCATCAGTTGTAGTCCCAATCCAAGGCAACACCCGGTAGCTGCTGCTGTTGCTGCCAATCTACACAAGGCGACGCTGCAGCAACAGCAGCAGCAGCAGTTGCCAGCTAAATCTCCGGCAACCACACCCACCGCTGCAGTAACACCGGCACCGCCGGCAGCGGACTCTAGCATGATGCCATCGGAACTGAATGCCACAACGCTGGCGCTGCTGCAGCAGATGCTGTGGCTGCCCTACTTTGGTCAGCTATCGCAGGAGTTTTTCAAAACGCTTAAGGATCCTCTGGGATTGCAGCGCAAATTCATGAGCAACCTGCTGCCGCTGTACAACAGTCAGTTCGGGCTGCAGCATCTGGATGAGCTCTACAAGCACTGCCTGAAGCAGAAGCAGCCAAGCCAAAGTGAGGAGCCAGCGCCCGTGGCAGCAGCGCCTCGAGCTACGGTTGCTTCAGCTTCCGCGCCGGCCAAGCAGCAGCAGCCGCCGGCTTCTCTGACCGGTTTCAATGGCTTTAGCAATCCCATGGAGCTGGCGTTCATGCAGCAACTGCTCCAGCAACAACAACAACAACAGCAGCAGCAACAACAACCACAACAGCCCAAAGAATCCTCGCATCATCATCTGGAGAACAAACGCGCCCGACGTGATGCAGACGCCACTCCGCTGCACATACCCGACTTTGGCAGGCAGCCAACCAAGTCGACAACAACTCCTGGTAGTGCTGCTGCTCCTACACCGCCTGCAACAACTCCAACGCCAACCGGAACTGCCGCTCCGGCCACTTCGACGCAGCCGGCAGAGCATAAGCCGCGTCTGACCTGTAAATCTCTATCCAATCTGCTGGAGCCCGAAAGCAATGTGGTGCCTCTGCTTAATGTGCCCTTCGATAGTCTGCGTCGCGGCTCGGCCATGCATAAGACGCCCCATGAGCTGACCAAGGAGCCAAGCAGCGGACGCACCTTGCGCTCCAGCAAAGCATGCGTCACATACAATCCGCTGGAGCAAGCAAAGCAGACCCAAACGCAATCTCAGCAGCAACAGCAGCGCAAACGGGGAAACATGTTGGCGGCGCACGAGATGCAGCAGCAACATCAACACCAACAACAGCAGCAGCAGCAGCAACAACATCATCACCAACAGCAGCAACACTTGGCCGAAGCGGCTGCAGCGGCAGCAGCAGCGGCTGGTGCCGGTGGCTTGGATGCCAATTCGGCGCTGTGGCATCCGCTATTTGGCAGGTAACGTTTATGGAGAATAAGCTATACATATATACACATATATATTCAAATTATACAAATCCCATCCACAGCAATCCCAAGCAGGGCTACAACAGCCCCTGGCAATGGACCACGGTGACGGCAACTGGCGAATGACAGTCAAGCAGGGCTCACAAGGAGCCGGCAACCCATACAGCCAGCAACAGCAGCTACGAGGAGCAGCAACAGCAGCAGCAGCAGCAACATGACTACAATAACAGCAACGGCTGCAACAACTACAAGCAACAGCAGCAATTGCCGGCAGCCATCAACAATCAAAATAATCACAAGAATCACAACAATAACAACAACAACAAATACGGTTATCCAGCGGCCATGGAGAACATGTTCCAGAATAATCAGCTGCTCAACTCGTATCTTTACCAGAAGGGCGACAACAATGCAGCAATCGATGCTTCCTACATGACGGAACAGGCCTACTGGCAGCAACATCAGCAGCAGCAGCAACACCAGCAGCAGCAGCAACACCAACATCAGCAGCAGCATCAGCAACATCATTTGCAGCAGCAGCAGCAGCAGCTACATCACAAGCAGCAACAGCAGCAGCAGCAACAGTGGAGCAACAGCAATGCGAGCAATCAGCGCAACAGCAGCAACAGCTACGCCAACAACTATGCAGCAGCAGCAGCTGCCTCCATGTACATGCAACACTTCAATCCCTACATGCAACAGAAGGCGGCGCTGCTGGCCGAGAAGGCGGCACAGGCGGCGGCTGTAGCTGCTGCAGCAGCGGCGGCGCATGGTGGCAGCAGCAGCAACAACAACAACAACAACAGCAGCAGCAACAAGCATGCACGCTATGCCGGGGACTATGGCTAGACGGGATGTGGAGGAGCAGCTGCATCGTTCATATAACCAAGTCTTACATAAACATATAGAGATAATAATTACAGAGCGTATAGGACACTTTTTATCGAAAAGGAATTGCTAAGGATTATTTTCCGTTAATTTAAACGTAACAACAACAGCAACAACAAGGTAACCGTAAAGCAACAATAATTAAAAAGAAAAACAAAAAATAAGAAAAAAACAATTAGTAAAAATTTGTTATTGGTAGTTTGTTAAAAAAAAAAAACATAAAAGAAAAACAAAAAGAAAAGAAAAGAAAAATACGAAAAAACACTAAAGAAAACATAAAAAGTAGTAGAGAAAATAAGCGGAGGCAAAACGAAACAATTAAGAAAGGAAACAAGAAAAGAAAAACCTAATTATTGTATTATTGTTAACCCAAGCTGCGTTATATTATTATTATTATTATTATTATGATTATTATTATTAACTCGTGTGTGTGTATATAGCGTTTTTATCTAGATGTATTACACTTGGTAAGCTTCCACTTCCCTTCCCCCTCCTCCTAGACCAAACCCCACCCTCTATCGCAGCGCTAAAAGGCAAAACTAAAACCAAAACCAAATCGACAACAACAACAAAAAAAAAACAACAATTTTGTATTCATTCCGCAAAGCAAAGCTAAAAGAAAAGTGAAAAAAACAATAGGGATTTTTTGTTTTAAACCAGTTATTCCTCTATTGTAATACTATTTTACTGATTATTATTATTATTATTATTACTATTTTATGCTTATTTGTGTGAGAAAACGAAAAATCGAATCCCCCTTCAAAATGTGCAATCTTATATACAATATATATTTTATGTTTTAGGAACGACACAAGAATCACAAAACAAAACAAAAACAAGAAAACCTAACACTTATAATGACAACAACAAAAATGGCAAACGATGAGCAAAGATGAAAAATAAAGAGAAAACCTTTTAGAGAATTTCGCAGATAAAGCCAACAGAATAGCAAAAAAAAACTGTATAATTGTTTTCATTTGGGATGGGGGTATAGAAAGACATTGAGAAATCCTCAAGGTGTCACTCAGCAGCTCCAAAAACAATTTGTGGTTTAATCTACAAATTTCAATAGATTATCGCAACATTAAACAGAAACTTTGATTCTTTCAAAATTGATAATCTTTTTATAGTAAATTGAGTTGATTAATCGCCACGGCTTACGCCATCGAAGTGAGGTCTATTTATAGATACCTTACGCAACTCTCCTAAAAATCTGAAAACGCATTGAGTGTAACCCAAATCGAAAGATTGTTGTTTGTATAAATATATAGCATATATTTTAATTTCGGTGTATAGATATAGATATAATGTAAATGTTAATTTTTGTATAAATACGCAACTTTTCACTTACAAACAATATTATATTATTTTGTTTCCTTTTTGTTATTTGCCTGTTTTTTTTTTTGTTTTTTTGTTTAGTTTTGGCTAAAAACCACAATGTAATTTTCCATTTATTTTTTGTTTAGTTTTTTCTAAAGCATTTTAAATGCGCGCGTGCGAATGTTTTCAGCTATTTTAGTGTGTGTGTTGTTTGTGTGTGTGTGTGCTTGTGCTCCCAGCCGATGATCGGTTTACCGCCCCTCGGGTTATCGTATATCCTAAGCTCATTCAATCTGACGATGTGCCTCCTGAAGGCGTGCCACAACGCCCTGATAGAACTTGATCTGCTCGGCAATGAAATTTTTGAGTGTTTGCTTCAGATGCGTATCCCGTTCGCTCTTGAAGTGGGTCAACTCGGCGAGCACCGTATATGAGACAATATCTGTGCGTCTATTCACCTCCTGCAGCTGTGCGTTGCTCATCTTTGCTTCCGCCGTAGAACGTTCGCAATCCTTGCGCTTCTGTATGGCGCCCTTGTGTGTCGAGAAGATGTCCGGAAAGCAATTCAAAACGCCCCTGCAACAGAAGGAATCATTAGCGATGCTAACAACAATAGTTACTTCATTACTTACCTGTAGATATGCAACCGATCGGCAAATGGTATCCAATCGTGCTTGGGCTGATCGCCGAACATTTGCCCGATGCCAATATATATGCCGCCAATGCGTCCCACGCTCTCTGACAATGGCGAACCGTTGCGTGTTGGTGCACGTCTCTCATCGATTAGCAGCGCCTTGGCCAGCTCTGAGAGTCCATCACCAATGCGTTGGAATTCCTTTTTGCTCTGTGCCAGCGATCGTTTGGCCATGTCATTTGAAATCGTATTCAAATTGCGCACCGCCCCGTCCATGCTGTGTATGAACTGTGATCCACTCTCCAGTTGCGCGTCCACCTTGGAATGCAGTAGATTCTTGTCCGGCGGCGATATGGCCAGGCAATAGTTGACACCCATATAAGGGTCACGTTCGGCTTTCCGCTTGCCTGACTTCCAGATCTTTTCGTCGGTGCACGTGAGAAAATGATACCAAACCTCACATTTGGAGATGACCGGATGACGGCACACCCAGTCGACAAATTCCTGCAACTGCACACGTCGATGTTCGACAAATTGCTCCTCATACCGTCCGGAGATCTGCTTGTCCGGCAACGGTGGCACAGGAATCAAACAAAACTTGTCCACCAGACGTTCGTGCAGCCAATCGAAATGTTTGTAGCGACGCGACACCTGCGACAACAACGACAAACGACAAAAGACAGGCGAAGATTAGATAGAAATTCAATTTCGAAATGTGAGCAACAAAAACAATAAACACACTGAGTCATGTGTGTGCGTATGTGTGTGTGTGTGTGTGTGTGTAAAGGAATACAAAGAGGGAGCAATAATTGAGTAACTGCAGCTGAGTTGGTCAGCAAAAGGTCGCTTGCCCCCATTGGGTTGGCCTCAATTGAACTTGCAACTCCAACTTCAACTTACATCATGCGCTACACTGAGCGCCAAAACTTTAGGTTTCATGTTGAAGAAAGTGCTACACAAAACTACAACTTGTTGCACTGTGTAATCACGTTACACACACACACACATACGCGACTTTATCTTAAAGCAATTATGTGAGTCGCTACCGATCGTACGAAGGGCAATACTCACAGAGATATTATTAAAACTAGGCGTCAGCTGGTAGGCAATAAAGGTTTTCATTCCTTTAAATTTGGATTCCTTTTTCGGGCTAGCCACAATCACCGTGTAGGGTGAATGATTCTGCGTCCACTGATAGATGGATTCGTCAATCTGTGTTATATACGCCAATTCGCATTCGGGAATTTTCTCTTTGAATGTGGCCAAACCGAGTATATATGAGTCGGAACTCTTGGCAAACATGCCCTTCTTCATGGTGGCCGAGCTAGCACCACCAGCACCAGTTGCAGTTGAGCTAAGCGACACACCATCCTCGTTGGGCGCAACAGGTAAATGCCTGTTGTCGTAGTCACTGGTGGAATGCGTGAGACCGCCAGTGCGTGACGCTGCTGCTGATTTGCCACCTGCTGGCGCTATTTCCGAATAGGTTTCGTTGTCGTCGCTATCACTCCAAATACTGTCGTCGTCAGCGTCGGGAGTGGGATCATATCGCGGTGCAGGTGGTGGCATGCCAAAGGGATCAGCGGCAGGAGTTGCAGGCTCACCTGTGGTAAATCGGCGCGCCTCGGCCGCTGACATTACCTCCACATAGGCCGCTGGAAAGAGCCCGATTTGGCCTTTATTGTTTTTGCCCTCCCACCAACCTTCGCCAACGTCGCTCCTTGTTACAGTTAGGATGTCTCCGGCGAGTATCGATAGTTCGGATGAGCCAGGCTCACCAGAAAAATCGTACATTGCACGTACGTAAGATGTCATTTTTGGTTATTGCACAATTTTATCGTTTACAGCGTATCTTTTTTCTGTTTTTTTATCCAAATCCGCTCCCATAAAACAATTGAAAAGCCAGCCCAGTGTCTGAGTCAGTATGTGTGGCTAGTGTGACCGTTGTATATGACGAATGGATTTTGCAATCGATTACCGATTGGCCACCGACTGCAACTTTATGTATCGCAACGAACACAACCCTGCGGCGATGGTCATAAAAAATCTGTTCACGATTCGTTCGATTGGATTTTATTAATCATTCACTAATTGCGCGTTGCCGATTTTACTGGTAAGTGGAGAACACAGATTTGGTAATAAAATTTTCAATTGAGATTCGTAAAAGTATTTTTCAACTTGAGTTCATTTATTATACATATATATAGACGCAACTAATATGTGAATTTGTTTGCTGTTAATTCGGTTCTTGTTTTTCACCGTTTTGTTTTTCTATATTTTTCTGTGCAACAGTAACAACAACAACTATAATAGGGCGAACACGTCAAGAGAAAAAGAGAACAAGAAAGAAACCGACGACAACGACGGCAGTACCAGAGCACATAGTAGGGTCTTGAAATTACCAAGAAGTAAACAAGCTATTCGGAATCGGTGCAATTTAGCAACAACAACAACAAAATGCAGCTGCAGGCCAAATATTTGCTATTATGTCTGTTCGTAGGACTGTTTGCCTCACACCGTTGTCAAGGCGCAGGAGGGAACGGAGCAGAGGAAAAAAGTAAGCATGAGAAGATTTGCCACAACGAAATTCATTCATCTGTGTATGTATGTTTTGAGTGCGTTTGCGTGTGCCTGCAGTGAACCTACAGTTTGCCCATATATACATATGTTTGTGTGCGTGCGCGTGTGTGCGCTTGAGTGTATGCTTGCATGTATTGGAATTTTAAATGCCACACTCGAGTGTTTGTATGATAGATGTGTGTGTGTGTGTGCCTGTGCGTGTGTGTGCGTATGTGTATGATATGTATGTGAGTAAGCGGAATTGAAGAAGATTTGCCACAAAAAGAACTTTCTTTAGCGCTTATGTAGTGGTAGAATGAAATTACACTTTTATTTATGCATTATGTGTAATACTTTACAGCGACTGTTGCTCCGCAAGAAACCACTGGGGCGGTACCCGATGGCAGTACAACTTTGGTTCCTCCCGTAACAACACCTACTACCCAGCCTTCTCAGAATACAACGATACCAACAACCACAACAGAAGCTCCAACCACAACAACATTGACTCCAAATCCACCAACAACTGTTAATACAACCACTTCATCAACTACCACAACTTCAACGCCGGCACCGACACCACCACCAACTACGAGCAGTTCCACTACTAGCAGCACCACTACAACCACTACTACTACTACTACCACTACGGTTGCGCCACCAACATCGTCAACCACTCCGGCACCGCCATCAACAACTACGGCCAAGCCAACACCCGTGCCATGTGGACATTTCGATGGCTCCTCGTTCATTGGTGGCATTGTCCTAACTCTGGGACTGCTGGCCATCGGTCTGGTTGCCTACAAATTCTACAAGGCACGCAATGAGCGCAATTACCATACTCTTTGAGCCGCCACCGCCTTTACGTCGGCCTTCAATGCAGCAGCCGGTGCTTCAGCCGCGAACAATGCTCCCGCCACGGATGCCGAACGTGTGCGGTTTGTTCAGCCATCAATACCGTTGCGATCGCCGCCAGCACAACCGCCACCACCACCACCGCCCTATCATCATCAACAGCTTCTAGCCGGCGGAGGTCCCGGCGCGGCGGTAATGACAGCGACTGCATCGGTATCGCACTCAGCAACAACTCCACAAAACAATGATTCACCCTCGGCACGGGATCGGCTGCTGCACACGTAATTTATCTCGGGGTACAAATACAAATTGAAAGAAATAACAGAGAACAAAACAAACTATCCAAAGAGCCCCGATAATCTCTTTTTGCTTGAATAATATAACTTTAGCCCCTCACACACACACACACACTATCTCACAAAGCGCTGCATAATTCAGAAAACTTATCATATGAAATGCGAATAATTCAAACACAGGCTCTACAACACTCTTCCCTTATCAGCTATTATATTATATATACATAAACCTATATACATTATATATATATTAAATATTATATATACATTTCGAATGGCTTTTGTAAATGATGAAAATGATCACGAGTTTCGCTGAAGTTTAATCAGCGAATAAGCGGATGTATGGAGAACGCCTTAAAATATAATAATTCTCAAAAGAATATGAATATGTGACATGCCCTTCAGCTTGAGAAGCCATAAAAGAGACGGTCAGAGAGAGAGAGATAGCGGAAAGACGAAGAAACGATAACAATTAATAGAATATAACATATGCATATATTTGACTGTATATGTATTGTATTTAACAGAATATTGTAAAATGAAATGTGTTTGTATGTACTACAATAACAGCAAATATGTGAGACTGCTTGGGAAAAATACTTTAGAGCAAGAAGATAGATGGAAGTGGAGAACGGGCATATGTTTCCAATTTTTCTAAAGTACACAATAAATATGTATGTATGTAGGGAGCTACAAGAGATGCGCTGAGAAGAAGTATAAATTTTGATTGTATTTACAAAACAATTTTTATGAACTACACAACTCATAGATATCTAAGGCATAAGAACACTATGTATGTAATGTACTGTTCTGTAAACTCATACTGGAATCCAAATCGGAATCGCGTTTATTTTCTCTTTCTTACAAATCAATTTGCATTTCGAATATTTAGTTACATGCTGATTACTTTTCCTCGTATTACACACAAGCGTATATAAATAATAACGAGAGTACATATACTATATATACTATGTAAGCTTTTTCGTGTCGGCGTCGTTTTGTCGTCATCGTCGTCATAATTGCAAGAGCGAAGGAAAATCAATAGGGAACACAATAACAACGTTGCAGCTAGCAGCAGATATAGATGCACAGATACCGACGCTGACATGGAATCCAAAAAAACAAAAACAATGGGGAAGTTGAGTATAATAATTATAATAGAGATGAGCTTGCATGTTACTATCTCCTTAGTAACTTTGTGTGGGGCAGACTTTAAACTGATATCAGCAGCAGGTCCAGATTGGAACAAAACTATGAAAAGTTATAAAAAATGTTAAATATTTTATATATTTAAAGTGAATGACACATATGAATTACGCTACCTAACCTTCTCCCTATCACTTATTGTTACTCCTTCGAACAAATCAAATACCCTAACCTAAACCTGTGCACGAAATACTTTCATTAATGCAACATATACATATGCATATAATAAACGATATAATAGATATCCAATAAATCTCAACCGGCTTATTCAAGAATACAAATACCCAACTATGTATGTATGTATATCCTGTACGATAATAAATATTTTAAAAATGTAAGTTTCGATTCAATTTCGCTGTGGGATTTTTTTAAGCGGGGGAATCACACGATTCGTTACGACTCGTTAATCAACGTTATAGGCACTATCTGGTTTTTTTTTCGAGTTAAAAATCATTTATTTAACATTTTTATAATATACTAGATACATTACATTACGTTTAGGTTAGTTAGTAAAGTTAGTCTGATCAATTAGCGGCTTTCTTTGCCTTTTTCGCTTTGGGAACTGCCGCGTCTGCGGTTCCATTTCGTTTAAGGTTCTTCTTTTTGTTAGATCGCCGCTTCTGCTGTGTATTGAAACGTAGCAATAGTTTTGTGCCCCCCAGGCTCAAGTCTTTCTTTAGAGCGTTGCGGGCATCGAAGGTGGTGGGCAAAGTGACGGTGGCAGCGCCAAATTCGCGGAACTTTCCTTTGCCGGGCTTGATCTGAATGTCCACGGCATTCTCGAAGAGCTTGCGCACCTGGGCCACTGACGTTGTCTTGGGCAGATTGGTGATGACGACGGAGGATGTAAAGGTGTCCTTACGTTTCACTTGTTTGGTTGCGCGTTTTAGCAACGATTTTGTTTTCTTCTTCTCCAACGATTGCTGTTTGCGTGCAACAAGTTCGTTGACAAATTCCTCGGAATCGGTTTTCGGCAGGGAGACGAAAATACCCTTGAATGCGGCATCCTTTTCGATTGAAGCTTTAATGCTCTCCAGAGCTGTATCTCGGTCGTCTTTTGATTTGAATTCCACCAAGCAGAAGCGTGCGTGCTTTTGACGTGGCTTCAATGCCTTTGAAATCAAGGGATGCAGGGATTTCACCTTGGCGTCGAATTCCTTATCGTCCAGCGGTAACTTGGCAGGAAAACGAACATATAACCGTGTGCCCTTTAACTGTTCGTATTTACTGCATATTTGTTCCTCAATGAGTTCCGCCTTGGTTTTCGTTGGAGTCTTTTGTTCCTCGACTTCGCTGTCATCATCATCTTCATCGGATTCGGTTGCACTAGCCGCCAAATCAAGTTCGTTGTCTTCTTCATCTGATTCCTCTACTTCGCTTTCATTTTCAGATTCCTCTACTTCGCTTTCATCATTAGACTCTGCGGATTCTTCTGAGTTGTTTTCTTCCTCATCCTTGACAGGTTTCTCGGCCTTTTTCGTCATTTTTAAAATTTGTTTATGTCGCTCAAACTGCACGTGTTGGTCTCTTTTAGTTATAAAAATATCGATAGCCGCAACGAAAGTACCGATTAATTTTTGCGATATTTATTTTTATAGCGTACTATCGGTATATACTCGATATTAAAACAGCTGATAGAGGCGTTTTAATAATCGAGCCAATCGACACACTCGATATATTTGACAGGTGCAACTTCAGCAGACAATACTATCTTTTTCACAAAACACTTCTTAGTCAAATAAAATTTATAATGAGTATTATAGACAATGTTCGTGCTCTGTTTTCATCGAGAAACAAAAGTGTGGCCATGGTGGCCGGATTTCTGGTAAGTAATATGTAAAATAACGTATATGCGTCATTTCAAAATGTTTTTCCCGTTCCTACTCCTAGTTCTTTACGGGGTGGTGGATAATAATCGATGCCATGGCTCGGGATACACAGTACCAGATTACAACCGGACATGTATTTATAGGAATCTTTGGTACACTCAGCTTCTGCATGATAAATACCGTTAAGGGAGAACATGTAAGTACCAGTTTTTATTACGATTTGTATATATACATATACATATATGTGCGTACAAAGAGAATGAGTCACAAATTTTGGTTTCTTGCAGATTTCAGAAGAAAACAGCTCGGAGTCAGGACAGAGGATTGCAAAAATATGGTTGCTAATTGGCTTTGTTATTGGATTTGCCTCTATCATTGCCGCCATTTGGGTTATGATAGATGACTTTGTTAACAATGGTAAAAAGGGCACTTTTCATATCAATTTACTTGGCTTTAATCCAGCTAATTCTTTACAGCTAAAAAGGATACCAGCAAGGGCGTTGCGCTGCTACTGCAAAACGTCTTCATACTCTTTGCCAGCCTGGCGTACAAATTTGGACGAAATGAGGAGGAATGGAACTAGTAAAGTGCAACTCCAGTAGATTTTTAGTTTTTAAATATACATATATACAATATACATAAACAAACACGTACATAGACCTCAAGAGGATCACAAGAGATGGCAATATGCGTTTTAACCCACAGAAGATAATCTCATTTCGAAATAATTAAACATTAAACGACATTGCTTGAAATTTAATTTACTGTATTGTCGTAGAGAGAAGCTTGCTAAGCGTTAAGCATAGCTTTAAGGATAATACAAACAGCTAACTAGTCGTAGGCATCAACTGGACACTCGTTCTGGTTCTGCAGACACCATTGTGGCTGCATTGCCTCGGCACCAATTCCGTTCTCCACAAGCCGCTCGCGATGCAGCAGCAGACGAGCCTCGGCCTGCTTCCAGCCCTCGCTGGGATTCGACCATAGCCGCTCCGCTAGAGCACTTGCACGTGGCCAGAAGCGATTGTCAAGCGTATGCTCATCGATCTGTTCCGACCAGATGGCCGCCTCTGATCCCAGCACATGATTGGTATAATCACCAGCGATTTCGGTTAAGTTATTGTCGTATACCTTCTGCCAGCCAATGTAAGGAGAACACCAGTTGTTACCAGCCGTAACCCAAGCAGCGCCGCCACAGTCGAAATACAAGGCATCGTAGTTGGATACAATGATGCGGAAACCGCGTTTCAGTATCTTCTTAATCACCGCATCGCTGCCCGTTGTCCAAATTTGTATAATATATCGCTGGGCATCCAAGTAATCATCGATGTACGGCTCGTCGGTAAGTCGGCTGGTCCACAGAATGATGGGTGTGTGTGTTCCATTCGCAACATGATCTACACGCTTCAGGGCTTCGGACTGGAAATGACCCCACAGACGCATAAAGTCGGCCTCGGTAAGTCCCCATCCGCGATTGGTCATCCAGTTGCGTATGGTTTCGCTGCTGTTCCAACAAGCCACTGAGACCTCGTCTCCGCCCATGTGAAAAACATCCGGATTGTAGAGCGCAAACATATCACTGAAAATATCTTCAACCACATCGTACATGCCATCCACGGTGGGATCCAATTGTCCACATGGTGGTTCCACACAGAATTTGCTCCAGGGTTGCGCATTGAAGCAGGCAGTCATGTTCTTGTGTTGCCATCCCTCGCCCACATGAGCGGGACTGTCGAACTCCGGCATGACGCGAATGCCACGAACTCGTCCGTATTCAACCTGAAAAGGGTAGACGGTGAGTGAGATTTATGGAAAACCGTGCAGGGCAAAGCTACTCAACGATTTCTTCCACATCCTTGTGGGTGTAGACCTTGGCGGGTGTGTAGGAACCCAACTTAGAAAGCTCTGGCCGCTTGCTTATCTCTAGGGGAAAACTGTGCGAGTCTGTGATGTGCCAATGGAAAGTATTAAGCTTAACCATGGCCATGCCATCTAGTATAGAAAGGGGCAAAGGTTTAAAAGATTGCAATGATTACGTAATCCCTGCATGCTATACCGAGCGTTCGCTTGATGGACTTCACTGAGAAATAATTGCGTGATGTGTCCAGAAGCAGACCGCGCCATTTGTAGACAGGAGCATCGGTTATCGAGGCATTTCCTGCCACCTGTACTTCGCGACGAATGTCATCATAGACAACCAGCTGATTGAGCGTTTCCAGACCATGGCGTGCACCAAAGAAACTGTTTGCGGTAATATTCGCAATCACCTCTCCTTGGTTGTCCAAGCCGATGTTAAGGACATAGCTTTCATCTGTGTCCAATGTTAGTCTCGGTGCATCACCACTGTCTGGCGTATTGATGACAACCGTAAATTGGTAACCCCCCTTTGTGAGTGTCTTGCGATTGGGTATCTTGGCCTTCAGCACATCCATCCAACGCTTCTCTGTGGCCTTCCACAACTTGTCCCGCTTCGCTGTGCCCGGCACTTGGAATTCAATATTCCCTAGGTCAATCTGTCGCATCATCGGCTCCAACTGCACAGCGCCCGTCGGTTTGGGCCACAGTGTGCCTATGCTGCTGCCACAGAAGAGTCGACATACGGGCAGGCTGATTGCCTTGCCGAAATTCTGCTCGCTCAGCTCCACCTTGCGACAAAGGCCAGTCTGACATTCATAACCGTAGACCAGGTCACTAATAACATTGCAAATAATTATATCAATAAATGCGAAATAGAAAAAACTCGAGGCAACTCACTCTGCTCCCGCTGCTGCTCCTGGTGTTGGCGCCAAGCCAAAGGCCAACAAGACAGTGACTGCCAGCGTCGTCGTAATGTTCTTCATTTTGTCGACGTCGCACAGTCCAACTAACGAACGCGCTGCGAATAATAAATAATAATTTGAACGCCGCCTCGATGTGAAAACGGGTTTCTCGGTTCCTGTTTAAATTAGGGTCGAATCGGGTAGCGTTGCGCCTGCTGTAAATAACGTTCGAGAGCTGAGAGTCTACTGACGTCTTTGTTGTGCTTCGCAGCCAATTTATCGTTTCGGCAATAACACTCGAACATCGATTGCCGATTGCACTCACACACAACGCAATCGCTCGTGCACCCACACAACAACAAGTTACGAGCAAGAGAGAGAACATTTACCGTTACGCGGGCTCATTGTTATTGTTGTTATGTCGATAGAAGATTACATGCATTTGCTTTTAACAGGCGTTAGTTGTACCGAGCAAGAGCAGGGAGCAGCAGCTAGTCATATATATTTTTAAAATTCGAAAAACCACTAGAAGATAGCAAAAGTGGTTGTAAATCATGGCGAAAGCTACATAGCGACCACCTCCTGCGTTTATTTTGCCATAATTATTGAGGTATTTGTTTATAGATTGTGCTTAGATTTGTTTTAGATTAAACTTATGAATGTATATGATAATGATGATGATTGTGCTATAACACGCTAATGCGAGTTTCCATTTTGTTTGTTTTTATTAGTTTTATGTGGTCAGCGATTCATTTGATTCAAATTAAGAGAAACGCTGGTTTTATTACTTATGAACATATTTAATAGCTAATTTATTTATTAAAGCTTTCTCTACGTTGGATTTGCGCCCTTTTGTGTCAGGGTATTGTCTTCGTAGGTCTCCAGAACATCAGCCAAATGCTCATTGTCTCGCGGTTTCTTGAACTGGCGCTTCTTATTGGCAGCCTTTTTACGTTTTGGTACGGGCTTCTTGAGACCATGATCTTGCATAGAACGTATGCCTTAAATCATAAGATAGTCAGTAACTTGAAATACTCAAATATAACGTGGTTGGTTTCACCTTGTTTCTCGAGGTATTCATCGATTTTCGCATCGTCCATGGCATCCACTGTGGCCGACCTCCAAAGTTTCTGGAATTCGTCGTCGACCTACAAGGAATATATATTAAATTAAAAGATTTTGGAACCGTCACTGAGGCATACCGCAAAGTTTGCAGTTCTATCGTTATAGAACAATATCTTTTTCTTATCAATGGGACGAACTATGAATAAAATTTCGGCTGCACGATTTTTTAACACCTTCTCGCAATGCGGCAGAGATTCTTGCACATCTTCCAGCAATATGCCACCAAGTCCCTTTAAATCATGTTGTTTCAGCAATCTCATTAGACTCTTGCCATCCTTTATCTTGTAAACCGGCTTAAAGCTAAACTTTTGCCCGTCTGGTGTAACATCAATCTTTGGGTTATTGCTCAGCGCTTCACCAGCTAACCACTGTAATATAATTGAATTTTATATGAGCTTACATTCTTTGAACTTCTTCATATGCTTACATTCTTCACAGATTGGCCAATGTCCAGTTGATTCGTTTCATCCAGAATTTCCTCAATGCTCAAGGGGTGGTCATCACCATCCTGATGCCGGGTACGCATGAATTTCACGATTTTGGCCAAAACACCAAATCGGTACTGTGAGCTACCAGACATTGTTTTGTATCTGTAGAACGATGGCATTAAGTAGGTTGGAACCAATGAATTTAACTCAAATGCTACTTACGTGGAGGCATCGAGCTTGGGTGCCGTTGGTGGTCGCATTCGCTTCTGGGAGTCATCTCTGCTTGCTGGCGCAGGTGCCTTCTCCGTTCTGGTTTTCTTTTCAACGCTTTGGATAGCAAAGTCTTGTGTAAATATAGCTGCTTGTTGTAAAAATTATAAAACTTACGTTGGCGTAGCCATAGCCCGTTTTTTGAACGCTTCGCGTTCGCGGAGCAGTGCGGGATCCATTTTGATTGCTTTTTAAATTTACCAAGATGAATTAAAATAATATTTTAACAATATGTGCAATTACAAACAAAATCAAGACAGTTTTGTTGTCAGGCCTCTGTTCCAAACAGCTGTTGAGGTTTTAGGGCTGCACAGTCTAATTTTATCGAGAAACATATATCGAATATTCTATACGAAACCAATGCTATCGAATGTTTTCCGATAACATTAACTGGGCCTAGGCGCCCTTTTTTAAATTTTAAGTATTAAAACTGAATTTATTGTAGCCCCCCCCCCGTTTAAAACAGACCAAATTAAAAACATTTCTTTATTTATACCATTTATTAATATCGATTAATGTGCTTTACATAATTCTTGTATTTAATTTATTTATGTCATATTTGAGTGGATAGTTTCAGTGCCGAAATCTATGATCCGTAAATTTAATTTATTATTTATATATATGCATATTATATGTTATCTTTGTCGGGATACGTTAGTAAATAGTACAAAGAGTTCGTTATTGTATATAGTTTGTTTTTGGGTAACGGTAATGCTTTATAGATTCAATAGTCCCGTTAGTGGTTGGGTTAGCAATCATTGCGGTTTCGTTGGCTCCGTTTAGGTCTGGTCTATATAATGGTTACTTCGGTAATTATTCGGTACTACAGCACACTCGATCAAGTCAATAAAGTACGGGTGGTTCTTGTTGTTGGTAATTCTTGTTTCCGTATTCCGTGTCTGTTTTCTCTCTGTGTGATTGGTTCTTGTGGTTCTTGTGGTTGTGGTTCTGGTTGGTTGGTTGATTCCGTATTGTTTGGGCGGTTGTTCTCTGTCAGTTGAACTGTTTAATTGAACTGTTTTTTGAATTTGTTTGAAAGTTAACTAACTCGTACATAATGTTCTCTGTTAAGTACAAATGTTGTCAGTGGGTCTGTGGAAATAGAAAGATAAAAATTTGTTTTTCTTATTATGTTCGTGGTCGATGGCACAGGATCGTCATATGATGTATGCGCAGGTTTAAGTACAGATCGGTAGTATCTAATAGAGCAGTCTGAATAAAAATGCGTTAAGTCTATATATATATAATGGCGTGAGCATCACTTTAAGATTTGGTTCTTTTTTTTTCTTAACTAACTCTAAGAACTTACCTCGTACTGTACGGAAGTTTAACGTTTTCCAATTATGGCTACATTATTACATATAGATACATGGTATCAGTGTTAAAACGTTTTACTTACACTTAATTGCGTCTCAGGCGCTTCCTGCCGCTATCATCTCCATCCGAACCACTTCGCTCCTCAGCTTCCATAACCTAAAGTGCAGGAAAAATAATATAGTTTTAAAGGTACAGAAGATGAGAGCCCGATAATACCTTAATTTTGGTACCGCATATTTCAGCTCCATTCAAAATGCCTATGGCCTTTTGGGCACTGTCCCGTTCGGAGTACTTTACGTATCCACAATTTTTGTTGGGCAATAGATACACATCGATTAGTCCCTTCCAGCAGGAGAATATGTTTTTCAGTATTGAGTGAGGAAGATTCTGCAATAGTTTAAGGAGTATAAGTACAGGGTAATGTTAATATAAAGTTAATATATCTATCTCTCACCGCTGAAAGGACAATAAAGAGTCGCTGGGCAACTTGCGCATCTGGGGATGCCAAAGGCTGTGTTGGTGGCAAGGGAACGTTGCATATGGCATCCTTTTTGGTGCGTTCTAAAATAGAACAGATAACCAATTTTAACACACATTTTATGTAAAGATATTTAAGTTGTCTTACTATCTATAAAGGAGGTATCCATGCGAGCAGAACTCATGCCGTTTACTTTAACAATAATGCGCTCTCCCATCGGGTATTCCAGCCCATGAAGCTTATCTCTAAAAAAAATAAAAAAAGTGAATAACAATTGTTAAAGCTGTTTCAAAGAATGTAATTACTTGGCATAAATCGCAGCTTCGGGATTATCGTAGACAACAACAGCTTCATTTGTACGTGGACCATCTACGAGGATGAGTAACGTACATGTATAGGATCTTTTTCTGTTTATAGCAAGCTTTCCTACTTACGTTCTCTCATAATTTGACAGTAATCCAGTCCAGGAATAATATCGAATAGGCGCCAAAGTTGATCTTGGTTAACACAATTGCTGACGGTCACCTCAAGGCATGTGGGCTGTGGCACAGGAACATTTTGCATGCGCAATAAGGCGGACATATCGCTGTTTACTGAGGAATTCCAATCGTTGTTGAAACTACCACTAGAACCCCCTCCACCGCCGCCGCCACCATTATAGTTCGAACCTCCACGCCCGGAACTATACACCGGACTGTCCTCAGCAAGTCTGCCATACTGATCGCGTTGTGTTCGAGATGAGCCCTTGGGTTCGGCAAAAACAGCCTTATACTTGGCTGAGCAATTCTCAAACGCCACAGCCGCGTAATAGAATCTGCAAAAGATAACTTTGTGTAAATATATTGCTGTACGAAATGTTTTTTTTTAATAGATACTCGAATTCAAATTAGTTCTAGATACATATTCACGAGACACGATTTATGCATGTACATGCATTTTCAGTAAATATTTCGTACTTACTTTGTGAAGCGCACGTAGCCAAAGCCCTTAGGACTTCCATTGTTCTTCTCCCTAACGATTGTGACATTCTCAACTTCACCCCATTGTGCGAACTCGTCGCGTATGTCCTCTTCTGTCGCTGTCTTTGGAATCACAATGAACAATCTGACATATTTTTCCTGTTCGTTTTCCGACTTGTTAGAACCTTGATTACGACTGCAGAAAAAAAGTACAGTAGAAAGGCAAAGATAAAAGTAAAAAATAGCAATTTGCTGAGGTCAGCAAGTAATTATGCCAGGTCACTTACTTTGCGGCTACCAGCACCTTCAGTGTTCTGTCGGTTTTGCCAATGGTTTTTCCATTCATTTGCTCTTGCGCCTTGGCTGCATCTGATGTCTTTGAGAACTTAACATAGGCAATGCCTTTGTTTTCTTGGGTATGCTTATCCTTAACAACCCATATATCTTCTATCTCACCATAAGGGGAGAACGCTTCGCGAAAATCTTCTTCGGTATGAGCTTTGTTGCAAATTATGAAGAGTCGCGACATAGGCGGATCGTCGTCATTGGAGTATTCTTGACCTCCACGTCCACCACCACGAGATTGAGACCGATAATCTGACATATTTTATTTTATTTTCAATTTACGATTTTTTGTCGTTTTATTATTTTTCGTTGTTTTCTCAGCCGACGCCAAATACAAAATGGCAGAATAATCAGAAAGTATTGTGTATACTACTAAAAACAATAATCGAATGTTATCGACATGTACCGGCCTTTTTTCTATCGTTTGTGTAACTTTGCAACACTGTAACAGTTACAAGTTTTCTCGGCTAGGTAGACGAGCTAATGCTCTGCCTACCTGCGTACGCATATGTAGTGCTTCACTCTATCTGTGGGAATAGCTAGCATATAAGGCGGGCTTCAGCATCACTAACAGTTAGTTGTGATCAGTCATACAGATGTCATCAGCTAAAGTTATTGGAATACTAATTGTGACACTATTGTCACACTTCAACATTGCGAGTGGTACAATGGAGAAAATGTCCAAAAAGTCTCATGTAGAGAACTTTGAAGGATTAACTGCTTTATTCGAGGCGTTGACAGCATCCCCAAACGACGGCTACGCCTACGAGTGGCATGTGTTTTCATTTCCAACAGAAAACGATGAAGATGTCGAACAAAGCACAGGGAGTCGAAAGTGCACCGTTTTATATCTGGATCAGTGTACATCCTGGAATAAATGCAGACAGACATGCCAGAAGACAGGTGCAACTAGCTACAGGTGGTTTCACGACGGCTGCTGCGAATGCGTTGGTGCATACTGCCTTAATTATGGTATAAATGAAAGTCGATGCACGCAGTGTCCTGAACCAGGATGTGATAATGATGATTTAGATTAAGTAAATAGTAATATTAATTATATTATTTGTCGAAAAAAAGAACAAATTTACATAAAAACAATGAAACAAAACCAATCGCACTGTAGTTTCGATTAATTTATGTCATCGACATTGCGATATTGAAATGGAAGAATCGCACATAGTCGCATCACTATTCAATTTCAACTCCACGTTGTTTTGGCTCGCTGCAATTTTTAAATCTCAATAAACGCTTTACTTAATAATGGGACGCAAATTTCAAAAGAAAAAGAAGGTTGAGCAGCTAGAAATTGTGCCGTTGGATGAGAACCCACCACTTCCATCACAAAGACCTTCAGATGAGGCTATCCCACGCAAGGTAAGCGTTAACACATAATCTCTCTTGCATTTCTCGCTAAAATTTGGTTCTATTTCAATTACTACAGGAAAAATGGATAAACAAACAGCGCGTTTTGGTGTTTGCAGCACGTGGTATAAGCCATCGTGACAGGCATCTGATGCGTGATATTAAGACTTTAATGCCCCACCATCGTGCCGAGTCCAAAATGGAACGCTCCAAGACCTTGTCGGTAATCAACGAGATGTCCGAGATGAAGCACTGCAACAAGGCCATGCTGTTCGAGGGACGTCGCAAGCGGGATTTGTATATGTGGATAGCAAACACAGCGGGCGCCACAGGACCGTCTGCCAAATTCCTAATCGAAAATATTCACACAATGGCAGAGTTGAAATTGACTGGAAATTGCTTAAGAGGATCACGTCCACTGCTCTCATTCGATGCCAAGTTTGAAGAGCTGCCGCATCTGAAATTGTTAAAAGAGCTGTTTGTGCAAACATTTTCTGTGCCCAACCAACATCCCAAGAGCCAGCCGTTCATCGATCATGTGTATACATTCACATACCTGGATAACCGCATCTGGTTCAGAAATTTTCAGATTCTGTCCGAAGATGGTGGTCTCTCCGAAGTCGGACCACGCTATGTGATGAATCCAGTTAAAATATTTGATGGTTCATTTACGGGTAAAACCATATGGGAAAATCCCGATTACGTTAGTCCCTCCAAGCAGAGACAGATACTCAAGAAGGCCGCCAAGGATAAGTATGTTAATCGCGTTGAACAAAAGGTACAACATGAGGCAACACTACCACAAAAGGCCTATGAGGGTATCGAAAATGAAGAGCTGTTCGATGATGAGGATCCCATAGAGACTGCCAAATTGCTGGCACTTAAAGCGAAAAAGGCGTCCAAAGAGAAGAAAACACCCAAAACTGGGCTAACCCAAAAGATTAAGGAGAAACAAATGAAGGCCGTACAGCAAGTGATTGAACAGCGAAAGGCAAAGGTGAAGCGTGTGAAAAAAGTATAGTAAATATTTTATTTCGCGTTACGTTTTACGAATAAATACGATATATAAATACATATAAAAAAGATGAATACAATTAATAAATACAATTACGATCTGTGCATTTGCCTCAGTTTGATTGACAACCAAAAAAAACTTTCTATTCTACTATATTATTAATATCATTATTATTTTTGTCGCAATATTTTGTACGTTATGTTTGTTCACACGGAGGGCATGCGCTGGTTCTTTTAGTTATTACATCCCTTTTCTTTCGAGAGAGATGTGCATTCGTTGAGTTTCTTTTCTTTGCTTGGAATAAAATGTGTTAAAGAGCGTCTTTGTTTGCTGGAATTTACTCCGCCATAGGGGAGACCTCGGCGTCGTTTGGTGGCAGTCGCGTAATGCTAAACGGCTGTTTATTGATGGGCATCATCTCGTACACCTGAATCGGTGGCTCTTCGCCCGGCTGCAGGGGCTCCTCGCCAACCAATTTGGCCAGATTGCTTTGTGCCCAGCGTCCGGCGCGTCCATTAATAGTTTTATCTTCACAGACACACAAGAAGAGCGTGTCAACCACCATCTACAAATAGATTCAGGAATCACACCTATTGATATATGGTAAACCCTCATCAACTTACCTCAAAAAGTGAGAGCACAATGTGGGCAATGAAGAACGAGAATATGATAATCAATATGACTGGTGCCATATAGAAGTTCAGGCCTGGTTTATCCTTAAGCATAAAAATGCCTATGAGACCAGAAAGTGCAGCTACCACAACTTTTCCCAGGAACAGTATAAAGTCTCCGATGCTGTTGATAGTGGCCACTTGCAATGCATTGGTTGCCATGGCATTCCAGGCCTGAAATCACATACAAATCTTTAAAACTCGCTTGGGTGATGATGATAAATTGCTATGCTTACGATTCCTGCAGCGGGGCAGAAGTTGATGGACTCAATGGCCACCACAGTGTAGGCATTGTGGTTTAGGAAACGTATGAACTTCTCCAGCATCCAGAAACCACATATGCAACACTTTAGGCAACAGGCAGCGCATTCAGAGCCCTTGTCCTCGCCTTTCTTTAATCTGCAAAAATCGAGCTTAGAATTATTGTAAACAGATATAGGGTTTGGCTTAGAACTTACTTGGCATAAAGATAGGTTAATATAAGACGTGGTATTTTAAAGATAGTGATCACAAATGAACCCTTTGCCACGGTGCCCAAATGGTATTTAATCAATTTTCCAATTGCATACCAAGTTGGAGTCGTTGTGGGCTTGCCGAAGTACCAGAAGGCAACAGCTGCAGCTAGCGCAAATTGCTGGCAGGCAAATATGAACTCCACTGTCCAAATCAAGCCCACCACATACACCCAGAACATGCTACGCAGAGCACTGGCATCGGCGTACTCTATGCGTGGAATAGCTGGGGAATAATAGAGATATTATCAGTACACTGAATATACCATATAATGTTCATATAAAGAATAAAGAGCAAAGCTATATACACATATATAAATGAGTTCGAGGAATTACATACATAATATCTAGATATATACTTCATGTGTATATACAACAGATCGATGGAAATTACAAAGTTTCAATGTGCATGCATCAAAGATACTAGCTCATGAAGTATCATAATATAACACTTACGTAGTCGCGACACCGCAGGTTTTATCGACGGAAATTTAGAAATATAATTAGTAGTATAATTCAATAGAAGTATGCCATACGCTTTTTGCTATGACTAACGATTGGGTGGATAATATTTGGTTGAGCCTTTGGGTTTACTTGGTTAGCTCTTAAAACTCCCGCATGCGGGTATTACTGAACGCATCTACGGCTACCTCCAACTAACCAACTATATGAATATACTTACTTCTCTCGTCTGTTCCTGGCAGGGTTTGATTGAGCAAGAGCACCGCATTGGGCGGCAGTGGCTGATGTCCTGCATTGCCATGAAACGGTGCCAGGGGACTCTCGTCTGGTTTGGTGGCAGTCACCAGGCAGATGACCACAACTACCCAAAAAGCCAAAAATGCAATCAGTACAATAAATGCCAGCAGAGGAGCTATTAAAAGACCAGGCAGATTCATCATACAGATGCCGGCTTCCTCGAACAGAGCAGACAGTCCAGATAGTTTGTTTTTAAGGAAATAAATGATGACCAATAGAATGATCTGCAAAGAATAAAGGGGAGTCAATCGTATTGTCAATACAAGTTGTGATCTTCACCAACCATGGTTATTGTGGCTATAACGGCAAGAGCAAAGACAGCATCCTGGTTGCGCAGAAACTCTTCCAGGTGAGAGTATTGTGTGTTCAGCGACTTGTTATGGCGGATGCTATAGTAGGCATACCAAAGCGCACCGGCTAGGCCAATGCTGGCCACAATGACCAGCACGCAAATGAGCCAGGAAACTAAGCGCGACAGCCAATGCATCATGGTGACCAAGACAATGGAGATGACTGCAAAAAGAAGAGGAAACATAAGTATCTTTCAAAGAGTTTGTTTCTGCACTCATTTCGTACGTAGGGAAATGCCGCAGACTGCGGCAATTATGTGCCAGGTGGAGTAGATGTCGCCCAGAAACTGTTGCGCCACATCCCAATTGTTAAGCACTTCGTAGACCTTCTCCGACGACTGTTTGGGCACACAGCGATGTAGCACAGGGGTACTAAGGAGAGAGCATAGCATTAATCATAATAGTTTATTAATTTTAAGCAAGTAATTTTTGCCTTTCGTATACTGGCAAATTGGGACAAGGACCCAGGGTGTTGAATGCCTTATCAGTTTTGCTCAGCTTATCGAGTTGAGCCATATTATAGTCATATTTGCAGAGTTGGGTCCCGGTTTCAGTGAGATATTGTAGCAGCTCCCTTGGTTCATTTAACGTGCGTTTTGGACATGTTTTGACACAAATCTTTAATGACTGCTTAAGTTCCTTCACATTGAAATAAAACAGTTCAGTCTTATCGAGGGTGTTCATGCCGGATAGCGGGAAATTGGTAAAGTGTTCATTGCTCTTGACACCACAGGTGTTTCCAAAGGAATCGTAGCCATTGATTAGTCGCAATGGATTGCCGAAAACAAACGAGAATATCGCAATGACAATCTGCAAAGGAAAATCGGTGTAAATTATGGCATAATAAATGATCTAATAGGTAGAGTCATATCTATACTAGACGCATGCATATGTTTGTATGTGCTTTAAGTGACAACGCCCACGCTTGTGGAATGAGTATCAGCATGCTTAATATGCCTGGAGCATGGATAATGGGCTTATGACATGGGAATTGCGTGTCCACCTACTATATTTTTGCCAAGGACTCTTAATTGATATTCATGCTATGTTTTGAAGTCCATTCCGTTAGGGTTCGTTCGCTTTGAGTCAGAACGAAACTTGAATTAATTATTTTGTTCAAAGTTTTCATTAGCGGAATTAGCAATAATCCGACTCATATGATAGCGATGACGACACACGCCGCATCGTAAGTGTCGGATGTAGTAACCCCTCCCCTTTTGACCACATTTTCCTAACAAAGCGGAGCAAAGCACTTGCACAAACACATAGAGAAATGTCTGTGATTAATCTTCACAGCTTTCACTTTGTTAAATCACATATATATGCATGCGTACAGTCTATATTTGCATGCAGGTATGTGGGCGTTATACAGAAGCACTTTTATTGTTTATATTTAAAAATACACTCACTTAACACTTACCAGAAATAGCCAAAACAATATATAAAACGCAAGCCAAAAGACATCTGTGCAGGAGCGGTATTTCGGTCTATTTCTATTATTTTGAGCTTCGCCATCGCCGTCTTTGCTCTCCGCGCACCCCATGTTTTAAATGGTGTCTTTTATTTATAATTTATATTGCTTCTTTTTTATTTTGAGCCAATGTTTTGTTTAACTTGTGTTTGTTTCACAACCAAAACCGCGAATGTCTGCTAGGGATGCATAGACACGAAAAGCAAACATTTAGGGATAACACAACTATCGGTTAAGACGATAGTGTAAAGTTAACTTGAGTCGTATCGATAGGTAATCGTAACAGTTTTCAGCGCATTGCGCCTGCGCACATATATATCAAAATTTATCGGCAAAGCACAACGGAGAAATTTAAATACATATAAAACGGTAAGTGTTTACAATAAATTTATTCAAAAATCAAACTTATAAAGTTATCCATACTGACTAACATTTAACTTATCACTCTACACATAAAAAAATAAAGTATTACTGCACTGTGATCTTATTTTAATACGGATATGCTAAAGCTGAAGGCAAATATTTTCATAGTGTTGCTGCAGTTGAAAAGTCGAAAACATTCGTATACATTAAATAAATAATCGCTGTTACTTGTCTATAATTTGGCAATTGGGAAATATATTGCCAAGTACGCTACAGAAATTGTCATTCCAAAATTGTTCGCGTTACCGGGAGTTAAGAACAATTTTCGAACAAGAGTTTGTAAGCGTCAAGTTTCTATGACTTAAATTTTCTACTTAAGAAAAGTTCTTATCAAGATTCGCTTCGTATTTAATCTCAGGGTGATTAGGGAGGTGAGGAGATGAGGAGGTAAGGAGACATGGAGACATGTTTATTTCTTGACCGTGACCTTGATGCCACCTTTAACGACCGCCTCCGCGGGAGGTTGACCAAATCGTCGGCTCTGGTTGACGTTGCTCTTGCGCCTTATGCTGCTGCTGCTGGACTGTGCTTTGGGTTTGCTGGAGACGGGAGCGATGGGGATGATCTCACTTGAACTTTGACTTTGGCTGCGCTGCGATTCATATTCGAAATCGTCCGAAGATGGTTTATAGGTGCGAATGCCCGAGTTCGAGCGAACGGGTAAGAGCGTGACCAAGTGATGGGGACTTGCTTCAGTTGTGGGCGTAGACTCGGCGAATTGGGAAGTTTTCAGCAGTTCTTCATACTTGAGCGGATCAATGACCTCCACCTCTGCCTCTCCAACGACGGGAATCGCAGCACCAAGCACCTCCGCGGATCCATCGTCCATGAAACTTGACATGGGCTTGATGAAGGGTTCTCGCTGCTGCAGAGGCAGCTCTATGAAATTCTTAACACTTGACTCCAGCACGGGTAACTCTGTCGTGGTTGAGGTTGAGATCAGCTTCACCTTGGTCTCGTTGCGCTGTTTCAGTTTGTGGTGCGAGAAGGGTGGAAACTTGGTGGGCACACTCGGTGTAATGCCCAGCTTAGAGGCCAGCGTATCGAAGATCAGTGATATGTCCTGTATATTACTGGCATTGTTAATTCTTGTCTTGATATCGTGCAGCGTTATGTTCTCCGTTTTCTCCACATCCTCGGATACCCAAGCCTGCAACGTCTTGTTAAACACTTTTCGCATGTTCACACCGTAGCCAGAGTTAAGGGGAGCAGAACTGTTGACGAATTCCCACTTGGAGTGCGAGGGGAAGAGGTTCGAGTCATCTAGCATGGTGGGTCGTTCGCTGCTAGGTCTAATGCGGTTTCTTTTCGTTGTGGTAGAAGGTGGAACAGTTGTGGTTGTTTTTGTCGAAGTTGTTTTTGTTTTTGCTGTTGTTGTTGTAGTTCTTGTGGTGGTGCTGGTAGTGGAGCTAGTTGGCTCAACTGTTGGTGGCGGCGTGGGCGAGTTGCGCTGCAGAATAAGCTCCTTGAGATTCATAAAGTTCGGCTTGGGTTTGGCCGATGTTGACAGGGACTCCAGCTCGAGCTCTGTCTCCTCTGGCTCTATGCGTGACTCAATAGGCTCTGGCTCTGGCGTGGATGATGAGTTGCCCTCCTTGGGCAGATTGAGTAGCTCCATAAAGAACTCTCCAATTGTGTCGGCCAGGGCGGAGTTTTCTGTCGGTTGTTGGACAAGCACAGTGGGTTTCTCAGTGACAGGCACTTTGCCTAAGTCCATCTTTATCGGAGTTGTGGAACTCGAAACCGAAGTCATAGTTGTACTGGATGCAATCTTCGGCGTGCTGCTCTCCATTGGCTGCACATCCAATTTGCCCTCCACATGACTTACATTCTCCTGTTTCTTGGCAATGACACCTCCACCTAGATGCTCGAATCGCTCGTTGCTTCCATCGATGTTGAACTGCAGCTTATCCATGCCGCCCAGCGTGGGATTGATGGGCCTGAAGGGAGGTACGATCACATCATCAATAAGCGGCACTGGCAGCGGATGTGGCTCGACAAGTGCTCCGCCCAAGCGTTCGATGTTCTCAGGGCCGGGCAGAAAGACGGGACTGCCGAAGTTGTGATAGAAGAGCATGTCCTGCTCCTGCTGCGCGGGATTCTCCAACATTATGTCCGGTTTACGCTTAAGGGGACCGCCCATGAAGCCAGGTAAAGTCGCATAAGGATCCAGGGTAACAGCTGATGGTGGAGTAGGATTGTCACCTATAAACGGCAGCTCCAGCTCATCGATGCGCCGCTGCGGAATGTGATTGACCGTGGGCGTGGTCGGGCCACCACCGATGCCGGGGAGCGTTTTCGTAGGGAACGCAGGTGGTGGGCCAGGCAAGAGCTCAGGAACCTCGCGATGAATCGGACGCCAGGGTTGAGTATCCAGAATTGGGAAGGTGGTGAAGAGATTCGCATCCAGCTTGGGCACTACCACGGTGGGAGAGCTCAGCGAGGGGAATGTGAAAGGCGTTGTGGTGCTTGTGGTGGTAGTTGTGGGCGTGGTGGTGCTGGACGCGGGCGTTGTTGTTGTTGTAGAAGATGTCGTTGTTGTTGTTGTGGTGCTAGGTCTAGGCGTGGTGGTTG
The DNA here is from genome assembly GCA_018904095.1 of Zaprionus ghesquierei. Lineage (NCBI taxonomy): Eukaryota > Metazoa > Arthropoda > Insecta > Diptera > Drosophilidae > Zaprionus > Zaprionus ghesquierei. The sequence continues at coordinate 5,969,106 of JAEIGP010000850.1, read as the reverse complement.
TTGTAGTTGTTGTTGTGGTGGTAGTCGTTGTTGGGGTCGTTCTTCTCGTTGTTGATGAAGTTGTTGTGGAGAGTGTTGTGGTCGACTTGGGACGCCTAGTTGTAGTTGTCGCCCTAGTCGTTGTCGTTGTGGTTGATGGCTTCGTGCTGGACGTAGGAATCTGCGGCGTCACTGTCGTCAGTTTCTCGATGCTAGGTTTCTTGGGCTTGACGCGCAGAGAGTAGGGCGTTACAGAGATGGCCTTTGGTGGCAGACTGCTGCTGTGGTAGCTACGTGTTGGTGCAGTCTTCTTGCGTGCTATGTCCGCATCCGTTTTGGTTATCTCAAACGAACCCTCGAAGGATCCCTGTATTACTGGTGCATTCTCCACATCGATGTCGGGTTCCTCGTCGGCGGAGTGCGGACGTCCTGCTGGGCTACGAGGTTTTGGGGTACTCTGCGCATTGGTCTTACTCTGCAGTGTAGCAAGCGGAACACCTGCCGTGGCAACAGGAGTTGCAGTTTTCTTCATTAGTCGCTTCTCCAATTGGGTTTGACTGGTGGGAACCGTTTGCTGCGGGCAATAAAGGAAGTTAGTTTCGATCTTAAGAATCATCGTGTAATCATTGGACTTACAGCCTCCTTGAGTATAGCTGCCGAGCGTACCAGCTGCTCGTCCAGAATGCGCTTAATCTCCACAGATTCCGTGTCCAGGCGTATCGAGCGATAGAGCGACTTGGAGGCTGAAGTCTCCAGAAAGAGTGACTCTTTAATATACTCCTCAACGCTGAGTATATTTCTAGAAGAATTGATTGGATTTAGTTGATGCCTCAAGGCAAAGCTAACAGGACTTACTGTGGCAGCTTGCGCACATCGAGAAACACGCGAAACGAGACCTTTATCAGGGGTCCCTCACCGAATCCCCAGACATCTGTGCGCAGCGGTTGCAGGCCATTGTCAGTGAGAGCGCGCTCCACAAATCGACGATAGAATTCGATCTTCTGCTTGTAGGTTGTCGTGTGGTTGTACTTCAGTCCCGTGGAATAGAGATCACCCTTGGCGATGCGGAAGGAACCCTCGAAACCAAGCACGGCTAAAGATTGGAAGAAGTCAATTAATGAAAGGAAATCTGTGTTTCACACTCAACACTTACGGTCCTCCAGCGTAGCCTTGATGGAGCTGAAGTAGAAAGCCAATCCGGCTATGGAAATGACAGCCAACAACACAATAAACGCTGCCGTGGTGAGAATGATCGAGAAGGATCGGTTCTTTGGATAATGTGCATGCGTCTTGGTTGAGAATGTCGAGGGGGCAATGTTGCGTCCATCTCGCCAGATGCCCCAGGTATTATAGCCATACTGACTGTTGATGCTGTGATCGTTTGTGTAGGATGGTTGCTTGTTCATGTGATAATATGCGCCCAATTGAGAGCGACGCCCCAGCGTATTTTGGTAATTGTATTCGGAGGTGTTCTGAAATAGTAAAGAGACAACTGGAATTAGAGTTCAACTGGGTTTTCGAAGCATGTCAGGTCTATCTATCCCTCTTAACAATTAAGCCCAGCTAATTGGATAATTATCTTACGAGTCAATCGAAACTTGGCGAAACTTTCCCAAAATACCCAAAAGATCCGCTAGACACTTTCTAGTCAGGTGTAAACTGTTTTTTTGTCTTTTCTCTTGCCTTGTCTTGCATCTCAAATGAGATGCAAAGACTTAACAAGTGGCAATCGTGAGAGTGGAGGCTTGGATTGTTGGTCATGTTATGTCAGAATCAATTAGCATTATCGCAACTATAGCGCAATGAAGTATCTTGTCATGATTCGCTAATTAATGCTCCATCAGCGGAATCAACACTTCCGAGCGGAATCCACAGCAAATTAGTCAGCAATTCGGAGATGGAGATTGAAACCGGAGGGAGAGGTAAGTTAAGAAGGGAGATTGTAATGAAGAAGCCAGACGGAACAAGTATCGGAGATTTAAACTGGGAAGCAAGTTTGAAATGGGGGAATAACCCTAAGGGAGCCCCTAGGTATCATGGACTGAGACTTCCTTTGCCTCTGGAATAATTACACTCATTTTGGGGGGTCTGTGATTGTTTTCTGATGGCCCTTTAACAGTCATTAGCTCTAGGGCAGACAAGTGCGTATAGTGTCTGTCTCTCTCTCTGTGTTCTTCTCTCTCTCTCCCTTTTGAACTAACACAAGCACAACCTGTTGTCAACAGAGGCAGCTGTTTCCCTTGTCGAAATTCTTCTTAGTTGCTCTCTCCCACTTCGTAACGCTCTTCGCGCTCCGCTCTTCACTCTTCCGCACAATTCTCTGTGTTCTACCTGGCACGCAGAGAGAAAGTCATTCACCTTTGGCGTGTTGTTGTTTGACTTAATAACTAACTTGGTGTCTGTCGTGTGCCCGAGGAATGCAAACATCCATCTCCATCTCTACCATTGCTATGTTAGCTTTGGCTTCAGTGAAATCTTGCAGCCTCAGTCGAAGACGAAGCCTAAGCAAATATTCAGCTTCAAAATTGAAACTATCTATGCAAACAGAATGCGCGCCTGCCTGTATCAACTCAAGTGCACTGTGAGAAAAATTCAAGGAATACCAAGGGAATTTTATAATTGAATCAGCAAAAGTAAAAGAAGTAGACAGCGCGAGAGATTCTTTGCCTCTTTTTTACACACGCATCCATTGGAAAAAGGGCGTTTTAAGTTTGTGCAAATGAATTAAGAGAGAACAGAGAGAAAGAGGCGTGGCAGAGCATACAAAGTATGGTTTTTAATAAAATTGAGTAGGGTATTTTGCCTTGTTGTTAGCTCTCTAACTAGACCCCTTATAGCATTGTCAAAGATCTCAAGATATTTGTTGTAGAAAACAAACCCAATAAACCCTGTTTTTAAGTGCTTGTAACATGGATAGATTCCAACAAAGACTACCAAATATAGCCATATTTGATTTATATTTAGCCCTTTTTCCAGTCTTCTTTCCTCTTTCATCTGTGTAGGCTTATGTAATGTCTCTGTTTTCTATCAAAAGATCTTCTGCTGTCTCCCCTTTTAACCTACATTTTCAGTTGTCATGTAAATTAGCTTCTAGCATTATTCACTCTTAAGTTGTATAACAGTTAACTATTCTTTCGAATGATATATTGTCTGAGATCCGCTGAGGAAGTTGGCGTTGGGCTTAGGAGTAAATTCTACTTACCATTTGTCGACATGTTTGCGTCCGATATATATCGCTGACACCCGACAAGCTCTGGAAATATTTTTTGGTGCCGTAGACGGTATCCATTGTGTGGTTGCCCCTAGTGTGGGTTCTATGTGGTACAGTTATGCTGCAAGCAAAGGAAAAAAGTCTACTTTATTAGCTTCACTTTCATTAACAAGTTCGGGTCGCTCTTTGCACTCGAATTCTTTTCTAGCTGAGATTGCTTCATCAATTTCAGGCTGAGTTTTCTTAAGCTCGTTAAACGCTTCCGGTCGCCGAAAAACCAGCTAATCCTGTTTAGCGAAAATTCTCACTTTTCGCCAAGTGAGGGAAACAAAGCTGAAGAGGCAGGAGAAGAAGGAGAAGCAGCAACGAGTGCTGAGTGGAAAATTGTTATGCACCCAACTTGTCAACCGGTTTGATTTGAATAGACTGGAATAGGAATCCCAAGGGGTACCTCATGCAAATTGAGGTACCTCTTGGCCGCTCATAACTGGCACCATTCATGATATACTTTATTAAGGGAACAGTCAAGTGCTCGTAAAAAGCGAAAGCTTTCCCCAAAAAAATATAGAAATAATTTGAAAAAAAAAAACCAAAACAAAACTCGTCCGAAGCGTAGTCTAATTAGAGAACCTCCGACACTTGGATACGCTTCGGCTAGCCTCAGCAACAAATTCGAAACAATTGCCTCTGTGTGTGTGGAGCACTTCTTATACCCCCTTTACACCACTTGAGCTTGGGAAAGACAAACAACAACTACAGCAACCTCTTGGATATGAGGTTCGCTCTAAGTACGAGCAGAAGATCAGAAATCAGGCAAAGAAACCAGTTCTCCAGCGAAACCGAAGAGATGGTCGCAACGTTGAGATGGTTCGTTGGTCTGGCTGGGATTCGGTCTGGGGTCGAGCTTGGGCAGGGTTATTGCTCGTCGTCTTACGAGGTATTTATAATGCTGCCACACGGTGTAATCAAAGAGCAACGAAGAAACCTGTGTATAAAAATAGTCTACGGCATGTATAGTTGGCAAAGCAAAGATACTTTTTTATAAGCTTTGGTTCGAGCTCAACTCGAACTGTCAAAAGTAAAAGTTCTTCTGCCTCGGAATGCGACGATGACGATCATCATGAACTGTGTGCGAGAGAGAGAGAGAATGAGACGCGTCTGCCGCGAGCCCAAATCTTCAGGTGAAACTAATTGGATAGCCCCAAGATTCAGTAAATATGCGTATGTTTTTGTGTATATCATTATAAAAAAAGATATGGAAAGGCGAGCTTAATTAAGAGTCGCAACTGCAGCTGAAGAAGCTCATATATACTAGAGAATGGTCTACAAAACTTTAGGTAGCCCTCGCAGAAGCAATAACTACAGATTTAAGGCTATAATAGATAGATAAAGTTTTGATAAAATGGAAAACTTTGTTTGAACTTAGTTGCTCTACAAAAATGCATGTACACTTAGTGGAGTCTTGGGTAGCCCTCGGCAAAGTGTTCCCAGTAGAGAGATTCTATAGTATCGCATAGGTATCCTCTTTATTTTTTTAAGTCACTCCAAATTCGCACTCAGTTCTCACACAATTACTCGTAAAATCAGCATGTAGCATAGTTCTTAACTAGATCTTGCATTGCCTTGTCTAAGTCTACCCAACTTGGACATGGTTAAACGGAACCTTTTCCATGTAAGTTCAAAAAAAATAAATTTGCATAATAATCGCAAAAAAGAAGCGAGGCAGAAAAAGATTTAAGTGCGAGTTGCACTGCACGCAGCCAGTGGAAGGTACAATTAGTGTTACGAGCACAGACTGAATGCTATGCGAGTGCTTTGAGTACACTCATACGGCACACTCACACTCACACACTCATCATGTGTGTAGTCAGACTGACAGTTAGCCAGAAAAACAAAAACCCCGGGCGAGCCATTGCCATTGCCATGGGTTGACGTTGACCCAGTTGCGCATGCGAGGAGGCAGCATGAGGGGAGACACAGACAAGGGAGCAGGAGGAGAGAGAAAGAGAAAGAAGGAGTGAGAGAGGGGAATGGGAACTGCCGGCGGCAGCACTTGAGGTGCAGGCCCAGACCCCAAAACTGGAAACCTGACCATTTCTTCGAGTGTCTATGGGTGTGTGTGTGTGTGTGTGAGTATGTGCATGTGTGAGCATATGAGTGTATGTTTGGCGTGTGTGTGTGTCTGCACGCTTATGGGCAAAGAACAAATTGAATGATGTCTGTACGCTTAAGACGCGTGAAGAAAATGACTAAAAAGACTCAACACTCACACTCACACTCGATCACTCACACTGGCACTGGGACTCACACTCACACTCGCACTTGCATTTTGGCGGCATTAAGACGTCGCGTCGTCGTCCAGTCGTCTCGTCTCCACGCATAAGTTGATTAAATTTCTCGCATTAGCCGATTTTCTCCTAGCCGCAACTGGTGAAACTGTTGCTCAAAAATAACAACAACAACAACTACTAGCAAGAAGAGACCCAAAAAAAAAAAACAGAAAAAAGAGAAGCCAAGAAGAATGATTGATGAGAATTTGGTCAAGTTGAATTTTCTAACGGAAGCGAGTCAACAGTTTGGCCGAATTTGATTGTTTTTCGATTGTTTCTAAACTGTTGCCAATTGCGCGCAAGTGTTCCGAAAGTGATTGGTACCTTTTAAATACTGTTCTCACAGGGAATGGAATAAGTGGCAAACTTTTACCAGTTTATCCTTTGCTGTCCTACCCAGACTTTCAAACTGTTCCCATACCAGTATGGTATTAAGTTGTAGTTAAGTTATGACATCAACTGTTCTCAACCAATCTATCATCAACTGTTCCCAACACAAGCAAACCTCTACTGTCCCTAGCTTACAATTTCCAAACTGTTCCCATGCTGCCACAAATTATTACCACACTGTTCACACTCCTTTAAAAACTCTTCCCAAAGTGCTGCCAACTTTCGCAATCGTTGCGTTCGTTCCTTTACCTTCTACCAACTGTTCTCGCAGTGTTACCACTTTGACATCGCACATTATTTTCGAGTTCAGATCATATCTCCATCCACTTTCAATATGAATGGCTCTGCCAGACGAAATAAAGTGAAATGCGTGAACGAACATTTGGAAATCACTTGGAAATGCTTATCAAAATGACAATAAAAGACAAGGGACAACGGCGGAGAAATGGGGGGAAAGGTGAGAGGGAGGGAAGTGGAATGTCAACCGGCGAAATGGAAAGTTTGGAGCGCATCTCTTGCGCGCTAGAAGAGCACAAATTAAATCATCCAAACAATGCAGGCGACTTGCCTCGTCTCGACTCGACTCGATTCGAATTCCAATCGAAATTTTCGAATTTTGAAAGTCTTTCACCTGAGTTTGTAGTTTTTTACGTTATTTCTATTTGTTTTTATTGTTTATTTTCTTTTAAGATGCTGTCATACTTAACTGTTGCCTGATTTATTGGCCAGATGAAAATATTTGGACAAGCTGTAAATTTATGCAATCCTCGATGCGAACGCACTCATGAATGGAAATAATTGTATAATGGCAGGCATGTTGGGGGAGTTACGGATCTGCGGTGGTCTATACATATGTTATGGAGTATGGCTAAGTATTTGAAGCCTTGGCTTAGATAGGCATATGCAATCTGCTGCTGCAGTTTCATAATCATTCTAACGGCGCTTGATGCAAGGCCTTACTGGAGCAGAACAGCCAGCCCAGCGCACATTACGTGTACGGGAACGGGTATTCCCCGTACGATGTGCTCGCTCGCTCGCTCTCTCTCTCTATCTATCTATCTATCTCGCCCTTGCGTTAAACGACGCCAAGTGCAGCTGGAAAAGTGCATTTCATTTTGGATGACAGTGCTGACACAAGACGTCAATGGGAACTACGAGTGGTAGTACTCCCCAACTACTCAACCTCTATGTCTCTTTCTCTCTCTCTCTCTTTCCACTGTGGGCGGAGTGGGGGGTAGTCATTAAAAGCATTAACCGTTACCGACTAAACTTAATATGCAATTAAAAGCAAACAAATCTCGCAGCTCCGCGCTTTCCCAGCCCCCCAAAACGCTGCAGGTGCGAGCGAGAGAGAGTCTGACTATGTGTGTGTGTAAGTGTGTTGGAGTGTGTGCAACAGTTTTCGGTTAACCTGGCTGTACTTCGCTGGAATCTCAGCCACAAATTTGTGGAGTCACCCGAGTGTAAGTTGTTGTCGTCGTGGGTCTCCTACTCGGCGTGTGTTACAAGCCAAACCGTTACACAGTCAGCACTAACAGTGTTGGCACACAGTGTGAGTGTGAATGTGAGTGTGGATGCGAGTGTGAGTGCTAAACGGCACTCACTGTTCACTCTTGTCAGCCAGAATGATATGATAAAGTAGCAGTTTAATCACAGCAAAATCATAGCTCAAGAACACTTAAGAGGTGTGGTTTTATTATTGATTCAAGAATGGGAACAGTTGGGGAAATCTATGCATGCGCAATTATTATAATTCTCAAGAACTTTCTGTATTCTAAATTCTTTCTTACTAAAGACGATTATTATTTTAATTTTCAATAAGAAATTCCTGCTGCGTATGAAGGCGTATTTTAAACTCCTATTGAACTATTGAGACTCTTTGAAATTTTCTGAATTTCTAATACGAAATTACCAAAGAATTCCTAATACTCGCATGGAGTACCAAGAACCGAAAAGAGAGAAGAGAAGCGACCGAGCTGAGCCCGCGTGCAATTAGTGCCACGATCAAAATGCAAGACACGCAGATGAGCGAATGCATTTCATTTCTTCTGCTTCTTCTTCTTCGCTCGTTTCTTTTTTTCTAGCTGGGCTTGGTGGATATTTTTTTCTGGAAATACCCCGCATCAAGGTGCATTCGCTTTACCGCAACGAACTGCCGAGTCCGAGACTCTGAGACTTCGACTTTGAGGTCGCTTTTCTCTCTGCGTCTTCTTCGGCTTTTTCCCCCAACTCTTCGTGCCTCTTCTTCCCCGTCTTCTTAAGGCGCAACAAAAGAGTTGGGGCCATTAGATGCGATTTTGCATCATTTGAATGCAATTTAGCTACAGCGTTTAGCGTTATGTTCTATTTCACTCGGGGCTGGGGCTCCAACTCCGACTCCGTCCACAACTCCGAGTCCGACTCAATCTGATTGCCAACTCTCTGTCATTTGAGCTGTTGCCGACGAATCGTGCGGCACAGATGACCACAAGAATGAGGACCGGAGAGACGAGGTAAGAGATCTGTCAATGGCGATTCGGGCCAGACGAGACTTATGTATAATAACGTTAAACCCAAAGCCAAAGCCAAAGCCAAATGATAATGATGTTTCATTGCTGATTGCTTGCCAATTTGCAAGATCAGATCGAGCGGCCCAAGAAAGAACTTGAGTGGGGGCGGATCACATCAAAGGCAACGCAGCTCTTAACGAGCGAAAGTGTTGGGCTAACTCGAGAAGAAGAATTCGAAGCGAGAAAGAAAGAAAAACGAGTCATAAAAAAAGGCACATAATTCATAAATCTACATAAATTTTGGTAAGTTGGGTATTATTGTCTTTTATTTTCGGCTCTTTTCGCGCCTCATTTCTATTTCACTTTTGATCCACTTCCGCAAAACGAAAATGTTTTGGATTTATTTTTTTTTTTTTTTTTTCGGGCGCAGTGAAAATATAATTACGAGTGAAAATGAAAATTGTCTACAATTCTGTGTGTGTGTGTGTGTGTGTGTGTGTGTGTGTGTGTGTGTGTGTGTGACGGGGCGGTGCATGTTCAGTCGTGTGCGAGCATGTTCAGGATTTGTCGACTAAAGCGATTTCGTTGCTTAATGTTGGCCTGTCTTGGCCTTGTCGCGCCGCTTGATGGCCCGTTAAGTGTGTGAATCACTTCCAGCACTTTCACATTTGGCAATTCGCATAGCTCTGGCATTACATATCGAATATGCTACGATGCGATGATATATGTATACAATATGAATCAGTTAAAATCTGCGTGAGTTTGCCGTTATTCGGATCGGCTTCTTCCTGTCGCTCGAACAGAATCAATTTCCGGCCAGTTAGCTAGAGATACTATCACCTCCGGTCTCCTACTACTACAGATCATACAAATCATAATGGGTTCTGCAACGGGTCTCTCTCCTCTCTCAGTCAATTGGCCCAGTTCGTAAATGTGGTAATTGCGCGCTTAGCGACATATAAAGAGACAAGACGAACGCGATGACGTTCTACGACATTCGCTCTACGTTCTTTCTTCGCCTTTGGTTCTCGGCTTGTTCTTGTGTTCTTCTTTGCCAGCCCGATCACCTGTTGCCCGTTTAATGCGTTCTTTTTGGTTCAAAGTTCTTTTGCTCTGTTCTTCTACCTTAGCTTCTTCTGATTGTCTTCTCCCTCTGCATTGCCCGCCCTTTTTGCTGATACATAGCTGAGCTCTGTCTTTTATTGCCATTTTCATTTTAACTTCCATAATTTTTAGCTTCGGCGCGTTTAGTTTTTCTGTTCATCGTGTTTTCAGCGCGTTTTTTATTGCTCTTGAAAATTGTGCTGCTTCTTCCTTCCTGCACCTCTTCTGCTGCCTAGAGAGTAATGTAACCAGTTTTGTACCTTTGTACCTTAAGTGCGAGCCACGATTTCTTGTTTCTAGTTTAATGCATGTCCAACTAGTTTATGGACAGCGGTCGACTAACTACTCAACTTCGTTGGGGTGATGGGAACCATTTGGATCCCAGCTAGCCTGAACATATACTAGATTATATTCTATTCTACATATTCTGCGAGTTTCATCGGGGAAGCTTACCAAAAACAGGGTATACCAAAGGGTATTGCTATATTTCAAGTTCGCTGCAGCACTTTGATTCCATCTGACTTGGCTCTGCTTGGCTCTTAACTATTTCAATTAATTTGCATGCATCACTTTTCAATCAAAAAACACCGCACAAAATATCTCTATATATGTTTTCCAATTGGGATTTAACGGTAAAGATTTCACGTTGATCAATTGAATCACAAGAGGAGCAGCTGCATTTTTTGCTGCCAACTGAACGCGCCCGCTGCTGAAAGAAAACTGAGTCTAAGACAATCTGCAATCACAGCAAGGTAGCCAAAGGAAAGAGAGAGAGGAGAGAGGGAGAAATGAAGATGGGGCCGGCTTGCCACAAAGAGAGTGGGTTGCGCAGACTCAGTCGCGTTCATAGTTGCGCTCTCTCTCTCTCTCTCTCACTTTCTTTGAACTTTGCGCAAGTTGGCAGGCCTGTTGGGCGAACTCTTGATACAATTTGAAATTAATAACATAAATTAACATGTTTTATTACTTGGTTAATTAAATACAATATTTTTTTGAGATAATACAATTTTTACAATACATTAATATGTAGAAGTTGAAACATTAACCATCAAGAAGTTTCTCGCTCCACGACTTAGCAATCATGGCAATAACGTCGCGCTTCATTTTTGGTCCAATCAATGGATTCATTTGAGCCATGTAGCAACATAACCAGAAAAGCCAACAGCATGCAGCCGTCAGCATCAGGATGCAGCGTATTAGATTCTGATGAGGACCCTTAGGGGTCATGATGGGCATGCCGATGCCCACAGCGCCCCAAAGAGCCGTGAAAAACAACACCGGGAAGAACGCAGCGCCCATATTTGTATTTTAACAAATAATTATGGCACAATCGAGCAAACGCGACAAGAATTGGCTTTAATTTTATTTTATAACGAACACAATTATTTTAAAACTGAATTAAAGCTCTTGTGTTGTTTTTTTCCAACAAGAACAGCAAATGGTAACGAGAAATCAATAAACGTCGATAGGTTTCAAATAGTTATCGGTTTCATGTTGTGCGATACCTCATGCGATATGTGCACTTTCTATTGGTAAGAGGTTGTGGTGTGTTGTGAGGCTGTGGTGCGTCGTTATTGTTTTCTTCTTGTAAATAAATCTAAACTTCGAACTAACATCTATAAATTACAGCGTAAGTGAATTATAACTCAATTTTTCAATAAATACAACGATTTTTAATCTTTAATGGGGTACAAAATTGTTATAATTTTTACCCATTAGACTTCTTGATGCTGATGTTATCGATAACCTATGTATAAATTGCATTTGAATGTGAATCCACAAAGATGAACTGGAATTGTAAGGAATACCCATGCACCGAAGAGGGATGCGGTAGAACATTCAATACTAGATGGACCCTTAAACGGCATAGTGCCACCCACCGAGTTGGTGATAATCCTATCTACAACTGTAATAAGTGCGATAAGAACTTTTCCCGCAAAGACTCTTTAGATAGGCACCACCAGTATGTTCACCGTTTGATAATACAATTCAGAGATATTGTTATTTACATCATATTCTACTTTTCATACCTTAGAATGTGTCACAGCAACGTTGTGATGATGTATATGTGTTCTGAAGAAGGCTGCGGCAAGTTTTTCGGGATGAAGTCCACTCTTTATCGTCATATGTCTTCACATATTGGCAGTTATGAATGTTCAGAATGCTCCAGAAGCTTTACCCGCAAAGATAACTTGGTCAGACATAGAAAGTAACTATTTTGAAAAGAATCTTTATTTATATACTCTAAAAATCATAATTATATTTAGTATTCATTCGAAAACAGTGTCGAACAACTGTGAGGAACCAAAGGCAGCGCAAAATCAAAAACAGGTTGAATCGAGAAGTTGCCGGAATGAAGATAGTACAGCAACTGTAAATCTGACTGATAACAACCACCTGGAGTTCAGCGATCGAAGAGGCGATCATGATCATACTTATGCACTCACCGCTGGCTAGCTGCTGCCAATTGCCTATCGAAATAACATTCAACCCTCCCGCCCAAATGTGATGCAACACTGCGTTTTTAATCTATCGATAATCGATTAGCACAACATTTTTATATCGCACTAGTAATAAAATAAATAATTTTACATTTTTGGAATTTTCGAAGCAAAACTAAAGAGAAATTAAAATGACGATGCGACCAGATGACCACCGTAGGAAATGGGACAAAAACGAATATCAGAAATTGGCGCAGGAACGCCTGCTCAATCAAACAGCTCCCAAGGAAGAAGGTAATACATTTCAAGCATCATTTGCATATAACAATTTGTAACCCCTCCATGGTCTCCATTATCAGAGCCCGTGCAGCGAGAGAACCTCAAACGGCGAGACTACAAGGTTGATCTCGACAGCAAGTTGGGCAAAAGTGTTGTGATAAACAAAAATACACCTACCTCACAATCCGGCGGCTACTATTGCAATGTATGCGACTGTGTCGTCAAGGATTCCATTAACTTTCTGGACCACATCAATGGAAAGAAACATCAGCGTAATCTGGGCATGTCCATGAAAGTGGAGCGCAGCACCGTTGACCAGGTGAAAGAACGCTTTCAACAGAATAAAAAGAAAATGGAAGAGAAGCAAAAAGACTACGAACTGGATAAGAAATTGCGCGAGGCAAAAGAGGAGGAAGAACGCTACAAAGAGCATCGCAAGGAGAAGAGAAAAGAACGCAAACGCAAAGCAGAGGAAAATAATGATGAATTTGCCAATGGACTTCCCGATGATATGGCTGCCATCATGGGTTTCTCTGGCTTTGGTGGTTCGAAGAAGAACTCATAGGCCTTAATTGTTGAACTGCAATTTAGATTTAAGATTAAAACCAACAGACAAAAAAGAACAACCATTAGAAATAGACGATTTTTCAACCAACGAACAATCCCGTATACTGGGGCTAATCGCTGTGACTGTGATTGGTTTGCGACATTTATTTCATGGTATATGTATTGTGTATATATATATCTTGTATATGCATGTATAAGACAATTTTACACCAGTTATTGTATTGTACAACAGCTTGCCCAAGTAATAATTTAATAAGCAGATAAAAATGCAAAAGGACTTAACCATTTCACTAAACCTTAACTTAAAAGTCCCGAATACCTTCTTGTTTGTTTGTTTCAATGGGACCTAAGTAAATACGAATCCATGCTCGATCGGTATGTCCCAGGGAAGGTTGAAGAACTCCCCAGGCAATTGTGTGCAATGTGTCGAATTGTAATCGCGTAAATGCTTGCGCAGCTGTAATAATCAAATCAGATTAAACCCATCGATAGCTTATATATATTTTTGCCTGCTTACCAAGAACAATGCCATTTGGCCGCGAGTTTCTTCACTATAATCGGCTCCAATCTGCATAGGAAATGATTTTCCCTCATCGGAGGCATAAGTAATAAGGCGCGACATGCAGAGTTTCTCTTCGGCAACGGTGTAGCTGAAGGTTTCCAGTGGCTTTGAGAGCAATCCCTTAGCTCGTGACAGCTGGGTTGTATTAAACACATTGGGATAGCGATATTTCAGTACTGACAGTGTCAAGAAATTTCCTCGATTCGTATCAATGCAGTTGTCTCTGTGGAAGAGATAAAGGATTATATAATTGGAATACGATAAGCAAACCAACCACTTACTCGGCAATAATCTCATCCTCGGTACGTCGAATCAAGAGCATAGGTCCATTATATTTCATAGCCAATTCGGCATTATTAAGATTACAATACTTTCGTATGGCGATGCGTACAATACCGCCTAAGCAAGCTGGCATACGTGGCTGAGCTAGATAAAGAACATCATCGAATGTGGCATCTAGAATCTGCAAATAAACAAGAGTCGTGAGCTTGACGTGCAACTGATGCAGTTAAAGTTGCTACCTACCACTCCCTTGACTTCAGGATAAATAGATGCAGCGTACAGTGTGCTGAATCCACCAATACTCCAGCCGTATAGAATGATATCCTCAACAGCAAATCCCAGTTGGTCAATTGCAAATCGCACTACAGCATCAATGGCATTCTTATCCTGATCTGGATGCGGCTGACCAGAGCTGCCGGCAAAACCAGGATGGTTCCAGCCTAGCACTGAGTACTTCAGTGCTATCGGTGTACCCATTATGCCCACCTCGTAGAAGCCTGCATTTCCTTCCGAGCAGACCACCAGCGTCTTGCCATTTCCCACATTATCGTTACGATTATCAATGAACAACGTATCGATTTCGTTCGAATCGATGGTTTTCACCTTATTGCGAATACCATTGTCGTCTTCAATCAGTTTCGCTCGTCCTGAGATCAGCATCGGTCCTGCAAATCCATTATTATATTAACTCATCTTACACAGTAACTTCTCATCTTACTCATGAATTTCTGTAGCAGTTTCACAGACCCAGGATAGATCATGGAAAGGCCAAAGGTGTTGATGGCCACATATGCAATCGCCTCGTAGGGCAGCGTAGAAAAGTTCATACTTTCACGCCGGCTGATAGCATTCGCAGCTTTCTTTTGATCCCTGCAAAGTTCAGAAGACATTAAAATGTACAGAGCTCATTTTGGCAGCCGACACTCACCCAGTCAGGGCTTTCACGTCAAAATCAACAGGCCAAGCAGAGAATTCAATGTCAAAGCGACGCAGTGCATCTGAAGATGGATTTGCTCTGGCCTGCATCAAGGCATTTATCATATTCGTATATGCTCGCGATTGGCGACGTCCCATACCACGCATAAACAGCGAAATGATAACAATCAGGCCGACGCTTGTGGTCAGCTTGGCCAGCGCTGGCATCGAGTCCGCCACCAGATAGCCACGGCGATACAGGAATGTGAAGATCAAAGGTGACGTGTAATAGCTAACCGACCAAACGACAGACAGCTGCAACGAGTATTTAAATTGTGTTTTGTTATCCACAGATGACAGCGTAACCCACCCGGTGACAACACACATATACACGTACAAACACATTTACGCGACCACCCACCCACCCACATATTCACCCATACACACACACGGACACCCACCGTTGATAGTATTTGTTCTCCAAACTTTTCGACTGCGCCGGGCTCATACATTTTCCTCTGCAAATAGAAACAAATGAAGTGCAATTGCATATTTTATGCAGGTGAGATCATCATTGCGTCTTACCTGCGCTTCCGGGACACCTCTGTACTCCATGTACAGTTTAGGCCCGAATATATAATTAAAGAAACTCATTTTGTAACTGTTTTTACGTCTGCGTCTGAAATTATTATGATTTTATTATTTTTTTTTTTGTAATGTGAAAGTAAGGGTTTCACAATTGAACCCCAAAGAAAACTAGTTCATTGTTCCAGCTGTCACTGGGTTCAGGGAGTTTTATTGTGAACGACTAACTGATAGATGCATTAATCGTTTTAATTGTGCAGCAACACAGCTGACTATCGATTAACCCAACTTTTAGTAGTGCATCCCTAGTATTTAATGTGCAATCCCTGGCATGCGAAATTCGTAAGTTCAGCGCAAGTTTTACTTACCGGCAGAAATGGAAAAGTTTAATAAGGCACAGGCAAAGAATCTAGCAGCGGCACAGAAGCTTGTGGATACATATGCATCCAGCTCAGAGGATGAGGGTGAATTGGATGAGAAACACATTCTAGGTATGTTTTTTTCTGTCATGATTACTTTGTGACGTGTCTTCTGATTTGGGACTTCTTTAACTTCTGCAGATCTACTATACAAGCACTATCAGAACGCTTCAGATGGATCCGGCTCCGGGGCAACAAAGCGCAATGATAACAATATCAATCGCACAGCTACATTTTTGGAAAATACTCTGCATTCCGGTGCGGCGACATGCCTCATCTGCATTGGCAGCATACGCCGTGTTGAGTCGATATGGTCGTGCAAATCTTGCTACTGTTTCTTCCATCTCAACTGCATACAACGTTGGGCCAATGACAGTGTCATGCAAATGAAAGTCAAGGCAGAGCAGCAACAGAACGGCAGCCAGGGTCATTACAATCATCTAGGCGAGTTTGTGCCGCCCAAGCGTCAAAAGTCGCCGCACTGGTGTTGCCCACAATGTCGCAAGGACTACCAGCCTGCGGATAAACCGACACAGTATGAATGTTTTTGCAGCAAGGAGCTGAACCCACAGCCACAACCCTTCCTGGTACCCCACTCCTGTGGTGAAATTTGTGGCAAGCTATTGCAACCCAAGTGTGGCCACGACTGCAAGCTGCTCTGTCATCCAGGTCCGTGTCCCCCATGCGCTCAGTTGCTGCAAACCTCTTGTCTGTGTGGCAAATCGCCGCCACGTTCAGCTCGTTGCCTGGACAAGAACTGGCAGTGTCAGCAAAAGGTAAGTCTGCTCCAGGTGTGGTTTAAAATGACTTCCTAATCTCCTTTGCTTTACAGTGTCAATCTCTCCTG
This sequence comes from Zaprionus ghesquierei, assembly GCA_018904095.1. NCBI lineage: Eukaryota > Metazoa > Arthropoda > Insecta > Diptera > Drosophilidae > Zaprionus > Zaprionus ghesquierei. Next base: position 5,952,706 of record JAEIGP010000850.1, on the reverse strand, counting down.
GCGTGTGGCAAGCACAAGTGCAACCAGCGCTGCCATCGTCCTGGCCAGTGTCCGCCCTGCACCAGCAAAAGCTCCCAGTACTGTAACTGCAAGCGCGAGGAAAAGGTGGTCAACTGCTCCGACCCCAATTGGAAATGCAACAATGTGAGTAGGAAAGGTGTCAGTTGAATTGGTATCAATAACCTAGGTTCCATTGATTTTAGATTTGTGGCGCAAGCTTTGCTTGTGGGCTGCACAAATGCGAAAAGATCTGCCATGCAGGACCCTGCGGCGGAAGCGAGTGCCCGCTGGGCTTGCGTAGTTGCCCCTGTGGGAAGAGTGTAAGTGAACATATTAATTCAATTTGGTCTCATTTAATTCATAATCTCACGCAGAGCAAGGCCGGTAATTGCAGCGAGGTGGTAGAAACTTGCGGCGACACCTGCCAAAAACTTCTGTCCTGTGGCAAACATACATGTACACAACGCTGTCATCGTGGAGCTTGCAATCAGGTAAGCAGCATGAGTTAACTATCCAGATTCTTGACTAACTAATCTGCTTGCAGTGCCTTGTGCGCACCACAAAGAAGTGTCGCTGTGGCCACCACGAAAAGGAGATGCCCTGCTCCAAGGATTTTACATGTGAATCCAAGTGCAAACTGATGCGTGATTGTGGCAAACATGCATGCAACCGTAAGGTAAGGTGCAGTTCGATTCCATCCTAATCTTTATTCACGAGTATGTTTTCCTTTCTATTCTCAGTGCTGCGGCGATCAGTGTCCACCCTGCGAGAAAATCTGCGGCAAGCAGTTGAGCTGCAACAAGCACAAGTGTCAGTCTGTGTGCCACAATGGTCCATGCTATCCCTGCAAGCTGGAATCGCAGGTGAACTGTCGCTGCGGTAAAACGCGACGCAGTGTGCCATGTGGACGCGAAAAGAACGCACGCATTGCCTGTCAGGAGCTGTGCCGGTAGGTTTAGGCCAGGCGTTTCATAACTTTACTGACTCTAATTATACTGCTTACTCTACAGCATCACAGCCAAGTGTCACCATGCCATAAAACATCGTTGCCACAAGGGCGAATGCCCGCCCTGTGCACAGCCATGTGGCCTGCCTAACGATACCAGCAGCTGCTCGCATATTTGTAAGGCACGCTGTCATGCAGCCATACGTGCACCCAAACCCGCTGATGCAGCAGTGCGTCCTCGTGCCAATAAGGTAGAAAGTCGAACGTTTCCATATAAATTTTCGCTGTAGTAAAGACTAAAATTCTTGCAGTACGAGTATCGCGCCTTGCCACATCCACGTTGCGAGGAACCTGTTAGTGTCACCTGCATTGGTGGCCATGAAGTAGCCAATTGGCCCTGCTGGAACTCCAAGCCGTCGTCGTGTGCCCGAAAATGTGCCCGCAAATTAAAGTGTGGCCATCACAGTTGTGCACTAGTCTGTCATTCTGTGCCCAAATTGGATGACATGCAGCAACAGCCTGGCTGTGCCAACTGCGAGTTGGGATGTGCCATAGCACGTCCCCCAGGATGTGTGCATGCCTGTCCGAAAGGCTGTCATCCGCCACCGTGTGCGCCTTGCGGCTCGGTCATCAAGAGCAAATGCCACTGCGGGCTCAACCAGGTGCTCTACAAGTGCAGCGAGTTTTTCCAAAGCGAGGGCAGCGTACAGGATATTGTGGAGCTACGCGAAAAGATGCGCAGTTGTGGCAATCGTTGCTTGAAGAACGTATGTTTACAGAACTATGAGGCTGCGAATATCTTATTTATAAATATGTTTTATTTGCAGTTCGCCTGTGGCCATCGTTGCTTAACCATTTGCCACTCCGGCAAGTGTCCCAGCCCGGAGCTGTGCCGCAAAAAGGTGCGCATCTTCTGCGCCTGCAAGCGGATTAAGCTCGAGGTCGCGTGCGACAAATATCGTGCAGGGCAAACTGCCTTGGATTGCGACTCCAACTGCACCATAGAACGTTCCAAGGCACAAGCAACGGAGCAGCAGCAATTGGAGCAAAAATTACGCGAGGAAGAGGAAAGAAATCGCATAGAGCTGGAGAAGTTTGAGAAAAAGTTTGGCAAGCGCAAGCCCAAGGAACGTAAAGCCGTCGATGTGAAGACGACCAAGCGGGAAATCGATTGGCAGCGCATGGCCATCTATGCGGTGTCTTTGCTGGCCGTTTTCGGAGCACTTGCTGTGGCCTACTATGCCGATAGCTAAACCAAATACATATAGAAACAAGAGATCCATATTGAAATTAGCAACAAATGCCAAATGAATTGATTTAATATATAATTAATTAACTAATAAAAGAATAGAGAGCGTAAAATCACTTGTCTTTTGACTATTTGTTCGTGTTGAGCATTTTCTTTTATGCCTGTTTCGGCTTCTTTGTCTTGTAGACGCAGGCAGCGGCGAATACGGCGGAACTGAGAAACGTGGATATCAGGAAATTGGAGAGCAGCATTAGATCGTACGACTGCACGACTACCGTGTAAATGCGGGCTATGTAAACAAAAAGACAAAGACCAATGATGATGTGCTATGATAAGATATTTGACTACAGTACGTACTCATGTTGGTGAATGCGGACAGTGCCCACGTGGTGCGACTGACAGAGCTGGCGTCCTTGCTGCGCAGTATGGCCAGCAACTGCAGCACCTTGCTGGTGGCTCCAATGGGCGTGCAGAAGGGCTGCAAGACAAGAGAATAGAGAAAGGTGTTAGAGATCGATAGGTGACCACTGTACGCGATGGCTCTTAAAACAATCGGACGCTGACAATAAGCGAGAGTATGTTGTAGTATATAAATAGCGACCTCACAAATATTATACAACAAACATACATGACCTTGAAACAATGATGCCCACTACGGTTCGGTTCGGCTTGGTTCGTAGCCAGAGAAGCTTCTCATTAGGAAGCAAACAAAAACAACAACAACAAGTTGAGCGAAATCAAGATAGTATAATTAGTTTAAGTGGAGTAGGGGTAAACCAGTTTCAAATGCGCCGAAAGCTACGCACAAAAGTGACGACGTTATCTATTTCAATGACTTCTAATCAATTAATTACCCCCGATAGGGCTATATATAGTATGTTGTCTGATTAACAGTTACTCACCACCAAGAATGTTAGGATGATAATCGGGAAGAGCTTCAAATATATAAGAGTCGCTATGATTGTATAGAGTATGGCAACTATTTGTGTACGCCTGCCCAGAAGATCCTGATATTTGAACGCGTAATAGATGAGTACGTATTCCTGCAGCAGCAGCACAGGATACTCCATGTATGACAGGAAATCGTATCCTGATGTATAGTTGTAGGACATCATGACGGTATAGCTAAAGAGTTCCAAACATAGCCCAAAGACGCTAATGCCTGAGAATAGAGAAAGTTAGGAATTCCGGTGTGTGGGTGGTGCCAATGTGGGTGGGCGTTTTCGTTCACTCACCTTTCGACGATTTGTTTTCACGAATTGTGTTTATTTGCGGCACCTTTATAACCAGACATGATGAAACCGTTATTAGACTTAACAAGTCGGCAATAATTAACACTATACCCTTGTCAAGGTAGTGGGACACAAGGTGCCCAAGGCCATCAGCCTCATCCGCCACCGTTGTAGACATCTCTGCTGCCAAACTGCTATTAATGGGCTTTTGGACTTGATTTAAATGGCAGCAATCGATTGCGGGTCCAGGCGAGTATCGATGAGAGTTAAAATGCTTCATATCTAACATCATAGCTTCTTAACCTTTATAATTAGGTATAATTAAGTAGAATAGTTGTAATAGAAGTAAGCTCTACATTTTACGCGGTAATTTTAATTGATTTATTTAAAGCAAAATAATAGAAACTTAAAACCATATGCAATCGAATATTTAAGTGCTTGCAATCGTTGATATCACAGGGCTGCCGAAAACTTGTGGTGTTTAAATATCGATACCATGGCGATGTCAAATGGCATGTCGATGCTTATGTTCCGATACTCTGGGGCTGCCGATACTTTCAGTGGCAACGCAGCTCAGTCGAATTTACTTTTTTCTGTCTGAAATATAAGAATTTTTGTTATTGTTGTCAGAATAAAACAAATACGGTTAAACAAAACAGAAATACTGAATAGCTGACTGCACCTTGAAGAAACCCGCAGAGAAACGTACGTGGTAATTCGATTAAACGTGTGTGCTCAGTGCCAACTGCCTCTTGTGTGCATATGCAAGTGTGCGTGCGTGTGTGTGCGAGTGTGGGCTAAACGCAAAAAGTGTAAAACGGATGAAATAATTAAACAATTTAGCTAAACTGCAATTGCAGTCAACTCTTGTGTACCAAATTTCTGAAAACTGTTGTCCAAAGTGCAAAATAAAGTAATCTTTGGGGTAAAGTAAACTCATTTTCTTCATGCATGTCGTGACATTTGTTCTGTATGTATGTGTGAGGACGTGATTGTGTGTGTGCATGTGTATGCATACACGACTCAACGTAGGCACCTTTATATATGCTATACTGAGTCTCTGTGTATGTGTGTGTGTACAACAATGTTCACATTTTTCTTTTGTTGTTTGCTCCACGAATTATTATGGGGCTGGCTTGCGAACAGTGCAGGTGCAGAAAAGTGGGGTTAGGGCCTAAAAGCAATTAAAGTAAGTTTAATCGAGTCACAGCACAGATTCGGGATATAAAAATGCATTTCAGATTTTCCCCGAACCTTAAGGGAATTCAAGTTACATTTTCGAAACAATTAAAACCTTGAAACGGACATTAATGGATGATAAACGATGTCTCTTTGCTCGTGTGTGTGTGTGTGTATGAGCATGTTTGTGTGTATGTATTGTAAGCAAGGAGGGTCCCGCTCTAGTCCTGTGGTCGGTCGCACAGGTAACACGAATGCCGTGTGAAAGTAGACACACACAAAATGAAGCGAAACGAAGAAGACCCTTAAACCTACAGGAGGTCAACAGCCATTGGCAGATGAAAAAGAGGACGGAGGGGGTTCACAACGCAGTCCAGCGACATTCTTCTACACATCTGATCTGTTTTACGAGTGATGCAACACACAGGATCCACACACACAATACGCACACACACACACATATACAAACTTATGCAGAAGAATTTCCTTTACATGGATCGGTGGTCTTTGTTGTTCGAGCGCAAATGCAACACGCCGCTGCCTGCAGTGATCCCTTTTTCAGGGTGTCGTCTATGTGTGCGTGCTTGTGCGTTTCACTGATGCTGTGCGACAAACAGGGAGAGAGAGAGAGAGCATGAGAGCGAGAGAGCCAGAGCGATGCTGTCCGACTGTGATGAGAGCAGAGAGCCCAAGCAGCAGATAGCGGCGCGGCTTAAATTGCAAGGTGTACGCCATCATCATTGTTGTTGTTGTTGTTGCTGCCGCTGCTGCTGTTGTTGTTGTTGTTGTAGTTGTTGCTCTTGCTGTTGGTGGTGTGTATCTTTATTGCTTCTTCTTCCGTCCGTTACTTTTGCTCTTGTCATCGCATGCCTTTACCTTTTCTGCCTGGCTACTGATCTGCCTGCCTGCCTGCTAGTCTGTCTCGGTTCGCCTCTGTGTATGTGTGTGAGTGAGAGCGAGTGAGCGAGCGATTGACTGTATGCATGTGTGTGTGTGTGTGTCGGTATGTGTTTGTGCCTTGGGTCTCTGTGTTTGTATTTGTGTTGTTGTAATACCCGTTTCATCTTCTCTGCCCATTCTACTTCGCGCCGTTTTAGCTTCTTCCGCCGATGCACTTTTGTGATTTCCTTTGCGAGTTTTTGATTGCTGAGAAGAGGCGACGACGACGTCGACGTTGGCAGCGACGGAGGCGGCAGTTGGTGATGCTGCTGCCTCTGCTGCTGTTTTATAAACGTTTTCCCACTGCTTTTCTTTTCTTTTGATTTTGATTTTTTTTTTTTAACTTCTTTTTTCATTTTTCGCAATTCTCAGTCTCAGTCTCATCATTTGAACGTGAGAGAGACAACACACGATCATCGTGCTTATTTCTTTTGCTGTTTGCTTCGCCTCCGTCTCCTCCTTTTCCTATCTGCTGCTTCGGGCATTGCGTGGGAATTTTTCGAAGCGTCTCTGTCAAAGTCGCAGCCGCAGTCGCTGTCGGAGTCGTAGAGCTCCATGAGCTGCGCGTTTCAGCTAGCGTGCTTAGGTAAAGGAAAGAAGGAAAAAAAATACCTATTGAAGGATAGTTTGGGTGAAATCTTGCATCTGTAAGTTCGGGCACGGAAAAGGGGTAGCTAGGGATTTGCAGAGATTTAAAGGTTTTAAAAAATTCCCTCTCTATAGATTTGTAATTTTTCCAGAATGAACTCGAGGGATTTGGAGTTCCTGGCAATCGATGTAGTTTCGAATTTGTAGTCTTGTCTCTTGACTTATTCTTATAGATTTTCATTTCTCCCTTGCAGGATCCTTAGCTGCCGATCGAGAGAGTATTGACTTCCCCTCACATAGTTAGAATATTATGGAAAAAGGATGTCCAGTTGCTAGCAATCATTGTGAAAGAGCCAAGGACGCTCACTAGGAGAGCGAACTTAAGCCGTATACACCTCAGCGACGAGCTCAGCCAAATCAGCAACCACATCAGCCAAAGCCCAGCACTAGCCAAGTGAGATTAACAAACGGTGTCGAAGGAGTAGCAAAGGGAGGAGCAGCAAAAGTAGCCGCCAATAGGAACGGTAACAATAGTGTAACCGTAAACGTTGTAACAGGATCTATGTCCAAGTTGAGGGAAGAAGTGGAGGACTGTGTCTCTTCAAACTCGCAGCATGGCTTTGCCGTAGTTCTCGATGATGAGTCCAGTACCGAGGCGGGCGTGCTGGAAACATTCGAGATAAGCTCTTCCAATTCACTGCCCAACTGCACCACGGGTGCATCGGCAGCGTCAACTGTTGGCGTCGGCGTCGGACACGGCCATGGCGTCAATGTTGGCGTTGGCGTTGTGCCCGTGGATGATAGTTCCTCGACAGATACACTCAATGGGAACGAGAATAATATGCGTACCGCAGGCAGTGCCGCGTCGGAGGAACACAGTCGGAGCGCCAGCTCGATGAATAATGTGTTCTTCAATGACAACGACAACGACAATGAGCCGCCTGTGGTATGCCTCATTAATGATGATGATGATTTTGACGAGGAGGAAATTGTCGAGGAAGAAGAAGAGGATGATGACGAGGACATAGTAGAGCAGTCGACGCCCATGGATTGCCCTAACACATCACATCAATTGAATGTTGGCAAGGGAAGCAGCGCCAGCGAGAGTATCATTATGACAGCAGATGGCTCCAAGATATTCCTGGAGACGCCTGTTGTCGATGAGCCGCAATCACACACACATACACATACACTCACACATACTCACAACAGCAGCAGCAGCATTGGCGGAGACAGTGCAACAGTCACCGAGCCAGGCAAACCGAAGCGTCTCAGCGATGAATTCGAATCTGAGGCACGCGTCGATGATGAGGAGGAACATGACGTGGCAGTGGCCAATTCAAGGGGAGTTAAGTCTGAACCAGGATGCGATGTGGCATCCACATCACTGCATGACAGACAAATGTCAGTGCGGCTAAAGCAAATGAGCCTCACAGCCAACGGCGAGGCCAATTCCACCAGCGGCCCATCTCAATTGCAGTCGCAATCCTTGTCCAAGGCAGACATCGAGTCAATGGATAGGATAGAGCGACGCGACTTTGAGACAGAACAGCGACTCACTGGCGGCATAATACTTGGCACTAGCTCGCTGATAAGCAAGAATCGTCTCAATCTAAGTCTGATCAATCCTGCAGCAGCAGCTGGAGGAGGAGGAGGGGCAGCAGCAGCAGCGGCGGGCGGTAACGATGATTGGCCCACAAGCAGCAGCAATGGACGCGCATTCTCCTCAGATAGCAAGGTAAGCTACGCGATTATCTCTTCCGACTTCTGTTTACTGATTGATTAATCCTCTTGCAGTGCACGTACAAAGATCTGTCGACGACTCCGACAAGCAGCCGCAAGTATACCAATAGCCGATTGAGCAAGTCCACTGCCAAACTCAATTTGGGCTCCTCGCTAGCATCTGCCACAACCACCGCCGCCAACGCTTGCCCACAGCACAGTTCCAACAGCAACAGCTCCAAGCTAAAGTCCTCCTCGGTTATTGTAGAGCCGAGTGGCAGCAGCAGCGGCAGCAATAGCAGCAGCAATGCATCCACCTCGACCAGTAATCGCAGCGATGTCTACACGAATACCAACTCGAATGACAACCTGACCACGTCATCGTCGTCCTCCTCTAATTCGTCTGCAAACAAGGAGACTGTTGCTCCACTGGCCACATCATTTAGCTCGGTGGGATCACAAACTAGCCAAGAGGGAGGATGTAGTCGTACCAGTGTTGTTGCTTGTGGCGCCAATGCTGGTGGTGCAATCGATGTGGATGCACAGCCATCAACCTCGTCCACATCGACAACATCGTCGGCACGTTGTCATTATGCAGCAGCGGCCACCACGTCCAAGATTGTGGCACGACAGGTCAATGCCAGCGCACAGACTCAGGAGCGATTTCTGGCCCGAAGCGGATTGGCAGCCGGTGGTGCCGTAGCTGTTGCTGCTGCTGCCGGTGTTGGCAACGCCGTGGTTCGTCCACGACGGCGTGTGGAGGCCACACGTAGTGCGAACAGCGATGTCATTGTCCTGGAAGTTGTGGTCGAGGAGAATGGCAATAATGCTGGCGGCAATGCTGCTCCTGCTGCTGCTGCGGGTGGCGCTGGCGGCGGCAACAGCAACGGCAATGGCAATGGGAACGGCAACAACGATAGCAACAACATGGTTGAGCCGGCCGATTTTAGTGCGGAGGAGCCATGGGGAAATTGTGACGAAGAGAACAATTGTTCCGATTTGGAAGAGGTTTGCACGTGCCAGAACAGCATGTTGGCCCACAGTCGCAGTGGCAGCAATGCCAGTCTAAGCGAGACACTCGATATGGATGCCACAGATGGTTATCAACAGAGCAGCACATCGGCTGCCGACGAATCCCTCTCCGTTGCGGCTCCGTTCAACTCACAGCAACAACAGCAGCAGCAGCAGCAACAACAACGGAAGCGAAAGTACAACGAGGGTCGTCTACTCGATGGAGACTACTCAATGAGTGCTACAGGCAGCGGTGGTGCAGGTGCCGGCGGTGCTGGTGGCTCTAGCAATGCCGAGCCGGGCGATAATAGCCGCAAACGGATCGCCTATGATTTTGCCTCCACTCCACGCTCCTCAACCATGGGCTCCTCGATGATGTTATCAGTGACGCCAACGACAGCTGGCGGCATGGCTGGCTTGGGTCTCGGTAGCTCGCCAGCGCTGGGACGACGCACACCACGTTCTCTGATACCCACACATGATAACCCACCGCCAGAGTTGCAACATTGGTTGGGGCAATTCCAACGCTGGTCCCATGCCGAACGCCTGGTGGCCGTTGATCGTCTGATCGACAACTGTGATCCATCGCAGGTGCGTCACATGATGAAGGTAATTGAGCCACAATTCCAGCGTGACTTCATCTCGCTGCTTCCCCGCGAATTGGCCCTTTTCGTGCTGTCCTATCTGGAGCCGAAAGATTTGTTGCGTGCCGCACAGACATGTCGCAGCTGGCGTTTCCTTTGCGACGATAATTTGCTGTGGAAAGAGAAGTGCCGCAAGGCGCAGATCCTTACAGAATCACGCAGTGATCGTCCCAAGCGAGGACGTGATGGCAACATGCCGCCCATTGCCTCGCCCTGGAAGGCTGCCTACATGCGCCAGCACATTATCGAGATGAACTGGCGCTCGCGGCCCGTGCGTAAACCCAAGGTGCTGAAGGGACATGACGATCATGTCATCACTTGCCTGCAGTTCTCCGGCAATCGTATTGTCTCCGGATCCGATGACAATACTCTCAAAGTCTGGTCTGCAGTGAACGGCAAGGTAAGTGGGAAAAAGAAGCATGTCTGGGATCACCCTAATCTTTTCTCCTTTTGCTTGTTTAGTGCCTGCGCACTTTGGTTGGCCACACCGGCGGCGTCTGGTCATCACAGATGTCCGGCAACATCATCATCTCTGGCAGCACAGATCGCACACTCAAGGTGTGGGACATGGACAGCGGCGCCTGTGTACACACGCTGCAGGGACACACCTCCACAGTGCGCTGCATGCATTTGCATGGCAACAAGTAAGTCCAGATAGCCCACACGATTTATCTGGCCATAGATTAACTTGATTGTTCCTCTGCAGGGTGGTGAGCGGCTCGCGGGATGCAACGCTGCGTGTTTGGGACATTGAATTGGGATCGTGTCTGCATGTGCTGGTGGGTCACCTTGCTGCGGTTCGATGTGTGCAATACGATGGCAAACTAATTGTCTCAGGCGCCTACGATTACATGGTAAAGATCTGGCATCCAGAGAGACAGGAGTGTCTGCATACGCTGCAGGGACACACCAATCGCGTCTATTCGCTGCAGGTAAGAACTGGGGCTAATCGTCAGTTTATGGAATATTAAACTAACTGCTCTTCAGTTTGATGGCGTGCACGTGGTGTCGGGTTCATTGGACACATCGATACGCGTCTGGGATGTGGAGACGGGTAATTGCAAGCACACACTTATGGGTCATCAGAGTTTGACCTCGGGCATGGAGCTGCGTCAGAATATACTCGTCTCCGGCAATGCCGATTCCACTGTAAAAGTGTGGGACATTACCACCGGGCAGTGTCTGCAGACGCTATCGGGTAAGATACTAATTGAATGAGCATGATTCACTGACTAATTGATTGATTGACTGACAGGTCCAAACAAACATCAATCAGCTGTCACTTGCCTGCAGTTTAACTCACGCTTTGTGGTGACCAGCTCGGATGACGGCACCGTCAAGTTGTGGGACGTCAAGACGGGCGACTTTATACGCAATCTTGTCGCTCTGGATTCGGGTGGCTCCGGCGGCGTAGTCTGGCGCATCAGGTACATATTCATTCATTGCAATCATTTGTTAAGTTTTTTTTTAATTTGTTTTTATTTGCCTTTCCTAGGGCCAACGACACCAAACTGATTTGTGCTGTGGGCTCACGCAACGGCACCGAGGAGACCAAGCTGATGGTACTCGATTTTGATGTGGAGGGGGCATGTGTGAAGTGTTCATAGGATCTAAAGACGCTGCAGGATCCGCGACTGCATTTGCAGTTCCATTTCCGTTTAGGCAGCGGAAGGCAGTGTAGTTTACTTTATGTTAGAATATTTGCTAAATCCACACCTGAAAGCGCAGGGGAAACGCAGGGTCGCAGCACAACAACAGCACCACACACAGCCGCCTCCACATCCACCTCAGCCGCCTCTACATCCACATCAGCCGCCTCTGCATCCACCTCAGCCGCCTCCACATCAAACGCTCAGCAAAGAAATCGAGAGGAATTAGCTGAACAGAGAGGGATCTGTAATTCTTAAATGGAACGTTATTGTTGCTTACCTTGCCAACAAAAATGCAGCTGCTCATACACAAACACATACACTTCTATACACACACACACACACACACACACACACATTAGGAGTTAGGAATTGTGAGTGCGCGCGCGTGTAATATGTGTTTTCAATGTTATAATTTGTTTCAATTGCGTTGCTTTATAGCCAAAATTTGTTTTCCACCATAGCGTAATTTTGCTTATTAGTTTTTATTATGAATTATATATGCATACATACGTACGATCCATATGCGCACACATATGTGTGTATATTGGTCAAGCATTAAAAGTCGAGTTAGGATCTATATATATATATACATATATATACATTATACATACATATTATATACGTATTATGCATATTCACACACACACACACACACCTATTAGTTCCGTGTCGAACGAACCAATAAGAAAACAAACAAGAGATGAAGAAGCAGAGAAGAGATAAGAAAAACAAACAGCTTTATATTGATTAAATTGTAAATTGTTTAATGATTGCATTGATTACAATGAGAAATATGATTATGTTAATATTTGCTTTTAGAGCATTTCGTTTTCCACCTGAGTTGTCGTTTCTACTATTTGTTCGTTTGCAACTGTTTTGTTTATTACATACACACACACACGCACATACGCATACACATAATGTACATACATGCATGCAATACGTACGTATGTTTCTTTTGATTTGCTAATGTGTTTTGTTAACAAAAAACAAAAAAAAAAAAAAAAGGCTTCCAAGCGGAAGCTTCATTCTAATTGTATGTCGGTATATGCAAAAAAAGATATATACATATATATAGATAGATATAGGGATAGAGAGAGAGAGCGCGATAAACCACTAATTGAAATCATTAACTTTTTGCCAGAACCTGCACAATTCCGATTTAGGAGGTAGCTGGCCTAGAGCCGTCGTATAAATATATATAAATACATCTACATATAGAGAGAGATTTAAGTATTTCGTGGTACTCATTTAGGGGGAGCAGCTCACACTCTCTCACACACACACACACAAACACATATTCACACACACACACACACACACAAAAAGCATTAAGCGAACATATATTTTAATTATAGACTGATTTATTAGTAATTGAAATTAATCTACAAATTTGAGCATAAATCTGAATAAACGCAGGAATAATACATAGTTAAAAAAGAAAATATTGAAAAGAAAAAACAAAAAATGCATGTGCATGTGATTTTATGTTTGTCTATACATATATATAAATGTCTTTTCTAAAGAAAACAAACAGAAAAACACAATGACAAAACGATTAAAACGCATCTTTAATCGGCCAATAACACGATATTCGTATACGACATTCGCGATATACGAATATATATATATATGTATTTGTACTCAAATTGAATTGAACAAATAATGATAATGCGCAGGGTTCTTTGGGGGTCGGGATTCTTCTTCGGGGGGGAGGAGAGAAGAAACTACCATATAGCTACAGGCATGCATATTGTACGCGAATTACTCTACACAATAATTTATGAAATACTTTATGGCATAATAATCGTAACAATAAATGCAGTAATTCTACAATTGTCTTTTAGATTGCAAGTAATTGAGTCAATTTGGGTGGGAGAGGACACTGTGCGATACAAATTGATTGTGATAACAATCGACGAGGAATGACTATCGAGATTTGAAGAGAAGAGACTATCGAACTTTGAGCGCATGCAAGAGCTTCGCATGGCGGAGAGAGCTTTGCATGCCTGAGAGAGCTTGAGAGCTGCTCAGAGAGCTTTGCGCGTTTGAGTTTGAGTTCTCTGACCGTAGAAGAACCAAGAACCTTGCTCTCGCTATCGCTTCCTGATCTTGTTCTTATATATGTTAACTGATCAATACTAAAAACATATAGTGTGACTTTTTTATTGTGTTCATAAACTAAAAAAACAAATCACTTCACTTGCGATTCAACTTATAAACGGGTTAATCAATTCGAGTATAATACATGGATGAGTTATTAACTGTGGACGACACTTGGTAGTGCTTGTTTTTGTTTGATTTATATCTTGGACTTCTTGCTGCTGTGTCCCTCGATGCCAAGATTGCAACGCGAAGCCACATCCTGCACAGAGGTCAGCCCATTAGAGCTGGGCACGGGGCCACCAAAAGCGGAGGCGGACAGATTGCTGTTGCTTGGACGTTTACGTGTGGGCGAATGGACGGGTGACTTTTGCTTGAGGCATTCCACATCCTCAAAGATGACCTGGGCACCACCACCGCAAGTGGGAATCACATTGCCCTTGTACAGTTTTGTTTCCACGTCGCCATCGGTGTCGGCCTCCTGCGAGACTAGACAATACTTGGTGGTGCCATGTCCCGTGAGTTCTTTCATGTCCGTCAATTTGGTCACAGACTTGCGATTCTTCAGATACGGCTGCATGATGGTGCCAAGTGGCACAGGATTCGCAGCACGATGCTCAAGCCACTTGTCGCCGGCAGAACGTGAGCGTCGATGGCGATTGTTGGCAGCTGCCAGGCCCTAGAGTGTGGAAAGAGATGTTCTTGGATAAGTAAATGAATATAGTCTCGGCTGACTACCGGCTTCTTACATGTCGTGGCGTGCAGTAGATGTCTGTGCGTGTCGTCGGCTGTGCAGAGGATTCTGTGCGCGCTGTGAATGCACCACCGCCGCGCTCCTTCTCGCTCAGTATATCCTCTGAGCTTTGGGAACGCGGTAGACTGGGCACATCCTCTGACTGCAGTATGTTCGATACCAAACGTAGCTTTTCATCCTTGATGCGCATCCGTTCCTGCATTTTGGCGCGTTGCTCGCGCAGCTTCATATCGAATTCCCGCTTATTCTTATCCGACTCGACGGCCAGTTTCGAGTTGAACTTCTTCTTTTGCTTCTCTTTCTCATGTTCCTTCTGTGTTAGCATCTGCTCCTGCTCGTTAAGTTTCTGCGTTAGCTCCTGTATCTGTCGCTCACGCTTGGCCACAGTATTATTAAGTACATCGATGGAGCTCTCATGTATGCGCACTCGGTTCTCCAGCGCAGCGCTGCGATCGCGTTCCTGCTTGTATACCGCTTTGATTGATGCCAGCTCTGTGCGCAATTGCAGATTATCGCGATCGAGATTCATCAGCAACTGACGGAAGTTGTCACCTGCAAAGCGAAAGGTCAATAAATTTCTAGAAGGATGAGGAGAGGTGACCAACTCACATTTTATGTCCATATTGGCGCGTAGGTTTCTACGCTTCTCTATGCGCTGCTCCAGGTACCCCATTAGCTCCTGAATCTTGAACTCCGCTTCGGGACTGTCCATTTTGTAGCTAGGGAAGTCTGTTCCAAGGCTATAGACCAGGCCCACATCCACCTCCAGTTCCTTAGCTTCGGGAATGCCCAACTCGTTGAGATTGTTGACGGCAATTTTGAATAGTTTGTTTGCCTTGCGGCGACCCGGCGTCAAGCCCAAATCTGGTTTCATGGGCGTGGCACGTGCTATTTGCACCTCTTGCGTCATTTCGGCAAACTTCATAACTTGCTGCAGGATTAATAAGATAATTAGGAAAAATTCGAAGAGACTATGTCAGATCTCAATATTTTTACCATATTCTCATCGTAATCCTCGATGCGTGGATTGATGCATACAATCATGGAGACCTGTCCCTCGCCATCGAAATAGTTCTTAAACATGTGCGTAATCTTGGAGTCCCGATAGGGTATTTTCTTGGGAGCCAGATTGGGACTGGACTGTTGGTTCTCCCGCAGATATTCCAAGCAAGTGCGCAGCGTCATGAGGGAATTGTTAATGTTGCCCGCCTCGCGCAGTCGCACTCCTGTGTTCTTGGTACGCGAGGATCGTTCGCTGCCCGCCAAATCGACCAGGGATAGCTGACTAACAGTTATGTTTTGCTTGTCCTGCACTACGTGCTCGCCCTGACAGTCTGTTGGTGCCTGTACAAGGCGTATATTGAATACGGAATGACTGCGGCTGGACTCTGAGTTGAGCACTGTGTGGCCCATGCGCTTGCGTTTCTGGCCCATCTGGAATACCTCAAGAGCCTCGTCTACGGTTTTGACCTCTACCTCGGTGACGCCGTGAACAAACATCTGATGATTGCCATCCTCGCGTATGATCTTACACTGCATTGATCTGCAAGAGAATAAGGAGTAAAGTTAGCAGCCGAAATTACTATGGCATAGGGATATTTATACTTCTGTATGCCCGAATCCTCCAGCAGATCATACACACTGTTGTTGTACATCTCCACATAGGTGATGAACACTGAGTACATGTTATCCTCATCAAGCACAGTGAGCGGCGTTGGCTCCACCGATGCTTGTGATGCTATTTCAGGATCAGATTCCTTACGTCGGAAGGCAAAGCGCCCAGTTCCAGCGAAACGTTGATTCATCTCCTGTTGCCGCTCGAGCAGAGCATCCTCCTCGGACAGGATTTCGAATCCGTTCAGTTTATCCGGTTTGAAGACAAACTTCTTGGCCTGATAATCCGATATGGTGCGAAAGAGCAAGTCCAGACAACGTGGCATAACGCCACGATGTCTTGAGTTACCAGTCATTGTGTAGGTTTTTCCGCTGCCCGTAACACCGTAAGTGAAGAGCAGACTATTGCGTCCCCTAACCAAATTCTCCACCAGCGGCTGGGCAACGGCAACGAACACATCCTGCTGCGAGGCGTCCGGTTGAAAGACATGCTTGAAGATGTACTGTATTTCCCGCTGGGCGCCATTTTGTTTGTGATGCATCAGCTGATCCTGCGCATTGACAGCGATTGTGGTAGAGTTCTTTACACGCATGCATGTTAGATCCGCCTCGGACTGCAGTGGACGCACACGACAGAATACATTCACTGGATCCTGCTGCCTACCACCCGACATGTCTCTTCGCTTCTCTGTCGCTATGGGCGCCTGCGCTGCTCGGGGTGTTTTCGGGACGCGCATTGGCGTACGCGCGCTGGAAATGGGAATTCCAACATATCACACATGTTTTACAATAAAGTTTATATCTATTTCTACTTACGTTGCTTTCATTTTATTATTTTGTAATTCTATTACAGCTTTAGCGTTGCTTTTTTATTTGGAAAAACTACTTATTGAAACGTTACCTTCAAATGCTTTGCGCCCATACAGACGCCACGCTCAGACTGCGTTTTCTTCGTTAAGTTTGCGTTGCAGCCAACTTCACAGGACGCAGAATAGAGTAAATATGCGCACTGTTATTCAAACGCAAATATGAGCAGAGGCGGGCACTGTTAATAAGAACGATTAAGTGCTAAAAATGTCGTAATATTCTGCTAAACAAGACCGAGATATGTTTATTGATTTGTAAACATGCATAACTTATATTCTTTTTATTATTATATAAAGAAAACATATTGCTTGTTATATTTTTGTCATTCACATGTAAAAGCAGAGAAATAAAATGTAAAATATGTTAACTAACAGACAACTGTTAATTGACAGACGCAAAAAATGCTTATCTGGCAACGCTGTTGTACTGACGTTAAATTCAAATGCTGATTTTTTGACTGCTTTAACTTTGTGTAGCTTTACTTCTTCTGTTTGCTCTTGAAAACTGACAAGATGTTACGCATTAGACCAGGACCATTCCAATAGCCATTCATCATCAGTTTCCAGTACAGCAGAGGCATAAAGTCCTTCTTCATGATAAACATGGAATAGCGTTCCTTGTTCTGCGCCACTGGGAACGTCTCCAACGGCTGCAGATTATAATCGAACTCGGCTAAGATACATTTACTATAACCGGTTACCAGGGGACACGATGCATAGCCATCATATGACTCATTGAGACTTTTGCCCTTCAACACGGCCATCATGTTGTGGAACACAACCGGCGACTGAGCAGCTGTGAAAAGATTGCATTGGAGTTGGATAATCAGTGTGTGCTAATCAGTTTCCCCTTTTCGTCTCTTCACGCTTACCAGCAGCAGCAGCTGTCTTAGAATTGGGCGAACTGGCACAGTCGCCTATCGCAAAGACATTATTGTACTTCGTATGCTGCATCGTGCTCTGATTCACAGTCACGAATCCTGCCTCGTTCACCAGCTGCTTGCTGCGACTCAGCTCATCCGGCGTACTCATGGGCGGCACAGCGTGCAGCAGCGAATACTGTACAGGAAACACAGATTAGAACCCGGTTCACAAAATTATGACCTTGTATAAAACCATCGTACCTTCTCCTCGTAGCGCTCGCCGGGATTGTCAAGATTTTCAAAGACGGCGACATTCTGTTCGTGCTTAACCTCAATAAGACTACGACGAAGGTTCACCGTTATGTTGCGCTTCTTCATAATTGGCCACAGCGCATCCGCATAGTGTTTGACTCCAAAGAGCACCGGCAGCGACGTATTATACGTAATGTTAATATCATTACGCTTTCCCAACTGCAAAGAAGAGGAAGAATAAAGGATTAGAGTTTCATTGGTTAGTTCAACCTCCATACTCACCTTGCGGAAATAGTGCTCCGCTATGTAGACAATTTTTTGTGGAGCACCCGGACACTTTACGGGCGAATTGGGATAGGTAAATATAGCGTTACCCTGGCGAATGTTACGCAAGCAATCGTAGACATGCTCCGCGTGCTCCGGCGCGTAGATGGAGCAAACGTTGCTGCTGGCAGTGTTGAGTGCTTCTACCAAGCCGGGTATCTAAGCGGGCAAATGTGTAAGTTAATTGAATTGTGCTACTCCTGCTACCTTCTGCCTACCTTGTTGTAGTTTAGTTGCAATCCCGTGGCAATCAATAGCATATCATAGTGAATGGTGTTGCCGCCAGATGTAGTCACTGTATTGCTATCTGGTTGGAACTCCACTGCCTTCTCTTGCAACCACTTCGCCTTCTTAGGCAGCACATCGCCCATTGATTTGTACGAATGCTCCAAACGCTTCATGCCGCCTCCAATGAGCGTGAACATGGGCTGGTAATAGTGTCGCTGCGGAAAAAGATTTGGGCTTTCAATTATGTCCAACTACGTTTCGTGGCACACCAACTGAGCTTACGTACTGCGGCCGGTTCCAGCACGATCACCTTGTCCTTGCCCAGGCGGGATGACAGCTTGGCAGCCATGGCACAGCCACCGGTGCCACCGCCAACCACCAGCACCTTGCAGCTGCAGGAAAGAATACCAAACTATATAATATTTGCATATATATCTGGGATAATCCCTCGATTATTCGAAATTTTTAATAACTTATGTTAGGGTACCCCCTTATCACTTTTCGGATATTTATTTTAAAATTTTTAATCGCGTGCTTTAACTTTTAATCGATTTCAGAGGTCAAAATTTACGACTATACATATACACGGGTATACACGAATGTTGAACACCCTGCACGCTATACTGATTTTGACTTCTAGAGCATAGAACATTATATACAATTTAGTATGTATAGTGCGTATGATCAGCCTCGAGTTCTTTAACACATGTAATAAATTTAATATACCCCAACACCCGAGGCTAGGTATAAACCAGAAGCTGGTGAAATAGACAAGCTTTATAAACATTCGGCATACGTGCCTAATTCCCCGAACTAATCATGCTAATTGTATTTGTTTTATAGATATGTGTGCCTTGCATATTTATCTATATGTATATCGGGGGACTCTTGAGAGCTATTAAATTCCATTGGGGCTGCTGGCAACAAACCCAACGAAGCTCCAGTTGGGAGTGCTGTGTAGGGGGAGGGGGCGTGTCGTACTCACTCATGTCTATCGAAGTGCGTTGAAGTGACGGACAGATGTCGCAGCTGATGAGCCTCACGCAGGCAGCCTCGCCTGGCCAAGAGTTGGACCTGTCTTATGGCCTGGGGCAGGCAATTATAGCTGTAGCTCATTGTGCCGGCAAAGAAGTGTTTAGATCATGCGATCACAAAGCGAGAAATGTGGAGTGTGGAATCTGACAAGCTAAACAACAAAGCGAATTCACTTGCCGCGGCGACGTCTTCTTTGTGACTGGCGAATTGGTTGAGCGATAGCTTGGCGAAAGCTTTTCTGTGACTTTTACTATCACAGCAGTATAGACACCCGGGGTGAATGGATAGTATAGTTTAACAACACGGATATATGGCCAAAAAACAGTTAGTCATTCTAAATAAATGGCTTAATTGCCGCTAAGAGACACAGGCCTTTTTTCTTAATTTGCATGCTAATTACCTGTTCCACTCTGAACGAACATTTCTCAACTGGTGTAACTGGTGTCAACCTTGAATGAGCTTTGCGCGCACGCTTTGCAAGCTTTGCACAAACTCACCAAAGCTTTGGCAACCTAAGCGAATGTGAGCGCAAGCTTTGACGGCGACTATGAGCATACAATGCTGTTCATTGCATTAGAAACATTTGCAAGAAAACTAAAGTATTAATAAGATAGGAGACCTTAATCGCAAATAATATAGTATACTTAACTTTGCTTGTGTTCTTCAAAGAGATAATATAGAAGAGCTAGATCATAATGTATTAGAGCATACTTTTAGGTCAATTTTGGGGCGAATCTCAGTTTTCTGTTGACTAAGTTTTGTGCGATATCATGGAAAAATAAAAGTATTACCTCTTAGTGAAATATTACTATGCTCTCTTTAAGTAAACGTTATGAGATAATGCACTCAAATAACATAACTAGGACAGGGAATCCCGGCTATCAAGGGGTTTCCAGCTACTAGCAGAATAAATCACCTTAGCAGGCGAAATAAATCATATTATCAAAAGCTTAGGATTCCTATTTTAATAAGCTAATTACATTGGACCCTAATCGCAAAAGATACTTAGTATCTACTTATGCTGTTCGCTCCTACACTTCTCCCACGACAAACTCCGTGTACGGCCCCGACACGTGCCCCTAAAAGTATAGCTTAAAATTTGGCCAAAATGAAGGAAATCAATATGACAATCTACGCAGATGCTAAATATAGATCGCTCTGCTGACGGGGATTTGGGACCATGTACACGGCCTTTGGCTAGGATTAGCGTGACCAATTTGACAAATAAATGCGCCACAAGGATGCCGCAACACGGGCCGCCAATGGGGCAGCCTATGGAGCAGCCTGTGGGGAGCGCAGGGCAACCGAAGGGGCCAACGTGGGGCAATTGTCGGGCGTGTTTAATTACGCCCCGCTGTTGACTGATTGGTCGCTGATGAGGACTGATGTCGGAGGGGCCGAGCGGGTGCGTCTGCCAAACAGCATGTGCCTTGTGGGCGTGGATGTATGTATGTATACAGGACCAGTTGCTGTTATCAATTGGAGACAAGCTGGCAATTCAAATGAAGCCCTATTGCGATTCTTTCTGATGGCCAAATTAGATGCGCGACCGCGTGGGCGACAGCCGTAGATAACAAACATGCATAGGGAAGGGGGGGAGCACTACGGGAGCTGTTGCCGGGCGACAGAGACATTGATTAGCGGCTAATCAAGATAATTATGATGACAATGGTGTCGATAATGATGATCGGCATGATGATGATGATGAGCATGATTGTTGAATTTGACTTTCGCAATTATCGCTCATGTCAACCTCACCTCTAACTCCCTCTCTCCTACCCCCTCAGTTCCCTTCAGGCATTCGTCTAGCTGCAGGCAACTTCATTTGAATTTAACGGAGTCTGAAGCTGCAGCTGGAGCTGTAGAGTGAGTGCACTGAGTGCACAGCGAGTGCATTTCAATTTATGGCACGGAATCAATTAAGCTTTGTTTGCAACTGCAACCACCCCCCGCCTTCCTTCCCCTCCCGCTATGCAAATAGTGCAACCGGAGGCAGCAGGTCTGCCGCAGCCTGACGTGACGTCTGTGTCGTCTGCTCTCTTAACTGCAATTGATCCACTGCTGCTCCGGCTGCGGCTGCTCCGACTGCGGCTGCTCCTGCTGCGGCTGCAACTCACCTAGGCAGCCACGCAACGGAAGTGCCGCCCCAGCTGTAACTGGTTAGACAGAGGCAAGCAGGGCGGAGGAGTCTAAGGGGTTTACCGCACGCAAATGAAATGCAGATTTCGCTGGCTTTTCAATTCGGACAATCAACGTTGCGAGATAGAGCGAGAGAGCACGATTCGAGAGCATGTCGTAGGCCGAACGAAACCAAAGAATTCCAGCTGTTATACAACAACGCAACCGAGCCGAGCCGAGCACACTCGAAAACCAATTCAAATGCTCCAAAGTTAACGAGGGTCAACAACGGGTCGAACCCTAATTACCGGACCATGGGATTTCGCTCGTCCGATGCGAAGACACTACTACGTCGTCGTCCAAGCTGTCCAAGCTGTTTATGTCATTTTGATGGCTTTATTTGCTGACAATCGACGCGTGATCCGCGTGATCTGATCTTGTCATATCCTATGACACGCTGCCGCTCTCAGTCCCTCTTCCACTCTCTTCTCTCTCTCTCTCTCTCTCTCTCTCTCTTGAATTGCTTGATTAGTCATTGAAAAGAAGGGACCACAGTGCATGAGCTTGATATAACTGATTATTTAGGGTACTAAAGCTCGGACTACCTAACTCAATCAATGATATCCTTTATAGACCAACCCTTTCTACTCCTTCGTATAACTATACTAGACTAGCTAATCATGGTTAGAAGGCACATATTGCATAGTCCTAGACAATATGCTTTGCCTTCTTGATTCTATCCCCAAATTCATAGTCTTTCCTATCTGAATCACTCTACCTAACCTCAAATTCCCATATATAACTCCCTAGTTACGTTAGCTGACTTTACCTTCTCTCTATATCAATGTTCTGCCACTTGATCTGCCCAAAACGAGTGTTAGCTCATAACTATTTATAAGCCTGCTGCCCGCTCAGTTAGCTGCTTAAGTCGGCAACTGTACTTAACTTATGCATTGAGGTTAGGCAACAAATATCCAAATCGAAATCCAAGTGGAAAACGAAATCGAAACGAAATGAATGTGCACGCATTTCCATGCATATCGGCGCGAATATTAAAGATATAAAATAATTCAAATAAATTTGCATTCATTTTTTCAATCAAAGGAGTCGCAGAGCAGAGCCGAGCAGCAGCAGCACCAGCGGCACAGGCAGCGCTGGCACGCACACACTCAGTCACACACGCACAGCAACAGCATCCAACGTCGCGACGTCGGCAGCGCCATCGGGCAGCGGCTACGTTACCCACACACCAAGCCAAACCAATAGCCGAACCACTGCACGAACCATACCAATACGAGCCAAACCAATACCCGACCCAGACCGATACCAATACCAATAGCGTTGCCCAGAACGAAGCTGAAGACGGAGCTGCGGAGCGGCAGGGGCTGGTAGGAAAGCCAGGGGGGAGGCGTAAGAGACGCCATAACTGT
The DNA here is from genome assembly GCA_018904095.1 of Zaprionus ghesquierei. Lineage (NCBI taxonomy): Eukaryota > Metazoa > Arthropoda > Insecta > Diptera > Drosophilidae > Zaprionus > Zaprionus ghesquierei. The sequence continues at coordinate 5,929,957 of JAEIGP010000850.1, read as the reverse complement.
TAATAAGCCGAGTGGAGACCAATTTGACGAGCACTTGTTGAATTCGGTGGACGATATAAAAACGGGACGCTCAACCTTTCGCCGCACAGTACTGAGAACACTAGCCTCCAGTCGCATCTCGAACGGACGGAACACGGAACACAAAACACGGAGCACAAGAAATCAAAGCGTAAAACATTTGGAAAACTAAAGAAAAAGTCGAATTCCGGCAAAAGTTAACGGAAAAGTGCGAGAAAATAAAAGTGTGCGAAAAATCAAGTCAAGGAAACCTATACCAAATCTTCCAAATGCAGGTAGGTCCCCCAGCCCGCCCAAAAAAAAAGTTATAAATAATATCATGTGAGACTTACGTATCATAAGTGATTTTTCATTGTAATTGTGTTTATCAGTCAGTCAGTCAGTCGCTCGGACCTCGGGTCTCCCCTCCGACTGACTCAGTCACTGAGCCACCTGACACCTGGTAGCACTTTCCGGCCTATCCGATACGCGTCGATAGCATCAATTTAACAATTATAAGATAATAGTGCTAAACGAGCAATAAAGAATGACGGAGAAAGCTTTCTTCGCCTGACCGAAGGCTATACACTCTAACGATGCAATTAGAATTGATTTATAGCGATGTTTTGCAATTTGATTTCGATTCGATTTAGAGATAAAGTATTCTTTTAGGAATGAGTTTTCTTAACTTCTGCTATAAAGATACTGCAGTTTTTGCAGTGTCTTTGTGAGATTTGTGCTTACTTAGGCAACCGCAACATCAGGCTGCGTATACCCAACTCTTCAGATTTTTATATATATATTATATTATAGAACTGCCATATTAAATAATAATTGCGGTCATGCGACTGCGGAAAGAAGAAAGGAAAGCGAGGGGGGGGCAAAGGGAAGTTGGGATTTCGGTGGAACGAAGTGGATAAATGTAGATTCTGGTTCCCCACACTCAATATATATTATTCCAATTTACATATATAGTATGTTATAGCGGCAGCGAGATTATAAAATCAAGTTTCGTGATTTAGTCATTTATAATGCATTTAAAATTGTACTTATAATTTTCGTATAACACGACCTATTTAAAAATCTAAAGCAAGACCTTGATGGGTCGTGACGTTCAGAGACCGCTGCGAGAGCTTATCGCGGGAGGCGCGCAACAATTTGACCCGAAGAGTACAGATAGAAATAGAGATAGCGAGAGCATGGCATTGGCAACACATAATGCATACTGCACACAATGCTTGCATTGAGAATATTACGAATCTGACACCTTTAATGGACAGCGCAAAGAAGAAGAATCTGAGAAGAAGAAACAGAAACAGAAACTGATAAGTCTGAAGATTTCCGTTCGCGTTCGCGTCGCTTGCGAAAGGATCGAGAGACGCCGTCAAGTCTGCTTGGGTAACTTGTTTGTGTTTCTTTTCGCTCTTCGAGCGAGCCTCGTAAATACTTATGGGTATCATCATCTTGAGAAACGGACAACAACGATTCTCAGGCTAAAGCTAAAGCTATTCGGTTAAACAGAAATATGCTTTTATGCTGCGAAGCATAAACAAATACAGAACCCTCATATGTAAATACGAGCTGCGAAGATATTTCGATAAAGTGTGAGAAGAGCGCAAATGACAGAGTAGAAGCGGAAGATGAAAAGAAATAATAAACTTTGCGATATTTTCGTGTATGTTTTGCCAAAAACATTCCCGAAACTTCGATTGCAGTTTCTCAAGAATGATTTCAATTCGCCGAGCGCGAGAGCGAGGGCGAATTTCATGCAATGGCAAAATCTCAGTTTGAGGCAAAGCTCTGTTTAGTGTCATGTCAGCTGCATTGAGCTCTCTGCGGGCTACGTGCGTGGCGAGACATCCACGCAGAGCTGACGTTCCACTGGTCACGCAGTCGCAGTTGCAGTCCACACCCTGCTCTGACCCCGCCCACCTTCCCCCACCGCACAAGTCGTTGTCGGGGCGTTGCAAACGAGTCGCACAATCGAAATCAATTCAAAAGCAATTAATAATCAGATCGCTTTATAATAAATTGCAATTTATTTAATGAAAAGCAGAAAAAAACCTAAGCAAAAATGAAAAAAAATTGAAGGCGAAAAGCGCAATGAAACTTGCACTGACACACGCACACACATAGAGACAGTTACACAGATGCATACATATGTATGCGAATTATCAAAGCGGAGCAAATGCGTCACAGTTGCTGAGCGGGAGGCAGCGCAGCAGAGAGGAAATCAGTCGAGAGAGGGGATGGCGAGGGGCGAGGGAACTACGGTGGAAGCTGACAGGCCGCGGATCAACGGCATTCGCTTTTGCATATTGCATTCGCCACATTTGCATGCCACCGATCAAGATAGAGAGAGAGACAGAGAGAGATAGCAAGCTGCGTTGCTCTCTGCGAGAGCTTAGCGCGGCAAGCAAAGAGCAAACTGTGTGTGTGTATGGGAGTGTGTGAGCGCGCGATGAAGCAGAACGTGCGTCGCTGCCTCTGCTGACGTTGGGCCAACGGCAGCAGCGCGAGAGACGAGCCCCCAAGTGTCGAAATAGGCAAAGGGTGCGGGTGCGGCGAAAAGTGCGGCGAATATCGTGTGACGTTGCGCTGCTCGCGAGCTGTGACACACACACATACAGAGCTTTCATTATGCTTTGCAGGGAGACGACGACGACGACGAAGACAAATAGATCGCAAGATGGTGGAAGATAAAACTTACAAATGTATGTGAAATATACTCAAGTGTGTGTGTGTGTAGTATGTGTGTATGTATGTGCTGTCAATTAGGAGAAATTGTTAATTGTGCGGTACTCGCCCCGTTTGTGAACGGCCCTGTCCTCGATGGGCGTGTGTCTGTGTGTGTGAGTGTTTGGGTGTGTGGAGCAACGAGCCCCCTTTTTGTTATTATTATTATTATTTCAATAGTCTGCGCACACATACGCACACACACATTACTCATAATTGTTTTTCAAGCTCTATTGAACTCTGCGTTGATAATGGCCCGAAGATGAAAACATCTACACACGTCATCGGCTTCGTCTCTGGACCCCAATGGGGTTTGTTGTTGCAACAGTGGAACTATTCCGCGATGTTGTTGTGACTACCGCTCACATACATAGCATAAAAACACTCTTTTTTCGCAGTATAGTCCCATGTCGACGTGCTCGTGGCGCAGTTCCGAATGCGTAGTACGTCGGAACTAGCGAATTTCATCTGAAGAATTCCCCATAAATCAAGACGAGTTGAAATAGATTAAAACTGTCATTCGGCATCTCTCTGACGTAGTGGCGCGTTGGAATACGTGAATCTCATCAGTTGCGTACCACTTGCTTTATATTTTATTACGATTTCTTGTGAGGGCCTAACCTCGCCTGCATTTGTATGCTAATTCCATTCTCCACCTGCCATGCTCTCATTAACTCGAACTGTGACTCATCGCATCAAACGATTTAACAGAAACTCACACTCTCTCACAGACACACACGCACACACACACTCGCATTCACTGAAGCAGAGGCACGCACGCATCAAACGCTCATTGACTGCGAGCATGCGAGAGAACGCAAGAGCAAGAGAGAGACAAGGGCATGGGCATTGGGCATTATGAGCTATGGCTTGGCTTTGCTTCACTTTACCTTTTGCCCGCTCAATTGCAGCGACTGCGCTGCCGACGGCGCAGTCAAAGTCAGAGTCGAAATGGCTGATGCAATCTTCGTTTTAAATTGGGCGAGAGAGTGTCGAAGTCGATACTTCGGTGGTGGTCATGGCTTGGTATCGATACCCTTGCTCAGCTTGTTGCACAATCAACAGCAAAAGGTAACCAAAAACGCCCAGACACACGCACACACGTACAATGCAATGTGTGTGAGCAAAGAATGCAATGCAAGCAGATTAGCTTCACACACTCACACGCTCACGCGCTCTCACACGCACATGCAGGTCGGCACACTCCGCTCAGGTTAATTGATAAATTACAGCGCGCTCAATATGCACATAAGAATGAGCGAGGGAGCGAGGGAGCGAGACAAGCGCGACAAGGAAGTGCGAGAACAACTGCTATTGTCATAGTCGCCGTATGTTAAGCCGCTGTTAATGCCTATGCTAATTCTAATGCCCCCGCCGCCTGTGCCTTTAAAGTGCGAATGTCGGCGGCTTTTCGTGTGACTAGGCTAACAATTTAGCGATAATTGGATTATTCATTTCGATTTCTCAAATATGAAAATTTTCCATAATTATGAAAAAGTCAAACAGCATACGAAAAGTGGTTTCTAAAATTTTCCATTACACTATACACTGTACAAAGCGACAAGCAACAATTGTAAGCGAGATTGTGGATTGTGTTCGTATGTTCGTAGAATTGAAGACCTCACATACACACACACACACAAGCGCAGATAACAGTGCTGTACAACGGACTTGAAAGGGAAATCCACTTGATGATAGATTACACACACTCATTCGGCGAAGGGGAAGTCAATTCAAGTTCAGCCTAAAAAGTCCCGAGTCACGACAAGTCACGCTTTCAGAGTTTCCTTCTGAAAGTTCTGAATGAATTCATCGTTTCACTGGAAACTTGCCCCAAAGGGGTTTAGCCCCGCACGAGGTCGAGGTCAAGCGTCTCATTCTCAGTCTCAGTCTCAGTCTGTGTCTGCGTCTGCATCGATCGAGGACAGTCGAGTCACGGCGTGATGAACCTGCAGGCGAACCCGAACTCAGGTGCGCCGTAGCGGGTCTTGACTGTGTCGGGCCAGTCAAAACCCATGAAAACGGCACAGAATTTGTGGCATGCACATGAATTTTCTCACGTCGTCACCCGGCACACTCATACACACATCACAGTCGGCACTGCACTGCACAGCACGGCACACACAACACGCTGTTGCCATGCTGGCAAGTGAATTGCAGGTTGTACGAATCATCCGATCTCTGTATGTGTGTGTGTGTGTGTGTGTGTGGCGCCTCGACTGGTCTTGGCAGTTGCATGTTGCACTATCTTTTCCCCGAACTGCATCTCTGTCTCGGTCTATCTCTTGGTCTGCCTCGTTCCGTTTGTCCCGCCGTTCGTTTTGTCTATTTGCTGACTTTGAATGAGGTGTTTTAGTAGCTCTGCCCCTGCTTCGACCCGGCCCGGCCCGGCCCCCCCGCAGCCAACCCAGTTCCGGTGCCGTTGGCCGTTAATTAGCAGAAAACTGCAAACTAAGCGGCAGACAAAGAGGCAGATAGACAACGGGCGAGTACAAGGGGGTAGCCATTAGCGGAAGCGAGCCAATTTGGCTAGCCAAGTGTGCATCTTTCAGCAGAGTCTTCAGCTCTTCCCTGCTCCCCGCCTGCCTAGTGCTGATGCAATAATTGGTGCCATATCAAACGATCGCTTGGCAAACGATCGTACGATCTGCAGACAACGATCGCGCGTGAGACGTGACGCGAGGCAATTTGGCCCAAACCTCGACCTTTCTTTTGAGCCGCAGATTTCTAGGAAATCGAAATCTTTGGGTGCATAAATCATTGCTTGGATCGATCGATCGATCGATCGATCGTTCGGGGATCGCTGAACGGTACCGGCCGGTGCCGCCGGCCGCCTATGAATATGTATGCGCTGCTTTGGCAACTGTATCTGTAACTATGACTCCGTGTATCTCTAGCCGTAGCTGCTTAGCTGTATCTGTATCTGTATCACAATCTGTGTGTGTGTGCGTACAGTTTGCATCCGTATTGCGACTGCCTTTCCTGGAAGACAATGCAACGCGTTGTTAATGAAATCTCGCCCAGCTGCAGCTTAATTGCCCGCAATAGGAAATACCACCCTGACAACGGGGTACACGGCAAGCAAATACTTAGGGGTTCTCAGCTTGAGCATCCTTTCGAAACTTGAAAGTGCATAGAGAAGGTCCTTCTATATCTTGACTAAAGCAGTAGAAGTGATTAACCCCTGAAACAATGAAGCGCTACCAATTATCTCAATTAGTTACTGCTCTTTTCTTGCAGTGTACGCCTCAAATTGAGTCAGATCGACAAGTATTACGTGCAATATGTCGCTCGCTCGCCCGCCAAAAGGCCATTTCAATTCATGCCGCCCTTACGTCAACGTTACGTACTATCGCCTGCCCCATCTCGCTATCTCTCTCTCTGTTTCTGCCCCCCCTCTGCTTTGAGGTGTTTGCCGGCAACAACTAAGGGCGGGCACGAGACACACGAGACACTTGTCAATTGCCAAGCACCTGCACAAGATTTTTCTCATTTCTTCAATTCAATTGAATTTTTCGCTTTGTGCGCGACGAGCCGCCAAATGTCACAGGGCGGGAGTGAGGGTTAGAAGAGTGCCAAAGAGGGGCAGAACTGCGGTTGGACGATTTGTGTAACGTGCAATAAATATATATTACACGCGAATTGCATCTCGTTGACGGGACGCGGACAAATGAATAGGAGCAAAACTGGTTGCGGCCAGAGAACGCGATCCGTCGATCTTGCCCCCGACCGAGCCGGACCCCAGTTCTGGCTGCCGCCCAGCAACAAGCGCAAAACTATTGCGCCCCCTCCCTCCCAGTCCGCGCCTGCTAGTCTAACAGTCAGCATCCACTTAAGATCCACATCCACAACACGCGATCGCGCTGAATTGGCTGGCGACTACGTCGACTGCTGCTGCTGCTGCCAGTCTGTCTGCCATTGTGGCTGCAGTTGCCTCTTGTCTCGCGCCCCCCCCGGCTCGACCTGCTGCTGACCGGTCTCCAAACACGCTCCCAATCGCCGTCAAGTTTCTGCTCTGCCCTCTCTCTCTCTCTCTCGCTCACTCCCCCCAGCCGATCCCCAACGGGCAATCAACGTTGCGGCTGTCGCTTACATTGTGGGATTGTGGTTTCTGCCCTCAACCGACCGATCGCAGCAGACAAACTGGCACTCACTTGATTCCAATGAGCAGGCAGGGGCAGGGCTGTGGGGTACCACATGACAGACGATAGCGAACATGCTTGGCTTGGGTCGTGCGGCTAATGGAACCTTGCATTAAGCCGATTCTCGATCCCCTGTCGTCTGTGCTTCACATCGTGCTCCATGTCGCCTCTCACGTACGAATCTCGGGGGAAGGCAGAAGCAAAAGTAGAGCTCTGCCTGGCCAGTTGTCAACTGGTTGCCCAAAGGAACATTCATTAACAAGTTGGTTAAGGGGAGCGGCAACTGCATAGCCTGTCTCAGACCTGTCTAAACTTCTATGAAAGCAATAAAATACTTAATGAATCGAATTTCTTGGCGTAACTCGCTGCGAAACTGTACTCTATAATATGCCAAAGGACTATCCTATCAAGTAATATAATGGTAATGGGATAACCTAGTCGCATAAGTCCTAACCTTGTCTAGTCGCAACTGTACCTCGAAGGGTTGGGCTAGACCCTTGAATTATACGACAGTAGAGCTTGCTGCTGCTACCTAGCAGGATCACCCCAACTCCATGAGTATTTATGAAGTTCAGGGAGTAATACTTGCGCACATAACTGTACCCCATTGAGCGAATCGTCGCATAATCCCAAATAGTTGAGCTGCTGCTCTATGGATGAGCTGATCTATCTGGTTTACACAAGTCGCCTGGCAAATCCGAGGCGAGGGCAGCTAGTTGGAGTTGGAGAATGGCAGATGATTCGATTGCAGCGACCCGATCGGCGGATATTAATTGCCGCGGAGCTGTTCACTGGCGGCGAATGCCGCTAAAGAATCGTCTGAGTGCAGCGAGGAGTGAGAGAGAGAGGCAGCGTGACAGAGCGAAAGAGAGGAAGAGAGGGAGGCAGTGAGGCAGAGAGTGGAAGAGCGCAAGAGAGCGAGAGAGAGCAACAGCTTCGGCTGCGCTGCGACGACGCAGCGTTGTACTCGTCGTCATCGTCGTCGTCGTCGTCGTCGTCGTCGTCGTCGTCGTCGTCGTCGTCGTCGTCGTCGTCGTCGTCGTCGTCGTCGTCGTCGTCGTCGTCGTCGTCGTCGTCGTTCGCTGGGCATATAAAGTGAAGACGGCGCCGTTGGCCATTCAGTTCTGTTACAGTTTTCTACTGTTGAACACAACTTAGTGCCAAGTGAGCCGAGTGAGCCAGTGCCAGTGCCTGTTCCTGTTCCCGTTTCTGTCGACGCGCAACTCTACCGAGACCGATACACATAATCGAAAGCCATAGCCATAGCCATAGCCATAGCCAAAGCCGAAGCCGAAGCGTTAAGACGAAGCCGTCGCATTTGAAACACCTTGACTCGTAGACTTGTAATGTCGATGAACCGTGCGTCTTGCGCCCACAACAACAACAACAACAACAAGAGCAACATCCCACATAAGCTGCAATTGCAACCGCAAAGCCAAGAAGATTTTAGCAAGCTACCCTATCTGCTGTGCTAAGAAGAATCGCAATCGAGTTACCAAGAAGTTCGCGCCCAAAGATTCAAGTCGCTGTCTATACGCTCCCGTGCCGTAATCCACTCTCATCTGTTGAGCTATCCGTGCGCACGACGTAACCAACGTAGTCAAAATTCCGCCAACCGAAGGTTGCTCCACTATCACGACGGCATCCCGCGCCGAACCTATGTCAGTGCTAAGCCAATTGCTGCTCCGCAATTTCAATCAGAAGGCACAGATCCGAAGCCAACACAACTTAGAGCTGATAAACTCGTTCATAACATAACAAAAAGCTATATACGGGCACATCGTGAATTGGGGGGTAGACCAAACCAAGAGATCGTCGCTTTAAACTCGCGCGTTAGGGGGAAATTCGCAAACATTTTTTACCGGAAGAGAAAAAAGAAATCAAATCAAAAGGTGAGTCAAGAGGTTAAACGAAGAATCAATGTCATACACATAGATATTACTCACATACATATATGTGGCATAACCAGATATGAGAACCCGACAACCCAACCACCGACAACCGAGAGTCGACACAGTTTGACTCGTCTTGAATTTAATTAAGAATCAGCGAATTTCGCATGGCGGTGAAAAACCCACGACGAAGGGCAAATCAAGTCGAAAATCTGATGCAACATTCACTGTACGAAACGCCATACAAATGTCAGAGCACTACGGAATAGGGGAGAGACCCATTAATGTATGCATAATACACCACGAAACTGAACGCATACGTCAAACCTATTGAATAACTAATTTGTCTAGACAGACGACGCGACCGACGGTTCCACATAATCCATGAGTTAGGGGGAACTTAGCATGGGGGAGTGTGAGTGAGAAAGAGAGAGAGAGAGAGAGGTTAGCATATTCGAAATCGAATTCGAAATCTTCACTAGATTCACATTATGTGGCCTTTGATCCGTGGCGCGTGGGTGGGTTGTCAGCAAAGCTATCAAAGGAGTTGACGTCACAAAATGAATGTGATTCAATTCTTTGGTTCTGCCTACGTAAGTCTTTAGTCTCCTACAATCCCTCTCTCTCTTTCTGTTGCTCGCTCTCTTTGGGTATTGCTCACCCCTTCTGCTCTGCTCTCATTGGTCGTAGCATGTTCTATTTCGGTGGAAAACCAACCTCGTGATCAAATTGAATTGTGAAATTAGCCAGAGAAGAAGCGGCCCCGAAAAGGATGCTTATCTGAACTATTTCGCAACGCAGATCGCTCGATCAGTCCACAGGCCGCTAGAGATAACGACGGGACAGGAGGCATCATCGCAACGTTTAAAACGTTTGACAGGTTGATTTACTATACTTGACCTCGTGGCTTAATGCCGAGTCATGATCGCCTCCGTTGTCGTCGTCGGGGGTTTAATAACCTATATTATAGTTAATTATGTTGAACCTTGCTCCCGATCTAATCGCGTATCTTCTCTCTCTCTCTCTTCTTGCAGAAAATGAACTTAAATCTGTGCGCTATAGCGCTGCTGCTGTTTGGCAGCCTGTCGGGCGCCCACAGTCGCGCCGTGGAGACCATCGACGAGAACAACGATGTGGATAACTCCATTGAGGTAGAGGCCGAGGATGCGCCTCAGACCAAGCATGCCCGTACGCGACCCTTCGAGGAGGATTGGCTGAAATTCACCAAGACGCCGCCAACGAAAATGATCCAGGCAGCTGGAGCAACCGTTGAGATCGTGTGCGAAATGATGGGCTCTCAGGTGCCGAGCATTCAGTGGATTGTTGGCCATATGCCTGTGTCGGAGATCGATAACCTCGACTCGAACATTGTGTCCGAGGATGCGCCGACGGCAATTGTGCGTGTACGATCGGTACATGTGATCGATCACATGCTCAGCGAGGCCAGAACATACACTTGCATTGGACGCACCGGCTCGAAAACCATCTATGCCAGCACCAAGGTGCATCCAGCACACTCCGATCAGGTGCTCGGCGGTCTGATCGTGCCCGAGAAGCAATACCAGGGACCACAGAAGCCACGCATCATTTACTCGGAGAAAACGCATCTCGATCTGATGGGATCGAACATTATGCTGCCCTGCAAGGTGCACGCTCGCCCACATGCCAAGATCACCTGGCGCAACAACGAGGAGAAGGAGATCGTGCAGAGCCATCGCTTCAAGGTGCTGCCCACCGGTGATCTGCTGATCACCGATCTCAAATGGGAAGATATGGGCAACTACAGGTGCATAGCGCACAATGCTGTCGGACGCGACTCAGCCGATACCTTCGTATACCCTGTACTTGTAAGTATGCCCCCCCACCACTATGAACTGATCTTGCTCTTTGAGAAGACTATCCCGCTATCAAAGCTCAAAACTAACTCGAAATTCTTTCCCCACTTTGCTCTCTCTCTCTTTGCAGAAGGAACAAGACTAAAGATTCCAAAAACACACACAAGGCTATTGGATTGAGCGTAAATCCTGTAGTTAGTTAGATAGATCAAATGCCTTTGAAGATGCGTGAAAAATACAAAAAGAGAGAATACAATAAGAAGACACACAACACAAAAAAAAAAAATCCAAAAAAAAAAAAAAAAAAAAAAAATACCAACATGAACATGAAAATGAACTAGACTAAGATCAAGGTTTTAGCTTGTAATCAGGTTCAACAACTCTAGTATCTAATGCCGGCTTAGACTTTAATGCATCATCTTTTTGTACGACTCGAATTATTTCACTATATAATTTTCCCACTTATACTATATACACATACATATGTTTTAGCTCTTAGTGTTTAGTTTCTTTGTCAGGTAATCATGTCTCGTATTTTTTTGTTTGTTTTTTTTTATAATAATTAGCAATCGATTGTTCCTAACGGTAAACGATTCAGGCAGACAATTAATTACGATAGTTTTATGACAAAAAAAAAAAAAAAAAAAAATATTGGCCGTTACTTAATATATATATCTATTGTGGGCTATGAGCCAGCGACGAAAATCCCAGCAGCACCAAATACCACGAAATCTTCTTTTTTATAGCACCCTCAGCTCGAATTCTCCAAGTATTCGCCAAATCATTTCTACAATTTATTTATTGAGCATCAAATCCATCAGAACGAACGAACGAAAAAAGTATTCTCATCAAGTTAACAGATCAGTCTTTATAACCAATACATACACACATGCCCCTATACGATCACTTTATGTTTTATTCTGTAAGCTAATTGAACTGAATTATGGTTTTTTATATCGCGTATATATATATACATATATATATTTAAAGTGTTTGTTTTTTGAATAAATACGGAGAAAAGAAGAAAAACAAAAAAATGGCTGAAAATGCATTCTCATTTGGGCTGACTTGCAACTCTGGGTTTTATTGATTGATCAGTTACAGTTACAGTTGTACAATCTATACACATACACAGTTATACAGGTATACAGATATATATATGCCTGGTATTATCTACAGCTAAAATCGAAACACTTTTTTATTACTTATGCATTTTAACAAATAACGAGCAAACGTATAGTACGTATATAGTATATGTAGTAGTAATATGTATAGAGTGTGCAGTTTGCATCTCCCTAGGGGAGCTACGTATAGTAGTAAGTAGTAGTAGTATGAGAAATATTATCGGAATAGCTTCAAGTTACGTCGCTGCGGTATTACGTCCTGCCTGGGCCCAATCGATTGTGCGATGAAAGTACAACAAACTTAGCAGGCAACCCCAACGATCCAACGATCCAACGATCTCTCGTCTCGTCTCGATCTCTAATTATATTGTCACTTGTCATTGGAATTGGATTCGAAAGGTAAGACAGAAAGTAAAGGCAGATAAAGGTGTGTGTGTGTGTGTGTGTGCGCAGGCTTTGGCAGGCAGACCAAGAGAAATGAAAGAGACAGCGATAGCGACAGCGACAGAGTGAGAAGGAAAGGAAAAGGGAATTTCTTGGCAAATAACTCTATTGTCTGGCGTGTGGACGGACTCTAATTTTACGTTAATACTTCTTTTGTGTCGTGATTGGAAAACGAAATCGAAAATGAAATGAAAATGCGATGAAATGAATCGATCTCTTTCCCCTCCCTCTCTCTCTCTCCCGCTCTTTTACTCTGTCCGTCTCTGTGCACTGGCAACGAAAGTTTCTCACTGTGTAGTGTGGTCTGGTGTGGTCTGGTCTGTGTGACGGCGGGTTGATCTACCTCTGCTTCTTGCTCTGTTGCCGGGCAGATTTTGGGGCCAATTTGAAAGTCGGCGTGAGTCAGATACCCCCAAGCAACAGGCCAGAGGCACCAGCGGAAGCAGGGTACGCAGCCGGTCCACTTGCCGGCAACCAGTTTGCCATCGCCATCGCCATCGACGTCGTCGTTGTCCGAGCACGTAGTATGCGCTAATTTATGAAACGTCAGCACTGTCCGACCTAATGATAAATGATTTATACGATTTATACGAAAAATTTGTCAAAGAGCTAATTGGAAGGCGCGCGCGAAGCCCCACGTAGAGTGCTCGGACCAATCGCAGCTGCAATTCCCTCACAGCCACACACACATGAATTGAATAATTGCCTTTATCAGGCTAGAATACTGCTCAATGATGACAGTGCAGCTAGCTAGATAGTAATACCTGGCTATGAAATACCTATAGATAGCGCATGATGGACTAGACTAGAACTTTTCAATCAATCTAGCCGCATCATCATTGAATCATCGGCACGTAATACTTCTTCAAGAAATCATATCATACTTTCTTATCTATCTCATTAACAAATTACAATACGGCGTGCGGGGGGTACGTCATAGCGAAGCTTCGCTGTCTGTCTATTGGCCTGTGTCATCGTATCGTTTATAGTTCTTCAGGGGAATGCTATCGTTGCTGCGATCTAGTTACGTTTCTGTGTGTACTGCTAATGGAATACGCAGATATCTCTAGATAGATTTTTTCAAAGAAATACAACAAAAAGAAACAAGGAAAGTATTTCTATTCGATTTTGGCACAACACAAAACAAAACTCAAATACGGCGTAAAATTCGCGGAAATCTCGCATGACTTTCTACGGTTTCCTATGCTATAAATGAAAATGGGAAAATGGGAACGAAAATAAATAGAGAAGAAAAGGAATCTAGGCGGCATATGGCGAGAGTTTGATAGGTTTCACTGCCGGTTCTGCTCCTGCTCCTCCTTCGCTACTTAAACATTGAGTACGGAATGCTTCTTGCTGCCCCCAGTGGGCAACTGCACAGCGACCACAGCGAGGCGTCCATCGCGCAGCGGTGCCAGAACGTGCGTGTTGCCCGGCGTAACCACAACCGTCTGGATGGGCACATGCAGCGGAATGTCAAAGACGGGCTTCAGCCTGCAGAGAAGATGGAGAGAAAGAGATTGTCAGTTGAGCTGCTTGGCTGAGTCTTATTCTAGCGTTAGTCTTACCCGTGCAGTCGACTCATGGTTATGTCGCCAGCATCATCGGCCACCACAAGGTAATCGGAGGCGCAGGCCAAACCGGTGACACGACCCGAAACATATTTGGAGCCCAGGCTGGCGCCATTGATGCTGTAGACATGCACCGAGTGCGAGGTATCGTCCAGTGCGCTGAATGCAATGTGACCTGCAGTGAGAGAAGGCGGAGGAGAAGAAGATGAGAAATCAATTTGACGTCAGAGAGAATTGATAAGCAAAGGATGCCAATAAACTGCAATGAGATTGCAGCTGATCAGTGGAGTGGTTGGGTGGGCGGCAGAGAGGGGCAGTGCGAGAGACAGAGGTGCAGGGGCAGGGGCAGGGGCAGCTGCGTTGTCTGTGGCATATCTTATCTTCGACAGGGTGCGCGAGCAAGCAAGATTGCGGAATGTGGGGCAGGGTGCGTCGGAATCGATCTACGCAGTTGGAAAAATACCATATAGGCCTACTATATGTAATAGAATCAGTGTACGGATCCGGCCCGGCCCGGCCCGGCCCACTTGGCGCGACGATAACCTGCCCGACGCGAAGAAGCGCACGCTATGTACGGAATGTATGTGGAGGAAGATTATGATTATGACACGCTTCTGCAGATACGAGAGCAGCAAAGCGCGATGCGTAGTTACGCTTATCAGTTCAGTTCATTTCGCAGCGAGTGAGTGAGTGAGTGAGTGAGCAATGCCAATGAAATACGAATTGGAAACGAGTTTGATGCGCGAGAGCCAAAGAGACATAGAGAGAGAACGGGAGAGAGGAAGCCAAGTCGCGCTGCTGCTTATGCTGATGATTCGCCTCATCATGCTTCGCCTTGTGCGGTGGCTCAATTTGACTGAGCGGCTACATCCACGTGATTTTGTTTAAACTAGAAATAACCAAGTCACAGGCAGTTCAGCAGCTCCCCCTCCCCCTCCTACTGCTGCTGCTGCAGTCTACTTGCTGTCCACAAAGTCTTCTTTCATTCTCATTCCCGCCAATTGCGACATTTTACATTCATTCAAAAAAAATGCTCATACCATGTCGCCTGCTTTTTTTATTGTACACACACACACGCACACACAGATACACACGTTTATGGCCCCTCGCTGAGATTTACTACAACTATTTCATAAAATTTTTCGTAGCGCCCCAAAGAATACGAAAGAAAGAAACAAAAAAATGTCATGAATGAGTCTCCCCACTTTGATTTGCGCGTTCTGCTCAGGCAGGCGAGTGGGGGCAGGGGGAAGGTGGGAGGTTGGGCATCGAAGGCGGTCGTCGGGTCGTGTGACTATGTGATGTGATTGCGGGACAGCGCGATGCGTTGAATTGATTTCATTAGCTATGAGTGAGTGCTGCCGTTGCCTGAGTGAGTGAGTGCTCTATGAGTGTAGTATGAATGCGCACAATTCAAGCTGAAACTGATAAGCTAAACATCGATTGAGTTGTGACAAGAGGGGAGTGGGTAGACGAGGGTGCAAAGTTTGACATTTAATTAAACCCTGATTATTAATTGAGCCACAGCAGAACGCAATATACACAAAGAGAGAGAGAGGGAGAGAGAGACAAAAGTCGTTGCGATTCGATTTGATTTATAAATATTTAAATGCAATTTCGTTTTAAATACACATACGTATAGTATATTGAACTCGATTCGATTGGATGTTTCTGGTTTAACTCGCTGCCGGATATTGCAAAATTTTAATCAGCTTACCCCCGCCTATATATATTATAACTCAATTATCGCCAAGAGGCCCGCCTGGTCAATTGTTGATGAATATTAATGATTGTTCCATATACTCAAGATAAAAACATGTGTGTATTTGTTTATTATCGCTTGGGCCCACAAAAAGAAAGTTTACGAATCTCAAAGTGCAAAGTCATAAATTCCTTGAGTAGGTGGCGCCTTGCTTTGGCTCTTGAGTTGATTACGAAAATGTACGAAATCCATGGAATTTCCATAGAGCCACGCGACTAACCTTGGCTACACAATCAAGCAATAGGCTAAGTAACTAACTAAATGTTAAGTTACTAGTTCAATCTTCAGTTGTCTTCGTCTTTAGATAAGATATGTGAAGCCTCCTTCATAAATTGATAGCATGACAAATGGAAATGAACGTACGACGACGATTCCCACATTGTGACACATGGTCACACACACACGCACACACAGTTACACACTCTGACATCAAGTGGCACTCGTAGTCGCTCTTCTAGAATATCACGTGATATTCGTTGTGCATGTGTGTGTGTTTGTGTGTGTTTGGTGGAGCAATTTACTGCCCTCTTGATAAGGCAACTGCGCTGATTAAACTGTTCACCTCCTCCCCACACCGCGTATGTTTGCTGTGCAAACAAAAGCGGAGCATCGCCTTCGGTAGCCATCGGAGCGCACGTGAGATTCGCCCGAGTGCAGCAAATGCGATAAAGGGCCACCAGTTCAATGATACTTCCAACGGAAGCGCGCACATGCCTTTCGAGTGAGCGAGGCTTATCAGAAAGGTCTGCGGGGAGGGAAAGAAAAGGCGGGGCACTTAATTGTTCAGCATAAGCGATCATTGTAGCATAGGCATAAAATGTGTTGCCTGCTTTTGAGCGCCAGGGTAATAAATATTTGTTGATTTAATAAAAAGTGTTGCCTACTTTTGCGCGAAAAGGAGAAAGAGATTAGCTACATCTATGAAAAAGCGTTGCCTACTTTTGCGCTGAACACAATTTAACAGTCGCGGCTCTAATACAAAAAGCGTTGCCTACTTTTGTGCGCACGCCTTAATTTGCCTTTGCAGCAGGAAACAAATGTTTAAAATGAATAATAATAAATAACTTTGAGTACTCACCATGATATGAAACAGTTACAAAACTAATTTGCACACACGACTCAGTGCAGTCGATGGGTTTGAGAGTGCGCACAAATTGTCCTTCCTGCAGTGTGTAAACATTGACAGTGCCGTCCTGCAAAAAAAGGCATACTTTAAATGCAATACTGATTCGACATCTCCCAACACTCACCAGCGAACCGGAGACAACTAGATCCAGCTCAGTGTAGATGGCTACACTGGAGATGGCATCATCGTGTCCGTACAACACAGTCAGCGGCTTGGGTGAATAACTATTCTGCGTATTCAGCTGCGTGATGGCCTGCAGATGTGATTGCCCTGTCAGTGCGTGCACTGGAATGTTGCTACTTGGTCCACTGTTCTGCTGATTCGCCTGTATGCTCCACACTATGCACGTGCAGTCGCGTGAGCCGGTGACCAAATAAGAACCACAATTATCCAATGCCAGGCAAGTGATGATATCAAGGTGACGCGTTACCGAAGCCACCGTCTTGCCCTTATTGAGATTATACACGCGCAACGCATTGTCCCAGATGCCGCCTGCGTAAAGCAACTTGCCATCGGTGCTCACGGCAAAGTTCTGCGAATGCGGCGGCTGTGAGGAATGGAAGGGCCCAAAGACACGTTTGCGATTTCTGCAGAGAATGAAGAAATTAGCACGAGATTAACTACGATTGCTTGGAGCTTACTTCAGATTTGTTGTCGTAGCATCAATTTCTAGCAGAAATCCCTGCTCCTTGTCAAACGACATCCACGAGTTGCAGCCCAGAATGCAGGCTTTCGAAACGCTGACAAGCACATCGGGACTCAGCTGCAGGAATGAACGTGGCGGACTACGTGGTGGACTTAGGTACACAATGGGATCCTTTGGAGTGGACAATTCACAATAGTACTGCACCACCTTGTCCAGGAATTGTGTGAAGTCGGGCTTCTTCAATTCCGCTCGCACCAACTTAATTGCCGTCTCGTCCTGGGTAAGTCGACGTGGATGTGGCTCACGCAGCAGCTGCGATGGCACCTGGCCAAAGTTGTTGATCATGCCTAGAAGGGAATTGACTGAGAAGTGAATCGAAACCGTGGTAGATCCTCTTACCCTCGACCGCCTCCCGTTCAACAGGATTTGTTATTTTGTCCAGATCCACAGCGCCCTCGTAGGAGCAGTAGTAGAACACGTTCAGAGCTTCCACAGCCTTGGGACCCTTCTGCTTGTAGCCGAAGATCAAGTCAATCCAATGATGCAGATGCTGGCTAACATATTCGGACTCCAATGCGCGGCGATGTATGGCAATAAACTCCTCGGGCGTGGTGGCCCAAGCCGGCAGAATGACATCGTCGACCTTCTCCTTGGTGATTTGCAAGTGACCCAAGTCGAATCTGCAAGCGAAAGACACATTAGTTTCTTGGTATAGGTTATTGATATACTACGCACTTATTCATGTTCTTGAGAAACTCTGGGAAGTAGAAGAACTCGGGTATCAGCTCCTTGACATCGTTGGGATTGTCCATTAGCAGCTTCCACGTTTGCGGTATAGAGTGAAATTGTCGATCTGCCACATCGAAGCGACCGCTTTGCAACTCAACGTGCAGCGAGGTGAAGGGTTCA
Organism: Zaprionus ghesquierei; assembly: GCA_018904095.1. Taxonomy (NCBI): domain Eukaryota; kingdom Metazoa; phylum Arthropoda; class Insecta; order Diptera; family Drosophilidae; genus Zaprionus; species Zaprionus ghesquierei. The sequence goes on along the minus strand of JAEIGP010000850.1, from coordinate 5,911,773 downwards.
ACGCGCAGCAGATAATGAAGTACCCCTGCAGAGTTGGAGTAGTGTGTTCCGTAATGGAACTTTGGTATGGCACCCGAGGGATCCTCAAAGGAATCGTATTTGCTGCGCACTTCAGCCTCGTTCTTGGGGTTGATCTGAAGAGATAAATGGATTTATTAGAAAGAGGAACTCATGGCCAAGGCTATACAGGACTTACGCATCCAATTGGCTTGGACAAGTCACGGAATGATTTGGGATCGGTCAGATCCAGCACGTCGCTGGTGTAGTCAGCCAGAATCCAGGGGAAGACGGGATACTGGCTAAGATCGTTATACGATCGACCTGTGGTAAAGAAAAAATGAGCGTCCTAAAGAGATTGGAGTACTCTGAAATCTCTTACCAGCAATGGTATTCAGGTACATTAAGTACTCAAAGTTGGATATTTCGCGATTGACCCAACGCTGGGTAAGGCCAGAGGCACGCAATAGCTCTGGCGGCGATCGTCCTGAACCGTACAGTATGTTTGGCAATGGAAGACCCACAATTTTGGTGAAGACCTTGTTACGTGTCTGCAAGAAAGGAGAGAATAGTTATAAGTTGACTATAACAAAGAAAGAACATCCCTAAGTCTTACCTTGGTTGTGAAGTTAAGAAAATAACTGGTCTGATCTATCAGGAAGATCTCTAACGCGCTTCGTCGCAGGTTATACTTGCGTAGATGCACCTCACGAATTTTGTTGATTGAGAATCTAAAACGAAGAAAGAACACAATGAAAAAGGTATAAAAAACACTTGAAAATTGGGTAAATTTTGATTATTTTCGACAAATTTACTCCGAAAATGTTTTGGAATCAATTTTTATACTAATTTACACTTGCTTTATCGATTTTAATTAAAAACTGGCAATTATTTTTTTTGAAAAAATTTTCAAAATTTTTGTAATGGGGTAGCATGGAAAAAGTCGAAAAAATGTCGACCCTTTAAATTTTTAATTTTTTGGTGTAGAATCAATGAACAGGCAAAACCATTTACAAAATGCTATGCCGCATCAAAATCGGTTGATTTTTCACGAAGTTATGTGGTCGGAAAGTCAGGGTTGGAACATAGGGTAATACTTTTCATGCTCACCTAAAGTCATGCTTGGAGCCATCTTCCGAGGGTGGACTCAGATCGACAAAGGTAAATACACTCTGATTGACCTCGATGCGACCCTTGACCTTGGTCATTAGTGTAATTAGCTCACAATCCTGCGACATGACCAGCTTCTCCTGCGTTGTATCCTGTTGCGACTGCGAATCGATTAACTGCCGCAGTTCCTCCTCCAACTGGGAGCTCTCGTCGTCGGCGAGGAAGTCACGCACCACTGCATTCTTTATGGTCGAGTCAAACTCGGATATTTCTCTACAGATGTAGAACGTAGTAAATGAGGATATGTAGATGATAGTCTTCCACATGGAACTTACTTTGTGTCGTAGGCATTTGTTGCATTGTCCCGTAGATTCGCAGCATTCTCGTGCTTGTTGGGATAGAGCTGTGGCTCCAGTTTGAGGCGCATGCGTGCCACATTCTCGTGCGGCGACAGCTTCCAGAATTCCTCAGCTTGTTGGCTGTAAGAAAGAAAAATCTAATGTAAATGGAATAACTGGGCTAGAGAAGGAAGATCTAAGACTAAACCACCTATGTGATGAAAGGTTATCAAACTTAAGCGTAGAAAACTAGAACTAGAAGACCCACATCTCTGACTTTCAGGGATCAGAGAGTTAAAAGACAAGTTCAGCTTTTGAAATCACAAAGTTGTTGATAGGTTTCTTTAATTTTGGGTTCGATGAAAGTTATTTTAGAGCACGACAATGATTAATCGAATATGTACAAATGAAAATCCTTTGTCATGGCTTAGCAGACCAGACTAGAAGTCTTTCTCCTCCTCCTCCTCCTTTGGCTAATCCACTTTAGACCACGATGGGAGCGGCCAGAGTCTTGGCAAGCACTGGAGCTGGGGCAGCAACTACTGGAGCAGCGGACAGCTTGGCCACAACGGGGGCAACGGGAGCGACAGCGGCAACGGGCACATCCTTCTGGACGACGGCATTGAAACCGTTGATAGAGTCGGCGTAGTAGCTGACAATACGACGGGAACCATCGGCCTCAATCAGGGAGTAGCTGCCACGGACAACATCACCATCACGAGTCTCTTCCTGAGTCTTCGAGTCACCGGTCAGAGTATCCTGCACATCGTAGGCGAACTTGTACTGTGGGTGAGCATCGACAATCTCGGTGGCAAGAGGAGCAGCAACGGGGGCAATTGGAGCAACTGGAGCAACTGGTGCAGCCAATGGTGCAGCGACGGGAGCAATTGGAGCGGCCAGAGGAGCAGCAACGGGAGCAGCCAGACGAGCAGCAACTGGTGCAATTGGAGCGGCAAGTGGGGCAGCAACTGGAGCAGCAGCCAGAGGAGCAGCGGCGAAGGTCTTGGCAACCAATGGAGCAGAGTAGGCCAGAGGAGCGGTGTACGGTGCTGGAGCGGCAAAGCCGAGAGGTGCCGAGTAGGCAGCCGGTGCTGGTAGACCTACAGGAGCAGCGTACGCAGCCGGAGCAGCAGCATAACGCAGAGGCGCCGCATAGGCAGCCGGTGCAAAGTAAGGAGCGGGTGCAGCGGCAAATGGAGCCGCAGCCAGGGGAGCAGCAATGTGCGCCTGCGCAGACAGAGCCATGGTGGAAAGGACTGCAACAACCTATAACCAATAAGAAAGCCTATGAGCCTAGAGCAGGTAACTCCATCTCCGACTCCAACTTACCGTCAAAGGATTCATTGTTAGGCTTGGGGTTTGTTTTTTGATTGTCACCGTCGGTTATCGAAAATGAACTGACATGCCGTTTACAAAAATGCGACGTCTTTTATACGGGCAGATTCATTCGCGAAATTTGCATGCGCTGGTTTAGACGGTTCCATCAGCCACCCAACTACGCCCCCGCACTCGCTCCACACCTTCCCTGCCTAGCGCTGCCTCTGTAACTATGATCCACATGCAAAACACGTAGACCATTTTCGGTTTGTCAGCTTAAGCGCGCTCTCAACTTGACTTGGTTTTACTCACTCCGAACCCGAATCCGTAACGGAATCGTACATACTACACGCAGAGAGTTCATTTCATGGCTACGAAAGTGAATGCGATTTTTTGTTTTTGGTAATTGTCATGCAGGTTCCATTTAATGGCAAAACCGTAATTTCTTTTGCACCCAAAACAAGTATACGAAATAAAATACCAAAGTGATCACAGATCATAGATTGTACGTAGCGGGTTAATTATGATAGATTTGCTTCCGTCATAGAAACAGATTTCAAGGTATAACAACTACCTACCTAGTATAAGAGAAACCATCGCAAAAGATCACTAAATTTGACTGATTCGTTTGCAGATCACATAAGACTTGATGATCATGGTTTACAGATCGTACTTAGTAGGCAATAAGTTTTGATCGATCTTCTATTATAATAGAAGCACTTAAAAGATAAACTCTTATTCCCAATTTCTCACTATCCTACGTATAGATCATTAAGAAGAAGGATCATCTGATCTTATTCACACCTACCTACGATCATATCGAACTAAAGATCATTTATCATCATCTTTCAATTTCATCACAAGCATTCAAGATATATAAATTATATTATATATACACATAATTGTAGGGCATATCTGATTATTCATTAGCTGTCTGGGTGATCGTGTCGTTCAACCAAAATCGCTGGGAAAGTTTCAATTAGACATGCGAAGGGAGTACGGCATGTGGTGTAGGGTTTCTCTTACGTGTCTACAACAGGTTTACAGCGCTTTTATTACCCCTTACAGTAGCTCAATCGAGCATACAGTGGATCACACTTGGCTATAGATCTGACGACCCCATTCACAATATGTTAGCTACTGGCAGACTGCAGATTTGACCTGATTTGGCCAACGTTTTTTTTTTTTTAGTTGTAACGCGGTGCGTGACACTTTTGCCAAATGCAGTCGACGACCTTGCGACGCTTTGGCTTTACCAACGCACAACAACACAAAGAGCAACAGGCAGGAGAAGAGCAATGAGAGAGAGAGAGAGACTTGGCAGACGCCTCGAAAACAAATCTCGTAACTGCAAACTCAAAAATCAAGTTTAGCCCAAAACATTTGAAACTGAAACGTCAACGAATTCTTGGCAGACGCACTAACTAACGGTTTAACGCTTGTCACCGGAAACTGCGTTAATTGAGGCTCGTTTTCGATTCTACAAGTGGTTGCCAAATTGAAACTGCAACAAGTCAAGATTCCATATTGAGCAACTCGATTGAGAGACGAAAGACACCGGCTCTATCTAGACTTTTACTTGTTCAATTTGTAGTCCATAAATTGAGACGACTGCGGTCGAGTTCTAGTTACGAAACTTCGGGGAGAAGAAGAAGTTGTGCAAGTTCCTCGGAGTATAGTAAAAGTATAAAGTGGTATAGCAGAAAAAAAAGATCAAAATACTATATAGTATTTCAATTTAATTATAGCCAGCGGCACAATCACCCAATTTATGGCATGTGGAATCGGAATTGTGGAAAAAATAAACCCGGGAGTGACCATAAATTGCCGCTACCCCCAAAAAGTGTGTTGCCCATACGTTTAGTCGGGACTTTTAAAAGGTGTTCGGTGCGTAATTAAGATTAAGCTGAATTCGAGTAGCAACGACGAGTGTCGACTTGCTCACTTGGCCACTTGGCTTGGCTTCGTCAAGTCATTTGTTGGCAATTGTGGCAAGGTCACTTCGCATGGACTGGACAACATTTCTGACGAGGCGAATGCGAATGCGAATGCTAAGTGCACCATGTGGGCGCCGATGTGTGTGTGTGTGTGCAGTGCGTAATTGCTTTGTCTGCGCCCTGACCCGCCCTGCTGTTGCCCCCACTTTGATCAATTGCTTCCATTTTGGGTTTCTAATTAAACGAGTCGAATGGCCACGCATACGCGTATGCTTGGTTTGGGGGATAACCCGCGGAGCTCGGAGGGTTAGACTGCAATGAATTTCAGTCTCGTTTTCGCTTTGGCCGCTGGCCAAGTGATTCGCTGGCCAACAGAAATTACATCAGACAAAACGAAACGTAGTGCAAAAAACCGTTTGGAGTACGCGAGAATTGCACGAGATCTGGTTTTGGGTTTCGGTAAACGAGTCTAACGCTTTGGAGCGGCGCTCTTGAGTTGCAGCCCGCTGGCAGGCAGCTATTCCATTGAGAAAAAACAGCAGCAGCAGCAGCGGCAGCAACATGACGAAATGTGCAAGGCAAGACATGAAACTGCACTAGGAGCACACTGAGCACGCGAGTCTGAGCCCGAATCTGAGTGTGACTCGAAGTGGTAGTCTGAGCATGTGCATCGTCGCTCATCGAGATCTCGAGATTCGATTCGATCCGCCAATCACAGCCAACTGTCACTTGCCATTTGCTGTCGTCCATTTCGGTGTTTTGGTGTGTTGATTAGCTGCGGGGCAAGTACGCGGAAGGCGAACCAGGTGGGGGCAGGCGTGGAGCAGGCAGAGAAGGTGGTTGGAAGCTGTGAGCTTTGGGCTGCTGTTTTGCCGGTCTCAACGAATATAAAACTGAAGAACTCACGGAAAATGCATCTCACATTCGAGCTGAGTTCTTGCAGTGCAGACACGCGCCTCCAGTCACCTCCAGCCACATCCATCCAGCATAACCTCCACAATGTTCGTTCAGGTAAGTGGATCATTTTGACCAGGACACTGCGGCTTAGACTCTTCTCCTTCTGCAGACTGTGTGCATACTTGGACTGGCGCTGGGCGTGGCTTTGGCCATTCCCATTGATCCTTATGGTCCATCGCTGCTTGCCGCTGCACCAGCCATCTCGTATGCGTCACCCAAGCTCCTGGCTGCACCGGCCATTTCGAGCATTTCGTATGCGGCACCCAAACTCCTGGCAGCTCCAGCGATTTCCTATGCAGCACCCAAACTGCTGGCTGCACCCACCATTGTGCAACATGCACCCACCTTGTTGGCGGCACCAGCTCCTGCGTTGGCTGTAGCCAAGGTTGCTGTACCTGAACCCTACGATCCGAACCCACAGTACAGCTTCTCGTACGGCGTTACCGACCACCACACCGGTGACTCCAAGCAACAGGAGGAGACCCTTGTCGATGGAGTCGTCCACGGTAGCTACTCGCTGGCCGAACCCGATGGCACCATTCGCAAGGTAACCTACACCGCAGACAAAGTGAACGGTTTCAATGCAGTCGTCGAGAAGAAGGGAGTAGCCACTGTTGCTGTGGCCAAGCCAGCTCTGGCTGTTGCCGCTGTGCCGGCCATCACCAAGATCGGATACGCTGCACCCGCTATTGCCAAGATCGGATATGCTGCACCTGCTATTGCGGCGTCCGGTTACGGTGGACACTACTAGAAGCAGACGCTCGCCCGGGGACATAGAGAATAGGTCAACCCGTCTAATGGGTTGACCCATCCAAGACCATTGTTGCATAGTTCTAGTTCTATCCGAATTCGTATTAGGTTTATCACGTACATGAAGCTTACAGCTATATCTTCCATATCCATTTCCCGTGCCCGGAACAACAACAACAACAACATCAACAACACAGGACATAACGTGCCGCCCGTGTCTGTCGCAACCTTTCCTCAACCTACGTAACGTAACGTGCTGCCGTAGCTCTTAGGGATAGGACCGTTTCTAGGGGATTTTGGGGAACGGCTATCGGCCAATTATCTAGTGATTTACAAGCTGCATCTACTGAATAAAAGTTTCGGTACAAAAGAAAAGTTCAAGTTCTTTTTACTATGATGGGAGAGGGACTAACCTGAGGAGCGCTTACATCAGAGTGTTGAACACCAGCTAATCCAACACTTCACTGGCTCTAACCTTAAGAGCTCTTAGCCGGTTTTCCTCTTCTCAAGCTTAGTCATACCTAACATTATCAATGCATTTCTCAGGCAATGTTAACAAAACTAGCACTTCAATTCAAGGGTAAACCCACTCAACACCTGTCTTCCTCTTCCATGGCTTAGTCATCTCTTTGGCTACCATGTTGCGGTAGGTTCGACCTCAACCTCAAGACGCGACGAAATGGGAAGCGCTTAATGCAAATCACGTGCCAAGTTATTACCATCATATTTGCCCAAAGGGAGAGAAGCGGAAAGGGGTTACCCCTTGTTGTCTTGGCACGTCGGCTGTGAAAATTTTCGTAGCTTTCCAGACTGGGAGTGCAGCTTACGCCACAGTTGGCTTTGGCCAACGATTGCCACAGTGCATCCGCCAATCCATGGAGCTTAAAGCGTTTATAACCCTCTGACGAACCCAACCAGAGACAGTCAAGAAAGCGTCGTAGCTTGAACAGCAACCAAGTCAAAAGTATTATTCAGTATTCCTCCAATTCGACCAAACCTCAAGATGGCCTTACTCAAGGTAAGTGTACGCATAGGATTAACCCAGGAGTGTAGGCCGTCTAAACGTCTTGCTGCCACCTTGCAGAGTTTCCTTGTGAGCTGCGCTCTCTTCGCCGTTGCCGTGGAGTGTGGCCTGGTTCCTGCTGCATTGCCCATTAACACGGAAATTGATCCGCATCCGCAATACGCTTACGCCTACAATGTACAGGATGCCATCACCGGCGACAGCAAGAGCCAGCAGGAAGTACGCGATGGAGATGTGGTCAAGGGATCCTACTCTGTGGTCGATGCGGATGGTTCGCTGCGCACTGTTTTCTACACCGCAGATCCCATCAATGGTTTCAATGCAATTGTACAACGTGGCCCAGTTCCCGTGCCCGCTCCAGTGGTGGCTGCAGCGCCCGTTCTACCACGTGCAGTTCCCGCACTGGCTCCAGCACCATTTCTGGGCTAGACCACGTTGCTGATCCTAGTCTGTAGATAAGTTATTGTGTCTGTAGTCCAAACCAAAGTCATAAATCAGTTAATCCGTTTAATAAATAATCAGTTAGCCAAAGAAAGAACGTCTGCGACACGCCTTCGGACTGCCAATTCGGATAAGATCGAACAAGCTATCGATAATATCGATGACAAATCGACGGGGCAGCTGGCAAGAGAGAAGAGAATTGCATGGGCAATATGCAAATTCTACTTCTATTCCCACTCAACTGACTTCCCAGCTTACCTAGCGCTGCCTCCCTTCGATCTGCGAGCTGTCCCGCACTGCAAGTTGAATATGCAAACGATTTCACACCTCCTGCATCACTTCCCAGCTTAGTTCGCACTGCTACCTCTCCCTCTCCCACTTCTACGCCTATTCCTCTTGCACCCATAGAACACTCTCTTCCCGGTCTCCCTCTAAGCGAACTGCAACATTCACTTGGCACTCGGCACGCACTCGAATTATTCAATCGCCTAATTGAAAGTACTCCACGAGCCACAATTTTCGATTACGCAAACTGCGTGCGCATGTCTCCGTCTCCGTCCGCGTTCGACGCTGACTGCGCTGCCTGCGTTGGCGTTATAGGCGATGTCTGCGTCTAACAAGGCGCACTGCGCGTTCAAAATTAGTGATAATGGGCAAAATTGTCCCAATGGCAGCAATAAAAAATAAAATATAAAAAAAAAGAGAGCGAAACAATGTTTGCCAGGCGAACGGAGGAGTCGGCCAGTCGGGGGCGTGGCAACTTGAGGGGGTAGCTTGGGCGCGGCACAGTTTCAGTGAAGGCTGAGCCACCTTTCAACAAAACTGTGGCTGCTGCCGCTGCTGCAACGACAACTGGGTGCGTGCCTCACTGTGAGATCTGTTGGCCACCACCGGCACAGCCGTCGCACACACACACACGCACCTGAGTCGCTTTCGAATTGAACTTTTTTGTCACGATCGGATTGGATCAGCTTGGCTTATGGTCAACTCCAAACTCCAAGCTGGAGTCGCACACAAAACATGCGTGCCATTCTCGTAGGCCTAAGCCGCACTCTGTGTGCGTGCGTGTGTGTGTGTGTGCCTGCCCGCCACCGCCCTGCCCCTTGCCACGCCTGTCTGGTCTGACAGCCAGACAACTGGTGGCCTCCGTCTGCCTCCCGGACAAGCTTAAAACTGAACTGAAGCTGCCAAGGGGCAAAGCGCGGCGAAAAATGAATTATTTTCATTTTCGGTTTTCGTTTTTCGTTTTTCGCCTTGTTGCAGTTGCAACTTGCAAGCATTTTCAATAAACTCCACACGCATGCGCACTTTTTAGTTGCCCATGTCGTGGTAGTTGCAGTTGTTGTTGTTATTGTTGTTGTTGCTTTTGCATAAATATTTTGTGCAGGCAGATTTGGTTGCGAGCATTTTTCGGGGCTTGGGCTTGGGCTATAAAAAGCAATTGTCGCACAGCATCAGAACCACAGAGTGAGTTCATTTGTCAGCCAAGCAGCAAGCAAATCTAACCCGAATCTCGTCCAGCTCCTTCAAGCAGAAGAAAAATGGCACAAAAATTGTTGCTCGTCTCGTTCAGCGCGCTGCTGGCTCTGGCCAATGCGGTGGTGGTGCCTGGTCCTGGTCTGGCGCTGCCCGCCCTGCCCGCTTATCCTGGACTCGCTGGACCGCTGTTGCCTAAGCTGGCGGCGCCAGTGTATCCTGGACTGGCCAAGCTGGCCGTTGCTAAGGTGGCTGCACCCGAGCCATACGACCCGAATCCGCAGTACAGCTTCAGCTACGACGTGCATGTGAGTAGAGCACCCAGGACCTTTCTTTGAAGAAGGAGTTCGGTAATCCTTCATTATCTTCCTTTACGCAGGATGGCTCCACCGGTGATGTGAAGAGCCAGCAGGAATCGCGCAGCGGCGATGTAGTCCAGGGTGCCTACTCTCTCATCGAAGCTGACGGCACACGCCGCATTGTGGAATACACCGCAGATCCTGTGCACGGTTTCAACGCGGTGGTGCGTCGCGAGGGAGCCGTCGTCAAGGCTGTGGCACCAGTGGCCAAGGTGCTGGCACCAGCACCACTGCTCCATGGCCCCGTGCTGACCAAGGCCTATGCTCCGGCATTGCCTGCTTTGGCTCCTGCTCTCGCTCATGGTCCCCTCTTGGCTCCGGCTTTGGCTCCCGCACTGGGTCCTGCTCTACATGGACCCTTGCTGGGTGGACCTGCCTACGCGCCCCTCGGCTACCACTAAGTCATGATGGATAAGGACATACTCTAGATGCATACGTTGCCGACCAACATCGCGAACAATCTGATCCTCCACGACGATGACGCCTCGATAGTCGATAGTTGAATAGTTCTTAGTCGAAATGAAAGCGATTTATCGAATTACTCTATACCATATATGTATATATCGATCGATTACAGATCGAATCACTCATACATGCATACACAGACACTCATACACTCACAACACTCGACGCGTTTCATGTATATTTCTTGTCTTCTTAGTTCTTAAGGCCGTTTCGACCGCGATAAAGAAAAACCTCTATAAAAAAAATGAAAATATTAACCTAACTAGAGAGAGAGCGAGAGATCGTATAGTTTATTCACAATGAGACGAAATGCAAATAAATATGCAGCAACAAAGTCGATCGCGACTATATCAAGGTGGGGCAGCAGGGGATCGTCGTTAGCCCAGAGTATGTCTAGACCGACCGAAAGGCAAGTCATGCAATAGAAATCGTCAAGCTGAACTTGTTTTCGCCACGAGAGTGGCGCGACCTTAGAACATTAGTAGCGCACCTCGGACCGCACCGCAGAGTGCAGCACGTACCACGCACCACGCACCACTTTGACTGTCAATGCAAATTCTCGGCCCAAGGTCCACCACGCCTTGGCTGCATGCGTCGTGCGTGCGGCAATCGATATGCTAATCGTTAATCGTTAATTGATAGCAGCGAATCGATAATTGAGTAATTGGACAAATGCAACCGAAATTGAAACTCTTCACAAAGAGATGGAGGAACAACCCACTGTGCATTATGCACCCATTGCAGACACGCCTAACGTCCCGATGTTACATTTGTCGATTGCATAAATACTTTTTGATGATTTAATAAAATTAAATCGTAATTTTAATCGCGACTCAGCTGATGGGGCAGCAACAACAACAATCATAACAACAACGCAGCGAAAGCTTGGAGTAATTCACACCACACAGTGTGCGCACAGTGGACAAAATGCAGTGAAGAAGCAGGCAGAAAGTAAAGAAATATAATTGGAATACAAAATAAAGAAAGTAAATTATGGTATACTTAATCGGATTGCAATAGAGATCATATGTAAGTAGATATAGACTATTATATAGAAATATAAAATGAAGCAAACATTCAGGCAGTTAGACTTTGTTTAGATGCTGCTAGTCTTTCTAAATTATTAGAGACCTTTAGCTTATGATACACACCCAAAGATCATTAAGTTGGCCTAACCAATGCCTAATGATATTTAGAAAGAAACTAACTCAGCCAACGGCTTAAGGGCTTCGTGTTCAGCTCCTCTCCACGTGCGCAAGAAAGTGAAATTAAAATTAATGAAATTTGATATATTTTGGCGAAAATAGCAAAGTCAGCTTAAAGATATTTTGGTATATTGTATAAAATTCAATTTTCAACCATTGTGACCGCCAGCTGTGCGACGCTGTGGCAGCCACACACGCACACACACATGCAGAGACATTAATGAGTGCATTTGTTAGCAGTAAAACGAATACAAAAGCGCGTCAGCTACCTGTCGTCCACACACATAACTCACAGAGAGAGAAAGATACATAATACAAAGATATGTATACACAAGATATGTGCATGCGTTTGAAGGTGATTAACTGCTCAGAGAGAGACTTAGCTCGCTCAACTCATATGTAATCATCATTTACGTTGGCGCACGCCCGATTGCAATTGTCGCCTTAATTAAAATGCTGAATTTCGTCGCATTTCATAATGCTACATAATGAAGAGGGTCTTCGACTGTGCCTGCACTTACCCGGTATACCAGGGACCCCTAGGGCCGTACAAGAAACGCTTGGCGGTCTTCCATTTCTTCCGTATGTGATTGTCGTTTGTCTTATGCTGCATTGCGGCATTCTGCAATCGTTGTGCCTCCTCCACCTGTCGCACCTTCCATGGCATGTAGATCTTTTGTTGGAATACCCGACGATTGGTGGCCTGAAAGCTTGCCCGTTGCTTGGATGCCGCCTTGCAGGCTTCGTAGCATTCAGCCCAAAAGCGATTGATGGGTTCCCACAGATGCAACTCGATGTCGCGCTGGTAGTGATCGTAGAGTGGTTTAACCTGTGAATAAGACAAATCGGTACAGGTCTTATATGATAAGTCGACATGATGTGACAGCTGGGCGGGGCACAGGGGAATACCCTGTAGCCAGGAATAGGGTAAACAAGCAATAGCTGGTGCAGAGAGTAAAAACTTAAATATAATACTTAAAAGAAGAGTTGTAGAAAGAAGTCTAATCAGTTTGTGTCACAGTAACCCCTGGACGTTTATTGGGCTACAACCAGGAATACTGTCTTAGAGACTTGTCTGAATTCGATTTAAATAAAAGCACAGGGTATGCGCTAGTCTAGCAAGCAACACTGGATCAGCTCAACTTGTTTTCACTTTCGTTTGGTCAGTTTACAAATCAAATCAGTATCGCATTTGGACTCGCACTCAGTCGCAGTGGCAGTCAAAGTCGAGTGCGTCACGTCCGTTCAGGTTCAAGTTCAACATGGATGCAGTCGTAAGCCGGAGCAACTGATGCAGCAGATGCCGCTGCTGCTGAGGAAGCGCTGTCGGCTCACTCGTGCATCTCAAACTGCGCTGCAACGAAACGAGTTTTACTTGATCTTGTGATCTATGAGTCTAACACTGTGGTTTGTTTAGCGGGTTTTTGGCCAAAAGTTCAGCGAGTGAGCAAGGGAGACAAAGAGAGAGAAAGAGAGGGGGGTAGATACATCCGCATTTGGGCATTCTTTACATAATCACACTGCGCACCCCGCTGGCAAACAGGCCTCGAGGGCATCCGATAGTTTCAGGCGGTGGTGCACTGGTGGGCGACGCTTTGTCATTCGACTGGTTCCATCTCGTTCCATGCCGACGTCGTCGTCGTCGCTGCCGTCTTCTGCTTTGGCTTCAGCTTCGAGTGCAAGCAACAAAACCAGACCACTTTCTTGGAGCGCGCTCAGTTGCCGAAAGAAAGTCCAACGGAACGTGACCGGGTGCGCGCTAAGCCATTGAACGAGCTCCGAATAACGTTTAACTAAACAACTGTAAAGACCACCACCAGAGACCAGAGACCAGAGACCAGACCGGAGTAGACTAGATCAGCCTGCTACTGCAAAACGAAGCCTCAATGAAAGTTGTTGCTTTTTGGAATTTTCCTTGAAAACTTCGAGATCAATTTCGCAGCTTCTCGCAACAAGTCATCCACATCATGTGCAATCTCTACGGTTTGCTCTGTTTTTGCCTTGTAAGTGATTATGTTGATAGATCGCGTAATGCAGAACTAGTAAAGTGATATAATAAGCTAAAGTTGCGCGGGCTTGGCAAGACTATTGGAAAACCTGTCTGGGAAGCACAATGAACGTTCCTTGACAAACCGTTTTCTGGTTTAACTAATCATTGGATTTTCTTCCCTACGGTTATCTAGTGATCCACCTTCCTATCTTTGGTTTATCCAAGTTGGTTACTCAATCTAATTCCTCCCAACTGTCTTCCCTACCTCTTAAGCTTCAAGCTAGTTGAACTGGTATTCTTCTCCATCAATCTGTTTCTCTCATCATCCAGCATTAGGGATACCCACCGTAATCTCCACCTCTTTTATTAATCCAACTTGCTACATCATACCTGTTTCTTAGTCTAAGCTCCTTCAAAACTTGCTGATCTTTCCAGCTCTACCTCTTCTGTTGAAAACTCCTTTAACTGGTATTCTTTTACTTCTCCCTCTACCTCTTTCTATCTCTCTTTAACTGCTTCCCACCCACTTCACTCCATTCGCACGCTACAGTCTCTTCGCTTCTCTCTTCTTCAACTATCCTGTTTCTCTTTGGATCACTCCTAAACCACTTCAACTGTTGCTTCTCTCTCAATAGCTCTCTGCTTCTCTCCATGTGCCACCCTCCTCTTCTCTCTCTCTCTCTCTCTCTCTATCTCTTTACCTTCAATACTTCCCGCCCAATCCATCATCGGCAGATGGCATTGTCTAACTACTTCGCAAATTGTAAACAAAACAAAAACGCAGCAAAACGGATTACGTTGCTCGCTGAACCTGACATGGTGACGGCGGTTCAGGTTCAATGCTTTACCCAGCTACCCTGCACTTATCCCCCTAATCTCCCCCGTGGTACCCCTTCCACACCTAGATGCTGCTGCCACTGTTGCCATTGCGTGTGTGGCAGCGTTGCGAGCGTTGTTGCATGCCCGCATGCCAAGCAACCAAGCCGGCGCGTTCGCTGGAAAGCCAATTACGCGGGGAGTGCAGGAGCCACCGTCAGTGGAGGAGCTGTTGCTGGGGAGACTCGTGACTGCGTTACGTGTTCACGGAAGACAGCATTGGCAGCGTTGCAACAAACACACGCGACGCGACGCGCTGCGACTGCGTCATAACTCGCTGAAGATGATGCGAGGCAGTTGGTGGCAATTGTCAAAGGTCGCGATCTTCCACATCTTCCAAAATGTTGCCAAATTGTTGTTTTAGTTGAGGGTGAAAGTTTTTGTAGACACTTAAACTACTAACCGCTGACCTTTCCCTCTCTCTGTGTCTGTCTCTTTCCTTTGCAGCTGCTGCCATGGGTACTGGGAGACAGTTCCAAGCTTAGCAATGCCACAGAGGTGGCAACTGTGCCTGGCCAACTTGCAGAGCCGGCAAGTAACAGCAGCCAGGTTAATGCCACGTTACCTGCCGCAGAGAAGCTCATTCGCTTTAGGCGTCATCCTTCCTATGCGCTGCGTCATGGCCCAAAGCGCAGCAAGCGAAGACGCGTTAAGGGTCCGCCGCCAAAGATTCGCTATGGACCACCCAGTCATCCACCGAGTCCATCCATAAGCTACTCACACTACAAGCCTTCTTTACCACCTTCCTTTCCCACACACATCGAGGAGCCGAGCTACTCCATTGAGGATTTCCAGCATTTGAAATTCGATGCCGCCGATTTTCACATTCCCGCCAGCAGCTACGAGGCACAGTCTATGGATCTGAATCTCTACAGTCATGAGGATAACGATATTTACGGGGCCCACAAGTTTCCCAGCTTGGAGTACAGTTTCACTAACGATCATCATGATTTACCGTCGCCTTCTTCGAGTTCGTACGAGCATACGCCACACCAGAAATACGGCGTGCCTCCGCTGCAGCAGAGCATCGGTCCGAGCAGCTATGAGCCTGAGTCGTATGTGTCGCATCACTATGTGCCGCCACCAGCGCATGCTGCACCGCCATCGCCTTCTACACACTACGGTCCACCGCCTAATCCTCCATCGACACATTATGGTGCACCGCCGTCTGCTCCGCCATCCTCCCATTATGGCGTGCCTGCTGCTCCGCCATCTACTCAATATGGTGTACCCTCCGCGCCTGCCCATGTGCCCAGCTACTCGCATGTGCCGCCGCCTCCTCCGGATTCGTATTCCATCTACGAGCAGAAGATTCCTAATACCGGATATCATGAGCAGAGCTTCGCAGAGCCACCGAAATCTTCACCACCTGCTCACAACTCCAACTATGAGATTGCCTATTCACCACCTGCCTACGAGATTAGCACGTCCTATCAGGCTCATGACACGCAGTATGAGCAGAACTATCAACCTCCGTCGTCATCCCATGATGGTCACTTTGCCGAGCCACCGCCGTCTCAACACGCCCCACCACCACCTCCTCCTTCTCAATACAGTCCACATCAACCTGCACAGCATCCGCCACAGCATCCGCCACAACCTCCTCCACAGCCTCCTCATCAACCTCCTCCACAGCATCCTTCCAGCAATTATGTTCTACCAGAGCAACATCCACCCGTGCAGAGCTATCCCCAAGATGACTACGCCTTGCCCTCGGAGGAATTGCCGTTGAATCCCAATCCCAAGTTCCCTAGCTTTGATTTCCCCAAGTCCAGCTACGAAGTGCCCATCTATGATCCCATACCCTTTGAGTCGTCCAATAAGGAGGAACAGGAATCCTATCCACCCATCTTGCCCGATCATACATCCAACGATCTACCCACGGATGCACATGCCGCTGGTAGTTCCCAGACAACTGCAAGGAGTCGCAAACGCAAGCGTCGCCCCTCGGTGGTCTCGAAGAAGCATACGCTGGATGTGCCCGAACTACAGCAGGCATACGATGCGGATTCACATGTGCATGTACGTGGCACTGACTTGGATACGGTGGCTCATGGCTCGCACTATGTGCAGCATAAGCGAACCTACTCAAACTTCGTTACCCCAACAACAACCACCACTTCGACTACGCCAGCTCCTTGGAGTCCTATGCGACATCGCACCACGGTAAGCAGCACCTTTATACCCACCATTGTAACCAGCACCGCGTCACCTAATCGCAATCGGAATCGTGGCACCTCACGCTATCGTAGTCACACTGCCAGCACAGAACCCACAGCGGTGACCATTCAGAAGAGCCGCTCGCAAAGCTACTACGATGGCACCATTGCTCCGCCCACCTATCAACAGCACCAGCACCAGCAGCAATATTTCGGGAACGGAGGACGTGGTAGCAGCAGACCAACACGACCGCCGCTGGTACGAAGCTCCAGCGGAGCCACTCTAGCTCTGCAACCAGGGCCAACCGAACGGAATCCCACACAGAAACGTACCACCAAAGGTGTCTTCGATACGACGCTCTTTAAGAGCCCCCAGAGCGACAGGGAAATGGAGCGTAAGCTTAATATTCTGCGACAGAACTTGCCAAAAAATCATAAACTATACTAGATAAGTAACTATATATAGGAATATGGAGGAGTTAGCAAGAGGTCCTGCCCCGGGGGTAACCAGTTGGAACTTAGTTAAAAAGGAAGGAGAACTCTCCATGGAACGTATAGATTAAACATAGACTAGATCTTAGTTAATAATAAAGTGTATACTGAATATATAAAACTAAACTGTCATAGTGTTATACTGTTATATGCCACAGGCAACTTACCATGCGCTCCATGAAGTTTCGCCACTTTTTGCTTGTGCTGTACATTTGAAAATCATTGAAGAACACCGGACCCGACGAGGTCGAAGGTAGATCGGGTAGTGTCGAATCCAAGTTGAAGGCAGATCGGCATTTCTCCAGCAGTGCCTTCATTACTGGCATCAGGAACGAATACTCCTCCGGGTTGCCAACTGAAATTGAGTTAGGTTATCTGCCTGGAGTAGATTACAATGCTAGAACTCACCCTCGATGGCATTGTCAAGCGCTCGATTGATGCTATACAGCAAATAGGATAACTCGGCGGGATCCTCTGTCGATCTGCTTTGCAGTATGGCATGTAGCTTGGCTGTGGCCATGGCCACAATGCTAGGATTAGGATGATGCGAACACTTCAACAACAAACCCAAGCACAGCCGTATCATATCGGACCAATCATCCGAGGAGCCTTGCTGGAATATCATGAGTGCATCAAGCAACGCCAAGACGCCATCCAGCAGCTTGGTGGAGCACTTCTTCGATTCATCCTCATTGGAGCCCAGCACCACCAGCTCGTAGACCATGCGTAAGATGTGCGAGGCATTCTGGAAGAACAGAAATGAGATTAGGAGTGGGTACAACAGGAGGAATCTACAGCCAACTTACCTCCTGATTGATCAACGTTTGACTGCCATGCTCGGAGAGGTCAAAGAGCGAGGCCTGCACTGCCATTTCTAGGATGCGCAAACGTAGCGAAAGATGCGAGGTGATCAGCTCATTGTTCAGCGCCAACAGATTGATGCAGCCCAGCACTTGACCACGCTCCTGCCAGCAGTGTGGATGATCGTTGCCAATGCCGCGCCAGAACACATTGAACAACGTATTGGAAACCAGATAAACCAGTTGCTCCTCGGTATCCACATCGCCATCGGCCACAAAGTCAAAGGCTGTGGTGCTCTGTAGGGGAAAGGGGGTATTAAAGACGGAACTGAAAGTGGAGAAAGATGTCTATCTACCTCCATTGAATCGCTCTTCTTGGCTGGTCCATGGGGTGACTGTGTGGAGCTGTCGGAGCTCAGCGACTCATCGCGTTGTAGTGAAGCAGAGGGCGCAGTGTCGGTCTCCGTGGAGCTGCCCAACGTTAGGGATTCAAAGGTGTCCTGTATATCGTGTGTGGTCTGCCGCAGCACAGAGAAGACGCTGTTCACGTTCTCTACCACAGCGCCGGAGACTGACTCAGCCAGTTCTATAGGGGAGAGAGAAAGTGGGGGATGAGTATCAATTAGGATTATCTGTGCTCCACACTTACCCTTAATCTCGCTCTCAATGACGGTGGCAGCTTCGGTAACGCTTGCCTGAATCTCATTAAGTATTAGTCCGCTATCGCTTTGCTCCTCCTGCGACTGTGCCTGCTGCTGTTGCAGCTGAGCGAGACCGATCTCCTGATCGGAGAATGTAATGAGATCTGCCTGCGCCAGAAAGCTAGAGTTATCCTCGAGCAGCACATCCATATTGATGCCAAAACTACGACGTCTCTCCTCATCTGGTGGCAAACTCGTAATCGGTTTGCGTATAAGCAACCTCGCTATGGATTCCTGCCAGCCTGTCTGCTTGGCAATGGCCTGCGTGGAGTTCTGCTTCACGAATGTGGTCTGCAGCAAACGCTTGGCTATCTCCAGTTTCACTTGCAGATCTGAACTGCTCACATGATACACCAGAAATATGAGACCTCCATAATCAGGCTGTGCGCCCAGCATCTCATCCACCAGATGGAATAATATAGTCGAACTGAGCGACAACGGCGTGATGAACGAGAAGAAGCCCGGGAACATGCTTTGCTCGCTGCTGGGATCATACAGGCGCAGCACCTGCTTATACTTCTGATGCACACGCGAGGTGGCCAGCAAGCCGCTGATGAGCTGGAAAAGGAGTAGGATTAGTTACTGATTGGAAGAGTATCCTGGCTATACTCACCCTTACAGCCGCCTCCTGCACCTCATTGCTATAGCTCTTGTCCACAAAGAAGTTGTAAATGAGATTGGCGGCTTGTGGCTCGTGCAGCAGCAACACCATCTGATCCTTGCAGTTCTTGCCACGCACATAGTATGTCATCATTTCGAGAAACTCAACTAGCACCAGCTCCTGTCGCACCGAAGCCAGAAACGCAATCATTGCATTGACCTCCTTGATATTCACATCCTTTTGCAGATAGAAACGCACAATCCCGAAGAGCGTGGCACGAATTGTACGTGCATCATCGCTGCATATATTATCCGGCGTGCTGTAGTATTGACGCAGTACATCCAGTATGAACTGAACGCCATAACGTCGTCGAAAGTATTTGCGATCGTTCTTGATCATCGCACTAAGGTATTGAGCATGTCCCAGTGTGATTTGGAACTGCAACCGCGACCAGATGGCAAAATTGAATACGATGTGTGCGTAGAGCGCCTCAAGCAGCTGTGAATCTCCTGCGCTGGCTGTGGTTGTTGTCGCGGATTTGTGCGCCTGCAGCGATTCCATTAGCAAATGTGTGGCCATCAAGGCGTTGACATCGAACAGCGCGGTGGGACAACGTTGCAGCATGGTGCCAATGATGGCCAAGGTTTCACAAGTCAGAAGCTGCTGCTGGTTGTTCTCGTGCTCGTGGGTTAGATAGCGCAGCAGACAGAGTAAACTGGCCAGCGGATGTTGTATCATCTTCCATTCTGTATATGAATTGGATGAAAGCATTTCCCAATCGGTGAACTCATCCCCTGTGGGTGTCTTCAGAGACGCAGCCAAAGATTCATCACTTGCACTGCCAATGGAGATGTCAGCATTCTGTTCCTTGACCAATCTATGCAGCATAGGCAGCACCGCATTGACACCGCCTACGCTGTTAATAGTATCCTGTATTTTTGTGGTCTTGCAATGCTGTGCGCTGATCCTGCCCGGATACCTGCCGCCTGGTATCAGATCCTGACAGGTGCCATGCCAAACCGCTCCCGGTGCATAACAGAATACAAAGCGTGAGTTGAGCTCGAGCAAATCATTATCCTGCGAGAAGATCGAACTGAAATTCATGCCAGCATCGAAGATGGTCTTCAAACTGGTCGTTGGATCAGCTAGCAGCACGCCGCCAAGATGTCCCTGCAGGCAAACAGGCTCACCAAACACCGTGTCCTGCATGCCAATTGGAAAGTTCTTCACATTCGGATCGAAGGCTGTCTGCGTGCGCAGCGGCAGCGTGAAGTAGTTGGATACCTGAAAGGATTAAACAAAGCATTAGTAAGAAGCAATAGAAATCAACTAGGTCGACTTACATTTGCGGACAGCGTGCGCTCTAGCAGACTGGGCAACATGCCCTTGTAGACAGGTCCGCTTTCCTGCGACGATGAGCGCGGCAGAACGCCACCTTTGGTGGCTTCACTCTGCTTGGGTGCAGGCGCCACAACGGCACCAATGGCGCATGCTGTGAAGGGTTCATTGATGGCCTGCACCTTGAGTGTGGCGCTCAGTTTCTGTACAAAGTCAACGTAGATATTGATTTGACTGTAGGAGAAGGGACGCTTCGGTGGCGTTATGGCCACTGTGAGATAATGCCACTGTCCATCCAGCAGCGTTTTGGTAGCTGTCGCAGAGGTTAGGAACTCGCGTCGTGTCAGTGCAGCTACCACCACATTTCCATTGGGTTGTACAAAGATCTCGAATCCGCAGCCGCTTGCTGTCTGCAGCGTGAGCAACATGCGCCGCTGACTCGACTGTGTTGCATCCTGCGCATTGAAGCGCACGAGCATGTGGAATATGAAGCCATATGAGCCGGAAAGTGTCCAGTTCTTGATATCGGGCACCGTAATGCCATCCTTTGGCTGTTCAATGGCAAAATACTGTGCACAGCAATTGTTGCCACGCAAACTTTGCAGCGCAATTACAACCAGCGTCTGAAAAGGGGATGGAGATTAGCTAGCTGATCTTGATATCGGGCATAAGTTGACTCACCTGCTGCAGCTGCTTGTGTTGCAAAAACTGCGGGCCTTGACGCAGTAGCGCAAATATACACTTCAATTCTGCCGGCACAATGCTTAGCTTACTCAGCTCTTCAATTAATTTAATAAGATTCTGTGCACAGTTCTCGCCAAGTGATTCACCACGTAGCAGGCAACCGCAGACCGCCTTGACAACGCGACTGCTGCAGGCCACAGTTTTACTGGGAAAGAGATCCTCTATAATTATGTGACTCCATCAGCTAAGATTCCCTGTCCACTTACGTGCCATAGTTATCGGTGCAGCCTTTGAGCAGCAACGCACTGACATGCAGTTGCTCGGGCTCCTGCAGATCGGGCAGCCATTCCAGCAGCTGCAGTATTACCTCCGGCAGCACCAGCAAATGCTGCTCTGCGTTGTAGCCCAAATTGAAGCACGAATTTAGCAAGGTAGTCGAAGGTGCTTCAAACTCAAACATGTTGCCAAAGAGCCGCTCAATGCGTCCGCCCTGACGCAACAGCTCGGCGCAACGTGGTGCATGATGCGTCAGTGCAGCCAGCGCATCCATTGTGCTGCTCAACGTGCTTGTGTGCGAAACGTGCCAGTGCTGTAAGGGAAGAGGGAAAAGATAAGTAACAGCACTAGCTAGGCTAAAGTCATTCCACCTCACCTTTATGCCCTGCGGCAGTCCAATCAGCAGCTCCAGCAGATTCGTCTCACCAATGGCTTCACTGATTGCCATCTGTCCGCTGCCGCGTGTGAGGAATAACTGTACAGCAGCCACGCTAGCCGAAAGCGCACCCATGTCGATGGCCATGTCGCTGTCGCTATCACTGGTAATGTCAAAGTTGGCATCGCCGCTGTCAAAGTGCGTTGTGCCCAGCAGTTTGCGCAGTGCATCACAATAGAGTTGAATTAATGTAACTAGGTCTATTTGGCGCTGTGAAAAGAACATCAAGAATTATTAAAGATCAGCTATAGCTATGCAATGATTACTCACTTCTTCAGGACTAGATTTTTGTAGTACGTTGATCATCAGCGCGTAGCAGTTCAGAGCCACACGGCGCAGGCTGCTCGCACTCTCCCATTGCTGAAGGATGCGCATGATGATGGACACCGTTGCCGGGCAAATGGCTCTCATGCCATTACGCTGCATTGGCAGAAATCACAATATTCATTTAGCACAATCACAGACAAGCACAAGTTATGTGGAAGACAGAGAGTAGATAGATAGAAGGCAGAGGCAAAAGCACTACTTAGTATGATAGCAGACAACGGGGACAGGTTGGAAGAATGAGAAAGCGTTTTTCTGTTTTTTTTTTTTACCACTCACCAAGTTATCACAGTTTAGAAGCTGATGCCCATCACCCGAGGCGGAAGTTTGAATTAGAGCGTTAGTATTTCTAATTGTTGAGTTCGAGTTAAGATTCTTCTGCAAATTTCGATTTTATACAGATATTTTAAATGAATGAATTTCGACAAGAACAGTTTAAGAATAAATGAAAACGAAATGAAACGAAGTGAAAGCAATGAGCAAGTGCTAAAGAGAGAAAGAGAACCGAGCGCAATCATTGTGGGAGTTATAAACGGCAATTAATGTACAATCAAAGTATGGAAAAAATATCACAGGAAGTCAATTAGCAATAAAGGAAAATTCACAACAGTTAAATTATGTATAAAAGAGATCCACCAGAAGACTTGGGTACCTGAGAGCCGCAGATAACTGCACCGAGCACATGCAACAGGCTCTCGCCCAAGTCGGAGAACCTGAGCAGCTCTTCGTTTTGAAAACAATCTGCAAGATAGAAAAAGAATAATGAGCACCAATTAGCGTGTTGCTACTCCAACAGCTACTCACCATAGATAAAGGGCACGATTTCCACATGTACCGCATGCGGTTTGTAGGGCAGCCGTGTGTAGTCCGCCAATTGGCCACGTAGAAAGCTGCGCCATGTAAGATAAGGATCATACATGACCTCAAGGAATGAAGAAAAGCTACGGAATAGGTGAGTCATTGCCGCAGAGGCGCGTCGCTGTTCCATTTGCTGTAAGAAATTATCTATTATCATTTCATTCTCTTTGTATCTGTGCGCTTGCACCTGCTACGTACCTGCGTAAATAGCTTGGATAGTATGGCGATTAGATTGGGCTTGTACTCATACTTGATGATGGCCAGAATATTGTCAAAATGGCGACAGACAATCACCAGACAGTCAATTAATATGGCCACCTGTTCGATGCCCTCCACTGTGAGTGTATCCGTTTCACAGGCATCGCGTGCCACAATGATAAACTTGCCAATGGCGGGCAACAGTTCATCAGGCAGTCGACCCAAATGGGGACCATTATCCGGTTGCACTTCATGCCAAAGAGGACAATCTTCTGATTGAAAGTCCAATTGGAGTTGACTGCGCCAAATGTCCACAAAGCGTGCCACAAACTCGCGAAAGTAAGTCTCGTCATTCTGCAAGGCACAGATAGCACAAAAAGGGGAGGAGCATGTTGAGCCTGCTTTTGATTATATAACCCTAAGGCAATAGGCTTGGCAATGGGCCGCATTTGCGGCTGCTGTGCTGCGAGACAAGTTGTCTAAAGTGCTAGGGAACTCTGGGGGCCGTGCTAGAAATTGTTATCGCTCGCTGTAGGCGGTGATTAATGCGAAAAACACGTCACCGCTTCACGTTCCCGCAGCGAGGGGAAGCTGCCCACAAATAGCCGCATGCCCTAGCCCGCATTGCCAAACCTGCCCGAAGCTTACCTTTGTTGTGTACTGCACCCACAGATTATAGATATCCTTTTTGTTCTCCATTTTGAGGGTCTCTCAGCTTTGCGACTGCATTGGTTAAATTTTTCACTCTTAGCGGCCGCAAAGTATTTGTTTACAAGCCTCAAGCAGCAGCAAAAGCAGCAACAACAACAACTCGCAATGTTGTCGATAACATCTACAGCGAAGAAAAATCGAATAGGCTGCTTGAGCGCGACAGCAATAGATGCACTATTTGAATATTATTTGCATAAATTAAAACTTAAACAAGCGCACAGTGGTTAAAAACTCTTTTACAAAATAAAAACATTTGTCAATAGTAAAATTTTTTCCATCTCTTCGGTGTGTACGCGCAGCCACAGCCACAGCAGCTGATAAGCACAGCTGTGTGGCGTTGCCACCTGCTGGGTCGATTGTAATCGTCGTTAGCGCTGCGTTATCGTTTAAGCCCGCGACAAGTGTTGCAAAACGTGGCGCGTGAATTCAAATTGTAAGTTAAGTGTTTGAAATGAGTAAATGCGTTGGTATTTTTTTGTAGGCTGCTAAATGCGTATTTTTATTTCGAGATTTTGTTTCGCTTTTGTTTCAATTCTAGTAGCATTTGTTTGTCGTTTTGTTTTACATGATATTAGCTAGTAGTTGCGCTTGTTTTCTTTTTGTCGTTCTTGGTTGTTTGTATTCTTTTGTTGGTGTTGTATGCATGCAAGTATCGTTTTGTTAAAACCAAACTATGTGTATATCTTTTTTTGCTTGCTGCATATCATTGATAGATTATTCGCAATAGGTGCAATTACCGATGCGTATGCCTAGGCAACAAGTTCGAAAGTATTCGCATCGTTATTGAAATATTACGAGTAGTCCTCATTTTGCTTTGCTTTGCTTTTGAGTTTCATTCAAGAATTTTTTGTGTGTTTTTTTTTTTGATTTCTTTTCTTTTGTTTTGTTTAATATAAAAAAGGAAACATTATATTTAAGTCTAAATTATTATGATTTTAATGCATAATTATTTTGTAAGAATTAATTGAATAGCTTGAACCATTTTGTAGTACCTAGAAGTTATCATTATCATCGTATAATAATCTTAATAAAATTAATATGTAGAAGAAAAATCTTATGCCTCTGGTTTCCGTTAGTTAAAGCTGTGAGTTTTTATCCGCATTAATTAGAAGGATAATAACAATTGTTATTATTATTATTTTTAATAATTATTATTACATATTCTTCTGATTTCAAATATCGTTTTCAAATATACTTAGGCTCCGTTACGTCAATACCGTTATCCGCATTGTACAGTTACGTTTACGTTATACTTTAATTTAGTTGTAATTAAATAAATTAATGCTGCTTAATTTTTGCTTGTTTCACACACTTTTCGAGGCAAACAGATGTAGCACTTTATTCGGCATTACAATATCTAAAAATCTTCAGCGCTCCAATTTATCGATTTGTGTAAATAAGTTTTGCGCGTGTTTGTTTGTTCGTTTTTTAAATTTATATATTTTTTTAAGTTTTTTTTTTATTCATTTTTTGCTTTGCGTTCTTTTTGCTTATATTTTGGTATTCCGAAGCGTACGAGACGACATCGATTGTTGCGAATAGAAAAATAATTCAAGTAAATATTTGTATATGTATGTGTATAAGTATTAGAATTTGCTTTAGGTATATAGTACGTAATTTTCTTTTCATCCTTCGTCTTTTCTTTTTCCTCCTCTTCACCTTCTGCTTGTTAAGTTGTTGTGGTTGCTGTTTCTGTTTCTGCTGTTATTGTATTTGTACCAATTAAAGTAACACTCTCTCTTCTCCCCTTCGTTCTCATTCCACCGGTACTCGCCCCTGACAGTGTCCTTGTGTGAAGCGGCTTGGCTGTGTCCCTATCGAATGGCATAACGTATGCACGTGTATATCGTATTATATCATATATCGTAATTTTGAATTGTGACTGACTGTCTTGGGTGTGTGTGTGTGTGTGTGAGTTAAGCTTATTCGAAAATACCTCTGATCTATCGTAAGGTTATGTGAGTGCTATTGTTCGAGTGATTAGCTACCTATACGTGTCTGTGTGTGTGTGTGTGTTAGTGTAGGTGTGTGTTAATTCATAAGGTAAATATATAATCTATAATAGTTTTAAATGTCTCTAACAGCTCTGAAGGTATTCAGGTTCGGTTCGCATTTGCATGCGTTGTTATCGATTGTTTTAGGTAGAAATACTTGGGTTTTTTCTTTTGCTCTTTGCTCCGTGTCTCATTCTCTCATCATCCATTCGACCATCTTGAACCCGTCTTAGGAGTCCAGCAATGGTTCATTTTCCGAATCGGAATCTAACATTCTCCAGACCATGCGCCTGACGTTTCAGACTGCCGCCGTCGGCCCAGGTGGAGTTGAGATACTCGTCGTCATCGTCTTGCTCAAGTTTCTGAAAGAATCCAAAAGAAGGGAAACCAGGGATGAGTTAGGAAAAGAGGTGGGGAAAGGTACTTAAACATAAATGTAGCTAGTGGAACCCTTGACGACCTAACCCAATGGGAAACTAAACAGCT
The DNA here is from genome assembly GCA_018904095.1 of Zaprionus ghesquierei. NCBI lineage: Eukaryota > Metazoa > Arthropoda > Insecta > Diptera > Drosophilidae > Zaprionus > Zaprionus ghesquierei. Next base: position 5,885,473 of record JAEIGP010000850.1, on the reverse strand, counting down.
GAGGTAAGCGTCGTCTTACCCTTGCACTGAGTTCGACGTCGACAGGACGCCGTTCTCCAGTGAATCCCTGGACAATTCGTCGGCCATTTGCACCTTCAGTTGATGCCCAAACGAATTGATTTCCGAATTGGGCGTCATCTGTGAGCCGACCGGCGATTGGGATATATAATGGCCGGGCGTGGTGATGGAACCACCTTGCGATATGCACGTGGTCATGCCTGGACCACCGTTGGGCAGCACACCCTCCAGGCAGCTGTCATTGGTCATCGAATCCATGTTCACTATCTGACTGCCTGCGGCATTGTCGGCCAACACTGCCCCATCGCTATCGTCCACGGCATCGATATCATCGATATCCATATCCTCGGCATTCTTATCCAGCGGCGCCGTCTCCTCATCCTCATTGTAGATCTTAAAGTAGGCGTACGTCAGATAGATCACTGAGATAATGAACGATGGAATGGGTATGGCCATCGAGTAGACCAGATTCAGTGTATTCTGCCAATAGTCCAGATCACTGATCACCAGACTGGGATCCACCTTGGAGTAATAGCAGGGAAACTTGATGCCAATCTTGGTGTAACGTTTCAGCCAAATGGTGCAGTTCAGCATGGGCGGATAACCACATCCTTTCACATTGGGAAACAGACGAGCGCCCACATAGAAATATGTCGAATTGAGACCCATGAGGCCCTCGTTTAGCTCCGAGATTTCATCGAAGGGCCGTCGCTCTCCATTGATCAGTGTGCCCGCTGGACTGATGTCTGAATCCTCAATAAGATAACCATTTGAGCCATCGGCATCACCAAAGTTCAGCTGCTCGAAGCGACCACCCGTGGCAAGGGAGCCGCCTCCGGCGCCCATATCGACATCCATGTCAATGGAGCTGGCATCCCCAGCGCCCAGATTATCATACTCGTAATCCCGCAACGCACGCTCGTAGCGATCCGTGCGCTTCACTGGCGGCAGTATACGCTCTGCCTCGCGCAGATTAATGTGATATTCCGTGAAATTAAACTCATCCGTAAAGTTATACAGATTCAGTCGATAATTAACCCGTATTTGGGTGCACGTATAAATGTCCTTGGTGCAGCCCTCACGGCACGACGACCACGAGCAGTTCTTGGCACCAAAGTAGATCTCCGTATCGTAGGTCTCGCACAGTGCTGGCACCTCCTCGAACTGCATAAAGATCGTGGTGAAGGCCGGCTCTATGACGAAGGGCACAAGGAACAGAAAGGCAAACATGCTGAACGTGCCCAGCAAAATGAAGAACGCAGTCGTATAGAAGAGTAACTTCTCCTTGCCGGTGCGCTTATCCTGCTCATCTCCCATTTTCGTGGAGTTTCTTCTTCTTTTTCAATTGGTCTCTATATATATAATGTATATTCCGGATTTAAATCAGTTCCGGCGCAAGGTCTGGCGGCAGAAACGCAGGCAGCAAAGTATTCCAAACGGGAGCGAGCGTTGTAGTGTAGGAGGGAGGCAGAGAGTGTGTACTGTCTAGTTGTATATAGTATATATATAATATATATATATGTAGATATATCTATTATGCCTTGTATATATTATTGTAATATGTATACGATTAATTTTATTGGGCGTCGGTGCACGAGTAGCTTTAATTAAGTGTTGAGAAATGATCTGCGGACTTAGCTTAGCTTAGTTTCAGTTTAAGCTATTAATCGATAACGATAATTATAAGCTACGATTACGATTTACGATTTACAACTACGGTGCAGTTATATCACAGGGAGAGTCGAGTTCGTTTCTCTTTTGCTTTTGCTTTTGTTTTCGCTTCAGTTGTTGTTGCTGTTGTTGTTGTTGTTGTTGCTGCACACCATGCGCCGTTATCTCTCACAGCAGCCGCAGCTGGTCAGCAGCAGCAGGAGCTCCATTCCTGCAGTTCGTGGCTTTCAGTTGGGTTGCCAGTCCCGCAATTAGTCTAAATATAACCCAGGGATGCGACATCAGAGCGGCCACATCACGCATTTCAGCGGGCTGCGGCAGCGCACATGCTCTACTCCACTCCAACTACTCAATTTTCGACAAATCCTGCACGGTTCCCGGCTCTGGCAGTGTGTGTGTGTCTGTCCGAGTGTGTGCGTCAACCTTTGCTAATTGCTTTATGTGTCCCAGCGGAGATGTTTCGTCAGCAGCGTCAGCGATGCAGTGGCGCCTCTGTCTCTTTGCTCTGCCTTAGCTTTGCTCTGCCTCTGCGCTCCGCTCTCTTGCCGCTCTTCCGCAGTTCTTCTTAGGCTTTGCTTGATTATTTTATGACTGCGGCAAAAGGCTGCGCATATGTGTGCGTGCGTGTGTGTGTGTGTGTGTGAGTACGTGTCACTGTGTCTGTCTGTCTGTGTGTGTGTGTGTGTGTGCGTGTGCGAGGCCTGCCAATGGCCAATTTTGAGTAACGGGCCTCCTTCTCACTCTTTGTTGTTGTAGCTGCTGCTGCTTTCTTGTTCTGCAGTTGTTGTTGTTGTCGCTGCAGCTACTTAGCTTGGTATTTAGTTCATTTGTTGTTGTTGGAGCAAAAAAAAAGCATTTAACAACATTTGCTGGACGGACAATTTTGTTTTTGTTTCGCTTTGCTTTGCTTTTCTTGTATTTTCTTTTCTGTTCTTTACACTTGATTCACTTATGCGCTGTGCTCTTTGGCTCTGCCACTTGTCCTTTTGCTCTGCTTCACACAGCTATTCGTGCCACCACGTGCAGGTTGAGGCCTGTACGTGCGAGCAAAAGAGAGAGGGAGAGCATGGATTGGGTGGGGGTGGGGGTGAAATGGGTTGTCAAAAATGCCGTTAGACGCGTTTAAGTTCATGTTAATGATTGTCAACTGCGCCAAGAATAGTTCTAGGTCTTGTTCTTGTTGTTGTTGCTGTTGCTGTTTGTTTTTCCACACTCTACATTTTACGTTTTTTTCTTCTTTATATTTATTTTTATATAACCTCGAGAATGTTCAACGCTTTTAATGCTGCTGCTTTGCTGGTTATTCTTGGCGCAACATGGGCGACCAAGTGGGGGCAGGACAGTGGGGTAATGAGCCCAGCAGGAGATGGGGGAATGGGGCGTAGGGTTGCCCCGGGCAGCGTTGTCGTGTCCCGGAGTATTACGAAACGGAAGCGACGGCGGCAGCAGCAGCTGCAGCCCGTGCTGGCGACAATGAGCTCACATGGGCCTCACGAGCGGCATGTTCAAAATAATAAAAACTCCTTCGGCGTAGAGTTGCCGCGGCGAAGCGAGGCGAAAGAGAGTGAGAGGTGGGAAAGAATGGGAGAAACAGCGTAAAACGCGGAGCCGCATGTAATTTTCAATTCATTTGGCACGCTGCTTACACACTCATTGCACACACACACACACACACACGCGCAGGCCGTGCACATGCAGGCAACAACACACACACACACACAGAGCACTCTTCCTCTCCCTTTGGCACCCAACGAAATTATGCGGCACGGAGCAGGGGAGCAAGGGAATAGGCGACTTGGCGACTCCTCGTGCTTTGCACGAAACGATTTTTCATTTGCTTTGTGATTCAATGTAGCCAACTGGCAATTGGAAACACAGTTAACGGAGAATAGAGCCAGAGGAGTGGGAAAAGAAAGGGGTATGGGAGGGGAAGCAGCAGCAAACACTTCAAATATGACTTTGTTTTTATAACATGCTCCCAATGACGTTCGCCTTGTTGTTGGTTAACAGCCACGCTCCCATGTGTCTCTCTTTCGCGCGAGTGTGTGTGTGTGTGTCCTGTGACGTAGAGTTGCGTGTTAGCCACACACACGCACACACATGGTCGCATGGTGTGCGTTCGTGAGTGTTTACTCAAGGTTCAGGTTACGATTACGCATTTTCAATCAGAGAAGACTCGCGCTATGCTTTTCTTTTGCTTCTCTTCGCACAAACAACAACCAAAACACTTTGCTAGCGTTGTTAAGCATTTTTAATGACCTGATTGCGCGTACGGGTCAAAAGTTCAAAATACAATAAATATATCCACATTTTGTCATTTTCGCAGTGGGAACCTCGACCACGACCGACAAAGAGGCGAGACGGCAAACTGCGACAACGACAGCGACAGCGACGGCGACGACAGCGACTGCGACTGCGACGCGGCGCGTTGAATTGCGAGCGAGCACACAACGAGCTGGCGACGCAGGCAACGCAGGCGACGCGACAACGACAACGTAGACGGCTGAACTCTTCACCGAAAGGACTGCCACTGGCGACGCTGCAGCTGAAGCAAGCTTGGCCAACGTGCGCGGTGAGAGCTTTCACTGCGCTACCGAACAGTGCGGCATATGCACTCGAGGCAACTGTTAGGAAAACTTCTCATATAAGTAAACATAAAATGATTTCAAGTTTTAATTTCTTTTAAGAAAACTTGAAAATATTTGGAATTTTATAATTAAATATTTTTGTTAAAAATATAAAAATCATTTTTCAATTTGCCTATGCCGCAATCAAAGAACCCGCCCAAATCAATGTACAGCTCATTACAAGCCGCTGTGAGTCAGTTGACGGAGCTTTCGCTCGCGCTCTCTCGCATTGTACCTGCCTGGTCAGAAAAGCTTGCGAGCTCTCAAGCTCTCAAGCTGCTCTCAGCAACAGTGAATGACGTAAAGGCAGCCTACGCATGCGTCCGCCCAGAGCAGCTGCTTGCCAACGCTCTCAGCGCGTCTAAGGTGCTGCTCTCTCCTTTGCGCGCTCTCTTACTGTGTGCTTCGGGCAGCAGCAGCAGCGGCGCAGCAAGCAGCAAGCAAGCTTGAGAACTGTCAGAATTGGCGTAAACAGCAGGAAAATGTGAGCCGCGAGCCGTGCACGTCACATATTCATCTGTTTGGAATTTTCTCGGTTCGCTCGCACGTCGTCGCGTCGCTGCTGTTCGCAATGTAAAAACGAGAAAAAGAAAAGGAAAAAATCGGGCGAAAAAAAGGAAGGAAATCGTGGTCGAAGAAGAAAATTGAATCAAATCAACGCTGCCTTATATGTAGAATAATTGCGAATCAATCGAAAATAGTTAACAATCTTCGTATCAATACAAAATAATTATCGAAACCCCAAGAAGTATCGACTTTGCGCTGCACTTTCTCACATTATGAAACAACGACTTGCCTGGCAAGTGTAACGATGCACGTACATACATACATGTGCGTGTGTATGTTCTGTGTGTGTGCGCGACAGTGTGCGTGCGTGACAGTGTGCGACAGCGAACGTAAATAAACCACTGAATATATTTCTCGCCCACAAAAATTGTTCATGTGAGTAGTGAAAAATATACATAGAAAAGAAAATGAAACGAAGTTCCCCCCGAAAAAGAACTTTCACTGCAATGACCTTCTTTGCGTACAAGAAAAGAGAATGAGAATCCATGTGCGGAAGGGGAAAGTGTTGCCTACTTATGAGCGCATTCTAAATTCCTAGCCCCAACCCTCGCCCCACATCGAACCCGCCTCAATCAACAATTCGTTCAATAGCGCACCCACGCCATTGATTATTCAATGGTTGAATGGGTGTAGTCGTCGTATATGATACCCGGAATCAAGAATCAACTGGGGAGAAAGTTGAACAATTCTAGGAATGTTCACTAAGAGCTTGTTAATTATTAAAGTTCGATAGTAGTAAGTGCGACATGGCGCAAAGTATCGCACTTCACTGAGCTACTCTTGGTTACGAAAATAGGTTAATTGGGAAAATATTTATGGGACAGTCAAGAAATTGTGTAGCACACATTTTGGGGCACTATGACAGCTGACTACGTCACGAGTAAATTGATTCGATTACGAAATTGGAAACAGGTTGGTAAGCAAAACAAGCCAATAAAAAATAAAGAAAGTAAAGAGAGCCCGACAGTGAAATACCCTACCTCCCCCTGTTGTAAAACACGTGTTAAATTACGCCAAGAAAGACTTCAAACATCTATTAAAGCTCTGTCAAAAATTAGGCGAAATGACATTCGATTTAAGTCTTAAGTGCTTTATTGTCAAGACTGAGCTTAAAAATATATATAGAAAACAGACTATTTAAAAATTGTTAAATATTTAATTTGTTAAATAATAATTTAGTATTAATAGTATAATATTAATATTAATTATTAACAACTCATGCCTCGCCATTTTGCATAATTAAATTAAATAAATAATTTATAATAATAATTAACAAAAGTAAACAAAACGCGCTTAGCTTAAATATGCCGCCTCAGTGCCAAACAAGTTGGCAGCCCCGTTTCATGCACGCCAGGGCTGCCGCAACGATAACCGCGCGCAATCGATAACGCAACGCAAAGCAGTGAGTGTCGCACGAAAAGCAAAACAAAGACAACAAGTGAAAAATAATTAAATCCACACGAAGCTATTACTAATTTGCGCCACGTAAACGCGACAATTGCACAAAATGGGAGCCGCTATATTGCCCATACTCTTCTTCACCGCCCTGTGGGCTGCCGTCGGCATTGGCGGGCCAATCATCACGCCAAGGGGGCCGCAACAGAAGCTGATTCAGTGCCTGCTCATGCTGACCGCCGCTTGCTGTTACCTCTTCTGGCTGTGCTGCTACATGGCGCAAATGAATCCGCTAATTGGACCACGACTCACGCGGAAGGCCATACAGATCATTGCCAGCAGTTGGAACGAAGAGCTGAAGCCCTAACAGAGAACGGCTGGACGGACGCACAATCAACACATGCCAAAATCTCGTATTAATCTCCACACCCCCTTCCCGCACATATGTTGGCTTTAATTTATGCCTGTGTTTTTTTAAATAACAATAGTGCAAATTGTTAACACTAGAAATAATAATTATATATTTGTACACTTGGTAATTATATACGCTATATATATATACATGTATTTTACCCGCTTCTGACGTCACGTTGTTAACGCCCACACCGACTTCGTCGACCCTGTCCCTGTGGCCTGCATAACAAGCGGGTTGCAGCGGGAGTGGAGCTTGCAGTGCACTTGCACCGAGGCTTAATCAATGAACGAATGAGAGCGACTAAGAGACAGAGAGAGAGTTAGGGCGGGGGAAAGGGGGGTCAGAGGTCGCAAAACATGCATGCGGAACTATTGATTTTGCCATACAAATGCGCGCGCATCGCTCTGATTTTTCGCCAAAAAACCGAAGTGCCTCGCATGAGGCAGAGGACGAGCCAACACACATTGTCGGCGGTCAGGGAGAAAGCCGAGCCGACGCCGCCGCCGCCGTCGCCGCTGCTGCTGCTGCTGCTGCACTCAGTCTATGTGGCAGCAGCAGCGCTGGCGGCAGCACGTCGATTCTTGCCACATACGAATCGAATTCACGCGCAGTGCGAAAACTGTGCGACGCCAGGAAGGCCAAAGCCAGCACGGGACACAGGACAGCTCGGAGCCAGCCTGAAGTCACACACAGTGTGAAAAATAGTATTAGTTGTTGTAGTGCCTGGCCTAGCACACGCCGCGCCCCGCTTTGCAGCGCTCGAGCAAAGCGAAAAACCAATAAAAATTGTTGTGAAATAATTGCAAAAAGAAAAAAAAAACACACAAAAAGAAACAAATCTTCTCGAGCTGCTGCAGCAGCTACGCCAGCGCTGCAGTGAAAACTTAACTAAAACTTTAAAATAAAAAATCAATAAGTTCAAGTCGAAACGCAGGTCGCAGGTCGCAGGCAAAGGGGTCGCAAAACGTGCGCACAGCCTAAAGGAAATTTGAATCCCCAGCGAAATCTCGCGATACGCACGAGAGTCAAAGTCAAGTTATATAACATAACAAGCCATAGCAGAGGCGACACTTTGCGCGTGGGCGGAACGAAGTGGGAGGCGGACCGACGGTCTAAGTCAATCGATATATGTTTGTAGCACTGACATGATGTACATGATGTTGATGATGACGACAATGTGCTGCTCCTAATTGGATTACACGCGACGGATTAGCATATAAAGCCAAGCCCAGAGCGTGTGAGTTAGCACTTCTCCCCCCCTTGCACAGAGGGATTACCCCCAAGAGGAAGAAGAACAGTTACAGCCAACATGGGCAAAAAGAAGGTGCCCAGCGAGGAGCTGATTGTGCCGCCACAGGACAATCGCATCTGTGGCACCATATGCATTTGCCAGATGACCCTAGTGCTTAGCTCCGTGGCACTGGTCTATCTCACGGTGGCCATCTACATGCCCTCGACACGTGCCTTCAAGAGCGGCATCGATCCCACGCCCGTCATGTGCACCACAACGCGTGCCGTGAACAAGGATAACTGTGAGTGGGGCAGTTGTGGCGAATGGTGTCTGAGTAAGACCTCCGGGGCCTGCATACAGATCTATGTGAATCTACGTAGCAATGGCACCAATCTAACCTTCCAGAATTGTACAAACTCAGCGAATAAGACTTGCTACGGCATAGATCAGGATCGTGCGGACAAGGCACGTTGCATCAACGATGAGTGCAAGAATCTGACGGGCACCTTCAACTGCACCGCCGGGCAATGCCTCAACATAACCGACGCCTTCGAATGCGTCTTCCACAATAGCGATGCTCCGGTTAAGTGCTCCGGTCGTCGGGGTAAAATCAATTGCATGGACATCAGTGGACTCTTCTCGTGCAGTCGCGGCACATGTCGCAAGATTCGCACACCCTACAATTGCGATCGTCGTTGTGTGGATATTCCAACCCGCAATAAGAATGTGGTGGTGCTCAGTGGCGACAAGGTTTACCTCTCACAATGTCAGAACGCCATCAATGCGGAAACCCTAGAGGAGGTGTGGAATGAATCGAGCGATAATGTGGCCATGACATCGTGTTACTTCATCAAGAACACCTCGGATCGTGTTGATGCGGTGGATTGCATTAATGGTTCCACACTGGAGCATAACATGCTCAGTGATCTGACCAATTTTACATATCTCAGTCACTTGCATGTCTCTGTAGCCACTCCAGTGCCGGAGATAGCGCCACCCGATGTGGATCTAACCATTTCGAATGAGTCTAAGCTGATGATTAATCTGGAGGGTTGCGTCAATACGCTGATGGATGAGTGCAAGGAGTTTCTGAAGGATTTCGGCCGAGATGGCAGCGATCATAATGCACGCGCCCGCTTCCCATGTTTCTATTCACCGTCCAAGAAGGAAATCGTTGTGGCCCGTTTCGATCTGGAGGTCACCTATCGCCAGTTTGTGTTCGCGTCGGTGGTGCCATCGGTATTGTTCGTGGTCTCCTGTTCGATACTATTGCTCTGCCAGCGTACCGTGTATGTGGGCGACGATGCCAAGATGCGTTTCAAGGGTTGCGTCGACACGGAGACCATACTCAATAAGAGCAATGTCGGTGCGCCCACCAACGGCGACATGGGCGGCGGTGGTGGTGGCGACGAAGTAATGGCCCTATGAGATCCGTCACGTAAGCTTACCGAACGAAACGAATCGAACTGTCTCTCTCAGACTAGGAAAGAATTGATCCCTCTTCGGGTTTGCGTTTGGGTAAATCTCTGTTATGCATCTCTGAACCAGCTAGAGTAGCTAACCCAGTTAGGAGCGTACCAAGCGAAGTGACCCCAAGCTCATAGTAGAGTTAGCAGTGCAGTTAACCCATTAGACCAACCCTCTTATTGAAACCCCTAGACCTTTTTTGGTTACCCCTCTGAGATGTTTTGTTTTTGTCGCTTTTTGTTGCAGGCATTCCTCTGCTCCAGGAAGACAGCCCGGTGCATCAGACTGGCGTCTTCGCATTGCAGTAATGGCCACTCGCAGCGGCGACTCTTTGTAATCCTTCCATCGAACTTCTAACAGGCGACCACACACACACCTACACACAGTCACACACCCACCCACCCACACATACTACCACAGTACACTGCGAACTCTGGGGAGAGGCTTGCAAGGACACTCCAAAAGCAAACAGAATTATTCTCGAAATCAAGAAGACAATATTAGTATAATTTGCATATATCTATCATATAAATATATATATATTTTTGGATAGCACGGCGAGAGAGAGAGAGAGAGAGAGAGAGAGAGAAAGAGATTTGAAGTATTTAGAGGGTAGAGCGTAGGCTAGTGCGGGCAATGGGTTTGTTATTTAATTAAGTTCCAAAACAAAGAAAGTTAATCAAAGAGAATACTTTAAATGCACACTCACACACCACGCACACCACCTAACACACACACACACCTCACACACACACACACCACACGGGAACTAGAAGCGGCCCTTTGGAGCAGCAATGGTCAATATGGTCGGTTCGGAGGGATGCGTGATCAAAAGAAACGATTGATAAACCAAGCTAAAGAGCAAGTTAACCTTTAAAACGTAAATTTAGATAAATACGAACAACCAAAAAGATAACGTAAACAAATTGCAAATTTTAAAAGAAAGCAAAACCCCAAAAAAAAAAGACAAAAAGACTTAGATTAATGATAAAAACATTTTCCATTTCGGCTAAACGAAAGCGAAGCAAGCAGAAGGAGAAGAGCAGTTAGGGGAAACCATCTTTAAACTAGGTTAAGTGGGAGAGAGAGAGAGAAGGAGAGAGCGCGAAGCATTCTCACTAAAGTTGTTTCTTGTTGTAGGCTTAGAGAGCAGCAAAGTTAGCGGTGTTCATTTTTAAGGCTTTTAGTGATAACAAAACAAAACAAAACAAAACAAAAACAGCAACACACACACACACCAAACACACATACATAACACACACTCTTTCACACCCACACACACGCAAACAAAAAACTGACAATGAAGAAGAGCTCCACGCTAACGACAACCACGTCGATGCCGACCAGCCCGACGTTGTCGACCCAGACGCTCTCCGCCAGCAAGATGAGCCTGAGCAGCAGCAACAGCAGCAAATCAGGAGGTCGTCCATCGTCCTGCCAATCGCATGGACCCGTACGACCTGGCAGCGGTTGCGTGGATGCCATCAAGGCGAAGCGCGAGGAGATCGAAGTGGATACCCTACTCGAGAAGGCAAAATTCTACACCTCCGTGTGCCTTGGTAAGTGAAGAGTCATCTGGGATATCCAAACCTCACTTAAACCTCTTTCAAACCTCCTAGGTACGACTGCCATACTGTCGGTGTTCACATTTCTGTTCCTGATACCCTTTGTCGTCGATCCCGCCATCTCAACGATCATTGCCGACTACGATCCGGTGCCGGTTACGTGCGTTGTCATTGATCACATCTATGCGGAGGGCATCAAGAACTGCAGCTGGAGCTCGTGTCGCGAGGGCTGCACCTCATCACTCACAAAGTAGGTTAGGGTTAGAGAAACCACTACCAAGTAACTCACTCTTGCTCTCTCCCTGACAGGTGCCATCAGTTGTTTGTCAACTACACGCGCATTCCCTTCCACGAATGGGAGCGCAATCCTCGAGACTTGGAGCGCGTCAATTGGGACGTCAGCTATACAAAGTTTCTGATTAACTCGGAGGGCTGCGGCTATCCCCCCACGACCAATTGCAGTGTCTTTGCCAGGCAATACGGGTAGGGCTAACCCTAGAGATATCCCTCCCTACCTATGCCTCTACTAATCCTACTTGATCTCTTTCCTAGCTTCTCGCACATCGGAGAGCCCTTCCCCTGCTACTACAGTCGCGCCTATCCGGAGGTCGTTATCGGTCGCTACTCGTGGGAGAACAATCTGTACCATCTGGTGCTTTCGCTGATCATACCCAATGTGCTCTTTGCCATCTCCATTGGGGTGCTCAGCTATTGGTACTGTCCATGCTGCGAGAAGGCGTGCAACAAGTCGTCGCGTGTCTATGCCGAAAAGTTTCCAACCAAGGAAGAGTGAGTTCTATTTATGACCAGATCTCTCCCTCGCTCGCTCTGCCTAGTTTTTATGTTTTCATCTATATTCCCCGTAATACCCCTCTGTATTGTAGTAACTCCCCAACACACACACACACACATAAACTATAACTAACCCATGTGCCTTGTATTGAGATTGTATCGCATATCGTAACTCCTAATGTAATGCCTAAATAATTTCCAAAAACAAAAAACCAAGTTATATCTATACTATATCATACTATATATACCTATGTATTGGCGCCTACTTAAGTTCTTCAAATTGATTGATTGTAAATCGTTTTAAGTTCAGTTTTAAGTTCGATCCACACAAACTTTTCATGCTTTCTTTTCGTTCTTCTTCTTCCTCTTCTTCTTCTTCTCTTGTTACAATTACTTTCAGGATCGTTAACTGCATGAAATGTAATACGGAAAAGTCCCTTTCTTTGAATGTATTTTGAAATAACGCAAGTGCCTGAATTATAATCCCCGATTTGATAAGATAGTTTACTACGTAACACAAGCCAGAGCGATGGAAATGAATATGAATAGTTATAATACTTAAGAAGCAGAAAGTACTATATATATGTATATGGCACAATTTACCATATTTTCTTCTTTGGCACCAAATTCACAACCCTTCACACTCCTCCAAGTAAAAAGTATTTCTCTCTTGTTACTCTGAAGTGTCCTTAGCCTACTCTCACGACACATTACGATCTCACGATCTCAGCTTAAAGCTGCCATATCGTTTAGTATACTACTATATATAGAGATAAAGCACATTTTCTGGGGTCCAACCACAAAACGACACCCCTTCAAGATGTCATTAAGACTTTTCTAACATTTTAATTGTAGCACAAAGTAAAAATCGTATAAGCATACTATATAAAGATAATGAATATTTATATATTTGATATTAACTCTAAATTTATATATATATACTTTCTGGTACAGTTCTCTGTGCCTTCTGCACCATTTCCATTTTTCTTATCGCTCAGTTTAATTTCTTACTCAAATATCGGATATTATATAGAGCATGAATCAAGTTCTTTCTAGTCGTTTCTAGCTTTATGTTTTTTGCATGTTTTACTTAACGATTCTTAGCTTTTAGAAACCCTAGCTAAGTGGCATGTTCCAACTTTAAACTAGCAAATTATATATCTACATATATGCTTACTCGATTAGTAAAGTTCAAGAACTTTTGTTCCGATTCCGATTTTATAGCAAACTTCTGTGTCACAGTGACGAAGATGATGAAATGGAATACTAGCAAACAAATTTAATAACTAGCAAATTAATACTGTAGTCTGTACCAATACACACACACACACACACACACTCGAACAGACATATAGCTTATAATATCTGCCATTACTATATAGGAACTTGTACTTAGCGCGGAGCATTGTAACAATTGAACAATTTTCTCTATATATACGATTTGTTAAATTTGCCATCATATTATTGTTATGCTACACTCACACACACACACAGAGAGACACTTACACATAGATAGACACACGCATATATACTATTTAGATATACTATAGTCTCATATTTGTATAGAACTTTTAGTTCGCGCTTGAAGAAAATACCAAAACTCGAATCGGTGCTCCGCAAAAATATATAAAAATTTCTCTCGATTTTCACACACAGACACAGTTACACCGACACACACACACAGAGACACACACACAAACTAACAGAGATGCTTGTTTTCAAAAAAAATTGTGATAGTAGTCATTAACAACAAAAAAATATTAAGTAATGGAATAATAAATTCGTAATCAAACAATTGTATACCTAGGGTCATACGAAGCCGACCCCCCTCGCAGCTGGGGTCGGCGTTTACATTTGGTCGTACACTTTTGAAAACTCCCTTTTCCCTTCCACAACATAAAGCATAGTAAGCAGAACCAAGAAAAATACCGACAAAAATACCGCAAATACCATATAAAATACACACACATTTCGAAAAATAGTTTTAAAACTCTTATGTAAAAATGAAACATTTAATGAATTAACAATATATATATATATACTTATAACAAGTACTATATACAAGCCGCTATATATATCCCTACATACATATATGTAGGGTGTATATATGCAACATATAGCTTAATAGCAGAACCGATATATAACGCACGTTGCTTATGAGAATTTTTTAAATCATACCAAAAAAAAAACCGACAAAAAACCGATAAACAATTTGAATGCAAAAATGATTAAAATTTTTTACTTAACGTGTCTTTATCAATAAACAAATTTAACAAGCTAACGGCCTAATTAATAAACAATTACACTCAAAAAAAAAAAAAAAAAAAAAAGAGAAAGAGAAAAGCAATTTCAAACTTGGTTTTATTTCAAAGGGAGAGAAAGCTTTCTCTCTCCTGCTCTCCCTTAGCTGCTCTCCCTTTCTACAGCGCAGGCGTTCTTTGTTTTGGGGTCAGTGGAAGAGAGAGAGAGAGAGAGGCGAGGGGCAGCTGCAGCTGAGACTTATCCCAGTTTCGCCCAACCCCCCCAAGGGTTTGTTTTGGCTGCCACTTTCGCTTGGGATACGAAAGTAAAAGTGCGCAACGAATCCTTTTGCCAGCCCTGGTTCCGCAGACAGTTTCCTGCTTCAATTCGGTCAGTTTCGTTTGGGCACGCATGGGAGACGGACGTCAGTTGCAGCCGAAAGTGCGTGCGAAAGAAAGAGAGAGAGAGCAAGAGAACAGAGGACGGGTAACAAACATAAAATTCATCTGTGCCAGAATTGGTAACGCGTCCCCAATCCTTGCCAGACTCGTGCATAATACACCAGCCATGAATGCGACACATGGCCAGGAATAGCAGGGAGCAGCAGGAACAGCGACAACAGTTGACACAGAAATAGAACAAACAAGGCGGGCGCACAAAGCAACCCCAAAAAAAAAAAACAGGCAGGCTACCCCACTCCATCCAACCCACCAATCACCTTGAAAACAGCGTAGGGTGACAGGGCATATATAAGGACACAGAGCTGGCACACAGGTTGCCAGCGGGAACGGGAGGCCAAATCAACAAGTCGTAAATCAGCGCACGCTTCGCCTACTCCTGCTTCGATCCTACATTCCTCCTCCTCCTCCTCTTCGTCAACATGGCTCGTCGTAAGGACAAGCCGCGCCTTATACCGGAGCAGGACAAGCGCATCTGTCGCGCCATCTGCCTGTGCCAGCTAACCATGGTGCTATCCTGCGTCTCCATAGTCTACCTCAGCGTAGCCATCTATTCACCATCGCTCAAGTGAGTAGAGCCTTCTCAGGCACTTCTTAGACCCCTTTCTAATTGCTTTCCCTCCTTCGCAGAGCCTTCAAGTCCGGCTTCGAACTGGATCCGGTCATGTGCCAGACCGTGGACCGACAGATGCCCAACAACTGCCCCTGGGCATCGTGTGGCGAGTGGTGCCTGACGCGCACCAGCGGTTTCTGTCCACAAATTCATTCCGTGGTGCGACGCAATGGAACCGATATACAGCTTAACAACTGCACCAAGGTTACCAACACCTCGTGCGCCATGGTAAGTTCACTCACTCCACTCCCAGCGTAGCTACGTCATCGTTGACCAAGTGACTCAGCCGCAATAACTAGTTCCTCTTCTGCTGTTTCTTTCTACCTCTTAATGAGGCGAAAAGCAAATGGCGCCAGAGAACTTTACGATCATTGGTTTGCCATTAGACGACAGTTCATCCTTTCTACTTCTACTCCACTCCCACAGATTGACCTGAGTCGTCTGAACAAGTTTAACTGCAACAATGGCACCGTCTGCAACAACATTCGCGGCGTCTTTAACTGCTCGAATGGTATGTGTAATCCTTGAAACTATCCTTACTGTTTGCTAACCCTGCCAATGCCTACCTTCCTAGGTCATTGCAAGAACATGTCCGAGTTCTTTTTGTGCCACCACAAACCCGATGGACCGACAATCAACTCAGCGAAGGACAACACCAAACTGAATGGTTTCTTTGAGTGTCATGGGGTGCACTGCACCAAGATCAAGCGACCCTTTAGCTGCGATCGCTACTGCTCGCGCATTACCACCTCCAACATCAATACGCTCATCATGCATGTGAGTAAACCCCACAAGAGTAGGGTAAACCCCAAAAGCTTAGGGATAACCCCACAAGAGCAGGGTAAACCCCACAACAGTGGGGTAAACCCCTCAAAGGAAAGGGTTACTCCCTTTGGGAAAGGATAAACCCATCACAAATCTCTTTTTATGCCTCCCTTAGGAAGACAACGTGATTGCAGCGGACTGTGAGAACGCGGTGGCCTTCAACGAGGCGCGCGGCAAGGAGCATGGCGTGCGCATTGAGCCCACTGAATTCTGGAAGGAAGACGATGGCAATCTGCTAACCAACTGTGCCACAGTTACACGCGAGTCCGACAATCGTATTACGTGAGTGAACCATCCAAGCCTTTCAATACTGTCTTCCTAATCCTCTTACTTATTCTCTTCTGCTAGCGCCACGGATTGCATAAACGGTACACTACTCGAACATGAAACGCTACCGGCGCCATACATGAACTTCACCCAGTTCTGGGCTATCTATGACAATAGCACGCGTTCCGTTGATCCAGAGCAAAAGTTTTTGCCCAACCAGGTGAATCTAACCATTTATCCGTGGAAGAAACTGTTTATCAATCTCGAGGGCTGTGTCAATACGCTGCGCGGCGAGTGCAAGGATTTTGTGGCACGCTATGGCAACGATGGTGACAACAACACGGCACAGTCACGCTACCAATGCTACTGGAACAAGGTGAGGCGGGAGGGGGTTGGACTGCGACGAATCGGATTTCAATTTGCATTACTTCCTTCTTGCAGGATGTAAATGTGGAATTTGTGGTTGCACGCTACGATCTGGATAAGGTCTATCGCGAGTTGCTCGTTTCGCTGATTGTGCCCATTGTGCTATTTGTGGTCTCCTCCATTTCGCTTTGCGTCATCACCAAATCGGTTAAGGTGGGCGACGATGCGAAGATGCGATGTGTTTGCGCCGGCGATGATTCCGACGATGATGTCTTTGGTGCTACTGGCACCAAGCACACAGAACATGCTGACGATACCGACGACGATGTGGTCGATTTGGAGCAACAATCGATAGCAGCAGGTGGATTGGATGCGACGTCACCGTTGCCGGCAGACTCACATGAAATGGTGGGCAGCACCAAGTCACTGATACCACTGAGTCCGACGAGCGGACAGGAACAACAGAATTTTGCCGAGGATCAGGAACAGGACGAGAAGGCAACCAAGTGTGATGTGCCCGAGAAGCCGCTGGTTATACTATAAGTACACCTTGTTACGCTACGCAATCTCTGTGGACCTGGGAACTGAATTTAATTTCTACTCAGCGCTATTTACCTACGCATTTATACGATGTTTACTATACAGTATATATACTTTATATAGTATATCATATATATAGAATTTAGAAAGAGACGCGCAACGACATCAACTGCATAACTAGTTCAACTTTAGCTTTTCCCTCTCTCTCTATTAATCTCTATCTAACTTTATCTTGGATGCTAAACGATATTTAAATTTATAGTGGATATAGTCAACGATCATGAGCTTTATTAGCCCCAACTAAAAGTGGGTTATGCGACCAGAAACAACATAAATAGTACTCTCTCTCTCATAAATAGACGATGAACTGGTTCAGTGGATGTGCCTTGGCAGAGACCAAGAGTTGCATTTAGATGAAGAATTTATTTATGGAAACCAAACTATAGAACCAACGATGATATCCACCGGAATACACCGAACGCTAATCTGCTGAACCAGAGGAGATCCCAAAAAGGGAACAAGCACCAACACTTTTTGGAATTATGCATTTACTTAGTATATACTAACAGATACGAAAAGAATACTAGAAAAATACCAGAAATGATCAAGAACTCCCCCACATATAAATAGGCATCCGACTTTGCCTTGATTTTCGATTTAGTAGCTATGCAATATACAAATAACTCACTTCTTATACTCGTATTAGTTTAGCTGATTTATGCAAATATATATAATTATATATACTCTATATACACATACGAAAACAACTCACGGTGAAAACGGGTCGTAAACACCAACAAGGCAAGCTTAACTTTCTACACTCTAGTATAAATATACTATATACTATACTATATATCAGATAAGAGCATATTTATATAGACCCAATAAAGTATTTGAAACTCTCCTAAGTCTTACCTTGAGCTCCTCCTGGCGACGATATTGGGCTGCCATCATCTGGCGACGTTGGGTCTCGGTGATAACCTGCTCACGGGCGGGAGGACCCTCGCCTAGCTGATTTAACTTGACCACGACCTGAAAGGGAACAGATATATATAAAGAAGGGGATACAAGAGATTTCTCTTCTACAGACTTTGGTCTTATCATTCTGCCCGAGATACTCGCTCATTTTCTTGCCAGGCAGCACCTGACGACCAGCAAACCACAGCTGCGCCTTCGATGGTTCAATGACCTCCTTGGAGGCCTGAGTACCGCTTAGGTCCTCGGTATTGGTGAACTCCATCTGTATGGTGTCGTGTGGCGGCAGCTTCATGGGATAAACAATGGTGACAGCGCCACGTAATATGTTAAGTGCCTCCTCGATAATCTTTAGATTCAACGTGGTCGAAGACTTGACGAGTTTCTACATAGGGAAAAGAACTATAGGTGTAGTACCCGCAGAGCTTCCACTGCAACCTCAAACTGACCTTATCAATCATTGCCTTGACATCGGCCATGGCATTCGTTAGCACTTTCTGCATGGCTTCATTCGGCTGATGACCATTGCGACGCGTCATCGGATCCTTGTTAAAGGTAAAGCCACCCATGGGCACACATTTATCGGCCCAGGTATCCTTCAGCTTGAGTTCCTCAATCTGATCGTCATTAAGACCTATCATATCGTGAGGCAACATGGTGCCATGTTCGGCCAACTCCTCAATCTCCATACAAAGACGCTGCACCTTTAGCCGCCCGTTGTAGACGGAGACAAGCTCACGTATAACGGTATCCGAATCAGCATTCACACTGGTCTCGTACAGAAAGAGACTATCATCGCCACGTTTCACTTGTAGTACAACCATTTTTACTAAAATATATTACGAGCTTTATGTACGAATCGCTTGAGCACTTTTTCGAGAATGTTTTCTTTTGTCAACGAATAAATTTGTTTTAAATTACTCGGTTGCTATGCGGCAGAAAATCTATCGTTTATCGTACTGTAAGTAGCAGCAGCAGCAGCGTTGCCACATATACGTGTAGGCATGGCAACGCCCGAGTAGTTTGATCAATAAGCTTATGCCGCTCACGTATCGAACAATTGAAATGATCGCTATCGCTAAGGTGTTGCCAGATAGTTGTGCCCTGCCGTTGGGGTATTCCAAAAAACGCTCAGCGAAAGTTATTGCACAATATCTTTTCATTCGTTTCAATTCAATTTAAATTTGTTTTCTAAATGTAACTAGGCATAATATACAATAAATAATTATACACTATCTTACAGTTAAAATACACCTGTATAGTTTTTAGTATAGTATATAGGAGGTAATAAAGTACAGTAGCCTACAAAAATATGATTTAATTGCATTCCCAATTATATGTACAAAGTTGCAGCTCTTAGTTGTCGTGATTGCCTAGCCTCTGGCCAATGTCCTCGGTATTTATGCATGGTTTTTGGAGGGAAACCGGAAAATAAGATCCATAAGATAAAAGTCCACATGTGCGTAACGGTTAACTAGACGTTGCGGTTGCTTTTGCGATTGCGTTTACGTTGTTTAAGCAGCTTGCTTTCTAACGCTGGCGCAACGCTCTAATTTCGTGCTTAATGCCCCACAGTATGTGGCAGTACAGTACTTGGCTATCTGAGCACGCGACGGAAGTTTTCCATCTCCAATATACTGGTAGATAACCTGAAAGATGAGTCAGTGGTTTAAGTATATTGTATAGATACTTAAAGCTATCATGTCAACTCACCTGCCAAAGGCATTGAAAAGCGCCACAATTTCTGTGCGGGATAACCTAAAGATGGGATCAGCCTCAATGTGCGGCTTATCCCACAGACCGCTCTCAGTGGCCAAATTGAGCTTCTCAGAGTAGAGTATCTTCAGTGCGGTGCCCAGACCTTGTGTCTGTAATTTACCCCACAATTTACACTTGTCACAACCCACACAATCCATAATTCTTGAAATGTTGCGGAACTTTTCCTTGTAATCGTGCTTGAACTTAATGGACGCAATGCCGTTGCTGAAGAGTGCGTTCTCATTGAAGTGCGACTGGAAGGATCTGCAAGGGAAAGTTAAATAGATTAGAGAAGAGTTTGACTCGAACTTTTCCGCACTACTACTTACTCTATGACCGTTAACAAGTCGTTAATGGCCAGCTTAACCTCCTCATCCTCCTCGGCAATGCCCGTGTAGTAGTCCTCGCGACGCAAATAGGGAGCCGCCTTAGCCAGCGCGCGTAGCTCGACGAGATAAATGAAGTAGAGATTGCGCAGCCAGTGGGGTCCTTCGCCATTTGTGGTTTCCGGACTGAAACGCTGTTTAAACTCCTTCACATTGGGACCCCAAATACCTTGGGGATCAAGGAAATCCTTTGATTCCGATAATAAATATTTAGAACACAAATGTATATTAATGCTCGAGTGTAGGCCAGAGATGATGCGATAGAAGGCGCGCTGCTCCAGGCACACATCCCGCAGTTCCATGTGTGGCATGTAGCTAGAGAATTTGTTGGCCGTTTCGTTGTTGCCACCGAAACAATTCTCCAAATAGATACTCTTCCAGATGCGATGCGCCGAATCGCCACGATAGCCGGTATAACGTTCGGGATTTAGCAGTAGATCAACATACTGCGCGCCCGCATCATGATCGTCAACAATACAAAAGTCCTCCTCGGCCTCGTCGTGTTTGGCCCACAATTCGAACTCCTTATGTGCCTGATCGCTAATGCTGGTGTCTAGGAAACCCAGAGCACTATCGAAATCCTCCACTTTCGAGCAGCCTTGCTCCAGCTGTGCCTCGCGTGAATACTGTAAAAAACGAGGAAGTCGGTTAAACTCGTTGAACTAGATCGATTAACAGCTGGATAAATAATTAATATCGCACGCTTATTATGCAAGATAAACAGCTGAAACGAACTGAAAACAAAATAACATTGTAAACTCGCTGCGTAAAAGGGGGGGCCGGTTGAATAAGCCACGTCAGTGCAGTGTGTCTCCATTGATCTTCGAGAAGATTGGCACACAAATTTGCCACATTGCAAACAGTACGCTGTCTTTGCCGCAACAACAACAACAACAAACTGTTCATTCACGAAATTTTAGATAGTGATTGAATTTACGGCACGAAGCTCCATTGAGCTTCTAGATAATAAATGAAATGATTTAACTGCACAGTACATGCTCGATAAGGTCGATGTGCTTATGGCATCAACAAGAGTTGTATAAGAATGTGTCAGCTAAGCACTCGCCTTGATGAAGTGTTTACTGCAGCTGCTCCGCTTTATCGAGCATGCACTGTAGCCGCACTTGGCGCTTGATAAGATGAATTTGGATGATAAAGGGGGGCGTACTCAAGTCTGATTGCCGCATGTCTGCTGCCTCACCTTGTACGACGCGGCCTTATCCCTCTGCTCGCCCTTCTCCTTGATGCCCTCTGGTATGGACTGTTCCTCACAGTTCTCCACCTGACAGAAGCGAATGGCGCAGCGACTGTCGTCGGGCCAGAAGGGACATTCTTGCTTGAGGTTCACCTTGTAGAATCGAAAGAAGTTCTTCACCAGCAAACTCTGCAGACGTGGATAGATCTTCATGTTGTTAAAATGATCCACCGTATCCACATCGCAGCTGCAATCGTTGATGGAACCCGCTAGCTGTTTTTGAGGGGCGTCATTAGTTTCCGTTGAAATTGCACCATTTTCACCTGCGCTTACTCACCTCGCAGAAACAGTTCTTATTTGTTTCCGCCTCATCGAGAGCGGCAAAGTAACCACCCGTCGGGTCTGTCCAATACAATAACACCATCAAGACCAGCGCCAATCCGCTTGCAGTAAGCAGATTTCGCCGAACTTTCCTTGGTTCCGTCATTGTGTTCGACGTGCGACGTGTGTGGGCGCGCGCGCGTCGTCTGTCTGTTTATGTGAAAGTGTGTGTGTGTGTGTGTGTGTGTGGATGAGTGTGCTAGTATGTACGAAGTATTGACGTCTTTAACGTCTGTTAACGCGCGGGGCACAACTAATTTCCACCGATATTCGTTAGTTAATTCATTAAACAGAGCCAGAGTCCAGGTATTTATGTACCGTATTGTTTGTTACCGACGCAGCTGATTTTGGACACGTACGTTGATATCGATAGATCTGCGAGCGAAAAGTATCGATGCTTCGATGCCATCGATGATGTATCAGAACTTGCGGGGATGCCACATCAGTTCAATTAAATAACAAACAATGCGTTACATTTAAATTACATATTTTGGAATTACAATTGCAAATTTAGCACCTCATTTTCTCGAATTGAACTATTTCAGATATTTCAAAACTGAAATAATTTCATCGCAGCATTACGTTGACAATCGTTCGCATGTCATACTGTGCACACTATGAAAATTGAGAAACCTACGTCATTTTGAGTAGTTCGAACGCTATAACTTGGGCAATAATCGTCCGATTTTGGTGAGGTTTGTCTTTTTGTTCATGTTGACTCTTGAATTGTTCTGCATTAAAATATTATCAATCTCAAACATTGAAATTTTTTCAAAATTTTCCATGCTACCCCCTTACAAAAATTTCAAATTTTTTTCAAAAAATTAAAATCTCAGTTTTTATGTTTAATCCATTAGAAATATCGAAATTAGTTAAAAAATTCAATCCAAAACAATTTCTGACTTGAAATGCGAAAAATATCGCTTATTTTCGCCATTTTTACATATTTTCCATGCTACCCCCTTACAAAAAAATCAAAAATTTTTCAAAACATAAAATTCCCATTATTTGCTCTAGATCAATTCAGCAGTTCATAAATAGTATAAAAATAAAAATAAAACTTGTCTTAGAGTGAAATTGCCAAAAATAACAAAGATATTTCTTATTTTAAAGGAATAATCATATTTCCTACAAATATGCTATATAATGTTCATTGTGCCCGCACATGAATTGACTTTTGTGTGTCTCTGATTTCCAAATAACGATAGCATTGAATTGTCTTTCAATCGATCGCTAAATGTATTAATATTGTTGTTGGTTTTCCCCTCTCGATGCTGTTAATTAATTACCTCAAATATTGATTTCGATTCCATTCTTCGCCCATCGACTGCATCTTTTGTTCCCATGACACGCAGACGCACAACCCTTTCAGCCCTCAGCATTTACATGATCCTCAATATGCAAATTGTGTGTGTGTGTAGGCCTGGCCAGAGCTTGAGCGTCCTGTCCCAGAATCAGATTAGAAACACCAGGGGGTGAATCGCTTATGATGCCTGACTGACTGTCGATGGGTTGTCAAGGGATAAGGGCAGGCCGGCATGATTAAGCATAAATCGCCTTCAATGGGTTATTATGCCCAAAGATTGAGAGAGCAACCACAAGAATGAAATTTGCCTATATATGTAATATTTAAATTGCCTTTAGTATCTGGATTTATGACACTATTAAATCATAGGCTTTCTTGAAATTTATTTTTATTTTTAAATACATTAAATATAAAAGATATATACTTCATATCCCTGGAACCTTGGAAAATGGAAGCCTTCAATATGTAAATTTTCTATTAATTTTTCAAAATTTAAAGCTAAGCTTAATTATTCTTTATCAGATCTTAAATTGGAACCCTTGGGATAAAAATAGTCTCCAGTCTTAACTTTAATCTGAAACTTTCCTTACTTATTTTGTATATTTCAAACTGATCCATGCACCTGTCGATCTTTACCAAAATTCAATATCTTTTTTTTTCTTGCTCCCTCATTTCATATGCCATCAGATCGCGCAGCCGAAGTTCTCACGCAAAAGTGAAAATACTGCAACGGGATGATCGAGCGGTACCCCCTTGTACCAAAAAAAAAAAAAGAGGAAAAATCGGCTGAAAAAACGCACACATAAGGCAAGGGTTTAATCAGTTTTTTTTAAATACGACGATTAATGTAGAAAAAACGCAGACACAAAACATGTGTGGCCAAAGGACGCACGAACAGGACCAGGAACAGGACCAGGGCGACCCTCGGCATTGTTTGAATTGAAAAGGAATCATCGCAATTTGCATACGCAAGAGGACAGAGAGAGAGGGAAGGAGAGAGACAGAGAGAGAGAGAGAGAGAGCACGCTGCAGAGATCCTGTTCCACCACCGCCTTATCTATTTGCCTTCGCCTTCGCCCAGGGGCCAAGTCTCTCTCGGGTTTCAGGTAGAAGACGTTGCTCACACGCACGCACAGAATGATAAATAAGTTTTTTTTTTCTCGATTTTTTATGAACTTTTTTCACTTTTTTTTACCACTTTCAATTTTTTTTTTTTTTTATTTCGCTGCGTGTTTTATTCAAATTTCTTGCGTTTCGTTTCGTGTGAAGTTTTGTCTGATGATGTTTGATGATGAGACGAGCTGACGTTGGGCAAGGATGCGTCTGCTGTCTGAGCCTGGGAACATCCGCGGCAACTCAAGGCGAAAGTTGTCCTTTTATAGACTAGACATTTGATTCGCTGGGGCGTCAGCTACTGCTATGTATGTCGGAGGTAATTAGCTGCGATCAGGAGCAAGCAAATTCAAGCGAAAATGTTCGAGAAACTTTCGGAAGATCCTCGGTAACTACATTTTGTTAAGATGAGTTGAACTTGAAATAGATACAAAATAGTCTAAAGGCTTTATAAGTAAAGATTAGCCAAAAATCTTTCAAAAACTTTGCTGTGATCTTAGAAAGCAGATAATTTGAATTCCCTTTCAAAATTTTCTAAGTTAAGTTAAGAAATAAGACGGAAATCCAAAAGGAACCCAACTTATTCTCTAAGTTTCTCTGCAGATTATGTTCACATTACATAATATTTCTGTTCTTCAATTTGGTATTAGCAAACGTAGCTCATTAGCCTGTGATCATAGCTTGCTAATTATGCTACTTAAGCTGTTAAGTTATGCAAATCGTAGCGCACTTGAGTTTCCCTGCGTATGCCAAACCACGTAACGCCTAGGCTTAGCTGCGCATATTTTTGGCAAATTTTCCCAGCCGCCCCATTCTGCAGGATCTATGCAAATTTCGCAAAGATCGCACGATCATAATTGCATTTTACAATGTTTGACAACAGTGAAACGTCAACAGCTTGTACAGAGGGTATTACCTAGCTCGGCAATCCTTCTCTCATCCTCCCCTCGCGTTTTCGCAAATTTGCATAGGTTGCACTCAAGATTTGCATAACTAAGCGCCGCTGCCTAGGGGTAACAGCGAAGCAACTGCTAATCCGCTAAGTGGGCACACTCCGCAGAGCAATTGCAGATGCATTACGCGGCGCTGCAGCGACAACAGCTGCGCTGTTTATGGCCGGCAGCAGCAACAGGTAGCAGAGCGAGAGAGAGGGAGAGAGAGCGCGAGAAGCAGGTGCTAAAGAGCAGCTATGCTCACTACGCGTGCTCTTTGGCTCTGCTGACTGTTCTCTTCTCTTCTGATCGCGTTTCTTCTTTTGCTCACTTTCTCCTTGGCTTGCCACTGGCCTTGGCTCTGGCCGAGAACCATCCGCGTTGGTCAGTTTGTTTCTGACTTTCGCAAGGTGCAGTCGCTGCCCGCTCTAAAAAAAACGGTTAGTGCAGAGGGGTTTATCTATGTGTGTGTGATATATATAAGTAACTGTGTGTGTGTGAGTGTATTAGTGTGGACTTTGCATATGCCTGGACAAATTGCCCCGCATTGCACTTTTGTCTCTCTGCTCCCCTTGCTGCTCCAGCTCCGCTCCTGTGCTACCACATCGACAGTTATGTCTGCTATCCGTTACCGTTAGCACAAATTCTGGAAAAGCCGCCGCAGAAGTCACTCAACTTGTTTCACACACGCACACGCATCCTCACACTCTCATCTCATCTCGTTCGGGAAGTGCTAAAAAAGAAAGAATTGACAAAAACAAAGAAAAAACAAAAACAAATCGACAAATAATTTGCAAGTTGTAGAAAGACCCCACCTAGCTAGATCAAGCTAGCTATAGCCCACATAGCCATACGCAGATACGAGACTTCGACCGTGTTTACCGTTATTATTAACCGTTCCGCTGTGTGTGTGTGTGCGTGTGTGAGTGTGAGTGTGTTTGTTTTTGGCCAAATGAAACGAAAGAAATTCTTCGCCTGCTTTGGCTACGGTGTGTGAAACTTTTGGGATCCAGAAGAACGCATAATTCGCATGCCAAG
This sequence comes from Zaprionus ghesquierei, assembly GCA_018904095.1. Taxonomy (NCBI): domain Eukaryota; kingdom Metazoa; phylum Arthropoda; class Insecta; order Diptera; family Drosophilidae; genus Zaprionus; species Zaprionus ghesquierei. Next base: position 5,859,331 of record JAEIGP010000850.1, on the reverse strand, counting down.
TAGAGTTGAGGCTGGAGGGAGGGAGGGGCGTGGCATGGTGACGAGTGGCCCGAAACGTGCCGACAGCGACGTCGCGCCTTATGCAGCTGACCCACTTAGCGAGTTTATTTCGTGCCGGACTTGGTATTCATGTTGGGTGTAGGCGGACGAGAAGGAGAACGAAGAGAGAGAGAGAGAGAGATAGGGAGAGAGAAGGAGAGACAGAGAGGAAGAGAAAAGAGAGAGAGAGAAGAGCAAGAGAGAAAAAGGAGAGAGAAGAGGAAGGGAGAGAGCGGGTTAGGTACGTCTACAGACAGACAGCTGACCCAAAATACGTTCTATGGGTTCTAACTTGGGAGCCAGCTAAGCGCGTGTGAGGAGCAGAGAGCGAGGGCGCTAGAGTGAGAAGAAACATGGGTATAGTGAGCTCTACTGTTTAGCTTTCTAGAGACCAAAGAATGAGGATTGTCACACGTCTACACGCCTGCGCTTAATGACACTTTTCAAATGGCCCTTTTTGAGAAATTTCCGGTTTCTTCTTAGCAAGAAGAAAGCGACGCACGTGAGTAACGTCAGTCCGGGTGAGGGGAGGGCGGAGCGGACTCACATAATTGTATCTCTTACAGTTTAGTTGAGCATGTTGTTTTTTCTTCTCCCTCCCAACCGTCTTCTCAAGCTTCATTCTTCTTCAACTGCACTTTCGCTCAAGATCTTTGACTGAGATTTCTTGCAAGGTTTCTGTTCGTTTTTCCTTTTTTTTTTTGGGGCCAACACTTGCGGTACTTTCTATTTCATTCATAAAGATTGTGTAGCATTTTAAACGTTGAATGTTAATTGGACAAGACCCGGTCAGGGGCAGGGAATTACCCTGCGGAGTACAGTGCGGGTTCGAGAAAAGGGAAGAAGGTTTTGTATGTGAAATTAAGCAGATATCAATTGAATGAATCAATAGAATTTCGAGTATTCCAAGTGTAACAATGGATTGAGTAACCTGCAGAGAAGTTTCTTTATTGCTAAGTGGGTATACCTAAATAATTGTAAGCTTAACGCTTGATAGCTTACCCTATAAACATAATAAAGACCCTATAAAACTGTCTGGAAAGAAGCAAAATGAATTCCCAACGGAACCCTAAGTACCTCAAGTGTTACTCAAGCTATAACCCTGGTTACACTTGTCTAGTACCCACTGTGCTCCATAATTTTGCGCAGACCCAAAAACCAGTTTGCCCAAGACCTTTTTGATGTTGTATGGCGTGAGACATTTCCATGCGACGGGCGCAACCTAAATACATTTATTAGGCTGGAATTCTCTAGTTTGAGGTAGAGGTTCTGCTGTGCCCATTTCAGTTACCCACACACACACACACATACGCACAGCTGGGTGTATGCCCCCAAATACGTATACGTAATATTGAAATGGGGAGACACATAAAACCGGGCAGCACCTGTCGCAGAACCAGTCGCAGCGTCCAGTTGAAAGAACTGGTTTCTGGAGAGGCTTTGGTAGGGGAGAGCAGGCAGAGGGAGTAGTGGAGCTTCCCGCGGGGGTCAAGAGCAGAACAAGTTGCTCGTCTTATCAGTGTGCAGCAAGTTGGCCAAGCATTTGAGCTCTTTCTAGGCCAATGATCTTAGCTTGTCTTGGCTTGCCATGGGTTGAGCGAAGATGGGTTACGTCACAGGGCAGCAAGAGGGAGAAGGAGAAAAGGGGTAGAGAGAGTATGAGAGAGAGAGATAGAGGTAGATGGAGTCGTAGCTCGAGAGCGCAGGTGACTCAGTCTTTGACTTTCACTTGGTTCTCTTGGTTCCAACCCAACAGATTCAACTTGCAACGCGATGAACACGTGAGCTGCGACACCTACAAAGAGCAACAACAACAACCACGAGCAGAAGTAAAAGAAGAAGAAGAAGCATAGAAGATAATACTGTATTCTCAAGATGAGATTCGTCTGCCTTCCGGGCTGCCTGCTACTGCTGGCGCTGCTCCTGGCGCCGGTAGAAGTGCGCTCCCAAGATGATTCACTGGCGGGCAGCTTTCTGTCAGGTATGTCAGGAAATCCCTCTAAAACTAAACTGATTACCAAATTCCCTGCTTCTCCTTCCACACAGGCCTCCTGGACACCATCACCAGCACTGCGGATGCCAAGGATTGCCCCGGCGTCTGTGTGCATACGCTGGCCACGTTGATTTGCTACGAGGTGCTCGACGATGTGCCCTGCCCCTCGCCCAGCATGAAGTGCTGCATAGAGAGCGCGCCAGGTAAGACAGAAAATGGGGGAATCCTCGCCAGCAACCAGCTAACTAACCCCTTCTCCTTTACCCTAGGTAAAAACGCCACAGCTGTGCGTGCACCACCCTCAACCACGCCTAAGATCACCAGCACCACCAGCGCCACCACAAGCAGCACCACCCAGCGTAGCACCACCCCCAGCACTACGCCCAGCACCACCAGCACAACGCGACGTAGTACCACCACTGCCAGTACCACAGTCAAGCCAAAACCCAAGCCGCAACCAAAGCGACCGGCAAGCAGCACCACCTCAGCACCTCCTAGTAGCACCACCAAGAAGGTGGCCACCACCAAGAAGGCAATCACAAGCAAACCCAAGGACAAGGAGGAAGCCGGCAAGGTGGAGGACGAGAATAGTGAGTAACCAAAGCATATCTCAAAGGTAACCCCTTTTGAGCACCACCACCCCCTAATCCCACAGAGAACTGCACAGGCGTCTGCGTGGCGGATCGCATTGCGGAATATTGCGAGGCCTACCTGACCAGCGGTGGCCTGTGCAAGGAGGGCACCAAATGCTGCGTCTCCCTGGACGAGTACTCCAATGGCAAGCTGCCCAAGGATATCTACATACCAGCGAGTAAGTGGAGCAGGTTAATCCTAGCCAGAACTGTCTTTACCCAAATTCCTATCTGCTCCCTTCCCACTAGAGCACATGAGCAACCTGAAGGGCAATCAGACGCTGGTCAAGTCAACAGCCAGCAAGACCAGCTCCAGTTCCAGCTCCACCACCAGCTCCACCACCAGCAGCAGCACCACTACCACCACGCCGGAGCCAGCACGCACCAAGACCAACAACAACAGTAACAGCAAACCCGCCAAGCCCCACAAGAAGCCAGCAACAACAACAACCACAACGGAAGCCGCTGCTGCTGAGGAGGAAGACGAAGAGGAAGAAGAGGAGGAGGAAGAAGAGGCGCCGGCACAGAACAACAACAACAAGAACAAGCTGAAATCGGGAGCAACTAATGCACAGGGTCAGGTGCTTAAGGAGTGTGAGGGCGAGTGCATGAACGGCATCTTTGCCATCTTCTGCGATGACATTGATTCCGATGCCTTCTGTCCCGGCGAGGGCAGCTGCTGTGTGACGGGCAGCGCCTCCGAGTCGGCACCAGCCTCCAAACCATCGCCCAGCAAGCCGGCCACCAAGATTGCCCAGAAACCTGCAGCGAAACCAGCGCGTCCAGCTTCACCACCACCACCAGCGTCGTCAAGTGGTGGCGGCGGAGGAGGAGGAGGAGACTTTCTCTCGCAGATCATCTCTTTCGCTGAGAACACACTCAGCTCACCATCGTCACCATCACCTCCGCCTCCACCACCACAGGTGTCACGCTGTCCTGGCTTCTGCCTGCTGAACATCATGGCCGCCTTCTGTGAGCGACCCTCCATACTGGTCTCCTCGCCCACCACCTGCTCCAAGGGCTCCGTGTGCTGTGATAATTCACGTGCTGGTGCACCCAAGCCAAAGCTGCCGCCACCCACACCGCCGCCAACACCACCGCCCACTGCACCACCCTATGTGCTGCCCAACACGCCCAGTCCTGATCCTCGCGAGGAATGTCCAGGCTCCTGCATTGTCAGCCTGCTCAGCTTTACCTGTTTCAGTGAGTACAACCTGGGAGACTTTGTTACCCCAGCTAATTCATTGTTTTCCCTGCTAATCTTCTCCAGAAAATGCCGAAATGACCGATCTGTTCCGCTGCAAGCGCTCCGGCCAGATCTGCTGTGCACCCAAGAGCAAGATACTGGAGAAGCAACAGTTCCAGACACGTAACGATACCTCCTACTTCAATTATCCACCCATGGGACCACCACCTCCATATGCACCACAACAGCCGCAGGGAGCACCCCCACCGCCGTACCCACCCACATCGTATATGTCCAATCAGTTGCCGCCGGCAGGAGCACAGGCACCGCCGCCACCACCACCAGCGCATTTGGCACCACATCCTAATCCCTATCAATCAGGATTGCCCAACTATGCGGATTACTATGGTCCTGCACCAGGTGGCGCCGGACCACCGCCGCCCACTGCGCCCACCACCACGACAAGCAGCTCCACAACGACCACCACACCACGTCCGCATGTCTACTCCAAGTACGTGTGCGGCGTCAAGGGAACACTACGCACAGGACGCTCTGCCGCGCTGAATTACGTCTCCTACGCCCGTGCCAAATACGGCGTGCAGCGCACAGCACGTCAACTAAGCAGCGCCTACTCGGGCATGGCCAATCCTGGTCAGTTCAATAAGTCCAACGAACGCCTCGTGCTCGGCTCAGCCATTGTGCCCATTCAGATACACAACGATAAGCTCGGGGATTTGCTGGACACCAGCGGCGTGGCGGGCAATCAGCTGCGCGCCTATCACGAGCAGTCACCTGAACCTAATCCCCTCGAGCAAGCACAGTCGGAGGTTGCCTATCCTGAATACTATCCCGTCTACACGCCGCCCAGCAACTATAGCAGCAGACGCAGGGCACGTGTGGTGGGCGGCGAGGATGGTGAGAATGGGGAATGGTGCTGGCAGGTGGCGCTAATCAACTCCTTGAATCAGTACCTATGCGGCGCCGCGCTCATCGGCACCCAATGGGTGCTCACCGCAGCGCATTGTGTGACCAAGTGAGTGGATATCCCAAGATCGCCCTTATAATCAGCCCTAATCCCCCTCTTCCTCTCCAGCATTGTGCGCTCTGGCGACGCTATCTATGTGCGCGTGGGTGACTACGATCTGACCAGGAAATATGGCAGTCCCGGCGCACAGACCTTGCGCGTGGCCACCACTTATATTCACCACAATCACAATAGTCAGACGCTGGACAACGACATTGCGCTGCTCAAGCTGCACGGACAGGCGGAGCTACGCGATGGCGTCTGTCTGGTGTGTCTGCCGGCGCGTGGAGTCAGTCATACAGCGGGCAAACGTTGCACTGTCACCGGCTATGGCTACATGGGCGAAGGTGAGTCTACATAGGGTTAATCCTTAATGGCAATAACTAATGCTTTCCCCCTCCTCCCTTAGCTGGTCCCATTCCTTTGCGCGTTCGCGAGGCAGAGATACCCATTGTCAGCGATACGGAGTGCATACGCAAGGTCAATGCGGTCACTGAGAAGATCTTCATTTTGCCCGCCTCTAGTTTCTGTGCCGGCGGCGAGGAGGGACACGATGCCTGTCAGGGTGACGGAGGCGGTCCTTTGGTCTGCCAAGATGATGGGTTCTTTGAGCTTGCCGGCCTAGTCTCATGGGGCTTTGGCTGCGGTCGCGTCGATGTGCCCGGTGTCTATGTGAAAGTCTCCTCCTTTATCGGCTGGATCAATCAGATAATTAGCGTGAATAACTTATAGTGGAGGAGTTCAAACTTAGACGGAGAAACCCCCCGCTTGTAGGCATATCCCAGAAGGGATAGCAGCCTACGATCTAGTGGGGGTTACAATGCGTGTACGTCCGACTCGCTATCGACTGTTAACCTAACCTAAAACACAAAAAAACAAAACAAAACCCAACCTAGTGTAATCTATTCATACTTAGCTATCACATCGACAAGAAAAACCCCATATCAAATCCTCTTTATAACTAAGGCAAAGTCTTTTAATCGTATTTCCCCCAAGCAGCAGCAGAACTATCGGTAATACTATCGTTTAAAAGATAAACTTCGGTAAAGTTTAAAATTTATGGAGAAATCTGAAGTAAAATATTAAATTTGGATTAGAGTTTTCACTTTCTTATGAAATAGAAAGAAATTTCTTAGCAAATATATCGAAATTTTAAGAGAATTTTATGCGATAGTTCTTCTAAATCACATACCTGATGCGATTCAGTAAGATAACTTAGAAGAAATATAAAAATTGATAGCCTTTTAGTCTGATTATCAGATATATTAAATTTCATCTTAGTATTATGCGATATTTTTCCCTCCATATATAGTTCTGTGGCTCTAATGTCCCCTACTCCCATTTCCCTCTCTTATATAATATTAATTTAAACCTATTGTAAACTGTTTTTGTATATACAAAAAAGAAAATACAAGAAAAACGTTCATCATCGTTTCACGAAAAAAAAAAACATCACGAAAATAATCAATTCGTAAAGGGGCAAAAAGGATAAAATATCTCTGAGCCGAAATAATTAGAATATCTTTTTATAATTTATGCGGAATTTTTAACGGAAAATAACGCGAAAAAAACGCAGATCAAAATGTCGCAAGGATGCGCAGAGCGAGCGCGAGAGAGCGGCAAATCTGGCCTGTCTTAGAGAGGCGGAGCACAATGTGCGCGCTCACTCACTCAATAAGACGTGCGCGCTGCTCTCTCAGCGCCTAAGAGAGTCGCGCAGTAGCAGCGGCCAAAGCAGCGCCGGCAGCAGCGACAGCAGCAGAAAAACTCACCCTCATTGGGCTGCCGTCGAGTGGAAACTGCAAGCGCCAATGCTTGCGTTCCTCTCGCCTCGCATCGGCTCTCCTTGCGTCTTCGTTTCGTCTTCGTCGCGTCGTCGTCGTCGTCGGCTGCGGCATCTTCGGCTGCATACCAATTGCTCTCGCTCGCTCAGCCAGCTTTTTTTTCGTCGTGCTCTTGTTGTTGTTGTTGTGGCTGCCGCTGCCTGGCTTTGCCTTTTTAACCCTTTGGCAGCCCGATGTGCTGCGTGATTTTATGTGCCTTGTTTTTCTCCTTCTGCTGCTGCTGCTGCTTCTTCTGCTGCTGCGCTAAGACGTTTCCCTTGGAAGGGTTCGCGCTGCGTTGCGACGGCGCAACGTGAACAGAAGTTCGTCTGGCCTCGAGCTGAGCGGATGGCAAAGAGATCCCACAGAATCTTGCGCGCCTCATCCCAAGTGTTTCCAAAAACGATTCTAACATTCAACTTAGTGCGTAGTGTAGTCTCGTGTTGTGTAGTGTAGTGTTTGCTTAGTGTCCCCCCCTTTCTCTCTCTCTCCCTCGTGCATGCAATACGTTTCGCGTGCCTGCTTCTTCTTTCCCCCACGTTGTGCACACACAACATGGAGGCCAATCCGTCGCCCAACACGCCGGCGGCAACAACAGTAACAACAACAACAACAGCAACACCAGTGGCTACGGTAGCCGCTGCACCCGCCACCTGCTCCTCATCCACGTCCATTGCCTCCAGCTCAACAGCCGCTTCGCCAGCTGCCGCCGCCGTCGTCGTCGCAGCCGCTGCCTTTGCCAAATGTCACAACGCTGCGGCGCCGATCACAGGAAGCGGAAGCCTTGCCTCCTCATCGTCGTCCAGCTGCTCGGCCGCTGCTCCATCGCTTGCCCAATCCCTGCCACAGCTGCTGAGCACCAGCGCGACCAGTGCCAGCATTGATTTCTGCAAACAGGAGGATGTCAACAATTTGTCGCTGGCCAGCGGCCCCTCGGAGGGACAACGTTCGCTCTCCGGTGCGCCGTCCGCCTCATCCAGCCCCATACTGTCGCCGCAGGGCAAGATCTTTGGACGCAATGCAAATGGAACAAGTAAGTGGAGATTTCTTAGATTACTTAAACAAGTTTTAATGAGTAAGTGAAGTTATAATTTAATATATCGATAGATATGCGATTTCATATGATAAATTATTATATTACTATTTCGGCGATTTCTATGTGAAAAGAAGAATATAATCAAAGTTGCAATAAGGCTTAAGTTGTCTTAGATATGGCGTTAGCTTCATGCCAAATTTGATGACTATAGCTTCTATAATAACAAAGATCGAGGCGTTTTTAACTATGAAGAGATTATCTAATAAACGATATAAGAAATTATGAAACAAACAGAACAGAAAAACTGAATAACTCAGAATGACGACTTATGACACTCAAGAACGAATACTAAACCTACCCGTCACAAGTTTAAACAGGGTATATGAGGGTTTTTGTTGCTATATCTTTCTGATTTTCACTAAATACAAATCGTTGAAACCCTTGAAGCTATTTTTATAGGTTATAATGAGCTTTTCGGGCTGCAGATAGACTAAAGGGCAGACGGAAAGGAATATATACTCTATATATGCTTTACAAGCAATACTACACGATATCGGGGTATTCTTATGATCGTATTTGGAATATATACTCTATATACTATTTGGCTTCCAAAGAGCTTCAAAAGTTTACCTAGGTGTAGCTCTGCTTGCTCCTCTTCTTTCTTCCTCTTGATCTTGATGTTCCACTCCTCTTCTTTATTTCCTCATTGTGTTTTTGCTCTCCTCATCCTTTATTCCTTTTCTCTGCATATGCTGCCCGCTGCATGCAAATTTTCCCGCGCTTTTTTTTCGAGCTTCTTCAAGCTCGCCACATGTTCCCCTGCCCAGGCCCATTGTTGTTATTGTGATTTCAATTGTTATTGTTGTTGCTGGCTGCGCGTAACGGCATTTCCTAACGGACCCTAGGCTTGTCTCAGCCTCAGCCAGTTTCCCGTTCCGGTTTGCCTAGGCAACACCCTAAGCAAGCTACTACAATGGCGCTCGTCCAATGAAAGACGCTGCCAGGGCGCAGATCTAACGGAACTGCCGTTAGACGCGTCTTGCGATAGGCTCAGCGTGCAGGGGTAAGAAGCAAAAAATGAGCACAAAAAACTACCCCAGACGAGAGGGTAGTCGTCGCCTTGCCGTCGCCTTGTCGCCAGCTTCATGGTTATGGGTAGGCAGCACCATTTCTGGCCAAGATCTAAGCGAGCCCGGGACCCATTGGCACGTACAGCGAGTTATTGCCAGCAATGGAATTTTGATCGACAAAGAATTTGGTCGTTCAAAAAGTCGCTTTTAATTTATCGTTGTATATATGAGAAATAGTTTCGTACAGGTAGGAGCGGGAGCAGGGAGGGAGCAGAGCAGGCGTCTACGGCGTCTGCGGCTGGGCAATGCCAACGACTTTGTCTGCAGCTTCGTCTGCTGTGGTTTTTCTTCTGCTGACCATAATCGAAGCGATCGCACGATTGACATCCCTCACACACACACACACACACAAGGGAGCTGGTCGCGGGCTGCTCTCCGGTCTTGGTATGTGGCGTCGAATGTCATTATTGCTTTGCCAAGTGCCAACTAAAAAGCAACTGCAGTTAATTTTTTTGCGCTGCCGCCGCTGCCGCCGGGCGCATAAAAACAACATATTTAGCAAATGACAACAACAACAACGGCAGGAGGAGCAGAAGAAGAAGAACCAGAGGGGGAGCCAACAACATAAGCAGGCACATTAACAGACTCGCCACAGCAGCAGCAAAAAGCGACCCGCAAATTAAATAAATAAAAAATCAACAAGCTCCGCACGAGGAGCTGCCGCCCGAGCTGGAGTCGCCCGAGCTGGAGTCGCCCGCAGTCGGTAGTGACAATCAGCGCGTTGCCCCACCTGGTCGCAGCTCTGGCCCAGCTCTGGAGCCTCTGCTCTCTCTGCCTCGAAGGCAGTTCCAGTTCCAGTTGCAGCCACGCCACGCCACGCCACGCCTCGACCTGCCCCGCCCCGCCCCGAGCATTATTTGTGTATTGAAATCACGTCTCATTTATTTATTGCTGCAAATGCTACTACAGCTCCCTCTTCCCCCCTCTTCTCTCTCCTCTCTCTTCGCTGCTCTGCTGCTGCCGACTTACGCAGCAGAGGCTGTGCATCTGCGTTAAATACTCCGCGTCGGGTAGGCAGCAAGTGGGCTACGCACATAGAAGAAGCGTGGCGTGAACAGGCACAGACAGACAGCATTAACCCTAGGTGGACCCCCTGAATGGAGCGAGTGTTAGATAATGTTTGAAGTATGAAGTCATATATGGCAAACATAATGAGATAATACTTCAAAAATAATTGAGAGGTTTGGAAGAGCATCTAGTATTTGTAGACTATCTATATTTATATCAATTCATTTAAATATGGCTTACATTTTTAAAAAATTTCTATTTCTTTAGTCTTTGAAGTTTAAAGGTTTAGCTTAGTAAAGGATATTTTCATAATAATTTTCAAAATTCTTTATGTTTTTATTACTTTTTTTGTAAAGAATCTTTTTCAATTAGTTTGTACAGATTATTACCTGATTTTAAATAATATTTTTGGGCTTTTCTAGGTTTTAATGTAAAGAAAACATTCTTTTTTTTTTAACAAAATTGTAAAATATTCAAAAATCTAAAATCTATAGGTTACGATTCTAAATATTTACTATATCAATATGTTTTTACCTTATTCTGAATCAATATTTTCGATTTAGTTAATTTTGAACTCTCATAGAAAGTTAAATTTCTTTAAAAGAACTCCAAAATGTTTGTAGATTCACATAATTTCATCCAATTTCATCTGCTCTGCAGCCTTTAATCGTTCTTGTACAGATTTATAGCCACACTATATACAACCATTCTGTACTCTACCATATTGTACTGCAGTTTTATAGCCAAACTCGGGCAATATGCGGTTGCCTTCTTCTTTCGCTGCTGCTCCTGGTAATTTGAGCAAATCGTGTCATAAATTGTGACAAGCATGCAGTAATGGGTTAATGATTGGCAGCAGCGCATCAAGTGACAACGAAGAACAGCGACAGCAACAACAACAACAACAACAACAACAACGACAGCATGCTATACGCTGCTGCTGCGTCTGCGACAAAAAAAAAACATGCAATGCGCCGTTTTTTGCGCGTTTGTCTCCTATCTCCCTCTCTCTCCCTCTCTCTCCCTACATCTTTCTCTCAGTCTTTTAGCTCGTTTTTCTATTAATTAAAGCGCGTAACTTGCCGATCGCTGTGATCTGTCCGCATGTCCGCACGTCTGTCCGTCTGTTTCGCTGTCCGTGTGTCTAAAATATTCTCACATAATTATTTACGATTTGACATAATCATCTGCAGACTAGCAAGCATCAGCCATGGAGCAGGCGATCGTATCATAAATCTCCGAAGAAGCAGGCAGAAGAAGAAGAAGCAGAAGAAGAGTGCAAGAAAAGCAGCCAAAAGGCTACGCAGTGCAGCTGACAATTGCTCAGCTCACACGCGGGAAAAACATTTACATTTTGTTTCGAAAACCCACAAAAAAAAAAAAATGATAAAAAATATGATTAGAAAAATCCAAAAAAAAAGCAAGCGAAAAGGATTAAAACGATGCGTCACGCATTTCTAACGAGTGGATGAGAACGAAAGGAAGAGCAGGAGAACGCAAACGAAAGCGAAAGGGTTGAACCGGCATGCAGATCAGCATATCTGCCTCTCTCTCTCTCTCCGTCTTTCTATCTCTCTTATAAGGGTCTGTCGCTTATGCAGATGAGCTGCTTGTCCCGTTTTTTTTTGCGCTTTTTCTGGTTTCCTTTCGTTTTTTTCTTTCGGCTTTTTTTTTGCTTGGCCCTCGAAAAGGTTCTGCGCAGGATCTACGTCGGGTCCGCAGACGTCCAGCCTGGAAAAAAAAACGCTGAATTTAATTAAATTTTTTCTTTCTGCTTGTGGGAAACATTGCGTGGAGGCTCTGGAAAAATTATACCAAGTTTTTTTTGTACAAAACTTTCAGGTTCTGCTTCTGAAACAGAAAATAAACCCGTATTTTATAGTTTTTTGCTGGTGAGAAACATTAGGAACTCCATAAACTCTATCGAGTCTATATATAAAGCACCGTTATTAGTGTAATTGGTTTCATGCATATATTTTTCGTACATAATTTCTATTATTTTTTCCAACATAGATCTTTCTATCTTCAAAACATTTTAGCGAGTTTCCCAGCTAAAACTTTGCTTCTTTTTCAGAAAAAATTCTTATTAATTTCAATTTTGATTTCTTATAAATTCTACCAATATTTCCGATTAGAAAATATATAAAAAATTCTATATAAACTCTAAGATCTATGTTCTTCTTATCCTCTTCCAGTGATCGCCACATCGCGACCGAGCAACGAGGCTGAGGTGCAACTGTACCGCGTGCTGCAGCGCGCCAGCCTGTTGGCCTACTACGACACGCTGCTGGAGATGGGCGGCGACGATGTGCAGCAGCTGTACGATGCCGGCGAGGAGGAGTTCCTCGAGATTATGGCCTTGGTGGGCATGGCCTCCAAGCCGTTGCATGTGCGCCGCCTGCAGAAGGCGCTGCACGAGTGGGCCAACAATCCCGCGCTCTTTCAGGGACACATGTTGCCGCAGCTGGGTAAGTTGCGAGCGGGAATCCTCTAGAGAAACGGAGGCTAATTCACTTCTTGCCCCCTTTCAGGTCTGTGCGAAACGCCCACAAAGCCTGCGCTGGTCTTCAATCCAGATGCCACGCCTGCACTGCCTGCGCGCAGTAAGTTCTCCTCCGCTGTCTCCAGCTTTCAGCCCTCGCATGTCCCTGTGGCGCCAACGCCGGCGCCAGCTGCGCAGCTGCTCTCACAGATTGCTGCAGCGCCTGTGCTGCTGCCCGCGCTGGCGCCAGGTCAGTCGCCTACGCCCTCTCCACACCTAGTGCTGCCTCCTACGCCCGCAGCGTCGGCGGTATCGGTATCGGCAACGGCATCGCTAGCTTCACCTGCACCCGCCGCCACCATGAGCACTGCCGCCCATCAGGTCTCCTCCAGTTCGCCGCAGCTGACGCCTGTGCTCACCGAGCTGCAGGTGCAACGCATTGCCGTGTGCGCTGCCAAGATTGCACGCCAGCTGCCACAGCGTGAGCCGCGGGCGCAGACCTCCAAGAAGCGCACCACACGCGAACTGGAGCAAGTGATTGCCATGGCGGAGCACGATCCGCGTCGCATGGATGAGATACGTAAGTATTCTGCCATCTATGGACGCTTCGATTGCAAGCGACGGCCGGAGAAGCCCCTAACGCTGCACGAGGTGTGCGTGAATGAGGCAGCGGCGCAACTGTGTCGCAATCCTCAGACCATTTGGTTGCTCACGCGACGGGATGAACTCTTTCCGCTGGCGCGGCAGATTGTCAAGGATGCCGGGTTCGGGCATTCGGCAAGCATTGCACGCTATGGCAATCTGTTGTCCCAGCTGCCGGCGCAGGCAGGAGGTGCACAAGGTGCTGGTGGTGGTGTTGCAGGAGCTACGTATGCAGCTGCTCCACAGCGCAGTGACGTGGACTGCGAGTCAAGCGATGCTGCGGCGGCGTTGCCTTCGAAGCGGCAGCGTCTCTCCTCCACGGAGGCAGCACAGCTGCCTATGGAACTGAATCGGGTAAGGAAGCTTACAGATTCCGTTGAGCAGTGAGCAACTGCATCCAACTGGGATGCGCTACTGGTGCAGTGCTTCCGCTTCCGCTTCAGCTACAGCTTTCGCTTTGCCGTGTGGGAAGAATTTTCGGGAAGAATTTTCTTGCCAAATCTAATCGATATATTGCTTTGCAGCTAACGGTAAACGAGTACCCACTAATCCCCACTAATCCTCCCACTCTGGAAGAGAAGTTCTTTTCAGAATATCTCAAACTGTTCAGGTGTTGTTGTACTATCTGAAATCTTTTTAGTCTGATCTGTGGATCAATTTTGACCTAGTCTATTTGCAGTATTCTTGTTAGCTAGTTTAAATCTGTTGCTATATCTGTAGAACTTTGATATATATAGATCAGTATCCTTAGTTAACTTTAAGTATTTACTATAATTTCTAACTAATTTGTTCTTATTACTTGGTTTTGCTATATTTATTGTTGCTACTGTTGATCTAAACAAGTTGGGAAAGTTTTCTATATCTTATTACTACATTGATCTTAACTTTTATTAAGTTTCTATACCTAACAAAGTCCTGATCTTCGGTCTTAACTAATATAAAGTATCTATAACCTAACAAAAAGTACAGACTTGCTTTGCCATTTGGTTCAATTGTTGATGCTAACTTATATAGTCCATACTCAACATATCCGAAACCTTATCTGTTGAAGCTAACCTAACCTCAAACGCTCTGTACGTTAAGTTTCTGTTATAATCCTTATACTTTCCATGTTGATTCTAATCTGAAACCTTTTCTATGTCATTTACATTTTCTTATATAGTCCATACTCAACATATCTGAAACCTTATCAGTATGTTAAAGCTAACCTAACCTCAAACCTTCTGTAGGTTAAGTTTCTGTTATATTCCTTATACTTTCCATGTTGATTCTAAACTGAAACCTTTTCTATATCATTTACATTTTCTTGTTTTATCTTAGTCATATGCCTAGCTTAGTTACCCGTTATATTTATATAGTTATCTGATCTTTATTTCTGCAATATTTTTTGTACCAAATAAAAAATAAACTTTTCACTTTTCGAGTATCAAAAAACCCCAAAAAAAAACCTGGTGTATTCCTTCTTGCTTTATGCTTAAATGCCAAGCTTTGCCTTACTTAGCCGTCTTTAATCTACAACAATCTCATTGCAAAATCTTGAAAATCCAATCCCAATAAACGCAAAGGAAGCTGTCGAGGATTCGCGCTACAATCTCTTTGCCATGTACCAAAAGTTTGCCAAGCCGCCATTTGATCTGACCGAAATAGCCAAGTTCTCGTGAGTATAGAGAGTATATGTCGTACTATATATACGCCCCAACTAAATTTAATCGGATTTATAAATATACTTTACATTTTCAGCTTGGCCAAAACGGCGGACTTTGAGGACAACGATTCGCGCTTCTCGTTCAGCAATTCCTCCAGCTCGCCGCCCATGCCAGTGAGTATGTGTTGGAGACTCGCAGCCTGGTCTAGCTCTGCCTCAGAGAACCGATCCTACTAAATCTTTCAATTCTTTCACAGGCCAATGGCTTAGAAAGTGAACGTTCACCCATGTCTTGCCCGGCAGAATCTTTGAATCTAACGGAAACTGTGGATCTAACTGCCTCCGGGGTGCAGGTCATCTCTGCCGCAGGGGAACATATCATTGCAGTGGCTAATCCCGCTCTGGCTATGAGTCCCACGCTCAATGAGGTGCTCAAACGGAACGCCGCCTCTCCGGAAGTCTAGAGAGATAAGGGAAGCATCCTTAGCCCCTAGAATCGCCCACCATTCGTAGTGCCAGACCTTAGTACTTAAATCAATTTCAGTGCAATCGAATTAATTTAATTCAATCTGTTAAAACTTAAGCAACTAATTAAATCAATCAATATCTAGCGCGTAAACCCTGTGATCTACTCTTGATTGTAATAAAAAATCATATTTCACTTACTATTTTTGTTTTATTACGATCCTAAGTGATCCAGAATCAGGGGATTCCCAAGAAAAAAGTTCCAAAACTGTTGAAATTATCATAGATTTAAAGTTCTCCCATTTCATTTGTTTTTCTTAACCTCCGCTCGCTTCGCAATCCACAATTGGCTGTAAAATATCGCAGATATCATATCCTATACGATCAATTGATTGACTTCTCTCGCTCTGAACAATATTGGCGAATTAACCCTCGATAAAGTGTCGGAACTGCTTAGGTTACAATGCACCAACAACAATTGCGGTCTCTAAGACCTCTCTCTATCTCTCCTCTGTTTCTCTTTCTTCCTCTCTCGCTCTTTGCCAATTGTGTTTATATTTGCGATTTGTGGGTTTTAGCTTGCCCTACCTCTTGCCCTTGTTACACCTCTTGACTGTTGATGTCTTCGCTCAGGGGTGACCCCTAAGTTGATCTTCCCTTTTGGCAGATTTTCGCAAAAGGCTGTCAATAGAGATATCTCTACGGGCTAATGATGATATTAACACCCTTGTCTCAGGCACTGTGGGTATTCGCAAATCGGATCACGTATGCAAATTATGAGTACGGAAATTTTGCGTATGCAAATTGCGTTTTTGAGATTATTGATAAATGATCGCTTGAGTTGGCAGAGATGAAGAAAGCGAAGGTAGGCAGATTGTAAGACTCGTGTTGTGATTCGAATTTAATTGAAAACAGGCCGGGGAAAGGGGAAATGATAGGGAGAAGGAATAACTTAAGGGTACCTGGAGATTTTGTGGCATCTGCCCGATTTGAATCACAAAGGGGAATCTGCTCCGATTCCGCCTACTACACGCGCCATGTGGTCGAGCAACAAAGCATACAATGGATTCGTCTTGGAGGGGAGCATGCTAAGGATGCCACTGAGATGGCGCCAAAGAGATAGATAGAAGACGCTCAAACCGCAATCCCTTGTGAGCTTCACGAAACAATTAGAATGCAGTTCGTGTCCAGAGCGAAAGAGAGCGGGAGCTAACCCTATCAACCCTTTGCCCGTTCACTGGTTTAGGGTTTTCGGTCTGTCTCTTGCATCATTACGAGCATGATTGATGAGGTTAGGTCCTTTCACTTCTTGCATTTGCATAGGTTGTCTGTGCGTGCATTTGCCACAGGGATTACGACGATGGGAACAAAGCCAGGGAGAGAAAGAGAATACTTAGAACAATGTCAATATTTGTGTATGCTTTTTATTCACTTTCAGTGGGGGGACTAGGCTACACGCTTGATCTTAACCCTAGATCAACGATAACTGCAGTTCAGGGCGTATCCTGCAACCGCTCCAGTATCCAATCCATGTGGTACTGCACGCTCGAATAGACGCCAGGCACATCGGGACGAGCACAGCCGACGCCGTAGCTAACCACACCAATGAGATAGAAACGCAATTGACTCTTGACACCCTCATCGTCGACGGTCATCAGAGGTCCACCGGAGTCTCCCTGGCACGTATCCTTACCGCCGGACAAGACCCCGGCACAGAGTACAGAATTGCCAAACTGTTCCTGGGTAAAGTAACGATTCATTTTGGCATAGCTGGCACGGCAGACATCGTTCTCCAAAACGGGTATCATTAGCTCTTGCAACACGGTAGCCGACTGTCCACCCTCCTGTGTCTTGCCCCAACCCACGACGAAGGGGAACGTGTTCACATACGACTTAGCACGCAAGCTGGGCGAATTTGGCATGCAGATGGGTGCGATCAACTCGGTGAACTCCACATTACGCTCCAGATAGACCACAGCGATGTCACCACGTCCAGTGCGTCCAAAGGTTTTCGGATCGTACGAGGGATGCGCCGCGTACTGGGGAGAGTAGAAGGTTTTAAATGCAGTTAGGATCTGATCCAACAGCAAATCCACTTACCTTGGCAACCGCTATATCAACATGCCTCGCCTCCGTATCTGTGCTTAGATCGTGCTCTCCCAGACGCACAAAAGTCAAGGGGCTGAGGAGGAGAGCGAAGATTAGCAAGAGCTTAGGATTTCCAAAGACTTCCTAGACTTACAAGCTGACAACAACACAATGTGCTGCGGTGACCACATGCCTGGCTGTGACCAGAGTGCCGCCACACTTGAAGGGAGACCCCGAAGCATCATCGTAGCCAAGCAGAGCAATCCAAGGCCAGGCGCCCTTCTTGGACACAGCGCCGCCAACGATCTTCTTGTTGGTGGCCAACGTATAGCCGCAACCCTCGGCGACAGTGGGCAAACGTCGTGGCACCTCCTCATTATTTACGGGCTTCACAGGCGGTGGCGTTGTAACCGACTGTCCTGTGGGACAGCAGACATTTTGACCCACTCGATTACAGATCAAATTGGAGGCCTGCACATATTTCACAAACTCCGGATCATTTTTGCGCACCAGCAGCTCACTAACAATGGGTTGACACTGCTTGATGTCTGTAGATGGGATGGATTAGTTAGGGAATCTCTGTGGACTGATACAAACTTACCCACACATTCGCCCAGCTTGCCAGGAGGTATGCGGCAACTGGGACCACGTGGCTCTACCAGCGGAGCCGATGTAACTGGCGCAGCTGTTGTTGTCGTCGTCGTCGTGGTTGTCTGCCTTGGTCTTTCCGTTGTGGACTGCAAGAAGGGATTCTGCGTGGGCACTGGACGTGGGCTTACAAAGGGTCCCTCTGTGGGGAAGAAGGGATTCGACGGTCGCTCTGTAACCGGATTATTAACTGGTCGAGTGCAGCAAACCTAGGCGGGGTGAAAGCTTAAAGCTTAGCAAAGCGATAGATAGGTATGAATGATTCCCCTCCCTTACCAATGGATCCCCGTTGATGCTGCGTGTGCCACAGCTACGCTGTAGGGCAAACACATAATTCTGTGCCGTACGTCGATCGGTTAGCTGAAAGACCTCTGCGGCCTGCGGGCAATAGGTAAGACCCACACAGCTGCCATAGTAGTTCTCGGGTGTGATGCAGTTCTGGCGAACTAGAAGCGTGAAGAAGTAGTGGAGGATTAGTGCAAAGAAAAGTGAAGAGGTTAGTTGCGGGTAGAGCTATGAAATACTTATAAGGTCTAGGAATAAACCAAGAATCCTCCGAATCTTATAAGAAACTGTAAAGTATGCTTGATCTTATAGAATAACCAATGTCTCAGCTAGCGACTAATACAGCTATATTTAATTTTGGATATCCCTAGTATTTTATTATGCCTTGATTCGAAGTTTATTAATATGATTCAGTAGATTCCACCATCTATACTTGATATTCCGCTCTTTATTCTTCTGCTTACCGAATTGCAGTCATTAACGTGTCAAACGTGATCGAAATACTAAAGATTCCCCCGAAAAAACAAAAACAAGAAACCGTAGCTCTAGGGAAACATCTCTGGGTCAGTTGACCTTGGAACGAGGAGCGCTTGCAATGACAGTGACACTGACAGGTTTTTTTCGGCGTAACACCAAAAAAAACAAAATATATAATTTTTGTATATATACTATAATTTTGCCAATTCCAGACGAGTTTCAAACTAGTGCGACGTTCATAAACAAAAGACTCAGGCAACGAACTTGTCCAGGGCTGCGATTTGTTATATTTTTTTTCGGTTTCTTCGATCGATAACTAATTCGCTTTGTAATTTAAATATCAGTCTGTTATTCAGTCGATGTAATCAGAGCTAACTGATTAATATATGTATATACACACTGTCACTGCTAATGGAACAGGTTTCCACTTGTTTGTGTTTATTGTGTTCCGTTAATTTCTCAAGATATTGTTATTAGATTTTATATCAAGCCGAGCGAAAAAGTCGTAAAAAGCTAGCGAAATCTTTAATCACACTATATATAGTATATAACATCAAGATTTATTTGTGTACCTTGCCTGCGATTGAATTGGGCGCTTGTGGGCGTGGCAAGGCAGGCAAGCGTAGCTGTAAAAACAACAACAATACAAAGCACCGGCTTCATTTTGGGGAAGCTATGCGGTAAGGTTTACTACTCCGAGATTTCTAACTTAAGATCGCGTTATATTGCTACACGATCGACGACGATGCTGCCGACTCGCCGCACGTTTTGAGACTGACAACTAAAGCGCGTCTTCGTCGGGAGAGAAGCTTCTTTTAGTCGCAGCTTTGATTTCGCTTCCGATTCGCGTTCGATTTCGCTTCGTGTCGTGTGTCGCGTTTGCTCAGCCGAACAACGCTTTTATACGAGATCGGTGAGAGAGAGAGAGAGAGAGAGAGTGCGCGTGCATCGGCGCCAGTCGCATCGATCGCCCTTGCAGCAAACCAAAACTGAAAACTATATCAATTTAATCTTAGAAAAATCACCAAATTCGCGCTACACACTCTCTCCCCATATAATTTTGTGCACTTTCCCAAATGCGACGATGACAAATCGTATGTAAATTCTACAAATTTAGACTATATATACAAATATAGCCTCGTAATTATAGGCATAGCCCTGAGATCTGTAATTATTGTTGATACAGTATAAATTAGCGTATAACTTAGTGTTCTATGCCAAGTCGAGTGAACATTCTTGGAAGTACGCAATCATAGTAATTGTTTTGGAGTTACTTAACAAATAATTATTTTGAATATTCGAAGTTATATAAGGAATTCCATATAGCTTATATATCGAATTGAAATTGTTTTGAGCTTAAGTTAAGTATGATAATTAAAATCACTTCAAATTGCTAGTTCTCCTCACTCTCTTTCAAGCTTAAAGTATTACGATCACTTTTCGAGAACTTAAACCAAATCGCCTCGTAAGCATATTAACTATATAGTATAACGTAAGCGGAGATTGTCAAGGTACTATGTTATGAAAACGGAATTGGTAACACAAAACTTGTCAAGCTGTCGGCACTTAGTCGCTTTGTCATTGTCGAATCGCCAGAATTTCGAGTGAGTCAAGTGGTTTAATGCAAAGAATCAACATATCCATCGGCTATAAAACTCATAAATTCTCGCGGTTTATTGATCACACTTAAAACGATGCATTCCGTAGTAGACCTAATGAAGCTATGTAATTGTCCAGTCTGACAAGTTAATCAAACGAGGGAATCACTTGCTCACACTCAGCAAATTGGCTACTGGGTCTACTACTAAGTGCACTTGGCTCTAGATCTATCAAGATAGGAGCTTCCCACGAGATTACGTATGCAGCTCATTGTAAGTGCATAGCTCTTTGGTTGCCCGCTACGAGGCTAATCGATGACATAGTCGGGCGAATCGATGTATGCCTAGAATTCTGATAGGCTTATCAAATCGTTTGGTATGCGTAGAATGCAATCGGTTTGGAGAAGTAGGGAGAATAGCTAATTCTGTCGATGACGCAGCAATGTGAATGCCCAATTGGAATGTCAGGCGGATTTCGCACAGGATCAGTTCCGTCTAGCTAGATCAATTTGTGCAGTAAGGAACCCCGTGGTGCTAATTAGCCAGCTTTAGCTTAGGCTGAGCACCCGTAATTGATTTTACTGGACATTAATCTACCTCACCAGACAGAAATGACTTAAGCCAAGCTCGTTCGCACTCTCTCGGGGAAGTCAGCTCAAACATATAGTATACACCATATATATAGACATCTCAGATGTTTCGCGTGCCGCGCTATAATTTGTAAACACACAAACAAGTCGAGCTCAGCTGCCGCACTGACAGGTTCAGACAGTTCATTGCAAATCCGAGAATATTTTGGAAATTCCTCGTCTTATTTACGGTGTAAATTATCGATTTATTTATGGTATTTTTTCAGTTACAATGGGAACTACGTATTAGAGTGGGTTATATTTTGGTAGGTTCCTTCGTCTGCGGCCCCTATGTGTGCCACGTAGTACACCATGTATCCAGCTCAGATAGCTGGCCGTGCGTGTATAGACTCCGGGAAAACCTGGACGTGCGCATTCGTAGCCAAAGGAGACTATGCCCAGCAGATAATAACGATATATGTGCCCATCCAGCTGAAAGATATACGCAAATTATAAGAACAGTCAACGAGTTGAGAGACCTTCCATAAAGACGCAAGTTTCGTTATCAAACGAAATCATTGTAAGTTTTGGAATTCCCCGCGGTAGTTGCCAAAAAGCCAACCGCCTTGGCTACTTTCAAGCCAAAAACTGGTTAACAATTTTTTTGGTACGCTTTGTGACTCATTTCGGCTTGTAACTGACCTGCGGCATCATAAGTGGTCCACCGGAATCCCCCTGACAGGCGTCCACAGTGGAACTGCCGGCGCAGATTAACTGCAAGAGCAGAAGAAGAAGAAGAAGAAGAGAAACCTGAATTTTGAAGAACCTTCGAAAACCTTGACGGAGGTGCCTCACCTTGTTGCTAAATTGGACAAACTTGAACACGGACTTGTAGCTCTGCTCGCAGCTCTGGCGCGATACAATGGGCACCTGTGCGTCGCGCAGCACGTTTGAGGTGGCGCCTTGATGCTTGGTTGCTCCATAGCCGGCGACGAAGGGATTCATGCCGACGAATTCGTCCTCGCGCTGAAAGCGAGCGGGTTCCGGCAGGCAGATGGGACGAATGTTGTCTGGGGAGAAGGAGGAGAGAGCATGAGGGAAAGAGATATAATTAGAGGAAGAGCGCAAGAGAGGGAGGAAGAGGGAAACAGACAGCGTTAGAGGGGAAAGGAGAGGGAGCAGGAGATGGAGAAAGAGGAGAAGAACCAGCAGAAGAACAAGAAGGAGAAGGAAAAGAAGAAAGGTGGAATGGGATAGAGGAAAGTCACCCTTAAACCAATTGGCATCCAATAGGAAACCCAAATGGCGTATAAGTCCCACATAGTGCCGCCACTCACCGCTAGATGGCGCCTCTCCGTTCAGTTCGATCAGTGCAATATCATTTGCAATAGAAGCCAAATCAAAGTGTTCATTCACAATAGTGCGCTTAATGCGAAAGTCCATGGCACCCGCTTCCGCTGACTGGGACAGATCCTGTGCACCCAGACGCACCAGAGTCAACGTAGGATTGATGCAATGCGCCGAGGTGATTACATAGTGCGCACTGATCAGACTGCCGGCACAAAGAAACTTCAATGCATTGCGATTGGATTCGTCGTAGTAGCCCAGTGCAGCTATCCAGGGATAGGCGCCTGTAGCAGGAAAGGATTAGGCAGGCAGTACTTGAGAAGATCCACCTTGACTTACCTTTTCGCGCTGGCAAACCACCCACAACGCGATTGCTGCTGGCAGCACCAATGCCACAGCCAGCAAGCTGACTCGAGGCTGCATGAGCAGCAGCAGGCTGGGAAGGAGGCAGCACACTGGGACGCAGCACCACACTGGGCACAGGCAACTGACCCTGATTGAGCGGCGGCGTGGGCTGAAAGACCACAGGCGCCTGCTGTGTGGTGGCGCCTCCCAATGAAGCAAACAGCAGCTGCCCACTTGAGGGTGCACTGGAGGGCAGTGGTGCGTAATCCTTGGGAGTGCGACTACCAAGCGGCGCACGCTGCTCCGCACAGCAAACCTGCAGAGCATCAGCATTAAAGGAAGACCAAGCAACAAGCAATCTCTCTCTTCCTTTACCAGATAACTGGAGCCATCGAAGCCGCATATGGATTGACCCAGAAACGTTTGGAACTCCATGGAGCCGGCGCTGGCCTGATGATCCTCGAGCAGATGCAGACAGGAGGTCAACGTCTGACAGCTGCCAGCGCGCGAACGCGCATCGTAGCAGCTCTGGAGCTGAGCTAGAATTAGGACGAGTTGGGGGAAGGAACTGTTGGATCTGTTGTGCAGGTGCGGGTGCAGAGTAAGCCAATTGACTGATTGATTGATTGATTTGGATTGTTCGATTGATTTATTGCGATTGCGACTACAATTTAAAGCCAATTTGTCTAGGGGTTTCTTGAAAGGATTAGGGGGTACTACATGTGCTTGGGTTAATACGCTTGCTGACCCTGTTGCCGCTGCCGACGGCGGCGACGTTGTGGACGCGGATTGAGCGGCACAAAGACCATCATATCCGACCCAATGGGCACTGTGGAGAGCACCAGTGGCGCATTCACTGGCGACTGACCCTGCTGCTGTTGCTGGCGTGGATCGATGCAGGGACAATTGGGCAATGGGGGCACACCGCCGGGCAGGCAAACAAATGGCGAAGGAGGACACGTTGTGCTGGTCGTGCTGCCCGTGGTTGTAGTGCTGCTGCTGCTGCTGGTGCTGGTGGTGGTCACTGCACCCGTTGTGCTTGTCGTGCTCAGCGTTGTTTGTGGAAATGGCGGCGTTGGCGAAAACGTTGGTATCACTGCGGACGTGGACGTGAACGAAGGCGTTAATGGCGCCGCGGGAGGCGCAAAAGCGGGCAACGGATAGACCGGATAGTAACCTGTCGGAAACAAGGGCGGACACAGACCCTTGATGTTCGCCAGATACGAGAGAAAGGGCCAGAAATAGACCTTCACACAGAACTCTTCCAGCAGCATCCTCGCACAACGAAAGTTCTCCCACAACTGTGGATAAACTTTCCCACCTGGTTGGATTGCAACTGTCGACCAACTGAGGCGCATCCGACAATTCCATTAGATTATTCAATTATATACAAATTAATATGTTTCCATGTTTGTCCAACAAACTGTCCACAAGAATTGCAACAATTATTTTTGTCTCTGCACAGGCGGATGCGCGGCGCGCACAGGGCCGGTTCAGCGCGCAGGCGGCAAGCATGGGGCGCCAGTTAAATTGAAAAGTAAAGCGTGCACACAGTGAGCACTAGAACGAGTGGAACTTAAAATATCTTACTAGGTAGATTGTACCACGAGCTGAAACTAGAAACACCCCTTAATTTTCTTAATATTTAACAGATTTTTGTCAGGTAAGATTTTTTGTGCATGATATCGACTCGAGTTTGACTTCCTATTAAAATATTAGCAATTTAAGAAATTTTATAATTCATCTTTTTTTCATGCTACCCCCTTACAAAAATTTCGGAAATTTTTTTAAAATTTTCGAACTTTAGTTTTTACTTTTAATCGATAAAGTTAGTCGAAATTAGCATAAAAATCAAATCCAAAAGTATTTCAGACTTATTATAGAAGAAATATCTATGTTTTTCGGAATTTCACCAAATTTCTAACCTACAAATATGCATAACTTTGTCAAAAATCACCCAATTCCCATCGGGTATGACTTTTTATCCACGATTTCGACTCTTTATTGATTCCTCATCAAAATATTAACAATTTAAAATATTTAAAAATTTTTGGTTTTTTTCCATGCTACCCCCTTAGAAAAATTTCGGAAATTTATTTAAAATTTTCCAACTTTAGTATTTACCTTTAATCGATAAAGTTAGTCCACATTAGCATAAAAATCAAATCCAAAACTGTTTCAGACTCATATCGAAAGAAATATCTATATTTTTCTGATTTTCTAGTATTTTCACCCAATTTCTAACTTACAAATATGCATAACTTTGTCAAAAATCAACCGATTTTCATCGGGTATGACTTTTTAGTCATGATTTCGACTCTTTATCGATTCCTCATCAAAATATTAACAATTTAAAATATTTAAAATTTTTGATTTTTTTCCATTTTTTTTCCATTTTTTCCCCCTTACAAAAATTTCGGAAATTTTTTTAAAATTTTCGAGCTTTAGTTTTTACTTTTAATCAATAAAGTTAGTCGAAATTAGCATAAAAATCAAATCCAAAAGTGTTTCAGACTTATTATAGAAGAAATATCTATGTTTTTCGGAATTTCACCAAATTTCTAACCTACAAATATGCATAACTTTGTCAAAAATCAACCGATTTTCATCGGGTATGACTTTTTAGCCATAATTTCGACTCTTTATTGATTCCGCATCAAAATATTAACAAATTAAAACATTCAAAAATTTTCGGTTTTTTTCCATGCTACCCCCTTACAAAATTTTCAACATTTTTTCAAAAATTTAAATCTTTAGTTTTTGCTCTAAATCGATTAAGCAAGTTAAAATTGGTATAAAAATCCATTTCCAAAGTGTTTTTCGGTTAAATTGTGAAAAATAAATGAAATATACCAAATTTTAGGTATTACAAGTTGAGTACTTCTGCCCCTAGTACACACTGTAGTTGATAGACTTTTCAATATTATGACTGCGCAGTGTTTACATATCTCGTCAATCAAACATATTCTTGCACAATTCCAGTCCGCACTCGACGCTATGCTTTGTTAATTCTCGCAAATTAAAATAATCGGGCCACTGACGCCCGTCATCCGATAATTGCGGGCGTTACGAACATTTCGAGCTATGAAATATTCAATGTTTACATGACACACAAAAATTATGGTAGCCCGCGAACTACCATAGGCAATTTGTTTATGTTTATGACGCGATCGCAATCGCAACAATCGAAAACAATCGCACAATTTGTAGTGTAGAAATTCCAAACATGCATATCTCTCGGATCGTATAACACTTACAATTGCATATAGTTAGGGTGGCGAGTAGCAATACTACGTATATCCAGAATTTTACGGCACGAGCGTACAAATTCCCCGAGTTTGCCATATCGACTGAGATTCAAAATTACACTGAACCCAAGCGAAGCAATCCAAACAAAATAAATACGAGCGAAGTTTAGAGTTTCCAACTGAGGCGATTATATGAGTAGACCTTATGATGGTTTAATTGTTGCAATTTCACAAAATTATAAACAATTACGATTATAGGTTGGATAGATGGATGGGTTTGGGGGTGTGAAACTCCCAAGCCAAATTCGCTTGAACTTGAAAACGGTAAAGCACCCGATGAACCTGTCACTAAAAGGTCTATCAGCAAATCGGTCGAAATATATATAGTATATAGGTTAAATATAACAAGTCAAACGGGTGCACTGAGAGAAACTGCAAAAAAAACCAAATTAAGTTAATCAAAATGAATTAGAAATTTATGTGTTAATTATGAAAATAATATTTAAAAATACACTGAAAGAAATTAAAGGGCTTCAACTGAAAAGTATACTGAGAGAAATTTACAATTTTTTTTTCGGATGCGCTTATTTATTGACTCTCGTTAGGCACATTTCTCAGAATCTTACACTGAGAGACGAATGGGTAAACAGAAACAGCTCTAAGTAAATCTAAATGCCGACTACGACTACCTCGTGTACTCGTACAACATACAACATACACATATACACAGGGAATATATATCAATAGGATTGTGGGTTAGGCTATACAACTTCATAGATCATGTACATTATGCAGGGTATTCGTATGGGGGCGTGTGGATCGATTTGCTGTGCCTCATGGCCGTATCTATTCCCTGTGCTTGCAGTCCAGGAAAAGTTGCGCCTGCGACTGTACAAAGCGGAAGATTTCGAGCAGCATCTCATTGGAGGTCTTGCAGTTGCCCTGCGGTGGCTCAAAGAATCCACCGGCGCCTCCACTGACGCCGCTCGAGCGTTTGCCCCAATCCGGCGAGAAAGTCAACTGCAAGTCGATGGATTAATTGACGCTATATCCTTCTATACTACTTCTTCTTCTCCTTTACTCACCTGACACTGCACGCAGGCCAGGAGGACCAACAGCACGGCTGCAATGAGGACTTCACTCTTGGGATTCATTGTGTGTTCTGTAAACTTAGCAGTGCCTGCAGCTGCTTTTATACCCCATCGATACGGGGCAGTCTGCGCCAGTTCAATTAGCTGGACACTTCTAAGGATGCTGCACAATCTGTAGACCAGACGTCGTTAGAACTACATCAGCTTTAATGTGCAACTGTAACTAAGAAACCTTTCATGGAACTTAAGGAAATGTTCATCTTATAAGTATGAGATACTACAATTTTTAAACCTAAACTTCTAACCTCACTTTTCATATACGATAAATTTAAGTCTGTATATAAGGGTACCCCTGGTTGCGATCCGGAAAAAAGATCCAAATAAAGATTCCTTTAAGTTTACTGAAATTTACAAATCTATTAATTTTCCCTTAAGAACCTGAATGTATATTTCAAAAGTTTTTAATAACTGCCCACATAAATGTAAAATTCCATAAAGATTTCTGGAAGCATTTGTGATTTTTATGTATTTATTAGAATTGCGCATATATTTTTTTTATTATTAAATATATATGTATGGTATATATAATTAATGCATTTATATATACATATACATATGTAAATATATATATATAGTATAAATTAATAGAGACTCGTTAAATTAAGCGGCGTCAGGGTGTTAAACAGAGAAATACATAAAATGTAATAAACACGTTACACATACGATATAGTACACATACGATATATACGATAAAAATGAATAATGTAAAAATACACGCTTCGTATAAAAAAGAAGAACCATAGAATTAAATTTATCGATTTACAATTATTATTGTATTGTGCGTTATCGTTATCATGATCGTTTCCTCATAAATATCAAATTCTAAATTAATTGTTGTTGCTCTTCTCTATATAGTTTCTTCTACAATTTGTTTGATTTGTTGACTAAATGCAACGAACGAACGAGGCACTCAATTTGTTATTAATCATAACTGAACACAACACAATGTGCAATAACATTTTCCTTCTTTTTTTTTTTTTGTTTTTTTGTTTTAACAAAATTGAATTAAAGGCATTCCTAAACATTTTGATGTATATATATTATACATACAAGTATATGTATGCATGTACGTGTGTAATTGTTTACATATTTATATATTATTAGTAGTAAATAACAATACAAATTACAAATAACACATTACTTTTGGCTTAATCGCGAAAAAACACAAACGTTTTCTTACAAAACTTGGCTCAATTATTGCATTAAATTTGTTGCTGTTAATTAATTAATAATAATAATAATAATCGCATTTCGTAATATTTAAAACAAATGGCGCACAAATTTCACAATCATCTCTCTCGTTTCTAACCATATAATAATAAAAAACATTTGTCCTTAATTGTTGCCGTCGATCAACAAATAAAATTACAAAAATATATAGATATTTATATATATATATATATATGGGTGTGTGTATGTATGTTTGCATGCTTGATGTATTTATAAATGTATTGTTTATGTATATATATTGGGCATATATATAAATATATATGTTTATGCATGTTTTTGTTGGGAAGGGACGCAAGGACATAGAGTTTCTTTCTGCTTAGTTAGTTAAGTTAGTTAACTGGCGTGGCGAGCTCATCCGATTTGACTTTGATATATGTTTTCCACTGGGCGGGGCAGGCGGCAGGTATAAAATGCAATTCGTTAAGTAGGATTACGGGCTGGCGTCGTATCGGAATCTTTATGAACTCAGTCGTCTCGCGTTTAAATTATTTAATTTGGTGTTATACTCGTTACATTCACTTCACATCAACTTCTTCTTCCTCTATCTTCGTTTTCTTCTGCTTAGAGATTCATCTTGGCTTACATCAGACAGCACTTCTTCTTGCCCTTCTTCTTGTATCCCTCCTCGATGTACGGCCTCTCGGCTATTTGAAATTT
Organism: Zaprionus ghesquierei; assembly: GCA_018904095.1. Lineage (NCBI taxonomy): Eukaryota > Metazoa > Arthropoda > Insecta > Diptera > Drosophilidae > Zaprionus > Zaprionus ghesquierei. Next base: position 5,830,583 of record JAEIGP010000850.1, on the reverse strand, counting down.
GCGCACAATACGCACCAGTTCGTGGAATGCCTGATCCACATTGACACGCAACTTGGCACTGCACTCGATATAGGGTATCATTAGATTTCTGCTCGTATTCTGCGCCTCCTCCAGCGACACTTGACGCTGATGCTCCAAATCGCATTTGTTGCCCACCATTAGCATGGGGAACTCATCGCGATCCTTTACGCGCAATATTTGACGCTGAAACTTTGGTATTTCATCGAAGCTGGAATGATCGTTCAGCGAGAAGACGAGCAGAAAACCCTCGCCAGATCGCATATACTGCTCTCGCATGGCACTGAACTCCTCCTGGCCGGCCGTGTCGAGTACTGCAAGTAATACGAATAGTTAAGCAAATGTTTATAAATAATATGCATAATCCAGCACTACTCACTATCCAGCTTGGCCGGAACGTCGTCTATGACACATTGTTTCGTATAGGAATCTTCGATGGTTGGATCGTAGTCTGTCACGAAATAGCTCTGCAAGTTGGAAAGCGAAAACAAAGATCAGTTTAGTTTACTTTAGGAAAAGGCACGTAAGTTGTACTTGTTCTCTTCAAGTACTTGGGGAACACACTTGATTTGTTTACACACGAAGACGCCACTTTTATCATCTCAACAACAAATACACGATAGTATAGTATGCTGATATATCTTGATGAAAATCTTAGCATATAAAACAATTGCATGTGTGTGTACACAAAATATACTTTATATATATAGTGCTCCGTGTGTGTGTGTGTGTGTTTGTGTATACACATGAAGCGCTGTGGCATGGGGAGAGATGGAGATGACGCAAATAACTAAAAATAAATGGGAACAGCCGACGCGCATTGCCACACTGTGAATGATACGCCGTATATTAAAAAGAGAGACCGTGGTCGTGACCATGACGAACGGCCCGCTGTCACAGCCATCAAATTGACCTCAGCTCCATTCACACACACACTCGCACACACACACACACATTTACGCACTCTCGCACACCCATAAACGGCAACCGCAACTCCAAATTAAGGAGACGCCCTATTAAACGCGTTGCATTTTTGTCAATTCAATTTTCAAATGGATATCATGATATAGAGTTGATTCGCTGAAGATGATCTATGCTTGAAAATATGTAGCACACACACACACACATAGATATCCAAACACATAAAGTTGCTGCTCGTCGCTTGTTGCTTTTGCCAAAACAAGGGTCCAACCCACTTGTTACGTTGCGTCGCGCCCCTCCCCAAAAACCTCAAGCATCTATCCATAGAGATGACGGGCGAGGTTTGCATTTGCGCTGGGGTCACAGCTAAAAATCACTGGTATTATCACTCGCAAATCACACATTATGCCCCATGCTCAGCACTGTTTGATATCTGCCTACAACTACAACTACAACAACAACAGCAGCAGCAGCAACAACAACGACGGAGACGAAGACGACGACGTCACCAGCTTTAATCCTGGCCTCACCTGTATGAATTGTATCGTTATTGCCGATTTTCCAACACCGCCGCCACCGACGACAACCAATTTATACGTTTGCATCTGCATTTTAATTCGCTCTGATGACTAAATTATTATTTTTATTCCTCTACCGTCCGCGAAAAAAATTCAACTAGAAATACACCGAAGTATCGACATAATCGATTAAACGATAAACGCATTAACATATCATTTACGATACTACTCGATTGCAAATTTTTCAAGTACTTACTCATTAACGATACTATCGCATTGAACTTATCGCAATCAAATCAGAAAGTTTTAGGTTTATTCAACAAGTTGGATTTTAAATTAGGATGAGATTAATGATTATGATTAAACGGAATGCTCGTAAACTAATTTGCTTCGGCAATCATGCATAGCCGAGCTAGCAGGCTGGTTAGTTGCAGCAATGAATTACAACCATCTACGATCTTCATGTGGGTAATGCCAATCTCTCGTATAAAGTTTAACTTCATCTGCTCGTCCACATTGAGGCGTTTACAGACACGAAATATGTTGCCAATAATATCTTCAGGTGCATATCCTAGGCGCCACAGCTTGGCCAGAATCTTGTATGCCTTGTGAATATCATTGGCAGCACAATGCTGCAGCATGTCCTGCAGCAGCATGGGATGTGGCTCATCGCACACCTTAAAGACGTTGGCTCCAGTTATCACGCCAAATCCCTGCGCCGTGGACTGCAAATTGTTCAGCGCCTGTCGCATATCACCCTGGGCAGTGAATACTATAGCCTCCAGGCCATCTTCGTCGTACTTCAGCTTTTCCAGCTGGCAAACTTCAATCAGCTTGGCCAACACTTGTGCGTCCGACAGCTTGGTGAATCGCAACATAGCACAGCGAGACTGGATGGGTTCAATGATCTTCTCGCTAGTGTTGCAGGCGAGGGCAAACCGTGTCGTATTACTGTAGATTTCCATGGTGCGGCGCAGCGATTGCTGTGCACCCTCTGTCATGCTGTCTGCCTCGTCCAGTATGACAATCTTATGACGTCCACGGGGCAACGTTACCTTCTGCTGGGCAAACATCTTAATCTTGTTGCGCACCACATCAATTCCACGCTCATTTGAAGCGTTCAGCTCCAGCACGGCATCCTTGTAGCTGTCGCCGAGCAAAATACGCGCCAGGCACTGAATTGTGGTCGTCTTGCCCACTCCAGGTGGCCCCTAAAAATGTATACTGATGAGTTTATAAATCCTTGTTAGAATCTTTATAACATACCGCAATAATAATATTGGGCGAATTTCCTTGTGTGGAGAAGACCGACAGACGAGCGACTGTATCCTCATTGCCAACAATTTCTTCGAATTTTGCTGGGCGGTATTTCTCTATCCATGGCAAATTGTTGCGCTTATCGACAACAATTGGTTCCGGCTCATCTGGCATTTTATTTTATTTAATAATAATGACTCGCAAACTTTAATCGACGTTCTGCATGCATTAAAAGCGGGAAACTAATTGGCAAATTTGGTATTTTTTAGTACATTTAGCAATCAATTGTTATCGCACACACTTTCATTCCATATTTATAGCATTCAGTTTTTTTCTGTGTAAAATATCGATGCTGGTCACATAGAGTATTAAATAAATTTCTATCGATTGCAGTCTATAGCACTGAGCTTTTTTCTGTGTAAAGTATCGATGTTAGTCTCATAAAACATTGAGTATATTTCTATCGATGTCCATGACAGTTGTATGTTCGGTATCGATAAGTGTAGATGTAGAAAAAAATAAAGTGAGAATATGGCGAGTCTTGAGGGCCAGCAAGAAAATTATTCGAATAATCCAGCAGGTATGCATTAAAAACAACAAATGCACGTACAAATTAAACATCGAACCGTGCGTGTCCATGACAAGTGCAAAAACTAAATCAACACAGCGGCAAACAAAGAGTTTTTGGCAAGCAACAAAATTGTTGGTCGACTGACTGGGCAAAACGACGGCTGCAAAGGCAACGACAACGACAACGACGACGGCGACTCACACTCAGAAAGCGAACGATGTGTGAAACAGAAGAGAAGCCTGAAGAAGTGTTTGCTTCATATGGGTGAAATTTGCCCCCGTGTGTGCGTGTGTTGAGTGTGCGTGTGTTTGCGTTCTTCTATGTGCTCCAAAGATTTCCTTTTACCCCCTCAAAACGTCAACCGGAGTTTTGAGTTATAAATAAATTCGTTCAAAGTTCCAGAGAGGAAAAACATTTTTGCTGCCGCCTCTGCCGTCATCGTGAGACAGCAGCTGCGCTGCAGCTGAAAATTTGTGTTTGTGTGTGTGCGTGCGTGTGTTTGTGTTTGTCCCCGTCGCCGTTGCCGTCGTCGTGGTTGCCGTTCCTCCTACCTACCTATCTCCATCCCTCCCCCCTGGCGAACGTCTACACAGTCAAATGCGTGTTTTTTCCTTGCCCTACAAGTGCAAAACAGAAGCCGAGCCGAAACGAACCAATTGATTTTCTTATTATTTCAACATACATTTTCATATAATATTCAGATTCCTTTCCTTTTACGCAGACGCTTTGCTTTCGAGTGAGTGTAACATGAACTTGTAAAACAGAATAAACTTTAACGAAAACAATACGTTTTCATCTTTTATCTTTCTTATGAAACTTTGAATTTGTATGTTTATATATTATCTATTTTTTTCTTGCAGTGGAAAACATACCCAAACGACCCGAAAGCCGAGAGGGGAGCGCCGAACGAAAAGGTAACAGAAAACAAGGGGAAAAAAACACACAATTTTTATAGTTTTATTTCGTCTGATGGTACATGTATGTACATGTACTTGTGTGTGAGTTACATAAAGTTGGCATAGACGACTTCTGCACGCTCTTCTAGTACACACAAACACAAACAAAAAGCCCTCTACAACCCACACAAACTGCACTCCGACTTGCTCAGGTGGGCGACCCCAACAACAACGACAGAGAGATGACGCGTCGTCTCAAGGTAGTTGACATTCTTGTGCCTGCCTGCCCTGCCTGCAATCTCTCACCTGATTATCACCCACACAAACACACACACGCACGCACACTGATAACACGATCATCTTATCTATAGGCATTGTTTTGCATGCAGAAACCAATTTTTATGACCTTGCCATATGAAAACTGTTTTTCCGGCCGCAAAAGAGAGAAACAGATTCGCAACATGATTCAGTGCATTGTGCGTGAGTGTGTTGTACTCCTTTGTTTTGCATTTGCATTCGCCAATTACGTCATTACATTCCATAAATACCACAAAAACGATAACGCACACTATCGGAACTGTGTTGGTTTTCGATTAGCTGCTTCTGGCCGATTGGCGATTACAACGAAAGCGGACGAAAGTTGACCAACATTCGAGTACTTTTATTTGCTTCTCTTGCATTTCTTTTGTATTTTCTTTCTTTCGTTTATCGTCGGGTGTTTTTTTTTTTTGCACTGGCGCCTCAATGTCATTTTAATAAAGTTACATTTTCTTTTGCCTTATTTGCGCATCTGGCGGCGACCTGAGTGCATTTGTGTGTGTGCGCGACAGTATTATTGTTATTGTTGTTTGTTGTCAATTGACCCACATCACAATGGTCGATGACGTCAGGCAACTGTAAAAGTCGCAAAACTATCGATGCCGGCAATGCCAAAAAATAAACCAAATAAAATATATAAAAAATACCAGCACACAGAATAATTGAGAATGAATAATAAAGCTGAAGCTTTATTGATTTCGGACACAGACACAGGTAAAAAAAAAAAAAATAAAAATAACAGCAGCAAAAGCCAAACTTGCCATCTACCTGTGAATTATGCACGAGCCCCACCTTATACCCCTCCTTCGATACCCACAAGCATTTCTAACACTTGCCTCATTTTGTCTCTTGCAGCGTCCAAAGATCGTGAGGAAAAACTGAGATATGCACGAGATCGACAGAATGAGGAGCGACAGAGAAAAATCGAGGAGCTGCGCGCTCAAGCGGAGGCGGCACAAAAGTATCGTGAACAGAAGGAAGAGGAGCGACGACGTCGCATCGAGGAGATACGTGTAAGAGATTCAGAGAAGCGACAACAGGTGGAGGAGCGTAAAAAGGCCATCATTGAGGCCGACAGGGAGCGACGTGAATATATTCTCAAAAAGAATCTGGTGAGTTAGTGCAAAGCAAATGAAAAAACTTTCCAATGACTCACGCTCTCTCTCTCTCTCCTCACACCCGAAAGGAACGCGAATCGCGAATAGAGACAAAGAGACGCGATAGAAATTCAAGTGCTTTTGCATTCGGTTCATCGACGCCACGTTTATTAGATGTGCCGGCGGATTATGGTCTGGTATCGCCCAGCACTTTCTGGAGTCAGCGACGGTATGTGTCTGTGTGTGTGACATATCTGGTGCCGATAATCTTATAATATTCCTTACTGGCTTTTAGATCAACATCCATATCGAACGTAGCGGGCGCCTCGCTCTCACGTCGAAGTTCCGAGCGTGAACTTGCCGACAGTGGTGCTAAGAAGCGTACCTCCTCGTCCACGGACAGACACGATGGTGAGTTAGCACAATCATAGCCCTGGCAACATCAACAACACCTTCACACCTTCTACTCCGGTCGAACAGTCCACCTTATTACTTGATTATCTACACACACCCAACACACACACACACTGAGATTCTTAACTACATATTTATTTTGCAGTTAATATTGTTTTTTAGACAACAAGTGCAATTGTCTCAGTTCTTGACTTTATATATATGTGTAATATTATATAGTTATTATCTGTACTCTATATGTACCTCCCCTGATTCCTAATGTAACTGTGTGAACTGTTGCAGCCCCCAGTTCCCTCGGTTCCCCAGTCACTTTTTGTATTATTACCTGATTTGCAAATATGATTTAAATACTATACTATATACTACACACAACCCAAGCACAGAGATGATCACAGAAAGAAAAACAAACAAACAAACAAACACTTAGCCTGTTAATTTTGTTCACCATATCTTCTTCTTCTCTCTCTTTATCTATATTCTACTTCCCCCAAAACGTCTCTTACTCTCCCTCTCTCTCTCTCTGTGTGTATACAAAATATTGCCCATTATTGCACCACAACCATCACGAAAGCACAGATCATCGACGCAAATCTTCGTCCATGTACGAGGTGTTCAATTGGGGCTACTCCAATGATGAGCCGCCCAAGCGTTTCTCGCTATCCATAGCCGGCAGTGAGATAAATATTGATGGGCCAGTTCCTGTTAAGAATAATAATAATGCCCACAAAATGACTACTACTTCCACAACACCTCCAACTACAACAACAACAACAACTGCGCACAGACAAACAACTACAGCAACTTCAAGCCACAACAACAACAATAATAATAATTCATATCGTAAGGGTGAGGGTTCCTCTTTTCTGTACTTTCAATTTCTCAATTGTTTCTGTTTCACTTTTTTTGTTGTACTTAAAATTACTTATTGTTTGTTGATCTTTTAACCCTCCCCCGTTTCGCTCTCTGTAGAGAAGAAACCTCTAACCCGGCATGTGCCCCATGTTGTTATGCATGTTCTAATTATAACCCTTTTCTCCAAGCGCCAAAGTCCTAACTGTCAATAGTTTGTTAGTTCATTTATTTGTTGTTATCTATAGTTTTGTTATCGGTGTTAAGAGCCTCGTAGTAAAATGCCTAAGTCTCTGAATACCCCTAATAAATCTAGTTCTAATAATAGATGATGAAAGCACTTGCGACAGTTGGCCCTAACTAGCCTAGCTCTACGCGGCGAATCCAAGTTTTAAGTTTTACTCTACTCCTAACCCCATTTAAGTAGCTATAGCATCTCTCTCTCCCGATCTTAGTGATTCTCTCTTCGCTCGCTCTCTCACTCTCTCTTGGCATGGTTCTCTTTGCTTTAGCCTTTGCTTTCGGTTACTCGATGATACATTTTGCATTAGTTTTAAAATAACCATTTTTGAGCCCAAGTTCAGGCAAACCTTTTTTGATCAATGAACATACAAAATACGAAAAAAAAAACCAAAAAACCAAAAACAAAACAAAATCCAAAACCACAATTGCAGAAGATATCGTTGACACATCACAGAACCTTGTGTTCCGAAGCGTTTACCGCAGGAAAACGGACCTCATGCCGACAATACCCAGCCCACGTGATGGGCACTATGGTTCGCGCAGCTCACTGAGCACAACGCCCAGAACCCCAGGTAAGGAAGATCGACCCGTCACTATCGACCCCCATTTCTTTCTCTCTCTCTCTATTCCTGTCTCTGCCCACCGCCATTCCAACTCACTTTACAGCTTCATCTTCATGTCGAATGAAACTATCGCCATCTTCTCTTTCTCATCATCATCATCATCATTATGATCATCAACTGTGTCATCATTCTTTAGGCAGTACGTGATCATCATAGCTCAGAGTCATTTGTAGGTCCTACCTTTCCCAACATACACAATGACTGACCACCGAGACCGTTCGAGAGGTTTGCCCCGCCGGGGGCGGATTTATGTGTTCCAACTTCTTGTTGTTCTCTTCTTCACTTGCTTTGATTTGTATTCCCGAGCTGAAGAGATCCGTTTAATTAGACCTTTTCTTTAGCACCACCCACACGAATACACATAACACACAAACACACACAACCACAATTTAATCCACACACACACACACACAGACACACAACGAACCATTTTGAAGTGTTATGTCTTCTGTAAATAGCCGCATTATAAGGAACCACAAGCACCACCACCACCACCACCAAGTCTAGAACAACAACAACAAGAAAAATGAAACTGATTCTCTGATTCATGAACACTTTTTGAAACCACTTTCCACTTTACATATACAAACATCACCACCGTCACCACCAACCACCACGATAGTTGTTGGACGCGCCTACTCGATGAATCGCTTGGATCAACTGGCACAGCCGATACGTCGCAATGGCGAGCATGTACGCTCCATACTGGAGAGGGAGCGTCGTGAACGTGAACTGGAAATGTTGGACGAGACATCATCGCTGGCCAGCAGCTCGACAAGACGTGGTCATGCCGGACGGGGACGTCGTGCTGGCAGTGCCAGTGCTAATAACAGTGGCACCTCCACCGCTGTGGGTGCCATGTCACGTAGCATGACCCATCTGGCTGGCTCGGCGGGACAACAACAACGAGGAGGAGGAGGAGGAAAGTATTCGCTCGGTGGTGGCATCTCCAGCAGTTTTCGTCCATTGGGCAGCGTGGGTCAACGTGACTCCAGTAAGAGTATGACACAGATTAGCTATACGTGGTCGCAATTTGGCACGCCCCACACTAAAACCACCAACACCACCACCACAACCACCAGCAATAAACCCAACAACAACAACCACAATACGAAACAACTGCAACAGCAACAATCGCAGCAAGAACAACGCCAATCGAATCTTGGCTTGCAAACATCGGCAACTAAAAAATATCTTCAATCATCATTTGCCTCATCCCAATTCAGCGCATCCTATTCGACACTGTCCGCGAACGCGACTAGGCGTGCCCAGCAGCAATATGCGACCGCTACTAACCCTCAGTTCTACCGTTATCTCGACCTCGATCCAAACTCATTGTTGCTCATGAACTCCTCTAGTTTGTTAGTGAATGCAGGTGTGTGCGATCAAACAACAACAAAAACAACAACTACATTTAACAAATTACAGAACAATCCCAACTTAGTACAACAACAACAGCCATACACACATAACCTAGAAGCGTAGCATAGCTATCGATAGTAAGCATTTGAGAAAAGTCTTGCGATAGTTTTAAATGCCATCGATATACAGATTGTACGCGTTTTGCAATAGTATCTTATAGTTATCGATACAGTTATCGATAGTACACTAGTCTATCGATAGTACCAAATGTGTTATCGATAGTCATGCTACGCTATAAACCACACAAGTAGCTAATATGGTGGCGACATTCCAAAATACACACACAACATTTCGAACTGTGCAAAATTTGTTAACCTACACACACCCACACCCTTCCCCAAACACACACACACACACACACATGTGAATGTAGTTACCTGTAGAAAGACATACGACAACGACCATTACAAAAGATGGTCACGATTAAAGCTGGAAAGGTTAGACAATATAACTTGCTAATAGATTTCCATATACATATCCAATCCAGCCTTAATCGCACAGTTCATCTGAGCAACAATTTTCATATATCATTATGTATATACATATATACCTCACTCAGATGTGATTCTAAGAGAGATACATTGGTCCATATTGTGTGCTGAGCATTTGCCATTTTGTATGTTCGTTTCGTATGTTTTCAATCGATAATATATCGATAACTGTTGCTCGCCCTGCCCTTCCCGCTGCTCCCCATATAGATATACATAGATATAGTATACACGCTAATTACTAGATAGACCCAACACGCACACACACACAACTACTACAGACTCACCCACACTCACTCATAGGTTTAAGCTTTGTGTCTTTTTTTCTCTCTCTTTTTTTGTTCGTTCGTCGATTCTTGTTTTGGTTACTCCTACTGGTTCTTTGTTTAACTCTGTCCCACTCGTTGGTATTTTGGTTTACACTCTCCTTTGTTGTAATTGTTTATAAAGATATATATATATTTTGACAAAACTCTCTGGTGACGGTCCCACAAAAATCACAATTCCTCCCCAACACACTCACCTTGGTGCTCACCTGTTCATTTATAAAGCTAAACCCCAACAGACTTACATATTATGTTCCAGCTGCAGCGATTATATTTTCTTTTAACCTGGTTCGTTGATCTCTAATTGTTGTTGTGCTTGTGCCCCATTAGGCTCGCGTTCTGGTAATGTTACACCCGGCGGACACGGACACCTGAGTGGTTCACGTCCCGGCAGCGCCATGTCCACCTCCACAACATTGTCCACAACGGGCGGCCTGGTGCCTAGACGTCCGGCAACCGCGCCACGCAAGCCCAGACCGGCCAGCATTGCTGGCACAGGCATGTCCCTAGAGGGTAAGTGGAATACGAGAGAAATCAATGGAAGATTCGTTTTACTCATTACTTCATCCATTGCAGAGATCAATAAACTGAAGCGAGGGGATTACAAGCCGCCGGTGAAGACAACAGCCGCCTCACCAACCACGTCTACAGCACAAACGACACCCAAACGAACCCCGAACCTAATGTCCACCTCCATGATCGTGACCTCCAGCTCGTCGCGCATCAGCAGCGCCGAAAAGAAGACGCCATCGAAGCGGGTAAGTGTGCTTGAAATCTGCCAGCTGTTTCTTTCAATTATCTACCTTTTCTTTCTAGGATCCCTTGCCCAAGGCGGCATCCGCTTCCAAGGCACAACAGCAGCACAGTCGCACCTCCAGTTCGGAGCGCATTAGCAGGCACAGCAAGGAGTCTCTTAACAAATTTCCACCATCGATGAGTTCATCAATGGTTGTCACATCCACCACAGGAATAAGTGCAGCGGCAACAGCGCCAGCTACGGCACATAAAGCAACCAACGGCATTGCCAAGGAGAGCAAGCCAGTAGAGCCTGTGCAGCCCGTGGAGCCTGTGCAGCCCGTGGAGCCTGTACAAGCCACAGAGGAGCCAGTGCCTGCACCTGTGGTCAGCAAGGCGGAGAAGGAGGCGCTGAACACAGTCAAGACAGAGCAACAGGTGCAGCAGGTTGAGGAGCAGCAGCTGTTGCCAGTTGAACCTGAGCTGCAGCCAGAGCCAGTTGCTGCCGAAGTTGTGCCGGAGGTTGTGAAAGCGCCAGAGCCAACAATTGTGGTAGAGGAGAAGGCCGACGACGAAGGCAATGAGAAACAACAGCCACAGGCTGCACCTAGAGAAGAGGCCACTGCTGCCGCCGTCGCTCAGAAGAAGACATCGCGCAACGGCAGCAAGGAGAACTCCGAGGTGCGTGAACTGACACCGCCCACGCTGAATGCTGCCAACGATGGCAGCAACAACGATTTGATGACCGCCTCGATGATTGCAAAGAAAATCACGACTGAGGAGGAGGCAAAGGCCGCATTAGCCGAACGACGACGCCTGGCCCGCGAGGAGGCCGAACGACAGGCAGAATTGGAGCGACAGCGACTCGAAGCCGAACGCCAGGCTGAGCTCAAAGCACAGGAAGAGGAGGCCGAGCGCCAACGACTGTTTGAAGAGGAGTCCACACGTCTTGCCGAAGAGCAGCGTCGCGGCGAGGAGGAGCGTTTGCGCAAAGCTATCGAGGTAAGCCCAGAAATTTCTCAAGATGTCAGAGAACTCTTTCTAAGCACAGACATTCCTTTCGTCCCCACACAGGAAGCACAGCAGCGTGAGGAGGAGGAGCAACGCAGACGCGAGGATGAGGAACGTCAGCGCATCGAACGCGAGGAGGCCGAAAAGAAGGCCAAGGAGGAGGCTGAAAAGCAACGCGTCGAAGTAGCCGAGCGTCTCAAGCGTGAGGAGAAGGAGCGCGAGGAGCGTCGCAAGCGCGTCGAGGCGATTATGTCGCGCACGCGCAAGGCAGGCGCCGCCAACACGCCCTCCAAGGTAAGAGCTCAATCGATTTTCCAATGGCTTCAAACTATTCCACTAAATTCCTCTTACTCCTCTACAGGAATCTAATGACGCCAAGACTGCGTCTGCTGCCAAAGAAACTGAAAGCAACAGCAGCAGCGGCAGCAACTCAACTGGTGGCTCGCCCAGCAGTAGCAGCAGCACAGATGCAGGAGCTCCTCCAGCTACAGCGGCACCTGTGCCAATTGTGGAGCAGGTGGCGGTCGCACCCGCTCTCAGCCAGCAGGCTACATATGAGCAATCGGTGCTGGACAAAGAGAACTCGCTGATCAATAGCTTCTCCAACATGATTATCGACGAGAATGCAAAGAATTTGCATCAATTTGAGGTGAGCAACGGCAAGCTGTTGCATGTGGAGGCGACAGTGCCCCAACCAGCAGTAGTGCCTGTAGCAGTGGCCAATGGCAATGGCCATATCGAGAATGTGAACAACAAGAAGTAAGTGACAGAGGCAGCTTCAAAGAAGAGCCAGACATGATATCGTTTCTACTTACAGCGACATCAATCTGCTGCAGGATGCAGTGAATCCGGCGGCCGTTGCACAGCTAATCGATCTGAGCATTGAGTCACAAGATGATCTGCAACACATCAACAATAACAATAATAACAACAATAACAACCACAGCTTGCTGACAAGCACAGCGGCAAGCAACACGCTAGTCACTGCTGATAGTCACGAGAATAAAGGTAGCTATATAGTAGATTGGATATATGTACATATCGTATCGATGCTAATCTCTGCTTATCTTACTCTCCTTAGATATATCGTTGCTGTGAATCCGCTGAAGGAAACCAAACCAGATTGTTTTCGAAAACTATCTAAAAAAAAACAAAAAACTGATATATAGCTAAATGTGTGTGGAGTATTTATTTATAGTTTGAGATATATAAAGAGGATCCATCAAGCGAGCGAGTGCAGCAAAAAAAAAGGAATGCAACAAATTATGGTTACTAGATATATATATATATATATACTAACAGGAAAACAAATTGCTTATAAAACGATATAAAAAAACAACTATATACACTCTATATACAGAACTCTATATATATTGCTATATATGTATACATATACCTAAATGTACGCAAAGCTGCAAGAGATGCGAAGTGAAGCATGAGAGAAACAAGCGAGTGCATGTAATATTAGTTAAGAACTAAGACAAAAACTAAAAGAGAAAGATGATCTGCATAGATGATGATCAGCCTGGCAATTCGATATCAAATGATCCCAAATGGTGACGTTTCAAAACGTACGATACGATCTAATTTAATTACGTTTATGATTCTGAATTATATAATGCTAGCAACAAAATCGCTTCAAAAGTTTTGCAATTGTTTCTTGGATTAATCAACGAGTCTAACTTGAACGTGCGCAGACACAGCAGCGTATATAATTGAAAATTATATAGAACTATATTGAAAAAAATGAAATGCTGATAGAAGAAAAAACAAAAATGTATACCTATATAAGGAAAGAAAAAAGCCGAAGCCGTCGGAAACTCTGTGCGATAATTGCGATAATCATATAGCGCCACGCCTCCCCGCCCTCAGCCTTCTGCCTGCTGCTCCCTGAGTTAATTATTGCCCCATTTTTGCACAGTTGTTTTATAAGTTAAGTTATAATACGTTGAGCCAACGAATCGTAAGGTATTATTTATTACAAGAAAAAAAAACAAAAAAAAAAACGAGTTAAAAAATAAGAGGAGAAAATTATTATCTGAAATTATTTGCTGATGCTATTATGTCCTGTCGTCCAATTCGATTTGGAGCGTAATGTAACTATAGCCTATATAAACAAAATATACACGATATCAGATATCAGTGCTTATATATATACACACACACACACGTAAACAAACATATATACACACACACACCTAGGATCTAAAAGAAAGTTGTAGAAATCGTCAATTCTGATTAGTTTTTTTATTGTGGTAGCGTTCTCTCTCTGTAAATTATTTTTGCGTCAATATTTTTGTGGTATGAACTTTTTTTATATATACATCTATATTTGTAATTTGTATTTATCCATGTGCAAATAAATTATGATTATTTTTTATGTGTATCTAGAGAATTATTTAGCATGCGCGCGTCAACCCAAAAACAATTGTAAAAAACAAATTAATTAATTTCAAACCAGATCAATCCAAGACACAAATTTCCCCACACCCACACAGAACACACCACACCCGCAAGTACTTGAGCGCAAGGCCTTATAACATGCATGAGAGCAAGCAAAAACAAAAATTGTAATCCAAGATCCCGTTAATAGTGTAATAATAATAATATGCAATATGCGACTAATGCATACACTATCTTGTCTAGTGAAATGTAATGAATGAAATGCTTTCCTATGTTTAAAATATATAAAAAAAAACAAAAACCAACCTAATGGCGATATAATCAAAAGACAACTGACAAATGATTAATTTATTGAGAATTGTCTTGCAAAACGTAAAAAATAGAAAACAAAATAAACACTTAGTACTATGTATATTTAATATTACAATTATATATGTATGTATCACACAAAGCAAGCAGAAACATTATAAAAGCAATTCCCTCTAATTTATTTAGAACACAATAAAAAACATACACATATATAAACACACACACACACACTGAACACTATGACACTAATGAAATTCTCTTCTAATCTTGAAAACAAAACAACAATTACATAACATATATATTTATGTGAATAAAATGTAACTAATTCTCAAGGCAAACTAAAACAAAGTCCCGCTATATAATCTTTATTTTGTGTTACTATTGTTGTTAGTCTTCAGTTTCTGTTTTAGCCTGTGACGCGACCGGCTTGGTATGCTGTGATTAGGATAAGGCATGTACGCACACACTGAAACAAGCATGCATACAGATACACCACAATTACATCGTTAACTAATGAGCGTAGCTCCTCTTCGCGTATCGTTTCGTTCACTTTCATTGCCAAACAGAACAACAATTCAAACAGCCGTTAGGCATGTGCATTATGACATCACCGCGACAGCAACAACAACAATAGCAGCGACCGCAGCAGCTGACGCGCTCAAGCCGCAAAAAGCTCTCACTGAGCTTTCGCCTGAGAGCCGAAAAACTCGACTCAACGTGCGTTGTATTGCGCGCGCTCTCTCTCTCACCGCTTAAGTTTTCTTCGCTTCACTGTGCGAGCGCTGAGCTCATAGTGCTTTCAACCTTCGCTGTGAACGGACGTTCGTTTTGTGCGCTTCAGTAAAATAAATATATTCCCAATTGTGATAAACATTCCATTGGCCAGCAGCAACAGCGAGTGCATCGATAAGTTTTCGAGCAACAGCAACAACAAAAACAAGAGCGCTCCCTGCAAACCCGTTTCCAGCCCAAACACCAACAACAACAAACATTAACATGTCGTCGAATCGTGCTCCAAAGAGTGGCTTTGCGGCCGAAGCGCAGCGTAAGGTAACATAACAAGAACAACAACACAACAACAGCAGCAGCAGCAGCAACACCAGAGCGAGAGAGCGCAAACAAATTTTTGCCAAAAAATATTGCGTGCATGTGTTTGCGAGTGTGTGTGTGTGCGTTGCGGTCTCGACTGCATTGACTTTATTTGGGCATTTGAAGCTAAGCTACGTTTGTTTTTGCCTCCAAAAATGGAGGCTAAAAATGGTCTTAGGAATGACCTCATTCCCAATTTGCAATCATCCTCAAGTATGCATTGGCGGGGCTGCTTGTCTGTCAATGCCTGTGTGCCTGAGTGTGTGTGTGTGTGCATGTTTTGCGTATCTAGGCATGCGTAAGCCGCTGCTGCGCTCAATTGAGAGTTCGGCTTACAGTTACTTGGGCGCTTTCGGTATCTCCCTCTCTCCCAGCAACGGGATCGGTTGCAGGCGACAGAGCGCTGTCGCTTAGGCAATCACACTGCGCGCTTAACTACATTAGTGACGCCTGTTTACAGCAATTTGCATATGCACTGGAATTGTTGGCTCTCCCTTGCACACACTCCCACCTCTCTCTCTCTCTCTCTCTTCCCCTCTCCCGCACGCTTGCCTTGGGCAATTATGTAATGCGCTGTCCCTGTGGCTAAACGACGTGAGTGAAATTGAAATTGTATCTGCTTTTACGTCCAGTTAAAGCGGGAGAACGAGAAGGAGGAAGACATGGACGCGACTGTGGCAGGGGGCGAGCTTAAGTGCAGTTTGCCAACTACACGCGAAAAAAAAAAAGCCACAGTCTACAGTTACACGACAGCAAAAAATAATAATAATGAAAACAGGAAAAAAAAACGCAAACGAGACACAATGTTGCCCCAATCCCTTTTGGTTTTTTTTCCCCGTTTGCTGCCGCTGCTGCTTGCTCGGTTCTCCCCATTTGCGCCGCGTGGTGTGTTTAGCGCATTTTCCCCTCACTTGGCGGCGCGCATTCCCTTTGCGCTGTCGATCAATGGCTTCGCAGGAGCAACAGAGCGAGAGGGGCAGAGTGCGGGAGAGAGAGCAAGCTGAGCTGCTAGAGATGATGTCATTTTTGGGCTGCCTGTCGCGCTGCGAGCTGCCCGTCGGAGACGTCGTCGTCGTCGCCGTCGCCGTTGCGTCGCTGTCTTCGTTAGCTTCCCAAAAAACGTTGAAGAGAAAAAGCGCCCCACGTAGCGATAGCACCTTTTGACGCACACGCACACACATGCGCGCCGCACTTAAAAGACCTGAGCGTATGTACATATATGTGTGTGTATGAGGGTCTATGCATGTGTGTGTGTGTGTGTGTGGCATAAGCAAACAAAAACAACATGCCGCTGAATCAACTTTAAAAAATTGTTTGTCCATTTAACTGTTGAGGTGTTGCGCTGTCTGTGTGTGTGTGCGCGTACGTGTGTGTGTGTGTGTGTGTGTGTGTGTGTGTGTGTGCTTAGTGTGGTTAAGTGCTGACTGGCTCTACGGTTATTTTGTGTACTTTTATGGCAACTACTCAAATTTCAACAAAATCAAGCAACTATTCATGGCGCCCCTCTCTCTCTCTCCCTCCCTCTATCTTGCTACTGCTTACCCCTAAAGCCAAGCTAAAGCTAACCCTTTTGTTGTGCATTTTACCTCCAACCTCGAGCTGCCTTTCTCCTCTCTCTCTCCCCCCTTCTTTGACCATGTTTCGTTAATTAGTCGTTCTCTTGTCGCTGTCTTCTAGTTGGCCATTCTTCTGCTCTTTGGGTACCCATAGAAACGTTGGCACGTACCTAAATAGTAATCACTGGAACCCCAGCAAATACATACAAACACAAACACACACACACAGGGGCACACAGATATGGTCACATTAATACATCCGCAGTCAGGCAGCCCATCGGTATCAGTTGTCTAAATGGAACTTGTTGGGGAAGTGTAGGTACATTAAAAATAAAAAGCATGTACATGCCATGTACCTATTGTACAATGTGTGTTATAGGTACAATACGTACGTACGTTTTTGGTAGGCCGTCAGTCAAAAGATAAGCCATAAAAAGCGAGCGGGACATACGTATGTACATAGTACAGCATAACCCACTATATGTATTAATCATAAATCTAGAAATTGTTTGTGGATTTCCGGTGAAACTTTTACAACATGTCCAAAATAAAATTATGACTTCAGCGCGGTACAAGTACTTTATATAGCAACTGTGCTGAAGTACTGATCGTATACAGCTTGCAATCATTGTAGATTTATCAGATTTTTTGTACATATTTTCGCACTGTTTACATTAATCAAAAAGCCCAAGCCGTAGTCACATAATTGACCTGATTTTGAGTGTATTCAAAGCTTGAGTGGTTTTTTTTTGTTTGTTTTTTTTTTATTTCTTTTTTACCTTTTTTCGCTTTTTAGCCCCGAATATCGGTCAGGCGCATGGGTGGCTTTGCAATTGTCATCGAACAAGCGTGACACATCGCGTTTTGCCGAAGAAAGCGAAACCGAAAATGAATAATCGCAAGTGTCTCAGTCCCCGGCCAGCTGGTCGATAGGTCCCACAACTATATAAAGCTTTGGTTTTTTTTTTTTTGTTTGTAAGTTTGTAGTTTTTATTTTATTGCTAATCATCTTTGTTGAATTATTGCTTAACGCAATGACATCATCGTCGACTTTGACTCCTCAAAATTCGCGCAAAGTATTACGCAATGATCGCTGTTTTTGCAGAGATCTGTCTGCCTGTCACTTTTTTCGAAAAAGAAAAAGATGCTACAGTGCATATAAAACAAGCGGAAAAGATACAGTCGAGTGTGCTCGACCTGTTATATACCCGCTAGACATATTATCAACAAATTTGGGTGTACTAGTTATTATAATAGCTGAGATCTAGGTGTTCATACAGACATGGCTCTATTGACTAGGCTATTGATCTTGAACAAGTATATATAACCTTTGTAGAATTGCTATGCCTTCTTCTTCTGCCTGTTGCATACACTTTCGTTTGACACAAACCTATCATACCCTGCCACTCTATTATTAGCGGGTATAAATATGTATCTAAACTGTTAAGTATTCTTTCCGCACCCTAATCGATCTGTTGTCTTCTGCAACGGAAATTGATGTCAGTTTGTGGTTAGATTTATGCGTCAGTTAAAAGTTAAAACTACTGAATATATATGCATATATATGTATGTCATTTATAAGTTTGGTCTGTCATTCTGCAACTGTCTGTAGCTGTCTGGCAATTACCGATTTCACTTTTCCGAAATGTGGGTGTACAAGACGTTGATGATGATGATGATGATAGAAGCCGTTGTCAGTTGGCTTTCTTTGCGGCATCTAGCGGGAATTTGGACTTGTTTCGTTTAGCTCATTCTGCGGGTCCGCAGGTTTTTAACAACTGTGCAAACAAGCAGCTCTTCCCGGTCAAAATGGCACTTTTAATTTAGCTAAAAGCTCTTGTCGGAGCTAATGAAGAGCCTCTTTTCAGGCTTGGCCCGCACACGCAACTCGCATTAGGGTCTTAGCACGTACACGTACATACTCGTATGTGTGTAGCTAGAAAACTTCATCTAGACAACTTCAAAATTAATTACACAATCTCCCCACCATACTCTGCCTCTCTTTCTCATGTTTGTCACGCTGTTTGTAATTGTTCGTAATCGCGCTTAATTTATCAAGCTGACCCAGAGAGCGACAGACCCTCAGACCCCGTTCCCCGTTCCCGTTGAACAGCCTAGAAGGCCTTCTATGGTCTCTCAGTCATGGTCATTGTCGTGCTGAGTTTCATAATTTCCCCTGATAAATAGAACAACTGTCGTCATAGAGCACCCACAACATAGCCGCAAGAACCATATATAGTCTCCAGCTATTCTTTAAATTAAACATTTATGCATATAGCAACATTATGTGGTCAAGTTATTGATGTGAAATCTTTTGTAAATCTTCACTCTGAATGTTTTAAAAATGCTTGTGGTTTTTATTTGTTTTTTTTTTTTTTGATTCGGTAAAGTTCCATGGCCTAGTCCCGCTGTTGATAATTGTTGACTTTTTGAGAGCCAGAACGAGTCGCAAGCTGATAAGAATTTTTGCCACATCCTCCCACCGCTTGCGCTCTATCAAACTGAAATTCGCTCTTCGATAAGGCAACTCACGTTCCAGAACTTTGTGCCAGTATATAGCGCAAATATATATAGTATATATATTGAGAGAGAGAGAGCAAAGAAAGAGACAGCTGCAGCTGTACGTGTGATCGTCGTCGAATTGCGAGATTCGACCTCATAGCGAAACTCTATAACACATACTCTCTGGCGGCGCGCTCAGATGCTGACTCATTAAAAAACACTGCTAAAAAATTGTTGTATACTTGTACAGCAACAACAACAACAAAAGCAGAAAAGAAATATGTTGTTCGTTGGCATTTTTCATATTTGAAACCAACTCAAATTTTGTTTACTTTTTTTTTTGGGCTATGTTGTAAGCGTTGTTTGCCAATTCCCTGATTCGCTTTGTTTTTTTTTTTTTGTTATTTTCGCCTGATCTGTCGAAAAATAACAGACATATATAAATTCGTATATTTTATGCATAGTTTAACTTGAGTGGAGTGTGTAAGATATCACCCCGAATTCATTAGTCTCTTAACGGCTTTTTTATTTATGATCAAGCTTTGAGATTATAAAAAGCCGGATCGGTCGGTCAAGAATCTGTGTGCGTGTGTGTAATCAAAATTTATACAGCCTGCCCCGAGGGTGTGAATTTATCTGCCATCATCATTATAATGTGCGTGATTATGATTCTCTTGAAAAATGTCAATCAAAATTTGTATATACCATATATTTTGTTTGATTTTCTTCTTTCGTCTTCTTCCCATGTTGTTATTAATTGTCTGGCGATTTCTCAACGCTCGGCAAACATGATAAATTGATCATGGCATAGCGCATAGCTTGCCGTTCATCTTGGCGATTTTCGGTTATTTTGTCGAGCGGGGTTAACAGTTCTCATTCACAGCTAGCTATATATCTAATGATCTCTGACCGCATTGTTAAACGTTTTTACCGTTCTGCTTTCCCATTGAAGAAAGCTTTTGCAAAACGTTTGAGCTTAGGTTATCGATAGCAGCGATCGATAATTGTTAATGTCAAAGCAATCAGTCAAAATAATATTAAGCGTTCAGTGCAAAGTTATAAATTAAAGTTGGAATTATGAAATGCAACGACTACTGAATACACTACAAAGTGCCCCGATCCATCCCCAATCACGATTTTTTGGAATATTTTCATTATTTTCCACAATTCCATAGAAAAACTCTTTGACAAACAATTTTTATATTAAATTTTAGTTGCTTAAACGATTTAAAGCAAAAATTGTGGATTTAAATTTTTTTAAAAATTTTGAAATTTTTTTAAGGGGGTAGCATGGAAAATTTGGCAAAAATCGCAATGTTTTAAATTGCAAATATTTTGTTAAGGAAATGAACTAGAATTCAAAACATAAATAAAAAGTCATGCCCGAAGAAAATCGGTTGAGTTTTAACAAAGTTATGTTGAAAGTTGAAAGGGTTGATGGTTGATATTTTGTATGGAGTACTTTCCTTTAGATACCGTACTTTGCATAAACCTTATATACAGTTTAATCATTAGGAATAAGTGACAACTGACAGCGACTTTATAAAGTGATGCCAACTGTCTGTCAGCTACGGAATGTACGAAACATCTGTGTAGAGTTTCTCAATTAAACCAAGCACAAAATTCTTGGAAAGAAATATTTCCTATAAAAATATTTACATGGTAGTACATTCAAATTCGGTTTTTTATGGGTGCGGAATCGGAAACACTTTGTGATGAAATTGAAAACAAAAGAACTGTTGATATAGACATAAAAATCGAGTTGTCAATCTCGCTCACTGATTAGCACATTTATGACGGGGGGTCTATCTGCATATCGAACTTCTTGATCAGCAAATCAATTTGCTCAGCTCGTAAATTTGCTCGATAAGAAGAGAGAGAGAGAGAGAGAGAGAAGGAGAAGGAGGAGCCAGCGGAGGATCGCCCACTTGAGTGCATTCACCTTCAGTAAGGGGCGCGCTGGAATTGCAAACAAGAGCCCCCTCCTCCCTTTAACCCCTGTGCAACGCCGCCTCTGTATGCATTTCCCTTTTAGGGGTATGCGATAAGAAACAACAATAACAAAACAAAAAATAACAAACTACTCAATTGGCAACGTTCCATTTGTTTCTGAGATCATTCATTTTAATAGAGTCGCGCTGACAGCGCGCGAAATGCGAAGAGGAAGTCAGGCAGGGAGCAAAGAAGAAAGAGGGAGAGGGAGTAGGGGAAGAACTCTGGAGCGTTACCCATCTGATAATTAAGTGTTAATCTGGAATCAGTTAGCGACAGCAATTCAATTCAAACGCCGCAACAAGGTGCTAAAGCGTTCAGTTTGGATTTAACCTGTGCGTGCCAAATGGCAACAGAGCACGCACAGCTGTTGCTGTTCCTCTTGCACACACTCTTGCTCTCTCTCTCTCTCACTTCCATTTGCCATTTTGACCGTGTTCAGTGGCATAAAAGCTCAACAAGTTGTAGCCTAATCTGTGCGAAGGACGTGCGAACCGTAAGCTTTACAAGGCACCCCACCTCCTTTCCTCTCTCTCTCTGTCTATTTGTCTCTTTCTGCCTTATATGGTCAATACAAAATGCTGGCCAGGTCGGCGCCGTCTCGAGCTCAGCATAAGCAAATATGGTTATGATTTGTACAAGTTGCATTGAATGCGTCACCCCAGACACGTATCTAAATACGTAAACCAAGGCTTGAACCCGGAATTTCCATACGATAGTTGCGATAGTTCTGGTGCAAACAATCGCGCTGCACAATAAACTCTTATGATGCCCCTAATAACTCAATAAGAGTCAGGAGTGCCCCAGTCTGATGAGAAGAGTGCAATCTTATCCCTATCAAGACTTGAATTATTGCTCGAAGGAGAATTACTGCATGTGCGTGTGTGTGTGTGTGCGTGTGTGTGTTGGTTGTGCAGGTTTATGGCCAATCCAATTTGCCGATAGCTACGCTATCTGCGATATATTGCAGCAGATAACGTGAACAAGCTATATGCTTAGCCATGATTTCATTTGCCATTCGGCATAAGTCTTGCTCCCCAACATGTATCAGGCCAAGGTGCTGTCTCCGCATATATTCCTCTAAATAGCCAATACTATATATATTTTGCTCTACCGTTTCCAGATCAACTCAAAGTACAGCGAGGAGCTGGCCCAGGAGTCGCTCGAATGGATTAAGGCTGTCACCGCTGAGCCCATTAACACATCGGGCGATACGGAAAACTTCTTCGAAGTGCTCAAGGATGGTGTCATCCTGTGCAAACTGGCCAATGCACTGCAGCCGGGCAGCATTAAGAAGATCAACGAGAGCAAAATGGCCTTCAAGTGCATGGAGAACATTTCCGCTTTTCTCGAGTGTGCCAAGAACTTTGGTGTACCCACTCAGGAGACATTCCAAAGTGTCGATCTCTGGGAGCGTCAGAATCTCAACTCTGTCGTCATCTGCTTGCAGTCGCTGGGTCGTAAGGTAAGAAAGAGAGTGTGTGAAAGTAACTTCTTCATAATGCCACGTATCTGTTGCTCACTTCCAGGCCTCCAACTTCAACAAGCCCTCGATTGGTCCCAAGGAGGCGGACAAGAATGTGCGCAACTTCAGCGAGGAGCAGCTGCGTGCCGGCCAGAATGTCATCTCCCTGCAGTATGGTTCCAACAAGGGCGCCACCCAGTCGGGTATTAACTTTGGCAACACTCGGCACATGTAAACGGGAAGCAGATGCAGCATCTACTTCTGGGGCTACTACTACTCCTCCGCCTCCGCCTCATATACACATTCCGCAATAAAGCCAAAACAAGAGAAATCCACATCTATATCTTCCGTTTAGCCAGACAGACATTCCGTTAAAACTTTAAACTAAAAAAACAAAAACATAAAAGATTAGAGGGAGCATTATGTAGTGATCGATGTATTTATATACTATCTTTATATATGTATAACGAAACTTGTATTTTGAATTTGTATTCCAATTGACCATGAGATCATGAGAAAACATGAACTACTTTTAATTATTAATATTATTAAGTTTCTAGAATGATTAATTCTATTTTCAGCAAAAACATTACCAGCATTTTTTCTACACTGCATTTTTTGGCACGATCATTTTTTTGTATTAATTATTATAATAATTAATTTATAATAGCACTCAATAATCGTGCCATTAGCTGGATATATATATTCATATATTGTGAAATGGTTTGCCTTCTGCCAATGAATTCAATTTTGCAAAAGTGTCTTCGTAACGGTTAACAGAATTGTTTTGAAAAACTAACCACCTGATCAATCAATCAATCAATGAATACCTGAGCATTTAAATGAATGAATTATGCAAGGACCGAAAACAGATTTGTATTTACACATTTGAATAATATATATATGTATACACGTGTCTGTATTTCTAAATGTTATCCAATGTTGAAAATAAATAATTATTCTTTTAAAAATGTTGTGTATTTAATTGTCCTCTTCGATACAATAATAAAGATGTTATCGAATAGCAAGATAACTTATCAAATTCATGTTCTCCCATTACTTGACGAGCATAACATGCAATTATGATTATAATTGATTAATTATAATCGATAAGCAAACCTATCGATTGTGTTGAACTCAGAACTGCACTCAGCATGGCATCACATGCAGAAGGTTCCAACAAAATACTGTCAAAAATACCAAACCATAAGCGCAACAAGCAACAAAAACTCATACTCGCTGACGTCACAACTTCCACATCCAAGAGCACTGAGTGCAGTAAGCATCACCTCTCTCAGCCACCGCCACTATAGTTTTGTAATTTATGTTAATGAAACAAGTACGCACTAATTGCGGCAAAGAATATTTCAAATTGATGGATGCCGACAGTAGTTCTCGTTCCACAAGAGGTCGGTATTGTGATAGCAAATCCAGAATTTGTGAATACAATGTGTTTTTGTTGTTTTTTTTCTAGTGCCGAATGTGTATGAAAGTGAATGCAAATGGAAATGGAATCGCTGCATTTCCCCACCCCCGACAAAAAACCCAAAAGCGACGCAATGCAAAAAGCTAATGCATTGAAGGAAGCGGGGCCCAGATGAGATGCATATAGATGAGATGTCCCACATACTTACTTAAACACCTTCCTTTGTATTTCATGCAGCCCTATGGCGTCGTCCATACCCGCAGACAAAGCATGCAGAGAAGATGCCATATTTTGCGGATGCTGCCCGTGAACGTGATCGGGTGAGGAACCTGCGTCACCGAACGACTCGCACATCGACGCCGCCACGGACTTTGCACAGGCCACGGCAACAGCAACAGCAGCAGAGTCAGCGCACACGATCTCACTCCCGATCTCGAGGCAATGGCGAACAGAGCTGTTGCCATCGCAGACGCCGCCGCTCCCGAAGCTATGAGCAGCGACGCAGACGTAGTCGCAGCAGTGGCAGCAGAAGCAGAAATCACAACCGAGCAGCAACCTCAACGTCATCGGCATCGTCGTCGTCGCGTCATCACAGACATCGCAGTCGATCGCCCCTGACACGCATCATCACGGTGCCGGTGCCAGTGCCAGCTTTGGAATACTTTGTGGGTGCCAGCCGATATGAATACTTAACGTTTTACTAAGCTTTGCTTTGCTCTCTCTTTTTCAGGGATGGACACCCCGACGTCACTTTGATCCCATGCACGCACCGCTGCCATTTGGCCTGCATCCAGTGCGAGGGCCGCCCATGCCCTTTCTGCCGCCCCCCTTCCCTGCTCCCATGCCACCGCCATTCAGATTCCGCCCAGCTGGCGGCCCACAGCCAGGACAGCCGAGATACATGTATAGACCAACTTGATTTTAAAACTTTACATAATTACAAATTTATTTACTCAACTGCTATTTACATTCGTGTGTGTGTGTGTGTGTTTTGTACATTAAATTAAGTATATATAGGATATATATATAAATATATACGCTATATATATAAATGATACACATCAAACTAAAAACGTACTAAAAATATTGCATTCTGTTTTTAGGAAGGAGTGCGGGAAGGTAGGGAAGGGGAGAGAGAGGATTGATTAAATCAGGCTTAGTTTAAGTGTCGCAACTAAAGTCACACGAAGAATATGCTAATCACGTTCTTAACTTAACCACTAATTACGCAATTATGACTTTATACAAGCACATTTACACATACATACATATTTGTGTTTGTTTCTTCAGAGTGGAGTGGGACGAGGGAGGAGGGTGGGGAAAGGAACTAACACTATGGGCAACTCCTAAGATTCGTATCATATATGTGTATATATAGAGCACTATGTCAATAAATTATAAAAAAATAGATCATTTTACTGTTGCGCTTATACATAGATGTCTGTGTGTATACTACCTATATATATATACTATATATATAGATCTGTTAAAGCTCGACTCGAGGACGAAACTGCAACCGCAACGGCGGATCCCGGAAGCGCCAACGCGTCACATAGACGAATTTCAGCGTATGATCCTTGCCCAAAAGCTCCTCATTACACAGTATGTCAATCTGCAGGCAGAACGAGAATATATATATAGCATATAGGTTGTATATACAGTGAGTTAATTGTAATTTAGAGGCATACCTCACGATACTTCTCAATGCCATTGAGTATCTTCTTGGCCACAAGCTTCTTGAGATGCGTTATCGTCGCCTGCGAACTGCAGCGTATGAAGCGTCTTTGCAGATTCTTAAAATTATTGCTGATACATTCGAGGCACACGTTGACCTGTTCGTCAAGGCGATGAAAATCGGATTCGGCATGCGCCTCCATAACTTTCTCATTGTCCTCCTCATGGTTTTGCGTTATATCCTTGGGGCATGGCATGTTGCGGCTCTTGTAGAAGTCACGTTCGCGTCGCGATTCATCTGTGGATCATAATTGTTGTATATAGTATAAGATATATGTAGGTATGTATATTTAGTGTGCCCCATGGGGGACACCCTCTTGGCTTACCCTCTTGCAGTTTCGGCACCAATTTGTACACAATGTCCTGCATGGTGCGATCGAAGCTGATGTATTGCAGCGGGTGTGATTGATGTATTATGTTGTCGCAGGTGGGGCATGTTTTCTTCTCCTCCAGATGCTTGACCAGACAGCTTTTGCAAACTGAAAAAAGGGAAATGGGAATCAAAAGAAGTCAGACACGTAGGCGACAGCTTCTTTTCACAACTCCTACGCAAGCCACCACCGGCTGCAGCCCACACAATATACACATGACAAGTGGGGAACACAGTAGCAACAGCTACCACTTGCCACCGGGCAAGCAACCGGTGCAGCGGTTGCATCAGGCTGCAGGCAGCAGGTGCTCCTGACTCAGAGCTAATTGGGCTGGCTGGCTGGCTGGATGGCAACACTCACATGTGTGTAGACACTCTGTCACTGTGGTCGCATCTATGAAGTATCCGCCGCAGATTTTACACGTAATATGCGGGTTAATTGTTTTTAACTTAACGCGCCGCTCCATTTTACTTTTCGGCAGCAGCTTCAATTTATTGTTAAACTTATGAAATAAATAACTCCTGCTCGGCTCAAGTTCTCTTTTGCTCTCTCTTCCTCTCTCTCGGTGTGTGTGTTGGCGAATAATGTTGTCTTTTTCGCTTATTCGACGCGAAACTTGTGTGTTCGGTTCGTTTTGTGCGCGCTTAGATGTGCGCAACGAACGTGAAAACACTCAACATAACGGCGCACGGATTAACTATTCATTTAAACAGTATTTTGAACTATTATTTTAAACAAATAAAGAAATCACGACAAAATTGTGTGTACGTGTACGTGTGTGAGTGTGAGTGTACGTGTACATTTAACAATGTGAATGGCCATTTGTAATATCGATAACGTTCGCGGTGAATGCACCTTGCATTGGCGTTGCCAGATGTGCAACATTAATTAACTATATATTTAAAATAATTATATAAACGCTATTATTTTTATTGTAAGTTTGACAAATCCTTTTATTTATGAATAAAATTAAATAATAACAGTAATTTCCCTTCACTTGCAGCGTTTCAAAACTAGTCAACATGCCGGCACAATCGATATCATTTTTAATTGCAGTTTTTTTTAAATTATGACTTAAGTATAAAATACTATATACACTATGACTTTTAATAAATTTATATACTTTTCTAATGTGCTTGATTTACGTTTTCTTTCGCCCATACTATATTTAAACTTATTGAGCGATTTTAAAGTGTTTGTGGTTCGTTGCTACTGGCACTGTTAGCGCTCGCTGTTAATAACATTTCTGTTACCAGTTGACAAATAAACAAGATACCAAATAAAATACCACAATATTGATTCTTTTTGCACTTGTTGCTCGCCACACAAATAAAAACTTGTGCGTTCTTGTTTTGAATTAATTAACGCCAAATACCTGAACAATCCAGGTGCAAGTTGAATCAGAAACAGAAATAAAAAAAAACTTGATTTACCCAACGAGATCAAAAACCCCACACCGGTTCAATCAAACTTGCCGCAGTCGCCGTCACCGTCGCAGTCGCTGCCGACGTTCAAGCTCAGTTTGCCGCATTTTTCGAGTTATTTACAGCAGTTTTTGTTGTTTTCTTTTCGTTTGCGAGTTCAGTTGAATTTGAAACGTTAAACTGGCAGCACGTATCATGTCCGCAGGTCGCGTCGTCGTCTATGGAGGCAAAGGAGCTTTGGGCTCGGCGTGCGTCAATCACTTTAAAGCCAACAACTACGTAAGTCTCGGCCTCAAGGCCTTTCACTTTCCATAACCTTCCCACCCAATCTGCCCCTCACTCCCCCTCATCCAAGCCGTACTTTAGCGAACTGTGCACTTTCGATCTCTCTCTCTGACCATTCTATTGTTTAACTCAACCTTCACAGTGGGTCGGCAGCATTGATCTGAGTGAAAACGAGGCCGCCGACGTAAGCGTTGTGGTACCGCGTGATGCCAGCTGGGAGGATCAGGAATCGGCTGTAATTGGCAAGGTGGCCGAATCGCTGTCGGGCGACAAACTAGATGCCGTCATATGCGTAGCAGGTGGCTGGGCCGGCGGCAATGCCAGCAAAGGTGAGTCACAAGGAAGATGAATCATCTGTTTTAGACTCATCTCATGCCTCCCTTTCCTGCCCCTGCAGATTTGGCCAAGAGCGCAGATCTCATGTGGCGCCAGAGTGTCTGGAGCTCTAGCATTTCCGCTGCACTGGCTGCACAGCATCTCAAGGAAGGTGGCCTGTTGGCACTGACTGGCGCCAAGCCTGCACTGGAGGGCACACCTGGCATGATTGGCTATGGCATGGCCAAGGCTGCAGTGCATCAGTTGACACGTTCATTGGCTGGTGATAAATCTGGGCTGCCGCAGGATGCGCTGGTCGTTTCCATACTCCCTGTCACCCTGGACACACCCATGAATCGCAAATGGATGCCCAAAGCGGATTTCGGCACATGGACGCCGCTCACTGAGGTCGCTGAACTCTTTGGCAAGTGGACACTGTGCAAGGATCGTCCCAAGACGGGCTCACTGCTGCAGCTGATCACCAAGAACGGCGTCACGGAGCTCATTCCAGCCGAGTAGGCAACACAACTCAGTTCTAATACTCATCTGATATTAATGGAATCTACATACTATATATGCCACGCTTCTGCTTCTAAATAATGGAAATAAAAACTGTTTGGCTTTCGCTCGTTTAATCTGCGTCTGTTTACACTGCACCCCACACCGCACACCCCCCGCTGCTCCAGTTGGATAACCTATTGAACTACGATAACGACTCGGCTTAGCCTGTTAGTTTTACGTCTTTTTCTTCATGATCTTCATAAATAGCACCATAGCTGGAAAGGAGAGAGAGAGAGAGCGGGGTGAGAGGGGTAACCTTTGTAATCCTCTCCAGACTCACCAATAAACACCACGATCACGAACACAATCATCAGCCAGAGCCAACACTTGTAGGCCTTGCGCGAATGCTGCTCCAGCTTCTCGGCCTCCTTGCTCAGCGAATTGATGTTGCGATCTGTCATGTTGGTGGAACGTGAGACAACCTCAGTGTCGCGTCGTATAATCCGATTGGCAGTCTCCGTTTGCTCTTTCAGATTGCGCGTCAGCGAAAGCATATGTTCGGTGATCTTCTCCTGCGCCGTGTTATAATACTTGACAGCCTCGTTCATGTTGTCGCCAGGCACAGCTTCAGTCTCGGCGGCGCCATCATCGGCGCCACGTCGTCGACGCAGCGTATCGGCATCTATGTGTTGGAGGAAACGAAGTTAGCAAGGTGTACAGAGAGCGGGGAAGCTACTACCTTGCAGCAAATCCTTGCGCAGCTCATTGTGTCTGGCCGTGTTCTGCAGCTGTCGCATCTCCTGCAGCGCCACATCGCTTGCTGTTTCGCTTGCTTTGGCATTTCCATTCGCTGTGTTGGCAGTGTTTGTGTAGCCCGTGAGTTGCTGCAGCACAGTAAGGCGTTCCTTGTAACCAGGTATCCTGGTTGCACTTTGTGGGCTGTGCAATAAGTTGAAGGGGAAGGAGAGGTGAGGATGTGAGGTGAGGTGAGGTGCCTGGGCAAACTTCCACTTTGGTTATCGACAACTCACTCTTCCATTGCCTCCAGCTCGCTTATCATGATGCCAAGCGATTTGAGAAACTTCTGGAGGCGCCAAAAGTTGTCCTCACTTTTGGCCAGATCCTCGCAGTTGGTCAGCAATGTCCTGATGTTCACATTTAGTTTTGTCGCCATTTTATAAATAAAAACATAGGCTAATACTAATTATCGTCCCGCAAAACTTAACAGCAAATGTAGGCTAATATATCGATAATTGTATGGCATTCAATCGTTCCTGTTTTCTTCGATATTTTATTGTGCAAACTATTTGAAAAGGGAACAAATTAACAAAACTTCAGATGCTTCTTGCTTATTGATCACTTTTATGCACTTATTTTCATGCATTTTTATTCCAATTGACAATTTCGATAAATTCAGCGTGAGCAGCATACCTGGCTTGCGAGAACAGCTGAAACGTCCACCGAATGCAACGCTTAACGCTACGTCGCTTGCCAACACTCCGTCGCGACGTTCGGACGAAGAAACGCAAAGAAAACGGCAGTTTGTTGCTGGAAAAAATTTGCTCCGTGAATTTTAATTAAATTTAAATTGCTAGCAAAATCGCCGAGTGTGTACGTGCAAAATACGCAGGCGGAGTACGCGTGCCGGTTAGACATAAGAAGTGCAAAAATTTAGAAAGATGTGAATAGAAAGTGGCACACAGCGCAATAAAATGTAAATGATAAAAAGAGTCAAAGCCAAAGAAATGCGAAAAATATATACATATACATGTATGCATGCATATGTACATCCGCATACATGCATGCGTTTCAATGTGTGCGAGAGAGTGCGAGAAAGAGACCGAGTGGCATAAGTGAAGCACATTAAAATTAATACACATAAATAACAGTGCAGTCTGCGTTTAAAACCAACGACCATAATTACATGCAATGCATACATAACTGCATTTAAATATTTCCGCAAGAGCATTAATAATTGCGCTTTTTACCGCTGGAAAGGGGATCATTTGAAATGAACGTGTGTGTGTGAGTTCGGTTCAGTGCGTGCATGTGTCTGTAAATATAAGAAAGGAACAGACGAAAGTCGCGGCGGCATCCATTGTAAAATGAAACAACAACTAGAGAGAGAGAGACAATAATTACAATCGCCACAAAATAGGAAGGAACTGAAATGGGGCACTCTGTGATTTTGAGAACGAGTGAAATTCAAATAGATTTGTGTACCACACATTATTCGAATGGAAAACCTACGAAAGTGGTTGCTCGCGTCACTGCTGCGAACGTATCTGTGTGTGTGTGTGTGTGTGTATATTTGTGTATGTAGGTGCGTTTGTCACTGAACGGGTGTGTGTGCGCGTGTGAGTGCGAGAGGAATGCTGTCTATGTATCACGTTTCGCACTCTATATGTACATACATATGTGCTTGTGTGTGTGTGCTTAGTGTTGTGTAGTGCATAAAACACGAAGCCAACAGAGGCAGATTTGAATTCTGATTCTTTTAAATATCTTAGTATGATTTGATTTAAGCCTGAATGTCACAAATGAAGATCATTCGATCTCTATTTCCTTCTTCCTCTCTCTCTCGCTATGTCTTCTCCCACAATGTAAAAAGCTGTGGCAAGGTTTTTGCAGTCAGGCCATTTTTTCTGCGCCATATTCCGACCAAATCGATCTGGTTATTCTCCGGTTTTTTTAAAGTTGCATCCCTAAACAGCCAGCCAGCATTCACAGCAGTCGCGCGAGGGCGATGCACACAAAAGCCAGAGAGAGGAAGCACAACCAAGAGCGAGAGAGGCAGAGAGCATACACGCATACAACAAAACAAACTTGTTTGGACGCGGCACAGTGAGCGGCGCTCGCTCTCTAGCGCTCTCCCTACTGCTGCCGTTGCCGCTGTTGCTGCTGCTGCTGCGCTCACTTGCAAAATGAGCAAAACGCCGCTATTCGCTGTCCAAGTGAGAACTGACAAATCTTCTTTTGAGTGGCTGCTGTTGCCATTGCTGCTCGTTTCTCACTACTCGCTGTTGCTGCCGTCGCTGTCGCTGCCAGTAGCAGCAGCAGTTGCTGTTGCTCTCTTTAGGAACTACTCAAAGCAAAGCTAGGCGAGCGAAATTTCCATTGTGTGTGGCGATGTCGCGTCGTCGTCGTTGCCAGCAGCAGCTAGCAGCCAGTAGCAGCAGCACAAGCAGAAACAGAAACGGTCTCGGTCGGTCTCGCAGTCGGTTTGAAAATTTCTGACTCGTCATTTGGTGTTGTGCGAAAAGCGAGAAAAACGTATGTGTGCATATACATACATCCATGCTTATATATACCTTATAAAGCGTATGTATACTGTGTGTTATTGAGTAATAAATTATAAATAATATGTGTGTGATTTTTAACAAACAACGACGCAGAAGTCAGTGCAAGGTGCAAGTTCGATACAAATACAAATAGATTAGCAATATTTAAATCGAATCTGCCGTCTCTCTCATGCTTACTACTCTGTCACCTCTCTGCCGCGATGCGATGATGTTGATGTGTGTACGCGTGTGCCTCAATGTGTGTGTGTGTGTGCATCTCTGTGTCGTGTGTCTAGTGTGTATGTGTGTTAGTGTGCGAGTGTGAGTGCCTTTTTAAGCACAAACTCATTACAATTTACTATTACTCATCTGCTGCTGCTTCTTTCCACCTCTGTTTTCTGCTGAGAGGGAGAGAAGTAGAAACAAAATCGAAACCACAAACAAAACGTATTTTATTTATATTTATATTTGCGCTTTGCTGGAGCACAATGGAATACGGAAAACTGTGTACAGAAAAATGTGAATATCAAAAAAAAAAAAAAAAAAACGAACAAAAAAAAGTGCATATTGCAAACGTCGGCAATCCGTGGCAGCAGCAGAAGCAGCGGCAGCAGCAAATCGCCGTTATGTGGCCAAGGCCCAGTGGCAATCGAAAAACGAGAGAGACAGTGTTGTACGACGCATTTAACAATGAGCCGCAATGATCAGACATAATACATATTTATTTACTCGATTTGAATAAAAAACTGTAGCTAAAAAACTACCTATTTTATTTTATATCTCCTCTTTTTTTGTCTACATCAACGATTAACGAAAACCCAACGACTTTCATCGTCGTTGTGCGTCGGTGTTTATATGTGTGTGACTCGTTCGCTTACTCTCGCACACATAGAAACACCCCAGTCGTCGACGGTCTCGTCACGTCGTCTGCTGCGCGCCTTGAAAAAGTCAATTTTTGTGTCTCGCTCAAAACGTTTGTGTGTGCTGCGCTCTCACACGCTCGGCTCGCCGCTCTCTTTGTCTCTCGCTCTCCCACTCTCTCAGTGCGTCGCGCTCAGTGTCGAATGAATGGACAGTGGTTCAGCCAGCCCCATATGGAATGGGAGAGTGGAGCATTAGGAGATGGACGTGCACTACTAACGCTGCCGACGTCGCTACCGCTGCTGCTGCTGTTGCTGCGGCCGTCCACCCTTGTAATTGCCGCATATGTGCATATGTGTGTGCGCGCGCCCGCTCGCGTGTGTTTGTGTATTTTGTGTGAGTGAGAACAGCAGCAGCAGAACAGCAAAAGCAACAAATAAGTGCCTAATAAAAATAAAAAACCCACAATAAGACAAAAACTTTAAAAATACAAAATTGTTTTTCGTTGTCGTATGGGCACAGTGTGTATGTGTGTGTGTGTGAGTGAAGACATGTCTTGAATGAGTGCATGTGTGTGTGTGTGTGTGTGTGTGTAAGTTTGTTTTGTGAGTGCAATTCGCAGGCCAAGTCACAGTTAACGCCGCGCTCTCTCGCACTCGCTCTCGCGCTCTACTGTAAACTTGACTGGCGCTGTTACTGCTACCGCTGCTGCGGCTGGCGCTGCTGCTAGCGATGATGTTGCTGATTTCGAAATTGATTTACCTGAACGTGTTTCGGTTTCGGAAGCGCGCACAAAGCAAAATATGCAGTAACAGTGGCAGCAATAACTGCAAATAAGAAAAGAAAAAATGAAAAAAACAATGGCAATTGTGCTTAATCTATCCGTCTCTCTTTTTAGTGCAGCGACGACAACGTAAATAATAACAACATACTCCACGCACACACGCAAACAAACAACAACAAGAACATCAGCAAAACCAAACAACGAAATGAATAAGTGCCGCGGTGTGTGTGTGTGTATGTTTTTTCAGTGCATTCGAAATAGTTAAAAGCAGCAAACAAAAGAAATACATCAAATAATTATAATAATAATCATAAATTATTTTAAACGCTAATTGTTCTCTACGTCGTCTCTCGTTCTTGTTCTTCTATTATTCAAATCGCCAAATCCAAAACAGTTGTGAACTGCAACAGCTGCACAACAACAACAGCAACTACAACTACAAAAATAATAACAAGAGCAAAATAAATACAAAAATTCACTCAAAACAACAAGAAAACGTAAAGCAGGAGAAGAAGAAGAAGCAGCTGAAAGGCAACGCGATTTGTGTATCGTCTCTCTGTGTGCGTGCGTGCCAGTGTGTCTCTGTGTTGCTCTCTCTCTCTCTCTCTCTCTTGCTTAGTGCCTCTGTGTGTGTGTGTGTGTGTGTGTGTACGTGTGTCTTTCGTCGCGTATTTGAATCAATACACAACAGTGGAAAAGTAAAAGAAACGTAACGAAACGAGAAGAGACGAGAGCAGAGCTAAATAAATTCAATCACTACCAACAACAACAACAACAACACAACAACAAATGTGCAAATACTAGAAGATATATTTACAAAAATAAATAAATAAATAACACAATTTCTCACACACAACCAACATTCACATCGAGATCGAGAAAATGAGGTGCTGCTGTTGTGCAAAAATAAAAAGCCAACAACTATGACGCATCAAAATCATCAGACAAACGGCGCAAGTTTGGAGGATTGCCATACAAACTTTTATGCCTTGGTAAGTAGTACACAGCGACAGCGAATACTAGTGGAAATATACTAGAATATATAGTAGTAGTAGTATTAGTGTCAGTTGTATTGTCTTATCTCCGTGTCTCTTTCGCACTTGCGTTTCCATTTCCGTTCTTTGCCAATTGCCTTAGATCTAGGTCAGTGACAATGCAGCACACAGGGTGATGCAGGTTAACTTTTGTTAGCGGCGGCGCCACCCACACACCGATCGTTCTCTCTCATTGTACATAGGTAGTTGCTAACGTTGACAGCTGATTGTCGATATCTGTGTGTTTATGTTTATCGATAGGTTGTTCTCATTCAGGACGCCGCCATCTCTTGTAACTCTCTCACGCTCTCTTTGTAACGTTATTTTCACCTTGCCTTGGCTTGGCGTTGCTGCCAGCACAGAAAAAAAACCGAAAACACGCACAACTAAAGCGGAACTATGCATATGTTTGTACGCCGCGAGTGGGGAATAGACACAAAACAAGTCGAGAAAAGAAGCAACAACAACAACGTGCGTGTGCACGTGTGTGTGTGTGTGTGTTTGTGTTCGTGTACTACATGCGGCGGGCCAACTGTGTGACCGGCCATAACAGGTTCTTCTGCGGCGCGTCTAGTAGTTGGCCGGGTCGCTGAGCCGTTTCTTTTTCAGTGGCATATTTCTTTAATGAATCTCGCTCGGAGACAAGAGGCAACAACTGAACGAACAGCAAAAACAACAATAAAACGCAAAAGAAAAGCTCGACTGCCCAAGCTCAGCTCACGAACAAGTCAACGTGCTCCACACACACACACACACACGCCCGCTGTCGCGACGGCCACCCTAAGCCAGCAGCAAGAAGAAGAAGCAGAAGAAGAGGCAAAAGCAAAAAATAGTAGAAGCGGCGACGCTAGCAACGAGACAGACAGACAGACGGACAGGCTGAGAGTGGCCGAAGACGACGCGCTGCTAACGAACGCTGTACGAAATAACGAAACAATAACAAACGCGCAAAACTTTCTCTGAGCGCAAAATAGCAGCAGCGAGAGCGCGCCATATATACCGAGAGAGTAACTGAGAGAGGGGGCAACTTGCTAGACGACAACACACACACACATACAGTGAGTGTGAGAGAGCGTGTAAAGTGCGAGAGAAGAGCAGCAAAAATAATAAAAAGACAGCTTGAACTTGGGAGGCACGCGCGCGTGAACAAACACTAACAAAGCGTGTCAGAATGATAACACACGTACACACACACACATGCACAAAGAGAGTGTGCGCGCGACAGAGCGAGAGCGAGAGATTGAAAATATGGCCCACAGGCGAGAAACGAGCGCAAGCCCCGAAGCCGCCGCAGCCGCTACCGCCGCCGCCACCACACACAGAGTACACACACAATAATCGGTTTGCTGGTAGTGCAGATTGAGCATGAAAATGGCAAAAGAAACACGCACAAAAAATACAAAACGAAGAGGCACATGTGCGTGTGAATGTGTGTGTGCAGCGAGACGCCGCTGACGTCGGCAGATAAAAGACTGCGACGGCGACCTAAACGTTGTCGTCGCCGTTGTTGTTATTCTTATTTGTTGCTGTGGGATGCGAACAATGTTGAAAAACGCCAAAAGGGCCGCCTGCAGTGATTCACAAGAGAGGCGGGCGTGATGTGAGCGCAAGAGAGCGGGAGAGTGGAAGCCTACCTATTTAGCATTTAATATGCACAAATATATTCATAATGCAAGCTATGCTCGCCCAAAAGTAAAAGCCAATAAACATAAAACACACACACTCGCACACACACACAGACAAAGTAGCGAGTTGTAAAAACGAGAGCGAAAATGAAAACACACAGCAGAAATTGCGATAGCCAAAAACCGAAAACGAAACAGAAACAGAAAAATCAAACGGAAGAATGTGGAACATGGGGCTGGCCTGGCCTGGCTAACAACAACAACGACAGACACGACGAAAGCGACGACGACGCAGCGGGGTCTCTTGTTGCCTCTGCCTGTGTGTTTCTCTCTTGTGTTGCTGTTTTTGTTGGGGGCGACGTTCGTCGGCGTCGTCGTCGTCGTCGTCGTCGGCAGCCATTCGTGGTTTGGGGAATACCTTTTGCTTGCGTGTGCGTGTGCGTGTGCATGCTTGTGCGCGTTTGTGTGAGGTGCAGTTATTTGGGCATGCTTGCGAGTTCGCCTGTGTTTTTTCTGTTTTTCGGTGTGTGCTTAACGCTCTCTTGGCCATCGCTTTTTTGTCTTTGCGCCGCGCTTCCATTGATTTGTGCTTGCCACAGCAGCAACAGCGGCAGCAAAGGCAACGACAACGGCAACTACAGCCAACAACTTGTTCCAAAGCTACAAACTACACAGCAACAACAACAACAACAAGAGCAACAGCAGCAACTCGCAACGGAAGCCGCCAATGACGAGCCAAAGACACGACCCCAGCCAGTTTTTTTTTTTTTTTCATATCGCTTAGGTTTTCTTTTCGTACTGTCTGCGCCGACGTCTTCGGCTTTTGTCGTTGTTGTTGTTGCAGTTGTGCTTTTGTTTTGAGCTTTGCTTTGAATGCGCCTTTCGTTTTTTGCTGTTGCTGCTGCCGTTACAAGTGCAGCTCTGCCCGTGTGGAATGTGTCTGCATTGCGTTTTGCAACACTGCAGCACACAGTTGTTTTTGTTTGTTTTGTCACGAGGAGAGTGTGGGGAGAGGGGAGAAGAGCGGAGTAGCAGCTTTTGCTGTGGGAGATTGTTGCGTGGCTGGCGGGCTGTGTAAACAAAGCGTGGGCGTTATCTCAGCACATAACGGTGCAACACGCACTAACTAAGAGAGCGTAAGAGAGAGGTAGGTGTAGAGAGGAAGAGAGGGGGCCACGAATATCAGGCTCAGTGCTGTCAACTAATAGCTAACAACTTACAATTTCCGCTTAATTGTTCCCTTTCTATTCATAAAAATCCACATCTAATGAAAAAAAGCTAAGCTGACAGCACTGATCAGGCTGTTGCAATAGAGTTTTCTATTTTGAAATCCGTTTGCATTAAAGCTTATCTCATGCGATTAAAACAAAACAAAGGCACGCAATAATATTTATAATATTTATTGATTTATGCAAATTATTTATTTATTTATTTATATTTCTCTTCTTTCGTTACAGACTGATTTATGTGGAATAAAATGGCGAAAGTTCGTTAATGGCGAACGGCCAAATGCATCGTCGGATCCGCTTGCGGATCCCATCTTACGCTCCTATTCGCGATGCATGCAGGCGGATATGCTGTGCGTGTGGCGGCGCGTGCAATCCACCAAGCAGGACAACACCGATCCGAATGCCTTAAATTTTGAGATTACCACATCGACAACGGTGCATCCGCCGCTCTCGCTGGCCGCCGCCAAGGAGCTATGGATATTCTGGTATGGCGAGGAGCCAGACTTGAGTGAGCTTGTCGATGCGGAGCTGCTCAAAGTAGCGGGTAAGTTGAAGCGCAGAAAGAGCTAAGCACACACACGCACACATGTGCATTAATAATGCACAGCGTATGCTCGCGCAGGTGTGTGTGTGTGTGTGTGTGTATGAGCTTTATAAATTTAATAAAACTTCAAGGCCGCATTGTGCAGCACAGCAAAAATTTTGTTGTACCCATGAGAAAACCAAAACAATACACAGCGACACACATACTCAAATGCGTGTGTGTATGTGTGTGAGCTGCTGCTCCAACATCACTCACATGGCGCGACGCTCACTCGTTCACGTTCGTCTGTCAGTAGAACATCTCTCACACACACACTCTCTCTCTCTCGCTGCGCTGCTTTGCTCTCTTCTTCTTCTCTGCCCCAGTGCGGTCGGTCAGCCCACGCGTAGCAAGAAACGTCACCTGTGTCATTTGCAATGTTTTTGTTTCATTTGACGCGCGCTTCTCTCTCTGGCAAGCGCCCGCGCTCACTCTCTCACAAAGACAACACGCTGTCTCTCTTGCGCTTGCTAACTGCCCAAGGGGTTGTTCCTCTGTTGGCCTCGACTTGACGCTGCTTCTGGTTCTCGTTCGGTTTCTTATCAGTAGTTTTTGCGGCGTGTGGCTAATATTTGTTTAATTTTTTGTTGCCTATTCCCGCTATCTCTGACCACAAATTATCACCCTCTCTTTTGCACTCTCTGTGTGTGTGTGTGTGTGTGTGTGTTTGTGTGGCAAATTCCACTGTCTTGTCGTATCGTAATACGTCAACGAGTAACGCAATTGTTGTAATCGAAATCGTAATCGTAATCGCCATGGCAATCGCATATGCTAATCGCTTTGTTAGCCTCCTTTCGATTGTTGGCGACGTCACTGTTTTTGCTTGCGGCATTTCATTTTACTTTTACAGTTGGCTGTGACTGATAAACGTCGTCGCTGCCGTTTGAGTTGAATGCGCTGCTAACGCGCTGCGGCTATGGTGAAATTGCTTGACGGCGACGGCGACGGCGACGCTGAATGCGCTTGCCGTGTTGTTTTTGTTAATGACAAGGACATTGACTAATTGCATTGACATTACTTTTCTGGTTTTGTGCGAGTGTGCGAATTCTCTTTCTTCTTTTTATAGCCGCAAACAACAAACAAAAAGCGCTGCCCGCTGTGTGCGAATGTGTGTGTGTGTGTGTGCGTTGCTTTGTGCGTGTGAATGAAGCCAGAGAGGGAGAGAGGAGACGAGGCAGACGCCGCGCGCTGATGCAAAGTGCCTGCTGCTGCTGTACAGTGAAAAGTGGCAACGCCGCAGCGGTATATTTATTGTTGTTGTTTTTCTTTCTTCTTGTTATTTGTTTATTGTTGTAGTACAGACACAGTTGCCACAGCTTTTAGGCCGCATAAAACAGACGTCACTACAAAGTACACACAGTGACGAAGACGGCGACGCTAGCGCCGCAGTTCATATTGAGTGGCGCTGCTGCCGCCTCTCTTTCTCTCTCTGCCCGCTAAGAGCGTTTTCGTTTTCGTTGTTTACCACGGTTGCCTAGAAGAATCTGTGCTGTGTGTGAGGAACACAAAAACAAAGCGAAGTATGTGTGTGTGTGTGTGTGTGCGCGTGAGCATTCGCTAGATATCGATATCACTTGCACACTACACTGACTGGGTGGCTGTGCGCGGTGTATGTGGTTATCGAAAAGCTTGTTGCCCCCGCTACTTGTTGTTATTGTTGTTGTTGTTGTTGTACAATTTACCTTAAACAGCTGTCACATTGCTGCTTTGACATTGCTTATGTGTGCGTGTGTGTAAGGCGCCTCTCTCTCTCTCTCTCTCTCTTCGCAACTTGTGGACTAATAATTATGAGCTCACACAGCCGCAGGCATAAGCATGCAAGTGTGTGTGTGTGTGTGTGAGTGTGCGAAACTGGTTTCAAAGCTTAATTACAATGCGCTTTCTTGTTGTTGCTGTGCAGTGCAAAATTTTTTTTTGCATTCGCCTGGCTGTGCGCCTTCATCGTGTTTACCTGTTTTTAGTGCTTATTAACCAATTTTCAATGTGCGCTCAGCGGCGTCAGAGAGCGGGAGAGCCGCACAGATTATTGACCTTGATTAAGTACTCATATGCACACATACACATGCAAGTGTATTATTGTATTTGTTTTGCGAGCTCTGCTCGTGTTGCCCGCCGCCACCTACAGCTTGTTGCACGCACGCAAACTTCTATTAGTTAAATTACACACTTTGTTGTTGTTAGTGTTGCCAAATTGGCTTTACGCTTGTAAAATAAGTTGCAAGACCCAGTAATTACAGACACACAGAGGCACCTCATTGCACGTCATTTTCATTTTTAACCTAAAATAGCAAAAACAACAACAGGCACGTGTGTGTGCGTGTGATGAGAGCCACAGAAAAAAAACTAGCGGCACTTTTTGCCAAACACTAGAGTCTCTCTCATTCAACTCACTCAGAGTCTCTCTCTCACAGAGATGCAGACACCACCAGCAGCGGCTGCGGGCAGCAACAGCAGCGAATGTTTGCGCATACACGAGTAGAGACACACACACAGAGTCAGACATAGTCACGCAAACTTGACAGTTGGAGGCCTCACGCTCTCTCACCCACTCGCTCTTGCTGTACTTACACTCTCTCTCACTCTCTTTACATCTACTGTGTCGCAGCAGCAGGCAGCAACATGTGCACAAACCACACGTGCTACAAAAAAACACAGATACATAGTATGTACAGGCGGGTGTATGTGTGTGTGAGTGTATTTGGAATTTGCATTGAGCAGACGTCGTCGTCGTCGTCGTCATATTCCTGTTATGGCCGGGAGATTGGGAATGGGAGATTCGCTTACAGACAAAGTTGACGAAGGCGGCGCAGCAGCAGCGCGTCGGCGATTTCAATTTTTTCTGTTGTATTGTAGATTTTTGTTGGTTTGGCATTTTACTTCTTCCTTTCTGTCCCTCTCTGTATGTTTTTTTTGCTATTGCTTTTCGCTGCGTTCCGTTTTCGATTCTTTTCTTTGTGCGACAGAAGCTGCAGCAGTTGTTGATGTAGTTGCTGCCTACCCTTTTTTCGCCTGATATTCTGTTGCATACCCGCAGTGCGAGTTGAGTGAGTGTGTGTGTGTAAGCTTTGAACTTTTGCCGTATTTGTGTGTTCGCTTCATGTTTGACCCCAGCTTGGACAGTGACAGCAGCAGAAGTACCAGCACACACACACGTAAACAAGAGCGCGTAAGACACACACACAGACATAATCGTACATTGCCCTCTGGTTAAAATTTTACGCTGATCTCATTGAAAGAAGGTACTCATACACACACATACGCACACACAGTGGGACAAACATACAAATAATGAAATCCACAAGCAGGCAGGCTTGTAACAACAGCAACAAAAACTCAGCAGCAGCAGCGGCAGCAGCAAGAAAACCACCAAACAGCATAAATTTCCAAAGCAAGCAGCGCAGCGCCAGCCTACGCCGCCACCGCCGCGGCTGCTGCATTGTTTCGCTGTCGGCGTCGCTACTCGTTGCTGTTGCTGACTCTCACTCACGCGCTCTCGCGCTGCCTTAAGAGAGAGAGTGTGTGTGTCATGTACTCATACTCGCGCTCGCATTCGCAATTACTCGCCGGCTTGTACGAGTGAGTGAGTGCTGCGCTCGCTCGCTGCTCTCTCTCTCTCTCTTGGCATTTTGAGTGTAAATCGGGGGAGGGGGATGAGGCGCGCGTTTGTGTATTTCTCTTTGGCGTTTGTGTTTTGTTATTTATAATGTTGTTTACCTTTACGTAATTATCTTTGCAACATTGCTTGATGTTGTCTCTTGACTCGCTGTCTCTTGCCTCTCTCTCTCATCTTTTTTCTTGCTAGCTTAAAACGTTTTCCT
Organism: Zaprionus ghesquierei; assembly: GCA_018904095.1. NCBI lineage: Eukaryota > Metazoa > Arthropoda > Insecta > Diptera > Drosophilidae > Zaprionus > Zaprionus ghesquierei. The sequence goes on along the minus strand of JAEIGP010000850.1, from coordinate 5,788,289 downwards.
TTTTTTTCTCAAATGCAAGAGGGTGGACCGGCGCTGCTGCTGCGCCCTGTAACAGACGCTAACGTCGACGTCGCAGTCACAATTCGCTGCCAGTGTAGGTGGCTGTGTGAGCGCACGTTTGTTTGCCAGTGTGTTTGTGTGTGCGTGTTTGAGTGAGATGCTTGGAATTTTCCAAAAAATTTCTCGACTGTTTGTCTACCTCTCTCCCCTTCCATATTCCTCCTGCCTGCCTCGCTTACAACGTAAATAGTCGACTTGTCGTTGTCGTTGTCGACGTCGCGCGGCGTTGCCTTTTTGTTTTAAGTGGCATTTTTGTTTGCGCTTCCGCTTTTGGATTTGATTTGCCTTGTGCTGTGCCTGCTCTGCTTGCCTTTCTCTGTCTCTACGTTGTCTCTTTCACTCTGCTCGACGGGGGACAAGCGTTTTTGTTCTTGCATTCACAATGTTAATTTCCCATAGAAAAATGCTTCCTCTCTCCCCGCTTGGATTCCACCACACACTCTCCAAGCTGAGCCGCTCTCTCCCCTTACTCACCGCTAAATTTGTCATTGAGCTGCGCGCGTCGCAAAACAATAACAAAATTAAATTGCTCTAGAAAAACAACAACAACAACAACAACGAAAAATGTTCAAGGCGCGCGCGCTTCATTTAGCTAGAAATGTTTTGCGTTGTTATTGGCGGCGGGGCGGCTCTCTTCCTCTTCTTGTTTATCTGTATTGTCACCAAATATCATGAGAGAGGGAGAGAGGGATAGCGGTAAAGTCGCGCGCGCATTTCTTATTATGCGGTTATTTTCCGCCTTACTAATGCGATCCACACACACACACATAATTTCAGTGGAAATGTTTGTAGTTGGGGGAGGGGTAGTAGCAAATGGGGAAGGGGTACCATAAAGGGGTAGGGGTGGCAATAGGGGAGGAGGGTGGGGGCATCCATACGTAATTGCGTGGAATAATTTTTACTTATAAATAATGCAGCTTGCTTTGTGGATGCCAAGTGGAATGTGTGTGCAGCTAATTAAGCGCTGGTTTAATTTATAATAAGAGAAATTTGCTGATCTCTCTAACTCTCTTCCTTTCTCTTTGTATTTTGCAGCCAATCAAGCGCTCTGGAATGGCACCTGGAAGGGCGAACTGACGTACGAATGCCGCGTGCTGCTCTTCAAGGCGCTGCACAATCTCATGGAGAGGTGAGTTACCCCCCAAGTGGTGAATTCCAGACAGATCTCTCTATATACATTCCCCTCTCTTTCTCTACCCCTTGCAGATTTGTGCTCACCAAGGACATTGTGCGCTTTGGCAAATGGTTTGTGCAGCCCTGCACCTCCAGCGATTTACTCTTTGGACGCAGGTTAGTCACAATCCACACGCTGTCCACTTTGTGGGATGCATGCGTCTTGCAGCATGTTGCTCTCTTAATCTTTAAGAGCTTCGTCCCTGTCGCGCATCCTAGATTAAATTACGAACTGGAACTCTGTGCCTACGCAGCCAAGTCTGTGCGGCGGCATCGTTCTTCCAGCTACAGTTCTATGCCGAATTTCTTGAGAGGATTCACTAATCTCTTCTCTCTTTGTCTCTTCCTTTAGCTCGCAGCACATGTCCTTCTCGTTTACGTTCTTTGTGCATGGCGACACTGTGTGCGCCTCCATTGATCTGCGCGAGCATCCCGCCGTGCGTCCACTGACCAAGGAGCATCTGGCCGAAGCGGCGGCTGCCTTTGCAGCGGCAAGCGGAGGCGGAAATGCAGCGCAACGCCGCGAGGCGCAAGATGGAGCAGCTACTCCAGGGGGAGGAGCAGAAGCAGGAGCAGGTGTAAGAGGAGGAGCGGGAGTTGCCACGGCGCCATTGCCCGCCGGCTCTCCCCTGGAAGCGGGAGCAGAGAAACCCGCCGCTGCAGCGACGCCAACGCAGGCACGCAAGGTGATGCTGGCGCCATTTGGCATTGCGGCAATACTCACTGGGAATAGCTACAAGGCCAGCGATCCGATGGCTGAGAAGATACTCGAGGATTGGGCATCGTTCTTTCCGCTGTGCAATAAGGACAACACGGACGTGCCACCGGTCGTTGAGGTGGTTTCGGGTGAGTTGTGAATCCCCTAGAGAAACTTCCTGGCTAATTCTCTCTTGCTCTCCCCCAGGTGGTCATAAAATGTATCATCCCACGAACTATGTACTAGTCACAGATCTGGACGACATGGAGCAGCTGGAATACTCGGAGCTGCATAAGGCACAAGTTGGCAGCGCCGTCGGCGTCGGCAGCGGCATAGCAGCAACAGCAGCTGAATCAGCTGTACTCGCCTCGCTCTCTTCGCCCGCTGCAATAGCTGCGTCGGCGTCAGCGTCAGCGACAGCAACGCCGCAACCGCAGCTGCGACCAACGCCAACGGCGACGCCAGCCTCGGCGGCTGCTGTTGCTGCCAAGGAGGCTAGCACGCAGCGCGGCAAGGCAGCAGCGACGCAAGCGGTCAGCGCGTTGGAACGTCTGACGTTTCAGCCCTACTACGATCAGCGTCCCACATCCGGCTTCACCTTCAACACCAACAATACTCATATACCCGCTACGGCGGCCATTGAAATGCCCGAGCGTGCTTGGCAGGATTGCATTATGAATACGCTGCATGTGGATGCAGCGACGTCGACTACGGAAGCGAGTGTAAAGTCAGCGCAGCATCATGATGAGCAGGAGCAGGATAGCAAGCAGGATTCCAAGCAGCTGGTGCAGCAGCAGATTCAACAGCAGCAGCAGCAACAGCAGCGGCAGAAGCTGTGGAACTTTGTGGACCCTATGCAAAAGACGCCCTGCATATGCACCAAGTAAGTTGGTCTCAACTCAATTGCAAGCTTACGCTCTCTCTTACACTCTGGTCCCCACTTAAGCCCTGTCTCTCTTTGCGACTCTCTTTTGTGCTGCTCCTTCACTCTCGCACTAAGCGTGCGCGTTTGCCTTACGTTACGTTACGCTCCTTTACGTTACGTTACTTTTTTTTCTGTCGTGATTCTGTGTGATCTTTTTTGTAGCGTGATTTGTATTGACATCTCTTTCTACTTTTTTTTTTGTAATCTCTAGAAAAAAAACTTTTTTTGAAATATCTTGAATGTAATGCAAAGAGATAAAACCCAACCAAACGCTTTGATGGCATGCCTAGACTTCCAGAGTTCTCTCTCTGTCACACTCTCTTTTAACTATAATATCGTATATTTAAATTACCTATTTATTTCACTCTCTCTGTCTGTGTGTGTTGTGTGTGTGTGTGTGCGTGCGTTGCATGTGTTAATAATACGCTTTTACAGCAGCTTTAGAATGTAAGAGAAAATTCTATGCGAAAAAAATTCCCCCCCTTCGACTCGAAACTCACCGCAGTTGGTGAGCTTTAAAGTGTGTTGAGTGCGCGCCCGCCGTTCTCTCTTAAGAAAGTGTGTTGAAATGTTGAATTTGAAATTTAACACAAAACCCCAAACCAAATTACAGCCCACAATGCAGCAGCCACAGCGCCGGCAGCGGCAGCGGCAGCGGCAGCGTCGTCGTAGGCGTCGGCAAACGTCAGCATAGTAGCAGTGGCAGCAGCAGCGGCAGCCCAAGCATGGTGGGTTCGCCAGCGTTGCGTGCTGCGATCGGTGCTGTTAGCAGCGGCAGCGGCAGCAACAGTAGCAGCGGCAAAACGTCGTTTCAGCTTTACCAACAACAACAACAGCAGCAGCAGCAGCAGCAGCTTCTTCTCACACGACCGGGCACACCTGCAGCAATAGCGGGGGCGGCGCATCATTCCAGTTCCAGTTCCAGTGTTGGCTTTCTTGCCTCCACCTGCTCCAACAACAACAACAACAACAACACCTTCACCAACACTTCCAACTACTCCTCCTTCTACTCTGCTGCTGGCGGCAGCAGCGGCGTCGGCGTTAGGCGGCCACTTGTGCCGTTTCACAGGCGTTTTCTACTCAATACTCAGACAGCGCTTAAACCTAACATCATCAACTACAACAACAACACTACTTCCTCTACAACAACAACAACAACAGACACCAATATACCAAAACAAAGGTTTGTGTCGCTGTTCAGCTGAGTGTGTGTGTGTGTGCGTGTGTGTGTGTGAAGGCGTTTAACAGTGTTGCTTAATGTTAATTTATTTTCCTTCGTTTTAGTTTTTCCATTTTAACGTTTTAAGTTTTTTTTATACGCCTCTCGCTCTATTATGTATTACGCTCTCTCACACGCATTACACCCACGCACACACACTCACGCATACTTACACAGCTCCAAGTTGTTTATATTCTGTTACTGACGCTCTCCCTCTCTTACAACGACAACGACAACAACAACGACAACACGCTCTGTTAACTTTTTTCAAGTTTTATTTTTTTCTGTTGGTTGGTTTTGTATTTTTCTTTTCTTTTGTTTTACAAATTTGCTGTTAATCTTTTACTTTCAATGATCATACACACACACACACACACACACACGCATATGCGCATACATACATACATGACGCTGCATATTGTGTGAATGCAGCATTCTCTGCCCCCCCAACGACGACGCATAACCAAATAATTTTAATTTATGGTTTATTGCTAATTTTAAACTTGTGGTTAAAGGGTGTAGCAAGAACAACAACAACAACAGCAATAACAATATAATTATACATACATTCTTAATAACCAATCGATTATCCTTCACTCTCACACACACACACATATGCGCATACTTCCTCGACTCGCTGCCGTTACATTTGCCATTCGCGGCGGCGCGTTGACAATGCGCGTAAATTTAACCGATTGAGCGGCTTGCGTGACATGTTGTTAATCGTTATCGGTTATTGATTGCATGCGCTGGTTTGGTGCTGCCGCTTGTGCAGGAGTTGCCAATTTAATTTACAAACACACACACAAGAATATATTTATATATACATATGCTGTAAATAACCATTACATACATATGTTTAATATTTTTACTTTTAAATTTTTGGCAGCTACAAAAGGTTTTTTTTAGTTTTTTTTTTTATGAATTGGAACTGCGCTCTCTCCTCTCTCTCTCTCTCTCTCTCTTCCTGTGGTGTTGTTTTCCTTTATTTATTTTTGCTTAACTATCGTGCGATTAATCGATTAATTACTATTGTGCATAAACTGTATGTAATTTAGCTGCATATAATACGTAGTTGTTTGATCAAAAAAACATAAAGCATTATTAAAAATAAATATACAATTATTTTATTTTGTATATAACCCCCGTACCCCAAGTAAGCATGTGGCGCGGCTCATTAAGATTCCAAGCTAATGATGTACTTATCTTTCTTCCTTTCTCCCCTTTGCAATCCGTTAGACATCTGGCCGCAAGTGCAACTCCATGTCATGGCAGCGCCTCGACATATTCGCGCAATTCTCTAGGAGATTCAGCGTCAATGCCTGCAGTGGCAACCACCTCATCGGTGGGTTCACCTGCAACACCGGCGCCATCTCCACATCCGCATCCGAATTCCGCACAATCGCAACCAACGTCTGTGCCGCCCGCTGAGCAAGTGAGTCCCAAGTGACGCCTCAACCAAGCCGAAGTGCACTAAAGCTCTTTCATGCTAACGCTCTCTCTCTCTCTTCTCATTGCTTTAGCTTCTCAATATGAGTCCACATGCACCCACATCCGTATCGAATCTACAGCAGCCACCGACGCCCATCGATCATCTGCTGGATAAGAATACACCTGCGCCAACGCCAACGGATCAGCATGATAGCAAAAGTATAACCGCCTCACCGTATGTGCATCAAACGCCCAGCGTGGAGCCACCTTCATATGCAACGGAGCATGGTGGCACAGCTGGTGGTGGAGCAGGCACAGCACCAGGTAGTGTGCCGCCACAGCAACCGGCAACGCCAACATCAGCCGCAAGCGGAGCAGCCACAGCTGGAGCAGGAGCAGCAGCGACACCAGCAGCAGTAGCTGCAAGTGGGGCAGCTGTAACGCCCACGCAAACTGGCACCATCAGCGTAAAGAAGCTTGAGATGCAGCAACAGCAGCAGCAGCAGCCAGGGACAGCGTCATCCACGTTGGTCACCATCAAACAGGAACCCGGCATCGCTGTACTTGGCAAGGCGCAGCAGCAGCAGCAGCAGCAACCCGTTGCCACCAGCGCCATGGAGGCTGTCACAAATCTATTCAAACTGTATAAACCGCCACAGCTGACGCTCAAGGATGCGGATAGCTTCTATGACAAGGAGTGGCTCAAGGAACTTATCTACGATTTTAGTTTTCAGGAGAAGTGGTAAGTCAACGCAATGGCATTATCTAAATGATCCTCCACTCATCTCTTGTTGTGTTCCCCCAGGGATAATCTGCCTGTCAAGCGACCCAAGTTGACGGAATCCGCCAAGCAGCGTCGTCCACGCTATTCCAAGAACTTGTACGAAGGACACACGCATTTCAAACCGCTAATGCCTTCGCCAGGTTCGGTTTATCCATCCCTGCTTTCCATAGATGGTGCCAATGTGGCATCACTGGGCACAGGGAATGCTGGTGAGGCAGGCACGGGCAATAGTAATGCATCTGGAGGCGGCCTGGTAGGCATAGCCAACACCTTTGGCACCACCAGCAGCGATGAGGCTGATAATGCGCTTGGCGCAGGAGCAGCAGGAGGTGGTGGCAGCAGTAGCTTCTTTCAGGGATTGGACATTAAGACAGAACCAGGTCTACATTCACCCTGCAAGGAATCCAAATCGATAAGCAGCGGCGCAGGCAGTGGCAGTGGAGGAGGCGGTGGTGGCGGAGGTAGCAGCTCTGGCGGCGGCGGCGGCAGCGCAAGTGGCGGCAATCTCTATACGGCAGAAGGTCTAAATCCCTCACTCAACGATCTGGAGCAACTGTTCGAGACGAGTTCCAATGATGAGTGCAGCAGTGTGCAGATTCATACGCCACCAGATTCCAATAATCCCTCAAATGGCGGCTGCAGCACCGTGAGCAACACCATTGATGAACTGAAGCGGAGCACAGCGGTGGCCAGTGCTGTGGTCGCCGCTGTGGTGGCCAGTTCTGGTGCGGGCAGTATACAGGCGGAGGATCTAACCAAAATGTTTCCCACACCCCCATCGCATGAGCAACAGCATCCCAATTCGAGTCCCTGCCAAACGGATGTCGTTATGACAGATCTCAGTGTGGACACAAATAGTGGAGGAGGTGGAGTGGGCTGTGTGCCACCAACGACAGCCTCGACAGTGGTGGGACTCGGTGTAGCGCTACATGTCAAGTTAACCAAGCAGGAATATAGCGTCGAGCTGGGTAGCCCCGTGGAGGAACCCATCGATGATTGGAGCTATGTCTATCGTCCGCCAAAGCAGGAGAAATTTGTTGGCTCCTCACGCTATGCGCCGCTCACAAATCTGCCCAGTCAAACGTTGCCTCCGCTGTCGGTGCCCGCCAATTGTTACTACAATCCCACCTGGAGTCATAGCCAGAAATCACGTGCAGCCACATTGGCTAAGGCAGCGGCAGCGCAGCAGCAACAGCAGCAGCATCAGAAGCATCAACAGTTGCAGCAACGCATACAGCAGCATCAGCAGTTGCAGCAGCAACATCAGCAGCAGCAACAGGCGGCGGCAGCGGCGCAGCAAGCAGCGCAGCAGGCGGCACAGCAACAGGCGGGAGGAGGACATCCACATCAGAAACATCAGCAGTTGCATGATCTACTCGCCGCCGGACCCCGTACACCCATGTCAGGTGCGGCAATGCCATCGCCTTCGACGGTGCCGCAACCGCTGAGCAGCGGTGGCTCCCAGTTGCTATTGAATCAATTGAATTGCCCACAAGCGCCACTGGGTAGCTCCATGCAGCAACTGATGCAACGTGCCGGCATGTCACCCATTCCATCACCCGTTGCCGGCCCTGGTGGCGTTGTACCCTTTCCGCGCAGCAGTCCCATGCATCCGCATCCACATTCCCATCCGATGCGACAAACACCAACGCATCCACCGCCACCGTATCCCTATGATGCAGCCAGTCCGGCCACATCGACATCGTCGTACCTCAACAAGCAGTACAATTCGCAGGAGCCACCAATTGGACATCCGCATACGCCGCAGGGCATGGGCGGTCATGGTCATGGCTATGGTGGTGGTGGTGGTGGTGGTGGTCATATGCATGGGCCAGGTACACCTGGTGGCACTATGATGCATGGCGATGGCTCCAAAATGGCCATGATGCAGTATGCTGGCTCTGCCAATGGTAGCTCAACTGGTTTGGGCTCCAGTGCGGCATCCGCGGCGGCGGCAAGCACGGGAATACTGCAAGAGCTGCCGGAGGTGAACTCCGTGTTGGTTAACATCCTGCTCTATGACACGGCTCTGAATGTCTTCCGGGATCACAACTTCGATAGCAGCAGCGTTTGTGTATGCAATGCAGATGCGCAGAAGATTGGCAACATACGTGGTGCTGATTCCGGAGTCTATGTGCCACTGCCAGGAGGTAGTTTTAATCCTTTTCCGGGACGCAGCAACAACTACGGCATGCGGCATGCAAGTGGAGGCGGCGGCGGCGGCGGTGGAATGATCAGTGCCTTTGGCGGTGGGCTGGACTCGCCGATGGCGGCGCTGCCTGGAGCTGGCTCTGGGCATGGACATGGACCCAATGGGGGTTCCAGTTCATCGTCGTGTACACCGCCAAGCAGTAATCCGCATATCACAGGCTATGTCGATGATGATCCAGTGGAGTGCACGTGTGGCTTCAGTGCCGTAGTCAATCGACGTCTCTCACATCGTGCGGGACTCTTCTATGAGGATGAACTGGAGATCACAGGCATTGTGGATGATCCGGGACGTAATAAGCAGCCCACGTTACTTAATCTCATACAGAGTTTATGCCGCAAGAGCATGCAGAAACCGGAGGTGGGAGGAGTAGGCGGCAGGGAGCTGGAGAAGATCACCACGACGACGACAACGACAACAGCGACGGCAACATTAACCGCAACCGGTGGTTCAGCTCAGCAGCTGGAACAGCTGGCGCATGCCATCTTCGATTTGCTCCTAGATCAGTGCTCCATCATACAAACGTCCAGCAGTTCCGTGCATCGTGCCCTGCAATCACATCGTCGTCGCATGTCCCGACAACGGCGACTCTTTGGTAACAATGGAGCGCCAACGGCATCAATGGAATCTATAGCTAATGTCTTGGAATTCACCGATGCACACGATGTCATTAGCCTGGCATTGGAGCAGGCACGTTTGGCATTCGAGGATCAACGCATGGATATGAATATGTTGGAGTTCGGACAACATCCACATGGTAATTCACATCATGGTAATCCACATCATCATGGGAACCAACATCATGGGAATCCACACCATCCGCATCAGTCACAACATCCTGCAAATCAATTGACCGCCTTCCATGCAGCTCCCGCGCTGCGTCAGAAACTGATGCTCCTGGGCAGTGGCCAATTGACGGTGCACAAGTGGCCCTATCTGCCGGTTGGATTCACGCGCAGCAACAAGGAAATTGTGCGCACCATGAATGCAATACAACCCATGCTGCAGAGTGCCTTCCATTGCAAGTCAAGGGGTGGAGCAGCAGGTTCCAAGGATGCCAGTTCGTATAACACAGTGAGTGGTCCACTCACATGGCGTCAATTCCATCGTCTGGCCGGACGTGCTTCGGGCCAATGTGAACCACAACCTATACCCTCGGTAGTGGTGGGCTACGAAAAGGATTGGATCTCTGTGGCACCACATTCCATCCACTATTGGGATAAGTTTCTTCTCGAACCCTATTCCTATGCCCGTGATGTTGTCTACTTGGTGGTGTGTCCAGACAATGAACATGTCGTGGCAAGCACACGTAGCTATTTCCGTGAACTGAGCAGCACCTATGAGATGTGTAAGCTTGGCAAGCATACGCCCATACGTGGCTGGGATGGTGTACTGCAAGTGGGCAGCAGCGAGGCCAATGGAGAGAGGGAACGGGATGTTACAACGCCGTTAGATGATTGGCTACGCACCTTGGAACATGCCCCGCTGGCGGAGCAAATCCGACGCTATGCGGTCACCTTTATACATCAATTGGCGCCTTATCTCAGTCGTGTGCCGGGTGACAAGACATTACTGAATCCACCGGATGCAAGTGGTTCGGGAAGTGGTAGCAATCATGCGGCCAAGGGAAGTAATGGTCAACCAGGTGTGCCGGGACAGGGCAACCATACATCTCAAGTCAGCACAGCTGGTGATCATTTGAGCGGTGATCCCACGGCTACAATCAAGTTGGAACCAGGCACAGAACCAACGCAATCGACACAGACCGGCGGACAGGATCAGGATAGCAAACAGGATGTTAAGCCTGGAGTCGGGGCCGATACAAAGCCTACGCTGGTGCTTGGTGACCCACTGGGCATGGGTGAAACCCTGGAGGACATCAATCCCTCAGCGATTGTGCTGTATGTGGTGAATCCTTTCACCTTTGCCTCGGATAGTTTCGAGTTGGAACGTCTGGCGCTTATTGCTCTCCTCCGTTGCTATGCGGAGCTGCTCAAGCTGGTCCCAGATTCAGTGCGTGCTCAGATGAATATACAAATCATTTCACTGGAATCCATCATGGAGCTGGGACCTTGCGGCAATCGACGACGCTTCTCGGATGAGATCAAGTGCCTGGCGCTGAACATATTCTCACAGTGCCGTCGACACTTGGTGCATGCGCAACCTGTGAAGAGTCTAACCGGTTTCGGTACAGCAGCCAACATGGAGGCATTCCTTAAGACCAAGGATGAACCCAATCGACGTGCCTACAAGATGTACACAGCGCCATTTGTTCTCGCTCCCATGCATGAGCGTAACGATAAGACGGATTTCTCACGCGCCGCGGGAAGTATGCATGGTCAGAATGAGACACGGTACTCGGTGATGTATTGCAATTATTGCCTAAGCGAGGATCAGGCATGGTTACTCGCGACGGCGACGGATGAGCGTGGTGAGCTACTCGAGAAGGTGTGCATCAATATCGACGTACCTAATCGAGCACGGCGACGCAAGGCACCCGCTCGTTATGTGGCGCTGCGTAAGCTCATGGACTTTGTGATGGGACTCATCTCGCAGACATCACAGATGTGGCGTCTTGTCATCGGACGCATTGGTCGGATTGGACACAGTGAACTGAAATCATGGAGCTATCTCCTGAGCAAACAACAATTGCAGAAGGCTTCCAAACAGTTCAAGGACATGTGCAAGCAGTGCACACTCATGTATCCACCTACCATACTCAGTGCCTGCCTGGTCACCCTCGAACCCGATGCCAAATTGCGTGTCATGCCCGATCAGTTTACGCCCGACGAACGTTTCTCACAGATCTCCATGCAGAATCCACTGTCGACGCCACAGGATGTCACCTGTACGCACATCTTGGTCTTTCCCACCAGTGCAGTGTGTGCGGTAAGTCAATAATTGATCGCAGCTCATGGGGTTGATCCTAACTAGGACTCTTTTTTTGTTCTCTCTTTGCAGTCCTTTACAAGGCAATTCCAGAACGAACCGCAAGTGGATGATGACTTTATCTTTGGCGAGGAGGAGGGTAACGAAGATTTCAGTGATGCCGATATTGGTGATCTCTTCTGGGACTGTAAGTATTCGCTGGGGAGGAAAAACCCCTTCTGTTCAGTTTTCTTATTGGCTTACTCTTTCGCCTAGCAGCTCACATGGATCGTGTCTCGAATCATGGCAGTCCAGGACGCATGGAGGACAATCGCAGCTGGCCCAGCGCTGGTGGCAACAATTTCAAGTGCACACCGCCGCAGGAAGTGGAGGAGGTGAGTAACCCAACTAGGAATACTCAGATCAAATCAAACTAATATCAAATTCCTCTCTCTCTCGCTCTCCCTAGGTGGGTTCCCTCAACCAGCAACCCATTTCGGTGGGTTACATGGTCTCCACAGCGCCCACGGGTCGCATGCCTGCCTGGTTCTGGTCCGCCTGTCCGCATCTCGAGGATGTATGCCCTGTATTTCTAAAGACCGCACTGCATTTGCATGTGCCCAACATTCAGATAGCCGACGATATACTCAACTCGACCAATGCCCATCAATCGGCAAACGATCATCCGCTGGACTCGACGCTGACGGCCGATGTGCTGCGCTTTGTGCTCGAGGGCTACAATGCGCTCTCGTGGCTGGCACTCGATTCCAATACGCATGATCGTCTCTCCTGTCTGCCCATCAATGTGCAGACCCTAATGGATCTGTACTATTTGACGGCGGCAATTGCATAGACCAGAGGAACAACAAGAACAACAGCAGAAGTAACAGAGCAATAACATTAGCAGTAACCGTAACAGTAACAGTAACGTAACACTAACATTAGGAGTAACAGTAACAGTAGGAGAAGAAACATTCGCATGCTTCCGTTTGCTGTACTTCCAGAACATAGCGAAATCCACAAGTGCTATAAAAACAAAAACAAAAACAAAAAACAAAAACAAAACTAAATGTTAATTCAAAACCAAAACAAAAAAGAGAAAAAAACACCAAGCAACCAACCAAGTTAACAGTCCAAAAAGATAAACGAATAGCAATAACAGTGAGCAGCGACAGCAGCAGCAGCTGCAACAGCTGTTAAGCAAGAAGATAAACACCAATAACAACAACAACGCACAGTTAGCGTAACCAGAGAGCCTTGTAATTACAACAACAACAACAACAGAAGCCTTACAGCCTTAATTAACAGCATGTGCAAGCGAAAACAGAGAATGGCAAATTGATTATTGTTGAGATTGCTAAACGATAACAGAGAGATATAAAAGTTAGCAGCATGAATGCAAATCGATAACCGAAACGGTAGCGATACCCAAAACTATCGTTTACCGTTTGAGCGGGAGAGAGAGCAAGAGAGCGCGAGAGAGAGTAGCAACAGCATTACTATTTATTAATGAGAATTGTGTATAGTGCAAGAATTGTTTTTTTAGGCTGGCGTTCGTTTTAGTCTTTAATATTTATACATATACAAGCCGCAGCAGCAGCCGATGATAAAGTTCATGTTAAGAGAGGAAGAAGAGAAAAACCTACAACCAACCAACACAATAGGGGCATATTTATATATATTATATACCTTAGGATCATATACAAAACATACGCAAAAGAGTAAAAAAAAACAGAGAAAAAACATATTTAGCATTTAAGTAAAAAAGTTTGTACATATTTACAACCAATTTGCCGTAAGCATTAAGAACAACAACAACAACAACAACAATAATTATAATAATATATTAACAAAGTATGATTATACAAAAGTTTAACAAATTGATTAGCGAGAAGCGAAAAAAACAAACAAAAAAAAAACCAACAGCAACCACAACAACAACAACAAAAACAACCCTAATTAAATCTAAATTAAATTAATAAATTGTGTAAATTTTTTGTGCAAAGCGAGAATTAGTTTAAATTATTATAAAAGAAAAAACAAAAAGAAAAAACAAATCCATTAAAATGTTAAAGCGAAAACTCTCTTAAACACACTCACACACACATACAGACACACAGACATACGGACATAACGGTATATATAACAATTATTGATATATATATAGAGAGACAGACAAAGAGGAACAGTTGATATATAGTATATACGATTATATCTGAACGCTAAGCGCAGATGTCGAAAGAGAGAGCGAGAGAGAGAGAGAGAGGGTAGAGCGAGATGGTTGCGAGCATTTCGGGCAGTTTTATGGTATAAGGGAATTTTTAGGCGTACAGTAAGTAGATCGATCGAGCGTTAGGGACTGTTTATACAAAAATTCAAATTGTGTTTCGTTGTCGCAACTTTTGTACTTCGCACACACACACACATACCGCATGCACCCACACACACACTCACATAGCCAATTGTTTAATAATGAATTACTTAAAGGAGAGAAAAAAATGTGTACAAATTAAATTAACATAGAAATTGTGGTTAAACATAAAAAAGAAAAACAAAAACAAATGGAAAGCTTTCTACACTCAACAAAATAATAAATTACAGTAAACACACACACAACAACAAAGAAATTGATTTTTGCACGTTTCAAGATTTTCGCTAGGCTTAAGTTTTGCGTAAACAACAACAACAACAACAACAAGAATTATTAAAAATTGAAATTATTTTTACCTGTGTATTTTAATTAGCATAATTTATCAACAACAACAAAAGCGAAACAACAAAATCTACATTTACAAAGACGTTTTCTAGTAATTATCCCACACACACACACCCACCCCATACACACACACACACAAACGTAACTCTTAAGTAGTTTGGTTTTTCATTTTAGTATTCTATTTACTTTGTGTAATAAAACAACAATTATTTGCAATTATCTTATGTATTTTCTTTATGCCATTTTCTTTAATCTAGTCTTTCGCTCAGATCCCACACACACACACACACACACACATTCATATCTATAGAGAGTGCACACACACACGCACGCTGTAAATACGTAACGCTTTACGATTATTTCTAGAGTTTGTTTTCAAAACGTAGCAAACGTAACGGTTAAAAGAGATCGCGAGAGGAAGAGAGAGAAATGAGAGCAAGAGAAGTAACAGACATTTCCTAGCTGAGGTTTCAGTTCGACTCTCGTTTACTCCTGATCTGATGACCTTGGCGCCGTAAAACAAGAGCAAATATTTAAAAATATAGCAATAATTTTAACTCTAATCTGCACACACACACACACACACTAATACACACACAAAAGAAACATATAACGCAACAATTGACAACAAGCATTCATAAATGACAAACAAATGAATTAAAACCAAAATGGAGGGAACAGATTTTTTAAAATCAACTCGATTTACGAGTTGAAACGATTTTCTAAAAAACAAAAACAAAAAAATATGAATAAAAATCAAACAAAACCAAAACAAATCGAAATGCTGCCAGTAAGAAAGAGAGAGAGAGGGAGAGAGAGTGGAGGCGCTCGCGAGAGCAACTGTAAATTAGTCAAGTGCGGCTTCGAGTAGACAAGCGATAACACAGCCAACAAAATGGAGTATATTAAACAAAAGCAAAAAAAAAAAAGAAGAAAACAAAAGCAAAATGAAAATTACAAAGTGCATTAAGCGATCGATGTGAGCAGCAAGGAGAAAACCATTTACTAGCCTAGCCCCTAGCCTAAAAGTATGCAATTACTAAGTTAAACATTTGTTAAGTCTAGTTCGAGGTTAGTTTTACGGCAAGTCAAGCACACACACTCACACACATCTACATAGGCCAAATTGAAAAAATGGAAGTAAGACACACAATCTCTAGGCGGCAACAACAAATACATATACAAATAAAAAATTGCAAATTCCAAATTGAACAAAAAAAAAATCTCGAAGGGAAAGAGAATCCAATTTGTTTATAAAACAAAAGGACGCCAGATATATATATATATATAGACATACATACAAACATATATACAGACATAGAGTACGTGCATAATTAGACGAGGGATACAGTGGGATGATGTATGTCAAAATCTAGCTACAGAATTGCATATTATATACAATTATAATAATTATATATATACATTATATAATGGGCAAAAAAAGAAACACACACTCACACACACAAACAAATGTTGTTGTAGTAAAATTACAATTAAGTTTTGTTTTGCTACCGAAGAAAAGAATAAAAAGTAAAAGTCGAAAAAAAACAAAAAAAAATCAATATAGTAAAAGGTCGAAAAAAGAAAACAAATTCAAAAGAAAACCGAAGTCAAATTTTAAATGTGCAAAGGACACACACACACACACATCCATACACACAAACCAACATCCACATACACAAGATGCAAAACCAAATAATTTTTTTTTGCAATTTCTTTATAAATTTAACGGTTTTTTGGCGAGCAGGCAAAACAACAGAAAACACATTTTTCCAATAAAAATAAAACGAAAAACAAAAGAAATTAAAAAGAAAAACTAACGGTCTTTCATATACATAACCTTAAAATTTTGGCAGGGTTGCCAACTTGCTTTACAGTGCATTCATAAGGCAGGCACACTGGCGCTGGCCCATTAGACGCAAAAAGTTACTCAGTTCGCTTTGAAACTGCTCTCCGCCCGCATGACGATTGCCGCTCCAGGCCTCCAGCAATATCTGCACATCGTAGTTGCTGCTCACCTCCTCAAGCCCAACTGTAACAAAAGTGAGGTTAGGTACCTGAGTTTTAGCCACGAGCCGAGGTTACTTACGCACTACCATCTCCTTGACTTCATATTCGCAATCGTAGCGCATGTAAAGAAACTGTAGAAAGACCTGCAACTTGGGCACGGTTAGTTCCCACATGATGCAATGCTGGCGCAGGCTCGAGTCATCCATCCAGAGGCAAACACGTCGCCACATGCGTTCCGTGCGATCCCTGATAGTGCGCAATGTGTCCAGTAGCTGTTTCATGGCAGCGTTCGACTTTTCGAGGCGCTTAAAGAGCCGCTCCTGGCGCACTTCCATGGGGCGTCCCTCACGCTTTGTGCTTGCCTCGTTCAGCAGCTGCTGATTGTAGAAGATCTTTGCACACAGCTCCGCATAGTGTTGCATTTGTTCGCCGCCCTTCTGAATACTTATATGCCACGCCTTTAAGTCCAGTTTGATAATGGTGGGCATGGTGTCGATCTCCTTTTTGGCTCGATTTACGTTCATGTTGCTTTAACTTTGTAAAATGTGTGCTTTGGCGCCGCAATGCATTTATTAGCATTGTGCAACACTGAATTACTTTGCAATTTGCTTGTGGAACCTATATTTGCCTTAGCTAATGCATTCTGATTGGTTATGGATGCCATGTTTCAGTGCTGCGCGCGGTGTGCGTAAATAATAGCTAAGTGGACTGCACACATTAGCAAAATATAGCTATGTCTGGCGGTAAAGTATTAAAGGCTAGATCTAATAGCTTATTCCGCTGTCGCCTACAACACCGACGTGCCGCCATGTTGTTTATGCCGCTCTCGTTTGTTTACATTTTGCAAACCAATTAGATCAAGTGAATTGCGCACGTGTTGTTGCTGTAAGTTCTCTGGCCTCTCTCTGCGTGTCGCGCTCTCTCAGTGTTAGCTAACGCCAGCACACATTTTATTTGAACGCATAAAGCTGAGTAAGTTGTGTAACACTGTAAGACGCAGCCATTTTTGCCCGCTTCGGAATTTAACTTAACTTTCTTTTGTTTATCTTTCGCGTGCCAATTTAATCGTGTTCTAAACTAGCAAAATGCACTTTAATTGCGTACTTGTTGTTGCTGTCAGATGCCCCCAACCCCGCACGCATCTCCTTGCAGTGCCGCCAACGCCAGCGGACAATTAGCTGAGGCCGTTTTTTTTTGCGTTTTGCGCTGCAGGCTGCGCTGCTTCCTTTGCCTTTTTTCGGGGTCGAGACGTTGGCGCTGTCAGCCCGCAGAGCAGTTGAACATGAATTACGGTGCGTTGATTGCGTTTAAGGCCTGATTGCGCAGCAGCAGCAGCAGCAGCAGGAGAAGCGAAGGGCAGAAAGCGAGGTAAGCACAAATTGCTGTTCTTTTACGTGTGTGTGAGAGAGAGAGAGGGGATAAACTGGTTTTTTGTTGCTGCTGTTGCTGCATTAATTATCAACAAATCATTTTTGTAGGCACTGAAGGGCGCATTTATCAGCGATTATGCATGCCGTGGTGGAGCAAGCAGGAGGATCGTTCGGGTGGGGCGCCGCAAGTGTCGCACAACATGTGTTCGCCTGGCAGCTACAGAGCACGTAGCAGATGGAGATGGAGCTAAAGACGTGGCTGCAGATGAAGACGAAGACGAAGACGGTGCCTGCGCTTTTGGAAATCGTTGATGCGCGATCTTGACGTGCCGCCACCGAATTTGTCAGTGGTCAGCAGCGCAGGGCTGGCTGCCTGATTGGGCTGGCGTTGGCGGCGACATGACATGGCGTTGATAAGCAGCAAGAGGAGCAACAAAAAGAGCAGCAAGGCAAGGCAAGGCAAGGCTGCGCAGTCGCATTGCAATTAAGATATTTTTATGTAAATTAATGAAAGCAGCAAGAGCAGCAGGAGAAGGAGGAAAAGAAGCAGCAGCAGCAGGAGGAGCTGCTGGCTGCCAAGGCGCATGCGTGCCAGCTACAAATAAGTACAAGTCCAAGTCCAATTGCTGTCGTCCAAAAAGCTGTGCGCATTTTTAATTGGAAAGCACAAAAAAAGCGAAAAAAAGGGAAGAACGACGACGAGGACGACGCAGCTTCTGCCTGCAAGCGGACAACAATCAGGCGCGCACACTCGCGCACACACTCGCACACACATGCGCAGGCAAAAAGTGACGCACCGAAAATTTATTGTCTCATGCAGGCTACGAGGCAAGGCGATCGAACCACGGATGCAGCATGTCGAATTGCCAGAGCAAACAACAAAAACAAAGAAGCTGCCCGCAGGCAGAGCGCATAAAGCAGAGGGAGAAGTTCAAAGGAGCCAGGCAGGAGTAGCAGGAGAAGCGGGAGAAGAGCAGCTAAAGCAGAAGTGGGGGCAGCAGAGGAGGCAGCTCTCCCCCTCTCTCCCCTACTTAGGCATTTATGTCTGGCACTTGACACATTTTGTTATGGCATTTTTGCTACCGCGCGCAGCCGCATTGGAAGCGTCTCTCTGCCGACGTCGACGCCGACGCCGACAACGACGACGACTTTGTTGACCCAATCAAAATTCCTGGATCTTGCACTTGAATGCGTTTAATTTGTAAGCCTCGGCGGCGGCGTCCCAGAGCGTCACCCTTCACCTTCTGGGAAGCAAGTAAAACAATATACAAACAATATGTGATTTATATATATATAGTACATATATGTTTTTTCAGATCGCGCTATATGTCGGAGCGTGAAAATTGCAATACGCTGATTAAGCAACTCGCTGGGAACTTTGTTTATAGACTATGTGAGGAAATCTCAAGGGATTGCAGAGTGAGGCAAGTCAACGAGCCTTAGGTTCCCAGGAATTCAGCTGCGCCAGAAGAAGGCGGTAGTCTAGCCATGTGCTCTATATAGAGACCTATAAACATAAGTATCTGCAGCATCGAAGAAACTCTGTGGATCTTTTACGATCGATCACATTCTGCTAGTTCTCCAAAACAAGTTAGGATTCATGATAAAGATTCATTAAGGCAAAGCCTAAGATCTAAGATTCTACTTCTCCAAATCAAGTAAGGATTCATTATTATGCTTTACTTTCGCAGAATTTGCGCCTTATCTGCGCCCATATTTTATGGAATTCAGTTCAAGTTGCTCTCCCTGCTCTTTCCTCTTTCGGTTCTTATTCCGTTCTTGCTGGCTGCCTTTGCGGGCACAAGCCAAACCATTTGCTAGCTTATCTATGCCAACTTCCTCTTTGCTGCTGCAGCTGCAGCTGCAGCCCCAGAGACCAGCTTGGGCAGCTCCAATTGCAGTGCACACACACAGAGGAGAGATTGTTGCCGGTAGCGTTTGCTGATCGGTTCAGAGAGTAGAAGAGAGAGAGGGAGGGAGAGAGAAGACGGAGTAAGTTGATTTATTCTAATCTGTATAAGCATTGCTATAATAAAGCAAAAGAGTGGACAATGCTGGCCGGCAGCGGCTTTTGCGTCCAGTCTATAAAGGCCGCCGCGGTTGTGGTGCAACTTGGTAAGGGAACGAGTATAGCTTCGACTCGTTCCAGTCCAAATTGCAGATCAGCTTGCAATCTGTGTGCGACTGTGTGTGTGTGTGTGTGTGCCGTCGCCTTGGGCATTGGTCAATGCGCATAATTGGATGTAAGCCCCCAGTGCGGACGCAGCTGCGGATTCTAATGACTCAGCTAGAACTCCAAGTGGAGCAGCTGGAGGAGGAGGAGAAGGAGAAGAAGGAGGTGCACTAGGTATAGGTGCTGGAAGAAAAGGAGGAGGAGTAGAAGAAGAGGTAGCAGCTGGAGAAGGAGGCACAGCAGAAGAAGGTGTTGCAGCAGTTGTGGAAGTAAAGGAAAAGCTGAAGTAGTTGGAGGAGTAGCAGCAGGAGCAGTGCGAGCAGAAGGAGTAGCTGCCTTTCACCTGGAACTAATGCACTGGTCGCCGCCAAATGAAGACACATGCGAGGGCAGGCGAAAAGGCGACGACGACGACAATGAAGGCATGCAAAGTGTCGCCACTTTGCCAGCGAATCGGCTGGTCTTATCGGGCGGAAAGTGTTTTTCGGCGACAGACGACAATGATACCTCGTACCTTGTACCTTGAACAAAGCCGAGTGCTAAGCTGTGACGCAGGGCTAAGTGAGAACAAAGACAAAGAGGCGGAATTAACAAGGAACTTGGGGTCGCTGCACTTGTTCAATGACTTTGAGGTTATGTCAAATCGATTGTTAAGCGATTCTTCACTAATACTATCGTTATCGCAATGCAGCTATCGTTACTGAGTATGCGATGCTATTGTGAACCTTACTATCGATACTAACTATACCAGCTGCTATCGATACTTCCCAAACTTAACACTCAATACTATCGCCGCCTTAGCTGAGTGAGCAGGAGTGAAGAAAGGGTAGGGTATCACATTGTCTTCGAAGTCTACTGCAGAGTTCTTTGTATGCTTCCCGGAATTTTATTCAAATTTTTAACATGCTGCTAACACGCAAAGCAGACGAGGCAGGCTTTGTGCGAAGCTCAGGCGGGGGAGGGTATGCCGCCGGTCGGGTTTCAGTAGGCGTTGGCGGGAATCACGTAATGCGCCATGCAAACATGGCTAAAACACTTGCGAGGCGAGCAGCGTTGCTTGCCACTTGCCACATGCCACTTTCCGCCAGGCTGTGCCTCTGCTTTATATTTTTTTTCATTTTCATGTAAGATTTGCATTTTCCAGCAGAAGATGGAGGAGAATGCGAAGAGGATAGCAAGGATGGAGAGTGCTGACTAAGACGCTGCGTTTATTTAAATTTATTTTGCTAGAATGCCACAAGTCGCGCAGATCGATGCGCAATTTGTTTGCGCGTTTGCAACGTGCAACGTGCGGTAGCCTTGCCCGGCAAGTGGCAAGCGACACAAGCTGCAACTGCATCGTCTGCGTATGAAAATTAATTGCTGCCACTCGTGACGAAGCCGGCAGAGGCAGCGGTGGCAGCCGAGGCGGCAGCATCTCGGAGCTTGCCACATTTGGCGAGTGGGCGGCGTATCGCTTAGATTTATGGCCCATGCTGCGCTCTTCCACTGTCCCAACGCCTCAGACTGTTCCCGTTCTCACTGTGTCTGGATATCTCTCTTTTCCTTCTCTCGCTCTCTCCCTCTCTCTCTTGCCACCTCCCTCTGCTACCGTCTGTGCAACGTCGCGTGATATGTCTATAAAATGCAAGTTACATTTGTACGTGCAAATGACACAGTGGGACGATTTGCATATCTCGTAGGACTTTCCATTAAGCCAACTCGCGTGCAACACGGTGAAAGGCGGCCAGGCGGCAACGCGTTGCAACGTTGTGTTAATTGCATATATCATATATATGCGAAGGCGCTTATTGATTACTTTGGGCTCAGGTGAAAGGAGACGCCGTCGCGACGGCAATGACAATTTCGCTGGGCGTGAGAAGAGCGAATGGGGTTACCTCTCGAAGGGTCGACTGACAGTTGCAGTAAGTGTCTGCCACAACAGGTGGTGCAACTGTTGCTCGGCTGATTTGGCTAATTACTTTCTTAGCTCGTTATCCCCTTGGACCCTTGGAAGTTTTGACTTAGCCCTGTATCTGCTAAGACCTTTAGACCCTTAGACCCTTAAACCCTTTAGCCCCTTAAACCCTTCAGAACTTTTGCCCCTTTAAACTTTTGGAAGTTGCGTTCTTCCTTCACCCTTAGCTTTAAACCTTAGACTTTTGTCCCCTACCTTCTTACCTCAGAGGTAACCCTAGTTTCTCTTCCTCCTAGACTGCCTTCTTATCTTGCAAAACCCTTACCCCTTTACTTTTAAACCCGTCTCATAATCTCTTAGCCTCTTACCCCTCTAACCCGCTTGCTTCTTACTTTAACCTTCTCTTCTCCAAGTCCCTACCCCCTAAGCCTTACCCCCTCATCTACTTACCCCCCCTCAACCCGCATTGTGCAATCGGCTTGATTTAAAATTTTGCAACAGATGACATTGTGGGGCAACCTCAGCTTGGCGGAGGGAGTGAGTATATAGGGCACTCTACACAGTGCACAGCGACAGCGCCGTCTGGGTCTGCTTTGGTGACACATTGCTCCATTAATTTGATGGATTGTAAAGTTTTCTGCTTCAACAACTTTGCCGAAAAAAAGACAACGAGGAAAATGGCAAGAAAAAAGCGAAATGGAGAAAAATTAAGGCGCGCACACACACACAGAGAGTTGATAACCTCATAGGGCAGAGCGAGTGCGAGAGGGGAAGGAGGCGGGATTGGTACTAAAGAAAAACGTTGTAAATTTATGCCTGCCTGTCTCCCCTCCCGTCTCCTTCCCCCTCGGCGTGTAGACGCTTCACTGAGTTTTGTGTGTTAAATTGCCACACAACAAACGCAACGCAGTGCCAACATGATGTTGCTTGCCGACAAGGATGCGAACGTAGACGTGGACGCTGATGATGCCCAGCGCGCTGATGATGGAAACATTTTGGGCTGTCAGTTTCCCTTAGGGGGAAGTTCATTTGCATTGTGGACACGCGGCCGGTGAAATTGCGCGTTGCCTCATTGCGAAAGCTTTAAATGAAAATTGTGTCGCTTGGGCAATAAGTTCAGGACGGGAGCGAAGTGGGTGTAGTGAGCGAAAGGGCAGGAAAGTAGGCTGAGCATGTTACGGACACTTAAAGCTCTCCGGGAGCTGCTGTACTACTCCCGTTTTAGGGATGCCTTGCCAACATAGCGTGGAAGGTCTCCAGAGGGTTGGACGCGTACCTTCTATAGATTCTACTTGATTTCCCTATGCTTTTGCTTATCAGTTTAGTTGGCTTGCTCGCTCCAGCTCCTTTTCCATGCACATACCCTGCCAATCTACCTCACTCCATGCTCTTTCCTGCTTGTCCTCCCTTCCAGCTCTCTCCCTCGTCTTCTCCCTTTGTTACATTTTGGCTCTTTTTCGCAGGCGATTTACAAGCGATTATGGTGAACTCTTTGTTGTGCCAACTAAATATGACAAGCCCAAGTCGTTCCACAGAGCCACATATGGCCCTGCTGCTGCTCCAGCTTGGACTGCTCCTGGAGCAACTCCCATCCGAGCGGTTGCTGCCTGCGATTGACGCTGTCTGATACGGCGAACTTTGCATAAAAGCAAAGCAAACTTGGCGCGTCGGCGGAAATGCGTTTTGAATCCTTGCTGGCCTGCCCCAGTCTGTCTGTCTGTCCGTCTGTCCTCCCTTCTGTCTGTGCCTGCCCTGCTGCTGCTGCTGCAGCCACATGGGGCCGTCTCTGACCATTTTGGCCGAGGCGCATTGTCTGTGCGCGGCTTTGTTTAATTGCGAGTTGCAAGTCGGTCTCTCTCTCTCTCTGTCTGACTGTTTGTCTGTCTGCCTGTTTGTCTCTCTTCCTTCTGCCTTTCCGCAACAGCGCCTGCTCTGCCACTGCCGCTGCCGCTGTTGTTGCATGAATTGTGTCCCTGGAGGCATATGCAGCATGCGAGTGCGTTGCAATTGAAATTGAGAATCGGAGCACGCTTCGTGTGCGCAAATTCCTATGCCTATGCCACACGCCCCCCGGCCCCCTCTCGCTGTCCACTGTGCAGTTCCTGTTGCCTGCCACGCACAATGCGCGCATAATAATGAGGCAGAGGCAGACGCAGGCAGGCAGGCGAAACCCGTTTATGCCCACTGTGCAACGCTTCTCCCCGCTCTGTTGCAACTTGGCTGCGTTGCATTTTGTCATTCGAGTGATAAATGCGATTTATGTTGCCTGCCTGTAATGCCCCAATGGAGGGGCAGGCATTAGAATGTCATTTGACCAATGCTCCAGGGAAGAGGAGGAGAAAGGGGTTAGGCAGAAGGAAAAGCCCCGTGGGGTAGCCGACATTGACCACACCCGCGCCTCAAGTTTTTTGCAACTCTTAAGCTGCGGCAAGGAATTGGCTTGTTTCAGTTCGAGCTAAGACTGCCCCCTGCCCCCCCTGCTCCTCCCCTCTCTGTTTATGCTGCCCCGTCTAACTGTGCTTACCACAACAAAGGCAGGCAACATGCAGCAGCTTGTGGCAGCTGGCCGCAAAGCGAAAGCCCCGTCAAGAAGTTGTTGTAAATCGCGCACGAGTGAGCACAGCCTACCCGCTCTCCCTCTCTCTTACTCTACCTCTCTCGCTCTGTCCAGCTGCATATGCAGCCGCGCCCGTTTTGCTGGCCATGTCAACGTTTGTGCTAGCCGCGGGTGCACCAGCTTCGTTTGCAGCTTCGGTTTTGGGCCTTTACCTTTCCCTCATTTAAGCATGCATTTCTATTGTTCTTGCCACAAGTGCTGAGGCAGGGGCAGCGGGAAGAGAGAGAGAGAGAGAGAGAGAGGGGGAGAGGGCAGCGCCAAGTAGGTGAAAGAAGCGGAGAGCGCACTAAAAACGTAGCTGAAAAACAAAGCAGTGCTGCCTCTTATCCTGCGCCCTTGCCCCTTGCCCGCCTGCTCTTTTTGCAACTCCTGTGGGGCACTCCTTGCAAACGTCGCCGTCGTCGTCATCGCTGCCACAAAATGAGCGCTTTATACCTACTTAGATCGCTATAAATTTGGCTTAAGGCAAGAAAAGTGTTGCCCTTGTTGTTGTTGCTGTTGTTGGGGCACAGCAGCAGCAGCAGCAGCTGCCTGGACCGCACTGCACTGCCGTAAACCTTGCACAGTGGGATCAAATTTAAAGTTCTTTGCCAACTTTCGGAGCTCATAACTTTGCTAATATTCAGCCGATTTGGCTTTGGAATGGCAATTTGTTCACAGTTTTAGTCCTGGATTTAGTTCTCATCAAAAAATTATACATTTAGGAAATTCAAAAATTTCACAATTTTTTCATGCTACTTACAAAAATCATAAAAAATTTTTTCTAAAAATTTAATTTTTGTTTTTGATCAAAATCGAATAAGCTAATCAAAATTAGTATAAAAAATGTTTCCAAAACAATTTCTGACTAAAATTGCGGAAAATATCCTAAGAAAACTGAAATTTTCTAGGTTTATACCCTACATCTCTCTATTTATGTAGACATAGTGTTTTCAAACACGCATAACTTTGTCGTTAATCATCCGATTTGCCTCCGGGATGACATTTTGTAAATAGTTTTGAATTTAGATGCATTTCTCATCAAAAACTTTAACATTTCAAAAATTAAAAAAAAATTGACTTTTTTTCATGGGACCCCCTTAAAAAAATTTAACAAATTTTTTCTAAAATTACATTTTTTGTTTTTGATAAAAATCAAAAATTTACATCAAAATTAGCATAAAAGTCGTTTCCAAAACAATTTCTGACTAAAATTGCGGAAAATATCATAAAAAAACTGATATTTTCTAGTTTTATACCCCTATTTCTCTATTCATATTGATCTGTTGTCTTTAAACACGCATACATTTAAAATTATTCATCCGATTTGCCTCCGGTATGGCATTTTGATTATAGTTTTGAACCTAGATGCGTTTTTAATCAAAAAATTAAACTTTTTAGACTTTTAAAAATTTTGAATTTTTTCCATGCAAAAATCATAAAAAATTTTCGAAAAATTATATTCTGGTTTTTGATAAAAATCAAAAATTTTAACTAAAATTAGCATAAAAATCGTTTCCAAAACAATTTCCGATACAAATTGTGGAAAATATCGCTAAAATACTGAAATTTTTCCTATAAAATAAGGCTTTTTGCAGTTTCTTAAGTGATTAGTTGTAAAATACCCTGTAATAAATGTCCTGATTTACCCTAAGCAAATTACTTGCCACCCACTGTGCCAGTTACATTGTGCTACGTTTCGCTTAGGTTTGCCTGCTCGTTTGCCCGCTCATCCCACTGTCCTTGCCGTTCCCGTTGCCTTCCCCTTCCCTCTTCCGTTAGACGCCGCCTTGCGCTGCCGCATGATTTATGCGATTATTCTTTTCGCAGCGCTGCAGCTTTATTGTTTTTGTTGCTTGTGTGTGTTTTATGCTGCTTTTTGTGGCCAGCTTCAACGTTTCGGCGGGTCGATTGCTTGCAACGTTGCAACGCTGCAGCGCGCTGTCGGCCCAGTTGCTTGCGGCCTGCACTCAGCAGCTGTTTGGGCGCTGCACATGAGTGCTAAGAGCGGCGAGTGGGGCGTGTGTGTGTGTTCAATTATTGGATATGCAGCACATGCGGCGGCAGCAGCTGTGGCAAGGCATGCGCCGGGTTAATGTCTTGTTGGTTATTGCCACGTCCGCGGAGTCCATTTGTAATTTGGCACTAACGGATCTGTTGATCCCATAAATTGCCCAGCCAAGAGGGAGACAGAGAGAGAGAGAGAGAGTGAGAGAGAGCGGGCAAGTCTTTGCCGCACCGCGGACAAGTTCATTAAGGCGTCGCTTCTAATAACTGTCTGAGATTGCAGCAAGCCGTAAACTTTGTGATTTGCAGCAGCACCGGCAGCGAACTGGTGCAACATGTTGCACAACATGCAAATCGCGCTATATGCGCCACATATGAATTATACGCCCCTTCGCTTTATCTCTTACCCAGCCAATTACTACTCCTAGCCAAGTTCAGCTGGCGTTCTATTTTTGGTAACTTGTCTAACAAGCGGCAACTTGTGTTGCAGCTGCCTCAAGTTGTTGCCTGCTGCCTGCTTTCGGGCGTGTCCCCGCTGTGGCAAAAAGCATAACTCGACTCGCACTTGTAAGCAATAACCAGAGCTAGAGCTCTGGCCAAGATCGACGCTCTGACTCAGCGGGCCAACGCCTCGCTGTGCCTTGCCCCACCCCGTCCCGTTCCTCCTGCCCCCAACTCCAAGCCAAAGCTGCCCCTGAACTGGTTGTGAATTGCAAACCAAAAACGGGGGCGAGTCGCACTCGCAAGCATTCGCTGTATATAGAGTGTGTAGTATATATATTTCTGCCACAAATTTCAGTTGCAACTGCATTACAATTGCTTCAGTTTTTTCTCTTTTACGGCGCACTAAACAAAAATCTACATTAAAAATAGACAAGGTTTTTTTATGGCGTTACTGTAGTTATTACAGATACCCTGTAGTCGGTAGAGCATTTAAGCTGTCTTTTTTAATATTCTTAAAACATTTTCCGATTTTGAAGTTGATATGGTCCCAAAGAACTCAGCAACTAAGGCAGCTAGGGCTGTGAAATTTTAAGCAGAGCTGCAGCTAAGCAAAAAAAACTGAATTTTGTAAGGTTTGCCCTAAAAATCCTGGGTTTATTATAGTTTTTTTCAGAACTAGAAACATGTAACAAGTTCATTTTGAAAGATAAGAACCTGAAACTTCTAAGGCATGTTTATTAACATGTTCTTTAACTCTTGTGCAAATTTCACAACATTTAAGTTATACAAAATCCAGTTACAGGGTATCTTTCGAGTCACCTTCCTCGCTTTACCCCTGCGAAAGGCATAATTAACTGTGGGCACAGTTACAATCGCTGCAAATCGGGCAACCTTATTGAAAATAATAACGTTTATTTGCACAACCAGTTTGGCAGCTCTCTCAACAAAATGTACGCTACGATTCAGTTCGATTTTGCACTTCGATTCCGATTCGTAATTGCGATTCCAGTTTCAGCAGTTGCCCACTTAAGTTTTCAACTTTATTTTCAGTTCAATTTGCATTCTCATATTGATTGTGGAGAACTAGAAAACTTGCGAGATTGACCCCCCGTTTTCCCCCTTTGATCTCACACTGTCTGCTGCAATGTCCGTCTGTCTATCCGTCTGCCCCTCTGTCTGTCTGTCCGTCTGTCCGTCCGTCTGTTTGTGCCTCCTCGTCATCATAAATCGATAAAGGAAATGTTGCTGAGCGTGCCAAAAGTTGCCAATTAAAACTGGCAGCACAATTTGCCGCATAGCCAGGCACAGTCTGCCTGCCTGCCTGCCTGCCACTTGTTGCACGACCAGAAACTCTCGGCCAGCCTGGCCAGTTGTCAGTTAGTACGTTGCATTCGTAATGACCTCGGGATGCCGGCGCGATAAGTAGAATGTGCAACTGCCACACAGTGTGCCACACGGTGCGGCGCGGCAACTGCCATGCAAATTGTTGCAACTGTCCGCTGTCAATTGATAAGAGCCGCAAGGCGTTGACTTGCCGCGCCACCAGCGCAGTGATGTTGCACGCCACTGCGACTCTGATTGCCGCCAGGGTGTGGCCCAGTCAGTCAAAAGAAACTTGCTCCAGCTTTAGCTTCAGCTGAAATAAATTGGAATTTGAATTTGGAAATTGGCTGCGCGTTTTTTGTTCCCGTTTTATTTTCCCGCGCCGCTTTCCACGCTCACTTTTCATTAGCTTTAGCTACGACTTGAGCTTTTAATGTATGTAAATTTTTGAAAGAATCGAAACGCTAGAGAGACAACAACAATTAGGCAGGGGGCAGGGGCAGGGGCAGGGATGGGGACAGAGAGCAGAGCAGGCCATCCAATCAAGGGGCAAAAGAATTTTTCTAATTTGCATATCGTAGGCATTAGCTGAATGCGCGGCTCGTTGAGGCTTTTCAACTTACTTTGCATAGATTTTCAGACTAAACAAATTGTTTGGCATTTGTTGTTGTTCAATGTTGTTGTTGTTGCTGTTGTTGCTGTGGCTGCTGCTACAGTGGCTGTTGCTGCTGCTGCTGGTGCATTGTTTAAGCATAAACATGCATCCACCGTTAAGAGCAGCCAGTGAAAAGTTGTAACTTAGTCAATGCATCTCTAGTAACAATGTAGATCGTTGCCAGACCCTTTTATACCCTGCCTTGTGGAGTCTGCTTTGCTCAGCTTGTACATTTTGCGAGTTTTGCTTTATGTAGTCTTGCTTTAGTTGATGTGCATCGTCTTCCTGTGCTGACTAGCTTCCATACAGCCCATATACCCCATTCTGGCAGGGTATAGCTGTTCACAATTAACGCTTACATGTTTTTTTGCACCCTTTCCTAACTATATGCTCTATACATGTATCAGATATCTTTATAAATCTTCTGCCTACACTTCTATGCAGCCTATATACCCCTATTCGGCAGGGTATAACTGATATTTTGCAACTTTTTATGCTTGTTCTGCTAATTTCTTATTTAAGCTTATCGGTTTTGTATTATTTATACCATAACACACTCAATCACTGACGTACTTTTTGATACAACTGATCTACCCCATAATTAGGCGGCTTAACTGCAGCTACACTTGCTTGTTTAGCCCTTCTCGCTGCCTAAAGCCATCTACAATTAGTCGTAACTCACAAAATTCATACCCAAACTTTCTATCACCTCAACATACCCGCCCCGCTGCACCCTTACAGGGTATACACAGCTGAGACTGCAAATTAATTAGAGCCAATATGTTTTGCAGCTGCTGCAAGCCAGCCAGCCAGCCAACCCGTCAGACAGATTGTGTTCTCTGCTCATATTGTTCGCTTTGCTTTTCTCTCTGTCCGTCTGCATGTCCGTCTGTCCGTCTGTCTGTCTTTCCGTCTCTGTGTCTGCCCCATCTGTCTGTTCATTTGCCCGTTGATTCTCATGTAAATGCCAAAAGTTGTGTGCATTGTTCATTGGACAAACCGTAAACGGTCAACAACATGTTCGCCTGTCAACCTAAGCCGTTTGGCTTGGCTTGACTGGCCACTGGCGCTTTCTAATCGCAGCCAAAGATAAGGAGAAGTATGGCCAGAGAGTGAGAGAGAGAGGGGAGGGGGAGATAATAAAAAACCCCATCAGCTGTCAAGTTTTTACAGCATTCGCATAACTAGCGACTCATTTTGGCGTAATTTTTCAGCTTGAGAAATGCAGGTGAAAAATCGACAGGTGAACACGGACTATGCTAGACAAGAGTGTACAACGAGTGCACTTGTTATTGTTGCTGCTGTCCATTGATCCAGCTAAGCACCTCAAGCCAAACCACCTAACCTACCTAACCAGCTAACCAGATAACTAGCTAAACCAATCTTTTTTTTCTTATACAGATGTCAATTATTTTCGCCTGCAATTTTTGGTCCAAAGCAAGCGCGAGTCCAAATTGCAGCAGCGGCAGTGGCAGCCATGGAGCTGTGTTGCCTCAGCTCGTTATCGCACATGGCAAACAATTCCAGCTACGTGCGGCAGCAGCAGCTACAACTTGGACTTCTTTCACAGAGTCATCCAGTCCGCGAGTCATCCAATTGTTGGCCACGGAAATTGCTTTGGCTTTGCCCATAAACATGCAACATGCCTGACGAAGATGGAGACAGAGAGCGAGAGAGAGAGAGAGAGACCTGCATCTGGATCTGTCTATCCATTATCGACGGCGTATTCGAAGTGAATAATAATTGAATGATTGCATGGCCAGCCAAATGATTTGCACGTCATTTTCTCTTGGTCTCGTTATGAGCAACAATTGATGCAATGATTGCAGCAGGCAGTAGGTGTCAAATCCATTTGCCGCTGACACTCATTATACCCTGTAAATGGGAGCAGCACATTGGGGGAAGGCAATTGGAATTGGCTGGTTTTTCAATTTCGTTGCAAAATTGCCAAAATGGCTAAATGGCCAAAATGTCTGTCAAGTTCATTAAATTATTTCGAATGTTTTGTCTCTGTCAGGCCATGTGACTTATTACACACGCAGTCCGGACGAGGCCTAAACAACTGACGAATGACAAGCGATGTGGGACGTGGTAAGGAGAACGAAACGGAACGTGAACGTTTGACAAGAAATTTATTGAAAAGACAACTGGCTAGAAATAAATTTCAAAAGCGTATTGTAACCACAGCATGGCGCACAGATGGATAGATACGTAGATGGAAATGGAAATGTTGAGACAATGTCAGGCCTAGCACAGAGGCCAACGAGGAATGCTGACTCCCCCCTCTTTCCCCCTTGCCAACTGTGTAGGAGTCTTGTTCGAAATTCATTCATCAATGTAATCGATCAGTTCAGTTGAAGCTGCCTGCCTGCCTGCCTGACTGTCTGCACTCTGTGCCCAGCGTAGTTGACTTGGTCTCGGCCTTCGTTTGTCTGTCTATGCATGTAAATGGCCAAGTCGACAATGCAACATAAAATTTAATCAATTTATTGGCAACGAGGCATTGTCTCTGGCTTCATGTGCACTTTCTCTGCTCTGGCATAAATAAGTCGCAAGTTTTTGGCACGTAGCCGAAATGAAGTTCAAATAAATTCAAACGAAAGTTGTGCCCGGGAAGGGAAAGAAAGCAGGCAGGACATAGACTGGCTTAGGTCAAAGCAACTGCAGTCAGAAGTTCTCTGAGTAATGGCTGCAAGTTGGATTTGAGTTTGTGCATGCTCAAGTTTTCTGCCCTTAAAGAAACCAATAGGTTTATTTGCAACTAGATACGATAGCCGAACCGATAGTTTTCAAAGTTCAGAACTTAATTGTCATTACAAACAATAGTACATATATTTATGTATATATTTTATAATTTCTATTTATAATTATATGAAAAAGAACATTTACGATGGATATAAAGATAGCAACCCATTTGACGATTAGCACCAAGGATATGGAAATCAGGAGCAAAAAGGTGCAGCAACGTCTTCAGGATGTTGCTGTCAGCTGTGCCTTTATAAAGGGTGAGTAACAACACGTTTTTCTTCTTCGGCATACATCATGTGCTTGCAGATGCCTTTGAGGAATACGAGCTTCTGGAGGAGGAGAAAACAGAGGAAGATCACTGGCAGGATTACTTACGCTGCAACGGTCTGCCACGCCCCTATATACCGCCCGAAATACGCACTTTCCTTGAGGAGAAGCGGCACTATCAGCAGTTTGACTACGATCATAGTGTGGACTGGACTCTTTCGGTAGATGAACGTACTATACTCATGCAGAATGCAGTGGACAAGACTCGCAGGACCTTAAAGATAGAACGAGACGATCACATTGGCGATCGCTTTCAGAAAGATATCTATATGTTTTTGGAGACACTCGTGAAAATCGAATGCATGCTGGATAGTCCTTCTGAAATGGCGCATATTGACTTCAACCTGCAAATGGAGATCATGCAGGTAACTATTGATCGAAGAAGCAGAACACAAAGAGAGAGAGAGAGAGAGAGAGAGAGATCGTATATAAGTTTCTCTCTCGTTTTAGGCGCGCAAGGAAATCGAAGAGGAAATCGATGCCAGTTTTGATAGATTGACCTATCGCGTTATTCGCATGGATGGTGTCTACATGGAGTAAGAATGATATCGTATTTTCGTATATACACTGATCAACTTTAGTGATCTAGTTCATCAGACCTCATCGTGGCCACGTGGGGACACAAGTGCGATCAATACGCCATGGATATTTGGGGACTGCGTGATATCTCTATTCGCTTTGAGCAGTTGGTGTAAGTCAAAACTTGGAATAAGTAGTTCCTCCGACTCTTGTCCATTGACTAAGTCGAATCACAGGGCCCCTCTGATGATCGCCGAATTTGTAAATGTGGGCGCCACTGTTCAGATACCGGAGAGTGTTCTCGAGGATTGCCTCACGTTGCGCTGCATCCATACAAAGTTTGATTCGTATTCGCAATATGCAAAGAGTTACGATCCGGTTATACCAAAAAGTGGGAAAGAGCCATCGTCTGGCATGCTCGATATCGAGGAGTGTCTGGCCTATGAGTGGAAGATGCAGCTTCAGCTTCAGCAGGAGATACATGAGGCTATAATTTTAAAACGCGCGGCATATGAGGAAATTATGAACACAATTACCGAGCTCACCGAGAAGGCAGCCAGAGAGAAGAAAGGCGACAATGATGAAGTAAAATCCGTGGTTATACCAAAGGTGCCAAAGGAACCAATGAAGCTGGCGCCTGACACGCTGCCCGATGCGCTCAATGTGTTTCTGGAACGCGAACAACAGGAGTATTTGGATATGCTGGACGAGTTCTACAATCCATTGACTCAAAAGATCCAGCCAAACGAGGTGATTGACAATTTGCCCCTTCTCTCTTAAAGATTCTAATCGACTAATTGATTTACTAGCTCAATTTGCGACAATACGTCATTCTGGGCGGCCTTTACTCGATTATGTTTTTGCGGCGGCCGATGGAAAGGGATTGCTCCAAGTTTAACATTATCTTGAACGAGGACGGGCGGTTGTTGCATAAGATGTCGGATATTGTTGCAATCGACAACAGGGTGCCCGAACCCACACCCAAAAAGCGTTCTTCTAGTGTGGTGGAAAAACCCAAGTACAATATTAGCGAGATGCCCCGAAAGTCCCGCATAAAGATAGATGATAACGATATACCTTTCTTTCATGTAACGCTTGAGTTGAGCCAAGATCTCTGTCTGTGGGGTGAGCCGATGGTCTGCCAATATATAACCGAAATGCAGGAGGTTGTATCCGATATTTCGTTGACCGACGAAAGAAAGGAATCGATGGCACATAAGAAGAGGCGCTCTCGAAAAGTTGCAAAACCTCCAAACGAGGAGGCCGAAAGGTCCTCGCGTAATCCCCCTTCAACTAATCTATTCCGTCCGACATTGATATCCCTGTTACGACATAGCATAATGCCAGCGTCTGACCAGATCATTAACCCTTTAAAAAACTTTTCGCTGCTAAAGCAATTACATCATTCGGAAGTTCGCCAATTGGAACGATATTGTGTTCCACGCCTAATATCATCGTTTAAATTGCCGCTAGAGATGCGAGAGGAACTGCAGATGGATCACAAGCCAAAGCCAAAAAATCTCGTATTGAGGCGTCGCAGCATTGACATCGAAGAGGTCGTCGACTATAGTTATATAGATTTCAATTTCGAAGATCAACACGCACCGGAGCGATTGTACCCTGTTTTTGAGGATGTCGAGCATATCTTCTATGATGAAAATGATGCTAAGACTGAGAAAAAACCCGATCCCAAGAGCATGTACGGCCTTATCGATACCTTTGATGACATCCGCAAGAAATATAACAAAGAATATGAACGCATTATGAATCAGACGGAGTATCGTTGTAAAGTCCCAACTAAAAAAGCAATAGCAGCGCCACCTATTGGTGAGACTCGTCAAAAAAGGTCCCTTATGAGAACGAGCAGTGTAGCGTCGACGCCTCGCATAAGCCAATTGGACCAACCGGATGCATATGATACTGCTCAAGTCGATGAGAAAGCAGAGCAGGATGATATTATTGAGAAACCCGTTAAGTCAATAAGTGAAAATATATATGAAAAACCCAAAGTTCAGGTAACTCACTGGACTAACAAGTATATAATGGAAACTCGCTTCGATAGAAAAAAACAGAGGATTTTCATCAAAACCGATCGACTCGGAATCTTTGGATTGGCCTTCAAACGTTACGAACATTTCCCTTTTCGTGACTGGTCTTTGCAACCCAACGAGGAGAAGTAAGTGGAGATGCTATTCTAAGACTATCAATCCCTGAAAACCTTATAATCTTTTAACCCTATAGTCCTGATGAGGTGACGCTTCGTGTGGATACGTTCCATGCTCGTGTTGTGCTCTACATCTCGGCTCAAGGCGTTAGAGGTTATGTTACGGATCTGACCAAGGGTTATGTAGCGAGACCCGTTAAATACCTCGATATACAGTCACCAATTTCAGATTTCCGTATTCTACGTAGGGTAATTTGCCTTCTTCTCCTTTCTCTCGGCGCCCTTTCATAGTTTTTTTTAATCGCAGCGATTCTTAGATAAATCAATCAACATATTCGCCGAGCACGACGCCAGTTATTATATAGACAACGGTTACTTTTCGGTCAAGCACGTTGCCACTGAGGATCATATCTACGATGCGATGGCGCTGCACTGTAAACTAATGAAATTCTATCGTTCTAGCTGGAATCGTCTGGCCTCACGCCGCAACCTATTGATCTGTATGAAAAATGCCAAGGATTTGTCGGATCAATCAGAGGTTACCATACGCTTAACCCCTGATACAGCGACCTTTGTCGAGGTATCCGAACTCTGTTCCGATGATCTCGATATAATCAAGTTAGATTACAAAAGCACGTGGCGCAACATGAGCGTAAGTTGCGATCCTGATATTGGTAGACCTTATAAGTAGACTAATGTGATTCTATTATACAGAGCTATACGGATCTTCATCAGACTATAACATCCATGAATCCGCATGCAAACGATCTCAGAAACAAGGACACATTCTTACTTTTTCAGATAAAACGAATGCTACGTGAAATTCGATTAATGAGCTATTCTTGAGGTTTCTTATTTTTTATTTTTATAGAGAATACCCTGTCAGCATTCTGACTATTCATATCAAATCAAACACACATAATCACACGACATATGTGTACATTCACAGAGGCCTGCATGAATACATTCAAAATAGGGAATGATTCTTTCACTTGAAAAAAAGGTACAGTTTACTGTACTCATTTTAGTGAATGTCGCATAGTAGTATAGTATAGTATAGTATAGTATAGTATGCCCATATTCTGTATGTAAAGAGGTTTTAAAAAACTTTTTGTTTTTAGGAATATATATTCAAATAGAAATGTCTTTGGTCCTGTCTTACAGCAGACTATTTCCATTATCTTTGCATGATTACGTTTCTTATTTCGAATGAAAAAGTCCCACATTGGGTTTTCTATTTTCCCTTTTAATGAAATTGTCTTTATCATAGCAAAAAAAAAAACTTTTTACTGTCAAAAATTGTTTCTTTATGTAACATCTTTGTACACTTTGTACTTTTTCTTTATAACAGTGCTGTACCGAAAAAAGGGTACACTTGTGTTAGTTTACAATGAGAAATAGGTATTACAGTACATAAAATTGCAGTAGATAGCCCTAGGAATTATATCATTCATGCAGGTCTCTAACTACTCACTTTTAAAACTTAAATAAAGTAATTAAATTAATTAAACAACAAATTTAATTAAAAAATCATTCAACTGCTCTAAAGAAAAAAAAAATACAAGGGTATATCAACTGGTCTTTTAATACTGATCAAGAATATGAATACTTAATGGGGTTGCATACGTCTTCTGTCTTTAACGCTTGTTAAAAAATAAAACAGATAGAACGAGCGCGCTATATTCACATCAATACTGCGACTTGAACCCAAAATTTCCAAAAATTATTTAAAAAAAAAAAAATGCCTTAACAAGTACACTGGATTATAACATCATACTACTGAAAACTTACTGGGAATACATACAATAGTATGAATCGAAGACACAATAGACCCACAAACATAACATATACCAACAACAACAACACAGACCTTACACGATGGAAAAAAAGATACCAGTTACCCCGTTGATGAGCCGCAAAGACATGGAGGAGAGGGGCAATAAAACCAAGCAGCGTCTTCATGATGTAGGCATCAGCTGTGGCTTTATAAAGGGTACGTTTCACTTGGTTAACAGTCTTCATATACAATTTCCATGTACTTGCAGAAGCCTTTACGGAATTTGAGCGTTTAGAGCAAGAGAAAGCAAAGGAAGCTCACTGGCAACATCACTTACGCTGCGATGGTCTGCCGCGTCCCTATATTCCTCCCGAGATGCGGACCTTTGTCGCGGAAAAGCAGCACTATCAGAAGTTCGACACGGATCACAGTGTAGACTGGACCCTCTCGGTGGACAATCGCACTGCACTCTCACAGGACATCGATCGTGTGGATAGAACACGCGGCACGATGAAGGAAGTATTCAATGATCATATTGGCGATCGCTTCCAAAGTGATATCTATATGTATCTGCAAACGCTCGTGAATATCGAATGTATGCTGGATAATCCTTCCGAAATGTCGCACATTGATTTCAATCTGCAAATGGAGATCATGCAGGTAACTATCGATCGAATAAGCATAACAGTGAGAGATCTTAGGTAATTCTCTTCCTCGTTTTAGGTGCGCAAGGAAATTGAGAAGGAGATCGATGCCAGTTTTGATAGACTATCCTATCGCATTATCCGCATGGATGATGTCTACATGGAGTAAGCATGACATTGCATTTTCGCATACACACTGATCAAGTTTAGTGATCTAGTTCGGCAGACGCACTCGTTGCCACATGGGGACACAAGTGTGACCAATATGCAATTGATATCTGGGGACTGCGTGATATCTCTATTCGCTTTCAGCAGTTGCCGTAAGTCAAAATCTGGTATAGTTCCTCCGACCTCTGCTGATTTAGTTGAACCACAGGATTCCTCTGATGATCGCCGATTTAGTCCATGTGGGCGTCACTGTGCAGATGCCGGAAAATGTGCTCCATGATTGTCTCACGTTGCGCTGCATTCACACAATGTTCGATTCCTACTCGCAATATGCGAAAAGTTTTGATCCGATTATACTTGAGAGTGGGAAAGAGCTATCGGCTGGAATTCTCGATATCGAGGAGGCTCTGGCCTTTGAGTGGGACATGCAGCTCGATATACAACAGGAGATACTCGAGTCAATGCTTATGAGACGCGCGGAATATGAGGAAATAATGCGTATCATTGTCGAGCGCACCGAAAAGGCAGCCAGAGAGAAAAAGGGCGGCAATGAAGAAGTAAAATCGTTGCCAATACCAAAGCCACCCAAAGAACCGATCAAGCTTGCGCCTGATATGCTACCCGATGCGATTGATGTGTTTTTGGAACGCGAACAACAGGATTATTTGGATATGCTGGATGAGATCTACAATCCATTGAATCTAAAGATGCAGCCAAACGAGGTAAGTGACAGATGGTTCGCCTTGGTAACGACTTTTATCTCCTAATTGACTTTTTAGATCAATTTGCGACAATACGTCATCCTTGGTGGCCTTTACTTTATAATGTTTTTGCGGCGGCCGCCAGACACAAATTTTTCAAGTTTCAACATCGTACTGAACGAGGACGGTCGCGAGTTGCATATAATCCCTGATATTGTTGCGGGAAACAAAGAGGAACGAGACTCGCTTCGAAAGCGTACTTCAAGTC
Source organism: Zaprionus ghesquierei (assembly GCA_018904095.1). Classification (NCBI taxonomy): domain Eukaryota; kingdom Metazoa; phylum Arthropoda; class Insecta; order Diptera; family Drosophilidae; genus Zaprionus; species Zaprionus ghesquierei. The sequence goes on along the minus strand of JAEIGP010000850.1, from coordinate 5,750,416 downwards.
TGACGGGTCGCGCCAAACTCAATATAAACGAAAACCCCAACCGAAAGTCTCGTGCAATGTTGGAGGATGACGACTTACCTTTCTTTCATGTAACGCTTCAGCTAACCCAAGATCTTTGTCTATGGGGTGAGCCGGTGGTCTGCCAATATATAACCGAAGTGGAGGAGATCTTATCCGATACTTCGATCGAGGAAAAAAAAGAATCGCTGGGACGCAAGAAAAAGCGCTCTCGACACGAATCGATGTTAAAGAACTTTAAGATTTTGCCGGAACAAGAAGAGTTTCCACGGCTTTCGCACAATCGTCCTCAAAGCAATGTATTTCGTCCAACGTTGATATCGCAGTTGCGACATAGCATAATGCCAGTGGCAGACCAGATTATAGTGCCACTTAAAAATTTTCCTCTGGTAAAGCCATTGAATCATTTGGAAATTCGTCGAATAGAACGCTTCTGTATACCTCGCCTGATATCAACGTTCAAATTGCCGCAGGAGGTGCGAGAGGAACTACAGATGGATGCGAAGCCGAAACAAAGGAATATTCTGATGAGGCGTCGCAGCGCCGATGTGGAAGAGGTTATCGACTATAGTTATATAGATTTCAATTTCGATGATCAACACGCACCGGAACGTATCTTTCCGATCTTTTCGGATGTCGAGCATGTCATCTATGATAGTGATGAATTTGTAGCCGAGGAGAAGTACGATCCCAAAAGTATGTACGGCCTGCTTGATACCTTCGATAGCATCCGGCTGCAATATACTACCGAATATGCGCGCATTATGAATCAAACGGAGTACGAGTTAAAAAAGACGCATGCTCTGAAAAAAATGGGAATGGGAATGCACCCGACTAGTGAAGCGGTGCAAAGATTGTCTGGTAACAGACAGAGTAACAGACGATCCACAGTTCAACCCAGTCAAATGGCGCTTGAACAAGGACGTGTTAGTAGTCCAGGCACTGAGGATGAGACTCAGGAGACGGTGCCGACTGAGCCTGGTAGCTTTGTTGAAAAAAGGGTGCACATAGAAGATAATAGGCCCAAAACTCAGGTAACCCACTGGACTAAGAAGTACATTTTTGGAACTCACTTCGATAGAGTGAAACAGAGGATTTCTGTCAAAACTGATCGACTTGGTATCTTTGGATTGGCCTTCAAACGTTACGAACATTTTCCCTTTCGTGACTGGTGTATGCAGCCCAACGATGAGAAGTAAGTGGAGATGCTATAAGAAGACCTTTATCCCATATGTGTATTTTCAATATTATAGTCCTGATGAGGTGATACTGCGTGTGGATACGTTTCATGCCCGTGTTGTGCTCTACATATCGGCTCAGGGGGTAAGGGGTTATGTCACGGACCTGGCGAAGGGTTATGTAGCTAAGCCAATTAAATATCTCGATATTCCAACTCCGATAGCAGATTTTCGTGTGCTTCGTAAGGTATTTTGTCTTCGTCTATGTTCTTTCTCGCTACTGTCTCATTGTACTCTATTGCAGCGATTCTTAGATAAATCGATTAACATATTTGCCGAACACGATGCCAGCTATTATATAGACAACGGTTACTTTTCGGTCAAGCACGTTGCCACTGAGGATCATATCTACGATGCGATGGCGCTGCACTGTAAACTAATGAAATTCTATCGTTCTAGCTGGAATCGTCTAGCCTCACGCCGCAACCTATTGATTTGCATGAAAACAGCCAAGGATTTGACAGATTATTCAGAGGTTACAGTACGTTTAACCCCGGATACAGCGACATTCGTCGAGGTATCTGAGCTCTGTTCCGATGATCTTGATATAATCAAGTTGGATTATAAGAACACGTGGCGCAACATGAGCGTAAGTTGCCATCCTGATATTGTCAGACCTAATAAGTATTTTAATTTGCAATTGCAGAGCTATACGGACCTACATCAAGCCATCACATCCATGAATCAGTATGCAAGCGATTTTAGAAACAGGGATGCACTTTTACTTTTTCAGATAAAACGAATGCTACGCGAAATTCATATAATGAGCTATTCTTGAAATTTCCAATTCGAAAGTGTGGGGAGATAAATCTGTCAGTTTTTTAATGCCGTTTTCTAAGCAAATTCAAAAACACATTCACACTTTATTCACTTACACATACAAAACAACATTATATTGACATAACAAAAAATATAAAAAAATTTTAAAACATTAAACTTAAAAAAAAACAAAAACCAAAAAAAAAAAAAAAAAAAAAAAAAAATGGCACAAAGTGGAGGAAAATCGTCACGAAAAGACAAGGCCACAAAAGGAAAATCTTCGTACGATGAGAAGGAACCCCTGATGTCGCAAGAACAATGGCATGCGCGTGAACTACGTCACTATCAGCGTCTGCAGGACATTCGAATATGTCTAGGGTTTATTAATGGTAGCCGTAGACAACGACCAATCTAAAGCAATTGCAAACTAAGAATGTTTCTTTGGCAGAATCTATCAGCGACTACAACGAGTTGCTGGTACGACACACCGCCGAAGAGAGCTGGAAGTTTTATTTGGACTGCGATAAGCTTCCTAACGTCCATTATCCGTCAGAGATGCGAACTTTTATCGCAGAATTACGGCAAATTGAGGCCGAAGATGTGGATAAAGTTTTCAATTGGACCATATCGGTGAACGAACGAAGTATACTCACACAGGATATCGATGCTATCGATCTGACGCGTAGGCAGCTGGAGAAAACCTTACGACCGGATATTGGAAAGCTTTACGATGACACCATACAGCGTATACTGATAATCTTGGATCGCATCGAGGTGATGTTGGCATCGGAGATTCAAATGGCCGATGTAACACCAGAGTGTGCAATGGAAGTCATGGTGGTATAGGGGAGGGAGTTAATTAGGGTGTCAAGTGTTTCACTTAATGGAAATTTCCTATCCGATAGCTGCGTGGTGAACTGAATCAGGAGATCGATCTGTTCTTTGACAAGCTCACATATCGTATCATATGCGCACCCAACTCCTACAAGACGTGAGTTACCGAAAGATCCCTAGTTCTATACGGTAATAGAACTCCCTCACCTCTTTCGAACAGCTCGACCCTTGGGATGATAGAAAACTATTGCTATCGCAGTCCCAATTACGATATTCAGATCTGGTGGCTTATCGATGTGTCTATTCGTTTCGCATACCTGGAGTAAGTTAATTGTCGATCTCTTATCTCTTCCGTCTTTACGGGCGCTGTCTTTTTTCCAGGCTGCCACTTATTGCTGCCAGTCTTAAGACAGTGGGTGTGCTGGTGCAAATACCCATGAGTGTGCTCTGCGACAACATGTCACTTCGTTGTGTGCACACCTTTTTCGATCCCTATTCGGAGTACGCCAAGAGCTACGATCTGGTGATCGAGAAACGATTGAATGTTTTAAGTGCGGGGATTATGGACATCGAGGATTGTCTGATTCATGAATGGGCAATGCAGGAGTCCATAGCCCTCGAACTTGTCACAAAAATCGAACAAAAATATGCATTATACCAGGCAGCCTTAAGGTTTGTATTGATCCAAATAAACAATAAACATAATTCACACTGAACTGACTTTAAAAACAGTGCGCAACAGGAGAAGAAACCAACTAAACAAGAACAAGGGGACAAGACAAGAAAAGTAAGTATTCTTAAGGAACCACCAAGGCTTCCCGAAGGAAAGTTTCCAGATCCGCAGAAAGTATTTTTGGAACGAGAGCAAAGTGAATTTTCAGAGCTTATCCAGAATATATTATGTCCAGAGCAACTGAAATTAACTCCAGATGAGGTGAATATAAATTTTGCAGACAGATAGCAGGGCCTCTTTCTTAATGTGTGTGTTTTATCCTCTATTTTCAGGTCAATCTGCGACGTTACATAATTCTTGGTGGAATATTCTCGTTGCACTTTATAAATAAACCGCAAAATACCGACTTCGAAAAGTTCAATATAGTTCTACACGAAGATGGTCGTATTCTCTATATCGACTACAGTGTTGAGGCAGATGTCAAGGAAGAAGAGAGACGGTCTAGTCGCCGCAGTGGGAATTCAACTCGACAAACCAATTTTCAATTAACACAGGTGGCAGAAAATGTTAAGAGTCACAAGCTTCACCTGGAGCCCGGGGAACTGCCCTACTTCTTTATAGATTTCAAGTTACCCAAGCACTTGTGTCGCTTCGGTGAGCCTCTGGCCTGTCAATTCTTGGAAGAGGATGTCGAGGAGGAAGAACGTCGAGCAACTTTGATTATTGATGTCGAAGAGCCTCGAGTACAAAAAAAGAAACAAAAGGGGCATAGAGGTCATGCAGACAGGAGCTCATCGGCAGAAAACCATCCGAAGAAGAAACCGAAAACCCAGGATAAAGCAGAACTGCGTAAGAGGAGTACTCTACTGCCTGCATATCAAAGGATGTCGAAAAATCCAAGAAATTTGTATAGTCCGTCCGTGGCAACCGTGCTCCGGACAAGTCTTATGCGGCCCAGCCTTTTGCCGGGAATTGTTTTGCAAAATTTCCCAATAACCGATCAAATCTTAACGTCAAGACAAATGGACACAATCCAAGAGCATTGCATGCCACGTTTGCTTTCGTCTTTTAAGTTTCCCATTGAGTTTAAAATGGAAAAAACTGAGCAGGCCGAGAGCAAACGTGGTAACTTGTACTTGAGGCGTCAGGTCAAGGATGAGGATTTAACATTATTGGAACCAGAATATTTTAATTATGAAAAGCAAGAGGGACCCGAAAGGTTATTTCCTCATTTCGATAAGCGCGTAAAAATCATATATCAAAAAGTCGACGATGCCGAAACCGATGTCGTCGAAGCTAGTAAACCAAAACATGGCGAGACCTTCTATTCTGTATTGCATAACTTTCAAAACATACAGGCAAAATATAGAGATCGTTCTACCTTATTATTCGACCAACAGAGCTATAAACCAAAATTGGGATCTTTAGATGCATCCAAAGCTTTGTTTCAACAAAGAAAAGAACGAGAATCGGTTCGCTTGACAATGAACCAGTTATCCCAAAAGGATCGAGGCTCGCGAAGCGCGAGGTCCTCTAAGATGCTGAAAAGTCCCCGTAACACTGAAACCGATAGTATATTGCCCGGTGATTTAGCACCTCCCGTTGATAACGCCTTGTTGCAGGTTTCGGGATCTGGTCAGAATATTTTATCCGGCGCGAGCTCTATTCGAACCCAAAGGAAAACGAACATAAGCGAAGTCGTTGTAGAGGGGGAAGATGTCCCGAAGAAGAAAATAGTCCATGTCAAGCATTGGACAACAAAGCATTTAAGGAAAACGGACTTTGATAGGGAGAAACTGACGGTAACCATCAAAACCGATCGATTGGGACTCTTTGGATTTGCCTACAAGAGATACGAGCACTTTCCGTTTAGCGACTGGCGACTACAACAAAACGAGGATAAGTAAGTTCCAAATGAAATGCCATTTCCATTCTTCCGTTTCTTTATCTTACCCTCTAACGTGTAGTCCCAATGAGATGATCTTTACGTTGGATACCTTTCGTGCGCGTGTCGTTTTGTTTATCAGTAATGCCGGCATACGCGGCTATGTGACGAAGCTACTCAAAGAGTATGTGGCTAGACCCGAATTGTATATGGAAATCGCAGAGCCCATATCGGATTTTCGGGTTATACGCAAGGTAAACTCTGAAGTACTTCTATATACTAAATCGACTTTCTTATCTGCCTCAACTTGTTTTAGCGTTTTATGGAGATGAATGTGAATATCTTTGCGGAACCTGATGCCAGTCACTACATAGAGAACGGTTACTTCTCAGAAAAGCATTTGTCAACAGAACTACATGTGTATGACGCCATTGCAGTGCACTGCAAGTTGGTGCGTTTCTATCGCTGTGATTGGAATCGTCTGGCGACGAGACGCAACATTTTGCTTTGCCTACGCAATCCAAAGGATCTGATGGAGGGTGCCGATGTTACCATACGGGTAACGCCTGAGAGCTCAACGTTCGTGGAAGTCTTTGAACCGTGTAGCGAAGATCTAAGCGTGGTTAGGCTGGACTATACGCTCACTTGGCGCAACATAGGGGTAGGTCCGCACATTACCCTTTATAGTATATGTAAAGCCCGTCTGGTCTAATTAATTCTACGATTTTTTCAGATTTACTCAGACGTACATCAGTTGATTAACTCGATGTATCCTCAGGCGACAGATGTGCGAAATCGCGATCCTAAGCTAATATACTATATACGAAAGCTCTTCGCCGAGGTAAGACCTTTGAGTTTCTCCTAAGGGAAGATCAATCTCTAGACGGTTGGGTAATTCGGCCGACGAGTCGCTCTCAATCGTCTGATGAAAATGCATAAGGTTTTTTAATTGACGTCAATTGAAACCAATTGCAAAATAACTTTCCGCATGACATGCTGAACTTCTATAATGAAGTGGAACTGTGTCGAATTGGTTAACCATCCGTTAAAGTACGAAATCGAGTTTATAGAACTGTAGTTGGGATAAGTTCAGTTGAGTTGCCTTCAGTCAATTGTTTTGCTTACGATGGGTGCGATAGAAATACTGTTACTTCTGCCGATACTCCAGTTGAGTCAGGCCATAGCTGGTGGTGGTCATCCGTATCCGTATCCGTATCCGTGGCCGCATGAAAACTATACAGGTCTGCATGATCTGGTGCTTAGACCAGAGCTGGAAATGCGTGTGATTGGTGGTGATGCGACAACAATTCAAAAGATCGGTGGATTCCTTGTATCCTTGTACTATGAATTTGAATTCGTTTGTGGCGGTACTTTACTCGAGGAACGTATAGTTGTATCGGCCGCACACTGTTTTGTGGGTCGCAATCATAAAAACAAGTGGACAGTTAAGGCTGGTGTCACGAAACGCTTCGAACCAGGTGTAGTAGTGCCCATAGATGACTTCGTTGTACCCGCTGCCTTTAACGAGACTCACATGAATATGGATGTAGCAGTTATATCGCTATCGAAGCCACTGCACGGCGATAATATTGGATATGCATCGCTGTGCAAACAACGGCTTACCGAGGGTCTACAACTGACCATCTACGGTTGGGGTCTAACCGATGTTCAGGCCGTCAATCCCTCCCAGACAGTACGCACTGTAGTTGTGCCCGTGATAAAGAAGAGCAAATGCAGTCAGGCCTACCAGGGAGCCAGTAAGTACAGAGGGGCTATCTAGCTCTATCAAGGAATGGTAATAAACCTTAAGATTTATCTTTAGCGGATATAACAAGCAGCATGTTCTGTGCCGGAGTGCTGGGCTCCAAGGATGCCTGTACCTACGATTCGGGTGGACCAATTGTCTACACAGATGGCGGTGCAAAAGAACTGTGCGGCATTATCTCATTCGGCATAAGCTGTGCGAGTCCCAAATTTCCGGGTGTCTATACAGATGTCAACTATGTGCGACCCTTCATCGAGGAGACGATTAGGGCCTTGAAGGGCATCAAATAGACTCTTTCGAAATCGTGACGGTATCAAATATATCTATATGCTATGTTTACGAGCTACTTTATTAACTTGGCAACATGTCAACTTGCAGCAGACATGGTTTGCGTGATGCGGCAGCTTCTCGTCTGATCATTGACCGATTTCGGTAATTGATTCAAACCGAAAGCCGGTTGGGGCATAGGGATCCTCTTTAGGCCCCGAGGGAGTAATTTAAGAATCTTCAACTTTTACTTTTCGTGTCTGCCTTTGCGTTGGCAAAATGTAAATTAGCTTAGACCCCTAAGAAGAAGGATACGAGAGTGCGAGTGGGAGGAGAATCGATATGAAATTTATGTTGCATGACTGACGGCCTTTCGTCTTGTGTAGCTCTTGAATTAGTTTAATCATACAATTAATTGTTATTTATAGCTTCCTTTATCGTTGCTCTAACGCTTAGGTTAGTCCGATAGTCGACGGGTTTTCGTACCTAAATGGGATGGTTTACAGCACGCAAGGCAATTTCGGGTCCGTTTTTCGCCAAAAAATTAATGATATAGGGGCAGTGGCTCAATCGAAGTAAGGTTAGCGGGAATCGTCTGGACTTGGCATATATATCGCACAACTGTTGGCCATATTTAAGAGCCAACTGCTCTGCAACCTGGCACACAACATAAATATGCGACACTTGGCAGGCTGCGTATGTCACTGTGGCCCCTCCGCCTCCTTCCCCCTGATAGTGTCTGGACTTGGCATTAAGTTTATTTATCTGCTTTTAAATGGCATCTTCGTTGGCTTGCATATAACTCTCGGTGTGTCATGTAATGCGCACCAGAAACAAAGGCAACATAATGTAACAGCCGCAATAACCAAGCCAGAGGTGGTTAACCAAGGAGTAAGGGGTTTCTCTCTCTCTCTTGTCTCTCTGTCTGTCGCCCCACGTAACCACAGATAGTACGACTACGACTACCATTTACAGCAGATACTGCGAGCATTTTTACTAGTATCATAAATTTATGGCACATTGTAGCGCACAGGCTACAGCAGAGCAGAGCTGAGACCAGAGCAGAGCAGACCCCTGGCAAGCTCTTCAAAGGGGGTCCCAAGAGGCGCAACAGGATTTCGGTAGTCGGAACAACATGCAAGCTGGCACCTACAGCGTCAATCTGCAGATTTACCGAGATGACTTTTTTTTATTCCATTTTGAACTGAGAAAGGAAAGGCCAACAATGTTGCAACTGTGGAAAGGCACTACTCCCCTTGCTTCTAGGGTATTCTGGGTTATGCACGCGATGGTAGCCAGAAGCGTAGCTGAGGAACTGGAGCTCATATAACCTCACAATCAGACATATCGAATCACATTGTCTATGCAACGTTAGCTTAGTTACTTCATTTCGTTCTTATAGCATCGGCTTCGGTTTGTTAATTAATGGAACACACATGCGACAAGGCAATACAAGGCAAGGCAGGGGAGAGGGGAAAGAAACTGGTTCGGGGCGCTTCCAAAGAAAGAAACACTGCGAGTGCAGTAAGCCAGGTAAACAAGAGGGAAAACAAATCTGAAGACTCGTCAAACACTTGATCAATAGTCGTGCGAGTGTGCGAGTGTTGTATTCCACAGATACATTTTATTATGCAGCCTGCGATGAGTGTTTGCACAACTTAAAAGCCAATAAAATTTGTTGTTAATTGCTTTGGTAAATTGAAAATTAGGTTTTGGGAAATATTTATCGACTTCGAGAACTGGAAGAACTGTGCGTACTGTTCGGAACCGCACCGAACCGGACCCAGTGCCGTACCCGGTTGCTCAGCGTTGTTTGCTCAATGTGTTAGCTGGCTACGTTTTAATGACCCTTTCGGAAGAGCCGCCTAGCCCAAAGGGGTCTCTGGAGGTATCCGCTATGCGGGACTGCAAGTAGACAAATCGAATCGCTTTGCCAAAACAGAAATTTAATCCGCTTAAAAGTAATTTAAGTTGGTCACACAAACCAAGTGGGAGTACGGGAGAAGCGAGAGAGAAGGGAAAAAGACATTAAAAAATCGGTTAATTAAAGTTCAACAAAGTTGAAAAGCGATTTCATGCCGCGTTGAATCAACAAATTGTAAACTTTTCAAACTAACACTAGCAGGAAGAAGCAGGAAGAGAGAAGGGAAAAGAGCTGAGTCGGGGAGGCGCTTCATTATTTGTACTTATTTAAGTGCTTGATCATGCTGATATCATCACCTGGCCACAATTTCTTTGTCTGCCCGCTTTGCCTTCAATGCAATTAGCGTCCACAAACGCCAGGTGGTCTCCCCTCCTTTGTCCTCTCCCTGGTTTTCTCTCTTTACTGACCCCCAGCAAATCTTGCATCGAACATCTCTAATCGAAAATCTGTAAAAATGAGAAAACGAAATTCGTATTACTGTTTTTTGGGAGCAGCAGCCCCGAAAAGGCAAGAAGAAGTGGGTTAGGTTGGGATTCCTGGAAGCAAGTCGAACTGGGAATGCGCTTCCTAGTTTTTAAAAGCAAGACAAACTTATTTTGAGGTTAGTTTGTTGGGGCGTGATACCTATTTAGTTATTTAAAGCAATGGTAACTCTTTTTGAGGTTAGCTTGATGACTTCTCCGCAATTCTCCAAAGGTTTAAAACGATTTTCCCTTGAAACCCTTAGGCCTTACTTTGTGGTTATTTTGCGCCTTTCTCAGCGCTTCTCAAAAGCGTTTACGCTACCTTTCGCTCTCTTTTTGCTTTGTCATAAGCCCCTAGCCAGTCAATGTGCCTCTCTGCTGCGACTGTAGCGCAGACCTACGCTGTGTGTTGACAGTTATTGATCGATCGATGATACAAGAGGGAAACCTACAATGCTGAAATTAATTTTGATTCGACTGTAACTGTGCGACTATGCGCCTTCCTCAATGAGCTTGTACCTACAATTGGTCCAATCGGGCAGCGTAATTTAGCTTTATTTGAAGTCTTAAGAGACGGCATTAGGCTGGCCAATGGGCAGCCACCGAGGGGGGCATACCTACATACGTGTACATACTACTCCGACAGTTGCCTAGTCACAGCGAGCGTTCTACTAAGCGACACTGACTAATGCGGCATCATTAATCTCGTAGCTGCTTAGTGCTCCATCCATCCGGCTGGGGGCATCAATACGCAATGGGAAACAAATTTTTCGGACGGGTGTGAATACACACTCAGCCATGATGAATCTGTGCCCAGTTGGGAGTCGCTCTCTCTCTCTCTCCCTCTCTCTGTGTGTCTCTCTCTCTTCTTGAATTTGCCTGCACAAGCGGCGCAATCAAGTCGCACGTCAGGCTGGCAGTCAACTAGTCACTCACTTTGGCCAAGTCAAGTCGCGTCAGTCAAGTTGCCACAGTTCACTTGCCCCTCTGCCTCCTGCCCCCTTTGCATGACTACCGGGCATCAATTTTTGCCAAGCTAAGCTGAGCGAGAATATGCTCTGAATTGTTTGGAGCCAACGAAATGAACACGTTCAACGCGCAGCCGCACGCGCACTGTTGTTGCCCCCTTGTCGCCTCCTGCTGCTCCTGCCCCTCTCCCCCTCTCCTCCTCTGTCTACGCCTCTGCACTAACCGCAGGGCGACTGCGCGACCGTTTTCGATTAAAGCAATGGGTTGCAGGGTGAGGCAGGGGAGGGTGTAGAGAGGCAGCTTCAGCGTGTGCCAGTCGAGCGCAGCGGCCACTCGACTAGGCCGCAAGCGCTTGGTACACTGCAAGAAAATGGGGGTAACTTAATAACTTAAATATGTAAAACAGTAAAGTATATATAAATTTTGGTAATTTAGATACTGTTATCCTTGATTAACTTCTGTTGTTCTATTCCTTTTGTTCTTTTTTCTCAGTGCAAAGTGAAGTTTGCAACGTTGCAGGTGAGTTACAAATGCCACATTAAGTCAAGTATAAATATAGCTTAACTAAAACGTATTATCATTTTCTCTATCTTCATTTCTTTCAGTGCACTGTGAAGTTTACAACGTTGCAGCAGAGCTTAAGGCAGCACTAAATCAGCAATAAATATGGCAAATGTTTTGCTTACTTCACACAACTTTCGCAAAGTTTCTCAGTTTATTTTTTTGCAGTGTACACCGTGAAGTTGCAACGTTGCCAGAGAGTTACCAACAACGCCTTCGGTTTACATTTTACAATCCTAACAAGGTTAGGCGAGCGATAAACGTGGCTGCAACAGCCACAGCGACTTGGCCGGACTTGGTTGGACTTGGTTTTTGGTCTTGGGGCAGTGGCACATGCCTAACCAGTGCAGCTATGCAAACACACACACACTTACATAGACCACGTTGCAGTTGCACATTAAAAATGAGGCACAGGGCCAAGGGAAGTGGCACGCGGCACACAAGGAACCAGCAACGGGTTAGACGACGGCGACGATGTCTCTTTCTCCACTACAGCAGAACCTGGTTGCGACGCCCTGGGCCTCGAAAGGGGTCCTGGGTCTGGGTCTGGCAGGGAACGGGAGGTTGACGACGCGTCTCGGGCCTCTTTTAAATGCAATTCAGGCGAAAGGCGCACAAAGGGACAGCGAACAAGATGCCGAGTTGCTGATTGTGAGCGCAGCGCAGCGTCGCCGTCGCCGTCGACGTTGGCCGCAAGAGCTTTTGTTGCCGGCACACAAACATGGAATATGACAGGCGCAGAGCAGAAGAGGTGAAAGAGCAGAGAGAGGGCAGAGCGGGAGAGGGGGCCATGCAAAGCATTGTCAAGTGAAGAAAATCCAAGCGACAAAAACGGAACGAAACGAACATACGCTGCGACTGTGTGTGAGTGTGTCTGTGTGCATGTGTGTGTGGGCAGAGAGGCGCAGAGAAACAATGGCGACAATAAAAATGCGATCGCACAACATGCCACACAGATAAGTTAACGCAAAGTGACAACGTACAACTTTTAATGGAATTGTCGTCGGCTGACGCTGAGAGAGGCCGACGGCAGCAGCAACAGCAGCAGCAGAGAGGTCTGTGCGGGGTGCTTGCACTCTTGTTTATGGGCACAGGTCGTGCGCAAGGACGTGCCAGGCAGGATAACTGCCAAGCAGAGACACACATGCACACACTTACACCCACACGCGAAAAAACACTCAATCACACTCACGCACACGCACACTCAGCAAGAGAGTGAGAGCGCAAACAGCATACGCCCACGAGTGGCTGCCCGCTTTGCTGGCCCGATCATCGCCTTCGGCAGCTACCGTGGCACATGCCGAGGCGGAACTAACCAGTCAACGAGAGCAGCCCACGAACGAGCGCAGCGACCCGAGAGAGAGAGCGCGAGCGAGCGCCTCACCTTGGCTCTCACGCTCCTATTGGAATAATGCAGTTGCTCTCAACGCTAAGCGCTCTCACCAGCACACACACTCAAGCAGCTGTCTCTGTCACACTGCTGCGCTTGCGCTTCGCTTCCAATTGGAGCAACCGAACTGAGTGCGGTGCGCGCACTCTGTCGCTCTCACAGCGCGCTCCCGCTCTTGCGCTCTCTCGTGTTTTGTTTTGTTTACAATTGCGCGCGCTGGAACGTCGACGAAGTCAAGCTTAGCGGCTGCCGATCGGCGCAGCTCTTGTCAGTTGCCCAGTTGACTTGCCCCAAGCAAGACGTGTGCGCGCGCGTTTCGTGAGTTACGATAAACAGAAAAAAGCTGCAAAATAACACGAAAACTTACGCAAAAAAGGAAACAACTAAGCTAATATCAAGCAGTGCGTGTGTTGAGTTGTGTAGTGTAACGGTTAAAGAATACAGCTTAAAACAAAACTCAAAGACGTGCAATTTCGACAGGTGCGATCGATGCGATCGATGTGCGCGTAAAGGATCTGCGCGACATATGATGAGCCTGATTGTGCTCTCGCTGCCGCAACGTTACAAACGCCTACTGCAAGCCATGTCTCTCGCCGTCGCCGTTGTCTACATGACGCTGTTGCTCTATCAGAGCGCCTACGGATATCCGGGCATGCAAGTAAGTTGAAGAGAGCAGATCTCTGCCTGGCGTGGGTGCGCCGCCAGCAATCGTAAATTGTCATACGCAGGCTCCCAACTCTGTCTCCCCCTCTGCACTTTGCCAATTTGCATGTGTTTCGCCGGCTGTCCATCAGACGCTTGCTCTCCCCCCTCTCTTCTCTCTCTCTCTCTCTCTGCCGCGCTGCGCTGTCCTTCTACGTTTCGTGCACTTTCATAAATCAACGCTGGCGACGTTTGCAGCTGCGCATGCGTCCGGCACCGGCCTCCTTCCAGTCTCTCCTCTTGCTTCGTCTCGCTTGCGCTGCCACGAAACCTTTTTGCGCCCTTGCCAACGTCTTGAAGTTTGCCTCTGCCGCCGTCGCCGTCGCTGCCTTGCATATAAAACAGTTTCAGTTTTTAGCAATTTTATTTTTCGCTCTCCTTGCTTTATTTTTTTCTCTCTCCTCCTCTTGCGCTGCTGCGCTGCGTTGCGTTTCATTGCCGTCGGCAGCGCGTCGCCAAAGCTTTCAGAGTCGCCCATTTCGATCCTGAGACTGTGTTTATTGTTGTTGTTGTTGTGCTTTGTTTTGCTTTGGTTTTTTGCATAAATTTCTGTGTAATAAAATATTCCCCACTAATGTTACAAGCAGCAAGAGCTCTCCAGAGTTGGCTGCCCGCCCGGCTAGTTGCACTAGGCAACGCTCTAAGGGGTGGGTGGTACCAAGAAGGGGGCTCTAAGAGAGGGGAGTGCATAGAGGGAGCGACACGCATAGTTAACATCCGCCGCGCACTGAGCTGAATTATGCTAATTGCTATTGAAGTGAGTCTGAAGTGAAACTTAGCCAGAAAATGGCGTTAGTTTGGCTTTATTTTCTTAGTATTTTTTTGTAGACCTTAAGGAAACTCGATCAAAAATATTTATGTAACATGTTTAAGTGCTGATTTCTTGTGCAATATATAGAAAATTAAATTGTTGGCTTATGCTATAAATCTTTTTCATTTCTGTGCACTCTAAATAGCTAAAAAATAATTTAAAATTGGTTTTTTATTGTAAATTGTTAGTATTTTTGGCCAAGTCTATAGAAAACTGAATTGTTAATTTTATAACAAATTCTTTTTAATTTTAAGAAAATAACAACCAAGAAATTTTTTAAAAATTCCATATTTAATTTTAAATTTTTGTACAATTTAATTCTAAATTGATTTGTAAAAATGCCTAAAAAATCTTTCTGAATGTTTTTAGATCATGGATTTAAAAAAAAAATACAAATAATATAAATGAAGTAATAACTAAAAAATAATTCCTAAAAAAATCGTTAATAACAATTTCTTTTCATTAATATTCTTGTAGAAATCTATGTAAAATTCAATTCTAGATTTACCTCAAAGTTCTTTCTGTTTTCTCTCATCTTAGTCTTGAAATTTATTCTAGCTAGGTTACTTAGTACGCCGGAAGTTCTTCAGCTCGCATAGTCCCCTTGAAATTCCCTACTTTATATGCAAATTTCGCCTAGACAATGTTATTCAACTCCTAGGGCTAATCAAGCGATCATGTGGCCAGCCAACTAGCGAAAAACAGCTCCATAAAACCTTCCCAGTTTTAGCCATTTAGTTTATGTTTTTAGCGGGGAATTCTCCTTGCGAATCGTTAAAAAAAAACTTTTTATGACATTTTAATTTAGACCAAATTGTTTATTTTCTGTTGTTGTTTTTGTTACTGGTTAACCGGAAATCTGGCAGAAATAGAGTGAAGCGGTATGTGAAGTTCTCATAAAATGCTGACACTGTTTTCGAGTTGTTGTTGTTGTTGTTGCCGGTTTCAATTGAAGTCGCCTCGTATGCCATGCGGGGAGGTCTACGACTTGTGTCAGTTGCCATTGTTGAAGTTCTACTTGCTGTGGTTGCTGCCTGCTGCGGCTGTTGTTGTTGTTGTTGTTGTTATGACCACATAAAGTGCAATGCAATGTAGAAAAATTGTTTTTTATTTTTATTATTTTTTTATTCATGTTTTTTTCTTTAGTTTTGCCAAATGTTGCGCAAAAATGTTGCTCGCTGCGTGGTTTGTTGTTTTTATTGTTGTTGTTGTTATTGTTGACTTTTTCGCTGACTTGCTTCGCGGAATTCTAAGTGTGTGTGTGTGTGTGTGCAGTCGCCTCACTTGGGTTTGGCTTCCACTTGATAAAGCAGCCAATTGTGCGACCAGTGTCCAGTCAGCAGTCCCTACCCTGCCTCCTCCCTTTCCACTACGCCTCTGCCCTAGCTCTGTTCCCCTCCTGGGCTATAGTTGGCACTCCTCGTCGTTGTCGTCGTCGCGCATGTCGCGTGTTGCTGACGCATAAATCATAAAAATATAATCGATAAATGAATTTGTTTATTCGAATTTGTTTAAAGTGGCGCGCGGAACGAGCTACGTCGACGTCGGCGTCGCTGCTTGTCGTCTGATTGATACGTGTTGCGCTGCGCTCTGTGCATGGTAAATACGTAATAACAGCAACAACAACAGCAACACCACCACCAACAACAACAACAACAACTAACAAGCACATCACGAGGTGCTTGGCATGCAAATCAACTTTAGCCAAAAAGCAGCTGAAAAACAAAGCCGCCAAGCAAGCCGGCGCTGCTTCCTCTTGTTGCATGCCTCATACACACAGTAGCACAGCTGCCGCCTGCCTGTCACTATCTTGCCTCTTCCTCTCTCTCTACCAAAAAGTTGACGACATTAAGCCGCCAAACAAGCGCCTGGCTGATAAAACTTGGCGGCTTAAAAGTATCGCGCAGTAGCTCAGTATCTGCGTATCTGTGTATCTTTGTATCTTTGTATCTGTGTATCTTCGCATCTCGCTGCAATACACGTAGCGAAATGATGAAGAAGTTGCCCTAACTTCATTAAAAGTCATACGAATTTTGCGAGGAATAGAGCAGGTTATGCCTTGACAAGCTTTTTGTGCAAACTTTATTTAACTTTTGGCCAAAAATCTAGTCAAAATCGTTTTAAGTTTGGAATTGGTAGCATATCTAACCTCACTTTCAATTAGAACTTTGATATAAATGAAGCGATTTTTATGCAAAATATCTTTTCTTGAGCAGTTTAACATCCTAAAAAGTGCATTTAAAATTTTTTAAAAATTTTTAAATATTTTCCCCCTCTGCATTTCTTGCAGTGCATTAAGTCAGCTGCAGCTGCTGCTGGTCTTTGGTGGTGGTCGCCAGTTTACTTAATTGAGGAGCATCGGGACACAGACTGCAGTTTGCCCCAGCTCTCTCAAGTCTTTAGTCTGCATCTCTTCCCCCATCACGCTTCACTCTCCTTCCTTCTCCTCTCTTCACTCAGATCTGAGCTCAATTTGAGCTCCTTTTGCCGGCGCTTATATATGTTGCCTTGTTGCCTTGTGATTGTGTATCTCTTATCGTAGATACGTATCGCTCAGTTTAATATTGTTAAAACAGCATTTAATGAAGATTTTACCAGCTTACCTTAACTCTCTCTTCCCTCTCCTCCCTCTCCCTCTCCTGCTCGCACAGCTGGAAACTGATTGAAGATTGAAAGCCAATGGGAAAACAGTTTCTGGAGTAGGGGAAACTTCATTAATCTAGCGCCCTTTTGGGCACATCTCTCAGTCTTCCCTGCTGTGGCTTTTCACTTCATTCTTGTATTATTAATTGACATGGCAATTGTTTATAAACATATTAATCATGCGCATAATGAAGCATTTCACAATTGCGCGCGCCCCCAAGAGACACGAAGCGAATTGACAAAGACAAAGGCAGTTATGAGTGTGTGTGTTGTTGTTGTTGTGTGTCCGTGTAACTGTTGTCTGTGTTGCATGTTGTTGTTGTAGCTTGTTGTCTGCGCAGGCGTGACAGTTGCCAAGCTAAAAATTCCCCCGAAAAAACACAAAAAACCCCAACACTTTTTATGGGCACACGTGTTGCCGTCTGCCGCTATACCCCTCTCTCTCTCTCTCTCTCTCTTGCTCACTGGCAATTGCCATAGTCTCCGCTCTGCCTTCTGCCTCCCCTCAATTGTTCACAGACAGCTGCAAAGTGGTGCAACATTCTAATCTATGCAAAAGACCTCGACTTGTTTCTCTCAACTCAATTGAACTCGAATCCGTTGCCGGATCTGTAACCGGATCGATTTTATAACGTTTTCTATTACGATTTGGTTTAGTCTGAGTTGTGCCACACGCTTTCCCAGCGCACGATTTGCCCTTTATATTTTTTTTTTTTTGCAGTGAAATTAATTAATATTTCTCTTTGGGTTTTCCTCCCTCCTTTTCCTTTTGCCACCTGTCAATGTCTCATTAGGCGCTTTGCCTTGTCGCTTCATCAAGTGGCTAGCTCTCGCTCTACTTCTCTCTCTCTCTGTGTAGCATGCCTGCCCCATTATATTGAACACCGTTTGCCGATCGTGCCGCAATAAAAATGTATGAGGCAGCCCAAGCCAAGACGAGCCGAGCTTGGCTTATATCGCATCTTGAATATCGTGTGAAGCGGCGGCGGTGGCAGAAGCAGAAGCAGCCCAAAAGACCCGTTTACGGTGTAATAAAAAAGATCAGCTAGGCAGAGAAGGGGCAAGGGGCAGAGAGAAGAGAGAGAGAGAGAGGAGTGAAAAGGGAGCTGCGGCGAAAATGTTTCCATTTTCATTTACAAACCGCTGCGAATGAGCTATAAAAAGAAAACGTATGTGTGGGGGCTAAACTAGAGAGGGGGAAGCAGAGATAGGGACAGGGGAAAGTGTAAGGGAAGATAGAGAAGAAAGTGGGCAAAGAGTTGGCTATGGCCACGGAAGTGCCTGCTGTGTCTCAGACTGATTTGCATAGCGGAAAACTTCGATCAAATTATCACTTGATAGTCTACTATTCGCTGCGCTCTACAGTCTTTCTTCAGCTCATCCCATTGCCCAATCTTCTCTCAACACTCCCCACGCTTCTCTCTCTCCTCCCTCCCCAAAACTCACTTTATCAGCTCATTTCAATCAAAAACTCAAAAAAGTAGAAGGCGCAGAAAGCGTCTGAAGATTTCCCCCACCCCAAACGATCGAGCGAGCGATCGTGGAAAGAAGAAGGCATTAAAAGCAATTGAGGAATTGCCGCTTAACAAAAGCAAATGAACCTGTTATCAGTGGAAATTAATCAAGGTGGCAAGCAGCAGAAGAGAGAGAGAGAGAGAGAGAGAGGAGAGTAGTGAGGGAAAGCAGAGAAGATCAGTTGGGAATCTTGCTTCTTCTTTGCCTTCATTTGCTTTGACGATGCTGCGCTGCGATCTTTTCTACCGTTTTGGCTGCTTTGCTTTATTGTTTGTTTGCTCTTACTCAGCAGTTATGTTGTTGTTGTTGTTGTCGAGTTGTTGTTGTTTTTGTTGGTGCTGTGTTTGCCTCCTGCCTGCATCGCATTTTGTTTGCCCATTGTTGTTTGCCCATTGAAGTTCGCTCTTTTGTTTGCCAGGTGAAAATGCCTCGAGGCGGCGGCAACGGCGTCTTCATATTTTATTGCAACGCGCGATTTACACAACAAATTTACATGCTCCACACTGCTCTAACACACACTCTCCCTCTCTCTTTCTATTTGCAGCTACAGCCAGCTGGCAGCGCCAGCCTCTTGGATGGCAATGAACCTGTCGCAGTTCCTCCCGCCGCTGCCTCTGCCCCTGCCACAACGACCACACAGCGTGGCAGCCACAATATGCTGCCACCCACACGCCAGCAGCAGCAGGCAGCAGTTGCTTCGCCCTCCTCATCCTCGCCTGCCTCGGCCTCGCCCTCGTCAGCCTCACCCATTACGCCCTCCCTCATCATACGCAAGGACATACACAGCTTCAACTTTAGCGACATTGAGGTCAGCGAACGACCCACAGCGACGCTGCTCACTGAGCTCGCCCGGCGCAGTCGCAACGGTGAACTGCTCCACGATCTGTCGCAGCGTGCGGTGACAGCGACGCCGCAGCCGCCCACCACAGAGCTCGATGACATTTTCATCAGCGTAAAGACGACCAAGAACTATCACGATACGCGGCTGGCGCTGATCATCAAGACGTGGTTTCAATTGGCGCGCGATCAGGTGAGTCTTTGTCTGCCACTTAACCCTAGAGTGGCCCCTTTCCTCAGCTCAAAGCAATTTGCAGCGATCGCTGCGATTAGTTAAGTTAGCCTAATTTGCCCGCGGGGGTTAGGTTTGCTAGTGTGTGGGCGACAATTGGCACAACAAGTCGCTGAAAGAGAAAAAAAGGCCATGAAAAAAAGCCAAAAGGTTGCAACGAACGCGATCGAGATCACTTCGAGTCCAGCAAATTGAGTTTTATCTGGTTTTTGTTTTTTTGGCTTGGGCTTGGCGCATTTGCATAATGAGTTTTTAAGCTGTTCGAATTGATTTTGATTTCGCTTTTTAGCCTTTTTTTTGTGGCTTTTTTTTGCGTGGCTCTTCTTGGCAATTTATGATTTTGTGGCTGTCGCTTAATTGGCTATAAAAATGTCTTCATAAGCCAAAACTTTGCGAATTAACGAGCTTAAGCTTAAATATGATGATGATGCTCTGTAGAGTTGCAGGAAGGTAGGGTATGATGGGTGGTGGGAAGAGAGAACCAAAGAGTGAGAGAGAGGGGAAGTTGCTAAGGTGGAAGTTGCTGTAGTTACCTGTAGGAACTCAGCTTGTGGCTGGGGTAGGCTAAGGAAATTTGGTAGGGAGATTCTATATAGTCTCTACACGCCTTGGCTTATCATAAAATAGTTTTATTTAGACGTATAACTCAAGGAACTCAGGAACTGTAAGAGCGAGACTTAGCAAACTTGGTAGAGATGCTTCCTGGAGCCTTTAAAAGCAATTGAATGGTATATCATGTTATTATCTATGCACATTCGCTTTAGAACTAAGGAAATCATTCACCAAAAGAGCTGAGCTAAGCAAATTTGATAGGTTTGCTTCGGAGAGCGTGTATAGGCAGTGGCTTCTAACTAAACAGTTTCTTTTAATAATCCAGAGAACTCAGCAATTAAAAGAGCTAGATAAAGCAAATTTGATAGACAGTAACCACATAACCCATACAGACATAAAGTTATCATACCATACCATAATGCACTAGTTTACACTTGCTAACTGAAGGAACTCAGCTAATAGCAGAGCTAGGCAGATCAAATTTTGTAGACAGTAGCTTTATAGTATAACTAAGCATTAGCTTATGGTAATATACCATTAAACCTAAGCATTCACTTAATAACTTAAGGAACTCAGCTAATAGCAGAGCTAGAGTCATGAAATTTGCTAGGTGTACTCTTTAAATCCTAAGAAAGCAACCGCTTAGCAATACCCTAGAGTTATTTACAGGGTATGTGCATTAACACAACCTTACCAACCACAACTGACTTGTTTAAGCCGCCGTTTTATAGTTGGGGAGAAAAAACATTTGGCCCAAAGGCAGTTAACGATTCATGTGAAAGGATATGAGTGTATGCAGTTGCCAAGTGTGTGTGTGTGTGTGTGTGTGTGTGTGTGAGCATGAGTAATGTCTGTTGTTGTTGCTGCTGTCTGTCTGTCTGTCTGGCTGCAAGTTGTGTGCCAACTTATGCAAAATCACGCGTCACAAATGTGTTTTGTGTTTTGTTATTGTTTACATGGAACTGCGGGAAAAAAAAAGCTGAGCAGCCCCGAAAACATAAATAAATAAAGTGTGCGTGTGTGTGTGTGTGTGTGTGTGTGTGTGTCTGTGTTAACCTATTGAAAATTGTTAAAAAGCCTGACAGGCACGTTTTGAGGCCTGTGTGCAACGGTTTTTGGGGGCAGACGTGCAACTGCAACAACGCGTTGCAGTCAACATTTTTTTAGGCAGCTGCAGGGGCAGCTCTGCCAAGGGGCAACTGGGCGCATTTCAGTCTTGCCATATATCGAGCTTAAGTTTTCGCACTGGTCAGCTACGTGCAACGTGCAACAATTGCCTGGCAAAGTTTTGAGCTGCGGCTGCTGCTGCTGCAGGCAGCCAATTATTTTGATGCGACCTGCAACAATGTGGAGCAGCAACAGGCAGCAAGAGGCAGCAACAGAAAATGCGTTCGACTTGATTGGTTTGTGCCGCATTTGAAAAGCATTTGTTGCAGCCTCCGCCGCTGCCTCTGCTGCTGCACATTATAAACGCTTGATTAATGTGCAGCAGAGGCTGAGGCAGAGTCTGTTCGCCTGATCGCCTGAACGCCTTAAAAGGCTTATGGCAATCGTAGCAACAACAACAACTACTACAACAGCTGCCCCTAAGTTGTTGCTGCCACTAAGCCAAGTTGGCTCAAAGTTGCCTCAAAGGCTTAGCTAACTTTTAAACATTCTTAACTTGGTCTACTTCATGCAGCTTTTATTATCTTCCATGAGCTAAGCATTTCTTATGCCTCTTTTATTTGATGTAGGGTATCTCCCACGCCTGGCATCGCCTTAGTTTTCGCCCCCTCCCCTCCCAGTCTAGCTAGCCAATCATAATTTGTATTTGAATCTTGTTTATGGCCAAGACAAACAGCCAATTGCGGCGCGACTCGTTTCGCCTGATCGCTTCTATTTTTTTGAATAATGTTCGAGTGGCATTCAAATTATTCATGCAACATACAAATGAGCATAAATTACTGACAGAGTTTGCCACCGCAGTGCAGCGCAGGCCACAGCGGAGGCAACAATGCGACTTTGATTGAACGCTTTTCCACCAAATATGCAACGCGGAAAATTGCAGCGAACTGTGCAACGCTTGCAACTGCTACTGTTGCATGTTAGCGCTGTCTCTGTTGCTCCCAGCTGCTGCTCTGACAGTCTCCGAGTCTGGCAGTTTCCCACTCCCCCTCTGTACCTGGCAGTTCTTCTCCGTCTGCCTCTGTCAGTTCTCTCTCTCTCTCCTGCTCTGACAGTCTCCTGGTCTCTGCTCGTCTGCTGGTCTCCATCAGTCTGGGCAGGTTTGTCAGTCAGCGCGCTTAGTTAGCATCGAGATTTGCATGCATAAATTTGTGGCATGCCTCCCCTGCTCTGCTCTGTGCTCTGTGCTTCGTGCTGCTTGCCCCCTTGTGGTTGTTGCCTCATTTGTTTTGGCCAAAGGACAAAACACGCATGTCAAATGTCAGTTTTGCATGGATTGCCATCGCCATGGCCAGATAAATCGCGAAGACACACACACACACACACACACACACACACACAGCTTGACAGCATCGATCAGTTGCAGAGGAGGAGAGTGGATTGTATGTTGTGGATTGTGGGTGGCTTTGCGCTATTTAGTTTTAATGATGCCACTGGCAGCTGCGACTTCTGCTGAGGTTTTTCCGGGAAAAGCATTTGCCATTGTGTTTTGCCATGTTCTGTTTTTACTCTTTTATGCTTTTGCGAGTGTGCGCGTGTGTGTGGCAGTTCACATTTTATTGTCGACTCGTTAAATTTCGAGTTGCCTCCTTCTCCCTTCCTCCGCCTCCTCGGCTGACCTCGTCATGCGTCATGTTCGCCTCTGTGTCCGCTTTTTAATGCTTCTTCTCATTAAGTTGGGCTTAGCCAGCGCTCGAGTTGACAAGCAGCTACAACTTCAGCTACAGTGCCTGCTACAGTGCCTGCTACATGTCGCTGTCCAGTCGACTGTGTGCGCTGTCAGCTGCTCATAAATATGGCTAAAGCAGATGACAGTTGTCATGGCTGAGAACGCAGGCAGGCCTCTCACTTTTCCGCTTTCCCCTCCCCCTCCTCCTCTCTCTCCATCTTCCTCTCTGATCTGTCGCCCTTTTTGCAACACGCGGCGTATGCGCAACGCGCTGCCTTGGCAATTAAAGCTGCGAATTGACAGCGCGTCCAAAGTGTGCCGCCAACGCATGCTGTCTCTAGTCTGTCCCCTCTCTCTGCCTGCTATGCCTTGCTCTGTCCCCTTCCTACCTCTCTCTCTCTCTCTCTCTAGCTGCGACCCGTGCCTGCGTTTTTGGCGGCCTTTTTCAATGCGCTTCAATTTAATTTAATTCGCAATAAATTGAAATATTTTCCATTGTTGCCATGACGCACCCCTTGCGAGGTGTACCCCACAGCTCTTCCCATCTCTCTCTCTCTCTCTCTCGCTCTCTTTCTCCCTCTCTCTGCCTTTGTCGCAGCCCGCATGCAACTTCCTTTCTGCATGTTTCAATCTCATTTCATATGCCGTTTTGCGGGCCTGTTTCAGGCTGTGTGTGTGTGTGTGTGACAGTGTCAGCAAACAGTCAATGTACAAGGCAATTATGCGCTCTCAATTGCAACAGCAACAACAACAACAACAAAAACCACTACAACGAGTACGTTCTCTCTTCCTGTTTTTATCAACTCGAGAATTTTTCATTAATTCTTGGCATTTTTTTGCCGCTGGTTGATTGCATTGCTTTTGCCTCACTGTGCATGGATCATCTGCTGCATATTGTAGTTAATCATTTCGGCCTTCATTTCTCTCTTTCTCTTTCTCTCTTTCTTTCACTCTCTCGTCAATTGATTCATTAAATCCCGACTAGCTTAGCCTCAGCCTCACGGCAAATGTATCTCAAGCTCAACGGGAAATGTATCTGTATCTGTATCTGAAGCGGCTGCGTGTGCCTAGTGAGACTATTCAATCTGAAAGCAAATCACTTAATTGATACATTTAGCTCTGCTCCGCAGGAAGAGAGGGAGCAGGGGAGGAGCAGGGGAGGGAGCTGCCTCATTAACCCGCAAAGTATTTCGAAGCGTTTTGACGCCCGCCCTGAAACATGCGTCGCCTCAGGCGGCACGCAATGCTCGAGGAGAGTGAGAACAACAGTGGAGTAGGAGTGGGGGTAGAGGAAGGGGCAGGGAAGGGGCAGCGGAAAGGTAGTAGGAGTGTTGCCGTACCTATAATTAAAATGTGAACCTTTTGTGGTTTTCTTCAACGACTACGGATTACGCAAATTGAGCCACGCCCCTTTTGCTGCGATATGAGATTTTTGTGGTTTTGCTTTTGCTTAAATCTTACGCAACTTTGTTTTCATGTGATCACGTTTTTTTTGCGTTTTTTTTGGATAAATTTATTAGGCAAAAAGCTAATTGAAATTGCGGAAAAACTTATGAAAAAGTCTAGGGAAATAAAGGAAAATAAAATGAAACTTTACTTAAGTTTTTAGATCTGATCGTTGCTTCTCTTGGCTGGCCCCTCTCAGCTAGCTGCTCATACTTCTCTCTACTTCCCTTCCCCTTACTTATTACCCTCTTACGCCCCCGCCCCTCCCCCATATCCATGCATACGTGCTCATAAGTCTAAGTCATAAGTCTAGCTTGGCTTATGATTAAATTAATTTGATTTGCTTGCAAAACTTTCACTCGGCTTTGCAGCCTGATCAATTTTAGAAAGCATGTCCAGTTGGCTTCAAGTGGCAAGTAAAGAGGGGAACAGGGAGAGGGCGGGCAGGCTGGGCGGCAGTGGGCACACGCCTCTGTCATAGATTATAATATTTTTTGGATTTGGCGCAGACAAAGTCGCAAAAAAAAATCGCCAAAAAAAACAAGCTCGTTTTTGGTCCACATGTAAGGCCAACCACAGTCGCCGTTGCAGCTGCAACGTGCCACAGACTGTGGCAGCGACTGGTGGCGTGGTCGAGCGCGGTCTGGCGCTGCTGCTGCCGCTGATCGACCGCACCCCACGTGCTTTTCGGCTTGAATTGAAGTGGAACTGGAGTTCAGAGGGGGAAGGAACGAGGCAAAGGTGTGCAGGGGGGGGACACAGTTGCTCCTTAAATGCAGCAAAGAGTTGGCCAACAACAGCAACAACAATGTGCCACAAAATGCTGCACACTGCACAAATGTTTGCGGCGCGGCCAGAGTTGCCGCCTTTTGCCTGCAGCGCAGCTGCAGACGCCATTGAAAATGTTGCATTGCTGTTGTTGTTGCTGTTGTTGTTGCCGCGGTCTATGCCGGCGACAGTCAGTTAGCTACGTTGGCCAGCTGTGTGTGTCTATGGGCCTTGTTTTTCTCCCCTGCGCCTGCCCCGCCCTGTTGCTCCGCTTTTTGGGGGCGCCGAAAACATAACGAATTGTTGTGGCAATCGCTTCGTTCCAATTGAATGCATGCCGCGCCACAAAAACTTCCACCTCTCTCTCTCTCTCTCTCTCCGGGTAACTTGCAACTCGCCGAATCTGAATCTGAATTCATAGCAAAGTCTCCCCTCTCTCTCCCACAATCTCTCTTCAGCTACAGCTGCAGCTGCTGCTGCGTCGTCGTCGTCCGTTCATGATAAATTTGTTTTGCATTTAATGCTGACCCAAGCGCAAAATATGTTGGCAAATTTATGGACTCTCTGCGCCTTCAATCCTCTATCCCCTACCCTCTTCTCCTTCTTCCCTTCCTCGATTGTTGTTTTTGCCTGTCAGCAGCCTTTGGAATGCACTTGAATTGTTTAAAGCGCAATACCCTGTCATCAAATGGCATGCATGAAGAAAGAGTTAGTTAGCTTAGTTATTAGGCTAATAACAGGGTAGCAACTTGGGGGCAAATGTAGGGTATAGACTAGTCTAGCATGGCTTGATTTGGTTGCTCATTTGGTTTGCTTAATGTGACAGCTTTGAAGCGGGGGGGACTCTGTAGGCGGCTAATTAAGGCGCCGCTTTGCTCAAGGCTTTTCCGCTCTGCTTTTGAAGCGGGAAAGAAGCGGAAGAACAGGAAAGAGGAGGCAGAGTTGGGCAGAAGAAGTTTCAGGAGTAACAGTAGAAGAGGCAGTGGTTGAAACAGTGACAGTAGCAAAGGCTAGGGGGACTAGTAGAACCAGGAGCAGGAGGAGAAGTAGTTGGATCAGTAGCAGTAGCAGGAGGAGTAGCTGTGCCAGGAGCAGCTACTGTAGATGAGAGAGAAGCAGCAGCACCGACACCAGTTGCAGTATAAACAGAGGCAGATGAAGATGAGGAAAGAGCAGAGAGAGAACAAGCAGAAGGAGAAGCTGAGGGATTAGTTGAAGAAGAAGCTGCACAAGGAGAAGGAAGAAGAAGCTGTAGAAGGGAGATTTGAGGCAGGTGCAGCGCTAGCAACTGTAGTAGCAGTAAGGGCAGCAGAAGGAGGAGGAGATGCTGAAGGGAGAGACAGAGAGAGGGAGAAACCAACAGCAGCAGAGGGAGATGCAGCAGCAGGCAGAGACGAGGCAAAAGGGCAAATCAATCAGCCCTGCCCAATAGGGGAAAGTTAGGATCTGCTGCAGCCTCTGCTGTCCAGTTGCATCACAGCCCAACACACTCAACACACACATCGGCGAGCTTGCCTCATAAATTTGCAACATGTTGTAATGTTGTTTGTCAACAGTTTGAACAGTTTGTGGAACACAGGCACATAAATTAAATGCTTTAGTCAAGTGCGAGTGCAACTGCGGCAGCAGCAGCAACGGCAACGGCAGCAACAACAACAACAGCAACAATTTCGTGGGGGCAACATGGTGTTAACATTTCTAGCCCCACGGCGAGCAGATGCGGCGGCAGCCAAAAATGAAAAGAGGCGAAAATGGGCAACAGTGGAGAGAAAGAGAGGGGAGAGAGAAGGGGGAAGAAGAGAGTAAGAGCTAGAGTGCGACAGAGAGAGTACAGAGTGGGGAGAGAGGCGGACAAAAATCTCGTAAAAATCCATGAAAATTCAACAGACGATGGCGAAAAGTTTTCAGCTGCAGCAGCAGCAGCAGCAGTTGCTGTTGTTGTTGTTGTTGCTGTGTGTTATAAAGAACTCGACTTGACTCGAGTTGAGTTGAGTCGACGCGACGCGACGCGACTCTTTGGCTACGACAACAACAACTACAACAACTACAACAGTAACAGCAGCAGCAACAGCAGCAATCGCAGCAACAACCTCAGCTACAACAGCAACATAGTCTGCCAGTGCGGGACTTCGTCTATGTCTGCAGCTCCTACTGCAGCTCCCGCTTGCTCTAGAGCTTCGTCTGCAACTCCATCTCTGTCTGCTTCTCCGTCTCCTTCAGCCACGTTGACTTTCTAACTGTTTAAGCGTCGTTTTCCAAATGCTTGTGGAGCGGGCGGTATTGTTTGGCCAAGTTGTTGCCGTTGCAACGACAGCAACATGCCGTAGTTGCTGTTGTCGTTGCTGTTGTTGTGCTTCGTGTTAGTTGTCAATGCTTTAAAACGATTTTCGCCTGATTTGACACAGGCGAAGAAATAGTTATTAAAGGCAAAACCAATTGAGTTGTAGCTGAAGCAAAAGGAGAGGGAGAGAAGAGAGGGCAGAAGTGGAAGATAGGGAGAAGGGACACTGGCAGAACAAGAGCAGAGCAGAGCAACATTTTCGACTTTCAAATAGCCGCAAGGAACTTTTCTATTTCGACTGTCGTTTGGGCAATTAGGTTTTCGGATATGACAGCTAGATAAGTGGAAGAAAAGATGAGGAGCAGAGAAAGGGAGACTTAGATGGGACTGAGCAAAGATACAGCAGGAGGGAAGAGACTTGAGAATAGTTTGCACTGAAAATGTACTTAGCGCTACTGGGAACAAAATGAGAAGCAATTGCTTAGCGCAAATGGGGGTTCCCTACCGCAGTCAGCGATGCAGAAAGTACAACAGCAATAAGAACTACAACAACATCAGCAGCAGCAACATGTCTCACAATTTACCCCAATAGTGGTAGCAAAAAAATCAAGTAAGAAGAACAACAGACGAGAGCGCCTGACTATAAAATACCCTACGTTTGACTTACTAAAACTGTTGCAAACACGTTAAGAAATGTTTAAATTAGCTTAACAAGATTTATAATTTATAATTATTAAACCATGCTTTAACATACATTCCCATAGACTTAATATACCCTTTTTTTGATAATTTTCAATGCATAAAGGGGACAAAAAACACCGAACCCGAAGTCTAGGCCGTTTCTTCGTGAACTTGTCTTTCGTTCGCAGCTTTTTTGCTTGAGTTAATTCTTCAACGTTTCCCCAGTTTCTACAGTTTCTTCTACTTGAGTTTCGTGCGTCTCTCTACTCTTCTTCCACCTTGTCTTGTCTTGCTTTTCTTTTGACGTATTTTTCAGCGAGCTAGCGAGCGAGTGTGTGTGGGAATTTTCTTATCTGATTCGTCGCATCTTGTAAGAATGGGGCGGCATAATTATATGTAGATGAGTAGAGAAGAAACCGAAGAAGAAGAAGATTGTAAATATATAGTATGTGGGTTTATTATATGCTCTGTGAAATTGGGTCTATGTTCCCATGACTTACAGCTATGCAAATTTGGTTACACCTTCCCCCTTCGCCTTTGTTACAACAATTGATGGCCTTATATTGATCTTGC
The DNA here is from genome assembly GCA_018904095.1 of Zaprionus ghesquierei. Lineage (NCBI taxonomy): Eukaryota > Metazoa > Arthropoda > Insecta > Diptera > Drosophilidae > Zaprionus > Zaprionus ghesquierei. The sequence goes on along the minus strand of JAEIGP010000850.1, from coordinate 5,721,792 downwards.
TCTCTCTCTTTTCTTCTCTTTTGCAGACTTGGTTCTTCACAGACACCGACGATCACTACTATCAGGAGAAGACAAGTGAGTATATGCAGGAAATTAAAGAAATATGTTATGAGTTCAATTTTGGCAAAAGAAAAAAGGAATTGCAAAATACGAAATTGTATTTCGAAATCATTTTGGGAAACTTATTTATCAGGCAAAGTTAACCTACCTGTCGACCTTTGGCTTGGCTTCTTTTTTGGAGGGAGCTCGTACCTCAGCTTCTGGCTGCCTTTGCTCTTCTCTTGGTCTCTTCCGTCTGCCTTCCAACTCTCCCTTTGCCTCTCATCTCTTCCTCTCGCTCCTTCCTTCTGCCTTCTACCGCTTCAATTTGTTTTTCGGCCACGCCCCCAGCGAACGCCTAATCTCAGCCACTGTCTGCGTGTCTCATCGGGGCGAGAGAACAAAAACCGATTAAAGTTTATAAGTTTACACACACATACATGCCTAGGTGTGTGTGTGTGTGTGTGTGTGTGTGTTTACCTGTGCTCACCCGCATTTTAATTGAATTGCAGCCCGTTTTTCGGTTGCCCTGCGTGCCTTCGATTTTGCGTGCCTCCTCCTGTTGCAGCTGGAGTTTTAATTAAAAAAAAAAAGAGAGAAAAAAGCCAGAAATAAATAACTTAAAAAAAAAACGCTCTTCGCTGGCAAAAAAGTTCAAATTTCAATTCGGGCTGGTTGAAAAAAAATGTTGTATTTCATTTTTGCATACTTCGATCTTTCGCTTTTTGGGGCCTTGAGGCAGCGACTCTTCTCGGGTTTCACAGGCTCCTCTGATGCTGCTTGCAGCCTCTTGTGGCATTTTGATTAGGCAACTTCGCTGGCAGAAAGGATGCTGGCAGGCACGCACACACACACACACTCGCACACACACACATTTTTGAGTTATGTGCGGCACAAAGGACATGCGCGAGTAGGCAGAGTCTCCCTTCTACACTGCGCTTGATCAGTCTGCGCCCCGCTTTGTTCTTGCTTCCCCCTCCCTCTCTCTCGCCTCCCCCTCTTTGCGCTTTAAATATTTCAACAATTTTCATCCAATTAAGGCGCTGCAAGCACAAAAGTTTTTGCTCTGCTTTCGATTTCAACACTCGCCGCGGCAAATGTATCTGCCGCTGCGAGTATCTTTATCGGCGGCGTCTGTCAAACGCAAAGATACAAAACAAAATGTATCCGCTGGATATGCTGAGCCTGTTGCGGCATTCTTGGCTAACAAGCTACTGTTTGCTGCGCCTCAGTCGGAGACGGGACAGCGTCTGGCCAAGCGTTATAAGTAGCCGCGTTTTGGTTGGCCTTTTAGTTAATTAACATAGATGTGTGTGCCTGGACAAGGTGTGTGCCTGACATGGCTTCCCTTCCTCCCTGTAGCCTTTGCCTTCCCCAGCTCCTGTTCCTGCTACTTCTTCTGCGCCTGTCCTTGAGCTTGCTCCAGACTCTATCTCCTTCTCCCTGCTGCCTCTTGCCTCTGCACCTTCTTCTGTCCCTGCTCCTGCTCCTGCCTCTCCTACTGCTACTGCCCCTATTCCTTCTCCTGTTTCTGCTGCCTCTGTTCCTTCTGTTCCTTTCCACTTCTCCTGCCTGTCGCTTCTCCCACTCCTGCCTTGCTTGTTGGCGCATTGTTATTTGGCTTAATTACCGAACTTAATCGCATTTCTCGCTCCGCTCTACTCACACTCATCTCTCTCTCTCTTTCTTTCTTCCACAGAGGGTCATCTTATCAATACAAAATGCTCGCAGGGCCATTTTCGCAAGGCGCTTTGCTGCAAAATGTCCGCGGAGCTGGACATCTTTCTGGAGAGCGGCAAAAAGTGAGTAGCAAAATCAAAATGAAAATATTTTTAATATGTGCAAAATTGATTGTAAGGGGCGTGTAGGGGTTAAGAGAGTAGCATAACAAGCAAATTAAATTTGCAGCAGCAATTTCTGCCTTAGCTCCTCCTTTCTTCTGCCTCCACTTGTCATATTTGCTCCGGTAATGGACCAAAATTCTTGTGCAGCTTTAACAACAACTTGAGGCGACTCCGCTCGGTGCAATGACTTCAATTGCCGTAGCTGTTGCCGCTGCTGTTGCTGTTGTAATTGTAGACTTTAATGCTTTTAATAAGCAACTAGAAGGAGCAATCTCGTCCCTCCTCTCTCTGCCTGTCCAGCTATGCAACTGTCCCAGGCAACCATCCATCTATGCGAGCGCCAAAGCAAACACCCTGTTTGGATCGCCACAGCAACAGCAACAACAACAACAGCAGCAGCAGCAGCAGCAGGAGCTGCCATGCGTTCTAATTTGCGCAATTAAGACGCAGCTCGTCGCAGCAGCAGCAGCAGCAACTGTTGCTGTTGCTGTTGTTGTTGCCACTCAAAACTTGTCCGGCAAACCGCAAGCTGAGACAGAGAGAGAGAGGCAGCAACATAATAAAAAGTAGAGGAAAGAAGCTAAAAAGACACTTCAGCTGCAGCAGCAACAACAACTGCAACAGGAGCAACAACTTCAGCTAGCGCCCAGAGGAGCAGCCTAGAAAATTCTTCAGCTTGTTTGTAATTACATTGGGCAGCAGCAGCAACAACAATTGCTACAACAACAACAGCAGCAGCAGCAGCAAATTGTTGTGTTGCAAGCTGAGCAGAATTTAGAACAACTCGGACATGCAGCAACTTCATATAATGTTGCTGAGCGCAGATGATGTTGCCGAGAGGTTGTTGTTGTTGTTGCTGCTCCGTTTTGGCTTAGAACTTGAAACTGTCATTATGAAAGCACTGAGCAGGCAATCAATACAATAACAGCAGCAGCAGCAGCAACTGAGGCAGAGGCAGCAACAAATTGTTGCCAGCAATATGTTGTTGTTGTTGCTGCTGCTGCTGCTGTGGCAAGTCCATAAAAAATAAAACAAAATAAATGGCAAAGCAAGCTAAATGTGCAGTTATGATCAAGATGAGGACGAGCCAGTTGCTGCTGCTGCTGGCTGCTGCTGTTGCTGGCAGCTTGAAATGGTATCAGGTGGCAACAGTTGTTGTTGCTGTTGGGGCGCAGCCAGTTTCCTGTGGCAAGGCCCGTCGCTCTTGCTGTGCCTGTGTTGGGATCTGGTCTGGACGCCTTGCTGATTGGCAACGCTTAAAATTTTACCAGCAACAACAACAGCAGCAACAGCAGCAACCACTTGCAGCAGCAACAGCCAGTTGCAACGGTGCTGCAATCCTTGGCGCAAAATATGGAAAGAGGTTAATTAACGTGCATTGAAACTGGCAATTATGGCGCGTAAAAGAAGGAGAGAGGAGGGAAGGGGAGACAGCAACATGTTGCTGCTTGGAAAAATGCACTCACAGCGGCAGCGACAGCGACAGCGACAGCGGGATGTCCGTTCTATTAAATGCAAATCAAGTTCGAAATCAACCGAAATGCTTTATGTTGCTACACAAAACCAGAAGAGTTGCCTTTTCTTAATTACAAGTTGCTCATAAATTTTTGTTGCCTGCGACGGCAGCAGCAACAGCAGCAACGACGGCAGCAACTCGCGGCGAGCTACGCCTTTGGCTGCCTGGCTAATTGCGCTGCGCAGCGAGAGTGTCTATTAAAAAAGACGAACAATTAGTGCAATTTAATTAAAAATTACAACAGCAACAACAAAGGCAACAACAGAGGGGGGAGCAACAGCAGCAGCAGCAACAAGAACAACATGAGCAACAGCCACAATAGCAGCGGGTTAAGTGGCAGCAGCAGCAGCAACTATAGCGTTAGGAGCAACAAAAATGTTTACAGCAGCAACTACAGCAACTACTACAGCAACAACTGCAACAACAACTGCAACAACAGCGACAACAGCAGCAGCAACAACTTTGACTGCAGCAACAACACTTGCAAGTCACAGGCAAGTAGGCGACCTGGCACGTCAATCAGTCTGCAGCGCATACACTCTGCCCCCGAAGTCTCCCTCCCCCCTTCCCCCTACCCAGCTCCCCTCTCATTCTCTCTTCCCCCTTCCCTCGAATCAACCCCGCTTTATGCATGACGTCGCCGTCGCACAGCAGCAATCATCAATTATATGAAGGGGAAGAGAGGCAAATAGGAATTTCTATAACACGCTGGCGCCGCCAAATAGGTGTCGACTAACCTCTGCACCCAGCTGCCCCCCGCCCCTCTCTTCTCCCTTATATAAATTAGATTTTTTGTTTCCCTTTCAAAACGCGCGGCGCGTTCAAATTCCTAACTTGTTTTTGTTTCAACTTTATTCGATTTATTTGTTTCAAGTTCTAATTTAGCTCATGCTGCGAGTGTGCCGCAGCTGTGTGTGTGTGTGCCTGTATGTGTGTGGGTTGGGTGTGTGTGGGCATTGTTGTTGTTGCTGCTGCTGTCGTGCCGGCCACACCCAACTAAGGCGAACTTGTCTCTTGTTTTTTTCGCGCGCATATCGCAATCTGATTCAGCTCAGCTGGCTACTATAATATACCAGATATATATACTATGTATATACGATATGTAGTTGCTCTGGCACGTTTCGTAATCAGCGTTTATGGCGCTGCATTATAACGGGGCACGGACCAGGGACCAGGGACCACATATCATTTTGTTTCGTTACGTTTCGTTTTTGGTGCCGGCCGCTCTTGGCGTGTAATTACGACACGTAATATGCGTAATATTCACGGCATCAAAAGAAAGTGCCCCCAAAAATACAACAGCTACAATAAAAGCAATAACAACAGTAACGACAGCAACAGCAGCAGCAGCAGCAACGGCAACAACTGTGCGAATTTGTTGTTGTTGTTGCTGCTGTCGGTGTGGCTTGTATTGTTGCTTGTAGAGTTGTTGCTGTTGCTGCTGGTATTGTTGCTGTTGCTGCTGCTGCTGCTGTGTCCACTGTTGCTGTTGCTAAGGATGCTGATAATGATGATGTTGCCGATGTTGCATCTACTTAATGTGGCGTTGATTTTTTTTGGCAGATTTCTTACATTTTTATTGTTGCAGTTGTTGTAGTTGTTGTTATTGTAGTTGCTGTTGTAGTTGCTGTTGTATCTGTGTTGTTGTTGCTGCTTGCGTTGTTGCTGTAGTTATTGTTGCTGCTTTCATTGACGTGGCTGTTGCAGTTATTGTTTTGCTGCTGCTGTTGTTGCTGTAGTCATTTGCTCTTTATGTTGTTGTTGTTGCTGTTGAGATTTTGGCGTTGTTGCTGTTCTTAAAGATTTTATGGTTGTTGTTGCTGCAGTTTTGATTGTTGTAGCCGCTGTTGTTGTTGCTGCCGTTGCAGTTATTGTTGCTGTGCCAATTGCTCATCATGTTGCTGTTGCTTCAAATTGTATAGCTGTTATTGCTGTTGCTGTTGCTGTCGTGGTTGCTGTTGTTGCTGTGAAAGTGCGTGGGAATTTGTGGCGCACATTACTTGTAATTCGCTCTGGCTCCCATCAATGTTATTTCCCAGGCGTGTCGCTTGCCACCTAACTCCCTCTTTCTTCCTCTCCCTCCCTCTCTCTCCCTCTCCCTTTCTCCCTTACGTCTCTCTACGTATTGGTTGCGCTTCCCCTGTCGAGCTAATCCCACATTGAGCCACACAACACATAATGCCACCACACACAAAAAAGGGGGGCGCAAGAAAGTCGCAGCAACAACAACAACAACATTATGCGCATACCAACAGGCACACATACACTCGAACACACACACTCACACACACGCACAACCAATCCATCTAAGGCTCATTGCGCGCTGCGTTGCGACAATTTTAATTGCAGTTGTTTTTGTTGTTGCTGCAGTTGCTGCTGGTGGTTGTTTTTGCTGTTGTTGTTGTTGTTGCTGTTGTTGCCGCTTGTGCATTGCTTTTCTTTTGCGGCTTGGAAAAACCTCATAAGCATTTGTCGCATATGTGGAAAACCAGATGTTGTTGCTGTGTGAGAAAATTTTCTTTAGCGACGCGTGTGAAGCGACGACAGCAACAGCAACAGTTGCCGCTGCTAGTGTGTGTGTGTGTTGCACTTAGCTGTTTAGGGGAAAGTTTGAGAGAGGAAAAAGGAGAGGGAAGCGAAGCGACAGCGCATCAATTTCATTTATTTGCCACTTGTGGCATCCACACAGCGACAGCAGCAGCAACAAGCCACAAAACGTTGCATATTGTCAATTATTCAATTGAAGCACATCAGCAGCAGAGAAAAGGGAGATTAAGGGGGGAAAAGGAGAGAGAAAGAAGCAGGCAGACAGAGAGGAAGCAGGAGACAGAGGGAGGTGGGGAGGTGGAGAGAGAGAGAGAGGGAAGGAGAAGCGTAAGAAGAGGAAGGCATAGGGAGGGGTTGGGTTAGAGGGAATGAGTCATAAAGAGGGACATGAGGGAGGGAAATAGGAAGCTAGAGAGATAGAGAAAGAGAGAGAGATAGAGGGAGTGAGCGAGACAGCGCTAGCTTGGACATGCTTTGCAGCCAGAATTTATTTCACTTGATTCGTTTTAGCTCTACTCCACATCCCTCTACCCCCTTTCTTCCCACTCCTCTGGGGGCGGAAACGCGCAATTGCAAACGAAGCTAAAGCTGCAACATGCCTCAACGTATGCAGATGAAGTTGCACTTGCAACTTGCAACATCCGGCGGAAAGCAGCAGTTGCAGCTGCTGTTGTTGTTGCTGTGTAGCGCCTAGTGCAATTGCTTGTTCTACATTTCAATTAGAGCCGCCCACAACGACAGCAGCAGCAGCAACAACAACGAGAGCAACTGCCACGGCGACAACTCTAACAATTGGCGTCAATTTGGCAGTCGTGTATCTACAAGATACATTTGCACTTGTTGCGCATTGCTCTCGCTATTCGCTATTGTTATTGTTGCTGTTGTTGCCGCAGCTAATGATTGCTTTGTCGTCGCCAACGTGCTTGACAAATGCGTTTCAATTGTCGCACTGCAATTGTTCACTGAGCGTGTCAAAGCAGCGCAAGTCGCGCGCTTTTGTTTGTATCCGCCAGATACAAAGATACAAAACGCAGCGGGTGCACGAGAGAGAGAGAGACTCATAAATCTCTGACTCATGCAGCGCGACTCCTGTTGCTCACGTTGTTGTTGTTGTTAATGAGTTGTTGTTGCTTGATTTAAGTGCCAGCTTAATGTAAATATCTTGTTTGGCACAGCGCATTGATTTGTATCAATCTGTAGAACGTACAGCTGTATCTGTATCTCTAGCTGCATCTTTTGTGAAGTTGTGTATCTGTATCTGTATCTGTCAGATACATTCCGCACTCACTTTCGCCTGACAGCTGACTTATTGCTAATTGCAAAAGGCTGCGCCACGAACAAACAAAAAATCAGTTCGTCATTCTCCCTTGCTCTGCCCTCTCTCTCTTTCTCTCTCTCTGCGATCGCTTATCTTGCTGGCTGTCAAAATACTTTTAACACAAACTGTATGGCCTGCAAAGACTGCGCCACAAACTGATCGACGCAGCTCAGTCGCAGCTCGACTTGCCTTGTGCCTCGTCTTAATGCGAAATCTATTAAGAGCGCTCGCTCGGGTTGGGGCCTGGCCTGGACTCGCCAAGTGCCCCGTCAATCATTTTTTATTATGGCTCCAGACATAAAACTCATTTCGCTTGCAACGTCGACGCCCCAGCAACAGCTGCTGCTGCGGCAGCAACTTCTACGGCAGCTTCGGCGTAATTGGAAAACTGCCAGGCCAAAATAAACTAAAAACTTCTCTTTTTTGCACTCGATTTTGCCTGTCGTTTTTCGCGGCCAAAGTGGACAAACACACACACACACACACACACACTCAGCAAGTTGCTGCAAGCTAAACAAACGCGAAGGCAAAGCAAACAAACAGCGTCAGCTAAGTTGCCACCAACGTTGTGGCTGCGGCAACAGCTGCAGCTGCGCGATCTCGCAGCACAGATCGATGCAGCGATAGGCGCCCCTCGCTATGCCCCTCTCTCTCTCCCGTCTTCCCTCTCTACTTCTCCCACTTCTTGCTCTAATGAAAACATTTCCATTTTCATAAATGTCAATGGGAAAGCGTAGCGCGTTAATTGAGCCACAGCCACAGCGGCATAAAATGTCAGCTAGATTTCAATTTGGGGTAGCAGTGTAGAAAGAAAGAGAGAGAGGGGAAGGAGCAGAGAAAGAGAGGGAGAGGGGGCGCGCAACTCTACGCATAATTAAGCGAAATTAAAAGCGCATTTTTATGCGACACGAAGCGGCTAAAGCCGCGGGGCAAGCAGCGAGGCAGCGGAACAGGCTGCCGTTTCGCACAGGTATCGCATGTGGCAGCCACATAACAAACGTGCAACCAGCAACAACAGCAACGCGTTGCAAATTTATGAATGCCACAAACTGCGATTAGCTGCCACTGCTTAGCAGAGAAGTCTGTGCCAGAGCCCCCTCTCTCTCACCCCTCTCACTCTGCCACTGCTTCCAACCCCATAACCCTCTCCCCTCTGACTAGAGCCTTATGCAATAAAAATAATATTAAATTACCCAACTAGACGCCAGACAAACGCTTCGATTTTATTGAACACAAGCGGCCTACTCAATATTCAATTGCCTTCCCAAAGCGGGGAAAGAGAGGGGGTAGAGGGAAGGTAGAGGGGGGTAGAGTGCGAGGCAACTTAAGAGCTAACTGTCTGCACTTGCAGATCGACTTCATTATGGCCAAAGATTTACTAAAACGCCAAGTGTGGCTAAGAGGAGGGAAAGAAAGAGGGAGCGGGGCTCAGACTACGTTTAAGGCCCGTGGAAAAGCTAAGAAAAGGCATTGGAAAAGTGCCATGGAAAAGCCTGTTATAACTTTAAAAGCATCTTTTAGCTGCCTGATAAAAATTAATAAGCCTTGCTCTATCTCTTTCTATCTCTCTCCTTCTCTTTCGTGTAGAGGGTTTTTCTTTGGCATTAAAGTTTACAAGTTTCCACAGTCTTTTATGTGCAGATAAAACTAAGCAAATGATTTAAGCGATAAGAAAATGAGAGATGAGTGGCTAGAAGAGAAGGAAGAGGGACTTAGAGAGGTGAAGAAAGGGGAAAGAGTTAGCAAAGTGAGGCAAAGAGAGATGGGGGAAAAGCGATCTACTTAGTCAGCCATAAACTTAAGTTGACCACTCTACGTAATACTTGTAGACTTCCTGGTCGAAAAACTGTTATAGATTTACGGCGCCGCAGAGAACAGAGTAGCTGGGAAGAGTGTGGGGAGAGAGAAAGATGGAGAGACAGAGAGAAAAAGTGAGGGGGGAAAGACAGAGCTGGCTAGTAGCTTGCGCATAAACTGTGACTACTTCACTCTTCCTGCTCTCTGATATATTTACTACAGTTCCACGAAAGTCAGTCAGGTAGGGAAGCAGAGGAGTTGCTGCTCTACGACTGTCAGGGGGGCAGGAGGGAAGAGAAACCGTTCGATATCAAGGCCCGCAGTGCATTTTAATGGCGTCATTAGGCTGCGCCAACGGCTACCGGATATGGCTGATCGTTTGTCACTGCGGCTAATCCCCGCAACGCAGCTGGGGAGCGATTGCTTTCCCCCTCTCTCTTCCCCTTCTCTCTCGCACACACACCTCTCTGGTAATTACCATTTAAATTAGTGCATTTTTTATGCAGCTGAGAGCGGGGAAAGACACCATAATGAGTGAAGCAAAGTTTCTACTTTTTTTTTGTCTCTTGATTTATTTGCTAAAACGTAACGATTTTGCGCAACTGGAACTCTCGCTATCCCCCTATCTTCCCCATCTCCTGCCTAGGTAGAGTAGATGGAATTGCGTACACCGTAAATGGTGTCATTGGCATCGGGTAGCTTGCATACCTTGCCAGAGGGTCGATTAAGACGTTGCTCGAGCACATCGAGATCGAGATTATTAACACGCACCATCAGGGTGGGCTCTTTGTCTGGGGTGCGATAAACGAGCGTCTTGTGGCACGACAATTGTAGATGATGTGGCAAGGGTTTAGCGATAGCCTCCTTGGGTGGACCGATCGTCAGGGGTCCCACATCGGCACCCACACGGGTATTGCCACACGAGAGACACTGTATGCCCGAATTGACAAAACCAGCGGCACGTGGGCAACTATCTTTCTCCTCGATCTTAATCAAACGATGATCGATATCATCGAAACGATCGCGTATGTATTTCTTCAATGCCGGCATATGCACCTTATCCAATTTGCTATCGAGCATATCCTGCAGCTCTTCCATGGTGCCAATAAAAGTAAGATTATATTCCTTGATCAGATCACGTAAACCCTCGATCTCGATGACACACTGCTTGACGATCTCCAAACGCTCGAAGAGTGCCTCAGTTTGCTTAAGGAAATCCTTAAGGGTTTCATAAAATTTATTTAGACCCTGTTGGATTTCCTCCATCTGAGACATCATTGGATCCGCTATGCGTCGCAGTAGCTTCTTCATAAAGTCCATATTCTGTAGCAAGCTACAAGCGATCTTGTTATCCTCATCGCAGACAGTGCAAAGATCCTCACACGGCGTTGTGTACTGCTCCCAGATCTGTTTATGATACTGTGCGCTGTTTGCCTTGTTGCAAATGCGAATCTGCTTGAAATGCGAATTCAGTTTGCATTCCAACATGGCTATACGTTTCTCCAGAGCCTTCACTTTCACCAGCTCCGAAGAAATGGGCACAATATGCTCCTTATCGAAGGGTAGCGGAGAGATCTTTGAACGTTCCAAGATGCGTTCCAAACACTTGCCCTCAAACCCGCCTATGGTGACCAAATCATTCTGACAATCGAGTTTCTTCATCAACGTATCGAGCAGACTATGCAGTACGGCCACATTCACATGATTCATCTCTGGCACACCCAGTGCAATTCTGGCCAACTGTTCCAGCGTTAACTCCATTGCGAACTTGGATTACTTGTTATATAAATTGGGGTTAAAACTGGGAAAAGTTATATATATATATCGTTTATGTGCGTTGAATTTTAGTATAAAACTTATGTGTGCTCTCTCTCTCTCTCTCTCTCTTTCTTCCAGATGGTTCTGTCACTTCGACGATGACAACTATGTCAATGTGCCTCGCCTGGTGAAACTACTGGATGAATATAGTCCCACTGTGGACTGGTATCTGGGCAAGCCGAGCATCTCGTCGCCGCTGGAGATACACTTGGATAGCGTAAGTAACGATCGCTAGCTTTTTCTTCATTTTTGCATATTTTTTTTCAATACTCTCTGGGGGTAATTACACGAGTTTCTGGTCGATCGGCAAAGATCGCCTTTCTCCCTGGCCTGGTGTCTTGCATTGCATTGCATTGCATTATTTATGCGCCTGGCCGCGCCAGGCCATTTGTCTATGCCGCCATTTGGCTTCCAGCTGCCAGCGTAGGCTATCATTAATAACCGATATGATCTGGCTCAACAGACACACACAGAGAGAGAGAGAGAGAGAGAGAGACTCCAACAACGACTACAACTACGACTAGTCTCAACCCGTTTTCCATTCCCATTCCAAGAGGCAGGAGGCATTTGAAATATCGCCAGCTGATCCCGTAATGAATGTGCATGCAACAGTTTTGTCGGCTTAGTTCGACTCCAACTCCAACTCCAACTCTGGCTCTGGCTCTGGTTGTGCCTGTGCTGACTTGCCGATTTGTTGCCCGAGACTCCAATCCACTGCACTCCCATGGAATCCAATCTCTGCTGCACTTCAGCTCAGTCCTTCACTTGTGTAGCGAATCAGTTGGAATCCCTAATTGAAAGGCCCCAAAAAAAATAAAACTTCAAACTTAACGCTTCATTAGGTCAGCAGAAACGAGTTTAGTTTCGGCACGCAGACTGAGATTGCTTTGGCTTGGGTTCTGGCTACGGTTCTTCCTCCTCTCTTCAGTCTGTCCTGTATTAAGTTTCCTCAACGCACATGTCCGTTTACATGGTCAATTAATCAAGTCTTTCGAAGAGGTTGCTTAATTTTTCGGGGCCCTCAATTTTTATTTGTGTTTATCCTTTGCTCACCTCATTCATAAGCCAGTTCTTCCGTTAACTGTTCTCCCTTTTCTTCTCTCTCCCCCCTCGCAGAAGAACACGACGACCAACAAGAAGATAACCTTCTGGTTTGCCACTGGCGGCGCTGGCTTCTGCCTCAGTCGCGCCCTCACCCTGAAGATGCTGCCCATAGCAGGTGGTGGCAAGTTTATCAGCATTGGCGACAAGATACGCTTTCCGGATGATGTCACAATGGGTTTCATCATAGGTGAGTGAGGATGCCAGGGAACACTCCGGGCCGAACTGACTCTCTCTTTCTTCCGTTTGCTTCTTTTCTCTCCTCCTGCAGAGCATTTGCTGAAGGTGCCACTAACCGTTGTGGACAACTTTCATTCGCATTTGGAACCCATGGAGTTCATACGCTCGGATACATTCCAGGATCAGGTATCCTTTAGCTATGCGCACATGAAGAACCAATGGAATGTGATCAAAGTGGATGGGTTCGATTTGAAGACGGATCCCAAGCGTTTCTATTCGCTGCACTGTCAACTCTTTCCCTACTTTAGCTTCTGCCCGCCCAGATAGAGAAACGGATCTACAAAATAGTGCTTCAAGTAGGGGAATCCTTGCTGGCTTCTCCGTTGGCTGTTGCAGGCGTACGCTTGTCGCTTGATGCGGTTCTGAACCGAACCCGGGACAAACGTCGAAAAAGAATATAAAACAAAATCTCGACACTGTGATTTAACAATTAAGTATAGAACTTCCATATGTATAACCACTATATAACATATATATACACCTATCAGACAGGGTTCTCTTGTACATAATATATAGAATTCAACTCGTAAGTTGTGCTTCCTAGAGATTTAACACTGATACGTTAGGTTCTTCGTGCCTTCCACATCGAATATATCATACATGTATAACCAACTTTATAGCTATTATCGCTTAAGTTTTGCAATTCCATGAAATGAAATCAACACTTTCCAAGTGCTTCCTTTGAAATACAACGTAAAACTCTTCCATATAGTTAAATTAATGGTCTAGTCTATGTTTAAGTTGAGCTTAAGTTAACAGTAACTGTAACTGCAGTCGTTTAAATCAGCATATTATTATCTAATCGGATTGTATATATATACTATATATTTAATATATATTTAATTGTAATTTGTGCTAAGAAATGTTTAAAGAAATTTGTTACATTTTAGTTTGCTTGAATAAAACAATAAAAAAACACTAAAAACTGAGAACAGTGCGTTAGCAGCGCCGCTTCATGTTATGGGTTGGTTGTTAACAGCGCCTCTCTATGCGATTCTCACCAGCTTACAGCAGCTTTTCTTTCGAATTTGGCTTGAGTTTGATCAGTGAAAAGTAGAGTTATCTGCATATTGCACGTTTGTCTTAATGAATTGTTAAATTTGCTGCACTTTTAACAGCGCCTCTCTCTGCGCTTCTCATTGCCTGCCAGGATTGTTTCGTGCGTGTTTTCGCTTGAAATTTCTTCTGTATATTTATTCAACTTTTCGGCTTATCGTGTTGCTCTGGCGTCGTCGTTGTTGTTGCTGTTGCAGATAATCGCCTGTTTGTCGCTTAACATTCTGTGTACTTGTTCGTTGCTGTTGTTGTTGTTGTTGTTGCTGCTGTTGCATTTTGCATTTCGAAAAAATTCGTTGTTAATTAACGCTAAAAGCCATGTTAAGGCCGCTAAAGCGTTAACTTTTAACGATATGGATCAGCGAGTCGCCATAGGCAGACAGACAGGCAGACGGACAGGCAGACGGACATTGACATGTCCACGTCCATGTCCTGTGCAGTCAGTCACACACACACACACAGAGAGAGGGAGCCTGCATCGTTGTGGTTGAGGGTGCCTCGGGCTTTGCCTCACGACGTTGCCGTTGCCAATGACATGTTGTGAATTTTTATAAAAGACTCACTCGAGCTGCGCTCCTTGTCTGCTGCTCCCCGTCTCCTCTCTCCCTTCTCCCTCTCTCTGTCTTTCCAACTGATATGTTAAACAGTTCTGGGCAATTATTTTTTACTTTTTTTTCGAACTCGTCGACGAAACTGGCAGCGATTTTTAGCCGCTTTTATATGCAGATAATCAGTTTTTAGTCCAAGCTGGGCAAGGAGTTTTAATCAATGAGTGAGTGACTGACTGAGGTGGCCTACCTGGCTTAGCCAGCCAGATGAGCCAGGTGAGCCAGGTGAGTCTGCCTGTTGCTCCTGCCTGCCTGCCTGCCTGTCTGTCTGTCTGGTTAGCCGTTCGCTTGCAATTTTTGTGTCTTGTTCGTTTTAATTGCAAGTGAAATCCTTGTCAGCAAGCCAGGTACTACGCCCAGTCTTCCTGCCTGTCTGCCTGTCTGTCTGCCTGTCTGTCTATCGATAATGAATTAATTATCATATATTAAAAGTCTCAGTCTTGGCCTCAGTCTCTGCAGCTAGATAATCTCTCTCGCCCGGGCACGCCTTTGCATATTTTATGTATTTCCCTCTCGACGATTTTAATGAACTTCCAGGGTCAATCTAAAGATTTCGACTGAGTCTTGTGGGGGGCTACGGTTACCAATCTTTGTTTAGGCACACACGCATTTCGATTTTATACGATTTTGTTGGATTTTTCCAGGCCATTCATCATGCTGTAGACCGCAAGAAACTCACACACAGCTAAACTAAGGCATAAAACCAGTGGCAGCTCACACGCACAAGCACACACACAGACAGGCACACCTAGACACACACAGATACACTCACACTCCCCTTAGCTGGCTCAGCATATTCATCAATTGCGTTGCCGCCCACGTTCTCGAATTAAAGTCTAACAAAAGTATCTCAAAGGCACAGCAAAAGTATCTCAGAGGAAAGAAAAGTATCTCAAACTTGCGCGCAGTCATTTAATTTGCGGTTGCAGCTATGTATTTATGTTAAATCATAATTTTAATTGAAACTTGGCCCTGTTGCATTAAGGGATTTGTTAAAAAGATACAAAAGTATCTGGCGGCTGCGTTGTATTTTTAGGCTGCGCTTCATTTTGTATGCAGAGCAGGCAGCAAGGCGCAAATTACACGACTCAAGCCGTAGAAGGCGCGCGCTCGCAGATGCCAAGATAAAGAAGCCGGAGGAGTGGGAGGGGGGGGGCAGAGGCACGCAAAGTATCTTGTAGATGCACGCTCTGCAATGCGTGCCCAAAGTATCTGTAAGATGCTTATCGATTCGCTCGTTGTCAACCAATTTTGGGCTGCCAGCGAAATGCCAAAGTCGCTGAGGCAGCCGCAGCCACAGCCCAAAAATGGCCAGGCAAATAACTTGGCCCTGTCAGTCAATGCGTCAGTCAGTCTGTCCGTCAATCAGACAGTCATTCACTCAGTGCGTCAGTCAGTCAATCTCGCGGCAAGCCATAAATTAGTGGCAGAGGCAGAAGCTGAGTTGTTGCCGCTGCTGCTGCAACACCCAAACGAAGTCGAGTCCAGTTGCAATTTATGTGGTGCAGCGGCAGAGAATGAGGCGTAGATGCTGCATGCTGGTCTGGCACAGCAGGTGCAGCTGCTGAGTGTAGAAGAGGGGCATGCTGCATGTGGCAGAAATGGGGCCTAGTTGCTGCCTGCCTTGTCTATAATTGCAAAATGAACTCGAGCTGAAGCCGGAGCCGGAGCTGCTGCTGGCCGGGATCATAACTTAAAGAGCGACTGCTGTTTATGTGGCACGCCGAGGAAATTACGATATGTATCTGTGTTGCAGCTGCAAGCGATTAGCAGGCACGCAGCAAAACGAATCGCAGCGCAGTGCAGCGAATCGAATCGAATCTCGGCGAACGCGTTAGCCCCGTTTTTGGGCAACAACTTGATTAGGCTATGCGCCAAGAAAGCAGGAAATTTACGCCGAATTTGCCAAGATGTACGTGTGGAGCAAAGTAGGAGGGAGAGAGGGAGAGGGAGAGGGGGGTAGAGTGAGAGAGGGAGGTGGCAGCTACAGTTTGACAAAGCCGACGACGCCGGCGATGCCTGCGCATCGATGCTTATCGTGGAGTTGCTCCACAAAAGGTACTTGGCCTACAAAGCTGGCAATGAAGTTGGCCTGCTTCTTCTTTATGTTGTTGTTGCTGCTATTGTTGTTGTTGTTGTTGCTTGTAATTGTTGCCGCGCTGCGACGTGCGACGACGTTTCATCAGCGCAAAGGCAACGAAAACAAGACAAAAACCTGCGATAAAGATAAAGAATGTGTGTGCCCCATGAGCTGTTGTTGTTGTTGTTGCTTTGCTGTTGTGGCGGGGCGTATGACCTGGTAAATGTTTGCGCCTGCGCAACGTTTACAACCTACACACACACACACACACACTCGCACAACAATCACAGCCGCGGCAAACAAAGGCAAATGACGCGCTTATCAGTTAAAATTAATCAGGCGTTGCCTTTGCCTCTGCCCCCCGCACGCTTGCCCCTTGCCTCTTGCACTCCCACTCCTTCGCTTGTTGTGGCACGCACTTGAGTTGTTAGCGCAATCACACACACACACAGAGAGACACCTCTCAGCGCCAGGCAGCAGCCGCCGCCGCCGCCGCTGCCGCCTGAGCTCGGCTTTCCACAGAATTTGTTTGCGCTTTCGAAATCAACATGAGGTTTCGTCTTTGTTGTTGTTCTTGTGCCTCACTCTTTAAGTAGTTTCGTTTCGTTTAATGTTTTCTTTTTTTTTCTAGCTGTTTTTCCTTTTTTATGTTCTTATCAGTCTAAACTCGGTCCCATTTCAATTCCAACTCGCGCTTCAAGAGTTTCCTGCCGCCTTTTCTTCTTTTCTTTTTTTTTTTGCCGTTTTCATGTTTCGCCCGAAATGTGGTAGCTTCACCAACCCCTACCCCTACCCCCCCTACCCCATCGCTCTGCTTTATATCTGCTCGTCTGCATCTGCTGTGGCCAAAATCCTCTACTTCGTAGGTAGACTCATGTGGCCCACAGTGGGCGTTCCAGTCGCACCACAACGCGCAGATGGCAAGAGAGAGAGAGAAAAATTTCAAGTCAGATTTGACGCCCACTTTGGTCAGCATTCCAGCGCCTATAATTATAAACCATAATGGCAAAACTGCAGAATGGCAAACAGCGAGTCAAGTGTGGAGCACACACAGCACAGCACGGCAGCAGCGGCAGCCACGGGAATCCTCTCCAGCTCCAGTCGCGGGGCCAAGTGTTTAATTGCTCAGCGAATGTTGCTGAAAATAGCTGCGAGCTATGGTGGAGAGAACTTGTTGCCTTTGTTGTTGTTGTTGTTGTTGTTGCTACTTCTTTCTCTTCCCATCTTCTGCTCTGTCTACTCCAGCTTCTACTTTGTCTGCTCGCTCTCCTCCTCCTCCTTCTTCTCCTCCTCCTTCGGCTGCTTCTGTTTGGCCTTCGTTTCTCTACGCGATAATTACAGCGTTTTGTTGTATCAATTTGTTAATGAACTCAAGTCGCTCGTTTTTTCGGCGTCAACTGATGGAATTATTATACCCTGTAGTGTGTGTGTGTGGCGTGGGGTAGCATATAGTTGGGAGAGTTGTTAGCCGCTTGTTTTATGGCAGAGAAACGGCTGCAAGGTTTGCATCCTTTGCTGCTTCTTTTGTCTTTACCTCTCACTTCCTCGTCTGACTATATATTCATGATCAGTCCAGTGTATTCAACAGATATTTGGCAAATATAATTATTTATATACCTCTAAACTCTTGATATAGGGCAAAGCTAATGCTTCAAGCTGTGTTTCTCTTTTCTCGCTCATTCTTCGCCTTCCTCTCGCCTTTGAATATAAGTTCATGATCCGTCTGAGCTGATATATACATATATATTCTTAAATCTTTCTTTCTAGTTTTTAACAAGCGTGTTTCCTATAATAAAGCCTATTTGTATCAGCTGAAGCACTCAAAGTAAGTCAAGTCCTAGGTAGAACTTCCACTGCTTCTGTTTTACAACTTCCTTCTTTTACAGGGTACTTGCAAGTCGTGCTGTACTGCACACTGCCTTTGTGTACATTCATAATTTTTTGTATATTTCAAACAAAGTCAGAATTGATGTCTTTTTCATGAGCAGCTTTGCGTTGCGGCACTTGAATCAATTTCGAAGACGACGACGAAGTTGAGGCTGAGGCGGAGTTGGAGCTGAGACCAGCTGAGCCTTCTCCAGATGTTGCGTAGTTCATAAACTTCACACATTTGGGATGGGAATGGCGGAATGGTAATGTGTATATGAGGCTGGGGCTGGGGCTGGGGCTGCTGTTTGGGGCCGCTCGTCAGGCAGTTTAGGCAGCTGCCTCATCATAATCATCATGCTACAAACACATTTTATAACATTTTGGCGCTTGCCGGTTACCCCCGTGCCTCCGTCTCTATCCCACTCTTTGTCTGTCCCTCTCTCTCTGTCTGTCTGCGCGTGCGTTTGCCTCTGAAGTTGGTGTCATTATTATGAACATAAAATATTTCATTTCATTTTCATTCCACACGCCTCATGAAGCTCTTCTTATTGTGTTGTTTCTGTTGGGGATCTCATTGGGATCTGCGCGTCTCGGAAATGGTTTATGTTTTGCTGTCGCTTTGTTGTTGTTGTCGCTTTTGTTGTTGCCATTGTGTGGTGCACATAAATTTTTGGCAAAGTGTTTTTGATCTGCCGACAAGTTTTGCTTTTGCTTGCGTCATATGAAAATATTTAGACTGAGCCCAAAGGACAAACAAAAGGGATTCATGCAGAGCTGCAGTTGAAGCTGTAAGATGCCTGTCAAGCGGCTGCCACACTTGCAGACACTTTTTTGCATACCTGAATAGCCGCCCTCCGCCCTCTACCCGCCGTCTCTGCCCTGTTGCACAATTTGTGCTGGCGTATTGAAATATTTTATGCAACTATGCAGGAAAGTGAGCGAGTTCGAGTTCTATTGCTCTCCTCGTCCTGCCTTGTGTCCAGCTGCATTTCGATTACAATAGTGTGTGAGGGAGAAGGGGGAGAGGGGGCAGGGGTGGCTGCTTCAAAAATGCTTTGCTCAGCTGAGTGTGCAACCCTGAAATATTCAAAATACACATGAGTTTGAAAAGGGGCTGCTCTTCTATCAAACGAGCTAGTCGTTGTAGGCGACAGTCCATGCAGACCTGAAATGCCACTGGGGCACAGTGGGGCAAGGCTGCAGAGAACTAACAATAAATGCTAAAATTTTATCAAAATTTTCTACATAATTCTTCATAAACTTAGCAGTTTTTCTTATAGTTTTAGCTCGCTTTAACCCACTGTGCACTATTCGGAACTGCAAAAAATTAATAACAGATGCTTTAGTTGAATTATAAGCAGTATAAAGAATGTATATTATGGTTATAAAAAAGTTCAGATAATTTGAAAACTTACAGTTTTGTTTTCTTATATGCTTACGCATTTTGCACCACTGTGCAATACATGAGTTGGTGAACTTAAATTACTTGACAATATTGTAAATATCTTATTGATATCTTTGCAATATTAAGAGTTTCGTTTCTTCTAATTTTTAGCTATTTTGCACCACTGTGCAACATTATAAAAAGATAAAAATGGCAATTTATAAGGACATGTGTAATCCCAAACTTATTTATAGGTAGTCACTTATAAATTTCATTTTCAATATATTTCCCCTTACCCTGCACCACTGTGCACTGTGTGGCCAGTGTGTTCGTTTCATGCTTGAATGGATTTACGTGTGCCAATGACAAAAGCCAATGGCACAATGCATTTTAAATGCTACGAGAGAGAGGGAGAGAGGAGGGAGAGAGAGAGAGCAGAGAGAGAGAGAGGGAGAGGTACAAGGGGTAACAGTGTAACTGGTCTAGGGGGCCGCAGGGTACAAGGGGGCACGGGGCATGCCAAACGACAATGCAAACACAGACAAAAGCAGAGCACAAGCCAGCGGCAGCAGCGGCAGCAGCGTCAGCAGAGGCAGAGGCTGAGGCAGCAACGAGTTGAACGTTAATTAAAAAATGCGTTGGCAAAATTTAAATGCAATTGCTGCACAATAAACTAAGAGCACTGTGGGGGGCAGGAGTGACGTTGCAACATGCCCTCGTCTGTGTGGGGGAGGCAGAGCGGAAACTGTGCACAATTGTCACGCGCCATAAAATCAAGCAGCAACTACAACAACAACAACAACGACAACTAACAATGCGCAGCGACAACGCGTCGTATGCGTGATGTGATGTGTAGCGCGAGTGCGACTGCGAGTGCCAGTGCGAGTGCATGCCACAAGCGAGTGCTGCCAGCGGAGGAGGGGTGGGAAGGGGTCGAGGCTGGGGGTTGCTCAGTTTGCAGCACAATTTCGCTCGGGCTAATTGAAATAAATTAAAACAAACGTTGAAATTAAATGAAAAATTATGCACGAAAAATTGTTGCCAGCAGCAGCGGCGACAGAGGCAGCTGCAACAGCTGCAAAAGTTGCCAAAGTTCAAAGGGGAAACGGGGGCAAAGAGGCGGCGAAGGGGGCGCCTGTGGTAAGAGGGAGTGCTCAAACTGACCACAACAAGGTAAAAAGTTGTGACACACTGTGCGGGCCAAAGTTGCCGGGGCAGCACAAAAAAAAGAGCAAAACGAATTGCAACTCAACTAGAAAATACCCTGCAATTATTTTGAGAAGAGTTATCTAACTAATACCCTGTAAAATTCTATTCAAATTCAGCTTAGTCTTCTGTTTCCTAAACAGAAATTTCTGCTCATTCGTTGAGCAAGCAGATCTCTCACTCTTACTCTCTCTCTCTGGCTCTTTCCTTACCTCTTGCCCTTACTCTCTGCCTTCCCAGCCATTTAAAAGGACAACTGTAAATGGTTCTTGTACGGGTTTTTCATTGGGCTTTTAACTGTCGTTCAGGCCGGTAACTTTTGCTCTGAGTTCGCATCGGTTTACTAATAAAAGTCATTTGGCACCGCAGCAGGGCAGGACGCGGCGGAGCAGTGTAAGGAAGGTTGGTAGGGATAGTGTTGGCGACTGTTAAGTGCCTGCTACGTGACTGCAACCACAGCACACACACAGACAGAGAGAGAGGGAGAGGCAGAGCTGTGTGTGCGAACGCGTGAGTGTAGCACATTGAGAACTGAATTAATGCAAATATTGACACGAATTCGATGCGTTTGTCTAGGACACAAATTGAAGGGGCAGGTAGAGGGGAAGAGTGAGAGAGGAGGTGGGTGAAATATGCAGCTGTTGTGGGTCGCCGCCGACTCTCTAGCTCTGAACTCCCTCGCACTCTTGGGGTAGGTTGTAAGCGTAGCTTGTGTAGCTGGGACTCTATAGCTCTACCTCTCTTTCTGCTCCTTTATACTCTATACCCCTCTTATTCGCTCTCCATATCTCTCTCTACAGCTCCCTCTCTCTCAGACTTCCTCTCTCTCTCTCTCTCTACCTCCCTCTCTCTCCCATTCTAGCTCCATTGAAGTTTATTTTCGCATGTGTTTTGTTTGTCCACCCGGAAGAGAGCGTAATCCATTTGCTGGACTAATGGTATTGTGGTCAATAGGCACCCTGCACCTTCTCGCTCTCTCTCCTTCGCACATCATATAGCACACTCCCACCCACACTCTTCCTACCACTCTCTCTCCTCCTCTTCATGTGGAAAACCAATTCCAATTAGCAATAAACTCTTTCTCTCTGTTCAAGTTGAAAATGCGCGCTTCTAACATAAAACTTTCGTCTGAAAACAGCAACAACAACTGCGGTAACAGGCACAACAACAATAACAACAACAATAGAAGCAACAATAGGTAGAACAACAACAACAACTACTACAACAATGGGTAGAACAACAGAGACAATGAGTGTCCGCTGATTGATGTCACAACATAAAAGAGGCGGCCAATTAAGCCAAATCTATCGAGGCAGAGAGGGAGAGGGAGAAGGAAAGGCAAGGGAGAGTGAGACACTAAGAGAGAGTAGAACGCGTCAAGGTTTTTGGGATTTAGGTTCCCTGCGTGTGGCGCAGGCGGCGGCTGCGGCGTCGACTGCGTTGAGATTTCCCGTGCCACCAAAATTGATAAATGACACTTTTATGGGCGAAATAAACACGCAAGCAAGATGGACAGCTAACTGGCCCGCTCACTCAGTCACTCTCTCTCTCTCGCTTACTCTCCCTTTCTCTCTCTCTCTCCCTCTCGCGCGCAGCTTAAATGCTCGCACTCTGATTAATCAGCCACAATCAACTGATGTTTTAAGCAGCTTAAAATGCCTCCGAAGAATGCTCCGCTCCGCCTCAGCCTTCCCTCTCTCTTCCTGTCTCTCTCTCTCTCTCTCTCTACCTCCTTCACTGACAGCTCTGTGAAGTGCAAATGAATTTTGATGGCCCAATACATTGGAGAATGAAGTCGGAGTCGGAGTTGGGTTTTTGGGGTTGGGGAATTTGGGAATTGTATTTAGGGTCTGATTCCGATTTCGTGTTGGGAGTCGGCTTTGGGATCTCCCTCTCTGTTTGTTCATTTCGTGGATTTTGAGTTCATTAAATTGCCATTTAAATTTTTTTTTATTTTATTTTGATTTGATTTTCAGCTAAGCAAAGGCAAAGGCAGAGAGGGACAGAGCAATAAACAACTCTCGCTCAGCTTAGCTCAGCTCGGCTTAGCTCGTTAAACAATTTTTATGTAAATTCCAGAAATGACTCTTTGCACATAGGCGCCCAGAAGGAACTCACTCTACCTCTTACCCTCTCTCTCTATCTCTCTCTCTCTCTTAGCTCCCTCTCTACAAACTATGTGCAAGTTTTATTTGCTTTTGCTTTTTTCTCTTAATTTAAAATCGAATAAATTTTCACAAAATTCCAGTTAAAAATGTCAAGAACGAGATTGATAGCTGGCAGACAGTGAGAGAGCTGGCAGATAGTAGAAAGAGAGAGGGAGAGGCAGGAGGACAGTCGCAGCGGCCGAGACAGACGACCTGCGGCCAAGTTCGTATCCTGTTTCGTTTGTGTTCAACTCGTTCGGCACCTGCAGACGACGCGGAGCACGTGAAAAGGTTTGCCCAGTTGCCCGTCTGGACTACCCAAACCCCTCTCTCTCTCTCTCTCTGTCTCCTTCTTCTGCTACCTGTCTCTCTCCTCTTCTCCCTGTCCTGCTCTAGTGCGCAATCTCTTAAACAATATCAAAAATTAATCACTTTTTCTGCTGCAGTTGCAGCTACGCAACGCGGCTGCCTCAACAGCTGTGGACGTTGCTCTTCACTTGCCACTTGCCACTCCCCTTTCCTCCCCCCTTCCCCTTTCTGCACTCCTTTTAAGCCACTGCTTTATCGGTAGTTGCTGTGGGGCGTTGTTGAAGGCGTTGCAAGTTTGATGTGAAACCAAATTGGTTTTCTTACCCTTTCCCTTTGCCTCGCCTTGCAACCTACGTTGCAGCCTGCCTTGCCACTGCCCGTGGCAGCTACTTCCGTTTGTGCGTGTGTGTGCGTATGTGTGTGTGTGTGACGCGTCTCTTTTCGTCTCTTATCATATGTGTCGATAATTAGCAAGCTGTTATCGCTGTTATCGCGCAGGAGGGGGCGCTAATTGCAAGGCAACAAATGCGGAGGCAGCGAAGGAGAAGGAGAAGGCGACCTTGAGGCAGGCCTCGCGCTCGCGCAGCTCATGCAACTCATGCGCGAATTCCTACGGCGCTTTGATTAATGCACGCGCAGCTAATGAGCAATTGTTGTGGGGCGATGGCAACAAAGGCAACGGCAACGGCGACGCAGACGGCAACGTCGGTGAGATCAATAAATTATAAATTAAAGAAATCCATTTGCAGCCAGGAGAGAAAAGACAGGAGTAGGTGGAAGGGGAAGAGAATGAGAAGAAACAGAATGATGAGTGGATGGGAGACAGCAGAAGGAGAAGAAGAGGGAAGACCAGCCGGAGAAGAAGAATGAAGTTGAGGGAATTCCTCGTTGCAGGGGTTAGGGCAGCAGGGACTTAGCGCTTCTTTGGGTTGTCCTCCGAGTTTGCTTCGACTTTCCTCTGAGCTTCCTTGGATTTCCCTTCGGACTTCTTTCGATCTTCTTTCGATTCTCCTTTGTTTCTTCCTTCGATCTTTCTCAGAGCATCCTTCAATCGTTCCCCGAATGTCCTGCGATCTTTCTTTGATCTTCCTCTGATCTACGTCGCATCTGTCCTAAACTTATTTGGATTTCCCTTTGGATTTCCCATGGGGCTTCCTTCCTTCTTCCATCTTAAATCTCTCATTCTTCTGCTCATTCTTTTCCCCTTCAAGCATGCTTCTATCTCTCGGTAACCCCTTGTCCTTCCTCTCGTTTCTACTTTCATTCTTCATCTTGGTCTTCCTTCCTTCTTCTCCCTTTCACCTTGCTCTTCCTTAATCATTTTTCGCCTTGTTTGTGCGCCCAAAAACTTGGCTTAAGAATTTCATGCAGTAGTCATTAGCCAGGCACAAGCGAAGCACAGAGAGAGAGTAAGAAAGAGAGAGACAGAGAGAGAGGGAGATAGCAATAGCGCGGCACCCAGCGCAGTACTTCGCTGATGACTTTTGGAATTTTGATTAGGAGCACAGACATGTTCAAAAGGATTTTTGTTAACGCGCATCGGACTTTGAAAAATGCTCAACGAGGCGAGAGGGGGGGGGGAGGGAAAGCTGAGTTCAAAGCTGGCAACGTATTGGGCCCATTGTATTGATGTCTCTTTGGCTGCTGCTGCTGTTGCTGTTGTTGCCTCTTTTTGTTGCTCTTTGAAATATGCAAGCAATTTGATGCCAATTAAGCGCACTGCTGGGCAGGCAGAGCAGGAGAGGAGGCAAGAGGGATAGAGGGCAAGGGGAGACTGAGTATCGCTGCCAAGTTTGTCATGCGATAGAATTTAACATATGCGAGTGCAACAAGTGTGGCAGCAGAGAAGATTGAGTGGGGCAAGAGGTGAAGTGAAGAAGAAAGGGGAAGAGCTCAAGGGGTTAGCAAAGAGCTGAGGGGATTAGGACAGAACCAAGAGAAGCAGGGAAGAGCTGCACTGAGCTATCAACAAGTGGCAAGAGAGAAGACTAAAGGGGGAGTAGAGGAGCTCAGTGAGACAAGAGCAGAATAGGGAGTGGTTACAGATACCCACAGAGGGAAATGGGGCATCGAACTAGGCCCATTGCCATTTGAGCCAAAAGTCAAAAACATGTTGCGCATTTTTATGACCATTTGCAATTAGGCTGAGTGGCAGCAGAGGCAGAGGGGCAGAGAGGAGAGAGAGAGAGGGGGGGGACAAAATGGGGGCAGTTGCTAGGCACTTTTAAACACCTTCGCCAAGTGCTTTTCCAGGCCGGTCGTCGTCTCCTTCTAATGCGAATCCACTTGAAGTCAAAGCCATTTCCGCTATTTAAGCTGGCCAGGGGCGTAGCTAGAGGGGGGGTAAGTGGGGGGCAGCTCAACGAATTGGCTCATAAAACTTGGCTAGCTGCTGTGGCAGCTGTGGAAGCTGCAAACGGGTGGCAGCAGCCACAACATGCAGCACAGAACGCAGCGAAACGAGTTCAAGTTTATGAGGCACGTAGAGGCTGGGCTGAAGGGGGGCAGAGGGGCAGAGGGGGTAGGAGAGGGGTCAGAGCAGAGGTAGAGGGGTAAGCCAAGCTGAGCCTGCCAATGGCAAAAAGTCGTCAATGTCAATTAGTCACACGTTGCATGCCGCACATGCCCCACTAGGTGGCACAACTGCAGCCCCCTCTGCCTCCTCTAACACACACGCAGCGCAGCTGAAATCGATTCGAGTCGAGTGTGTGAGCCTTGCAACTTGCCACTTGCAACTCATAATCGAATCGCATCGACAGAATGGAGAATCAACTCGAGCTGGCTTTGTGTTGCCCCTCCAGTCCAGTCCAGTCCAGCTCCCTGTGTCCAGTGCAGCCTGGGCAGCTCTTTGTCTTCCCCTCCTCCCTCTTCCTCTCTCTTTCTCCTGCTGCTGCTTCTACTGTTTGCAATTTCTGCTCTGCGCTAATTCGATTTCCTACTGGCAACACTTGCGGTTGCAGCTACGAGTGCTGCATGGAAATTGGTGGCAGCCTGCCTTGGCTAGAGCTGCCCCAACTGGTTGTTGTTGTTGCTGCTGCTGCTCCATTTGCAATTTGCATAATTACCGTTGTTGGACTTTAATGCAGCACCGCATCCGACATATTCAAACGCTTGCCACATGTGGCAAGTGCTCAATGGGTTGGACGGGCAAGTGGGAGCAGAGCAGGGCACAGTTTGGTTGGTTGGGGCAGGCAGAGTCAACTTTTTGTTGCACAACTTTTCATTAGTTTTAATTGGCGGCCAATGAGGAAGCAATTTGTAGGGCCAGCTCAATGTGCGGGGGCATGCGGCATGTGGCATGTGCAGCATGTGGCAGCAACAGTTGCTCGACGGGCGCCGCCTATTGCTGCTCATTGCTTAGCCAGGTGTTTTTCGGACTGCTGCTTGCTGCCCCATGTGGCAGGTTGCAAGTCGCCGCAGCTGAGCATGCAACGCTGGCTTAGCTTAAGTTGAAGCTATAAGTTGGGCGGCTCAGGGGGCGGGGCAGCTAAGATGCTTGTGAGAGATAAAACAAGCTGAACTGTTGGCTCTATAATTAGCTACGTCGTATATAGAGAAACATGCAACAAATTATTGAAAAAAAATTTAAAAAATTATTTTTAAAAAATTTGAAATTTCTTAACAATCAAATCAAACAAAGTCTATATGCATAACTACCAATATATAGCTATATATACCAAAATACTCAATTAACTCTCTCTGTGTTTCTTTTGAGCCTTATTCAGCTGGACATTTAAAGCCAAATTAATTAGCTCATTTTTTTTCAGGCCGAAAATGAAATTTCTTAATTTTTCTGCGAATTCATAAATCTCAAATTTCCGCTGCAGACAGCAGTGCAGACAGACAGAGACAGAGAGAGAGAGAGGGAGAGAAATAGAGAGAGCAAGCCCGACTGAAGTTGAACCTTTTTGTGAGCCTTGAGTAGGGTACACAGTCAGGCTACAGCTGGGCCAGTTTGACTGTCTATTTGCCAATATTTCTTACTTCTTCTCCTCTCTTTCCTCTCCCTCTCCCTCTCTCTCTCTCTCTCTCTCTCTCTCTCTTCTGCCAGGTTGACATTGAATGCTTAGTCGTGGCTCGCCTAATGTTCATGTCGCGGTTCACATTCGATTTCATTTTCAATTTATTTTGCTGCTCAAAAAAGTTCTTAAGTTTCCCCCCTTCCTCCCTCTCTCTCTCTCTCTCATTCTCTCTTCTTCTTGCCACTCTCTTTGTTCTACTGCTTCTCATGGCCTAATCGGATTTGTCGCTTTAATGAAGCGCATCAAATAAGTTGCAAGAAATGCGCCGAAATTCGCGCAACTTTAAGCAACAGTTTCGGCCTCAAAATGGGGGCGTTGCCAGCGAGGGGGGGCGTGGCATGGCCTGCCGGTAGCTGTCATGTTCTGATTATTTTAATTTGACACTTTTTGCCAACGCAAAACGCAAACGAAATGAAACTTCATTAAAAAATTGTCAACGCGCAAAGAGAAACCCCAAAACGAAAGCTGACAAAAACAACATGTTGCATTGATAAGCAAGGGTCGGAGAGGGCTGAGAGGGAGGGGGAGGGGGAGAAGCTGCTCTGTCAGTTGACAGTTGCAGCAGCCTTCCCCATCGAAAGGGCCTGCATATTTCATGCTGCGGCGACGAGTGCGAATTTTTATTAAAAAATTGCAAATATAAAATTAAAACATGTCAGTGCGCGAAAAAGCCGATAAAAATTTCAGAAATTTCGCAATTTCACAATATTTCCAGGGCCAAAGGGAATTTTAAAGCGTGCAGAGTGCAAAGTTCAGGCCAGGCTATGCTGCTGCGCGCTGCCCAATTAAGCGTTAAATTTGTTAATCCATTTTTGGGCGTGGCTCTTGGTTAGTTAATCTTTGCCAGAGCCATGGCTAGTCCTCGGCTAATGGAAGCCCACGAGTCAGAAAGCTGTCTAGGCCGCACATAATTAGACAAGCTATTGAGCCGTAAAACTTCCGAAACAACAACAACAACAGCAAAGGGCAGCGTGGGCGGTTCTACTTAGTCGAACTTGATTTGATTGCGATGGCGATAGTTGGGCCAAAAAGGAAGCTGCAGCTAATTGGGGTGCAGTGAGGGCAGAGGAAAGGATGGGGGGGAGTTATGTGGAAAGTTTGCTGAGTGCTTTTGAAGTTGATGCGAAAGCTCTGTAAAGCTGCTTAAGGCTTGAAGCACATTAGCATTAGGGAAAGCTGCTTGTGGTGCAATGAAACTAACAGAAAGTGAAGCTTGAGCTTGCAAAGTGCCTGAGTGATGAAGCAAAAGCATAGCCTAAGCTTTGGATTGCAATCTAAAAGCTTTTAAGCTTAAGCTTTTAAAAGCTTCTTTACGTTGTTTAAACGATGACAAAGCTAGCTCTTTAATGAAGCTTATTCCCCAAAAGCTTTGTTTGCTGCCGCTTAAAGTGCAAGCTGAGCTTTAAGCAACTTTCAAAGCGCCAGCTATGCTAAGAGTAAACTCAATCTGAGCTTTAAGCTTTTCAAGCAACTCAGCAAGCACATTACACCCTAAGCTCAGCTAAACATTTCCCCAACTCATTTCCCCAGTTGTCACACTAATTTTTCTCCTTTATCATTGTCAAATATCTGCCTCTTCTTTCTTGCTAGCCGCATTATTTCCGTAATTTAACTTCCTGCAGACGAGTCAGCAGAATGGAAATCGCCTTAAAGTCTCCCACTGTGACTGAGGCCCAAAAATCTTGGCCAATCATTCAAGTTAACAATTACACCAAGAAATGTCAAACAACAAATCAATCAGCGTGGGGCATTAACTGCGGTACCAACTGAAGCTATTGTTGTTGTTGTTAGTGCTCGCTTTGTTGTTGTTGCTGCCGCTGTTGTTGTTGTTGTTGTTAGTTGAGCACATGCGTTGCCGCTGCCGCTGCCATTAATCATCTCGAAGCCGTTGAAAACGGGGCGGCAGTTGCAATTAGACGAGGCGCAAGGCGACACTTTGAGGTCAGAGGGTAGAGCAGAGAGAGAGAGAGGGGAGAGTGAGATGGCTACACGGAACTGAAACAGGTAACGCGGCGTGGAAGCCGACGCGTCGCGTTTGTTTATTTGCTTTGGCTTTTTGTGTTTTGGCTACGTGATTTGCCAAAAGAGCGCAGGATTAGACCAGACTGAGCTCATTACAGGAGGGCACTGCGTGAGCGTGTGGAAACTTGGAGGAGGAGCGCATCAAAAGCAAAGGAAAATGATGAAAAACTGTCAGGTAATGAAAATAAACGAGACTCGCATGGGAAATGCGCGCAGCGGCTTAAAGGCGAAGCGAGCTGCGAGTTGCGTTTGGAAATTGAAATGAAAATTTAAATAGTTTGCGACCATTAAGCAATATCCTGTGGCCAGTCGGGAGTGCAGCGCAGCATCCGCACAGGATGCACAGAGCATGCACCGGGGAGCGGGCCAGAGGTTGCGCTGCGTCCCAGCGGAGGCGAGCAGCAAAGGCGCCCGGGGATGCAACAGCAACTGCGTGTGTGTGTGTGTGTGTGTGTGCCACTCGACGGATTTGGCTAATGTGCTCTGCCCCTCCCCCTCCCCCTTCCCTTGTCCCACTGCGTGTGTTGTCCTTTGCGTCGCTTATTCAATTAGTTACATCCGATTATTACCTGCGTGGCAGCTAAGCCAGCCACCCCTAGCCCACCCCCCTCCCTCTTCCCTCTTCTGCTTCAGCAGTTTGGGGACACGCTGTGGTAGTGTGTGAGTTATGGAATGTGTGTGCGAGTGTGTGTGTGTGTGCGTGTGTGTTTGTTGAACAATTTCCAGCTGAGCGCATCGCTTGTAATATTACAAAATAATTTTCAAACCGCATTCGCAGCAGCAACAGCAAAGTTTACCGCGCAGCTGTGGGCACGCCACGCCCCCTTCCCTTCGCCCCTCTCGTGCTTAGCCACCCACGCTCAGGCCATTGACAGCAAGAGAGAGAGCTCTGGCTATTAAATACAAAATGGACCCGAGTGCAAATTAAATTCTGTGTGTAAAACGGCAAAAGGAAACACACAAAAAGGAAACACAGCGCGCGCGAACTCATTAAAAGTTGATCTGCCTCGGCTGCCGTTGCTGCTGCTGCTGCTGTGCGACTGCCTGCCTGCAGTTTAGATATAAATAAATATAAAACAATTTATGTTTTGCTTTAGCTTGTTGTTCTCTGTTCGCTGTGTGCGTTTAACTGTAATTGCGGATTCTGCATTTGCATAAATATTCTAATTCGCTTTGTGCAGAATGTTCGCCGAACAGGCCGAACTTTTTGCGTCAATTTTGCACTGTGCGCAGTGTTGGCAGCTCAGCTTGATTTGGCCTTATTTCATTTGAAGACAGTTTTGTATTAAAAGTGTGGCATACTTTTGAGCGGCTGGCATAATTAGGTGTGGAGTAAAACGGTTAACAGCGCAGCTGGCTGTTAAATTGATTTACCAAAAAGTGTTGCCTACTGTTGAGCTGACTGCTTTAATGAGCAGCTGCAGTATGTTAACAGCAGCTTAATAGTGCAGCAAAATGATGCTTAAATTTTAAATATTTAAAGTTAAATTTAAAATAAAAACATTTTAACTGAATGTCTCTTTAATTTGTGTATACTTCTATTTTTTATTTATTACAATTATTTTTTTTAATTAATTTGTAATTATTGTTAAATTTGATATTCACCAATAAAAAGTCATATAAATAATCAATAATAATTATCTTCGTTTCATTCTGTTCTCCTCCTTTAATTACAATGTCAGCTCTGCAGCAAACAAAGAACTGTTAAGCAGCTTAATATGAAGTGTAGCATACTTTCGAGCTGCCGCTAGAAATTTGCACCCATGTCAGCAACCAATTGAGTTAACATTGCAACCCAATTGCATTAACAGCGCGCTGCATAACGTATTTTGTGTTGCCTACTTTTCGGCTGCCCGCTTAAAGCTAGCCAGCTGCAGGCAGAGATTTTGGCTTATGCAAATTCGCCTGTGTTTTGTGCCATATGCTGTCATACAAGCTACCAATTTTGTACGCACTGTGAACGTGTGTGTGCTCGGGAATTCCATCAGAAATTCAGAAATTTATTGCCGCATTTAATATAACGAATAATAACGCATATATATATGCATGCATATATTTTTTGCAGATTTATTTATACATATATCCATATAGATTTTATCGACGTGTGTGTCACACACAATTTTGCAATTAAAATGAGCGTTGCAGGTAAATTTATTCATGGACTTGCCGCTTGATTTATGCCGCAGACAAATTCCATCTGCAGCTTTGTCAAAAAACTCCGGCGTGTGTGTGGGTGGCTGTGTGTGTGTGTGTGCGAGAGGGCTGCCAGCTGACATATGCCGTGAATGGACCTGCTTTTTCTACGGCTTGTCCCCCGCCCCCCTATTCAATTCGAAGTTGATGACGATGATGATGACTGTAATCACAATAGTAAGCCGATAGCCTGATGACAAACCAAACAGAAAAGGGACGTCCCCTCCTCCTCCCCCTTCCTTTCCCCCACTCCACCAAAGAAACTTTGCTCAAGATGACAAGAGAGCAAGCAAAGCAAGTAGAGAGAGACGGGAATAGTAAAATAAATAAAAACGGGGCAAAATAAAATGGCAAAACTTTTTGGTTAACTTCGCTGTAAGCTGTAAGCTGTAATAATAAGCGCAGTGGGCGTGGCGCCGCCCACAATTAGCTACGAGGCTACGAGGAGTTCGCTCGGACGTTTACTTAATAATTTAATGGAATTGATTATTATTTAAGTGCGGACATGGCAATCTCTTGTTGTGCCAGTCAGTCGCACTATCTTCCTCTCCCTCCTGCTCCCTCTCTTTCGCTCTTTGTTGGCGTGTGTTGCAAAAGACTCCCCTGAGTAATAAGAAAGATAAATGCTTCATGCGAGAAGGGTCGAAAGTTTTTTCGGCTTTGCCCCGACCGCGTGCACAATGGATAAGAGAGAAATCAATTTAAAAACGTTAAGCAAAGGAGGGATGGGAGAAGAGAGGGGGCGGGGTCAGCGCTGGCAATATTCCACAGCATAAATATTTATATCGCATCTGTCGGCACAGGACGCGCACAAAGAATTCAATAAAAACATGTGCAATAAATAAACGCGAAAAATGCGGGCGCAAAAAGGCTGAGCAGAGCCGGGCAGGCGGAAGGGGACGAAGGAGGGTGGGGGAGTGGGAGGGGAACCTGTTAAATTGAAATCGATGCGCAGGACACATTGGCACAGTACGTGGCTAAAGAGGATCAAAGGCAGCTGCCCTCAGCAAGGGATGCACAAGTCGCTCTGACAGAATGCAAAGCAAAGGTTGTCCAAAGGATATGCAAGCAGCATGTGGCAGGATGCAAAAGGAAGCAAGTTGATTGCCAGATTGTTGTCGCATTGTAAATAAACATGGCAAAAAAGAGGCAACGACTTGGCACACACACACACACTGACACACAATTAAGCGTTGCATTTATCACACAAAATAATTCACAGAGCCACGCCCAGTTTGCCTGCCTCCCCTTGCGATTTGTGGCAAGCAGCTCCTTAAAATTCATGAGGCGTTGACTGTTGTAACTGTAAATTACATTTATACGCAACTCAAACAGCACTCCAAAGTGTCTAGAGAGAGAGCGTGCAGGGAGAGGAATATGGAGGGAAGAGAGAGAGGAAGGGTGCGTTCGAGTTGTGGCAACATAGTTGTGTAATCGCCCACACTCGCTCAACGTGCAACATTTTCGTGTTTGCTGCGGCTAAGAAGAGCAGACAGAGTGGAAGAGGGAAGGGGGGAGGGTGAGGGGCAGGGGGAGGAGAGGGAGACCAAGCGGGGCAGGTACTGCGAGTAGGTGGAGCTGCTGCCGTTGGTCAGCACAAACTGTTGAAAAATGCATTGCCGTCTGCAGGGCAAAAAACCAAGAGCAGCAGCAGCCGCCGCAGGATACACAATGGACATGACCAGAGACATGTGTGTGTGCGAGTGTGCGGAGTGTGTGTGTGCTCGCTTGTTTGTGTGCTGCAGCTTCTTGGCCCGCAATTCCGGCAATTTCCCATCATTTATGCTGCAGTCCAGTCCGACGGCAGCAAAAAGCATTAAGTCAACAACAATAGCAGCAAAACGAATGAGCTAAATGAGAAAAGTAGAAGGAGGAGGAGTAGGAGGAGGAGGAGAACAAAGAACACGAGTAAAATAAGTAGCAAAGGCGGCAGAGGCAGCAACGGAAGCGGAGGCAGCGAAGGCCGCTCAGCTTGTGGCATAATTAGCAAAACATCTTTGTTACCTCAAATCGTGGCAGGGCACGCACACACACGCGCGCACACAAATCTGTAACGAAGTTCCCCACCCCTCCACAGCATCCCCCTTTCCCTTCTCGCCCTCAAGGAGTGATTTACTTGGCTGCCCCTAAAAGGCTGCTACAGTTTTTTTTGTTGCCAATAAAATTTGAGACGCGCTTTGATAGCCATTTTGTGTGGTCAGAACGGCAGTAAGTAGGAGCAAAAGAGATGGAAAATGCAGAAGAGCGAAGTGGAGAGGCAGAAGAAAGCGAAAAGAGGGAAGCAGGAGGCTGCGTAAAGCTGGCATCAGCGTGACAAAGTCGATTATTTTCGTCTCAAGTGACAGCAAACAAGACTTAAATTACGGAATAGTTAACTGGGCAAGAAAGGGGAGTGGGATAGAGAGAGAGAGAGGGGAGTTAAAAGAGAAAAGAAAGGGGAGGAGAGAAAGAGAGGCAGAGCAGGCAGGCTGGCAGACAGCAATGAATGAATAAAATGAATGGCTTATCTTTTGTTGACATTCTTCGTCTGTGACAACATTGACCAGTTGTCTCGCACACACACACACACACACAGGCACACTGCCATACACATACAGTGCGCCACACACACGCTGGCGACTCGTTAGCGCCCTGCTAAAAGGGCGACCATAAAGGAAAAAGAAAAACAGCAAAATTTCTACAAGCTGACGCAGCACAAGGAGATTTCTGCCCTTGTCCACATAAGGTTGTAAGCGGCTGCCGGTGTGTGTGTGTGTGTGTGTGTGACACAGTGTTCTGTGCGTGTTTATTGTGCAATAAGCTGTGCTCGCTATGTCTGCCTTTCTCTCTCTCTCTCTCTCTCTCCCCTGGATTTCACCCACTTCTTCCTGTGCGTAAATCCGCTTTTAATGAAAAGAAAACTCATCTGGGTTTTATGTGTGCCTGTGTGTCCGGGTTCGAGTTCACTCGGCAATACATACAAAGCAGCAGTTCTATAGCCTCTCTCACACACACACTCGCACACACAAACACTCGCGCAGTAGCCGCACAGCGTAGGCAGCTCGTTAGAGAGGGCAACAGTTAATGCGGCGCAACTAAATAAATCTTGTTTTATTACACAAAGCAGCAGATAACGGTGTATGTATGCATGTGTGCATGTGTGTGTGTGTGTGTGCTACGCCCACTGCCCTGGCATAGCACCCACTTAGCAGTGTTTGTGTTCCGGCGAAAAATCACTAAATAATCGAATCGGTTTAGACACTTCGCTCGCCAAAAGCGTCGCATAAACAACTCAATTTGAGGCAGGTTTATAACGCGTTGCCGGTTGCCCTTCTCTCTCTCTCTCTCTCTCTCACTCTTCACCCATTTCCTCTTTATTTATATCCCTGTCTCTGTCCCTCTCCCCATCTAACTTTACATTCCTTCCTGCTCTATATAGTCCCTTCAATTCAGCTTTGCTGTGCAGCCTTCTCTGCAGCCTCCTCACTCTCTCCCTTCTACTCGGCCTTCTTCTATTCCTTTCATGCTCTGCCATTCCCCTCCCTCCCCTCTCTCTTCTGTCCTTTATCCACCGCTCCCTTTGCTAATCATATTTTAAATATTTTCACTTTCCGCTCGCCAACTTTAGCCCTGATTTATGTGCGCTGCCTTTGCACTCTCCCCTAGGCCTGCCTGCTCCTCCCGCTGCTGACCCACTTCCTCTCTGACCTACTGCAATTCCCGTTAGCTGCTGTGCCTCCTCCTCCCGGCCACTTGACCAAAAATCTGTGGCCAATCCAATTGAGCAAGTTGCTCTGTGTCCGCTGCCAACTCCAGCTCCAGCTCCGACTCCAACTGCAGCTGCGACTCGCCCGCATTGGCAACATTATCAGCTGCATTGCAGCTACCAATTTATGACCTGCCTAACTGGGGACCACACCCCTTCTCCCCTCTCCACTCGACCTCGACGCGGCTGCGTGGGCGGCGGTGGCAGCTTTCGAAATGAATTTTGACGTAATTGTAATAAATTGTTGGTCAGCCGAGGCTGGGCCAGGCAAAACTTTGCTGGCAGCGAGGACCATGAAAATTTTCCCATATTTATGCAGAAAAACAAATTTAGCTATTAGTGGGGTGTGCTAGACTAAGGCATGCGCTGGAAAAAGACTGAAAAAGAAGCTGATCCGCTCAGGCAACTTGCAAGAGGGAACCCGATGAAACTGTAGATGTCTCTGCTTCTATCGATAGTTTAGTTTGTCAAAACACCCCATTTAAGTCTGCTTTTTTCTATACAGGGTATCTGCGGCAACGTGGTTAGCGAAATGCAAATAAACTGTGAGAGAGAGAGACAGAGAAAAAGCTGGAGAAAATTTATGTGTGTTCAAATCCAATGGCCATGAAATGAGTGAAATGTGGCAGGAAGAAGCAAAGCAAAGCAAAGCCAAAACGAAATATCAAAAGCAGCAGCACAAAAGGAAGAAATGAGAGAGAAAAGAAAAAGAAACAGAAAGATAGACAGCGGGACAGACAATCTACAATCCACAGTCAGCAGCGAGGAGCGTTGCAGTCCGGAGGAATGACAGAAGTTTGCATAGCAAATAAAGAGGCTGCCCAAGTGAACTTGAGTTCGGTAAGTGAAACAAGTGAACTGGCAGCGAAGGAGAATGCTACAGGCAAGCGCTAACGGTTACTTTATACCCTGCCAGCAGTAGCCTGAAAAGTAGCCTAAAAGTGCATTTAAATTGAGTAAATCTTGATTATTTTCTATAATTTGGGGCGGAAATTGTTCAGGAATGGATTTTTATGCTTCTTTTGACTAGCCTAATTGATTTACGTAAAAAATTAAGATTTTATTTTTTAAAACAATTTTGAAAATTTTGTAAGGGGTAGCATAGAAAAAATTGAAAAAAATCAAACTTCTTATATCGATCAAGTTGGAATGCAGTATGAATAAAGGCCTATAACCATGAACAAAATGTGTTTCCCGAGGGGGATCGCATGATTTTTAACAAAGTTATGCTTATTTTAGGCCAAAAAGTGGGATTGGGTGTAAGAGGGGCAACCCTGGAAAAAACAGTAAAATAGCCATATTTTCCACAACATACGTCCGATTTTGATTTGGTTTTGATTTTTATGCTAATTTTGAATAGCCAAATAAATTAAAAACCAAAAATACCAAATTAATTTTTTGAAAAAATTTCGAAAATTTTTGTAGCATGGAAAAATTATGAAAAATATTAAACTTTCTAAAACTTTAAGAATTTGCTTAAAACTAAAACTAGAAACCAAAATATGAATAAAATGTTCTTGCTGAGCAAAATTGCTTGAATTTTAAGAAAGTTATGGCAGTTTGAAGCCAAGAAAAGCCCCTAGGTTATCGGAATTAGGGTGACATGGAAATTCTACTTAAGTTTAAAATAATTCTTAAATCCTCCACACTATCCAAACATACCCACTTTTCAACCTGCTTGAAAACTATGAAGACGAAAAAGTGCTGGGCAAGAGACCCAAAAACAGAAAGGTAGACACAGGAGGTAACCCAAGGTAAAGAACGGTAATCAAAGTTGTTGGGTTTTTGCAAAACTTGCCGGAACTAAACAACAGATTTAGCTCATGGAAAATTAATTTATAGAAGAATTACCATGGCTTTTTGTGTTCGCTTTAATTAAAAGTTGCACAAAAAAAGGTTGCCATTTTCATTTAAGGGGCGGCGACCCTAAACAAATAGGCTGATTAGAAACGGGTACAAATGAGAAACGGAAGCGAGTGAGAGAGACAGAGAGAGAGAGAGAGGGAAAGCACACACACACACGTGTAGCAGACCCCAGAGTGTGTCCTTAGTTGGCAATTTCTAGGGTTGCCAAGTGCGCTGTTTGCCCAGTAAACCGCAAAAGTGCCATTTGCGCTGCTCGAGAGAAGAAGGGCCTAGAGAGAGAGCAGGGAGTGTGTAGCATGTTCTGACAGGACTCTTGGTAATTTGCATAAAAAGGTTGCTAATTTCTTTGCACAGGCAGAGGCAGAGGCAGTGGCAAAGGGGGGGCGGTGGGCGGGGCAAAAATTCGCTCGTTAGTTCAGAAATAGAAAAGCAGTTGACAGGCGGCACGAGGAGGCAACTCTGCACTTCAGGCAGGACACACTCATTACTGCAGAACAATCATGCTTAAAAGGTGCCAAATCAGCAAAAAAAAACAGCAAAATAGAAATAGAAAAGGGAAGAAGAAGAGGAATGAAAAACAAAGTGAAAACAAAAGAAACGAGAAGAGGAGAGCAGAAAAAACTTTTGTTGGCTCTTAAATATTTTGCAGAGTCTCTGACGAAGTTGCTTTCCCCTCTCTCTCTCTTCTCTCTTCCTCTTTCTTTTCTCTGTTCCTTTCCTCTCTTCTTCCTTCTTTCTCCTTGTTCTTTTACCCCGCTTAAACAAAAGTTAAATGGCAAAGTTTTTTGGCCAAAAACAAATCGCGCGCATTTAACCTGAACGAAACAAAAAGTTGTTTGCCTTATGCAGGAAACTATGTGAGAGGGAGGCGGAGGATAGGGAGTGCAAGAGAGCTGGAGTGGGAGAGAGAGAGACAGCCAGAGAGAGGGAGCTAAACCGTGCGAAATGTTTGTAACATTTCAACATTTGAACATTTCTATTCGAAAGCAGCAGCAGCAGCAGATGCAAAGTTTGCTGCAGTTGAAATGTTGCATGCCTCACTCTAATTACGCAGCGAGAAAGGGAAAGAAGAGGGGAAGGGGGTTGGCGGTGAGGCAAACCGAATGTGTTGAATGTCAAGCCAAGACAATTCTCGCAATAAAAGCCAACGGAGCATGTCAAAAGCAATTTATGTGGCCAAGGCGAGCCGAGTCGATGGAGGAGAAGTAGGAGGAGAAGCACCGCAAACTTGCAACACGGGGTGGCAGGTGGCAACTGACACGTGACAAGTATGGTAGCAGCAGAGGGCAAAGGGGAGAGGGCAGAGCTATGTGTGCGGCATTGTGCGGCATTTAGTGCACACAACAAATGAACAGCTCAAATGGCATAATAAGTGGGCCGCAGCAGGGCGGGAGGAGCAGCAAATGAGGCAGCAGCAGACAGCATAACTGGGTTCAGGAGACAGGAACAATGGCAAAGCCAGGAGCAGAGGCAGTGGCAGGGATAGGGGCAAGCAGCGGCGACGAGTCAAGGAGCAGACGGCGACGCCGACGCAGACACCGACGACGTTTGTCACTTTGACAGCTGCAAATCCAACACGAAACAAGGCTCAAGCTGGCAAGGGGTGTGTGTGTGTGTGTGTGTGTGTGTGTGGGTGCGGGGGTCAAGAGGCAACCTCAACAATTTAATTGCAATTCAATGAATGCAGCCACAAACAAGGCAAGACAAGACAGGACAAGACACGAGACGAGACGAGACGAGGCGACAAGACACAAGTCGATTCAACAAGATTCAAAGCTAAGACAAAGCAAAGGCAAACTGAGGCAGTTTCCTGGAGTCCTGGAGTCCACAAAATCCAATTGACAGTTGAGTGAGGAGGCAAGAAGGAAGGAAGAGGATAGGGTGTGTAGAAGGGGAGTGAAAAGCGAGTAGAGTAGGAAGAGAGACAGCTAAGAAACAGGCAGCTAACAAGTCCGCCAGCTCATTTTAGTTGGGCAACAAGTCTAAGCTGTAGTTAGGTCTAAACGGATTTAACCTAAACCAAACACCCACAGACACACCCAGTCAAATATACACACACTCGACGCTGCTTGCACAGTTCACAGGCTGCTCAAGGTCACAGCTGGCGAGGCCACAGCCCGCTTGCTTGCTCTGTGTTTGTTTGCCTGTGTGTGTGTGTGTGGCACAGATGTTTTTTTGCCACGCCCGCCCACACCTAGCTACGCCTACGCGCATACAAAAAAGAAGAGGCAAACCCAACTCAAGCGGGCAGCCGCAACCTACTCCCTCTACATATCCCTCTTCCCCTTCCGCCTCTCCTCTCCGTCTCCGTCTCCAACTCAAACCCAACCCGGGTCCAAGCCTGAATCCATTTGCACAGCAATCCACACAGCGCCAGCAGCAGCTGTTGTTGCCCTTGCCTGCTTGTTATTGTTGTTGTTGTAGTCCTTGTTGTTGCTGTAGCTGTCGCTCAATAAACGTTTATGCATTGCGAGTCTGGCTAAATATTTATTTTGGTTTATCAATCATACGCACCGTGGTGCGCGACCCCTTCGCACACAGCACAGCAGAATGCATACTGGGAACAGTTGATAGCAGCAGCAGCAGCAACAACAAACTGCGCAGACTCCTGCAACGTGTGTAGCACGTGGCACATGCCTAACAGCGTGTTAACAGCGGCTTAACAGCGCGTTAACAGCACACGCTGCGCTTGGGCCAAGGCTAAGGCTGGTCCATGGCTTTACGCAGGCACACACACACACACACACAAGCAAAAACTGACATACTCACACACACATAGAGGCACTAACACACTTACACACATACTGCCACACACACACACACACACACCCCGCACATGCACGTAAAAACTTTAATGTTGTCGACAAGCAAATGCTTTTTGAAAACTTTTCCGCAGCGCGCGGACACGGGCGGACGAGCGGCAAAGTTGACTCTCAGCTCAGCTCAGCTCGGGTTCATTTCAGGCCAGTTGCAGTTTGTCAACTCCCCCAACTACATGTGTGTCTGCTGATCAATAGCTGCGATGAGCAGGGACAGGGGGAAGCGGGCAAGGGGGAGGGGAGGGAGGCTGCTCATGTCTAGGCTCTCTCATAACAACAAAGGCAATCAAGTTCAAAGCGTTCCATTCGGAATTGGCTTGGCCATTGGCCGCAGTCTTGGCATGGCTCACAGCAATACACATGCACAGACACACCCACAGACTCGCACACACACACACATACATAGAGTTTGGTACATAATTCAAACTTGGCCAAGAATTCAATATGATAGAAGGCGAAGTATGCGAGCGGGGCAATTAAAGCTGCAGCTGTGGCTCGACTAGCAGCTACCCTGTACTCTGCAATAGTAAAAACTTATACACTATACTAATCCCTGCAACTGCTCGACTAACGGATACCCAGTACTATCTGCAGTAAGCGCCTTAAAGAAGTTAAAAGAATCTGCAAAGAAGTTGCAAAGCAGCTGTCCCTTGTCTAGTGCTCTAGAGTAGCTGCAGTTGCTCGACTTACAGATACCTTGCACTTTCGACAGCAGCAGCCTGCACTGTAAAGTCGTGTCTACTCAATGCTTGCCGCTGCAGCTCAACTTGTCCTGCATTCTCTACTTCAATTGATTCTCGCTCTGCAATCTCTTCGAGCTGCTTTGCAGGGTATTCGTATGAAGCAACCTTTGTCAGTCATAGTTATCCGCTTTCACTGCATCAATATTTACAGGATATTATGATAATGATGCGCACAAATCAAGCTGCCAGCTGCCAGTCGGCTCAGCCAGTCTGGCTTTGAGGCTGGCCTTGAACTCGGCATCACCTTTGAACTCAGCCACGGGGGTCCCACTGCTTCTACCCCTCATTCCTTTACTCCCTTCTTCGCTGCTTCTTCTCAGATTCTTCTACTCTGTGCTGTTGCTGTTTCTGAGCTGAGGCTCTGTCGAACCTGACGCCCCCGCGGGGCAATTAAAATAAAGTGTAAACTTTGTGGCAGCCTCTCTTCGCCCTGTCTTTGCTCTCCCTCTTTGCAGTTACTTCGCGAAATGTTGCGTAAATATGCGCATAGTTGGCTTCGGCTTAACTTCAAATTAAAAGTTAAACACACGCAAGAAAGAAAGAGAGCGCGAAAGAGGGAGAAAGAGCGGCAACAGGCGTGGCAAGGCAAGGAAAGCAATACGAGACGAGGCGAGGCAAGGCGAACGTTTAATGGAAACAAATTAATCGCATTATGTTTACATACAGCAAGCGAGTGGCTTGACGCAAGAGAGAGAGAGAGAGCGCGAAAAGGAGAGAGTGGGAAAGAGAAAGCGCATGAGCTGCACACAATGAAAGCGTGCGAAAGAGAACGCTTCAGTCGGGCAGCTTTTGTGCAAACAGATAAAAGCACAAAGTGTTGACATTGTTAAGAGTTGAACAATAACAGCAAACAAGCAGAAAATGATGACTGTCAGAATACCCTACACACACACATGAAAAGGGGAAGGAGTTAACTGCAAATAGTAAGGACTGCATGTATACCCTGTCTGCAAGTCACTTAAAAGAAGCAGTCAAAGTACGAGACGAGCTACCTTGCCTATGCGCGCACTTTACAGGGTATAAACTGCACTGCCAGCGAAAGATAAGACAGCATATACTACACATATATGCTTCACTTAAGCTCACTGCTTTTCTCACACTTTACAGGGTATTAATTGCGCTGCATATGCCTCTCAATTCCCACGATTAATGACGCTTTTAGTTAAATAAAAGTTCTTTTTCTCTCTGTGACACTTAACTTTTTTAATCAAAACTCTTAATGGCTCAGCGAGCACTCCATCTCGCTCGCTCTCTCCTGCTCTCTCCCTCTCCCCTGCCTCATCCACTGGGAATGCTTTCAAGTGCAATTTAAAATAATAATTCATGGTTGGCCAAACGTTCAGGCTCATTATGGGGCCCAAGCAAAAACGCCATCAACGCAATTATCAGGCCAACAAATATGACAAAAACAGAAAGCAGCAGCAGCTACAGAGACAGAGATAGATAAAGAGTGAGAAAGAGAGAGAGAGAGGGAGAGAGAGTGCCATGAAGATGTCAGAGGCAAAAAACAAACTTGATGAATGCCAAACAAGTTGGCAGCAAAGTCAGAATCAAACTTGCAAGGGCAAACTTTCTGCTCAAGCAGAACAACAACAACCAGAACAGCAGCAATAGCGATAAATAATGCATATAACAGTACTAACAACAAATGGAACAACAGCAACAACAACAACCAGAGTAAATGTCAAGCAAATTGTTGCCGCGACGCGTAATTTTAATTATTATGAACTGTGTGAAAATTAGACATTCATTTGGGTCGCCAAGCCATCACGCACAGGCAGTGCCAGTAAGTAAGCCAATTTACAAGACAGACAAGGAAGGGAGCGAAAGAGAAAGGGAGTAAAGAGTGAGGGAGAGGGAGAGACAGCGGCGACAATGCCAAAACTTTTTCATACTCGAATGAACTTTCTGCCAACTCAAGTGAAAGCATGTGAGGCAATGAGTGTCTATGCGTGTCAGTGTGTGTGTGTGTGAAGTGTGTGTGTGTGTGTGTGCGACTCTGTCACATGTGCGCGGCCAGAACAGAGCAGAAAGAAGAACATTTTGTTTGCTGCCAATTTGCGCTGGCTGAGTGGCAGCGCACAAAAGTAGGCAACAGAAATGATGCCGCTTGCATTGTCTGGCGGCGCACAAAAGTAGGCAATGGAAATTCGCAGCGCGTTTCCTTCGCAAGCGGCGCGTAAAAGTAGGCAACGATAATTACATGCACAGTACAAGCTGTGCGTGTGAGAGGGAGTGGGGTAGTAGACAACTCTATGCGTGTAGGTGTAGGTTGCGAGTGTGTGTGCCTTGTCTGACTGTGTATTCAATATCAATTCATGTAAATTTAATTACGCATGCCCGCGTCTTGTTTGCATGTTCCTTCCTGCCTACGCCCCTCCCTCTGCATGAGTGTCTTGTGTCTTCTATATGTGTGTGTACGTGCGTGGGTGTGTGTGTGTGTGTAAGACAATGTTGTAGCTGTTGTTTGCGCATATTTGATTACAGCAAGCAAAGCAGCCAAGCTGGCAACGGCAACGGCAAAAAGGCAGCGTCGCAGGGCGGCAAACTAATTAAAGTCGCTGCTGCCCCGCCTCGCGCCCCGGCTAAACAACTTGCAACATGCCAAGTCAAGATTTGTGGGCGTGGCAACTTGCTGCCTAAGTTTTGAGCAACTTTTCGACACGCTTTTAATGCAAAATGCGCCGCGTATTATGCAAAGTTATTAAGTCATTTGATCTGTTTAAAGCGCCGCGCCCCGTTGCTGCAACTTTGGTTGTTGCAACTTTTAATGCATTGCAAATTGTTTTGCAATTAACGGCAAATAACTTTGCAATTGTTGTAGCTGTTGTTGTTGTTGTTATCAAGCAATTTGCCGTGCTTTTCTTTGCTGAAATAAAGTTTTTTTTTCTCTTTGCAGCTCGACAAAGTGTTGCAAGCAGCTAAACAAACTCCATTTGCAACTACACCCCACACCTGGCAACCCCCCAGCCCCTCCCCTCTCGTCTTACCCCTTTTAGCTGCTCCTTTTGTTTATTGTCGAGCAAAAGTTGAAATGCAAAATGCGAAAATTCTTTGCACGGCAGCCCGAAAAACTTTTGATAAGCTGCAAAAAGAGAAGAAAAGAAACAAAAAGAAAAGAAAATAAAAAAAAAGAAAACTGAAATGAAAATGCAAATTGGAATTCGGATTTGTATGGCACGTAAAAGTCGCGACTTTAAGGGTTAAACATATTGAGTAGCAGCAACAGCAACAACAACAACAACAACTCCTTGTGCAACAACAACAAAAAGTGTGGCAAGTGCTTCGCGCTGGCAAACTTAACGCATAAATAAAGTAAACGAGCGCGTTGCTGTTTTGGTTTTTTCGCACCAACTGCAGCTGACAGAAGCAGCAGGAGGAGAGAAAGAGAGAGTAAGAGCAGAGAGGGAGAAAGGGGGGAAAAGAATGGGAAAAAGGAGCAGACGTCGCGCTGGCGACGCCAGCCAAAACTCGTTATCGTTTAATGCCATCCAGGCAAGGCGCGAAGTCAACTTTGCTGCCAAAGCCAAAGTCCGTTAGTATTGGCAGCTGACGGGGCAGCGCACAGTGGGTTGCACAGTGGGCAGCTGGCAGAAGGGAGCAGCTGCTGATGGACAACATGCCAGCTGCGTTTTGACATGTTTTTCTCTGCTCGCCAAGCTAGGCTGCTTCCCTCGATTCCCCTCTGCCTCCTCATTTTCCTCTCTTCCCTCTCTTTCTATATATTCCTTCCCTCTCTACAAAACATACCCTTGCCTTGCTCTCATTGCGCTTTTGTTGCAACATTCATGCAGCAATATTTACATAATGCAACCTGATTGATGTTTGACTGCTTGACAGGGATGAAGGGGGGAAGAAGGGGTGGAGGGGAGTAGGGAAGCTGCCAACACTTTGCTATTGGTAATGAAAAGCGGGCCAAGAGATTGGCAAAGAGATTGGCAACCCACATGCCAGCAGCAGCAGCAGAGGCAGCTGACAACGATTCACAAGTTGTAAACACATTGCAAGGCGTCGCTGTTCTATTTGCGTCGAACTGCAACAAATATTGCACAAGTGGCACAAGGCAACGTCGAAGCAGTAAAAACAACAACAACAACAGCACAATAACAATAAGAGTTGCGACAAGTAAGGTAGACAATTCTGGACTAAGAGATACCCTGGAAACGTAGGAGTGGATTTCGAGCAGATAAGGGAATGGAAAAGACTCTGGCAGAGATGAGTTAAGAGAAAGAGCGAGAAAAGAGACAGACAGATCAACACGCAGCTAGAGAGGCAGATAGGACGGCATAGTAGACGAGAGAGACAGACGGACGTACAGACGGATAAACAGAAAGATAAGAAATGAGACAATTAAAGAGACAGACGTATATGTTCGAGACCAACTCAAAGTC
Organism: Zaprionus ghesquierei; assembly: GCA_018904095.1. Classification (NCBI taxonomy): domain Eukaryota; kingdom Metazoa; phylum Arthropoda; class Insecta; order Diptera; family Drosophilidae; genus Zaprionus; species Zaprionus ghesquierei. The sequence continues at coordinate 5,677,112 of JAEIGP010000850.1, read as the reverse complement.
AACTCTTATGTCTAAGACTTCAGCCCTTAACCTACATTTGCACACACTCAGTATACCCCAGACACTGTATTACAGGGTATTAAATAACAATACAACAAGCAAACTGCTCAAATCGATGGCCTGTTTGGGTTTCCTCTTTTTGCAGGCTTTCCTTTTCAGAGATTCCCTGCTGCCACTCCCTTTTTCCATCTCTACTTCCTCCTCTCTGTTCCTTGCTGCCTCTCCTCGCAGTCTCCACTCTCCACTTTACCTTGCCTTGCCGCTCTCTCTCAGCCTTGCCCATCCTTCACATCGACTCCATTTGCTGCTGTTGAGTGCAAATAGTTTTTGGTTTTTGCTTATTGTTGTCTACCTTGCCTTACCCATCCTCATTCGCTTTTCTCGTTGCCCTCCCTTTGCACTACAAGCAGCTGGCACTGAGCCAATTTCAGCCTCCGTTGAGTTCCTTGAGCCGAGTCTGCTGCCTGCTGTGGGCTCTATTTACCAACCTTTGCGGCATTTCTTGAGCGAAATATTTACTTCACATGTCCCCATAAAATAGCCGAGTGACCCCAGTTCTCCTTACCGCCACTAACCCTTCCCCTTCTACCATTATTAAGCGAGGCGATGATGGTTAAGCAGCTGATAAGGGTTCTCTCTCTCTCTCTCTCTCTCTCTCTGTTTCGCTTTCTCCACTTTTCTCTTTCTCACTCCCTTTCCCTCTTTCTCCCTATATGCCTCCATCCTCGGCTCACTCTTCCACTCCGTTACATTAGTCATTCGAGTTTCCTAAACTTCCCCCATCCTAGCAGGCTATGCTCACCATATTCCATAGCCTTGCTACAATAGTTCCCTACAATCCTCAGTAAACATTTCACTCCCAAGACGTAAACATCAAAATAAACAGTTTGAATAGTTTTTTAAATTTTTACAAAATTTTAAGGCGTAAATCGTTTTACGCTATTTTTGTTGTATAAGTCCTTATGCGTTTAGAATAATTGGAATCTCCTTTTGAAATAGAACAAAACGGTATATAACATCAAGTACAATGAGTGCTCAATCCTTTGACTCGGCGGGTGCATCCGGTTCGGATGTTTCCCAGCTGCAAAACAACTACAACAACAGCAAACGGAAAGCGAATAGATCGGTGTCTGACGGCGAGGCCGTCGAAGACGATGGTCAGGTAAAGAGACGCATCTTTCTGGATCCTTCACTCTTCACTCGTCACTCACTCTGCGCTTCTGCTCCCTCTCTTAGCCGCCCATCCTTCTATATAGCTTTGCCGATGATTACGGCAATGGCAGCACCGCCTGCGATGCCTGCTGTCCCAAAAAGAAACGCAAGTGCCCCAGGCCGAGATGCAGCAAACGGAGGCGTTGCCCAAAAAAACGCAAGCCGAGTTGCAGGCGAAAGCCAAGGAAGTGTGGCAAGAAACGCCGATTCTGCCCAGTCGGCTGCAGGAAGCGTCGTCCTGGCTATAAGCAATGTTAGTCCTGCTGCTGCTGCCTGACTGGCCCGACTGTAAACAATCAATGTACAATGCACACACAAACACACGCACACGACAACACAATGACAAGAACAAAACAGGAAAAAAAAGGGAAAAAAATCGAAAAAAAAAACACACACACAAAATTGACATTGGAAAGACTTAAAACTCACACGGAGTGAGGTAAACACGCAGGGCGTGAAACCTTAAAGGGAAAAGAAGCCCTGAATAGATCCCACCTCATCCTCGAGGGTTTTTACAGAAGAAAGAAACGCTGGTTTTTCTTGTGGGGTAGAAGAAGGTGGATTAGCCTTGGAGGCAAACCCTTCAGGGGGTAAGTCTTCTTTATTGGAAGACTTCTATTGGGGGTTGGTTCTTTCCCTCGATGGACTATCCTTTCAGCCTAGAGATGTTGCTGTCTACTAGACTTCATGGAAGACTTCTCAGTCTATTGTGGGATCTCTCCTTCATACTATAGCTTGGGAGAAAAGGACGTCTGTGAAGTTTATTAAATAGTTGCCACTCTGCGTGGACTGTCAAAGGAAAAAAAGTGGAAAGAATGAAAAAGATAGGGATACAGAGAGGCAAAGAGAGTCGCAGGGAAGCGGAGTCAGTGCAGAGGGGCATCGGGGGGGTCGACTACGTTATGGGCTTATTGCATTGCCGCAATTCGTGCCATATTTCAATTTGGTTGCCGCAATAGTTCGCTCCCCGCGTCACATGGCATCCCCTTCCCCACTCCACGCTATGCGGAGTCAACTTGCTATAGTTTTTTTTTAGGAAAGCGAGGGGGCAGTCGGCAGGCAGCCGGCAGTGCTGACGGCTTGTCAGAGCTGCTGTCGCAGTCGCAGTTGCTGCTGCCTCTGGTGTTGCTGACGTTGCCATGGCAACCTTTGAGCTCTGCGATCCCGAAATCAAAACCAAACAAATGTCACGCAAATGTTCGCGCGCTCTGTGCAGTTGCCTTTGACACCCTCTACTCCAGTTCTTTCTACTCCCTCTGCCTATTTCCCCCTGCCTCTGCTCTAGCCTCTTCCCTTACCCTTTCTCCCATACATACTCCACGAACCTCTGCCCCCTTTGCCTTTGCCCCTTCCCGCCTTCTGCCTCTTCCCTTTCCTTTTCGTTTGCCACTCCACAACTCCCACTGTCTCCTGCTCACCCTCTCGCTGTATCTCAACTTCTGCTTCTTCCCCCCTGGCTCTACTTCCCATGCCAATTCTCGCCTACCTCCCTTCCTCCCTCTCTCTCTCTTCTCCTCCTCTTTCCATTCACCACTGTCTGTTGATTTAAAGCTCATATTGCGAATTGCAAATGTTGCGTTGCGATGCAGTTAGAAATATTACGTATACGTTGCTACGTAGAGCGTAAGAGAGAGCGTTACGACAATTTTACATTTAATGTAAGGCAGAGCAAAGAAGGGGCATAAGAGGGAGAAGAGAGGAGTAAAGAATACAATGATAAGGGGGAGTAGAGTGAGAGAGGGAGAAGGAAAGAAGATGTAGCGGGAGAAAGGAAGATGCAAGGAGGAAAACAAAACATTTATTGTCAGATAGCGTGAGTAGAATGTGAGAGAGAGTGAGAGAGAGATAGGTGGGGTAAGGAGGTTTAAAGTTAGTGAGTGGAAGAGAGGAGAATGGGCAAAGTTAGAGGGGCAGAAGTGCTGCAAAGTTGCTTCAAAATGGCAAACAGTTGCCATGATATGCTTAAGCTGACATTGGCCTCGCTCCCTGTAGTTGTTGTTGTTGTTGTGGTTGCTCTGCTTGCTGCGCTAGTTGTTGTTGTTGTTGTATTTGGCATAAATTATGAAAGGCGCTGAAGCTGTGTGTGTGTGTGTGTGTGTGTGGGGCGTCGAAAGCGAAACGCCAAACGAAATGACGAACACAAAGGCAGATAAGCTGTCAACGAGTTGACAGGAAGAGGGAAAAGAGAGGGAGTTGCAAGGGAGGGGGTAGTGGGGAAAGAGTTGCCAATTTGTTGGCATGAGAAGAGGCAGAGGCAGAGGGAGTGGGGGGGCCACATAAACCCAACTCACTTGCGCATAATGAAACTCAGAACGACGACACGACGCACACTTTACGAGCTTAACAAATCATTTTTCATGCCGTCGCCGCACACACAAAATTGTTGCAATGCGGCGACAAAGCGGTTAATTATTTTGTTGCCCATTAACCAGGCTGAAAGAAGACGGGACCAGGCAGGGAGGGGAGGAGGGGGAAAGAAAGGAGTAGCAGCGGCGCAACAATTTGCGAACTGTTGCAGCTTGTGTCACTTTGTCTGTGCAAACTTCACTTTCCCCCTCTCCTCTCCCGCTCCACAGCCGGCTGGACCGCCTGGCGCCATTTAGAAGGCACATTAATCAATTTACCCGTCAGCAACAGCAACGGCAAGGGCAACGGCAACGGCTCTGGCAGCCGGCAACTACACGACATCGGGCAGCCAAGCGAAACCGAAAGCCGAAACTGTTCGGACAAGTCTGCCATGTAAATTATAACGACGCCATCGTCTAACGTAGACAGCAGGGATTCGTCGGGCCATGCAGCTGACTGGCTGCTCCTCTTGCTTGTCCCTTCTGCCTACTCCTTCAGCTGTTCCATGCTTCTCTTCGCACTCCTCTTCACCTGCTACTCATCTTCTCTTCCCCTCTTCTCCTTCTTCTCTTGTGCTGCATTCTCCGCTAGCTACTCCTGCTCCTCGACCTTCTACTCTACCTTCTGCTCTGCCTGCTGCAGCTTCTTTGCCTGTTTCTCCTACTCCATCTTCCCCCCTACTCCGCCCCTTCTCCTGCTCCTGTTTAGTTTTGTGTGCTGCATTTTTGGTCTGACGCCAGTTAAAAACTTAATTAAAACCATAACAAAGCAAAGCCAACAAACATTTTGCTGCCAAACTTGGCTGCCTACCACCTCTCCCTCTCTCTTTCTCACTGTCTGATCCGCTTACTACACACTTGGCAATGCACTTGGCAACCCTGGGTCGCAAAAACATTTTCATTTACACACATGCTTCGCATTTAGATGCAATTAAAGTGCAAAATGGGCTAAAAACAATGGCAGAAACACATGGAAATGGAAAGTGCGCAGCGAAAGAGGAAGAGAGGAGGGAAGAGAGAGAGCGATAAGGGGCACAGCGAGATCGCACAACGTGTCGTTTTGGCTGTAGCTTTTGTGCATTTGAAATTTAATTAACACGCACAAACACATAGCAAAGCAGGGAGGGAGAGAAAGAGAGAGGAAGGGAGGAGTGAGAAAGCGACAAAGAAAGATTGGTAGACAGACAAGCAGCGCGAAGGACAGCAAAGAAGAACCAATAAAAACTCATTTCAAAAGAGAGTTTTGATGAGGCAAGCAACGATGAAGAAGTGGACAAACAAACAGAAGGGAAAGAGGCAGCGGGAGGAAGAGGGAAGCTAGCGGATGACAGCAGGACAGCAGGACAGGACAACAGCTTCCGCTCGAGCGATGGCTGCTAATTCAGCGCCTGTTGCTATTGTCGTGGCGAGCGAGCACGGATAGCCAAAGGGGCGAGGCAAGAGAAAGGAGCAGAGAGAAGGAGGTGAAAGAAGGTAGAGGAAGGAGCTCAAGGGAGGAGCTAGAGGGAGTAGCTAGCAAGGGAAGGCAGCAGTGCAGGCAGCTGGGAAAGCAACAGAGCAGGCGACAAGGGAAGACAACAGAGCAACCCAACTGGGGCAGGCAGCCGAAGGCAGGGGGCATGCAACAAGGAGCTGCAGCAGTGGCAAGCAACAGGGAGCTGTGCTAACCAAACCAGCTGCGACACAGAGATGCAGCAGGATGCTTGCTGCCAGCTTTTGTCTCAGCAGTTACAATATTTTAGCTGTTCTTGATGCCGTTGTTGTTGCTGCTGTTGCTGTTGTTGTTGTTGTTGTTGTTGTTGTTGTTGCTGCTGTCGCTGGCAGTTACAACTTTTGCTCTAATGAATGTCAACTTTGAGTCCAAGTGTTGGCAGCAGCTTCAGCTGGAAATCTCCGCTGAATCCCTTTATGCCTTTTGATGCAGTTGCAGTAGCTTATGAGGGAAGGGGAAGCAGAGGAGGAGGGTGCAGGCTACTGGATGGCAGCGTTTTAAGTAGCTGATGCTGCTGCACCCAGTGAAAGTGTGATAAAGGGTATATTAGTTGAGTGAATTGGGAAGAAGATGCCAGATCTTTTCCCTTCCCTTTCTCTTTTCTTATCCTCCCCCCTTTCTCCACCTTTCGTTCTCTTCTCCTTTGCTTTGACTTCACTTATTTATCCTTCTTCTTCTCCTCCTTTTTCTGCCCCTTGTGCCCCTTCTTTTCCACCCATTTATCCCTTTCTACTACTGCCTTTTCTTCCCCTTCATCTTCTCCTTTAATAGGTCTCTGTTTAACATTCCCTTCTTCAGTCAGTTTCTTCTCCATCTACAGGGTATCTCACAGTCTGTCACACTACCACACTTGCTTTCTTCAACTGTTTGTGCCACGAAACTCTGCAAAATTAATCAGTCGAAAGTTTTCTGGTCAAGTTTTATGGCCAATTATGAGTGCGATTTAGATGCCATAGATACTGCATAAAATTTATATTGCTGGCATTAATTAAAAGCCAGAGGAATGAAGAGATTGCTGCAGAAGAGAGGGAGACAAACAGGGAAAATGAGAGAGAGGGGAAGAGGAACTGTAACTGCAAACAGAGTGCAGCAGCTCAGCCAGGCAAAACCCGAGAAAGCAATAAAAATTGTTTGCCAAAGCAAAAACTGCAAAAGCGCTGTAAACAAATGGAAGCTGGAAAGAGATAGAGGGAAAGGGAAGGAGAGAAATGCGCACAGACCACGCACAAATTGAGGGAAATTGAAAAAAGCGCAAGAGGCAAAATGCATAAACGATGAAGTAGGCAAAGAAAATGAAGAGGAATCCAGCTCGAACTGCGATTCAGCTCAGTCTTAGCCAGAACAATGTAGCCACTAAAGCATTAGCTTAATAAAGTTTGCAACTAAAAAGTTTTTGTAAAAATACTCTAACGAAATGAAGCGTTAAATGCATCAACTTGTTGCCAACTAGCCACGCCCCCATCGCCGCCCACTTTCAATGTTGAAAAATTAAATCGCCTTTTCATTATTTATACCCGAACAGCAGCAGCCCAAAAACTGTCTATGTGCCTTCCTTAGGGCATCTCACTCGCACAGCACTAGCTCTCCTGCTCTCTCTCCCTCTCTCCCTGTTGTCATGTTGTCTGCTAGTTTGGTTCAAATATTTGCAACGCTCTGAACGTTTTTCGACGTTCAACTTTTATGAACGATTTTGACGATTTCGATTTTACAAAGTCAATGTTTACACACTGGCCACGCCCCCCGCTGTCCCCCCCGCCCCCTCTCTGTTTGTACGCTTGGTCACAGTTTATTGGATGTGCAGTTAACCAAAATAAATCGCATATCGCATAACGGATTCCATCGCTCGCTGCCTCTGCACATAAACCGCTTAGCACAAAATTACTCATACGTCAAGTGGAACCAATTGAAAAGAGCCAGCTTCATTTTTCCATATTAAACTGGCAGGCTGGCTGGAACTGTAACTGGGTCAGCCTGTGCCCGAGTCCCTGCCCTAGCCTGTGATCAAGTCCAGGCCGCCTCATAAGCCGCTACTGCTCCACTTTTGGCCGTTTTTATTTTTTCAGCGCGCTGTCATTTTCAATTTGGCTAATCGAGACTGGACTGCGCAAGCAAGGGATGGTGGGTCAGCCTACAATTGTTCCAGATAGTCACGTGGTTTGGCATCTGGCTAACTAGTTATTTGTCTGTGCCGCCAAACAGTTGCTGCAGTGACCCACATAGAAAGACACACACAAACCGCAGCCGCAGCCGCAGCCACAGCCACAGCCCAAAAGCCAAAGCCAAAAGCAGGCAAAAACCACACTGCAAACTAATGGTGAGCCAGAAAAACAGGGCGAGCGTCAGTGGTAAAGACCTTCACGTAAAGCCGTCGAGGGGTTACTCTAACTTTAGTGGAATTGAAGGTGACTTAGGAAGAGAGAGGAAGAGTTAGCAAGGTGGATTTGTTGAGTTTAAGGAAGAGTTCAAGGATGGAACTAAACCTTTATCCTTATTGTTTATCCAAAGTTGAGAGTAACCTAGAGAGAGAGTACTTTGTACCCAATAACATGATGTCAAGTCTTTTCTCTGCCTAGTAACTGAATGAATCCTTCATTCTTACATGTATCTCTTATACGTACTTGACTCTTCTATGCTTAAGAAGAAGAGACACCATTCTCGAGAACTTCTAGGCAGGATCTTGCCTTACAAACCAGAAGCTCATCACACCGTTCAGATCGAGTCTCCCCTAGCACTTTACCAAACCCAACCAGCTTTCTTCTAGGTTCAGTAAGTCTTATAGACACAGCTAATTCCACAGCCCATGTCAATTGAGCTAAAGTTACCTAGCTAGTCAGTGCAAACACTTAGCTCCTCCTTGCAGCTACCACAAACTGTTCACCCAGTCGAGGTAACCCCTTCTTTACCCAACATTTCTGACTTATCGGTTATATTCATGCAGCGATTTTGCTTATTTTTCTGCGGTTATTTCTCAGCAAGTGCGCCAAAGGGGGGAGGGGAAAGGATAGGAAGAGGGGGGAGCAAAATTGCATAAAAACCACAGTGGGAATTAATTGAAAAGTGAAAGGCAAAGCAAACGAAGCGATGAGCGATGAACAAATTGCAATGGCGCCGCAAAGTAGGCAACAGTTTCGCTTTTTCTCGTGGCCTGAGCTCAGCTTGGCCCGCAGCCTCGCGCTGCATTTTGTGTTGCCTACTTTTCAGCGCCTGCCTTAGATAAGCCAGCACAACTTTGCGCTGCATCTAATTATATTACAGCTGCCTCACTCTCTCTCTGTGTGTGTGTGTTTGCTGCCAATCAATCGCAGCGAAACTAGCACAAGGCTTCACCCCCTGCCCCCTCTCCCTGCTGCCAACACTCAACTAATTCGAGCAGCCAATTTGAAGCCAATTGGAAGCGAATGTGAACAGCGCATGGCAAAAGTTTTTTCAACAACTCGACAACTATGTAAGTGAGTGGCAGCAACAACAACAACAAGAGTTGCAACTGCAACAGCAAAAAGGAAAATTGCTTCGTACATTGAAATTGAATTATTTGTTAGGTGGGCGGGAGGTAGGGGGAGTGGAAAGGCGACTGAAATTGCGCTGCAAAATGCGCTTACAAAGCGCGTTGCAACAACAACAACAACAACGACAACGACAGCAACAACAAACATCACTTCAACAGCTTTTGTTTGACTGTGCATATGTGTGTGTGGGAGAGCGAGAGGGGAGAGAGGGAGGTCAGTAAGGGAATCGCAACGTGCATATTTCAAAACTAACATTTGCTGCTGTTGTTGTTGTTGCTGTTTGCATTGTGCGCCGCAGGCTGAAAAGCTGTTAGCGAAAAAAAGTAGAGAAAACAGTGAAAAGTGCTGGAAAAGTGGAAAAGTTTTTTTTCTATTTTTTAGTTTCTTTTTTTTTTTTTGTTGCAGTTCGACGCTAAACTCGCCGCGCGGCCACTGAAATTGATTACCGATAACGCCAAAAAGGATAATGGACTTTTGTCCAGCTGCTGCGAAGCACAAAAAAAATGCAGGCAGAGAGGGCAGCGAGGAGGGGTGAAGGGTGAAAAGCTCGCAGAAATATGCTGCTGCAGGGTCAGAAGATCGCGTATTGGCAATGCAGCTGCTGCCGCTGCTGCTGAGGCGCACGGAATCAAAGGATGTCAAAAAGGATGCCGCAAACAGGCGGGCGGGAAGTAGACAAGCAAATTGCTACAGAGCGTGTAGAGAGAGGGTAGGGAGAAGGGGGTTGGAGGAGAGAGAAGTGAGTGGGCAGGCGAAATAGAAGGCGGCTGGGAGGACGTTGCGGGAGAGAGAAGAGAGAGCACACTAGAGACGAGAGATACTGGGAATGTAGAGGGGAGGAAGGGGAGAAAGGATGGGGAGAGAGGCAGCTGAACAGAGAAAAGAGGGAGAAGACGAGGGGAGGTAAGGGAAAAGAAAAGAAGGGGAATAAGTGAGGGAAAGGAGAAATAAGGAGGTTGAAGAGGCAGCAGAAACTGCTGGGGGCAGCGAATGCAAAGAGCACACGGGAGACTGGACGCAGCAAAGGCGATTAAGCTGGCGCTGCTGGCCTCGAGCTGCATAACCTCCTTCCCTCACTCTCTCTCTTTCTTCACCCCCCTCTCCTGTCCCTCACCCTCTTCAGAGCTACCTCAGTTGCCTCTTCTACCCCTAAGCTGCCTTAGCTGCACCTAAACTGACATAGCCAGTCAAGCTGGCCAAGCTGGCCAAGCTGCTGCTCACCTGCTCCTCCCGTTGCTGCTGCAGCTCCTGCTCCTCTCTCACTCCCTCTCTCCCCCTCTCCCTGCCCCAACCTACTGCAACAGCTGCTGCAATTCCCAGCCAAGTGCGCTTTCAAAAAAACCCAGAAAAGCGCAATCAAATTTCAAAAATTGAGCTGAGATTTTTGCATGAATAAAACGGTGAATAAAACGTGAATAAAACGTGAATAAACCTTAAAACATTCACTTGACTCACGCGCGTTTCTTTTCGTTTGCCATAAATTTCTCTCGCGCTTGCAAAAACCCAAAGCAAACCAAACCAAACCAAAAACCGAAACCAGTTCAAAGTGGACGCGGTTTCGCTCGCTTTCACAGTCAAAAAAGTGCCACGCCCCCTCCTCGAAAAGAATGCCTGAAAATACATTTGGTCAGCAAAGTGAACAATTTGCTCGAGTTATTTGTGTAAAAATTAAATGAGAAAAAAACGAGCAGGGAAAAAAGAAGAGCAGCAACGCATAAAGTGGCCAAGGAGAAGAGGAGGTGAAAAGGGAGCGGGAGGGGGGGGCTACATTATTTGCATAGCTCATAATTATGCGCTGCTGCTCACATGGAGATGCGCCACTGGCCACATGCTGCCCCGTGCCCCGTGTGCCCCAAGTGCAAAAGATTTTTACTCTGCATTATCTGAAAATGGCTAGAACAAAGAAGGGGGAGGGGGAGGTAGCAGAGCAGAGACAGAGGGGGAGTTTTGGCAATTTGTAACATTTTGCTCATTACACACACACAATGGCGTAAGATATGAGAGAGGGGAGGGAAAGGTGGAGGAGCGGGGGAAGCCAGCTATGTGTGGCAACTTCCGTTTGTATAAAAATGGCGCCAGTTGAGCCAAAAAACGATGAGGGAAAATCTAATAAAACATGTTTTAAAGGCGCGCAAGTAGACAAAGGGGAGAGAGAGGGAGAGAGAGAGGGGAAGAAGAGAGAGAGCGGAGGGAGGGAAAGGAGAGGAGAGGCACGACAAGTGAAGTGGCGCATTAAGCCAAGCGTAGAGACAGCAAGTAGACAGGTGGAGTGAGCTAAAAAGAGAGAAGCAAAGGGGAAGAGAGAGAGGTATAGAAAGAGAGGGGGAGAAGCCAAGCGCTGATGACAGAAGCTGCAGCTGTAGCAGGCAGCAGGCAGCAGGCAGCGCTGGCGCTGGCGGTGGCGCTACCACACACAGCGTGTTTAACGAGCCATTTGCCGCTTTGGCGTTGAACCTGCTAATTGAATTAGAGCCCGCTGCAGGATGTCGAATGTGAACAGTAGCAAGAGAGAGAGGGAGAGGGAGAGAACAGAAGAAGGAGAAGGAAACAAGAGGAAAAGCAAGAGGAAACAGTCAAAGCTGCAGCAGCAAGAGAAGAGCAACAGGAGCAGCGAGAGCAGCTCAAACAGTGGAGCAGTTAAAGCAGCAGCAAGAGCAGCTAAAGGAATCAGTAGGGATGGCAGCAGCTGAAGCCGCAGCTAAGGCTGGCAGCACCTACAGCAACAAAACGCTACGCTGCACGCTTTGCGGGCTGCCACCTAAAACGCTTTGGCATGCCGCATGCCGGCGGGGGCGAACAGTTTGTGCCCGCAGGATTCAATTAAGTGTAAGTACGCCACGAACGCAGCCACGCCCCTCTCCCTCTTTCCCTTTACTCCCACTCCTTACCACACACATCATGCTCAGCGCGTGTTTATATAGAGGGAGAGAGGGGGAGAGGTTAGGTCTGCCTGCTTTAGCGTCATCAAAGGCCACGCGCTGCAACAGTTTGCACTTCCCTCCCCCCTCTCTCCCGCTACCCCCCTCACGCCGCCTTTGTCTAATGAGCCACTCCAGCAGCAACTCCACACACACACACAAAAAAAACTTATCGCTTACGCCTTGCAGCAGCAACAACAACGCGAGTTGCCACATTGATTATGATAAGGCGGCGCTCATTGATGATACTCAATGAGGGAGGAGAAGAAAGGGAGGGGGTAGCAAAAAAAGCTGCTAAAGAGCTGAAGAGCAGCCTGAGGCAAACATACTATGACAAGGGTAGTTGTTGCTTATCTTTAGCTGCCTCTTGCTTGCTCCTCCTCCTCCTGCTTCCTCCCTCTTCTTTCTTGCCACCTACTAAAGCAATCTTTGCCTTGGGCGACAGTTGCGTTGGTCATGTGATAAATAAACGAACATCAAACACGGAGAAAAAGGTCAAAACGAAGTGTTGATATGTGTCGATATAGCGCTGTCATTAATTGTGGGAAGAAACTATCGGCAAATACTATCGGCAATGCTATAACTTATATGACAGGCTAGCACTTCAGTTAATGAAGAATGTGACACCCTGTACAAAACATTTCTACCATATCCGTTTAATCATATTGCTTTTCATTCAGCTTGATTATTTGATTAGTCTCATTAAATCGATATACTATCGATATGCCCATACTTGTGCTCATCTCTAGTTTGCGCCTGTGGCAGCTTCTTTTTTGCAATATGAGTGCAGAATATAAATAACACGCGCTCTCTACTTACAGCACACACCCACACGCACACACACACACACACACACACACACACACACACACACACACACACACACACACACACACACACACACACACACAGACACTCTCACTCACTCACAGTCTCCCACACACACTCATACGCCCACGCTGTCATCCCGCAGTGTCATTCATCAATTCGTTGTTCATTGATAAAAATCAACGTCAGGCCAGCATGCCACGCCCACCACAAACACACACACACAGCCGCCCACATACACCCACGCCATGTGCGTGACTCAGTTGTTTATGTTTTTCTGCTTTATTGCCCGATAACGATGACGCTCTTGCCTCCACTTCTCGCTCCTCACTCTCCTCGCCAAAGTTTGTAATCGAATGAAATTATCGTCAGATGAAAAACTTTTAATTAGTTATTAGGAATGTCGCTGAGCGCGTTATGCGAATGATTTATCTCTCGCTCATTGCCAATTGCAACTGCCAATTGGCAACAGTAAATTGCAGCGTGCAACGCTTTCAATTTCAGTTTGCAGTTTGGCATTTTTGAACAACTTTTCCAATGGAATTTATCAACCGAAAGTCACGAAAAATGGAAAATTGGAAATTGTTAGCACAGTGGCTGACAGGCGAGGGGAGAGGGGGAAGGAGAATGGGGGAGTGAATGAAATTGAGGCTATTTCATTTATTAAATTCCAAAAGTGCTGCAAGGCGGCAACAGCAGCAGCAGCAGAAGGGGAAGAAAGCGCGCTAAAGATGAAAAGCGTGTGTGGAGGGCAGGGAGAGAAGAAGAGAGAATGGGGGAGAGCAGGGAGCGGGGGCTAGTTGCCTCGCTCTGTTGTCTGAGCGGGGTAAGTGACGTTTGGCTTTGGCTCGTTGGGTTTTTCCTTTTTCGCAGGCAAGCAGAAAAAAAACGATAACTGCAAAATGTGAAATGAAAAACCTTTGAGGAAATTCCCCCGCTCCCCCGTCCCCCTTCCTCCAGCGATACAGCAGAAAATGACTTGAAACCAATCAGCGTGAAAATTGTTGTCGTGGCAGGGACAGCAAATACGCATGTGTGCGGGTGTGCGGGTGTGTGTGTGTTTGGGTTATCCTGTTTCCGTTGACTTCTGTAAATTGAGTCATACTTGGATAATGTCCCCAGGTCACGCCTCAGCAACTTTTCCAACAAATGAGAAAGTGAGAAAATGAAAAAACCTCGCAGAGCTCTCAAATTTCGCTAGTTTGGTTTTTATAGCCTACTTTTTGGCGCGCCTTTAAAAATATTTCTATATAAATTTTTGCGCAGCTTCTCTGGCTTTTATTTGCATTCCTAGAGTGGAAATTAAAATGAGAAAACCTCTCAAATTTTACTAGTTTATTTTCTTAGTTTATTTTAGCAAAATTTCTTAGAATTTCTGACGGAATTCGCTGCATTTCTAGCTAATTATAGCAGAGGCTATGAATGAAAAGAAACCTCTGAAATTTCTTCAGTTTATTTTCTAACAAAATTTGTTTTGTTTGGGAAACCTCTCAAATTTTCTAAGATATATATAAAAAAATTATAACTTATAAAAAATTTCTATAAATTTTCTACTTAAAAATTTCTCTTCCAAATCGCCTTGATTTCTCTGCAAAATTCCTTGAAAACTTGTCGCTGCTTTTTATTTATAGGCGCCAAGCACGTTTCGCATCCACAAGGGAACTAAAAATACACACAATGTAAACAAAAACCTTGCCAGCTTCCATGCAAAAGAGAGAGGAGGGGAGGGAGGGAAGGGAGAGGGGCTTCCCTCTAACAGCAGCAGCAGCAACAGTGTGACGTGAACTGTGACCGAGGCGCAAGTAAAGGCAAAGCAGGCGCCTGCGCCGCCAACGACAGCACCAAAACTGTTACCAGTATTTCTTCCCAGTATTTCTACTGCTGCTGCTGCTGCTGCTGTTGGCGCTGCTGCTGCTGCCGCTGTTAACATCGCGCTTTGGGTCACATGCGACATGTGGCACGCAGCAGCAATTCAGTTTAGTTTTGGCAGCGAGCGCAGTTCGACCAGTTTCGTTGCAAAGAAGCGTTTCGTTTTCGCTGTGGCGCCACACACGAACGCAAACGGTTACGACAAAGCGAAAACATTAACGGGACTGCGTGTGTGTGTGTGAGCAAAAGTGAAATGTAACGTAATCAAAAAAAAAAAGAGAAAAAAAAGCAGGCAATAAGCTGCCTAAATTATTCCTTTATCTCAAAGTATGCGCGGCGCTTCTCCGCGTTGAATGCGTGTGTGAAGCGAAGCGCGCTTTGGCTGTGACAAAATGTGTTGCATACTTTCGCGCGCTGCTTAAAAATCAATGAAAGCGAAAGTGAAAACACGCACACATACAGTGACACAGTGGCAGCAGGCAGCAGGCAGCACGCAGCAGGACACGCACAGAGCACACACACTAATACAGTGACAGCTACAGCTGCTCACACACGCACACACACACACACGCACACAGAGAGACACAGAGACAGAGCGTGAGCGAGCGAGAGCGCAAGCTAGGCAGGCAAGCGTTTTTTTGACGTCACTAATTTGTGTGACTGTGCGACGGTGTGTGTGTGTGTGTGTGAGAGTGATGTGCGTGTGTGTGTAGCCCCTGTGTGTGTGTGCTTGGTGTTAAATTTATCAAATTAGCTACACAAATTAGCAGGCTAAGGCAGAGGCAGAGGCAGTGGCAAAAAGTGAAGGCAGCCTCGAAGCGTGTGGCAAATTGTGTGCACAACAACAACAACAACAACTGAAACGAGTGTTGCATAACCTGCAGGCGCACGAGACACAAATGCAAGCAAAAGCGAAAACTCTCGCTGAATGTCCTTGAATGTTGTTATGCATAGACGACGACGAGGACAGAGACAGAGACAGAGACGAGGCTGCCTCAGTGAGGCAGGCACACAGTGGGGCAGGAAGGCATTCACTCAGTCACTCAGTCAGTCAGTCAGTTAGTCAGTCATTCCTCTCTCTTCCCCTCTTCCCCCTTTGTGTTCATCTTTTTCGCTAAAGAATTCACGGCACGCCAACTTTGAAAACAAAATTTGTTACTCGCATGGAACGAGCGCAGGCAGAGGCAGAGGCGGGGGCAGGGGGCAAAGAAATGGCATGCCAGCTCTGTCGTTTTCTAGGTCGGCTTTGGCATCTGCTGCGGGGTTAAAGGTTAGCAGGTTGCGGTTGCCTGTAGCTCAGGCTGCAACTGGCTTTGCCGCTTTTCGCCGCATTTTGCCTTGCTTCTGCTTCTTTCTCTTCTTCCTTTTTGGCTCGCACAACATTTTGCGTAATTGGGTTGCCTCACACAGCATGCACAGTTGCAGCAGCAGCAGCTGAGTCCTTGAACTGCTTTATACACTCACACACATTCAGTGCTTACACATACACATACATCGCACGCACACACAGATAGAGAGAGCGTACGCAGACTGAGCTGCAACGCCCTGAGCCGCGTCACATGTGCAAACAGCTTTAACAGCTTCACTTTCGCTTGACTTGTCTCTCTCTCTCTCTCTCTTTAGCTCTATCTCGCTCATGCTGCCTTGCAAGCTCGTCTTTATCTACCTTTTTCGGGCGTTCTTAACTGTTTTCTTATCACTTTCGCTTATAGTCTCTGTCGCTCTCTCCGCCCGGCATTGCCATTCTCTATCTCTATCTTCTTTTCTCACTCTTCTGGCTCCTTAAGCTCTTTTCTCTCTCGCTCTCTCTCTCTTTCTCTCTCACGCATACTACAGCTCTCTTATTTCTATATCTCATAGGACCTTATAGGATCTATTCTCTATTCTGTGTCTATCTTACTCATATAAATCTTCCTTACTCACTCTCCTTGTCATTTCTTTCTCTGTCTCTTTTCCTTACTTTTGCAATTCTTTTTGCTCTCTCTTTCTCTTTCTTTCCTCTTTTTCTCTCTCTCTCGCTTTCTCTCTTTCCTCTACCCTTCCCCTTCTCCTTCCCATTGCGCTGTCTTTAAACTTTATGTGCTTTTCCCAGCTGATTCAGCTGCCACCTCGGACTGTTGCCTTATTTATGTGAACAGCACTGCCACGCCTACCTTCCCCCCCCCTCCCTCTCCTACCAACCCTTTGGGGGCACAGGCCATTAACCAAATTGCCTCAAATGCTTTGCTTGGTCTGCTTTAAATTATTGAAATTGCGTAGGCCGCAGACGAGGACGACGCAGGCGAAGTGCGCAAAGCGGGGCCAAAACAAATAAAAGCCAGAAAAGGCCAAGGCCTACGCTGCCCCCTACCTAGCTCCTACCCCTTTCCACTGCTCGTAGCGCCTTGAGGGGATCATAAATCTTGCTTAGCGCCTGCAAAACATTTTTGAGAGCTGCTGCTGCTGCTGCCAGTTTCAGTTTCGTTTTCGTTTCCATTTTTGGTTTATTGTATTTGCGGTTGGTCAGAGTTGCCACGCCCCCCCTGTCCCTAGCCCCCTTTAGGGCTTTGCCCTTTTCCGCTGTTGTATATATGCTATATGGTATTTTAATTATTTTAAATGTTTGCAAATAGTTAACGCATAAATTCTCTGGGCCTATTTATGGCTCTCTAAGCGATTCAAGCGAAGCGCGGCACAAATTGGCAGGAGAAAAGGAAAAGGAGAGTAGAGAGAGGGGGGGAAAGGAATGAAGAAAGATGTGGGAAGATGTTAAAGAGAGGCAACAGCAAGTAGAAGCAAGCAGAGAGCAGAAGCTGAAAGAAAAGGGAAGAGCAAGGAGTAGAGTAAAAGCTCAAAGCGGAAGGAATTTAATTTATGCAAACAATTATTCAATAATTTATTTATTGGCAGAGCCAGAGAGTTAACCTCGTTTTTTGCATAGCTTGCATAGCGTGCAAAACCTTTGCGGTTTTCTCATACTTTTTTTTTTTTTTTTTGAATATTTATTAATTAATTTAAATGTAATCAACATGCCTGACAGGCGATAATAAATGAAAATTAATAGGAATATATGCCGAGCTGATAAAGCATATTGCCATAAATTGTGTGTGCAAAGGCAGAGCAGAGAGAAATGGAGTAAGAGAGTAGGAGAAAGAAAGAGAGAGAAAGAGTTAAAAAGTTAAATAAAGATAGAAAGAGATAGAAGAACGCAACAGAGCTAGAAGAGAGAGAGAGCAAAGGAAAGGCAACTTCACAGTTTCAACTTTCAGCTTGGCCCACAACAAAGCAGAGTATCAAAGCCAGAGCAAAACATATCACTATCTCTATCCGACTATTACTTGCTATAGCTATCTCTTTCTCTCTCTCTGTATATATATATATCTACACCCCTTCCACCTGCTAATTTGCATTAACCAAACACAAAAACAAACGCGCCCGCAAAAATATTTGCACAAAAAGCGTAATGCAAATGAATTAAATGACCAAAATTGAATTTGTCTGCCTACAGATACCAGATATATATACTATATATATGTACATATAGCAGACACATAAATACATATATTTATTTAGGCTATGGCTAAATAAATTAAATATGCATATTTAAATGGCAAACGACAAACAAAACTCGCACAAAATTTACCAGAAATAATTGAACGAGTGCGTAGCAAATTGTGCGTGTGTGCCGTGTGTGTGTGTGCTGCCTGTGTGTGCCTGTGTGTGTGTGCTACTGTATTGATAACGTCTGTAAACCCTTTAGCGTGGAGATACAATCGCAACACGCGTGGCAAATTGTCTGCAAAATGCGCCATTAGGCGTATACGTGATATCTATTTTTGTGTGTCTGCAGAGCCAAAAAGCAAAGAGAGCGCAACACAAGTGAAAGAGAGAGATAGAGAGATACATGGCTACAAAATGAGTAAGTACAATTGGCAATTACAACTACAACTACAACTTGAGGCTCGTTTTAAGTGTTTAATTGTCGCAACTTTGCACAAATTGCTATTAAGGTATTTATCAATATTGCGCATACGCCATGTGGCCAGTTACATAGCTACAGTGGCAGCTACAGTGGCAACTTAATTGCCTGGCAAGGCAAGGGCTACGGGCTACTAAGACTTTTTGTTGCCCCCAAAAATCTTTTGTAATTCAATTCAGCCCAGCAACAACAACAACAAAGGCAGCTCGCACTAAGCGCATTAAGCTGAAATACTTGACAGGCAGCAGCAGCAGAGGGAAGAGAGCGGAATGAGAGGAGGAGGGGGAAGGGGATGCCGAGCAGCATTGCCTGCCAAGTCAAGCAAAACATAAGCCGAAATGCTACACAAAATGCTGCAGCAAATGCCTGCGAGCTTGCCTCGCCTGACAAGCGTGCAGGACTCTCGTACTCTCTCTCTCTCTCTCTCTCTCACTCCTCCCGCTGTCAGTTTGGGGCAATATGCAGAGGCTTTTCCATTGATACGCTTGTCTGGCGCTCAATGTTTATTGCATATCAATTAGACAAGCGATCCCTTGGCATCGTTGCCTGCTCCTTCAAGTGGCCCCAATTTGTGGCACTTTGCTAGTTGCTGCCCCTACAATAGCAACAACAAGAGCAACAACATTAGCTGCTGGGGGCAGCCTGACAAAGCCTCAGCTGGCAAAAAGGATTCGACCGCAAAACGTGCACAAAACTTTCAAAGCAGTCAAGGATGTGTGCAATGTGCGAGGGCGCGAGGGGAGAAGTGCGTGTGGGAGAGAGAGAGAGAGGGGAAAGGGTAAAGAGAGGGGGTATAGAGAGGGAGAGAGAGAGAGTGTGTGTAGAGAGACAGCTCTGTGTGAGCACGTGCGTGCCTTACTTCCCTCTAGCTTCCACTCGCCTACCTCTAGCTCCCTCCTTCCCCTCCTTCCCTCTCTTTCCCCCTGCAACTACCTCTCTCTTTCTCTCCTGCAACTGCCCTGTCAAAATCCACTTGAGCGTAGCATAATTTCCACGCCAAATGAGTTCAAGCAGGCAACGCGTTGCTTTTGCCACTGCCAACTTGTGCCTCATGCCGCGCGTGCCACAGCCTCTGGGGCAGCCACAGTCTGCCACAGTGCCACGCCCATTCGCACGTGTGCACAATTATAAAATGCAGCTTGCGGTTGCCGCTTGTGCCAGTGTCTTTTGCGCTGCTGCTCCAGTGACACACAAAGCTGCAAAGAAGGAGGGCCAAAGGCAGGGCAAGAGGAGAGGAAGAAGCCAGAGAAAGGGGCAGCAAAGAGAGGGAAGGCAACTACACTCACTAAGCTGCAACTGTGCCTGCACGAAAATATATTCACGCTACTTTGTAATTAAATTAATGCTCAAGCTGCGCGCACGCGGCGTATACGCAATATTCGCTTGACAAATGACACAAAGCAGCAGCAGCAACAACAACATCGACAACAACAACAACAACTGCATTTGCAGTTGCCTTTCACAGTTAACTAGAAACAGTAACTGAAACAGAAACAGCAGCCCGGCCCGCGTCCAAATCCCTGACCTGATTTCAGCAGCTTCTTTTGCCCTGACAGCAGCAGCAGCTGCCTCCGTCTCTCTGGCTTTTTAGCTTGCTTTATTTAGCCTTATTTATGCCATTTTTCTTATTGTTGTTGTTGCTGTTGTTGCTGTTTGCTGCTGCATTGGCTTTTGCTTTCGCTGCTGCTTTGCTTTCCGTTTTAGTTACCTTCCTCTGTCGCTGCTGCTGCTTCCTGTTTTGCCTCTTCGTTTTCTATGCAAACTTTCCATTTTTATTTGTCGCCAAAAAAACGAGAATGTCGCCGACTTATCTGGCCAGCTTGAAAGAAAACAAAATGAAAAATAAAAATAAAAATATATACAGCCAAATTGAAGCCAACTAGAGTAGCTGACAGTAGGCTGTCCCTCCTCCTTCCTGTCTTCTCTTCTCTTCCCCCTCTGAGAGACGTGCCCAAACTGTTTCTGGCCGTGTCCTGCAATGTGCCAACTTCAATCTATTTTTAAGCATTTTTTTTGCAGCCTCGTGAAGTCAGCTATAACAAGAGGCAGGAGGGGGAAAGGTGACCAGATTAGGGTCAATGCGGTGAAGAACTTAGATACCCTAGGCCAGGTTGACAGAAAGACAATGGGAGAGTTCTCAGTGGCAGCAAACAGAGTTGCAACTGAGGAGAATAGAAAGGTTACTTCTCTCTACTTTGACTATCTCTCTATCCCTCTCTCACATCTCTTTTTCTCGCTCTTTCTTCCCTATATCTTTCTCTTCAGCTCTTTTGTGCCCTAGGTTTTCCTTTCTCCCTCTATGGCTCACTCTTTGTCTACCTCTCTGTTTATCTTCCTGACTCCTGTTCTCGCTCTCTCTCTCTCTCTATCTTGCTCTGCTTTCTTTCTGTCTCTCTCTCTCTCTCTCTCTCTCTCTCTCTCTTTCGCTTTCCCGTCTCTGATCATCGCTCTCTCTCTCTTTATCTCCACCTTTCTTTTTCTCTATATCCCATGCTCTCTCCTTTCTAACATTTCTACTTCCGAGCTCCCCGCCACTTTCGCAGCAGCAGCAACCCCTTAGGCAATTTCAATTGCTCTACAGGGTATTCACAAAACAATTCCGTCAGCTTTTAGGGTATTAAATTCTCATGCCGGCCTTTCCCCCCCTCCCCCAAAATGCACAAAATTTTATTCATGTTTTCATTTTGGTGTTTTCTGCTTCGTCGAGTGCAAGATCAGCCCCAGTTCAGCACGGTCCCCCTCTCTCCCCCCCCTCCCCTCTCCCTCTCTGGTTTTTCTGGGAGTTTTTCCATTTAGCTGCAGCTTTTTTCCGAGCGGTAAACCATAAACATAAACTCGCATTATGCCTTGGTCAAATAAAACTGCAGCCAAATGACACGTACAACTGGCGACGCGGCACAAGGCACAAGAGCGAAAGTAAAGGGTAGCCATGGCCCTCTCTTTCCCTCCCCCTCCCCCCTTCCACTCTCTCCCTCTCTTTCTTCTTACTCTCTGCGTGCGTGTGCGATTTACTGCGACTTTGCTTTCAACTGTTTTGTTTTATTTCGTTGGCTTTTTCAGGGCATCGATTTTGTCGCTGACATTTTTGTCTTTGTTAGGCGACAGAGAAAGAGAGAGCGAGAGAGATAGACTGCGCGAGAGCGAGATGCAGCATTGCAGAACTGTGTCAATGAAATTGTTGTTGCACAGTTTTCACTTGTTTTTTTCGCAGAAAGCGCAGCAAAAAACGCTTTAATGCGCTTAAAATCTGCGTTTTTCTATTTTAATTGAAAGCGAGCTGCGTGCAAAGGGTGAGGGAGAGAGGGAGAGGGGAGGGGGTTGGGATTTAACTCAATTACGCTAAATGGCGAAGAGATAACGTAGATTACCCTGATAACATTACGGGCTCCGCTTCTCTTGCTGCACCCCCAAAAAACCGCACGCAGCATGTGAGCTACGCCTGGCCTGGCCTGGCCAGTTTCGCCGCCTTCGTCACACGCTGCGTATG
Source organism: Zaprionus ghesquierei (assembly GCA_018904095.1). NCBI lineage: Eukaryota > Metazoa > Arthropoda > Insecta > Diptera > Drosophilidae > Zaprionus > Zaprionus ghesquierei. The sequence continues at coordinate 5,655,497 of JAEIGP010000850.1, read as the reverse complement.
CTTTATATGTGTGACTTACACTCGCACATTATGCAGATTTAATGTGTCTGTGCTCAATAAAATGCAATTGCAAATTTATACAAATGTTCTGGCATTATTATTGTGCTTAAATCAGGCAGTTTCCTTGGGGTCTCCTTTTCCCTCTCCCCTCTCCCACCTTCAATTTAATTATGGTTGTTTTCGTGCATGAAATATGACAAACGTAGGCAAATGATATGCTCCACAATGTGTGGCAGGCTGCCTTCCTTCACATTCTCATTCTTCTTTACCGCTTTCAACATGTCTTCGCCCATGTGTGTGTGCCCATTTTCGTGTGCCTCTTGCCTTGCGCCCAAGTACGTGAGCATTTCATTTCATTTCGATTGTGTATTTGCAACAATGGGAATGGTTGTCCTTAATGGGCAGCAGCAATAATACCAACGGCAACAACAACAGCAACAACAACAAAGGCAACACAGGCAACGCAGGCAACACGAACTTCTTATCCCTTATACGCAGAATATATCCTCTTATTCTTATTTACGGGCATTCTCGCCTGCCTTCCTTTCCTGCCCCGCCTCCTGCTCGACTTGCCTGCCTGCCTTGCCAGACTTGCTTGTCTTCCTTACGAGTCTTGCCTGCCTACGCCTCTTCTCCTTCTCCCCTCCTCCTTCCGCTTCTTCTGCCTTTTCTTGTAATAAGTTTGTAATAATCAGTCGCAGGCAAAGTCGCAGCTGCCTTTTGTTTTGCGCCTCCCTCTTTCTATCTGCTTTTAGTTACAGCTTTATTCTGTGCGCAGCTGTACACCACCACCAGCAGCAACAACAACAACAACAACAATCGAAACAACTACAACAATCGAGCGACAAATAAACATGTAAAAACATATTTCACTTTGCTGCCTTGTTTGCCTTTCTCATTGGAGCATTTTATAGCCTCGCACACGCAATTTACATTTTATTTACGATTGCAATGCACAGGCAGCACAACAACAAACCGTACAACAACAACAACAAACCGTACAGCAACTGCAACTATTTATTTGGCTTTTAAACAAAAGATAAAAATGGATAAACTCGCCAAGTCAGTTAAAATCGAATAACGGAAATTTCATAAATTAAAAAGCAAAAATTTTATAAAAAAATCTTTGCAGGCAGAAATTTAAAGAGGCACAGAGTGAGAGTAGTAGAGTGAGTGAGAAAGAGAGAGTGCAGTGGGAAAGAGAGCGAGAGTGTGTGCTGGCAAGCACTTGCGTCGCCTCTTGCGCCTTGTTGAACTCATTTCGGAGTCATAAAGTTGGTCACATTCAAATTAAAATTCAACTTTGGACATGCCTCGAGTGGCAACAGATGCGGCAGCCAGGCTTGAGGCAACCCCCCCTGCTCCACCTCTCCTCGTGCACTAACAGGTTTTTAATGAGCGCAGTGCAAGTTAAGCAGCGTCTTCACGCATGTCAATGAACTAGCTACGGCTTCTACTGCGAGTTGAGAGAGCTTCCTCTGCTGCCTAATTCCTTAGCCACTTGAAAGCTGCAGAGTTTCCTGTGCGATTTGGGTTAGCTCAGCTCTCGAGCTCTCGATAATGGCCAATTGAAAATCGATTCAGGTCAAATCGGTTGCACTTTTGCTGCATACCATACGTGCATGCTCATATTCTAAACAGGCACTACAAAATGCACAAACACACACACAGAGAGAGGGGAAGTGATTTGCCTGTAGCCTGCCTACTATTTATGCCCGCTCGAAAGTATGCAACGTTTATATTGTGGCCACAGCGCGTAAAACTGTGTCAACTGTGCCACGCCCACAGGCAGCATGCAGGCAATGCCTCCGTCTACCTATCTACCAGTTGCATGTTGTTGCGGTGCCTGTTGTTGCATGTTGCATGCGTTGACATTTTTGCCACGCTGACATTTTACATTTTACAGAGATTCCTCAGGCCCTAACCTCCTCTCTCTCTCTTCGTTGACGTTGCTGAAACTGTGCCATGATTTAATTTTACACAATTTGTTGGCGCAATGCAATGCACGCCTACCTTCCCCCTCCCACTGTTTAGTAATCCGATAGTGTATCGGATATATCTAAACTGCAGTAATTTCATGCAGAAAATTGAGACTTGATTTATGTGCAGCTGCCGTGAAGTATGCTACGCTTTTATTTAGTCGAGATACAGGACTGTGGCAGGAGTTGCATAAATTGTGTTGCCTACTTTTGCGCGCACTCACAACTTCCTTTGCACGCTACTTGCCTTGCCTTAGCTGAGACACAAACCACACGCAGCAGGCAAAGGCGTTTAATATTTTCCGTTGCCTACTTTTGCGCGCTGTTATAAACTACGCTTATAATTTGATTAATTGCACATTTTAATTATTTATTGATGAGAAAAAAATCTAAAAAAAATTTAGAAAATTGAAGCAAGTTTCAAACTGCCTTGCCACACAAATTCCTCTGCATTTAGCCCGGGCTTAAAGCACTCGCTGGCAAATTCCTCGACATGCATCGACAATCGCGCAGCTTTTTCTGCTATTTGCCATGCCATTATGCAGCTGCACCTTATGAATAGCTTTGAACCAAGCTAGAATTGATGTAAAAATGCGAACAAATGAGAAATGTGTGTGTGTGTGGGGGGAAATGGAAAATCGCAATCAGCATATGCAGCAGCAGCATGCGAAAAGTGGAGCAAAAGTGGGAGGCGTGGCAGCTCAGCCCAGCTCTAGCCGTGGCTTTAAGACACGCCTCAGCACCTGCAGCCGGCAAGGAAAACAAAGGATAAAAACAAAAAAAAATTCCACTCAAAAAAGGAGCAAAGTGCTGAGCGCGTGGCGCGGCACTTGAAATGGCAAAAAGCCTTCGAATTGCATTGTGATGCAGGTGTGAAGGAGAGAGATGAGAAGAGGGGGAGTGTGTGTGTTTGTGTGTCTACCTGTGTGTGTTTGTGTTTGCAGATGAGCAAAGGCAACTGCTGAAGTGGCAAACATATTTTCATTTAAAATGCCGTCGATGCTGCCACCCGCAGGCAGAGAAAACTCATTAGAGAAGGCAGAAAAGGCAAAGCGTAGCGAAATTGCAAATTTATAATATCCGCTTGCAGAAGAAGTGCAGAAGAGAGGGGGGGAGAGGTGGTGCGGGGCACACTTAGCACTTGACTTGAATTGCTTGTTGATGTTTTGCAGTTTTTGCCGTGTGGCAGGGCGAATCTAACTACGCACGTTGCAACTTACCTCCCCCTCCTCAGCCAGTTGCCAGTTTCGAGTTGAAGTTGAAGTTGTATTTCAAGTTGAAGTTGAAGTTGAGCGAGAGAGGGGGAGGTGGGAGGTGGGAGGGTTAGGCGTTGCCATTTAAAGATGCGAGCAAGCATTTTCATTCTATTAAAAAGTTGCCAAGTGGCTGCAAAAGTGCAATGCCAAGCCCATTAGCCGGGCTAAGTGTGTGTGTGCGAGTATGCCAGAATGTGTGTGTGTGCCTGTGTATGTGTCAGTGTCGTGTCCCGTAAGCAACTTCCTGTGCTGGCAGCATTAGCAACACTTAAGGACACTTTTGCCTTGGGGCGGCAACACTGACAGGAAGCAAAGCAAGCAAAACTCTTGCCAGCACAGCCCGCACAACGAGCAGACGCTCCCCATTCCCCCTCTAGCACTCCTTCTCTTGCATACCCCTATCATTGGGGGGTATACCCTATACCCTACCCCCTCGCGCTGCCAAGAATTCAACATTAAGTTAATTTGCAACGTGCACAGCAAGCAAAAACGTGGCAAGTGTCAAGAGACAAGGCGCAAAGGCAGAGAGGGAGGAAGGCAGAAAGAAGGGGGGAGACCAGGCTACACTGCCTGCCCTACACTGCACTGCATTCGCCTCGGTTGCCAGTGTCATCGATGAGCTAATTTAACGCTGATTTACAATGATTGGCAGTGCAGTCACGCCATGGACACGCCATGGCCATGGACATGCTAGAACATGCCGGGAAACAAGCCAGTACAGGAGCTCGAACAGGAGCCAGAACAAGAGCAGCGACAGGAGCAGCAGTAGGAGCTCACAGCGCGCTCCCTTTTGATTGAGGCATCACAATGAATTTTGCTTCGTTTTGCACGCGAACAGCTTAAAAGGCGCCCGAAATTGAATTGACATTTTGCCACAGTTCCGCCTCATTCCCTCCCTCTGCCCCTACCGTAACCCCCTTCCCCTTCCCTCGGCGATTGTGTGCGGTAATGCCGTGAAATCCTTTTCTCATTAGTCGCACACAAAAGCAGCAGCTCGACACGAGAATCAAAGGCAATTTGCGGTCATTTTGTGTGATGGAGTGAACAGAGCGAGAAGGGGAAAGGGGAAGGAGGAATGGAAAGAGATGGGATTGAAGGGAGAATGGCAGGAAGAATTAACTAGTGATTGAAGTGATAAGCGAGATAGAGTAGAGAGTGGAGAGTGGAGAAGTACAGGCAGATACGAGAACTAAATCAGAAGCAGAGATAGAAACAGAAACTAAGACAGAGACGGAGACAGTGATAGATACAAAGAGAGAAACAGAATAAGAGATAGAGAAAGCGATATAAACAAAGATAAAAACAAAGATAGAGACTCTTCATCATTTAGGCTTCATCTCCTACCTCTCTCTCTATGTCTCCCTCTCCCTCTCTATCCCAGTCTCTCTTCCTTATTCCCATTTCCCATATCTCTAAATTAATACCTTATCCTTTCTCACTTCTCATCGCTTTTCTAAGCACATCTCTAACGTTACTTCTTCTCTAGCTGTCTCTCTTTCTCTCTCCCTTCTTCTATCTCCCTCTCTCTAAATTCCTTCCACTTCCTTCCAATCCCACCACATTTTCTAATCAAAAACTCACAACAAGTTGACGCTTTCGCTCTATAAACAAGATTACATTCAGCTGCCGTAATGACCGCAATCATCGCTTCGCTTGCTCCTCCTTCATCACTCCTCACTCTTTGCTCTCCTACCTCCCCATCTTCCTCTCCCTTGACGCCTTGTCACACAGCTGTTTGTTTGTTTAGCCAGTTGTGGCAATTGGGAACGAAACGTGGCCAAATTAGGACGGCGCTCGGTGGACAAATGCAGCTGTCGACAGCGAGTGCAATTCGCAGCAGGCGCTGCCTCTGCGCTGCGTGATGCGGAAGTGGCAGCAGACCCTGCAACAACAGTAGCAACAACAACAACAACGTCAACTGGCACCGCAAGCGAACTAACCAAGGAGCCACTCACTTACATTCATAAGCCGCAGCCAGCCAGAAGAAGAGAAGAGAATCCCCTCGACACGCGCCTTTTGCTATTTACTCAGCGGCAAAACGGAGTCAGCCCAGTGGGGGCAGGGACAGGGGGCGTGGCAGGCGAAGTAGACAAATGGCAGCCCGCGGGGCAGCAGCAAACTCAACTCAACTCAACTCATCATACCGAGAGTTGCTTATCCAGCGAGGAGACTACGACGCCGCCGCCGACGCCGCTGCTGCTTCACACTTCCTGCTTGACAGGATGACTTCTCCCAGCTCCTCCCTACTTCTCCTTTCTCCTACTCCCTTTCCCACTCCCATTGCGCCTTATCAAGTGCCATTTTTCATGCAACGCCGTCACTTTGGTCACACCACACACAAAGTTATCCCCGAGCGCAGAGCGAGAGAGAAAGAGAGGGAGCGCAGCGTGCATTGTCTTCTGTCTCCCTCTGACTTGGGCTTGCTCGCCGGGTCGTGCTTTCACACATGCCAGAAGATGCCACCAGGAGCAGACAAAAGGCGCAGCCAGCGCTAGAGCCATTGTCTTTAGCTCTAGTTGCCTTTCTCTTAGCTCCCCCTACCAGTTCCCTCTCATTGCTCCCTCTTAGGGCTCCCTCTCGGGGCTCCCTCTTAGGGCTCCCTCTCAGGGCACCCTCTGCTATTTCCCTCTATATGTCTGTGCCACGCCCACTGACAGCTGCTCTAACGCCCAACCGCCTGCCAATTGCAATTGGCTGCAGCTGCCTTCGATTTGCCTAATCCGCGCTGGGCTTAATTGGCAAATCTCCCTTCTTTTCTTCTTTCTCCATCTGTATCTCGCTCTCTTTCTCTCTCTACTCTCATGCTCCATTATGCACACGCCATGATTGTCCGCTTGAAGTGTGGCCTGACCTGCGTCTGGCTCGCTTGGCTATTGTTGCTGCAACTCTGGCAGCTCCGGCAGGCTGACCTGCTTTGGCCCCAATGCAGTGCAGAAGCCACTCGGATGTGCTTCACATGCTCCAATTGCAGTCGCAGTTTGTGGCTGTTGTTGCAGTTGCCCTTCTCCCTCTCTCTAACCCCTTCTCGCTCATGACACCCTCTCTACAGCCAGTCTCAATCTTGCTCTCTTAAACCCTTGGGGAATTCTCCACTTATATTGCTCTCTCTCCAGAGGTTACCCCTTTGTCTACCCCTTGCTAGCCTCTCTCTCTCCACTGAATTCTCTAACCTCTTCCTTTGCTGATCCTCCACAATCTTCATGCTCTCCAACCGTCTTCTCTATCATAGCCTTCTCACTACCCTTCTCCACCCACCTGTCTCCATATTATTCTTTCATCTTTTACCTTCTCTCTATTCTCTTTCAATACAACCCCTTCTTCCTTATCCAACTCTCTTCTTCCCTCTCAGTCCTCCTCTCTTGACGTCTCTATATCTCTCCCCGTCTCTCTCCCTCTTTCCCTCTTTCCCTCTTTTTCTTTCTTCCTGTCTAGCCACCTCTTTATTTCATTCTCCCCGTATCACTTCTTTGCCTCTCTCCCCTCTCTTTCTGTCTCCATTGCACTTCAACAACTTTTAGCATTAAATATGTGGCCAGCACTGTGTGACACACCTCCCGCACAGCTGCCTCCCGCTGATCCGCTGCTTCACTCGCCTCTTCAGCGTCCTCTCTTCGTCTCTTCCCTCTTCTTCTACCTTCCGCAGAGTTTATGAAAAATATTACACAGATTAAAGTTTTGCGAGTTACCGCTGCTCCAGTTGTTGCTCTCGTTGTTCTCGTTGTTGTTGTTACCTGGCTGCTTGCCCACAAAGCCGCCTCTGCATGCCATTGTGGGCGTGGCAACACGCAGTCGACCATTGTTGTTGCTGTGGTTATTGTGGTGTTGCCTGCTGCTCCCGTTGTTGCTATACCCCTTGTTGTTGCTGTTGTCGACAGCTCTCTGACACAGATATTATTGTCTTGGCTGCTGCCCCGCTTTAGCCTCCTCTCTCTCTCTCTCCTCCCGCCCCCCTTCTTGGCTTTGCAGCTTCACCTCTGGCCTGGAAATTTATTTTTTCCCGTGGTTTGCTTCTAATTTAAGTGCAATCTATGTGTGTGTGTGGAGGGGAGTGTGTGTGCCTCTCCCTCTCTCTCTTTCTTCCCCACCTCTCTCTATCCCTTCCTCTCTTATTTACATATTCGCCATATTGTTTGCCTTCACATTTTGCAGATATTTTTGCAATTTTCCATTCAGCGTATGCATTGTAATTATTTTAAGTGGTTTCTTCTTTGCATGTGTTGCAAATCCCTTAAAGCCACGCCCCTTCCCTCACTCCCTCGCCCTCTCTGGAGTCTGTTGCACTCTCAGCTTAAGCTGCTAGGAGAGATTACCAAAGGCAACTCCAACGGGATTTGCAGCTCGTTTTTTCGTTTCAAAGCGAGTTCAACTTTTTGCCATATGCCACATGAGGCAGATTTGGGTTTCTTGACCAGCAGCGGCAACATGTTGACAAAGTTGAGGGGGGAGAGAGGGCAGTATGGCAAGGGAGAAGGGTGAGAGAGCAGGGAGGTCTGTAGTGCGTCTGCTGGGCATTTGGTGCTATAATTCAAGCCGCAGTGCCGCCACCGCCGCCGCTGCAGCTGGCTGTGCCGACCGCAGGCGACGCGCTGAGTTATGACAGAGTTTGGTTCCAGTGGGAGCAGGAAAAGGGATAGGGAGGGAAGTAGGAGCATGGGAGAAGCTAGACAGGAGCAGGGCGCCAAGAGAGAAGAAGCGGGGCACGAAGAAGGGGAGGCAGTAGGGGAAGGCCAAATAAAGAGTCAGAGCAAGGCTAGGCAGGAACAGGGAAAGGGAAAGGGGCAGGGCGAGGAGCAAGGAGGGAAGCAGTGGCAGCAGCAGAACAAACTTCATGCGTGCGTGCGTACATTTAGGGAAATCCCTCTGCGCTGCCCATTTCCCCTGCTCCTTCCTCGGCTCCCCTCTTCATTCGTGCTTGCCCACGCACCTTCTACGCTCTTCTCCCCCTGCCTCTTCCTTCTTCCTGTCTGCTTCCTACTCCTCTACCTTCTTCCCTCCCCCTTCTTCTTTATTACTTCCCCCCTTTCCAGATTCCTCCCTCCCCTACACTGCGCTCCCCATTTCCCATTTGGCCTTTGCCGCACTGATTGATGGCTCCACTTGGCGCTGCTAAACGGATTCGCAATTCGCACAGTTTTTGCGCAACTTCTACAGCAAGGCGAGAAGAAAGGCAGGGGGGGAGGGGAGGGGCCAACGTTGACGACTTTTCCGGTAGAAAATTTAATTTCCCTGCCGTCTTGAGTTGTGCCTCAGTTTTTCTTCTTCTTCATCTTCTTGTTGTTGTTGTTGCTGCTCTCCCGCTCGCTTAATGAGCTGAGTGAGTACTTACACAAAATTAAGTGTTGTCCTACTTCGGGGGCTGTTAGGAGCAGGGACAGAGAAGGGGAGCAAGGAGGCGAGAGGGGAAGTAAGAGAGAGGGAGAGCGCAGGCTGCTCAGCTGACTGGGCAAACATGTCTCAAAGTAGCAGCACGTAGACGCTGAGGGACAGCGAGACCGAGAGGGGGCAGGCAGAGAGAGAGAGGGAAGAAGAGAAGAGAGTAGGAGGAAGAGAGAGAAAGAGGATGTAGTGCCAGCACGCTCGCACACAAAGGAAATGGAAAAGCAGCGCGCAACAAAAACACAAATACAAGACGAGAAGCAGCAGCGACGCCGACGACAAGTGAAGAAGGAAAACATGTTCATTCTTGTCGTACTCCAGCCTCCCCCTCCTCCCCCTGCCCCTTTGCAGCACCCGTCAAGTTGTTGCTTTGAAATCATCATAAAGTTGCAGATAAGTTTTCTTTTCATTAAAAAAAGAGACGAAAAAAAAGAAGGCGAGAGAAAAAAAAGTGGCAGCTCTCCCGAAGGAGGCGCAGAACACGACAGGAAACAGGCTCAAGCGGGGGCACAGTCAGAGTGTGTGTGAGGGGGGAGGGAAAGAGGGGGGAGAGAAGGACCCGCCTGCCTGCGTTGAGTAGGGCAAAACAAGTTGTCGGCGCTGCTGTTGCTTCCATGTTGTTTGCTCGGACAGCTACGCCATGTGATGATGCCTCCAAAAAAAAATAGGAGAAGCGAAAGAAATTTCACAGCATTTTAGTACAGTTTACAACACTGGCTGGTCTCGCATGCTGATTCAATAAATATGCACGTGCAGCACAGAGACACACGTAGCACAGAAAAGTTGACATAAATCTGCATAAAATATTCGCATATGCAAAAATTTGTAAAACTCAGAGAGAAATAGAGAAAAAGAGCGAGAAAAGAGAGAGAAAAAGATAGCTATATATAGAGAGAGGCAGAGAGAGTGAAAAAGAGCTAAAACCACAGTTGGAAAATATGTAAAAAGTGTCGCACGCTTAACTGGCAGCTTCGCCAAACACATGTGCCAGGTGGGAGAGAGAGAGAGAGAAAGGAGAAAAGGGAAGAAGAGGCAGTAGTTCCAACTGTAGTGGTATACCCTTGCCACATTATGCAGACTGCAACCTCGATGGCAGACAAAACCCATTGAAAAATCTGTAGAAATTATGCAAATAGATTTCAGCAATCACTTAACTCGCAGCTGACAGGGACGCAGACGGAGACGAAGACGTGGCAGCCAATGATATGGCAAGAAATTGATGGATAAGCAGGGTGCAAGAGGGAGAGAGAAAGAGGAAGAGAGAGGAAAAGACGTGTAGAGCTAAGTAGGAGAGAGAGTGAGATGGAGAAAGCAGCAGCAACGAACTTAAGATTGAGATGAGTAAGGCATAAGGAGAACACCTACGGTTTCCTACCTTGAGTCAGGGATGAGCTGCACAAAAGCGTGACAACTTCAGCTGCAGAGAAGCAGATGAAAAAGCAGGCAACTACCTTGAGCTTACCTTGCCATTTGTTTACCACAGCTCAAGCAAGCAGTTCGACAAGTTAAACAAGATGTTGCGCTGGCTAAGTTACTTTAGGGGGAAGAGCTTAAAGAGGAGAACTTAACAAGAAAAACTTTATAAGTACAATCTTAAAGGAGACTATACCTTATAGGAAACTAACTCGTATGCTTACCCATATAGCCCTATACACTCCCTCTCTCTCTACTGTAATTCTTTCTCCATAAGAAAAACCCTCATCTCTCTTCCTAGTCCTAAAAGGCAACCCTTCTGCGCTACACATCCCTTTTAGGCTAGTTTACACATTGTTCTGACTTAGTGCTTATAGCAGGCGGCCCTCATCACTCTACCCAAACTCAGCTAGCTATAGTTTCCATCCCCTTTCTCCCTCCCTGAGCTGACCAGCATCAGTTGAAGCAACTTTGCCCCCTGCCCCTTCCTCGTCTAGCAACTTTGCGCTTGCCAAGTTGAGCCCATAATTAGCCCAAGATAAGCAGCAGCTTCTCTGGTTGTTGTTACTGCTGCCGTCATTGTTATGCCACACGCATGTGCCACAAATTGTTCACTGTACATTAGGCAACAACAAAGGCCGCAAAACTGCTTTGGCCCCAGTGTGCAACAAAGTCAAAGTCGCTGCGCGTTGAAAGGGTAAACAAATTCAAGGCGAAATTGATGACAGGGCAGAGACAGAGAGACGAGCACATAACGGCACACCCAGACACACTCACGCACACACACACTACACACACACATGTCAGCAGTTATGACATTGCCGCGCTGTCATCCTCATCGCTCTCAACGTTCTCGTCCTCGTCGTCATTCACGTCGTCAACTTGGCAAAAGGTTGAACTAACATTGAAGCAGCCGCTGCCACTAGTCCCTGCCTTCTCCTCTGTTGCCGCAGCCGTTTCGCAATTTTTACAGAATTTGGATTAAGTGGACTTTGCTGTTGACGTGGATGTCAAGCAACGCACAGGCAAAGCAAGAGGGGAAAGGAGGGGCGAGGAAGGTTCGTCCAGGTCGCAGCATGAAAAGTTCTTAAGAGTTTTGCGCGCTGCTTTGCATGCCAACGTGGCGAACGTGGCAGGGAGCGGGAGGGGGAGGGGGATTTGCTGAGGTTATACTACAAGCTGGCACTAGTCAAGCAACTGCCAACCCTTCACCCCCCCTCAGCCCTCCCTCTGCCTGTGTGGGCGCAAATATTTGCTTACGTGTCAATAACCCGCCCTGTGATTTATTTCATATTTGGTCTGCCTTATGAGTTTGCACAGCGCGCAGCGCCAAAGCAGGGAGGGCAGGGGCAGAGGAGGGAGGTAGGGGTAGGTGTGGCAGCCAGCACAACCGGGAAATAGTTTTACGTGGACATTGCTGCCGCCTGTCATTGACATTTGATATGCAAAAGGAAAATGGCAGCGTGGCATGCAGAATTCATAGCATACTTATGAGGGCAGGCAAGGAAAACTGTACGAAGACATGGGGTATGCCACGCTCAAGGGCAGTTATGGCGAAGAGACTTCAGATGGAGTATACCCTGTAGGGTTTTGAATATAAACTAGACAGTTCTTTGTGCTTTCCTCGTGGCAATCTCTCAACTCTCTTTCAAAAGGGAGTCACAATATACCCTGTAAAAACAGGCACTGCCACAGCAATCATAAACTGCAACGGTTTGTCCATAACCTAATCTCAGTTAGCTGCAGTCTCCTTACTCTCCCCAGCCTCCTTCTTCCACTGCCTGCGGCACTTCTCACTCAAGTCGCTGTCTTCAGCTGATTTGATTTAAACGTTTTCTTAGAAGGAGTAGGAGAGAAACCGGGAAGGAGCAGGCAGTGGGGTAGTCTCTGAGGCAGTGTAAGAGAAGAAGCAGGGGTGGACTAAGCAAAAGAGAGGGAGACGGAACACAGCCAGAGAGGCTGAGATCGAGCTGAAGCTCCTCAGACTAGCAACGGCATCGACATCGGCATCGAGACATGGTTTATTCATGCAGCAGCCGCATTATGCAAATAGCTCTTCAAGCGTTGTGTGCTTGCTTGCCACGCCTCTTTACAGCGCCTCCACCCCCACCCGCACCGCCCGCGCCACTTGAAATTTGATTTTATTTTTCTACGATTTTCTCTCGTTTTTTTTTGAGCTCAAACAATTTCTATTTCGATTTGTAGCAACATTTCAAGCGAGGCGGAAGGGGCAGGGGCTGTGCAGGGGCGTAGCGTGCCAGCTTGAACAGGGGTCTTGCCACTTTGCCAGCAGCGAGTGGAGCAGCAAGTTGAGTGCCACTTGGCGAGGCAAAGTGGAAGTAGAAAGCCGAGAAAGAGAGAGAGAGAGCAGAAAAATGACTAACGCGAGTTGCTGCAGCATTTTTGCCTTGAGCCTTTTCTCCGCTTGCCCTTCCTACATACCCTACAACTGCTTTCTCTACTCCTTCTTCTTCTCCTTCTTCCCCGTCTTCATCTTGCTTTTCTTCTGCTTTTATTACTTGATTTTTTATTGGGCAATTGAACAACAAATTCGACTCATCTATTTGTAATTGCATTATTCGGATTCAGCTAAGGATTGAGCTGCTTCTCTGCTCAGCTTAAGCTGCCTGCCACAGCAACAACAACAACAACAACAGCAACAATAAAATTCGTTTTCCCAACAATTTCATCTTATTTCTTTTCTGACAAAAAAATTTGCATGGAAAACAAATTACTGAGGCAAAAGCAATTTAAGATTTAAATAAAAACGTGTGTGTGCGAGTGAGAAAGAGACAAGCAGAGTGCGAGAGGGAGAGCGAGCAAAGCTGTGTGTGTGCGTGTGTTTATGTTGCAAAATCTTTTGCTTTCCTTTCAGCAGGATGTGACAAATGTTTTGCAAATATGTCGCGTGTTCTTCATCGCTCGGAATATGTGAGAAGCAGAAGGAGAAGCAGAAGAAGCAGCACAAGTTTTGTTTGTATTACGCAAATCCTTGGCAAGCAACCCCCTCCCCCTCTTCCCCCTCCCCTTGGCTTAGCCATTGTGTTTGCTTTTAACAAAAGCAAAAATAATTCAAGCGTTGCGTCTTGCAAAATTTACGCACATTTCGAGGCCAACGTTGACAGGCTCATATCAGTTTGTGCCTCTGCCTCTTCTTCTCCTTCTCCCCCCTCTTTAGGGCATATTTTCCATACTCCCTGCTGAGCATTAAAATTAATGACTTCTGTATCAAATGAGGGGATTGAAAAAAGAGGAACCTAAGATTGACAGCAAAGTTGCTCTAAGTTTGCTAGCTGCCTCTTTCTCTCCCTTTCTCTTTTACTTTCTTCTTCTGTCTCTCTCTCTCTCTCTCTCTCTCTTTTTGCTTACTTTTGCTTACCGCTTCCATTTATTCACCCTAACCACTTGCAACACTTTAATGGTCCATCAATCAAATGCGTTGCCACTTCAATTCGCCCTCTCTCTCTCTCTCTCATGTTCCTTTCTCCCTCACTGCTGGCAATTTGCCAATTTGCTATGCACAATTTCAATATTTACTCGAGAAATGCATTTCGCATGCACATAAATAACTCAAATCACCAAAAAACCCCCGAATCGCCTCATCGACTCGAATCGAGTGTGCGCCAAACGTGGCGTATGCGTAATATTTGATATTGCCAAACACCACTCAAAGGGAAAATGCATAGACCGGAAGTGGGGGGAGGTGCGAGTGCAGGAATTCGGAGGTAGATAACGAGAGGTAACTAAATACACTTCATTGCCACATGTATTCATAACGCTAGATAGAATTTTAATTAAAAATCTCTTTGGCGCAGCTAAAGCGTAACGGGATACCCTGTAGCTAAATTAAAGTGATATTTCAGCTGATATATATATATATATATAGTCTCACTATTGATGTTTGTGTATGCAGCAGCAAAAGCAAACATGTAGTGAAATGGAAACCTGGAGAAAAAGTTTAGCTTTGGCAGGGCAAAGGTTTTCTACACTTTTTAATCAAAGTTTTTGTTCGATTTTACTCCATCAAAGCTATAGGTTACAGTGGGGCAATATTGCTAAAATTTTGGTTAAATATTTAAAAAACTATATTACTTAAGCTGATAAAGTTTCATGAGGTAACTTCTGATACATAAATCAAAAACAGGATAAAACTATTATGATAGCTTTTCAGGCTCTATTAGTATAGCCAGATTCTCAGTGAGATATGTTGAGCCTCTAAGAGTATTACTATCAGCAAAAACTTCAGCCTATTCCTGAAATTTAAAAACCAATCAAACTGCGCAGCAAATGCTTCATTCACTTAGCTATTTTTGGCTTTTTTTTTACCCCTCTGCCAAAGCATTGACAATTCAACGTCCAGTGATTTGCATTATTCCAGGAGGGTAAGGGAGGAGGTGCTTCATGACAAACGTGATTTGCCTGCGAGTAGCATAGCGACAGCAGCTGTCTGGGGTACATTTTCGCATGAATTTCAAATTTGAATTGCAATTTTGTCTGCCAGCCCCGCCTACTCGGCCTACTCTGCCTCTGTCTCTGCCTGACTGCGACTGTCATATTAATTAGCCAGTTCACACGCCGCCTCCAGTTTGAGTTCAGTCCAGTCCAGGCTGAAAACTAATTAAAATACCATGTCAGGCACACAAAGAGAGAGAGAGCGAGGGAGAGAGATAGCAAGACAGTGGAAAGAGGGCATGAAATTGTGCCACGCCCAACTGATTTGTGCGCCCACCTAACGCTAATCGAATAAATGTCATGAATGAACGCGCCGACACTTCTCCCCTAAAAAAGAAGTGGCAAGAAAAAAAGGAGCTAGGTTTGGAAAATTGTCAAATAGTTGAATAGAAAATACCCTGTAAAATGAATAAAAGGTAACTTTTCAAATAAAGGAAAGGTTTAAACCAGTTTAAGGTTAGTTTAATTTGCTACAATGAGAGTAAACGCCACAAAAGTTAAAACTAGTGTATGTACTCGACTAGAAAACACCCTGTAAACAGTTAAGCTTGACTAAGAAATACCCTTTGAAACAATATTCAAACTGACTTTCATTAGTAATGAAAATAAAGTTCCTTCCACTCGAAGTGCTTACAGCGCATAAGCCCTACCCTCCCTCTCAATCCACACAGCGCAGTCACTCAATTGGCTGTCCTTTCCTCACTCTTTCTCCTCCCCATCCTCTCTATCTGTCCCTATTCTATTCATATTCATTTGAGCAGTTCGTGAATGCCATCGAATGACAGCGAACAATGAAATCAAATTAAAATACACTTTAGACTCGCCTCGAATGAATCAATGAATCAATGAATCAAAGGCTAAACAATGCAATCGGACAACGTGCCGATGTTGCTGTCAAAAGGGGGCCACAAAGAGAAAGAGAGAGAGAGAGAGAGAAGAAGACAGTGTAAGGGAGTAAGGGTAAATATTGAATGAAAGCGGACAGGGTGTTCCCCTTTGGGTTCCACTTATTGTGGGCGCTAAAAATGCTATAAATTTACGCACGAAATTAAATTAAGTTTCGAGTTTCGCGTTTCGCATTTCGCATTTCGCAATTCGAGTGTTGCGTGTGCTTTAATTACGCGGCCATTAAAACGCCATTTGTAATGCCCGTAAAATAAACTTCGTTTGCCATGTAGCACCTCGCGGCGTTGGCGGCACCTCGAGCGGGCGGGCGATCGCAACATTTGCCGGGGGCGTCGGCAAGTTAAATAAGGAAAAACCCATGTTTGGTGTTTAAATTAAAAAGTCAACTTCCTGAGAAATTGTCTTGCCACAAAGGCGAGTAGGGTGTTTTTCAAAGAAGTGAAAGACATTTTTTCGGAATTAAAAGTCAGTTAATTTTAATTGAATTGAGGGAAATACTGATTAATGTTAAATATATACAAAAAATACTATCGCATGCTATCAAAGCTGGCTTATTTATTATTACTTACTATCGTATACTATCGTATTTTAACAAATACAGCTCTTTTACAAACAGATACTATCGTGTGTTTGTAGTATACTTTTCCTTCGTATATTATCCTATGCAATTATTGACTATCGTGAACTATCGAATACTATCGTATAATGTATAAATACCACTTTACTCATCTTTCGTCATCTGATTTATCATTAGTACCTATCCTGTGCTATGACATAATATTATATCATCGTATATTATAAGTTACTATCGCATACTTTCCAATAGTTTCGTATACTAGCTGTCTAAGAAATTGTACATCAAATATTGTATATCATTCCAAACTAACATTCATCTATCATTTATGCAGCTATTCTAGATGGAGCTCACATTTGTCTTTCTCTTTCTTTCCCCCTTCCCTTCTCCATTACCACTTCAAATTGTTTCCATTCCACAATGCAATTTACTTTAATTTAAGCATCAAACGAAGAAGTTGCTTAAGTATTCTGTTTAACAAACAGCATAAAACGATTGTTGTCTCTCTCACCCTCACTCTTTATTCCCCCTTCTCTCTCTCTGTCTCTTACTCACTTGCACAACAAAAAAAGATTGCTTAAAATGCGAGTAGCGCTCAAAATTCATTAACTGCATAAAACGCTCAGAGAGAGAGAGAGAGAGAAGTGAAAAAAGGGGCCGCCTGCAAGAGAAAAAGAGAGGGAGAGAGTGCGCGAAAGAGACAGCACAAACATTGCTAGGCACACGCGAGTTGCTGGCACGCACTTCTGTGCCCGCTTTAAGCGGCTTAGTGAAAGTCCTTGCCAAATGTGCAAAGGAGCGAAAAACGAAACAAACGCGTGGGAGAAGGGAGAAAAGAAAAAGAAAAGCAAAAACGAGAAAGGAAAAACCCCAAACTGTGGCAGGCACTGACAGTAGAAGGTCTTGCTGCGGAGGCTGCAGGAGGGAAGGGGGAGGAGCTGCAGGGGGAGCCACAACTGAGGCCTGCCTTGTCGATGGCGCTTCGCGCGTTTAAATAACTTTGACGCCCCGCACTGCATGCACTCAAGTGTCTCACTCACTCACGCGCCCTCTCTTTCTCTCTCCCTCTCTATGTGTGTGTGTGTGTGTGTGTGTGCTGTGAAGTGTGTGTGGCATTTCCGCTTCTAATGCCATTTACATCTCACACAGAGCAAAACTTTCTGACGCAGTCGTTGACGGGGGCCAAGGGAAATTTGCCCTGCGCGTTGCCAACGAGGGAATTCATTCACACACACACACTCACACACACAGTCACACTCGCACACACACACACTGAAAGCACTCATGTCTATTTGAGCTCGTTACAATTTCGCCTCATTGCCAAATCTAACTGAATTGCGACTTTGGCTTCGACATTGCCTTCACATGCGCTTCACCTCGCCAGCGCCTTTGCCCTCTGCAACCCCCCCCTCTCTGGCCCCTATGTCAGCCGGAAAACACATCTAGCTAGCAATTTGGGTTGACAAGTTTCTGCAACGCGCGTCGCGATACAAGTAATTTGTCTCGGTTTATATTTGCCAAATTGTCGCAATTATCATTTGCTTTTTGTGTGCATCTTCGCTGAAGCTCCCCTTTCTCCTCTCTGGCTTTCCCCCTGTCTCGCCTGTCGCAGCGCTAATGAGGCGCAAGCAAAGCCAGCTCGTGCATTCACATTGAGCGCTGCGCCTTGAAGTATGCTATGCAATTTTGCGCAACTTTAAAGCCAGCAGGAAACGAGTGGAAGAGAGAGAGGGATAGGGGGGTAGGTACTGCAGTCGGCACTGCACTTCCCTTTCCGCTGTAAAGTTTGTTAGAAGTTGTTGGTAGGTAGATGGGAAGGAGGCAGGGTGTGGGGTTTGCTGCAATGCTATAAGTCAAGTTCTCTTCCGGCTGAAAGGGGAGAGAAAAGAAGCTGACTATGATGATGAAGCTGGCAGAGGGAGTAAGGAAAACGATAGCAAAGAAGCTGATGATGAAGCTGGCAGTGAGGCATATGATAAGGCAGTGAAAGAGGAGAACGGGGAGGAGAAGCAAGCTGATGATGAGAGAGTTGATAATGAAGGAGCTGCTTGCTGTGGATGATGAAGCTGGCAGTGCGGCAGATGATAAGTAAGCAGATGATGATGAAGCTGAGAAAGATGCTGATGACGATGAGGAGGAGGCAGATGACTGAGCGACAAACAGCCACAAACGGTGCAGGTTCTCTCGCACAACATCCTCGCACATGTTGGCGTTTTCAACACTTTTTTTTTTTTGATATATGCAACTATTTTGCATATGCCAAGACGCAGAGGCGGCGGGAGAGGGGGAGAGGAGAAGGTCGACGGGGTCCTCTCTGTGTGCGGTCTGTATGCGGTTGAGCTGCTTGGATATTGATGTTTGCCTGGCTTTAGTTGGCAGCGACGCGACGATGGCATGTGTGGAGCTTTTGGCGTGTAACTGATATGACTGGCTGCCCCTTGCCCCGACCCCTCCCTTGCCACCTACTTCAGCTGTAGCTTGCCATTAAGGTCGACAGCGAGGCAGCTTTGAATGTTTCCTCTCCTTCTCTACCTCTTCCTCTTCATCTTTCATATCAAGCGCTTCGTCTTTGGCTTCTGTTTTGCCCTCGTCTGCTGCTGCTTCTCCTTGAGCTGCTGCTGCTGCTGCTTACGCCATTGTAAACAGATATGAGACTGTTATGTGGGTGTGTGTGTGTGTGTGTCATAGTGTGTGTGTGTGTGTTTTAGTGTTGATAAGCAAGCAAACGCCACGATAAACAAGTTACGTTTTGCTGTTGTTGTTGCTGTTGTTGTTGCACCCTTAGCTGTTGTGGCTTTTGTTGTTGTTGTTGTGTTATTGAAACTAACGATAAGAAGCAGTGGCAAAAGCGGGCAGTAAAAGTAAAGCAGCGGAGGCAGCAAAAGTGCAAAATTCCAAAAGGTTTTTGACATTGGCTTCGCCTGATTTGCTCCTTTGTCTTTGGCTTTGTCTGCGCGTCTCCCTTTGTCTCTTTCTCCCTCTCTCTCACTCCCGCGCACATCCCTAGCTGTCTCTCACTCTCTTTCCCTCTACTGCTTTTCTCAAGTTTCTTTTACTGTTTACTTTACCGTTCGCTTTTGCTACACTTTGCTTTTGCCCAGAGTCTTTAAGCCATTACCAAAACTGCACTTTGCACAGATTTCACTGTAAACAACGAGCAAAATGAGGCCAGGAAAGAGAGGGAGTGGAGAGAGGGGAGAAGACAGTGGGGAGGGGAGAACCACTTACAGCCACGAAAACAAAGTTTGGCATATCAAAAATTATTAGCAATTTAATGCACGACTAGTCAGCAGCAAAGGCAACCAACGTCCAGTCTCAGCGGAGTCTCTCCCGGAGTCTTCTGCCTGTCTCTTCTCTCCTCTTCTTTTCTCCCCCCTCTCTACGGCTGTCTCAATTTTGTGGCAAATTTTAGTGACGCCAGACACTCAGGGGGTAGAAGTAGGCAGGGAAGGGGTGTAAGGGGAGGTCAAAGGCAGCCAGCGGCAAGGATATGTTAAAAACAACATGTTTTCAGTTGCCCCTTAGCTAAGCGCATACCCTACAGTAGTGCAAGGCATATTGATTGCAATGAAGCTATAAAAACGTTGTGCATTTACTAAAAAATTTAAATAATTTAAATCTGAGAATTATGTCTGTTTAAACATGCATATAACAGTTTATTTTACCATTATAAAAGAATACTACGTAAATTGTAAAAATTTTTACCTTTTCAAGCAAACATTGTCACTTCATTTTGCCATATTTATGTCAGTTAAATGTTTGTTCAATGCACCACAAAATTGATTATCAACAAATTACACATTATGATGTGTTAAATGTCGCATATATTTAATACATATCATATCGAATTTTATGTTTTTTTAACAGCTTTCAAACTGTAAAAGAATACTACATCAACTATGTCAATTTTTACATTTATTTTAAAAATTTTCCACTTCAAATTGTAATATTTATGCCAAATTTATGTTTGTTTCATACTCTACAAAAATAAAAATCAAAAGTGAAACATTATGAGGTGAAAAATGTCGCATATTTTTCATTATCATATGCCATTTTTATGATCAACCACAACATAACCTCTATTAAAGCATGGAACACCCAAACTTTGACTCTTTTCAGCTTTTTTATGCGAATTTAGCACTCAAATTTGCAATATTTATGCCAAATTTAGCTATTTTTATTATACAAAATGTACACACAAAAATTCACACATTTTCTACAAATTTTTCCCTTTTTTCTCCCCGCATATTTTGCAATTATAATGCACAAATTTGCCGCGTCTGCTCATTCAATTAGTTTACAATTTTTATTTACAGCTCAGTCAAGTTCAAATTTCTTTTCCTCCTTTTTTTCGTAATTTATAGAGCATTTACAGTTCATTTTGTTACGCATCGTTTGACGGCTTCGACGCGCGACGCTCGTGGCACGATGATTTTTATGTTGTTGTCTTGTGCAACAGCGACAGCAAAAAGCGGCAGGCAACGTTGTTGTTGCCCCTGTTGTTGTTGTTGTTGTTGTCGACGTCATCTCGTCTGCTGCCTGTCGCGTCTGTCGTGTCTGTCGCGCACATTTCCGCTTGCCATGCCCCCCTGCCGGCCCTCTCTCCCGTGCGTCCGTCTGTTGCCTGTCTGTGCGTCTAATTTAAAATTATGCAACTGTTTTGCTAGTTTTCTCTACTTTTTTTGCCCTCTACCCATCTCTTTCTATCTCACTCTATCTCACTCTCCGCCTCCAGGGTGCACTGTAATTTCCCACTGGCACTCATTGACTTACAGTGGGTCGTTTTGGCTGCCGTTGCCGCTGCTGTTGCTGCTCTTGTTTTGGGGTCACGCGTTGCAAGCCCCAAACAACGGCAATAAATCATCTGCCAAGCGTGAGCGAGATGCCAAACTAGTGCCAGAGAGGGAGAGGGGGAGAGCGAGTGCTGCTCTCTGATTGTTGTTGTGCTTTTGCTTTCTTTTTTTTTGCATTCGCATCGTTATCACTGACTGCTGCAATCGACAGCAGCTACGCCCCCTCTACATCTCCCTCTAGCCGAATCTAACCTCATTCTCTGCACTGCACACACACACACGCGCAAAAAAACACATTAATCAATTCCTGCAGCAGCAGCAACGAGTCGAGACAAGTCGCGCGTTGCCTCTGTGCGCATATTTCCATTGTGCCACCAAACAAAAAAGTGCCGTTACACGCTTGGTGAACAGCAGCAGCGGCAGCAGCAACAACAACTTTTGGCCACGCCCCCTCTCCGCCCTACTCCCTTTACAGCACATTTTCCCACATAATGTGCAACGCGCGTGAAAATTCGTCCTTAGCGAAAAATGCAAAAAAAATAAAAACATAAAAAAAAATAAAAACACAAAAATTGTTTATGCTTGCAAATATTTATGATGCCAACAGCAACCGCGACTGCGACGCAAGCAGCGCGAATTTTATTTTCAATTTATGTGTGCGACACAGCGCGATAAATACTCGGCCATAAATTTGGCATTAAAACGGCCAAGTGAGCTGCACTGGCAAGCAAGGATTCGATTTACATACGAATCGAAATACGTGAATATTCATTAAAGTGTGTGAGGGGAGGGGGAGGGTTAAAACTAACGGCAAAATAATTAGCCAAAGTAAAATTCAATTTACATGCGGGCAAATTGATTAAATTCGCAGAAAAAAAACCATAAAAAAAAGTGTTAAATTAATTATTTGAATGTTGTCTCATTTTCCATAATTTATGCGCTAATTAATTACATTTGCTGTCTCTTTCACACGCTCATTACAGATAGCAGCACCACAAAAATGACATTGAAATGGCGTCAGAAATACAAAAGCAGAAAAAGGCCAAAGAAACTGAAACAGCTGCAGCAACAACAACAACAACAAGAGCAACAACAACGAACAACTGCAACAAACACTGCCGCAACAACAGCAATTTTAACACCAACAACAAATACATTCAGACTGAACGAGGCCATGTCGGAGCAAGAGCAGCAGCAGGAGCAGCGCAAATGGAGCCACAAAAGTGTCGCACAAATGCTGCAAATGCCCACAGTAACAAGCGTTACAGCTGTTACAACAACAACAACAACAACAAGACAATGTCACGCAATTAAGGCTTCCAGCTGCAGTCGCAGTCGCAGTCAACGTCATGCAAAGGCGACGCCAACGTCAACGCTCTCGCTGCTGCTTACGTTGGCCGCTGCGACAACAGCAATCGCTGCGGCCGCCGCCGCCGCCGCCACATCAAACGCTGCCAAACCTGCCAGTTTACTCTCCAGCTCCGGCGCCGGCTCCAATGCCGGCTGTTCCCTGTCCGAGTTCAATTGCTCCAATGGACGCTGCGTGCCGCTGAGTAAATTCTGCAACAACAACAACGACTGCGGCGATGGCAGCGATGAGCCACGCTTTTGCACACGTAAGTAAAGAGAGAGGGAGAGGAGTAAGAGATGCAGGCAATTATGCAAAGCTGTCGTGAGAGATTAGCTCCAGCGCTCACCGCCTTTGTTTGCTCAATTTGCAAGAGAGAGCAGGCAGGGGGAAGAGAGCAAGGAGAGCGCAAGCAGTGCGCTGTTAAAATTGAACAAGCAAGTGTTGTTGCATTCCAACCTTGACTGCAAATCGTCTTCTCTCACTCTTTGCTCTTTTCGCTCTGCTACACGGCAAGAAAAATAAAATAATCTGCTCTGGCATCAAGCGCGGCGCCAAAGCCGTTAAAAATCCCCAAGTCAAGCGCGCTAAGCTTATCAACGTAATATTTCCTGCAGCGCTCTCTGCTGCTGCCGCTCTCACACTTAAAATAAGCTCAGCTTACGCGCCACACACAATTTGACATAGGGCATTAAAGTTCTAATTACTTGAGCATACATATAAATAGCAGACTTATTTTACACCGAAGCTCCTTGCGCGTCTCAGTGTAGGAGATGCTAGTCGGGAGAGTCTCGCACACTGTTTATCGCCCCCTGCCATGGACTCACACACACACACACACACACAGTGTCCATGTGTAAATGTAATTAAGCACTCTCACACTCAACCGGCGCTCTCTCACACTGAGGCGCCGCTCTCACACTATCGCGCACTTGCTCACACATACACACGGTTTATCCACGCCTTGCTTGCATGGATGCCCACATAACGGCGGCCAATTGCCTGCCCAGTGGGTGCAAGTGGGAAAGGGCTACCATTCCTGTTCGTGTGTGCCCAGTCATGGGCACGTCATGTCAAGCGTTGATGAATTTAATTAAGTATTTTCAATGACACACAACGGCAATGGCAACGGCAACAGCGACGGCAACTGCGGCAGAGGATCAGATCAACGTGTTGGTTTTTAATTGAAAAACGAGCGCGCAGTTGCTGCACATGCAAATATTGATTATGGTTCGCCAGAGCCAATGAGCTTTCAATGCAGCGAAGGGCAGCCAAAAAACAACTGAGGCAATTACCATAGATAATGCGCAGAGCTTTTGGCATTGACAGCTTAAAAGCTTCTAAATTGTTGTTGTCGCTTGTAGTACAATGGAAATTACCCATGCCCGCAGGCAATCAAACGGCAATTTCCTCTCCCGATCTGCATGAGCAGCTGTCCATGTGTGTGTGTGTGAGTGTGTGCGTGTGTACACGCATTATACGCATAATTATCTAATTGAGTATTGATGATTACTCGACTGCATGTACAATTTGATTGAATGTCCCAGCAGCAACAACAACAACAACAACAACAGTAATACCCAATCTAAGGTAAGCTGCTAACGCATTAGCTGGCAAATTGAATGGAAATCGCTTGTGTCCACTGTCCGTGCATAATCCCCATGAATTTTTAATAAAACTAATTGAAATGGCAACTCGGGAACAAAGTGAAATGGACAATTGTCATGCAAATTGAATTGCTTTCGGGCTTTCATACTCGATTGCCAACATAATAATTTCATTACGAACGAACATGCACGCACTCACACAAAGAAAGAGAGAGAGGGAGAGTGAGAGAGGTAGTTAAGCAGGTGCAAGCAAAGCAACTTCAAGTTGAACTCGATATGCATTAAATATCGATAAATTGATTTGGTATTTTTCTTGACAATGTAATCTAATGTTAAGCTGCTGTTAACTTAGCATGCACTTAGCAGAGAGCAAGCAAAATGGCGTCATAAATAATTGCTTGGCTTGGGATTTATTAAGGCTGTCGCTTGCCTTAGCAGAATAATTGCCCAACTAACGCTAATTGTGTTAAACATTTTTCGGCGCCCGCCGCACCCTTTTCACCCTTTTGCAGGCTGTAATCGCACCTATTATGGCGACATTGGACAGACATACGCGCTGGAGCTGCATCGACCCAAGCAGGATCGGGTGCCGTTTGTGTGTGTGCTCACGTTCACAGCGGCGGGCGGACAACACGGTGATGTAGTGCAGGTGAGTAATCTCAACGAGGTGTGGCACCCCATCCGCTCTCGCCCTGCAGCTGCTGCTGCTGCTTCTTTCACAATTCATTTCGCAAGTGGGATAAACTCCGCCATTAAAAAGATAAGGCAAGTGCGGCAAGGAGCTCAAGACAAACAACAACAAGTACAACGTAGGATATTGATTTCAAAGCCAGCCACAAATCCCAATCCCAAAGGCGTGCAACGAACGAAGCGTAACTACAACTGACAGCTCCAGCTCCCTCCACTGAGCACGGAAGCTCGGGCCGGCGCCTGTGTTAGTTATTACGCCACTTCACACCTTCACGTGCCGGGGAGCAGCAGCAGCAGCCGCAGCCGGCACTTGGCCAAAGGCTTTGCCACGCTCGAGTGCGTCCTGAGAGCATCCTGCGAGGCAGCCAACCAGCCATTGCACTGATATAGTCACTGGCCCAAAAGTTTATTACAGACCTTTCCCCCAAAAACCGAAAAGGAAAAAAAAGAACCCCAATTTTTTGCACTCCTTGCTCGCTTGTTGTTTGTTAATCTTCTTGCGTTTTGCCTTGTGCAGGTCACCTTGGACAGCTTCACCATTGGACGCTTTACCAGCTATGTGCACGAGGGTTGTCCCGATGGTTACATGCAAATCGCCGAGTCTGCCCGGACACCCATTGGTGGCATGTGGTGCGGCAGCTCGTGGGGACCAGTTTTATTCTATAGCGAGACACGTTCCCTGATATTCACCATCAGGCTGAACAGGTAAGCAGGTGGAGAAGGGGGGCAGTGGGATGAACTAATCAGTACGAAAGGTCTACTAACGCCTTGTCCACTCGCACAGACTGGCACGGGATCAGAGCGGTTACAACTTCGACTTTCGCATCAGGTACAAGGTGCTGTCAAAGGACAGTTCGGTTACACGCTACGGCGGGATTAAGCTGGCAGGTAAATCCCTTTGGGCACAAATGGGCAGCGCCAACAGGATTTCATTTCTCATTCCCTTCTCTTTCTCCGCAGAGCTTAACCAGTGGCACAATCGCAGCAGCTTCCTCAACCAGCAGCAGCAACAGCAGCAGCAGCAGCTCACCCAGGAGGACTTTACCAACTCCAGTGGCGCTCGCACCGATCGCTATGGACAGGATTTCAGTCTCTTTAGCGCCTATGCCAATAACAAGACCTTTATGGACTCACTGGAGAAGCCTGTGCTAAAGGATGAGCTCAACTACACGGAACCCAAGTATTATCTGGGTAAGTACTCCATCAACTTGAGTAGATCTCTCTCTCATTGTAAGCTGCTCCACTTTGTCTTCCAGGTGACCTCATACCGGGCACCTATTGCTCTCGCATCTTCAGCGACTGCGACAAGAAGCCTTGCCGCCTGCAGTCACCCAATTATCCGGGCATCTATCCACGCAATCTCACCTGCTACTATGCGGTGCGACAGGTGAGTCCAACCGCAGCTAAGGTGTTGCTAAGCTGCAGCTCTCACTCACACCGTCTACCCCTGTAATCCTCTGCCCGAGCCGGTTGTCAAAGGTTAGCGCCTCATTATGGCGCCCGCTCCAGGATTAAGCCCGCTCTCTGGCACATTATCTACTTCGTTTCGCTTGTCGTGCAGCTCATAAAAATGCCACAAAATGCGAATGAAAGGCGCAAAAGAAAAGCGTAAAAATTATACGAAGAATTTTCCATGGAATTGACAACAAAGTTGAAAAGTCTCGGGCCACCCAGACTCGATTTAAAAGCAATTTACATTCCAAAATAGAACGCGCCTTTTTTATTATAATTAACTGGGGAATGTCTTTCAGCCGCTCATCATAAGCGAGGAGGAGTATCCAGGGTGCAGGGAGCAGGAGGGAAGCTCCTTGTCTATTGTCCCCGACATGTGGCTCATCCTTAATGTGTCTGTGCTAGGGATATAACAATATAGCGCTATATTATATTAGATTTTCTTTAGTCTTACGTTCTCTCTCTCTCTCTCTCTGTCTCTTTTATGTGATTTATGCTAATGAAAGTTGGCCAAGAGTTTGAAGCTTTATTGCAGAGGAGAGACAGAGAGAGAGAGAGAGATGGTGTAAGCAGATACAAGTTAAAAGGTCAGGGAGTAAGGAATGTAGATTCATGAGGTATAGTTGGTTTTTTATTAAGCTTGATAAGCTTCCTGCATAAAATTTAATAAGAAATTAAGCAGAATTTTCCACAACCCAGAGAGCCTGATAGATAGAGTTTCCCTCATGTGTTCTACCTTGCCACTGTTTATACAACAACTACACCCCTTAATACATTTATAGTGCCCACTGTACATGCTCATGTCACACCTCGTTGAAAGTTCTCGAGTCGCTTAAAAGGGAATTAAAACTGATTACGTACTCCGTTTGGCCTGCTGTCGATGCAGTTGCTCCTCCCTTTGCTCTCCGCTTGTTTATGTTCGGAGATGTTCATTAATTTGCATTTAATTGTGTCTCCTTCTCTTTATCTCCTCTCTGTCGCCCGCAGCACGATGTGCCCCATGGCAAACATGCGCTGATTCTAGTCAAACAGCCCAAGGGGAATCTGGTGTGGATTTCTACACAGGAAACGGCGGCAAGCAACAAAATGGCGCCGCCGCCTGCAAGTGCCGTGGATAAGGATAAGAAATTCGAGCCGAGGCTGAAAACATGGAACGACTGCGATTACATTCAGGTAATTAAATCTGCCTTTAAATGCACTTTACTTTGTTCTGTCCAAAAGGGCCTCTTCCCCCGCCCTCCCCCCGGGCAATGCCACCCGCATCCGCAGCAGCATCCAACAGCCAACATCCTCCATGCCCATCCCTCATCCTGCTGCTGTTGCTTCCTCCCCCTGCGGGCTCTCTGCCAAGCGAGTTTAACGAGCGCTACGGCATAAAAATTATTTCCTCTGCTCGGCCAATGGCCGGCAAACAGAACAAACAGGACACACACACACATAGACACACTCACACACACTCGCAGGAAGAGCTCTCCCAGTGAAACTGCGCAAAAAACGACGACAAAATTGAAAACGAAAGAAATGAGCAAAACTCTCCGGGTAAATCTGACGCTGTTTGCACAGCTCATCCTGGCCCAATTCCATGAGCATTCCCAAGTACAGCTGCCAGTCCAGTCCAGTCTACGTCCAGTTCATGTCTGTCTGCCTGTCCAAATCCGACATTGCCTTGAGCTTCGATAGGCTTCGCTTGCTTCACTTCTGCTGCTCGTGTAAAGTTGTGGGAAGTGTTAATTTCGTAGCCTCTTTGTTTGTCATTGCTGAAGGAGTCCAGCGACGCGTCGTGTGGTCGCCTGCCTAGATAAAAGTCGTCAGCGGGGGCGTGGAGGGGGCGTGGCAACAGTTTGCTTTAAAGCGCAAAGGCACAACACGTAACTTTTGACTGAGCTCTTAATGAGTGCGCAGGGACAACAAAAGCAGAGATAAACTCGACTGCAAGAGGCAAAGGAATGGCAGGACAACAAAAAAAAGAGAGTAGAAGAAAAACAAAAGCAAGCGAGAAAAAACAAGAAAGCAAAGTTTCACTAATGGAAATTTCATTAGACGCAGTGGGGACTTTTTCGCAATTGCAGAAGTTTTGCGCTATGAAAAAATGAAAGGGGAAGCTGAAAAACTCATGTGGCTTTTCGTTGCATTGTCTGAGGAAGTTTTGAGCAAGTTAACGGGAAATATATTGATATGATTTAGGGCTTACGTAGCATTTGGTTTACCTTACCTAGCTGGGGCATAACCTCTTTTGTATAGACCTAAAGCATATAAGATTTTCTTATAGCTCTTCGTAGGGTTTCTCATCTATGACTTACCTAACAATCTCAGAGATTGTTTAATATTTACTAGTTAGGTCTATACTCAGGGCCTTTTAATACGTATTCAATGCTTCTTATGTTCAAGGAGCTTAACGTAATACCCTTCCTTACAGTCTTTGATTCGTCTTACTTACCTTACGCATAGTTACATATATTTTAAAGATCTCTAGATCTTTAAACAAGCCATTCATACGTAGTCACACGCACAACTCATGCAGTTATCGTTTGCACCAGTTATAGTTCACCACTATATATATATATTCTGTATTCATTGCTAAATCGTGTGTGTTATCTCTCTAATAGGAAAATGTAAAAGCCAAGTGGAAATCAACGGTAAAAGCAACTAAATCTAAAGAACTACTTGATCGCTCTCTCGCTCACACACACACGCACACACATATAGATCGCTACTGAATAACTCTAGTTGTAGAGCTGCACCCTAACTCTCTCTCACTTTCGCTATCTCTCTCTATAGAATATATATAACGATATTTCACCTAATCTTAACAGACCTTTCTATATGTTATATATAAGAACGATCTTTCACCACACTTGCCGAACTCACCAGAGGCAATACTAAGCTCTCTCTCTCTCTCTCTATCCCCCTCTCTTTGTATAAGTGGCATATTTCACCCACCACACTTGCCTTATACTCACCAGACCTCACCCCTATCCTTTTTGTATGGTATATATAGAAGTACGATAGATCACCCACCACACTTGCCCTATACTCACCACAGCCCTCTTAATCCTTACTCCACACCATTTCCCTCTCTCTCTCTCTCTTTCTTTCGTCTCTCCCCCTCTGCAAGCTATTAGCCACAATTGTTTGTCATCTTTGGGCATTGCAAACAATTAATCAGCTTGCGACACACCACACACGCTCGCACACACACACACACAAAAAGGACATTCATCGAATGTCTATCGAATGGTTAATGTATTCATTATGGTGTACAGAAGGCAGTGGGGGAATCCCTCATTGGATTTATATTAATGAACACTCGACACGCACATCATAAATCGCCGCGTAACAAAAGCAGATGAATGTGGTCTGGCAAGGGAGGAAGGGGAGGGGGTGGGGGGATGGGGGGTGGCAAAGTGGACGAACGTGCCGCCGCCTATGTAAATTGTTTTGGCCCCAGGCAATTCATCTAATGCACGCGACGACATGACCAGCAGCAGCAGCAGCAGCAGCAGCTGCAGATGGAGGATGATCCAGCTTTGTCCTAGCTGCGGCAGCTGCTCATGAATAGCCGCGCTTGCTGATGCGTTTGGCCACTTCTGATGAAATTCCACTTCCGCAAGGGAAAGCTGCTCAAGCTGTGGTACAACTACAAAGGGGAAGTGAGGGGAGGAGGAGGAGGAAGAGCAACAGCTGCAGAGGTGAAAGGGCAGAGAGGGAAGTAGCGAGAGGGGAGCGGCAGTTAGAGGACAATCTCTGGCTCTGCCGCCACTTTGTAGCATGCCACTCGACGCGGCAGGCACTTCTTGCTATTTGCCTTGAATTAGCACTAAAATGTTTTGACGACCAAGCTGAATGCCTCACTGCATCCGTGCTGGAGATGCCCTGCCTCTCTCTCGCGCTTTCCCCTTTCTTCCCATCTCTAGCTACCTTCCTAGCTCTGCGCCTCTGCCTAGCTATGCCTCTATCGTCTTCTTACCCTAACCCTGTCCTACCCTAGCTTCTCCCCTATCTTTCTTCCTCTTTCTCTTTATTTTTTATTCCCTTTCCCTTCTCCTTCGCCCTTTTCCCACTCTCTTCCCCCTTTTCACTATCTTTTCCACGTTTTTTGCTGCCTCTTCTCTCGCCTCCTTCTGCTAATTCCTTGTGGCTGTCGCCATTAAATGCTCGTCGTGCCCGCAGAGCGCGGAGCATGGCGCATCGCGCGTGCACTGCCTGTGCAAATGCCAGGGCCGGCACACACTTTTTGGCCAGTCGCTTGGAAGCCCAGCAGCGCCGCACAAATGGCTGCAAGGCCGTGGCCAGTGTCGAGGCTGACCTCCTCCTGCTGCCGCTGACCCGCTGCTTCTGCTGCCCCTGCAGCTTTTCCTGCTTTTCCTACTCCTCCTGCTGGTCTTTCTCCTGCTCCTCCTCCTCCTGCTGCCGACTTGTGCCTACAAATTGTCCTTTCATGCTGCTCCTCTTTCGGTTTTATTTTTTTGGTGCTGCGCGCAGCTTAGCCGCATCCCAAAGTGTTGGCCATTTGCTTTGGTGCGGCATGTGTGAATAATCGCCGGAAATCGCAGACGAAAAGCGACGCTGGTAACGGGAGAATGGGAAGTGGAAAAGCGAGGAGGGAGGTGGAGGTAGTAGTAGTGGAAAAAGGAGAGCTAGGAGTAGGAGGAGCAGCGACACATATGTGTCCCTGCACTGCCTTTGGCTGCTGCTCCGCGCACTCACTCCTTCCCTGCCTTCCTCCTGCTCTCTCCCTGCTCCCTTCGCCCCTTACAATTCATGCAAGTGCTTCACGCTTTCAATAAATTTGCGGTCCTCTATTACCTTTACCTGATCCTGTTGTGGTTGCGGCTGCAGCAGCCGTCGCGTCGCTGCTGCTGCTGCTGTGTAACCTCAGCTAAATTAATGCAAAAGTCGCCGGCCACAAAACTAATTTGTCATGCGTGGCCAGCAAAGGTAGCCGAACTCAATTCACTCCGCTCGCCTTCCCTGCCGCACCCTGCGTGCATCTGGTCAGCTCCAACTGCTGCTGCCTCCGCTCTCGTTGCCAGGGGCAATAGCCACAGGCAGCGCAGGCAACTCAATTAAAATACATGAAATTATGCAAAAATACCAAAGCAGAGACACACTCACACACACACACACACACATACAGAAACACACACAGCAACACGCAGGCTTACACACAACATGCTAATGCAGGCCACAACAGGCGGGCTAATGTCATGTTTACACGTTGAACAAGTTTGGTGAACTGTTTCGGGAATGAAGATTGAATCAAATGCAGGCAAAAACTTGAGAAGAAAACAACAGTTGCAAGTACCCGACTGTAATATACCCTACCCCACCTCAGAAATTCACAACTAATTGTAATACTATTGTAGAGTATATGTCTTGTTATAAACAACACGCTGGGAAAACACTTTAAGTATCAGTTTTCATACATTTGTATGACGCTAACAGTTGCGACTGCTAAATACTCTGCACTCAACAAGGAAAACCCTTCACAAACAAGTCTCTGAAAATGCCAGTTGGGTATATTTAATAGTAAATTTAAATGCAGTTTGAATAATGTTACAAAATCATAATAAATATGTTAAGCCATAAGTGAATCCGTTTATTTTTGACCAAGTTAAGCGAATTAACAACCAAGAACCAAACAAACCGCGACAAGGGGGTACCCCACTTAAAAAGTCAATAAAATTCCGATATTTTCCACAATTCTTATTAGAAATCATTGCGGTTTCGATTTTTATGCTAATTTCGATTAGCTTCTTCGATTTAGACCAAAATATTGGACTTTTAATTTTTGAAAAAATTTGAATATTTTTGTAAGGGGGTAGCATGGAAAAATAGACAAAAAAATGAAGTGTCTCAACTCAATAAAATTTTGATGCAGTTTCAATATAGATGTCAAGCCATAAATAAAATGTCAAGCCAAAAGAAAATCCGTTGATTTTTCACCGACTTATGCGAAATTAAAGCCAAAAAGTCAAAAAGTGCGGTTTCGATTTTTATGCTAATTTCGATTAGCTTTTTCGATTAGTAACAAAAAATAATAAAATTAAATTTTGAAAAAATTTGAAAATTTTTCAAGGGGGAAAATATGACAAAAAAATTGAATATCCTTAATCAATAAAATTTACATGTAGAATGAATCTACAGCTTAAACCATGGAGCAAAATCGGTTGAATATTGACCAAGCTATGGGGATTATAAGCCAGCTAGATACCCTCTAGATTGCATTTTACGCTAACTACGCCCGGGGCAAAGCTGATAAGCGCATTACGGGGGCAATCTAAAAATGAGTTTTGAATGCTTTTCAAATGGATGTGACCTTTTTTTTTCTATTTTTGTGTTGGGTCGGCCCAGGGATTAGTCCAAAGCGTGAAAGGGAAAAGCACATCACGTATACGCCTAATGGCCGCCGGCTGCGCGGGTGCGGGTAATATGAGAGCGCAGTAACACACACAGCTGCACTTTCCAAGCTCAATCTCTCACTCTCACTCTGTGTCCCCCTCTCCCTCTCTCTCTATCACTCTGTCTCTTTCTTCTGCCTTCTCCCTTCCCCTTTGGGTGCACAACATTTTGGCTGCCCGTTTTAGTGTTTGGTTACGGCACATGGAGAAACATTTCCATTTCACATTTGTCGTTGTCGCTCATCTCGTGCTCTCCTCACGCATTCTCGCTCTCTTTCTTTTCCTCTCTTTCTCTCTCTCTCTCTCTGTGCGTCGCTCGTTTCAGGACTACGTGACCGTCTACGATGGCTACACCACACGTGACCCCATCATATTGAAGTTTTGCGGTGGCGGTCAGGCTGTGCCAGCTGCCGTCTCTAGCGGACCCGAGCTGCTGGTGGAGTTCAGCACATCGCCATTTGGCACCTTTACGGGCACCTCGTCGCAGGTGCTGCCGCTCTATGGCTTCCAGTTGGAGGTGAGTTTGATTTCCCTTTGGCTAAGCAGCGAGTAAACTTCTCCATCTCCCCATTCAGGTTGAGGTGCAATTTGTGGACATACAGAGTCCCACGTACTCGAAGAACAAGAAACCCTGCGAGTTTTGGATACGTGGCGCAGGGCGTGGCATATTGGAAAACCCAAAGCATTCGCTGGCCCCCAACTCCACCTGCCTGTATCATCTGCAGGGCATGGGCGTCTTCAAGACCTTTGACCATCTGAGTTTGTCGCGTCGCACCAATAGCCAAGGAGGAGGTGGATTGCATCAGCCACTGTCGCGTTTTAAGGTTTGGATTTCTGTGTTGAAATTCAATTTGGATCCCGAATTTGGACAGATTGATGAGACTTCGGTGGGTGCAATTGGCGTGCTGCAGACGCAGGAGGATTGCAGCGGCATGTTGCGCATCTGGGATGGCACATTGCGAGATGCACCGGTGTGCAAGGATCTAAACTGGTAAGACAGCTGCTTCTGTATATCTCATCTCTCTAATCCTTCCTTTCTCTCCTCTCCAGCGTCAGCGAGCCCAGCGGCTACTCCTCGCACTCCTCGTACTCGCATAATGCCACCAATGTCATAGCGCGCTTCTGTCGCGGCACCATACCTCGCACCTGCGATCGCTCCAACATCAATGAAACCTTTGCCAGGCCATGCACCATCTCCGAGAGCTATGTGTCCAGCAGTGATGCCATCACGCTGGAGCTGCGCAACACAGAGTCCACGGTGCTTAGGTGAGTCTTGCTTCGCACAGCTGCCAGGCAGAAGTTTCAATCTCTTTTCATCTAC
Source organism: Zaprionus ghesquierei (assembly GCA_018904095.1). Taxonomy (NCBI): domain Eukaryota; kingdom Metazoa; phylum Arthropoda; class Insecta; order Diptera; family Drosophilidae; genus Zaprionus; species Zaprionus ghesquierei. The sequence goes on along the minus strand of JAEIGP010000850.1, from coordinate 5,621,929 downwards.
TCCACAGACCCCTCGATTTCAAGTTGAAGTACGAGTTCATAGATCTCCACCAGGATGGTTTGCCCCAGGGCGGCGGCGAGTTGGACTGCGATCGCAAGTTTGTCAGCAGTCTGATGGATCGCAAGGATCCGGCAATCTTTCGCAGCGTGCGCAACATCTTCTTCTTTGGACGCGGTGGCAGAAGGCATCTCAAGTGCGTCTATCGCTTTGAGGCGCTGCGTGGTGAACGTGTGCGCATCAAGCTGCGCAAGGTGACCACCTCGAATCGTCCTTGCTACTCGCGCGTGGATGAGGACGTGAATCGTTCTTTCTGCTATGGCAATACCAATGTGCGCGTGGAGGTGGGAAATGATAGTAATGCCTGTCTGATAGCCTAGCTAATCCTTGCTTCTTTTACAGATCTTCGAGCGTCCCTATCCGGACTCCATACTCCTGCATCGTGGCTGCCTTTGCAACTCCTCCAATCAGTCGCATTTGCCCATTGAGTATACCTCCACGGGACGCGATGTGGAGGTGCATTTCATAGCGCATAATATGACCACATTGGATGATCCTGACACGGCCAACTTTGAGGGCATGTTTGAGTTTGTCAAGGCGCCCACCAGCTGCAAGGATGGCCGGCGCAAATTTGGACCCAGTGGCACTATAGACATGACCTTTGGCGATGTAAGGAGGAGAAGTTGCTTGAAGAGATTTCCTTACTAATCCCTTTTGCCCTTGCAGATTGAGTGCCGCTCGCGACCCTGGCTCATTGAGCCCTCCAATGGCAACAAGTTTCTCTATGTGCGTCTCAAGGCTATCTTTTTGAGCAAGCACAATCCGCAGAAGACATTGAATGCTACCCACCTGGAAACGAATAGCTGGCGCTGTGAGACCAAGTCACGTGCTGTGCTCACCACATCCGAGGGTGAGTTAAAGAGAGGAGGAAGAAGAAGGATTTCACTTATGTTGTTTGCTCTGCCAACAGGTCTTACCATTGTGGCCTGTCCACTGAGTCCCGATTCGAGTGCTTATGAATTTGTGGAGATATTCAGCTCCGGCTGGAATGAACGACCCAACTTCGCGCTGGTGAATCGTTCACGCGCCATCAGCGTGGAGTTTCTGCGTCCCAGCAATGGGGAATATAGCTTCAACTGGATGGAACTGGTGCCCAGACCCACGCTCAGCATAGCGGGTGAGTTAGAGTAGCAGATCTCCATCTATATCATGCCACTAATCCTTCACTTTCGTCTCGGTAGAGGACTGCCAGTTCAAGTGCGCCGAGCTGGGCGCCTGCGTCAATGCGAGCGTCTGGTGCGATGGCATTGTGCACTGTCCCTCCGGTGATGATGAGGCCTTCCTGCAGTGCTCCGCTCTAATGAAATTGCCCGCCGAAATACTTGCCACACTCTGCCTGATCTTTGTGCTCTCGTGTTGTGCATTCGCCGCCTTTGCTTACAAGTTTGTGACCCAATTCCAACTCTCAATTCAATTCATCTAAGGATCATCTCTCCTTCTTCTTTGCAGGAAAATCAAGCGCAAGCTGCGCGGCTCTTCGGTGCTGCAGACGCGTCTCAAATCGCTTAGCTCCATGGACACTGCGGTGCTGGATGAAAAGGAGGTGATTTGCTGACAAAGCGACAATTCTGTGCGTTACGTTGAGATCGATCGTGTGACCACGGTCTGATGATCATCACCAACGACAAATAACGTGCAGAATTGTGCCCCGGAAGCGTATCAAAACAAACTAAAGGCGAAGCTAACTAAAAGGCGAATTCAACTTGGTCTTCGCCTCGATAAAAGCAAATCAAACCGAAAAAGAAAACAAACTCAAAATCGAGAACGAACTCGAACTCGAACTCGAAACCCAAAATCAAAAGAAATCAAACTCGTTCACCTGTTTTAAAAGAAAACAAAAAGAAAAAATGCATTTATAACGAAATTCGTAAGGGTTTTTAAGTTTCGTATCGTTAGTTAATCTCTCTGGTTTTATACATATTATAGATCGATTCTCGAATCAGATCAAGATCAATTTTATAAGCAATTTTTCTAGGCCTAATCAAAATGATTTTTCATACGTGATTTTTCTATATGATTTCCAAAGAAGAGAGAGAGAGTTTACAAAGTTGGAATACTTTTCCCACACACTGTACATAAAGTATACACACGGACGTAACCGTAGCATTTAGTTGAAGAGACAAGACGTAAAGCTGACTTCCACTAGGTTTTTTATAACGATTACGAGACGCTCATATAGACCTATGTAGATACAACTGTTTCCTAATAGTCTCTAAGTGAAATCATACTAGCCAATCGATGCAAGCTGACTAAAAGAGAGTGCAAGGCGATTCCCTATTGTAGTCTGTTTTTTGTTTCCTTTTTGGGGGGCGGCAGGGGGCGTGGACCTAACCTAACCCCACAGCATTTATTATGCGACGCACAAAATAAAACGAAAACGAAAAGAAAAACGTGAAACTAATCGAATAAAACGCTAAACAAGATTAAAGCAAACCGATTAATCCAATGTAGAAAGTAAGTGAAAATGTTTTACATTTTAAGATTGATGGATGCATCGTAAACATAAACTTAATAAAAGAGAAAACAAAACAAAAGAAAAGAAAAGAAAAGAAAACCCAGCATAGTCGAATCAAGTCGAATAATCCAATAATAAATCGCATAGTCGAGTCAATATGTCAATATAAATATATATATATATAGTATATATATAAATAGTGAAAAGCTAGATGAATTTCGTTAGTTGTTTCATAGACGTAGCGCCTACTACTACTACTACAACTACAACTATCATGATGCATTATACTATATCAGCATAAATTATATTATAGAATCCAAAAACAAAAACAAAACCCAAATCAAAATCGAGAAATCAAAACTGATTCAGCTTCAGATCGTGATCATTATTCTCAAATGTCACGCCCATATTGTTGTTCTAGTTGTTGTTGTTGTCTCCGAAAATCGAACACATTGTGCACAGTTCGCTCTCATAGCCTCATTGCCACAAAACTCACAGCATCGCCTAGCCCGCCCCACCACCACAAAACCTTCCCCAATTGAACCCATCTTTTGCATGGTATTACGTACTGGCTCTGGGCTCTGGTGGCAGCTACACTTCTACTAAATTGCATAATCTCTCTCTATTTCTTTCGTATTCTCTTTCGAAGAGAGCTCCCAAAATTGTCGTCGTCGAGACCAAGGCCTAGAGAGAGAGTGAGAGAGCGAGCGAGATCTGGCATCGATCGAGCAACCTATCTTCTTCTTCAATCTACACCCTATATAAGAATTGTAAATAAATATATATATTAAAGAAGACACACAAATAGAGGAACAACAACAATGTATGACAAACTTGACACAGCGAGTTTTATTTACCATACTCTCTCTTCATACTCTTCTTCTAAGTTGCACGCACGAGAACCAGAGGAGAAGAACAACAGAGCAAAATGAAATGTTTCTGTTTCGAATCAAACTCAGACAATAAAAAATTCAACTTTGATTTCGGGACATAAGGCTACCTACAACTAACTAAGTAGAGGACATAAAGAACAAATACGATACATACATAAATACATTAAACATATATCTTAAGTATCTTGAGATCGACTTAAACAATTAAATCCAATTACAAGTTAAAAATCGAGTGGATAAATCAAATTAAATCAATCAACTTAAATAAATTCTGTTCGCATTACAAAACAGTTATTAGTTATAAACAATTAGGCAAATACAATTTATTATTATTATTATTATACATATACACATACTATATATACATTTATGAATGCATTAAGTGCGCCGATCTCACACCAAACGGACTGAGCCAATGACACTGGAGAGACCCGGAGAGAGAGAGAGAGAAAACGCAGCGCGTTGCAATTGACCAGACAAAAGGTTAGATTTTTAAACAATTCAAGTGGTAAAAAATTAAAATATAAAAAAACAAACTAGTCTAAACATAAACCTAAAGCGATAAACCGAAAACGTAAACCAACATAAGCTAAATTTCAAAATGTTGTAAAAACAAAAACCAAAAATCATATCAGATTCTAAAATGATATTAACATTAAATGGACAAAACGTAAACTCAATAAATGAACATTTAAATTCAAATTTAAAGAGTGCAGTTTTTACTACTGAGTGGTCTTTGGTGGAGTTGTTGGAGCGGCTGCCTCCTTGCTGTGCCGTTGGCGATGCTTGTAAAGCGAACTGGGATCCCGCGTGGAGAACTTGCAGTGCATGCACTCCAGTGGCTTCTCGCCCGTGTGCTGACGCATGTGTATCTGCAAGGGGATTAGGTTAGTTATGGAACCAAATATAGTTGCCTCTATCTCCCCTTCATGACTTACTATCAGGCTGGCCTTGCGCGCCGTCTTCTTGCCACAAACATTGCAAATAAAGGGTTTGATTTTATTGTGCACCGTCTTTACGTGCTTCGAGAGCGTTTTTCCGTTCACAAATTTACGCTGACAAATGTCGCAGGTTTTTTCGGCATAGTATTTGGTCTTCTTGCTGGTAGCGGGCTGTGCAGCAGCTGCCTTGGCTGCAGTTGCCTCGCTTTGCTCCTGCTCTTGCTGCAGCTGCAATTGCTGCTGCTTCTGAGCACGTCGACGCAGCAATTCACGTCGCAGCACACGACTGCGCCACTTCTTGTGCACACGCATATGTCGCCAGACGAGTGCGGATAAAGATGACTTGTAGTCACAACCCAGGAGAGGACACTGCAGCAGATCCACATCGATTTGATGCGTCTTCCACAAATGCGACGAACAACGTCGCCAATTGGGCAGCTCCAGACCGCATTCGCTGCAACTAAAGGCGCTGCCCTTGTGGCATTTGGCATGCAGTGATAGCTTTGCAGGATCCTCGAACTTATACGGGCAGCTGGTGCTCACGGTGCAGCTGTAGGAAGAGCAAAGATTAGCAAGCATCCTCATGGAAGCGTTAAGTACCTACGGCACGCGCATATTCAAACGCAGTGCTAAGCGGAAGTCTTTAAAGGGCATGGGCTGCAGCTCGGCTGGGGCAGTTGGGGGCGACGCTGATCTATTTGACTCCTGGTGCCGCTGGCTTTGTTTCTGTTGTTCCGCCGTCTTTCTGACAGACGCTGGCATTGGTTTGCAGCCGTGAAAGAACATCATGTGCCCACGCAGATCCTCCATAAGATCATATTGACGCAGACATAGACTGCACACAAAAACAATACGCGATGCTGATTCCATTTGTTTTTAAACTTAATTTCGCGCTTAACGAATTGCGCTACTTTCTTATTTAAAATATTTGCACAATCAGCTGTTTACTTAACAGTAGCAGTGACTTTACATTTCACAACACTGTTTGCGGGCACAAATTTGAATTTAACAGCTGTTAAACTGCAAAAATTTCCCTTAGGTTAACAGAGCCAGAAAAAAACGTAAGGAATAAAAAGCTTACAGTAAGCGAGCATAAAATAAAGAAATACAATACAATAAGAACCAATATTTGTTGTTTTACATCCTTAGAATATCGATCATCTCAGCGGATAATTAATTCAAAAAAAATTCCCCTGGCACCTTGTGTAAAGACAACACTAGCCAATTGGTATTTAACTGCCCGTAGGCAAACGGTCACACTGTCAGCTAAGGAAAAACGCGAACGCGTATAAAATATTTTCTATTTTATTTAATTTATTAGTTTTTAGCGATAAATATTCACACCGCTGCCCACACGCACTGCAAGGCATTGTTAAACATGGGCAGTGCATTGGAAAACTATGTGAATCAGGTGCGCACGTTAAGTGCAGCGGGTAAGTGAAGTGCAGCGGCAGCAGCTCCCGACCGGGCCCGGGCCGACCCGACCCGGCGAGCCCCAAGTCTGTGCGAAATCCATTGTTGTTGTTGATAATCTTATTGTTGTTTGTGTTGTTGTAGAGAGCTACCGTGAATTAGCCGATGAGTTACCAGAATCGCTGCCATTGCTGATACGCAACTGGAGCATATTAGACAATGTGCTCGAAACGCTGGACATGACACAGCACACACTGGGCGTGCTCTATGTGCTGCTCGGCAAGCTGCACAGCGCCGGCACCGCAAATCCGGAGCCAATGCAGATAATACAATTAATGCGAGAGTTTGTGCAGCGCAGCAATGTGGAGCAACTGCGCTACGCTGTCTGCCCCTGTGAGTAGTTTGGTCTGTCATGTGTAATTCCAATTGTTAATCCTTCCTAATCCTTGCCAGTCTATGAGACGTGCCATTTGTTTACGGACTATCTGGTGCAAAAGAACCTTAGCATTCTAGGCATTAAGGTGCTGTCACGCGCCATCGAACAGATCCGACAAATGGAAACACAGCTAACGCCCATACACGCCGATCTCTGCCAGCTTAGCCTTAAGGCAAAACACTTCAATGTGGTGCTGCCCTATCTGGATGTGGATATAACAGACATCTCCACCGTTGCCGCCGAGTGTAAGAATCAACAGCAACAGCAATCACAGCATACACTGGTAAGCAAAAATGCAACTCATCATCCCGATCGTTGCCTACCTGCATTTCTGGACGGGAATAACTTTTGGTGTGTTTTCCTTTAGGATGCCAACAACGATGCAAAGTACTTCTTGCTGTACTACTACTATGGTGGCATGGTCTACACTGCGCTAAAGAAATACGAGCGCGCCCTGTACTTCTTTGAGGTGTGCATCACCACGCCCGCCATGGCCATGTCGCACATCATGCTGGAGGCGTACAAGAAGTTTCTCATGGTTTCACTCATCGTCGAGGGCAAGGTAGGGAAGTGTCTTATCTCATCTGTGTCCACTAGTAATCCGATCTTGCCCTGCAGATAACGTTTAAACCAAAGAACCCACAGACGATTGGACGCCTAATAAAGCCGCTGGCAAATCACTACCATGACCTGGTCAATGTGTATGGCAACTCGTCCAGTGAAGAGTTGCGTATTCTTATACTCAAATACAGTGAAGCATTTATGCGTGATAACAACATGGGACTTGCCAAGCAGGTGAGTTCAATTAGCTTGATGCCATTGGAGCTGTCCAACTTTATCTCGTGTCTTCCTCGCAGGTTGCAACATCCTTGTATAAACGAAACATACAACGCCTCACGAAAACCTTCCTGACGCTCTCGCTAAGCGACGTGGCCAGCCGCGTGCAGCTGTCCAGTGCGGCCGAAGCGGAACGCTACATTTTGAATATGGTGAGCTTAGACTAGCTATTCCCTTCAATTGCTTCTTTCTACTACTTTCGCCTTGCACTTACAGATCAAATCGGGTGAGATCTTTGCCAGCATCAATCAAAAGGATGGCATGGTGATATTTAAGGATGATCCAGAGCAATATAATTTACCCGGCATGTTCCTCAATGTGCAAACGAACATAACGCAAGTGCTCGATTTGATAAAACAGATCAACAAAATGGAGGAGGAGATCATATTGAATCCCATGGTGGGTAGCGCTTAAATACACATCTATATAGCTGACTATATGTCTTACTCTCTTACCTAGTATGTGAAAAAGGCGCTGGGCAGCCAGGACGAGGACTTGACGTCGCAGCACCCAAAGACCTATTCGGGGTAAGGCACGACGACAAGACAACAATCAAGTTCTTCAATCAATACTCAAGCAACTTTCAATTGCAGCGATCCCACGGATTGATGCAGCTCAAGTAAAACAAGCTAACTCATGATGCAGCGCAACCACAACAACCCCCAAAACCAACAACAATCAGGCACACAACAACAACAACAATTGAAGAAGCTTCTTGTGTGCTCCACCAGCAACAACAACATGAAACTGCGCGCCTAATTGCAAATTTATAGATGAACATGATATTTTAAATAAACTATGTATAAATCAATGACTAAGCCCGCCGGCTACTACGACGCTGACATCGACGCAGACGGCATCCGGGACTCACTAGGCCAATTAATGATAGCATGACATTCCCAGCAAACTGTTATCAGCAAAGCAAATGCTATAGGCTTTTTGTGATAAGCAAAGGTGTTCGCATCGATCAGGCGACTCTTTCCCAGTGTGTCAGCACCGAAGCGAACACTATACTATATCGGCAAATCGTTTTGCACTTTATGATTTGTTTTATAATTTTATTTTTTGATTATTTACAATATCAATGTTTACCTAGCTTAGGCTATGGCTAATTAAGTGACTAGACTCTGGTGCCGTGCATGGCCAAACCCAACCCCACTCCATGCCGAACCCGTTATAAGTGCTACTAGACTAATTGCGATTATACAAAGTTAAGTAGTGTGTCTGTGTATAGGTGTGTGTGTGTGTGTGTGTATGTACAATGTTGAAACTGAACTGCTGCTGCTGTCGGCGCGCCGTGCTCCACACAATGTAAGAGATTCTTAGCGATTCTCTGGCGCCGTAGCAGCTGTGCGCGTTGCTGCCCTGCTCTCGCTTGTGATTAACCGGTTTTCAGTGCGTCCACTTCCAGCAGATGTGTCTTGGACACGCCCACACTCGTGCCCAACGTTGTGCTGCTGCTGGGGCTGCTTATGATGTTGGTGCTGGTGTCATCGCAGTCAGCCATGCCGCGATAGAGTTTGTGCACCACATTGAATAGGATGAAGCAGACGATCAGCACCAGCAGCGACATGAAGACATAGGCCAGCACCAGCGGTGTATCCGATATGGGATCCAACATTGTTGTAAATATATAATATATAATTCCAAATAGAGTTGTTCTGTTGTTGTTTTATAGAGAGACTGTTCTGACTGACAGTCGAGTCGCAGAGAGAGCGAGCGAGCGGGTGAGAGTTGTGCAGAGTGCGTCGAACTGAATCGCGTATGCTAATTAAATGTCTTGCACACGTATGCGTATATATGGATTAAGTATAGTCTCTATATATACATATGCAAATGTATGTGTTTCCGTACGTATTTTCGACACTGTCGCTGCGCCGTGCGACCGTTTGCAGTGACACCTGTGCGTTAACTGAGGCAAGCGAAGTCAAGCGCGCAGGCAGGCAGACAGCCAGACAGCGCGCTAGAACTCTCTCGCTCGCTCGCTGGCGTTACGTATACGCAGCGTAGACACTTCAAAGCGCCAGAGGCGCTGATAAGCCAGAGAGCACGTGAACGGGTTGAAAGCTCAGTCTTTGATCAGGGTCAGGTCGCAGAGATCGTGACAGGTTTGACAGCAGCTTCGATCTATATAGATCGATTTGACATGCATAGAGCTCGCTAGTCGCGGGCTCAACTTTGTTCCCACATAGCAAACCGAAGCGCGTTGTTTATGCGTGCCAGGGCACGCAAGGCCGTCGCCGCTTGAAGTTTAGTCCCGCCCAATGCATGCACACAAACCACTTAATAATACCCTACCATAAACACATTATAACTACAGGGTATAAACTTATATGAATGCCAAGCTGAATGGCAAACACGTTCGCCCAATCAAGTCGCAAAATCTACGTCTCGTCTCTGCGCTCTTCTCATTGTTTCTCTATACACATTTCTATTCGCTTTATTAATTGGAATAAATCGAGAAATACACAACACAGCTGGCAATAAAATCGGCAACGGCATCGACGATCTATAATTGCGCGGCCCCCCCAGCCAAAGCAGACGACGACGGCGGCGACTCCAACGTGTTCTGATTTGGCAATCGCTGCTGGAGCGGAGTGGGCACGCTCGCTTATCGCTTATCTGAATAAGAGTTTTTGTTGCGTGTGGTTTATGCGCTGTAATTATGAGATAAGCAGAAACAAAAAGTTGTTAAGGAATTCACATGACGTACGCTCTTCCCACTCCGCTGACCATTTTGCCTAACCAGTTGTGGCGCTCTGATCTCTGCTCTAGGCATAACCAGTGCCAGAGCACACACACACACACGCACTCAAACTCGCACTCCGCACAGCAAAACGAGTTCTACAAAATATACACCAAGCTAGCCGCTGCCTCTGCTCTGGGCTCTGCTGTTCTCACCTCCGCTTCCACAATGGTTCCCTATCTCGCTCCCGCTCCCTCTCCCGCTCCATCTCGCACTCAATCTCGCACTCTCTCTCACTGCCACAACCCACATCTCTGGCACGCCGACAACTGGCATCCGCGCGTGCACTCGCACAGCTCGTGCAACGTCCACTGCCACTTGGCCCGTCGCGCTCGCCCAGCAGCGAACTCAGTCTGGGCCTGCGACATGCGCCGCCACTGTCGGTGCAACGTGCCTCCATGACATCCTGTATGACATCGTCGAGCACCAGACGCATATTGCTGCGCTCGTTGCACTTGAGCAGAATCTTTAGACGCGGTATGTGGGTCATGTGCGCATAGTACTTATTGATGCGCACCATGGCGCCCGGCACAGGTGGCTCTGTGGCAGCACAAGAGGTCACGCCCTCGCGATCGCAATTGCAGATGAAACTGAGCGGACGCTCACGCGTGCGATGCTGTATGTCCAGCTCCAGATTGACCAAATAGCAAGGCTCCAGCGAGATGGTAATGCGCACTGGGGGAAAGGCAGTTCAAAAGGCGAACAGCCAGGCAGGGATCCAGCCTACTTACCCGCCGAAGACTCAAAGATGGCCGAACGATTCGGTATCCAAATGGAGCGTGCGCTAAGCTGATTGACAAACTGCTCGGAGCGCTCCATCGATGAACGTGAACGCCCTGGGGCGGCCGGAAGCGGCAAATTGTCATAGATCGATATGTATATCTTGTGGCTGACATAGGCAACAATAAAGAACAGTATGACGAGGATCAGCAGGAACAGTACGTAGGTGAATAGTGTGGGTAACCAGATGATAATGTCCAGCAACATTAGAACAGCAGGCTGCTTGGATTGTTGGGAAAACAAAACAATAATAATCTCATCTCTCGCTGCCCAATCTCTCCAGCTTAGCTGCTCTCTCTACGCTCTCTCTCTACCAACTCTCTTGCGCTCTCTCCTCTTGCTCCTGCTCCTTTGCCCAACGCTCTTTCGCCGTGTTTTGCAACATCTATGTAAATTGTATTTATTATTTCTGGTATTCTCGTTTTTCTTTTGTTAGCTTTTTTTCATTTTGTTTTTTTTTTTCTTTTTTTGTCTGTTTTGTTTTGCTCTTTATAGTACATATGATTTTACATTGATAATATTTTATTTTAAATTGTATCCCCTTTATTTGTTTACTCTCTTCTCTCTCTCTCACGCGCTCTCTTTCTCTCTCTTTTGCTCTCAGTTTGCCTTGGCTTAATGTACACAATTTTTACGCAATTTCATAACGCTTAGCTTTTGTCACTGCACGCGCGCTCTCTCGCTCTCTCTCTCTCTCACTATAGTCTAACCCGCCGGCGGGTACACTCAATACGCACCTGAATTTGGGCGTTTGAGGCGTAAGGGGCGTGGCTTGCACACCGCAGAGAGAAAACAGAAAGCGAGTCTTGTCAATGTGTGTGAGTATAAGAGTGTGCATTACACATAGTATAAGACTTTGTATAACACTTTTTACAACACTGCGTATGCCATTATGCATGTCTCTCTCTTTCACACACACAGCTTTCTACTTTCCGCTTATATTTTCTCTCTCTCTCTCTCTTTTTGTTTTGTGTTATTTTACAAATTTCTTCTTTGTGTTTGTTTTCTGTTTCTTGTTTCTCGTGGCAGTTGTTAGAAAATGCCATTTTTAGGTTATGCGGCGCATAGTATAACAGAGTATAACAGTAAAATAGAAACAATATTCTGGGCATTGGGTAGTATAACAGAATTAAAGCATACAAATTTGGTAGAACAATTCAAAGAGTTTTCAATTTTTGTTGTTGTTGTTGTTGGTTTTAATTTGAACAGTTTTCCATTCCTTAGAAAATTTGTTGTTTTTCTTTTCTTTTTAATAATGAAATAATAATTTACTAAATATTAAACAATAATTGTTGCTGTTGTTGTTGTTGTTGTTGTCGCCCGCTCAACATAAACTCAAGAACGCATAGAAACTAATTAGACTAACGCAGCAGGCGTAGATGTTGTTGTTTGTTGTGTGTGTGTTTGTGTGTGTGTGTGTCTAGCTTAGATTTAATTATTTTGTATATCTTTTGTTGTTGTAAAAAACATTCAGATCTCGCAATGATTATTTAAATGAAATGTTGCTTATTTAGCTTGGGTTTTTTTCTTTTTCTTTCTTTTTTTTTGTTTTTTTTTTTTTAGTTGTTTTTGTTTTTAACTGGCAGCATGTTCCATGTACAAAGAAGAAGCATATCGAAAATGTGTGTGTGTATGCGTGTGTGTGTGTTATATGAAATGCGTATTACAGTTAGCAGTTGTACAGTATAACAGATTTGACAAGAAAGTTTTGCAGAAAGAGTTGAAATTGGAAATCTGAAAGCGAAAGCTCAGTTTGATTTGTGTGCTAGGTAGTTGTTGTTGTTGTTCTTGTTGTTGTTGTTGTTGCTGCTGCCGCTGGTGGAACATGCCGCAACGTGTACACAAAGAAACACACACAGAATATTACACAAATACATATGTAACTTCAGCACAACATACAGAATTCATATACGTAAATAACATAGTTCTTGGTTGGGTTGGGTTGGGTTTGCTCTCCTCCAGCGCCCAAGCCCCCGCTCCCGCCCCCGCAGAGCCGTACGCTATACCACTCTCTCACTCCTGCTGTCTCCTCCTCATTGAGCTCAACTCAATCTGTATCTGTTTGCAGCATGGGGCTTGCATTTTACACATTTAGGTTTTGCTTTAAGTTTTTGTTTTATCCTCCTTGCTTTCTGTTGATTTCTGCTGCTGAGCGATTTGTTGTTTGATTATTCCAGTTGATGTTGTTGTTGGCATGCGAGCTGCGTTGTTGTTGTTGTTGCTGTTGATGTGGTGTGCTTATTGTTGTTGTTGTTGTAGCTTAGACGGACAGTGAAACGAAACTGTTATACTGCGTTATGTTGCGCTTGAGAATGTCTGCGCAGGGTCCCAGCACGCGTTCGAATCTGCACGAGAGAGAGAAACAATGAGTATAACAGTTTGCAGTATAACACTTGAACACCATACCTCGCTCTGTCCAGCTTAACACACTTGAGCGGTCCTCGAGCCACCACAGTCGCCGCACGTGGCCTATCCAGCAGCAGAGCAATCTCACCAAAGTAATCGCTGGATCCCAGGCGACCCACCTCGGCGGGCTCCTCACCCTGCTGAAAAAGCGGCAAAGGGATTATCTATCAAGAAGAAGGAAATCAAATCTTGCGCTACTCACCTCGGATCGCTGTTGCAGCACAACGGCACAACCCTCGAGTATGATATAGAAATCATCTCCGGCTGCTCCTTGCTTCACAATCGTTTCACCATCTTCGAATGAGCAGGTCTCCAGCGAATCGGCCACCGTCAGGCGTTCCCATTTATCCAGACTCTCCAGTATAGAGACACGTGACAGGAACTCCTCATACATCTTACGCTTGCGTATGGTCGAACCCATCAGAATGCGCCGGTACGAATCACGATCGATGCCCCACAGCTTGACGTCGCTCTTGGCGCGCACTGTGGCCGCACGTGGTGTGCCATAGATCAGTGCCAGCTCACCAAAGCTGCCGCCCTCGCTGATGGTGGTCACCAGTTCCGAGTTGACAAAGACCTGAGGGAAGAGAGAGAGAGAAAGGAGTCAGTTAAAATTGCTAGGCATCGTCTCCACTTCCATCTTCTTTTCGGCTACTCACATCCACCTCACCCACATCGATGACATAGAAATTGTCACCCTCATCGCCTTGCTGTATGATATTCTCGCCCGCTGTGTGATTAACCGGAAACATGGCATCGAATATATCGGATCGTTCATTCTCATCCAAATGCGCAAAGAGCACATTTTTGGCTATGGCCTTGGACAGGGCATTCATTGTCTTGTAATCCTTGGGTACAACTTTCTTAACATAATTGGCGGCATCCTCTTCGGTCACCGGTTCGGCAGAGATGCCGCCGCGTCGGCGCACAGGTGGTGCAGCTGTTTGTGGCATTGGACTGAGATCCTCGCAATCGTCGGGGCTGATAACCTGTTTGCTGGCGTCCAGTTTGACTTGTTCCTGCATGAAGAAGAAGGGAAACGAAATTTGTATAAGTATAACAGTGGATTGTATAACAGTTGACAGTATAACAGTATGTATGTATGTAGTATGCACTGAAAAGCCACTTAACTGCAGGAAGCTAAGCAAAATGGAAAGTATAACAATGTATAACAACCTAACCTCACTTTCCGTCACTAGTATAACAGTTCAAATACCACACTATTATGCAACTGCGGAACTGTTCAACTGTTCGCCTTGAGCTCACTGGACCAACTGCATCATAAAACAGAGACAAATCGAAGCCAAAGCCCGCCGCACCTGCACCCGCACCCGCTCCGCCCCGTCCCGCCCCCTGGGAGTCGCTGCGCGCGTGTACAAAGATGCGTAGGTGTAGCTGGAGCTGCGTTTCGTATATGTTGTAAGCAAAGCTTTTAGCTTCTGCCACCCACACAGCGAGTGCAGTTCCCCAGGGAGGGCTTCCGTCGCCGCCCACCTGCAACAACAGCAGCAACTCCGCCTCATCTGTGCGTGTGCGTCACACACCGCGTAGATGATAACTTTGTTTTCCATTTGTGTTCGTGTGTATGTCAAAAGTCATGTAGCTTCCACTCGCACCCAGTCTCCCTTTCTCCCTCTCCCTATCCCTTTCTCCCTCTCACTTACACCCAGGGATGTTTGGAAAAGCTTCTGCCGTGGCTCAACTGGACATTTATCTATTTTTGTTAGCTCAAAGTTCAAAGAACAAAAAACATTGCAAATGATTAAGCTCAACAGGCGCTGCCACGTTGCACGTTGCCTATAGAAATGGCAAATGTTGTAGATGCAAATGATGATGCATGCGCCCCCCTCCCCCTCCACCCTCTCGCCCTGTCCCAACTCTGGACAGTTCTTAATCACCTTAGAGCACTCGGCTCTCTCTCTGACGTCAATGCACACACACACACACACACACATGACTCGAGGGGTGGGATTAAGTTGCATTTTGTGTGTGTGTGTGTGTGTGTGTGCGGCAATGTCAATTTTGACTTTGCGGCAGCCTTGGGGCATTTCATTTTATCACAGACAGAACTGTCATAATTAGCTTAGGCGCCATATGAAGTGGAACTGTTTGGATGCGCTTGCTTAATTCGCAAGGGAAATGGAAAACAGCTAGAGAATGTGATGTGCATGTTGTATAACAGTTTGACAATTGTTTATAGCAAGATTTTACTATAGAGTCACTGTACAAATGTTACAACCTTGTATGCTGATTGAGGTATAACAGTTATACTCGAAATTCAATATCAATTTTAGATAATAATAAAGCGAATCATGGTTAGAGGCAATAGTTGCGTATACGTGTTATCTAACTGTGCTACTTGAAATTAACTATCAATTAGATTAAGTAAATAACGATAAGGGACAATAGTTTTATATAACAGTTTTGTTTATAGCGAGACTCTTACTTTAAAAGAGATCTACTTAAAATTATTTTCCAATTAAAGATAAAGCAAGTCTTGCTAACAAGTTATTCCCTTGTATAACAGTTTTGCTTAAAGTACAGTTGCTAGAAGAGCTCTCGGTAAAACAGGCGTTGAAATTAAGTATCAATTTAAGAAGAAGCGAGTCATGATTAAGAGCGTTTCAGTGGTATAACAGTATGGTTCATGATAAAGTTACTATAAATGAATGTAGTATAATAGTTCTACATAAAATGAACTATCAATTGCAGATAAAGCAAATCAGTATAACAGTTTGATTAGGTAAAGTAAACAACAAATACGGAAAATCATTTTGTATAACAGTTCCGTATGCACTTTTTGTCAGAGGCTCTCACTTTATAACAGTTATACATGCAAGCAATACTTCATTAAAGCTGCAGTGAGTGAAAATAACAACCAATTCTCTTGTATAACAGTATCGTTTACGTTCCATTTGTAATAAGTCCCCTAAGTATAACACTTCTACTTGAAATTAACTATAAATTAGATAAAGCGGCGCACAATTAGTTGCGTATAACAGTTCTGTGCGTGCAACTGTCATGATAAGCGCCTATCAAAACTTTTCAGCTCCCAGCGACCTCACCTCATTCTTTTAAGCAACTCATAAATCATATCGCGCCACGCCTCACCCCCTACGCTGCCTCCCCTACCAATCTGACTGTCAATAAATAAAGAAATCAACAGCTACAACAACAACAGAAACGAACAACGAAAACAAAGCGTAAAAGTAAATTTTGAAATTGGGCAAAAATGCATAAAGTTTTATTGGCCAAAGAGCGAAAGAGACGCGCTGCATGGAGAAGCTCATAAAGAAGGCGTGCGAGCGAGTAAATCGCGTTGCGTAGTGTAAACAAACAAGTAAAGCAAAGCAAAAAACCACAAAAAAACGTAAAACGTAAAACGCAGAAAGTGAAATGTGCAAAACGAGCGAAACGAAAAACAAAACTCAAGCAAATTTTTTGCCAGAGATGATAAGGTTGTGATAAGCGGCAGCCAAAAGCGCTTGAGGTGTCAACATGACGAGGGCGTTATAACAGTAGCAGCAGCAGCGGAGGCAGCAGAGGCAGCAGGTGCCACGCCCACGCCGCAATCACAATAATCGATGCGACGTGCAGTGCATACGAAATGCCACAAAATGAGGCATGAAATCACAAGCCATAAAAGGTTGCAGCAACCTTTGCAATAAGGCAATGCCAGTTGCCAAGCTTCCCTCTCCCTCCCCCGCAGGCTCAACTCAATTCCAGGAAGAACCACACAGTCAATACCTTACCCGGAACTCTTTGCCCACCCCCAGTTTTCAGAGCCAGCTGCCAATCCCAGTGGCAACCGCAAAGTTGACAAGTCAAAGCCGCCGGTTGGAGCTTCCTTTCCACCCTCTGGGCGCTGCTCTGTTGCAACTTTGTTGACGCTTTGACCAGCAACAGCTGTGGAGTGAGAGAGGAGGAGGAAGCAGAGGACGGAGTGCAGCCCTTGCCGGCGCGCATGTGACCCTGACCTTTTGTGCTGCAGCGAAGTCGGCGCCCAGCTCGTCAACTGGCCAGAGCCAGGGACGCGACCGTGGCCCTGTGTACACAAACACAGGGAGACTCCCTTCCCCCAACCTCTCCCCTTTCTCTCTTCTCTCTGCTGCTCCCTCTGCACTTTGCCAATTTCATTTGTATCTGCGCTTTGCCGTTTTTTTTCTCCTCTTTTCCTTTCGTAGCCTTTGGCGACTTTCCCATCGACATATTAAGCGGAAATCGATTTCGTATTATAAATTGAGTTACTGACGCAAACTAGATTGAAATTCTACGCGTTGTGGGTGTGTGTGTGTGTGTGTAAAGGGTGTGGGTGTGTGTGCACAGGCTGTGCGGGGTTGTGGGTGTGTGTGCTAGGTGTGTAATCAAGCCAAATGTTGCTTATCAGTTTGTAATGTCATAATGAAAACATAAACGAGCAGAGGCAGCTGATTAGACAACCAAGTGTGAGCAGGGGGGGAAAGGCGGTTAGAGAGAGAGATGGCAATAGAATGCAGCGTTGCAATTACACTGTGCGATAAAAGGGGTGTAAAACTTGACAAAACCTAAATGACAGAGAAAAAATAAGGTAGAAGTAAAGGGAGAAGAGAAAAGAAGTAAGAAGAGGAAGAAGAACAGAAGGTAAGTGAGAGGAGAAGGCAGAAGAGAAGGGAGTAGAGGAGAAAGATGAAGAAGACAGTTAGAAAGAGATGGCAACAACAAGTTGCAGCTACACTGAACGACAAATTAGGTGTGGAATAACTCAAATTAAAGTAGAATGCAAAGGAGAAAAAGACAAATATGTTGCTTGGAACAAGTTGTAATAGAAAGAGACAGCAATAAGACTTTGCAGCTACACTGAGCGAAAAAAAATCAGATGTATAAAGTTAACAAACAAAAGAAGGGGACTATTTTCTGTACAAATTTGTTGCTACACTGTGCAAAAAGTAGGTAAAATGTCGCATTATTCGCAGAACGAAGACAGGTTTGCCATAGGCAGTTTGGCCCGTAATATACACAACTTACACCACAAATAAACCCACAAGCTATAAAAAGCATACCCCCTTCCACTCCCCCCACTTCCCAATCACTTTCAATCTATTCAAAATAAATTTACATTTCCTTTTAATTACATTTCTCATACACGCTTCATTTGACAAAAAAATTTCGCTAGAAAATTCTCAGCCATAAAAATATTTATTGCCACGCCTGGCGGCACGTTCTTTTCTCACCGTGTACGTTGCGCTACACAGACACACACTCACATAAGTCAATGCCATAATGTGCCATAAAAGTGCCTGCTTTATGAGGCGATAACAACAACAACAATAACAACAACAAGTGCGTGACTATTCATCGTTCAGTGCAGAGCATCCCCCGCTGCCCTTCCCCATCTCCCTCTCCACGCGCTGCAAGTGCTGCGAATGCGTGTCCGATTGAATGTGAGTGCGGGTGAATGTGTGTATGAGTGTATGAGTGTATGAGTATTGGCATGTGCGAATGCTTAAATGAACAAACTGAGATTATGCGAAGCAACAAAGTCGCCTCGCGTTGCAAACCTTTGACATATTTTTAGCGCTTTCAACTACAGATTTCTCTAAGTGTATGTGTGTGTGTGTGTGTTGGTGTGCAATTGCAACAAATGCTTTATATGGCCACAGTCTGTGTAGGAAAAAAACAACAACAACAACAGCTGCAAATAAAAAAACAACACAAAACAACGCGACGCGACGCGACGTGAGAAACGAGCAACAAATACACAACAACAACAACAACAATAGCAGCAACAACAACTACAACAACACGGCAAATGGCACTGCATAAATTCCACTTTGTTTCACAAATTGTTATTGTTTTTTTTTTTGAGCAGAGAAAATGGCACAACATAAGCAGCAGACAAAATCGGAAAATCTGAGCGCACAACACAAATATTACGTATACGTAACGCACAACAAGAACAACAACAACAACAACAACAACACGAACGCTGAGAGCAATGACAAATCCAATGTCAAAGTTTTATAAAAATAAATATTCAAAAATATCAAAAAAAAAAATGAAAAATTTTCTCACGCCAAAAAAAAAAAAAACTAAGAAAATTGAACAGAAAATCGCAATCAAAATTTGAAAAGAAATCACGCAGGATATGCAATTAAACGCGTTGTTGTTGTTGTTGTTGCACAATTATGCGGGCTCTCAAGTCCAGTTAGCTCAGCGAATTAGCTATAAAAAGAATTTATAGCAGGCAACCATAGCCGCAGCCACAGCGCGGGGGGGGGCACCGCAATTAATTGGCGCAAAAATGAAAAGGAATTATATAAAAATATATATACATATATATCGAGTGAGCATACGAAATACATGTGTATGTACATATATACTAAATGCTTGTATATATATTTTTATAATTTCTATATTTGAAATATCTGCTGCGTGTGCGTCACACTGTAGCTCAATTTATAGTATAATTTATAGTTAAGTTCACAAGATTTGCTACGGTTTAATTTCGCCATTTTCACTGTGTGTGTGTGTAGAGTGTGTGTGTAGAGTGTGTGTACTGTGTGTGTGTTTGTTGTTGTGCTTGTAATTTGTTTAATTAATCCAATTGCAGAAACTTCACACGAGCTGAGCTGCATATACTATATATAAGATTTCTTGCAGTGTACGCGCGTGTGTGTGTGTGTGTGTGTGTGTGTGTGTGTGCGTGTGTCTACCCGCTGTTTTTGCCGTTTCACGTCGTCGTTGACTCTTGTTGTCGGCGTTTTCTTTCGCGTTATTTACAAAACGGAGGCGCGACACAAACTGAAAACTGAAAACTAAAAACTCAATTCGAATTCGCTTTCAGCGAGGCGACGGCGACGGCGACGCAGGCAGCGACGCAGGCAGCGACGCAGACAGCGACAGCGACGTCAAAGTCGTCGTTAGCATTAGCGCCAGCGTCGTTGGCGCTCTGCACGCCTTCTACTTCCAGACAGCGCGCCCTCCCCAACCCTTTCTGACGCACACACATCGCGCTCTCTCTCTCTCTCCCTCTTTCTCGCCCTCTCTCTTTCTTTCTCTATTTGTAGCTCAAAGCCCTTCGCTCTCTACCTTCTTTCTTCACGCTTTCTACGTTCCTCTGTCTCCTTCTGCTCCTCTACCTCTCGACCCTTTACCCCTTCTCTCCTTCTCTACCCCTTCCTTTCTTTCTCTCTCTCGCTTTCCCTTCCTCCCACTCTTTCTCTACCCCTTCCATCCTCTTTTCTCACCCTTTCCTCTCCTTCTCTTTACACCTTTCCCCTCTCTCTACCTTCTTCCCCTCAGTTCACCCTGTGCTCACTTACGTGCTCCTCTGCGCTTGAGCTAGCCCCATCGACGTGGACACCACGCACAGGCCACAGCACTCACTCCCTACCTCTTTACTTCCCCCTTTCCCCATCCATACACTGTCCAAAAACCGCTAAAACAAACACAATCAAAAGTCAATCAGAACGCGGCGACTCAAATTGAATTAGGCAATTTTCGTTTTGATTGCAATCGATGGCAATTTTCGCGCAGTGTAGCTACAAATTTTTGCCCAAGCAAAATCTAAAAACAACACACAAGACACACACACACACACATGTACAACAAATGAAATGAGCGAAACATTAATAAAGCAACAACAACAACAACAAGAAATGATGGCCACAAAATGTAGCCAAGAAATTGCTTAGGGGGCGGAGGCAGAGAGAGAGGGGGTGGGGTGGCTGCTTTGGCCACTTGTCAGTTTCGTTTTGTGCCGCAAAATGCAAAACGTAACGTAGGCAAAGGTAAAAACAACAACAACAACAACAAAAGCCACAACAAACACAAATCAATTTTCTGCTCGCCCCAAAGAACTGTGGGCGATTTATGTCTGTTTGCCTAAGCTCAACCTACACAATGTGGAAGCAGAGAAGGAAGAAGAAGAAGAAAGAAGAGGAAGAGAGAGGGGAAGGCAGAAGAAGCACATTAAAGCAATAATAATAATTACGACTACAATCAGCGCAGCTCGTAGTGTGTGCCGCTTGCTGCGTCTGTGTGGAATTTTTAATTTCGCTATGGCTATAAAAAATAAACAACAAACAAAGAACAAACAACAATAACAAAAGAAAGAAAGGTTTAGCGAAGGGCATGACGAAGGTTTAATGCACTCATTCGATACATTTTATGGCTATTATATACATTTTATAGCATTAAGTTTATATAAAACCTATTAAAAACTAAATGAAATGGGAATATTGAAATTTGCTATGAAAATTGAAATTGATCATAGTTTGTTACTAGGAAACCTTTGGTATATAGTGCTACGATCTAGTTGAAATTTGCACTATATATAAACAATACTATAAAGTTGAAACTGGTGAAGTTTCATAGCGATAATCCAAAAAATAACACCATTTTTTATAGAAACACTTTTATTTCAGGCAATTCTTCCTATGACAGCTATATGTTATAGTCAGCCGATTTTATTGAAATTTTGTGAGCATATTAAAGCCATATTATAGAGAGTATATAGCGAGTTTGGTTGCAATATCTTGAGCATTAAACAAAGTAAGCCGATAGTTTCTATGACAGCTCTACGATATATCGGTTCAATCTAGCTCATTCCAACTTATATACAGCATGCAGCCATAAAAAACTTCTATGCCAAGTTTCACAAAGTAAGCTGCAAAACTAAGCGACTGTCTTCCTAACCTAGGGTATCTATGAAAACGTTTTGTTTGCTCAGCGTTCTACAAGGCGAATTGAATAGATAGTTGTGCCTATATACACTATGCACACACAATTATATCTAACATCTACAATAGCTACATCTATTTTGATTATAATAATAATTATGAAATAGATTTTTTTTTTATTTTCGTGATTTCTTCGTGTACCACGTGACGTATGCGCAATGTAACGACACATTTGCGTATGCGACTGCCGCAACATGCGATAGTCACACGGGGCGTAGAACAGAGAGAGTGGGAGAGAGGGAGAGAGGTGCAAAGGGGTAGGGGCAGAGTGTAAAGTGTGCTAGGGCGAGGCAGACGTGCCCAGTTATAGTTCTTTAGACCTTGTCGCATTGTCAGGTGAGGTGAGGCTAGGTTCGGTTTGGCTTGGAGTGGCTGCCAGTTCATGACTAAGTGAAATTACTTAAAGAAAGGGTGAGAACAGAAGAGGGAGAGAGAGAGCAATAGACAGAGAAAGAGGGGAACTGAGTGAGACATAGGTATAAAGATAGACAGTGTAACATGGCGGGGCAGCGAATGGATAGAATGAGTAGAGATTAAATGTCATGAAAGGAAGAAAGTGTTGAGAGGAAGAAGGAGCTGAGAACTCAAGAGAAAGATAAAGAATTGAAAGACAGAAAGAGAGAGAAATAAATACGAGAAATAGAGATGGAAGGAGAAACGATAAAAAGTGATTAAGAAATATAGACAGAAAGGTGTAGAGAGAGCTTGGACAGAGAAAAACCCAGGGAGCCTAAGTTCTTAGGAAGTAGAGACATACTGAGATCCCCAATAAGAGAGATACCATGGAAGACAGTAAGTTAGTTCTATCGTAACACATCGAAGGAGGTATAAAGACAGAAAGAAAGCGTAAAAAGAGTTAGGAGAGCAGATAAGTCTGTGACAAACCGCGACAGTAAGCGAAACCGTTAGTATAATCGCTTCATGAAGAAGAGAAGGCAATGAAAATGATCAATAAGAACTTTCTCTTAATTCGAATTGAACACTTCATTTATCCCCATTCCAACCTCACTTCATCACAATAACTTTCAGCCAAGATAAACTCTTATCTATTTCAGCTTAGCAATTACAAGTTTCAACTTAAAATGGCGACCGCAATTATTGCGCTCATCTGGCCACAAATGAATTTAATGTGGGTCACAGCAGAGAGCTGACAATGAGAAGGGAGGGGAAGAGCAGCAGCAGGAGCAGAAGGAAAGGAAGGTAGAGCTCTTGGTGTGGCAGGAGGCTGACCTGAACAAAGTTTGCACAAAGTGCGGAAAGCTTTTTGTCTACCTGCTTCCTCTGTGTGTGTGTGTGTTTCCGCGCGTGTGTGTGCGTGTGTGTGTGTGAATGCGTTTTATAATCGAATTAATTAAAATTTTGCACACTGCCTGTGGCAGCTACATCCCCCCCTCCCTTTCCCTTTCCTTGCCAGCTGGCGCTTTAAAAGTCAACTAACTGTAAATTTGAAAGCACACTGAGAGAAATGCCTGCTATATACGCTCCAAGAGAAGCCAATTTGCACACGCTTCTTTTGCACAGTGTTTCTGCACTGCCCGCATGCTGCAGTTATCGTGCCTAAGCCGCCCCCTTCTCCCATCCCTCCTCCTTCCCCTGCGCGCCTACTTCTACCCTCAGCTTTGTTAAGCGAAATTTCCAATTCAGTGAACTTTTTGTTGCCAGTTGCCTGACCCTGCCTCGTTGACACGCCCCCAACTGCCCAGCTTGCGCTCTCTTCCCCTCCTCTCTCTCTCTCTACCACTGTAGTTAAACAAAAGACTTTGTTGTTGTTGCGGCTGCTGCTGCTGCATGAGAAATTATGCGGGGCGCAACGTAAACGTGCCACACACCAAAAGAGGCGTCTCCATATCGATGCTCCTGATTATTGTCAACTCTCTGTGTTTGTGTGTGTTGGTCACTTTGTGTTTGTCCATGTCCATGTCCAGCGTGCCTTGTTCCCGTGTACTGTGTGTGTGAGTGTGTGTGTAATCCTGCCAGTTGACAGTCCACTGACGTCAGCTTGGTGTCCGCCTATTTATAGCAGAGGCTCTAAATAAAGTGCTATGCGTTGATAGATGCCAAAGAGAAATCCATAAATGAATTAGTCGCTTGCTTTATGCAAGTTTTAAGCTCGAACCCAACCCGAGAGTCCACACATTACGCATACGCCGCATTGTGCAAAGGTTGTTAAAGGGGAAGCGATATTTCCGTATTTGCAATACGATTTTAAAGACTTACATTATACAGTATATTCCAGAGTTATACCATATTTTTGGAGTGCAACAATGTTTTCTAAGATATATCGGCAAATTTGCTAAACTCATGGGAATCCTTTGGTTCTAGATTCTCCCTCCCTCTCTTTTTGTTTAAAGTTTGTACAATATCGAACAATGCATACGTTATACTATATATCATATATACTATGTTGGAATAGGCGCAGTAGGAGAAGAACTCATGGAAAGGCAATGCAGGTAATACGATATTATCCTTTCCAAATGAGCTGATCTTTTGTGTCAGATAAGCCAAGCGTATAACAGTCCCTTATCCCTATACCAGTTCACCTTGTGTTCCTCTCTCTGTCAGTGCACACTGTAGCTTTGTTTTGCCCCAAACTCACTGTCTAAGCTTCTCCTCCTTCCTCTCCTCCTTGTGTATGCTCGTTCAGCTGTTGCTCTCCCATGGGTTCCCTTTTGACTGGAGCACAAGTTTTTAGCCCGTTTCTTCGAGCTTGCTTTGCCACTCATTGCCTAAATAATTCATGAACTTCCGTTCGGTTTTACCGTTCGTTCTCCTCTTCTTGTTGTTGTTGTTGTTGTTGTTTTAAAATGGCGCTTATAAGCTGCTTAATGGATGGCCAAACAAAAGGTCGCCGCATCCGTTGGATATAGCCGGATACATGTAGGCTGCTCCCTAACCCGCATGTGTCTGCCACTCTGTGTGTGTGTGTGTGTGTGGTGAAGAGTTATTTGCATAAAAGTTTTACATTGATTTCAGAAACAACACCCTGCTCCTCCCTCCCCCCCCTCTCTCACCCTACTTTTCCCTTAACAGTTTGTATGTTTTAAATGGAAAAACGCTTTACTTATGCAGAAGACAAAGAGCAATGGCTTGTGAGAGTGCAAGGGAGATAGCCTGCTGCAGGATACATACGGCACTTAGTTGAGCTATATCGTCTAACATAGACCTCTAGATCCCTAACTATATTGTGTATAAGGTTTCAGCAATTTCAAATGAAATCTCTTACCATTATTTCCGTTTTGCTTTGTCTCCGATTTCGTCAGGTGTTTATATTTTTATATAGCGTCTTCAATAACAACAAAGGACTTCCAAAAATAATAACCGTAATAATAACAACAACAATGCGCAACTATTTGTGGGCCACACCAAGCACAGGGCGCAAAATAAACAAGACGATGACAGCTGTCGCGGTTGTTGTTGTTGTTATTATTGTGAACTATAACTGTAACTGTGTAACTGCGACCGTTAGACCGTTAGGCTGACCATTAAATGTTTGATTTAACGATGAGAAATGTCGACAATTGTCAGAGGCGTGTGCCATAAAACGCAATCAATCAAAGCGGGGAATGACGACTCCTTCTCTTTCCTTCTCTCTCACTCACTCACTCCGTGACTCCCTCACTCTTTCGCTCACTCGATGGGCCGCAAAGAAATAAACAAGAACACGCTCAATTTGCGAATTGTAATTGTATTTCTAGCAAAGCAAAGACAAGACAAAACACGCAGCTGGCAGCGACGACGACGTTGGCAAACTGACTAACGGTAAACAGGCGACAGGCAGCAGCAGCAGCAGCGACGACAGCGACGACGACGACAGGATGACCTTCAGCAACAACACGCACATTCAAAGGAAAGTGGCCAAAAAAAGAAAAACTTTGCGCACACACACACACACGCACGCAAGCAAAGCTGCCTGCGCTGACAGTAACAGCGGCAGCGGCAGCATCAACAACAACAACAACAACAACTGCAAAGGGCGCCTGGCAAAAGCTTCGCTTTGATTTCTCGTTCTGCGTTGCGTGCCCAAGGGCCGAGAGAGTGAGAGAGTTTTGTTGTTTTTTTTTTTCAAGTGCAAAATTGCCATAAACTTGCAGAAAGCTTGCATGTGTGTGTGGGAGCGAAGTCAGCTAAGCACAAACACACACACACACATTCGCACTCTCTCACACATTGCTCTTGCCAGAGCGTGAGCGTAAGCGGAGCGAGAGAGAGTAGTTTACACTGTTAACAGCAGCGTGTGTGAGGGCGCTGTTAATGCCTATGTTAACAGCCTAACAGCCTGTCGCCGCGCACAGCTGACTGGCAAAAGGAGCGCGCGCTCAGAGCAAATTAGATTTTACACTTGGCTTGCTGTGCGTTTTGTTGTTGTTGCTGCTGCTGCAAGGGAGACAAAGCTTTTGCATAGGCAGACTGAGTAAGGGAGAGGGAAAGCTTTTGTGTTTAGGTTGACCATAAACAAGCGGAGAACTGCAGCTTAACTAAATTAACAGCAGCGCGCAAGGGGACAGGGAAAAGACGTAGCTGCCACACTGAAAACAAATAAGGATCGACACGCCTCTCTCTGATTCTTCACTTACTATATCCTCCTCCGGTATGGTGGTGCACGATGTACGCACATGTCGCACACGATGCATTGCGTCCAAACTGAGACGATGCTCGTGGTCATCGCGCAACATGGCATCGAATACAGCAACGCCGCCATCGATGCTGCTCTCACGCAAAATACGTCCACCGCGTCCACTAAAACTGGCACTGCCATGCGGATGACTTGCCGCATAACTTACACCGACTTCTGAAAACGAACGTATACGCATTGCACCATTCTCATCCGTTGTCAGAGCCACCGATTTAAAACGATCGATAACCGCATCCTGTATGCTATTCACGCTCAGCTGATTGCCCATGTTGAAGCACGCGATATGTTGCACTAACGAAGCGAGCAAGGGCAAACAATGCACAACAATAACAACAATAACAAAAGCAGCAGCAGCAGCAGATGCGGCCGCTCGAACGGACGCTACTGCACGGCGCCAGGATGTTTATCAAACTGAAAGCGTTGCGGACAAGCAACAGGCAAAGTAGCCCAAAACAAAAACCGACCGAGCGACACACAAAAGGGATGAGCGAGAGACACGAAGGCACACAGACAGCGAAGAGCGAGCGAGCAAGAGGGAGCAAGAGGGAGAAAGAGGAAGGGGGATAGACTGAGCCGTAGTCTGTGTGCAAGAGCGAGACGGCACAACGCACAGCGTCCACAGGTGCCACAACTGCAGCTGTTGGGGAACCTTACAATTGCAGCCTTTTCCCTGGAATCACTGCAAGCTTTTTGCCATGGCGAGAGCTTACGGAGCCCGCCTACTGGGCAGTTGCAGCTCCACACACACACACACACACACGCACACCTGTGCATGTATGTATCTATTTATTTATGCTGAAACTGGAGTGAGTTTTCCAAAACCAATGAAGCATCGCATCGCATACCGCCCCGCCCCGCCCCGCACGCTCATCTAAATGCGTCCATGCTGTGGTCATTTTTTGTGTGTAAAGTGGACCCTGCCCAAAAATAGCACGGAACGGGGTTTATTGATTCACATACGACACGGGATAAGGTATATAAAGATGTTGGCGAGTGGGGGCTAACATCTGCTCGTGTGCGTGCGTGCGTGTGTGTGTGTGTGGGTAACGCAATCATAATTAAATTTTGGCTCAAACAATTGACAAACTCTGCCCGCATGGTTACCCTATTTGCCACGCCTCCTGGACTTGCTACGTGTACGTATATTATACGACGTGGGGCGTCGACGAGTCGACGTGATCTTTGGAATACGTCTCGTTGTCAACTTTTTGACATACTTGCGCTTGCGCTCCGTTTCCGATGCAATTTTCTCCATTTCATTCTCATCGTCGTAGAGATCATGTGCCAGGCGTGCACCTATGTAGGTAGACTGTAAGGGAGTAAGCAGGGACGGAGGAATTGGGTAAATCTTGCTGCCTTACCTCTTCGTACAACGATTTCTCATTGGGTTCGAGCTCATGCCATGTGTGTGAGGCATCGGTTATCAATGATTGCGGCGATTTGCCCTCCTTGTGATAGGCTAGCCAATATTCACGTAGAAAATTGAAATAGGCCGATTTGGTTATCAACACGGGCATCTCCATGTTGCAACAAGTCGATTGAGTTTTATATTTTGAATTGAAATTGGTTTTGTTTTTCTATTTCGATTTGTTTTACAATGTTTACACATTCTATTGTATAGTGAAAGTGACTAGAACGGATAGAGACTGGGAGAACAAGCTGATTTTCGAATAGCCAGAGCCTACCTAGAGAGGGGAAACTAGACAACAAGCTGGAAACTGGGAAAGCCTATGATGGATACCAGACGATACTAACTTAATAATCTTAGTTTACTTACCCGCTCGAGTTTTTGAAAATAGCTGCGCAGGAATTGCACAGGATTCTCCGGTCGGCAGACGCACAACTGGACAATGCAGTCTTTGAGGACGCGCTGGATGCCATGCGATTGTATATAGTGTTCGCACTCGCGCAGGCTCTGCTCCTCCAAAGTCTTGGCCATCATGTAAGACATCTATGTATGATTGTGTGTGTGTGTGTGCGTCTGTGTGTGAGTTGAAGGCTGCGTCGGCGTCAACGTCAACGTCGGCGTGTTGGAGCAGCAGCAGCAGATTGCGTACGAGACGAGACAACGTTGTGGTTGTTATTGTTGTTGTTGTAATTGTTGTGTTTGTTGCTTTTGTTGTTGCAGGTTTTTCTTTCTTGCGATACGCAATATATGAGAATGTATTTGTATATGTTTGGTATGTGTGTGTGCGTGTGTGTGGGAGTGAGTGAGTGTATGTGTGCAGTGTCAGTGTGCGTTTGCGTGCCTTTGTGTGTGTGTGTGTGTTTGTTTGGCTGCTGCTGCTACAGGAAAATCAAGTAAAATAACTTATTGAACAGGGGCGTCAAGTGCAACGCGACCAACAGCACTTGGGCATGTGTATGGATGTGTATGCGTGTATGTGGGATGTGTAGCTTTTTCTCTGCGTTTTTCTTTTTCGTTTTTTCCCCCTTTTGCTGTTGCTTTTTGCTTTGCGTTTTGCGTTTGCTTTTGCGCTGCTGCTACTGTTGGCTTTTGGCACTGTTTCACGTTTCACGTTTCTATTATGCACTTCGTTTATCAATTCGGCCGTTTATCAATAGCCCTGGCTTGTGCTGCAGCATTTAGGTAACTTTCTTTTGTTTTGCCAATGTGCGAAATACTGTTTTTTCATAAAAACTTAACTAATTTTCACGCACGTAAACCACTACAGTTGTTGTTGTTGTTGTTTTTTGCTTTTAGTGATGAGCGCCAGTGTGACCTTATGGCATGCAATAAAAAGAAAAATACTAGCACTATCGATAACGCTATCGGCTGACTGACAAAGCTTTGTCAACACTGAACGCAAACTTTCTAATCGAATATACTGCTGTTCGTTACGGCTGCTGCTGTCGTGCATTTACCAACACTGACATTAGCTGCGCAACTTGAATCGACGCAGCGGCGGCAGTTTGAGTCCGAAAAACGTTGATGTTTATTCAATTAAAATAATCAGCTAAAAAACTAGAGCTATGTGGATGTTGCAAGCAATCAGCAATTGTTTGTGCCATCAAATTGAGGTAAGCTATTGAATGTTTTGAGACTGAGTGTGCGTGTGTGAATAAAAAGCTTCAGGAATGTGCCCGCCCTGCTGCAATTGGTTTATTGATTTTTCTCATCAATTCGCACAGCTAAAATGCTACACACGGAATCATTGCCCACACATCAAGGCATTTACACGCCACTAAGTCAGGCAATGACCGACTCTGAGTCCGATGAAGAGATCGAGATACATAACACAAGCAAACATCAAAGACAGCGACAGCAGCAACATAAGCAGCAGCAGCAACAGCTTCAGCAGCAACAGTTGCAACTGCAGCAGCAACTGCAACATCAGCAGCAACAGCAACAGCAGGAACAACAGCAGTTCAATCGTAGCCGCATACCACCAAATACACTTGCACTCAAGTCACCACACACACGCCCCACCGCCACACGCATTGTAGGTGGCTCGCAGCTAAAGCAGCAACAATCAAAGAGCAACAACACCAACAGCAACAGTAACAACAGCAGCAGCAGCTACACCACCAACATGCAGAACACATTCCGCTCGGTGATGCTTAGTGATCTGGGCAGCACGGGCGGCGGAGGCGGTGCAGGTGGGGGCGGCGCTGGCAATGTTGGTGTGGAGTTCTCCAATTTCTCCAATGGCGGTGAATACGATCTGAATACGGCGGATAATGTAGCCATTTTGGGTTCAGGACATCAGGATGGCGAGGCTGCCAAGAGGCGGGCACCCATGTCCACGAAGCGTCGCTGCTGTTTCATTGCTTCGCTGCTGCTTTGCCTGTTCGCCGTCGTGGGTTTCGTATGGATAATACCATGTGGTAATGCCGATGGCACTGGTGCCTGTCCAGCCCCCGTGGATCGTGTGAAGACACACAACTGGCTGAACAACTACACCAAGATCGAACTGAGGAGTGAAATCAATGTAGTCGCTGGCGCACGTGCCTGGGAGAACAATCTGGTGTTTCTCTATCGCGGCGATGTATTCTTTCCCGAGTTTCGTCCCACTAACCTCAAACGCAACGGCATCATATCTCTCATTGGCAACACCGGCGCCGTGGCCTGGTACGATGAGACTGTGGATGAGCCGGTGGCCATTGACTGCACCATACTAGATGTGGATGGCAATGGGAAACCAGACTGTCTGGTCATTGACGAGTATGGCGAGTTGGGCGTCATCAATTCGGCCAGTGGGCAATGGCACTGGCGCTTCGTGGAGCATTCGCCGACCAAGCTGGATGCCTATGACTTTCCACTCATATTGCCCGACATTGATGACGATGGCGTGCTGGACATATTGCTCATCTCGAGCATATCGCTGGAGCAACGCACCAAGACGTTTATACAGCAGCAAGAGCAGCCCGGCTCGGATGCAGCACAGGAGGTGGAGGCACGCAATGTGCTGCGTTTGTTGTCCGGTCGCGATGGACGACCCATTGGCGATGGTTTCCGCGTGCACGATTGCACGCAGTTGGGTAAACTGCAGCTGGAAGCCAGTGCTGCCGGCAAATCCACCACAGCATCGGCTGCAGCACTGAGCGTAAGCTTCTCCTGCATGCGCAACAACACGGAGCAACAACGCTCCAAATCGCTGGCCGAGCTCTATGCACTGATTACCAACAAATCGATTGTGGGACAACGTTTGCTGCCCGCATCGAAGATCTCGCAGCATCGCCGACACGGGCAGCGTGGCAAGGATTTGGAGCCGCAGCGTAATGTCTACTCGCTTAGTGGACGTGAACTGATCATCGAGAATCGTGGCCGTTGTCCCGATTGCAATGTAACCATGGTGCTAACCGAGTCACGCGACGGACACCGCATGACGTTGCGCAACTTCACCAACAGCGGCATGTACGGCATGGTGCCGGCACAGTGGCACTTCAAGAACACCAAATCCAACATGTCCGGATTTCTGATGAAATTCTGGAAATATCACAAAATGTGGACGAATGGCAGGCACACCAAGCCGGCGCCGGGACAGCAGCGGAATCTCAACAGCGTCGACAAGAACAGCAACTACACCAACAGCAGCAGCGCCAGCGTTGGAGGCAGCAGCACCTCTAAAAGCATGAATGCCATTAAGGATAAGGAGAAAAGCAAAGACAAATCCTACCAGGCCAAGGCGGCACAGCAACAGAAGCAGCAGCAGCAGCAGAAACCACAGCAACAGCAACCGCAGCAACGACTGAAGCGGGAAACCTCCAGCGATTGGGAAACGGATGCAGAGCTGTCACATCAGTTTCCCGCCGATCTCGAGGAGTTCGACATATTCGAGCATATGCTGCCCATACAGAAGCGTGAGGCATACACCATGCCGGCCAAGAATCAAAGCAAGGCAAGCGCCAAACAAACATCGTCGCCCATGAAGAACTACAAGATGCAAATGATAACGGAAACGGTAATCCTGGTGCTCTTCAACGGCGCCGACACACGCATCGAGAACACATCGCAGAGCAATATTGTGCAATTCTGTCGCAACGATCGCAATGAGATGCCCATTTGCCAGCCGGACTTGACCAATCAGGAGAACTCAATGCTAATAGCCGATCTCGATCAGGATGGCTCACAGGAGCTGGTCTCCTACATGTCCACCTTTGTGGCCGGCGAACCCGATCCGGAACGTGACTGGAAGCTGGTAAGCTATGTGCGACTGCTACGACTGCAATCGGAGCTGCCGGCATTCTATGAACAGGATCAACGGAACTAGGACACGATTGTGGGCTGTGTGCATTTAAACCAATGTGGTGTGAAGTGGAGGGCAGCGTGGACACAGCGTGGCAGCATCAACACAAACACCAACACCAAAACCATTACTTAAAGTAGTTACAAATTGCTAGTTGCATTACATGTATTACAATTAACAATTAACAAAATACCAGTGTATATTATTAATAACTAGAGTGTATCCTTTTCTAGACTCTCCCGAAAATAAATGGTTTAATAACAATTTTGTACTAGTTTCTTTCTTTTTGTTAAATATTGCCGGATAACGTTAAAATTTCCTAGTTAAAGAGAAAATTGTGTAAATATATATAATTTGTATATATAATTTGTAATTCGTAATTAACTAAAAAAAAAATGGGGAAAAATCTTTTTGTAAAAGCAAATTGCAAAAAAAATTCAATTTTATTTTTTGTTGTTTGTGTTTTCAGGAAGCACAGTCTACCACAATTTGCTGCGGTAGTTGCCCCTCTCTCGTCCCGCCCCTGCTTCTGCACTGCTCTACATGTCAAACTCATTGACATAACGCTTGTAGTTGGCCTGAAAGCTGGCCGAGGGCCATTGTTCAGTGAGCTGATTAAATTCCGCCTCCAGACGCTGCAGCGTTGCCGTATTCGACGTGTGGTTAAGTTTCTTGATTGCACGAAAGTGCTGCAAAAGAAAGGAGAGAGAGGGAGAAACCAATTAAGATCGCGCTGACAGTGTATAGCCATAATCGTAACCTACCTCGGCTGTGCTGCTGGAAATAAGTTTGGCTACGGCCAGTGCTTCCGCATTGACTCGGCTCGCCTCGCAGGACTTGTTGACAAAACTATTGGACTGCGCCAACAGCTCCGCCGTTTGCAGGCGCTCGCCTAACAGAAACAAACGCGAGTGCTAAGTAAACAAAGGAGAAGATAGAGTTAATAGACTTTTAGTTGCAGGGGGTTAGGTAAGGCACACACTTACCACCTGACTGGAGACCTTTGGATGCTTTTGCCACAGCGCATAGCCCTCGGGCAGTTGACCCAATCTGGCATAGCTTGTCGCATAGGTGCAATCCTCGGCGGCAACAACATAGTCAAGCAGCGGCAATTGCATTACACCTAGATTATTCAAGTTTCCCACAATGCCAGCCAGCAGAGGCTTAGGGAATGTTGCCAATGTACGCAGATATGTTCTGAAACGGGGAGGGGAGATACAAATAAGTATATGCATTCATTGGGAGAACTATTACAGCTTCTACTCACTTCAGCACCAGAGCCAATTGATTGGCATTCGCCTTGCGTTTCTCCATGTTCGCCGCAATCAGTTCCTGACAATCGATGCCCTGGCAAAATTGCTGGCCCTGCACACAGAGCAGCACCGTATTGCAATCGTTGCTCTTGGCCAGCTTGTTCAATGTTTCCGTCAGCTTTTGCAGCAATTGTTGTTTGTAATTGTATCCCGTTTTCGTGGATTGCGGATGTATAAACACTTGGGCCACCTTTTCCAGTTTATTTACCGTAATCAGCTCCGTTTTACCGCCTCCAGCCTTTGTCTCCTTTTGTTGCGGCTGTGCACCGCGTTTCAAATCGTTTGTCAACGTCTGCGGTGGCGTCTCAGCATCGTTTCTTTGGTTCGATTTATTCTCAGGCTTTAGGAATTCAAATGAAGGATCGTTAAGGGCTAGAGCCGCTGCATCGGAGGCATCGTCTGATAAATTGGCCATCGCTCCGGGCTTGTTGTCCAACGAGAGACGATTGACGGAAGCATTACTCGAGTATGAGCTATTCGAACGTCGTCGCATTATCATTGACTCTTCGCTGGCACGCTGCTTATACACATAATCCCATGAATCGGAGGGACGTTTCTTTGTCGTTGTCGTCTTGGCAAAGACAGCATCAGCAGCGTTAGCATCTCCACCCGTGTTGGTTGTTGCCGCACGTTTACCTGCCTTTGGTGGAGTATCCTTTTTCGGTGTTGCAGGTTGCACTTCTGCTGATTTCTAAGGATGTTAAAACAAAACAATGTGTTAAGGATTCGCCTCGATGGTTTTTCCCTTGTTACTTACCCGCCCTGTCATGGTTAACGAACGCTTACGCATTAGCGGCTTATTTGGCAATTCTCCGCCGCTCAACTCACGCTGTTCTCGCTCCACCGCCTGCATCATATTGGCAGCACCCTCGTCGCCCATCAGTCGATCGATTTCCGTGATTTTTTTCTTTTTGGCAATAGCAACGCCGCCGCCGCCCGCGCCGCCATTTGGTGTAATCGGTGTCTGAGAGCGACGCTTTGGTGGTGACTGTGATTCCGCTAGCTTTGATGGGGTTCCAGTTCGTTTTATAGGCACTTTAAGTGTATCCTTTGGCGTTGAGGGACGCACCTTCTTGGGTGCCGAATTGTTGGTTACTGTTGCCGCTGACGTTGCTTCTACTACATTCGGACTTGTTGTACCCTTCCCGCTTGCAGCATATTGCGCAAATGATTTTTGCGTCTCTGGCGCATCGGGATCCCAAATGATTTTGCGTTTTATAACGCGCGTGCGCTTGAAGCCTGAAAGATTAAGAAAAACGATTTAGATTCTCTGCATAAAAGAAGTGTTTGACTTAATAACCTGTTGATTCAGAATTGCTAGTGGCTTGCTCTGTGGATGAAGGCTGCAGATTCTCAATGGATTTTTGTGTAATGGATTTAACCAGCACTTTGACGCTGCCCATGCTCATAACTTGAGCAGCGGACTCCACCGCTGGCTGGGCTGGATTGGGTTTGGCTTTGGAAAGAGTCTTCTTTAACGCAGGTGGGGCTAGTGAATTGGAGTTTGTGTTGGAATTGGAAGCACTGTCGCTTTCACTTTCATATTCATTCCAATCATCGTTTAGGGAACTGATTATGTCCAACGGTTTTGGCTGCTGTTGCTGAACTACAGCCGTTGTGTTTGCTGCTGCTGCTGCTGCTGCTGCTGCCTTGCGACGCGCTGTATGCGACTTCAGATCGGCCATTTGCTCCAGTGCTATGGCACGTGCTTGCTCCGGTGACAGTTTTTGCTTTTCTTGTGTCGACCCGTATTTGGGAATGGGTTTTGTGGTGGCAGTCTGTTTTGCTGTTTGAAGTACTGGACTAGAACCGCTAACGTTGTCGCCATCATCAATTTCCATGATCTCGTATTGGCCCTCGCCCTCAATAGTGACACCCACATTATCTAGCTTTGCTAATGCCAATTCAATGCTAGAGTTTTGTTCAACCACAGTTTGAGATAAATTAACCGGATTCTCTGGCTGATCCTGATCGGTGCCCTTTAGCAAAGCTATTAGATCAACTTCCTCCAGGGTCGTCACACCCTTTGCATCATCTTTGTTATTTTCAACTGCGTCCGGTGTGCAACGTGTCACCTGTGCCAGCTCATCCATAATTTGTGAATCTGTGTGGCTGCTCCCATTTGCTGGATTGCCTCCGGCAGACGTGTCCTTCACCTGACCACCCGCCATTTCAGACTCTGAATGATCTGACTCTGCACTATGTTGTATATTATGCATTTTGGCTATTTCCTGCTCCAATGAACTCAACTCATCCAACTTGTCCAATTTGGACTCAACTGCATCTGCATTGGCATTAGGTTTTCTTTCTTTTTCCTCATGTTTATTGGGCTCTGCTGTCAATGCGCCCGCTTTTTCTGCTTCTTCTTCTTTAGCCGCTTCGATGTTTATTTCCGAGTTCGGCGATGTTGTTCCCATTTCACGCGCCTCCTGGGTATTTAACACACTTTCAATTACCTCAGCCATGTCGTGAGTGCTTGTGAATTTACTTGATTTCAGTTAATTTTACTTGAAACGCACAAATTCCCATGCAGAAATTTTAATTTTTCTCATGCACTTGCTGTTTGCTGCAGCAGCGCCATTTTATAGTGGTGCACAGTCATCAAATTGTATATATTCGATAACGAAAAATACTTGTTATCGCAATGTAGCAAGTAATATATCGATATATGTAAATAGCCTGTCTGGCGAAAATACTATCGGCACATTGAGTATGATAAGTTGTTTTGATATATTGCAATAATATCGCGAAATATATGATGCAGTCGATAAATGCACATCGATAGTTTGACAGCATTAATATCTACCCCCCCAATACCACTCCGATGAATACTTCATGGAAAAAAAAGTCTCATCTGTAGCAGGACAAAACGCTGATAAGAGGGGAATTTGTTTATTTTCACAAAAGTTTATGAAAAATTCGCTGGCCGCAGAGAAAGCCTTTAGTCAAGAACAATCGCAACAACCGTTTCAATTCCAAACAACAGCCTCAATCGCTCGGTCGTGGCGGCGACGACAACGGCAGCAGAGCAGCAGCAGCAGCAACAACAGCAACAACAACAAGCCAACAAAAATACAGAATTTGGCCCAAAAGTGGTTGGTGGCAGGCAGCACATCAGTGACAGCTACAGCAGCGCGACAGCAGGATGTGGGACTCGTCAATGTTTCTGAGCACATTGACGCCAAAGTTTTATGTTGCGCTCACAGGCACCTCGAGCCTAATATCAGGATTAATACTAATATTTGAATGGTGGTATTTTCGCAAATATGGCACATCGTTTATCGGTGAGTTGTGACTCCTTATGAATTTCCCCAATATACATATGTAATTCTTGCATCATATTTATTAACTCATTCCTATGGAAATGCTGTCAACCCCGCAGAGCAAGTATCGATCAATCACATTAGCCCCTGGATCAATGGCAACGATGCTCAATCAGATAATGGCAGCAGCAGCAGCGGTTCCTCGAGCAGCAGCAACGGTGGTGGGGGCGGAACCACAGGCGGCAATTCGGCAACCAGCAGCGGCACACCTGAATGCAAAGTCTGGCGCAATCCATTGAATCTCTTTCGTGGCGCCGAATATCAGCGTTTCTTTTGGGCCACCAGCAAGGAACCGCTCACGTATTATGATATGAATCTGAGCGCTCAGGATCATCAGACGTTCTTCACGTGCGAGGGTGATGCACGCAAAGAGGAGTATGAAATAATGCAGACAGCGTGGCGTGAACGTAATCCAATGCAACGCATCAAATCTGCACATAATGCGCTGGAAATAAATGCAGAATGTGCGCCCGCGTACATTCTACTGGCTGAGGAGGAGGCCATGACCATATTGGAGGCTGAGAAGATACTCAAAACGGCACTGAAAGTGGCCGAAATTAATTATCGCAAATCGCAGGCAACACAGCATCAAGGATCAATTGCGGATGGTGTCCATCGGCGTGATACGAACGTGCTGATCTATATCAAGCGACGCTTGGCCATGTGCGCACGCAAGCTGGGCAAACTCAAGGAGGCAGCGAAAATGTTTCGCGATCTCACCAAGGAGATTCCATCGATAATGAGCGTGTTGAATATACACGAGAATCTCATTGAGACGCTGCTCGAGATGCAGGCCTATGCCGATTGTCATGCCATATTGGCCAAATACGATGACATTTCGCTGCCCAAATCGGCGACCATCTGCTATACGGCTGCACTGCTCAAGGCCCGGGCCGTTGCGGATAAATTCTCACCGGACATTGCCTCGAAACGAGGACTGAGCCCAGCAGAGATGAGTGCCGTGGAGGCTATACATCGTGCTGTGGAATTTAATCCACATGTACCGAAATATTTGCTAGAGACAAAGCCACTCATATTGCCGCCGGAGCATATACTCAAACGTGGCGATTCCGAGGCCTTGGCCTATGCGTTCTTCCATCTGAAGCACTGGAAACAAGTCGAGGGTGCATTGAATCTATTGCATTGCACATGGGAGGGCACATTCCGTATGCTGCCGTATCCGCTGGAGCGCGGTCATCTCTTCTATCCATATCCAACGTGCACCGAGTGCGCCGATCGCGAACTTCTGCCAACCTTCCATGAGGTCTCCGTCTATCCGAAAAAGGAGTTACCCTTCTTTATACTATTCACAGCGGGCCTGTGCTCATTCACCGCCCTATTGGCACTGCTAACGCATCAGTATCCGGAGCCAATGGGCCTCTTGGCACAGACAGTACTTACCTGGATATTGTATCCGATACAATTGCTCAAGGAGCGCATCGAGGCATTTTGGCCGTGCAATTTGCTTCAGCAATTGTCGCGTGTTTAATTTGCACCTGCAGAGCGAGCCAAGGCCAACGCACAGACACACACACACTCACACGCTGCATGATGCACACACAAACACACACGCACACTTACATCGTGTAATCAGGCATATGACGGGCACCCAAAAGAAAAACAGAAACAAACCCATAGAACTGGAGAACAAAACGTGCAAACATACACATACTATACATGCATACATATATATATGTATATAGATACCATATATATATATGTATATACATATATTTTGGATTTTTGTCTGTGTTTCGTGAAATAATAAAACTAAACTAAATATGAGAAAATGAAAAAAAAAAATACAATTCGAACACGAATCGTTCCTATATACTGATAGCTATATCTGTGGTATAGATGTGTGTGTGTGTGTGTGAGAGAGAGTCTTTCTCTCCCTCCCTCTCTTCCCCTCACCAACTTTGTGTGTTAAGAAGCATGGCGATCATTTATTTATTTTAAGTTTTACTTTATATAGATTATTATATACAAAAATACAGAAAAGAATAATTTTCATATTTATTTAAACATTAATTTGTGTTATCGTTTTTTTTGATTTTTGTGCCTCGTTTTGTGCTTTACAAGCTCTTCACAGATCGCAAATGCTATAAAAACCCTGACAGGTGTTGCACCTGGTAAGAAGATCGGGAAAATAATTTGGATTGAGTGCCAGAAAGTAACTCCTAACTGATTCTAATATTTCTGTTGCATGATCTCGTATATATTGCAGACTCTCATGACGATAGTCATCGAGAATAGTACAGCCTAGTCTATATAGCACCGATTCACTTGATATGTAAAACTTTAGCACCGTATGTAGATTATCCCACATTTCATCCATAAATCTTTCCAACATGGAAAGTAAAAATTTTATAGTTTCCGCAGGCAAATTGCTCGCCAGCGAGAGTAGCGCAGTTTGGAAACTTTCCCCGTCTACGATCCGATCGAAAAGCAGCCTACCATAATTTTGAAGTGCTATGGGAATGCCATTGATTAACAGCGTGCTAAAATGCAATGCCATCGCTCCCTGGAACCCATCACTTCTGTCCTGCATATTGGCTTCCGTTGATATACCAGCACGCAGAGGCATTGGTGCCCCCCTTAAAGTTTGACCATTTCCGGGAAAGTCGCGTAAAGCGGAGGGATTTGCATTTTCTGGAATTGAGTTTGTCACACGACCAAGTATATCGGGTCCAACATTATGCTGCACACTGGCACGCAATTCCGCCGTATTTACTGCCACCTGATTGTTGAGCACAATTTCACCATTGGGTCCAAAGCTGGGACGCACACCACGCTGGTTAAGATTTTTATTGATCCTATAGAGATCATTGAACTGCTGCCGCGATGGTATTTCGTTAACGTTGCGTATTATATCAATTTTACGCCCTCCAGTGCGCATTGTCTCCTTGTACGTCTTATCGAACATGCGCCTACAAAGAGAAAGGAATCATTAGTTTCGTGCGGTGACAGCATAGTTCATGACTTTGACAACCTTTGACGATTGCTAAGGGTTTCCCGATAGCTACCGATTCGACTATTTGCCGTGTCGTTGATAATGGTCGAGGCCAGCTTGAAATTGTAGACACTATGCGTGAATATAAACAGTGAGGTGGAAAGCTGCAGTGCATCCAAGGTGGATATATCATCGCCGTCTTGGTATTTCTATAAGTAAACATTTCTTAAATATTTTGTAGCTGTAGTGTAATTCATAAGCTAATCGCTAACCAGAAATAAATCCATAGCACCATTGGCTAGTCCAGTTCCAGATACCATAATTGAGGATATGTTCATGCCGTTCACCGTCATTTGGGTAATCTATGTGTGTGTCACATAGGTTAGTGTCGTGAAGAGATATAATCAATCGATATATGTACATACAAGGCCCACTTCCTTGCCAGCATTGGTGGCTGCTGTCACAGCGCTTGTCGCCCCCGCCGCACCAAGTCCAACTAAGCCGCCAATGCCGCCGATCCAATGATTGCGTGCTGCGCGATCGGTTACACTGATCGATTGCTCGTGCATGTTGCGATCGACTAACTGAGCGCCAGAACGTGCGGTCGAATAGCCGGCGACTGCCAGGCCCACGCCTCCGGCGACAAGCATGACGGGAGCAGCAACAGCGCAAAATAATCCAACTAATGGCACAGATGCAGCTGCTAATCCAGCCGCAGCGGTGGTAGAATCTAAAACACCAAGCACCTTGCTACTTGTGGTTCCAGCCGGTGTTACGTGGGATTCCAGCAAAACTTTCCCATCCGAGTCAAGATTATAAACTCCATTCCGCGGCGCCACTAGAACGCCATCCGGTAATTGATTCCCGGACAAAAACGAGCTCCAATTCTGATAAACCCGTCCATGTTCGTCTACATAAATCAGGCAGCAATCGAAACTGTTATTGCCTCGCTCGTCATTATCAGCTGTAGATTAAATGTATAAGTTGCGACTTATAATCGAACTGATAACAATGAAAACGCGTGGAGAAACTTACAAACGCATCGGCGTGTACGAAACACTGGATGACATGTCCACGTTGTGGAATTTTCCGCGTCTTCCACATTCGTTTCTTTCGTTGCCACCAAAACATTGAAGATCGAAGTGAGCGATTGCCGATTTGAGTATTTACCTACAAATGTAAATAAAATGAAATTTTAATATAATATAGACTAATTATACTAAGGCTTGTACTCACGTTGACCCCACACACTTTGGAAGAGTGTTTCACGAATTCTTTCAGACACCTCACATTGCTTAGCCACTTTTATTCGTGCATCCCTTAATTCAACACCTCTCAAATTATTGGGTACTTGCGGATCTGGAATAAGTGCTTGGATTTTCCTTCGCATCACACCCGCTTGGTTATGCGATAGGCTAGATTTTCATATAGATATTGCATAATCGATTAGTAATCACTGATTCGTGCTTAAGTCTATTGCGCATTATACTCACAGATCCCAAATTATTTCCATGCCATATCCCAGGGATTCGGCAAATTGTTGCTGCACCTCGCGTATTGGACGCGTGACATTTAATTGGTTTTGATTATTATTATTAGCTTGCGCCATTGTTTTTTAGAATAGTTAACCTGCTGCTACTTCTTTCTTGGACTACTGCGAACGTGCGAATGATCACATTTGACGGGAAAACACTGTTTTATGCTCGATCGCTAAGGATGTGACTCACTTGCTAGAGACGGCAAACGAAAAGTAATCGCTTGATCGCCAATCGGCAGAGCAGCAATCTTCTCTGCAATCGATAGTGTGTGTGTGTGCGTGCTGCGAGAGAATGGCACACAAACTGCGCGGAGTTATCGATAACATCAGTTTGGTTTAAATATCCATTGATTTTATGTAAGTTATCATAATGAATTATTAAGCAACGTTGCTTCATTTCGTCAAATCAGGTGGAATATTACTTTGATGTACACAGAAGCTTACGTGTATAGCGATGTACGATTAAAGCATATGCATATTTATATATACATATGTATGCGCAAACATGTATTTCCAGACCGGTTTGGCTCACTTCAAGAACCCAAAATGATGCTGATAAAGTAAAGTTATTTTTCTTTTGGCGTTCTTTGATATTCATTGTGCCATTGAACTTGGCAATCGTTTTGGCAGCTTCTATAGCAATGACTCAGCGTTTATTTATGGTATTTTCCCTGCAACATTTTGCTGTTGAATTCAGTTTCCCTGCGACAATTTCCCGCTAACTCGCAATAGATTAATATTTCCTCATAGAACTGCAGCACGCCATCTATTTTACACAGACTTTCTAGTATTAATTCTGTGAAATTTCTTTCGTACTAACTATGTATTATGTATTTAGCATTTAGCATGCTAAGGAGCGTGCGAAACGAGCCATAGAGAGCAAGAGAGAGCAAGAGAGAGAGAGAGCAAGTGAGAGCAAGCTTTTGCAGTGAGCACCTTTTAATTAACTGGACACTGGCCAAGCAGTGCAATCAAGAGAAAGAGAGCGAGAGAGAGCGCGCACAAACAAGAGAGCGTGTTGCGCTTGGTTCATCATGGTCGCAGATTTGGACCTGAGGTCTGGCAGTCACTCAGCCCGTCTGACAGTTGTATAGCCAATAGCGTGCGAAGCGGTTGTGTTCGAGAGAACGAGCGCACGAATATTCGTTTGCATTCAAGTTATTAAAAGATATTATCAATTGTGCTCGCAAAAAGACACTTAACAAAGAAGTTCATTTTGCATTTTCATTCTTACGAATATCCAATACAATGACAGACACACATAATCACATAACACTCGAAATGGATAAACTGCGCGATGCCAAAGATCAGCCAGCTAAGAATCCAGTAAGTTTATGCGGCGTATCTGCTTGTATTCGCGTGCGTATGTACATATACATATATGTATAATACGGACAAGCTTACAAAACTCTAAAACTACAAAGCGTATAGCCAGTTGTGTATATAGCAATTTTATATACTGCATTTGTTTACCTCAGTGTTTGAGGACAACGGGAACGTTAATCAATCTTTTAATACGCTAGACAAACTTATAGGTATAAATAATACATGCACGCTAGCTTGCTTAGATTATAATCGCAATGTAAACAGAGCAGGCTAGCTAACTTTGGGAAAGTTGTTTTAGGCCAATGAGGTTGGGAGTAGACATAGAAAAAACCCCAGATTAGTCATGGCCTGGATGAACTTATCAGATGCTGAGTGTACACAGTGTGTTGGGCTTTTTCTAGCTCTGATTTGCGGATATGTCATATGGTAATATACATACTCGAACATATCAATAATTATAGTGCACTTTATCAGCAAGGCCAGCGGAAGCTGTGGTGCACTTTGTATAATGTAGAATAAAGAAATATGTATGTAAATAGCCCGCCTGCAAGGCTGTTAGAATTTATGCAAGTTATTTTTGTCTCTTCACAGGGTAATCACATCGAGGCGGCGGATAATGCAGATCGAGTACGGAATCGTTTACCACGCGCAGGTTAGTGGAAGTTTATAAAGAATAACTGCATAACTAACATATTTTTTTGATTTTTTATGCTAACCTATCATTCTCATCATGATCATCATCTTTATAAACTTTAATCAAATAATTGTGTAAGATATATATACGCGGGGAAATCGGTTAATTAAACAAAATTAACACCCACATTGTTTCCGCTCTGTAGTTCCCGAACTTGATGACGAACCCGATGAACGTCCATACGCGAATGGGAATCATGTCGATGGCGTTGACGATGGTCTCCTCGGCAATGCAGAGGATAATGGCACAGACAGAACGGAGCCAGCTTCTAGACGTGCTGATGGGGGTGCCAAATCGCCAGTGCCCGATCGTGGACGACGCCCGAGCTTCTCGTTTCCCGGCTATTATGGCAACGGATTTGCCACCATCGATGGCGTGGAGACACCCATACCAGATGTAAATGCCTATCAGCATAAAAAGACACTGGCGCAGGGTATGATGGATTTGGCGCTGCTTTCGGCAAATGCCAATCAGTTGCGTTATGTCGTGGAAACGGGCCGAATGCATCCATATTTTTATCCCAGTCTGATCTTTATCTCGTTGAGCATTATATTACAGGTAAGTGGCGTGTCGCCAAATTGGGCAGCCCCTCGAGTTATTTACGCAACTCATTCTGACTCACTTCTCTTTTTTTCGGCAGGTTGCAGTCGGTGCTGGACTTATATGGAATGGCAGATATAACATCAAGAAAGAGGAGGATATCTGTCGCGCCAATAAGATCAACAATTATACAGTTATCGGTATTTTTATTGTAACCGTTGTCAATGTTTTGATATCGGCGTTTGGTGTGGCAGATCGCCAGCAAGTTACAACCGGT
Organism: Zaprionus ghesquierei; assembly: GCA_018904095.1. Classification (NCBI taxonomy): domain Eukaryota; kingdom Metazoa; phylum Arthropoda; class Insecta; order Diptera; family Drosophilidae; genus Zaprionus; species Zaprionus ghesquierei. The sequence continues at coordinate 5,577,959 of JAEIGP010000850.1, read as the reverse complement.
TGATGCATAACAGTAGCAACAAACAATTCTAATTGTAATTCTCTTTATAAATATGCAAATTTATTTCTAGGAACATTTTTTACAAACTTTACATAGTGCGCATTGTTTATACTTGTTATGTCATACATCTATTGTGATAATAAATTCATTTCCTTGCATTGCATTGTTTTAATTGAGCGCGCTGCGGGAAGTGACGATAACGTTTCGATATCGATAACAGAGACGTTTCACTGCACTTGCGTCTTTTACAGCACTGTTGCATGTTTTACAGCACTGTGCGCAGCTGACAGAACTTAGCAAGCCAGCCCTGGACTGTTGATTTCAGCCAAATATTTCCCGTTGTCGCTTGCTGTAATTAAATTGATTTTATTACAACTTTAGTAAATTAAATATGGCAAAAATACTAAAAGCGGTAAGTGCGCTACAGCCTGAGCTAACATTGACGTGTGTGTGTGTGTGTGTGTGCTGCACGAAGAGCATGTTCAGCTGTTGTTATTGTTATGTCATCGTTGGGGAAAAATCTGCTAACACATTTTCATCCACACACAGTCCACAGGTTTGACCGGCCTGGCCGTCGCTACCAATCCACACCACACTCTCTGCGCCCTGTATGGCAAGATTATGCGTGCCGTAGCCAAAATGCCGCAGGATGCCGCCTATCGCAAGAACACCGAGTTGCTGGTCAAGCAGCGCTCCGATGCAGTGGCCCAGGTATGTTTGCTGCCGCCAAGTGTGGGTCATAACAAGCATCTAATGATATCTCTCTCTCTCTCTCTCTCTCTGTAGCACAAGGACATTGCTGCACTGGAGAAGGCTGTGGGTTGCGGCCAAGTGGAGGAACTTATTGTGCAGGCAGAGAACGAATTGATATTGGCACGCAAGATGCTTGGCTGGAAGCCGTGGGAGAAACTAGCGGAACCCATACCTGCCAAGCAATGGGACTGGCCACCAGCACAGATCCTGGAACCCAAAGTGTAGTGCCGCCCCCCTATACCCTTCCCCCCTCTACACTGTTTAATTATTATTCAAGACTCGTTGTTGACAGCAGAATGGAAATAAAGCCTAAGGCCGCGTTGCTCTGATACTGATAAGGCTTATATGTATATAAACGAATAGAAATGTTTCAATTCCAAACTGATTCAGTATACTCTCATCATGCGCACATTAAACATCTTGCTGCTGCTGCTGCTCCTCGTCGTGGGCTATGTTGCTGCTGCACCTGCTCGACAACGTCGTCAAATCGATCTAACGCTCTCCGCAGAGCACGACGACAAGGATGAGGATACGGAGCTGGCGCTGGAGGCCATTGCCGGACTGTGGAGCAGCGCAGATAGCCGCACCAAAATCGATGGCTCCGCGCGGGTGGTGCATCGTGTCAGTGGAATGCAAACGGGTAACACAAGCTACCAAGCACGCGTGCATCTGCATCATGACTATAAACCCAGTCCGTATCAAATGTAATCCTCCTCCTCCTCCCCTCAATCGACCAATAAGGTTCCGAACAGGATTGGCGGCTAGGCGTGCGTGTCGTCTTCACTTAACTTGCAGTCAGATCCAGACGGAGTCTTAATTGAAATATTACAGCTTTGCGTGCGCCACGGAGAACTGGAGAGACACTGTCGCGGGGCAGCTAATGATAACATTTTGACCTTCCTATGAATACTATATATATATATATATATATGCTATATATAATGTACACGCAGACTCGAGTAAACATTCGCATTGTAATTGAAAATGTCTCTGGTATTTGCTTTATTGTTTACGCACTGCAAAGCAACAACATTTCGCTTAAAATTACAACAACAAATCGATGGGGTCGGGTGGGAGACAATAATAAATACGTTAAATAAGTAGAAATGCCATTGATTAGAATAAGGGGAACGGCAGAGCTGCAGAACTATCGTCAGTGAATTGGGGAAGCAAATGCTTACGATAGTTTGTTCTATAACGATAGTACGGGCGATAGTTCTGTTGTAGTTCCCGGCAAGCTTTAACTACGTTGCTTCGCTTCTTGCTTTGCCGATAGTACTGCCGATAGTTTTGCAGCTGCCGCTCCTTAATATCATTGCACAAATTCGTAACGTCGCATTTAATTGAAGCGCACGCCCTGTGCCTCCTGCTGCTTCAGTTCGTCGACCACAAAGTTGCGGAACTCCTCATAGGCCACATCGATGTCCACATTGTTGATGATCTTGTGGAAATTACCCGGCGTCAGGCCGTAGGCAATCTCCACCTCGGCGGCATTGAGACGCTTACGTAGCGATTCCTCTGTTTCGCTGCCACGTTTTCGCAGACGTCGTTCCAGTTCATCAATGCTTGGTGGATTGTTGAAAATCAGAATGGGATTGAGATCGGTTTTCCTGATTTGCTCGACACCCTTCTGCTCGATATCCAATATGCACACACGTCCTTGGCTCTGGATTTCACGCACTGCCTGCTTGCTGGTGCCATACATGTTGCCCGTGAACTCGGCCGTCTCAATGAACTCATCCTTCCCAATGGCTGCCTCCATGTCGGGCCGCGAGACGAAATAGTAGTGTACACCATCCTGTTCACCTTCGCGTGGACGGCGCGTCGTGTGCGATACGCTGAAACCAAATTTATCCGGAAATTCGGCAAACAAACGTTTCAGCAATGTGCTCTTGCCGGACCCCGAGGGGCCGCACAGCACCAGCGGGCGTGGGCCAACAATTGCTTGCGACATTTTCGAGTTGCTGGCGCTAGCGAATGCGCGATTTACAATGAACAGAAAGCTTATCATGGTGCTGGCTGAAAGCTAGCTAGTACTAGCTACTTTGACTAAATTAACCCGTTGGCGGATAACGCTAGCGAAAAGCTACCTGGTGCGGCAGGTCTACACACTAAAACAACAACAAGAAGAATAACAACAACTACAAAGACAGACGGCGTGTTTGCACGCTGTTGCTGTAACTCAACGCATACATGCAAACCGCATAACAGCGCACTGTTATGTTATTAACAGCGGGAGTTGGTATTTTTCCGCAAAGGTAGCTGTTGCGGCGCCCTTTACACATTGTTATACAGTAACATTTAATAAATAATATTATAATAATATAATAATAATAATAACAAATCAAAACCTAATAATTTATTTCTTTTTAACAGACTCAATTAACAGCTGATGTGCTGCAACTTAACAGACTATCGCTTGCCAGCTTGCCGTGCGTGAGCCGCTGCTAGTGGTGCGCGAAGTTGGCGATAAATAAAAGTTCACACCCGCTGCAGCTGCTATCGAATTTGAAATGAAACTTCGGCTTTATCGGTTTAAAAACGTTTTTATATGCATATTCTTTATACTGTTTGTTTTTCATATATTTAGCATAGAATTTCAAACACATACACACTGAAACTAACGCTGCTGTAGCTGTGAATGCTGTTGCTGTTCGGGTTCTTTGTTTTTTTTTTTGTTTATCTGTCTTTCGTGTATAATTATCGACTGTTATTATTTTGAATTCGAATTACAATGCGTTTTAAACTTAGTTAGCTAAAAATAAGTATGGATTTCACTTTCTCTCTCTTCTTTAAGTTTAAGTTTCGTTTCGTTTTTTTTTTTGTTTGTTTTTTCATTATTTATTTTGATCACAATTTGATTTCGCATGCCAAAAATTTGGTTTGTGTGTCCGAATGATTCGCCTGAATGTATCCTTCACTCTGTTTCTTTCTTCTATCTGCTCCTTTTTCACTTGCTATTCCTGTTTCTGTTCCTGTTCCCGTTCTCGTTTCCATTCCATATCTGCCATTTATAAAGTACTCTCTCTCTCTTCCTCTCGCTCTTCCTCTCTGTCAATATCTAATTTCGAATAATGCATTTGCTTGAGTAACTACAAAATACGCTAATAATCAGTCAATATTACGTCGTGCTCCGTACTCTCCTGGGCGCTATCGAAAGGCAATGTGTATCGAAATGGAGCTGTCGGCATATCTATCATATATGTATGTATGTATATATGTGGGTCTATATAGGGCGTACGTACGTATGGGTATGCATGTAAAAATGTATGTAGATTTCTTTGATTCTCGCAATATATTATATAATATATATGTACAACATTATTATTATTGATTATGCTTTGAAAATGGTTTCGATGTGTCATGTCTCTGGTTTCAACGATTAATGGATCAACTAAATAACAGTACTATCGTCTTGAACTGGCATTAGTAAATTGAGTCTAGTAAAATATGGTTTGCATATGGATATGGATATGGATGTGGAATATGTGTCTGTAGCCTGGCCAAACAAAAACTGCTGCGTGTGTGTGTGTTTGTGTGTGTGCAATTTATTAGAGCCCTAACAATTTGTATATAACTAAAACTAAGCGATTACTATAAATCGATTATAAAATATTTGTGTTTTCTTTTGTTATTATTAAAATAAAACTTGTACATTCCCCTGGAACTCAGTTTAAAGGGGAGCGTAGGGGCTGGATGAGGCTTTGTAGCGGGGGGCGGGGTTGGGTGTCAGGGTCGGTTGTTTGGCCCTTAAAATGGGTCTATCTCTTTTCTTTTCTTGCATTCTTACAGACTACAATCGATATTAATATATAATGCATATATATATATATATATATATATATTTCAATTACTATAGGAGCTTCAAAAACTGCATTCGTTATCGTACTGGCTCTCCGCTCTAACTGCGCTCATCTGCTCATCTCTAACTTGTAGCTCTGCTCTCTCTTCACTCTCTTTGCTATTGCATATTATTTAATGTAGTTGATGTTGTTGTTGTTGTAAATGAGAAACACGACAAGTATTAACAAAAGGGACTACTAACAATAATAATTACGTTTACGATGCGCTTTGTTGTTTTTGTTGTTGTTTCTTTTCATTCTTTGTGTATAATTATGTATAATTAATTATGTAATAATTATTGTTGTTTACAAATAGATTAATCATTTTACGTGTACAATTATGTTTTGTGTTTGTTTTGCTTGCGTAAATCATAAAATTACCTAATCAAGAGAAATCATAAAGTTAGTTAGTTAGTTAGTTGTTGCTGTAGGGGCTGCTGTTGTTATCGATTGTTATCGATTTGTAATCCATCTGCGGCTTAGGCCTTCCAATTGTTCTGGCGACTGCCGCTGGGTCCACTTGGCTGCTGGGGTGGAATCATCTCGAGCAGATACTGACGCTGCAACTCGGCGGCACGTTGTATGTCCGCCAGGCTGGACGCGTTGCTGGAGTTCTTCGATGAACTGGAGGCGGAGCTGCTCTTCTTGTTGTTGTTGTTGAAAGCTGCAGGGGAAAGGAGAGATTAATCCTGGTGACAGCAGACTGGCTTGCTTGAGTGCACACTTACCTGCCACTTGTGCCGCCTGCGCCATGGCCATTTGGTAGGAGTAAAGCAGCGGCGCAAACTGCATCATATGCTGCGGATTAGCGCCCAATCCCTGTCCGAGTGCTGCAATGCAAGAGATTAGGCCTTAGTGGGAGGCAACTAAAAGGGTATATCAACTCCGAACTCACCTCTGAACAGCTGCTGCTGGAAGGCCTGCATGGCTGCCGCTGGCGAGGCATTGCCCATGGCTGCAGCCGGATTGCTGGCGGCCGTCGAGGCGCCACCAAAGTTTCCCAATCCACCGAGTGCCGCCAGATTGCCCAGCTGACTGAGATTACCCAGACTGGCCAGATTATTGATATTCAGCCCACCCATGCCGCCCAAGGCAGTAAGATGTGCCGCTGCAGCCAACGTGGCGGCCGAGTACTTGTCATAGCTCTGGGCCTGCGCCGCCTGCTGCTCCCGTTGCTCGCGCTGCTGCTGCTGTTGTTGTTGCTGCTGCTGCTGTTGCTGCTGCTGCTGATGATGATGATGATCACGTTCGGCACGCGAGGAACGCGACGATGAAGATGACGTGGTTGGCTCATGATGATGTGCTGCCTGTGGTCCTGGACTGGGACTCAATATACCCGCCTGTTGTGCCGCTATAGCTGCCGCTGCCGCTGTGGCAGCTGCACGCGAGGAACGCGGCGTACTCGTTGGCGGCGGTGGTGTGGGCTGGCTTTGTGCCACCTGCTGCTGCTGCAGCTGTTGCGATGGCGGTGGCGTGGGACGCGGTGCTGGTGTTGGTGTCTGGCATTTTGTGGGTATAACCGTTACAGAAGGTGGCAAGTTAACCAGGGCCGCAGCAGCGGAAGCATGCGATGCCTGCAGCTGTTCACGTTGCTCTCGCTCCCGTTCACGTTGCAGCGCCTGTTGATGCGATGCCGTGGCCGCAGCTACACTGGATGCACTGAGTGCAACACTTGTGGCATTCGAACCAACCATATGTGCATCCACGGGAGATGGACTACTCTGGCTGGCCAAACGTTGTTCGATCTCCTGTTCCTGTTGCAACGCCTTCACAAACGCCTGCTTCAGTCGATTGGTATGCTCCGCCTTGAGGGCCTTCTTCACATTCGACGTAACGCATTGCTCGCAAATCACCTTGGCATCCTTGTTGGCTGCAGGACGGGGGGAGGGAATGTAAGTAAACTATAACCAAGTGGCGTAAACCATCGCGACTCACTCTGCTTCTCCCATTTCCAGACGGGTGTAAAATCAATCTTGCACTGTGCACAACGGAAGGGAGCTGCCACCGCGTTGGCCTTCTTGTTCACCGTCAGATAGTCCACCACAGTCTCCAGGCCGAGCAGATAGACAAAGTCTGTGTTGCTTGGATTCGGTATAAAGTGCATCTCTGGTGGTGGTGGCTTTGGTGGCGGTATCTGGAAGAAATGACCGTTTTAATTGGATTCTCAATGGATTGCCTTGGAGCTTTCTCCCGCCTCACCTGTAGCAAAGTCTTCTCGAGCTGCTTGCGCAGCGCCATTTTAGCTGCTGCCTGACGCTGCGCTGGCGTCTGCGCATCCTCACGTGGCGTAGAGCGATCGTTCTGCAACGGAACAAGTATTAGTCAGATTTCGGGCAATATATATATGTGTAAATATAACGTACCTTGAGCTCATTGAGCTGATTCTGATGGGATTGCTGCAGTGGCGGCGCCGGCGTTATGGAAACAGAATTGCTAATGGTCCCAGGTACCTTCGAATTATCCGAAATATTAGGCTGCATGTTTGGCAATTGTTTTTTTGTTTTGTGTGTGTTTTTTTTTTTTTAGATATTTAGGAATTTGTTTAGCATAAGAATATAAGGTAGAAGAAATTAGATAGGCGTTTTAAGGCTTTGTGCATTGACTGAAACTATTGCTTGCCCTGTCGGCTGCTCTCACTCTCTTCCTCTCAGTCAAAATAATTAATTTAAATTTGTATATTTTCTTTCTTTCTGTTTTTTCTTTTTTTTTTGCGGCAGCCAACTCGAACTAATTTTTCTTGCTTCGCTTGCCTCTTTTTCAAATTTTTCTACGAGCAGGCTCCGTTTTGACAGGTTATTTCAGTGTTGCAAAGTGTCTGCATGCGCGTGAGTGTGTGTGAGTGTGTGCGATCCCTAACTATCGACAACAGTTTGCAGCGCTGAGCAGCACGTTGTCGATAGTTTGCAGGATGCTGTTAAGTGTACAAGTAGTGTTGGTAAGCGTGAGTTTTGTGCTTGAATTTTGAACTTTGAGCAAACCGCAAAAAAACTGTGACTCGGTTGAGCACAAGTCACAGTTACACAACCAAAACAAGGTGTAAGTCTTTTTGTGTGCGTGTGCGTGCTTTGGGGACATTTTGAGTGGATCATATGTGGATCATAGCAAATATGTAGAAGTGATGGAAAAAAACTCGGCGCTTACGGCAACGATTACATTACAATAACTCACATTGCGTGCTTTCATGCTGGAAGGCGGCGCCGACGTCGGCGTTATGGTCACCGACGGCGTTATGGTGAGATTCGGCAGATTTGTGCGCGGCGGCAGCACGCTTGTCCGATGATGCGAGCTATTTGTGGCGGGCGTTATGGTTGTGCCGGCGGCCAATGTGGCGCCCGCACCCAGCGATGTTCTTGGTGGCGGGAGTAACGAGTTGTTGTTGTTGCTGCTGTTGTTGTTGTGGCTGTTGCCGCGCTGCGAGCCCAACGACAGCGCCGCTGCAGCAGCGGCGGCCGATGAGCTCAGGCTGCGACTGTTTGTGGCGCTGCAAAAAAAGAGAAAAATACCAGTCAGCAATTTATCGATAACAAATTTTCTATCTTTACTTTACCTTATGCTTACAGCAGCTGCGCCGCCGCCCAAACTGCTGCCGCGTCCCACCTTGCTGTGTGCGGGCAACGGCATCGCCGACGTGGGCGTCACACTGAGCGAACCCTTTGCCGTGAGTGCGCTGGGTATTGCCGCAAGGGGATTATTGGGTGAGACACTTGTGGGCGTCACCACCAGATTCTCCTTCATCACCTGCTGCGACTGCTTGAGCTTCTTGAGCAGCATCAACTTAGTCTCCTCATTGCGCAAATCCTGTCGCAACTTACGTAAACTCTTCTCACGCTCCTTGAGCTCGGCGTGCGTCAACTCCTTGATGGGCACATATGGCGGCATCTCTTCGTCATCTGTCTCCGAATCGATGTTCCCATTCTGTTGCCTGCCATTCGTACGTGCCGGCAGCAAGACGATGTCCGGCGCCTCGGCATATGATTTGGGTTCGGTGCGTGGACGCAGCACGCGACGTTGTACTTTATTCTCATCTTGGGCGCTGCTGCCGCTGCCGCTGCCTGCTGCTGCACCAGTAGCGCCCGCTAGCGCACCTTCGCTGCTAGCAGCGCTGCCACTGCCACTGCCGTTGTTCGTGTTCGTGTTGCTGCTGCCGCCGCTGCTGCTGTTATTTGTGTTGTTGTTGTTGTTGCTGCTGCTGTTGCTGCTGCTGCTGCTGTTGTTGTTGTTGGTGGTGGAACTCTGGCTGCCATTGCCATTTCCTGTGGCTGCAGCAGTGGCATTTGTGCTGGTCGGAGCCGGTGCTGGGGTTATGGTTAACCCCGTGTTGTTGGCTGTGAGTGCACGCAGATCGCGATTGCTGAGCGCCAGCGATGTTGGCGTTATGGTCAGTGCCGGATCTCGCCCGGAACTTAGACTCAAGTCGACCACATCGTCGACCTCCATTTTGGCCATTTTCGCGCGTCGCGTCGTCGTGATGTCGTCTCTTTTGGTTGCTAAAAAGAAGGAGGAAAGTAAGAAGAGAGACTTAATTAGATTGTCTGTAACGGTAAAAGTTTGCTATAAAGAGCGACAGATATTGTTATGGCGTTATTAGTTAAAGAGAACAAGATTTGCTACGGTATATCGGCCAGTTTGCTCATCTCCTGCTTGGCTGAGCTCGATAAATTATCTATCGATTAATATTTGAATATGTGTTTTTCTGCTGGTCATCTTTTTTGGTCTCTACTCACATCCCTAGCCATAAATAAATAGGCTTACTATAACAATACGATTTAGTGGCTTTATCGAGTGTTTACTGTGGTTAACGCGCGCACTCTTTAAGGGTTGCTTCCGTTTCTATCTTTGTTTTATTTGGTTTTGTTGTTTTTTTCTGCTCCATTTTGGTAGCGGAAATCACTGTGTAACCCTTAATGATTTAACGCTTTGCCGCTGTACCTTTTATATACATATACACTCTCTGCCCCCTTTTCTGATATAATAAAGATATCCTGATTTCAATTCGACGACCTTGTTGCGAGCAGCAGCAGCACAACTGATAGCCTCGAGGCAGCAGAGCAGAAGCAGAGCAGAGACAGCGCGCGGCTGCCTTGTGGCGCGACAAAAGGAAAGCGCTGCACTAAATCACCAAAGAGGCCAGCGACAGATTTGATTGCAAAGATATACACAGCTTAATGTGTGTGTGTGTGTGTGTGTGCGTGAGTCTATGTGTGTGTGTGTGCCCGTCTCTGTTACTGTGCCTGCGTTTGTATGCGACAAGCGCCACACAGACAGCATTAGCATAAAACCGAAACAAAGTGGCGGCCGCTGCTTACTGCGCTGCCCGCGCTCCGTCGCTGCGCTGCGCCGTTTGCTGCTTGCTGCTTGCACAAGCAAGTCACGTTTTCGTTTTATCAAATTTTCGCATACAAAGCGGAGCGAGAAAATTTACATGAAAACAAAGTGGCCAATGGGCTGTGGAAAGGTAAGAGAGAGACAGTGAGAGGAGAAAGGGGGATCGCGAGAACATGCAAATCGGTAAATGTTTAGTAGAAGCAGCAGCAACAGCAGCCGCCGCAGCAGCAGCAAAGAAAAAGCAGAACTAGCAAAGACTCAAATCGCGCGCACACACACACACACACGCGCAAGACACGTGAGAGCGAGAGGTGAATAAACTTTGCAATTGCATGTGTGCGTCTGTGTGTGTGGCTACGTTTATAATTACAACAACAACAGCAGCAACTGCATTGCACCTGCCGCTGCCGCCACCGCCAAGTCGCTTGTCGCACAAGCAAAGCGGGGCCAATAAAAAGCGCTTTCAACAAGCTCAAAACGTCCCCCCCCCCTCCCACTCAGCAAACAATAACAGTCCAATTAAAAATGAAATAAATGCAGCCACACACACACAGAGAAACACACCACAGCAGCTTACTTTGCGTCGGGTGGCAACGCTTTAAGCTCGCTTCGAGCTGAGCTGCGCTTAGAAAATGTAGCGCAGCAGAATGAAAAGAAGAAAAGCGAATCGAATAACATAATTATGAGAACGCAAGCGAAACTATAGCACACACACACAAGTGTGTTCAAGTGTTTGTGTGTGTGTGTGTTTTTGTTTGGCCAACAACGTGCTATAAATTAACTCGCTTTGAAAGTTAGCTGCCAGCGCACACACACACATGCATAGATGGCAGAGAGCAGCGCGCGCTCACTCGTTCCACAGACAGAGCAGCTGTCGGCAATGTCTCGTTACTTTCCACACACTTGTGTCGTCATCAGATTGCTGCTCAAGTGAGAGAGAGAGAGAGCGAGCAACGGCGCTGCACCGTGGTACACAGTTGAGAATGCAGCAACAGGCAATTAAATCACTTTAATTATTATTTAATCTTTGCTGTGCGATCTCGCGCCCACTGTAAATAATTCATTCATTTTCATGCGCTGTTAATGAACTTTGTCACACTGTTTGTTGCCGTAAGAATTGCTGTGTTGGTGTGCGTGTGCGTACCCGTGTTCTATGTGTGTGTGTGTGTGTTTATTATGCGCGTTTTGTTTCTTATGGAAAAAAGCAAATAATGCAAACATTTCAAACTTTTTATAGCACGCTTTAAATAAAAACAAAAAAAAATTAAATGTTTATATTTTCAAAATGAATAACACAATAAATGCCGGCAACGCCGCCGCCGCCGCCGCTGCCTGACATTGGCCGCACTTTCGCTGCTGCTGCTCCCCTCGTCTCTCTCTCTCTCTTGCGCTCTCCCGCTCTGTAAATCGCTGGCGCTGACTCTGGCAACCCCAGCGAAAAAGTTGTATATCGATTTGTTGGCGTCGCCGTCGCCGTCGCTGTTGACGTCGCTGCTGCTGCTCGCATTTTTTCACTGCGGCATTCGTATGGAAATAATTGTGTTTAATAGCGCGCTAAATGTGTTTCAATTAGCGCTTAAAGCTAAGCTTGTGTGTGTGTGTGTGTTGTGCATGTGCATTTGTATGTGTGTCAATAGGGCTCCCCCCTCAATAAGTTGATGAAGTTCAAGTTTAGATGGGCGACCGACCCAGGCGGCAGGTCGTTGGCACCTGCCGTTGTCGCCGTCGTCGTCGTCGCCAGGGGTAACCCAGGCACAGGTTGCGCTGACCACAATATCGATAAGAGGTCAGAGAGCTTTAATTTCAAGGCATGTCAAGTACTATTAGAAGCATCTCAAGCGATAACAGCAACAACAACAACAAACGCACTCAACTAACGAGCAATGACGGCGCCATCGCGGCGACACACACACACACACACAGACAGAGCAAAAAAAAGCAAAGAAATAAGGTTAAATCAAAAGTACAGTTGTGTACATAGCGCAGCGAGCAGCAGCAGCACCAACAGCAGCAGCAGCAGCAACAACAACAACACAAACAAAAGCGAAGAGCAACCAACAAGCAAAATGTGTTTGAGTGCGGCTGCGGTGAGCAGCAACAAAAACAACAGCAAAAGCAACAACAGCAACAGCAGCCGACGACGACGTAGAGAGAGAGAGAGAGAGAGCGAAAGCAAGACAGAAGTGAGAGAGCGCGCGTCGCACACACACGCGAAGCCCAAAGCCAAAACCAAACAGCAAGCTGAGAGTGGAGAAGGCAGGGGGGAGGGGAGGAAGGGGGTTGAGGCGGTGGGCAGACGACGTTGGCGGTGGCGGCGGCAGTTGGCGACCGACCGAGTTGGAGTAGTAAGGGTGGTGGGGGAGGGTAGGGGGTGGGGTGGGCAGGCTGGGAGACTGAAAATTGTCTGGCCACCCCCCTCCAAAGCACATAGAACACTCACCCACACACACACACACCTACTCTGAAGTACACCTCAACTACGCCCTAGTTCAAGGGGATTAGCATACACGTCTATTGATTTGCATATTAGTTAAGTGACCCCACCCCCACCCACTTACCCACTCAGCAAACACACATAACCCAACTTTCTTGGCAACTGCAATTGCCTTAATTTGCGATATGCGCAAAATAATTCAATTCATTTCAATAAAATGAAAAAATTATCAAAACAAGTCGCAGCTTCGCACACAACAAACTGACAAATAAACAAACGCACATAAATAGGTACATGAATACATACAAACACACGCGCGTACATATATACTTGTATAAGAAATGCGCATATCTTATGGCCTGCCATTGTATGTACATAAAGCAACAACAGCAAACCGAACGGAGCGGAGCGGAAGAGAGAGCAAGAGAGGGGAGCAGAAGCAGAGGCAGAGGCAGAGGCTGCTCTGTTGTTGCCTGCCTGCCTGCTTGCCTGTCGCTGTTGCTGAGAGCGCGCGCGAGAGAGAGCGAGAAAGAGAGCGCGCGACCAACTTGTACATGGTTCCACATAGTACATATGTATTAACTCACCATCATCATCGCCGTCACCCGCCGTCCCCATGGTGGGTTGGGGTACACTTTTCGCTAGCGATGGGGTTGGGGGTGGGGGCTGAGGTTTCGTCCCTGTGTGTGCGATGGGCTTGTCAAGTGGGCGGCGTGGTCTGTCGACTGCAATATGCAGGCGGCGCATAAATCTAAGCTGCGCTTGAAATTTATTAGTGACGTCAGCATAGTAGAGCGAGCGCGCCCGCTCACCGACTATTAGCAGCTGCTTAACAGCAGCAACAACAATGGCGGCGAGACGACATTTCAACGCAGTGGCAACTCCTCGAGACTAATTTACAAGACACAGAATTAAGAGTCTCTCTCAATTGACATCATTTGCATTTACATGTGCAAGCGACAACGAAAGAGAGAGAGGGGCGTAAGAGAGCGAGCAAAGGTGTTAAGTCATTTTGATCCATTATTATTGTAAAGCTTATCTGGTCATTATGTACACACAGCAAGATGTGAGCTAATACGTCTGTCAGTCTCGCTGTCTGTATGTATGTGTGCGTATATACATATGTATGCATGTGTGTGTGTGTGCATTGTATATTAATTATGTCGCCTATTTATAAATAGCACTGATAAGAAAAGGCTCAGTGAAATTGCAACACAGCAGTAGCAGCAGCAACAAACTACAAGTTTTTAGTATATAAATAAATTTCTAGAAAATGGGTTACGTAGAAAAAAAAAAAAGAACAGCAACAGCAACAACAAAGACTCAAATTAATTGCGCGCACTACAAACGAAACAAAAATCGCGTCGCGTCGCGTCGCTGCTCTCTCTCGCTGCTAGCAGCGCTGCCACTCGCGCAACTATGAAGTGTGTGTGTGTGTGTGCGGATTTGCTGCTTATCGCGCCGGACATATTTGCACTGTCTTTTATGGCAGCGCAACTGAGTAATTGGCATGTGGTTTAGAGAGCGTGAAGTGTGGGAGAGGGGAAGGAGTGAGGGAGATGGGGAGTGGTCAGTGTTGGCAGATGCCTAATGCAGGCCTGACTTTGCTTTACAGCTGTTTTGGAGCAGGTGGTTCTCTTTTCAACTGACCAACTAAACAAATACATACACATAGCCGCTGTCTGTGTGTGTGTGTGCGTGTACATAAGCAGAGCAATAGCTTTCAAACTGGTTTGTAATTGTGTTTTCTGTTATTTGCGCGTTTTTGTTTTTTTTTTTCACGCTAAATAGAAATATAAAAGCGACAGATTATGTTGATAATGCTAAATAATTATTTGAGGGGGAAGCGAGAGAGAGCTGATAATACTTAAATTGAAAAGTCAGACTAGGGTTGCCCCGAACGGGCAGCTGCAATTTGCGGGCATGCACAGCCTCTTTTTCGGCCTATTAACTTCGAAATTTCGCAATTTTACCATAATAATTTACATATTTACACACGCACTCATGCACAAAGCGCAGCTCAGTTGCTTGCCAAGCTCTTGTAGTTTTCCTTTGCCTCACCTCGCCTCGCCTATATACAGCATACACTCACTCACTCACACACACACACATACTCGCACGCTATGTATTTCACTCACTCTCTTTGTGAGTACATAAGGCGAGTGCGGTGCGCTGCGCTCTTCGCTGCTTTTGTCTATCCAACCGTGCGTCTTGCCCTGTGCATGTGTATGTGTGTGTGTGTGTGTGTGTGTGTGCATGAGTTTGCCTGCCTTCCACTAGCAGCAGCAACAACAAACATAATCGGCAAGGCAACAATCTATTTATTGCACGTAGTACTAATATACATACATACATATGCATACGCATACATACATACATACATAGGCATGCGTACATGTATATGTGTGTGTGTGTGTTTGCACTTGTGCTTTTTTCTTCTTCGTTTTTGGGAACTTTTGTTAACGGTTTTCGGCCGCATGGCTGCATTTCAATACATTCTTCTCTCTTAATTGTTTTTTTTTTTTTTGCTGTGTGTGGAAAAATTCCACTTAATCAAGCAAATTACCAAGGCGTCGCAGTCGCAGTCGACGCAGCGGCGGACACAGCGGCAGCAGCAGCGATGCTACTATATATGCTTGGCTATTTTTAGTCGCTTTGCGCTTTACCTTTCCATTCAATATTTGTATTTGTTGTTGTTGGCAAAACATCAACGATACAATACACAAATTGAATGTGCTACATGAAAATGAGACGATCTGCTGCCGCTCTCAGACACGCGCTGCCCGCTCTGTTAAGAATAACCCCAAAAAGTAACACGTAAAAGGTAAGCAGCGACGCGGCAGCGCTGTCACAAAAAACGTAAAGGAATAACAAAACCAGTTAGCCGATACTCACACACACACGCACGCACACACACACACACACACACACACACACACCGAGAGACAGACGCACACCCATTTGACATTTATAAACTGCGGCCAGGCCACGCCAGCGCAAGGCAAGGCAGCGCAGCAGCAGCGCAGCGCGTACGATAAGTGCCAAAATGGGTGTAAGAAGAAACAAAATAGAAAATCGAAATTCGAAATTCATTCAAATTCTTAGCGAAAAGATTTCAATTTCATTTGCAAGTGATCAAGCACACACACACACACACAAACGCACGTACACTTGTGCATGTATTTGGGGTACATATGTCAAGGCTTGTTCAACTATGTACAACAGTTTTATAGCGAATTGCCATAATTTTTATTATAGCTAGCACTGCTTAGCCTTGAACTTAACAGCGTAGTAGTTTCACCATCACGACATACTGCATTGTCACCTACACACACACACACACACGCACACAGCTTAGGTACATAACTTGGGTACATAGCTTGAGTACATGGTACATAGCAGCTTGTGGTACATGGCGTATAAAAATAAATGACAGCGAAAAAGAGAAAACATTTTCTAGTGCTTTAGCTGATAAGCAAACGCATGTGTGTCGGTGTGTGTGTGTGTGTGCGCTGCTCACACAGCTGCTTTATAGAGCGCTGGCGTTGCTGCCGCTGTCGACGCTTCTGCTTGTTGATTTTTTGTACGCTTTATGAATCACACTTGCTTGATGCGGATTTACGACTGTTTATTAATTTACTATTATGTATGTAAATATGTGTTTGAGTTATGCGATCTAGTGTTGTACAACGACAACAAGTTCAGTTAATAGCCTAACGGTAATTACACGCAGACAAATCGACGCGGCCTACTGCAGCAGCAGCAACAACAACAACTACAACTATTATTAAAGCCATTACATACCACGCACACACGTACAGTGTGTACACACTGTTTTATGCGCTGTTCTTATTTTGCACTTAATGACGTGTAACCAGCGCGCCGCGCGCGTGTGTTTACATTTGTGTGCGTTCGCATGTCCGTATATTGCTCTCAGCGTGTGTCTGTGTGTGTGTGTGTGCGAGCATATGCTGTGCTGTGTCCGTGTACAATGGGAAGAGTTCGCGTTGCTGTGTGCAGGCCAGAGCAAGCGAGAAAGAGAGCGAGTGGAGAGGAGATGCCAAAGTAAACAGGTAAAAAAAGAAGGTAAACCAAAAAGAAAACAGCAACAAAAAAACAGAAGCAACAAAAAGCAGCTTTGCCACTTTTTTTGCCGTTGCCGTTGCCTTTGTCGTTGATGTTGTTGGTGTTGCTGTTGCTTTGCGTGAAATTGACAGAAGAAGATGAAGCGCTCTTCGCATATTGTGTAAATTGACATTGCAGGCGACGCTTTTGTAGTTGCTTAATAACATTAATAATAATAATGATAATCATAATTAGCCAACGTGTAGAGCGTCGACCATGAAATGAATTTGAACAAAAACGAACGAAGAAAAGATCAATGCAAAAATAATGTTAAGTGCTGCGTTTGCTTAAATTTCAGTTTTGCTTATGTACACACTGACACGCGCGTGCATATGAAAGGCCACACACACACACACACTCACGTACATACATATGTACTTTGCCATGTATTGGTGTTGGTGGTGGGGCTTGCCCTCTTGCGCATTCTTTGGCGAGGCGAGCGAACCGCGACGCAGTTACATAAGCAGTAGCAACAGCACATACAAGTGTACATAGGGAGGGAATAGGTGTGAGAGCGTATGTGTGTGTGTGTGTGTGTGCACATAGTTGAGAATGACAGCACAAGGAAGTAACAAGAGCAACAGCAAGCAAAGGAGCTACTAAAGTTGAAACTTGTCTACGCTGCAGCGTCAAGCAAGGTGGCAACGCTATCGTCGCCACCGCCATGCACAAAGGTGAAGGTAAATAGCAACAACAACAACAACAACAGCGGAAAGGGTTCACAGCTTTAGCAGCGAGATGAACTCTCCAAATGCGCGAATGAAAAACGTAAAACCAAATAAGAAAATTTTCAACGTGCCAACAACAACAACAGCAACAGCATCTAAAACAACAACAACAACGGCAACGGCAACGGCAGCATCGCAAGCAACTCATTTAAACGGTCAATTGCCTCAAGCAAAAAGGCAAACGTACGAATAGAAGACGGGCAGCGCCAGAGAGAGAGAGAGAGAGAGAGCGAGAGCGGAGTGTGTGTGCTTGCTTAGCAAGAGAGCGCACACAAACTAAATGAAATTGAGTAGCGGCTGCGGCTGCTGCTGCTCGTGTTGTTGTTGCTGTGGCTGCTTCCACGTTGACTTTGACTAGGCGGCGACGGCGCTGCAACAATGCCGAAAATATTTTTTTGGTGTAAAATGTTAATTTCACGCTTTAAAAATGAGAACGACACACGCACGCACACACACACACACACACACACCTGTATGTGTATAAAATATTGAATTGAGTATGAAATGGGCAATCAAAAAAGTTTTTGCACACACAGAGACAGCAGCCAAAGCAAAGCGGACAGCGTGCATAAATTAGCAGGCAGCGTAAGAGAGCGAGCGTGAGAGAGAGAGCGGGAGAGCGCGGGCGATTTGAGAAGAAGAGAACAAGCGCGTCTGCTGGCTATGTGTGCGAGCAGGCGAAGCCATATACTTATGTACATATTCATGTTATGTATGGCAGGGGTATGTATGTGTGTGTGTGTGTGTTTGTGTGTGCTTTGATTTGTGTGCGCTGTAAAGCACTTCAACAACAATAATAATAATAATAAATAAAAAAGCGCACTAAATTGTAGCATAATCGAAAGCAGGAAGCAAGACGCAGACCAATTGCATTAAGCTGCAGCCCGGGTGGCAACGCTAGCAGACTGCGTGTAGTTGTTGTTGCTCTTTTTGAGCATGTTTGTTACTTTATGACAGCTGGGAGTGAGTGAGTGTGTGTGTGTGTGTGTGGGGAGTTTAGCCGCAGCGCCTCCTCTTCACCTCTCTCCCACCACGCGCACTGCGGCCGCAAAGCTAAGCCAACGGCAAAGCTTCGACAGCGCAGCCGAAACTTTTATTCTAAGTAGGTACATAATATATAAGACTCTAGCTGTGTGTGTGTGTGTGTGTGTGTGTAGGTGCTGTTTAGGCAGCGCAGCGCACTTTAAAGAGAACTCAGTTTAAAGCGTAGCGAGAGCGACAACTGCGGGACTGTCCTTTTTGTGTCTGTCTGTTTGTAAGTGAGAACCGCCCCCTTTGGGCGCACACACACATAGACACACACACATAGCGCCCCCTTGGTTGGGTAACGGTTTTTTTTGTGCCCTAACACAAAAAATGTGTATCTAGAAATACTTTATGCAGGCAACTCTTCTGCAGGAGGGGGAGATTGAGAAGCAGGAGGTGAAAGAAGCAGAGGCAGTAGAGGAGGAAGAGAAGGAGAAGAGGGCTAAAGGGAAGCAGGCAATGGCAGCGGCAGGCACGTCGCTGGCCGTGGCAAGGCTTGCTATCTGTTTATGTGTGTGTGTTGCACCTGTGTCACTGTATGTGTGTGTGTACATAAACACACGCACACATGTATGTATACAAATACATATATTATAGGCGGTGTCAAGACACATGTCCACATAATTGCCAAACGCGCAAAATCGAAGCCAAGTTCCAAACTCACACACACACACACGCATACATGCACACACAGACACACACACACACACACTGCCATCAGCGCTCTCGTAGCCTAGTCACTCAGCTAACCCTACAAACAACCAGGCAGGCAGGCAGTCAGGCAACACTGCCGCCATCAACCAACCCCAACCCCTGTGCGAACTACGACGGCACTCCACCCCCACCCACATTCTATTCAACGCCCAACCCCTAACCCCACCCTACGGCCCGCCCCCAATTCAAAACATACAGCAGCAAAAGCAACGGCAACGGCAGGTACAGTTGCGTTTGCAATTCATAGTTCGTCGGTCGAGTAGTTAGTCGAAGCTATTTCATAATTAATTCGCAGCTTCTGTCGAATATTCTACTATATATACAATACGTCGGTCGTATGGTATATGGTTTCTCCTGCCATGCACCTATTCTCTCGTTATCCACCTGTCCACAGAGGGCGCTGCTGTTGCTCTGTTCCCCCCCCGGGGAAACCGCTAATTGTTCTGCTCTTCGGGCATTTTCATTAAAATTTCGTAATATTAATCGATGGGGAAAGGGAAGGGAAGGGAGGTTAGCCGGAATTGTTGGCTAAAACTAATTTCCTGCCAATGGGTTAAGCCGTAAAGTCAATACGGAGCTGTCACTATGTACGTACTGACTGCCTATGTAACGGTTTGGGAAATAGTTTGGCTGCATCTTTTTTTGTTGCAGGGAAGCAGGAAGGGGTAGGTGGAGGTCCCCCCTTTTGGGTTCTAATTGAAAACTCTGCTACGAATTGAGTAATGCGATGATTGAATGCAGCTGGAAATTGTAACTGCACTACATTCAACATTCTATAGCTATAGCTATGACTACCTACCTACCTACCTACCTAGCTATATCTCTATGTAGCATGAGCTAGTACATATGTCGATGCTGCAACAACAGCAACAACAAGAACAGGCTGGGATTGTGTGCATTACGTTTCCAAATTTGCATTTCGGGGGCAGTTGTTGCCGTTACCATTCCATGTTATCGTTGTAGTTGTTGTTGTTGCTTTTGTTTCGTTTCTAAGCCAACCATAGAACCATTCAACCCAACTATACAAACAACTCCCCTCGCCCCTCCCGCCGCGCCTTCAACCCGTTGCAGGTCCTTCTCTGTGTTGGCGTGGCCTAGCCCTGATCCCCGGGCCCAGTTGGAGACCGTGCAACCGTTATGACCGCCCACGGGTCGTAGTTCAAGCAGATACACACACACACACACACACATGCCCATACACACGCATACAATGGGCAAAATACGAGCAGTGGCATATCATCGCATAGATTACGCAACTATTGCACAGACATCCACTAAGAGGGGGGTACGGAGCGAGGTAGAGGGGTAGGCACCCACTGTGCTCGATGACGTCTGCAACGCCCTCCCCCCCCTTGGCTACTGCCACACTCGACTCACTCGCGACACATTTGTGCCACTCCAAAAAGCAAAAACGGGGGGACGACCACCAACCTGCTCCCTATCATTCGCCCCACTCTCCCTTCTCAGTCACCCACACAGCAATGAAATCCACTCAAGCCGAGCACAGGCTAGGCTAACGCCACGCTAACGCCATCTACCGCCCACCACAGAGTTGCAGCGAGAGGCAACGCTTGGCTGCTGTCCGCGTCGCAGTCGCCGTAGGCCTCGGTCGGGTCGGATGCTGCTGCAGCTGCTTCGTTTTCGGCACCGACAACGCCGACGACGACGACGACGACGAGAGTCCCCGGATATTATATGCATACTTGAACTATGCGAGGAAGGAAGCGCCAGCGCCAGTCCGCACTCGCCCCTCCCCTTCCACACCCTATTCAACAACTCCTAGCCCCTACCCCTACCATGTTGCCATGTTTTGTATATACAATATATATACGTGGATATATAAATCTGTTTGTGTGTGTGTGTGTGTGGTGTGCGTGTGTATCTCTATCTGTATCCGCTTTTTGCATGCCAGCTGTGTGTGTGTGTGTGTTTGTGGGTGGTTGGGTGAGTTTTATGTACACATGTACACAGCTGTACCCTGGACAGACTGTGCACGTCTCTCTGTGTGAGTGTGTGTCTGTGCGTAGTCGTGTTTCGGGGCACTTTACAGCCACAGCCACAGCACGCCACCCACTACACAACAATGCAAAGCGTCTGCATTTCAACTAACGCCACAGCCCAGTAACAACAACAACAACAACAACAGCTTTGTCCACCCCCGGGACTAGCACCCAATCGGACCACCCCTACCTCGACTTCCTTGTTCGCATATCCCTTTCCACAGCTAATGCAGCAGCCGACTGGGTTTAGTTGTTGTTGCTGTTGTTGCCCAAAAACTTTGCTACATAAGCTCAGCCAGAAGCCCCGCCCACAGCAGCCAGTGGCAAAAAATGAAGGAAAATCAATAAATTTTCATTTCAAGTTTTCCTTGCACTTGCTTTAAAAACTTCCAAGTTGAATAATTATTAAAATGCCAGAAATGGGTTAATAAATTCCGTTATTTCACAACAATTTTATCGCTTTGTTTTCACCACGCTTCGCTTGCTATTATTATCATGCGCCTCTCTTTCGAAATTAAAGTTAACGCTGAGTTTCGTGTCTTTTAATCGATTTTTTCAACACGCGACAAACAGCCAGAAACCCACCCGACTTACCCCCCACCTCCCCACCCTCTGCCTATGCGCCCCCCATCCACTTCTACTTCCACCACACCGCGCAACGCCCTCACTTAGCATGCCGACTCGCTTACACTTGCGCGCACAGCAGCTGCGCCAAGCGACAGCAACGACTTGCGAGAGTTAAGCACACACAAACAAACACAAACACACACACACACACACACAAGCGCAGGCAGACTTCGACGAAAAAAAAAAAAAGAACAGAGAACAGAACGTGGGGCTGTGGGCAGAGTTAGAAAAGTCAACAAATAAATTCAACGTCTGGCAGCGCTGCCAAAACTGACCGTCGTCTCGGTCGAGACCCTTTGCAACACTGCAAACAGAACCTTTGCACTTCGCCGTCGCCTTCGCCTTCGCTCGATCATGACAATCGACACTTGACACGTTGTTGTTATCGATACTGCAGTGGGGGAACGACGATGGTCGCATAAAGTTTCGATAGTCAATCGCACAAATTCAGTGCAAGCTGCGAGATGAGTGGAGTCTAAGCGAAAAGACACACACACACACACGCGCCTACACATACATGCATGTCGATTGGAGAGAGCGGCAAACTAAATCTTGCTGCCTGCCTGCCTCTCTCCCGCTCTCCTCGCTCGTTATCGCTTTTTAGCTGCCCCTCGCTTGCGCTCTTTTGTTCGAAAACGAAATCACTTAATGGATCTCGGCAATGATTTCTCAGATGCTGCTGCTGCTGCTGCTCTCGCTGCTGCTGCTGTTGGCGTCGTGCGGCTTTGCCTTTTGTTTTAGTTGTCAACAATATTTGGCGCTCGTTGCAGCAGCAGCTTAGGCTTAGCAACACACAGACACACACACACACATGCACACAAAGAGATATACATATCTAGTATATGTATGTATATGTGCCGCTGCATGCAACTATTGAAGCATGAACATGCAATTTATGTACAAACACACACACATACAAACAGATATACGCTTGAAACTATGAAATACAACAACTGCTCTAAGCGACTGTACTTTTGATATAAAATCCACTCAGCACACATAGAAATGCAAACACACACACACACACACACATGCTCACACTCTCGCGCATATACTCATGTATGTAAACACACTAAAATCCCCCAACCATTGCGCCTCTCTTGCTCTCCCCCTTCCCATTCCCCTTCGCCACCCGCACTCACCTCGACGCGCTACTCTCTGTTTAGTTTTAGTTGCGCTTTAAACTGCATTTGCTTCTATTTGCCGTTGTTGTTGTTGTTGTTGTAAACCTCTGCACATAGAGAGTTTCCTCTCAGCATGTGTGTGTGTGCGTGTGTGTGAGTTATCGTAGTACATACCATACGTATGCAAGTGCGTGCGTGTTTGTGTGTGTGTGTTATTTCAACAATTCGTTTGCAAACGAAATAGAAAACTGCAATAGAGCAGGCAGAGATTGGCACCTCGATGCGCCGCTGCCGCTGCTGCTGCTCTGTCTGCCAACTCTGCCTGCGTCCTGGGAATGCAGTCGGCAGCTCCACCCGCAAAAACAGAAAGCAAAGTTGGGTCAAAACGAAAAACTCATAAATATAACCTAAATAGAAAATACTTTACACTACCTCAAGGTGGACAGGTGTGGTGTGTGTGTGTGTGTGTGCGTGTGAGTTAAGAACAGGTGCTCCACTTGTAAAGAACGACGAAAATTTCGACAGCCCCCGCCTCAATATCCGATTCTATCCAGCGCACACATATCTTCACACACACACACACACACATGTACTCAGCGATACCGATACACGCACACACACAGAGGGAAACGTACGAACGCAGCGAACGACTAGAAAATGCGGGTCTGGGTCGTCATCGAGACGAGACGCGACGAGACGGCGAGAATGCAAGCACATAAAGAACGCCAAAATAAGTTTAAAACTAACGACAGCCCCGGTGCGTGTGGGAGCTGCACAGCATGCAAGCAACAAAGAGAGAGAGAGAGAGAGTGAGAGAGCAAGCAACATGAATTGTAGTAGATGCACACAATCTCACACATACACACAAACGAATTTGTATGCGTGCGTATTTTGGAGCATGCAACTTTTCGTGCTTTTGGCAAATGCGTTCTCATTCCCGCTCTCTTCCCGGCCACTGGCTGCGTAAGCCGCAACGAGAGAGAGAGTGCGAGCGAGCGAGCAAGAGTGAGTGAGAGCAAGCGTGCGATGCGAGAGTTAGATTGTGAACGGTCGAACATGGGAGGAGAGGGAGCGGGTAAGCGAGGCATGCAAGTGCGAGAGAGTGAGACTGGATGAACAAGTGCATGCGTGAGCCAAGTTGCGCTGTGTGTGTGTGTGTGTGTGTGTGTGTGAGAGTGAGTGCGAAGGGTCACTTACGAAATTTTCAAGTGTAAAAAGCAGCGCATTTAATTGAATTTGCAATATTTGCATACCAAAAAAACGTTGTGTGTCTGTGTGTGTGTGTGTGTGTGGGTGTCAGCCAAGAAAGTTCATTAACACAATTTAATATGCAACGCGCTGCCATTCATAATGACAACAAGGCACGCATACCCCCGCCTCTGATATACCCTACAATCGAATCACACACACACACACACACACACACACAACGCCCTGAGATATGGCAACCACAAATTGTGTATATAGATAACGGCAACCCCGTCGCCAAACATAAAAACGTAGCCAAGCGACAAACTGAAAAAGAAGAAGAAAAAAAGTAGCAGCAGATAATAAAAGCAGCGCCTAAGTATGGCGTCACTGAGACGTTGACGTCGCCGCCACAACCGCTGCCGCAGGCTTGACAACAACAACACGTCAATCGCCTCCCCTACCGGACGGGGGCAGCAAAAAAAAAAAGAACACGGTAAAAGCTGTAAAAATTGTCAATATAGAAAAACAGAGACGACAGAAAAAAAAAGAGTCTACGCTAACAACAGCTTGCAAAATATTGTGTGCGCCGCGAGTGTCGAAGAAGCCGCTGACATCGACGTCGCTGTCGACGACAACCTCGGCAGAAGCAACGCAGCGCAGCGCAACGGCAGCAGAGGCAGAGGCTCTTTTAACGAGCCGAGTGACAAGCGCACACTAGTGCGAGAACCCAACATACAAACGTACACACACACACACATATACGTATAACGACATGCACACGCGACGCAGACGCCGGCCGCAGCAGCGACAGCAGACCGGTTGAGGTTAAATTGGATAGGGGAAGCAGCAGATGCGATAGGTAGTACGGGGTACATGGTGTGGCGGGGGCAACTGGCTGGCTGGCTGGCTCGCCGAGGCATACATATTGAATTTTTCTTCGACGTAATGAAAATTTTAGCCTGATGATGGGATGACTATGCTACGTTTCGTGATTTGCTTTGTTTTAATTTTTTTTCTGTCTTTCTTCTTCTCTATGTGGTTATTCTCTGTGTGAAACTTACCGCGCGGAGAGAAGCAAAAAAGAGTAGAAAATCCGTTAATCTGTTTGCTGCTGCTGCTGCTGTTGTAGTTGTTGTTGTTGTTGTTGTTGCTGTCGACGTTGTGGGCGCTGCTGCGAATGATGATACTCTGCTGCTGCTGCGTCGACGTTGGCGTCCAGCCTCTTGGAATTTATGCTAATTTTTCACTCACACGCACAACACACCACGAAGAATGCATAAAAATTGTATAATTTTTTGTTGACTTTA
This sequence comes from Zaprionus ghesquierei, assembly GCA_018904095.1. Taxonomy (NCBI): domain Eukaryota; kingdom Metazoa; phylum Arthropoda; class Insecta; order Diptera; family Drosophilidae; genus Zaprionus; species Zaprionus ghesquierei. The sequence goes on along the minus strand of JAEIGP010000850.1, from coordinate 5,552,763 downwards.
AATGGTATTCAGAGATTTCACTTTTACTGTAATTTAATTACTTTTATTTTTTTTATCTGCACACCCACTTGTACATATGTATGTATTTGTGTTGGCTTATTTAACTGCTATACATATGTATATGCGTGCGTACATACATATGTGTGCGCTTGCCGTGTGCCTTTTAACACTAATACACTTGCAGAACGTGCTGCTGCGTCGACGTCGCTGGTCGCGCTGCTTCTGGGTTGCCTTCTACGGCTTTCCAATTTTTTTTCGCTGTTTTACACGCACACAAATCGCGTTTTTTTTTTTATGGTCTTGTTTTTTTTGTTGTTGTTGTTGTTACTTCCGTATGTAGAATTGATATATATTGCACGTTTGTTTATTTGTGTTGGATTACTACAATTAGTTGGTGTTTAATTTGTTTACTCTGCTCGAATATATGCGATGAGCCTCAGACACACACATGCATATTTTATCTCATATACACATACATACAGACAACACTTGAAACTTTGGAGAGGGGGAAAACGAACGAGAGACGCTGCGGAACCGTTGCAATTAACTGCAATTTACATTACACCTGTAACACTCGCGTGCAGCATTGTTTTTGTTTATATGCTGACTTTGTTTGTAAACAAATAACGAAGTCGTCGTAAATTTAATATAATTTAACGATGCTGTTTGTCCGACAACGTTGCAGCGCGTCCAACCCGCTCGATGTTGTTTTTGTAAATGCGGCTGCCTTTACATTTAAAAATAATGCGGTAGCGTGGCCGCAACTGGCTATGCAGAAAATACCAATTATCATCTGCGGTATACATTACAGAAGTATCGATGCTGGCTGTTAATTAACATAACAGTGGAATGTTATGTGTGGAGCAGGTTCTGTTATTACAAAGGGTGTACACACTGGTTAGTATATTGCGTATTTAATTTCTTTTATTGAATGAATTGGTAAAATTACTTTTAATTAAATTGTTTTATTTCAATTATTAATATTTTATTTAAATGTTTTAAAAATATTCCATTTATATAAATCATAAATAACTTAAGCTGTGATTTGATAACTGTTACTGTGAAGTACTTTTACAGAACTATCGGCAGTTAAAAAACTATCGCACATCTCTCTTAACTGTGTTGATAAATTAAATTAAAAGATGGAATTAAGTTAACTGGTTGATAACAGACAATAACGAATATATATTTGCACTTGTATAAAAATGTAATATCATTAGGCTTTGCCCAATTGCACAAGGTGCTGCAAGTAAGCCTTGCGGCAGTCCATGTTATCGGCTGGCCGATTGTGTGGAGCCCAAACAGGTTCGCCGATGAAATAACGGCGGGTGCGGATAAAGTTCTATATAAAATAAATACAAATTCATTAATTATATATATTCAAACATAGTTTACGCCTGCTACGTACATTGGTGTCCAGTGTGAAGCGATGATAGATGCCGGCTGGAATGATAATCATATCACCCTTGATCACCTGAATGCGTAGCCAGTTGTCATCGGCGCTGTAGAAGGACAGCAAGAAGACACTGTCCATCATAAGTTCACAAACAACTTAACTTGTACTTACTCGCGCACATCAAAGTAGCCGGATCCGTCCAGAATCAAGCGAATCTCCTCATCTGTGTGCAGATGTTCCGTATAGAAAGCCTTCAGCTTGTTGGCATAGTCGGGCAGGCACTGCTCCGAGCAGGTGATCTGGCAGAGCAGAGTTAAAAACAAGGTTTACCTATGCCAGGAGTCAACTACTCACCTCATCCTCGTAGGTATAGCCACGCGTGCTGCGCAGTTCGTTCAGCAGCTTATCGTTTGGATAGTCGTCGGCGTTGATCTGTGCGAAAGAGACAGGGCGACATATAAGAGATAAGCTCGACTTTTGTCAAGGTCGCCTTGCCTTAAAGTACTCCACACCGGTTTTATTGTACAACTCCTTGAGCTCCATATAAGTGGGTGGACTGCGCTTGTGCTCCAGTCGCTGATCGCCCACCACATCGTCGTCCATAAACCAAACCTGAACCATTCTGGTGCTGTGCAACTTTCGTTTTGATGTGAGAACAAAAGTTTTGCCGTCTAGTTGGCCATTCACATGTATGCGTCGACGCGTCAGCGTTGCCACATCAATGGAAAAACAACAGCTTAGTTATCTTTGGCAGTTCACATAAAAAAATTCAATTCAGACAACAATTCTTTTGGATATATGTACTTTCAAAATTGCAGTTATATAATTTAATATAGGTGCCAACATGATCACAGCGCATCGTGTTGTGTACCGCTGCATGCCAAAAATTATACCCTTTCGATGTTACAGTAAAAGTGAAAAACAGGAACCTGCTGCCACGGTGCCTTGCAATGTTTTGGAGGAATTGGAATGCAGGTATAAAGTATTTAAAGAGACCGAATCGTGTTCGATGTTGAAAAAGCATCTGACTGATGATGTATTTGATAAAATCAAGCGACGAGCTACACCCACCTACAAGTCATCGCTGTTGGATTGCATTCAATCGGGTCTAGAGAATCCGGACTCCAATATTGGGGTCTATGCAGCGGATCCGGAATCGTATACGACATTTAGGGAACTCTTCGATAAGATTATTGTGGATTATCATGGTATTACAGAAGATAAACCACATCCGGGTACTTGCTACGGTTATGGCGATGATTTTCCCGATTTGGATCCCGAGATGAAATTCATTGTTTCGACGCGCATACGTTGCGGCAGAGCCCTCAAGGGATTCCCCTTCAATCCTCGCATGACACGTTGCCATTACAAGACCATACAAAAGGTGGTGTCCGGGGCACTGCGGAATATGTGTGGTGAATTCAAGGGTAGATACTTTCCGCTCTGCGATATGGATCCATGTCGGCAGCAGAAACTGATCAAGCAGCATATACTGTTCAAGGAGGGTGACCCCTATCTGGAAGATGCGAATGCGTTACGTTTCTGGCCGATGGGTCGCGGTGTTTACCTGAACCCGGCCAAAACCTTTGTGGTTTGGGTCAACGAGGAGGATCACATACGCGTCATCTCGATGGAGAAGAGCGGCAACTTGGGTAGAGTCTATGAGCGCATGATAATTGGTGTTGAATCGCTGGCGCATCAATTGAAATTCGCTCATAGCAATCGTCTGGGCAATTTGACCATGTGTCCCACCAATTTGGGCACCACAATACGTGCATCGGTGCATATGAAGATCCCCACGCTGATCGAGAAGAAGGATAAGCTCGATGAGCTGACCAAAAAGTATAGTCTACAGATACGTGGCACCAGTGGAGAACACTCAAAGGTCGTTGGAGGTGTCTATGACATCTCGAACAAGCATCGTGTCGGCTTGACGGAATATGAGACGATCTTGAAACTATATAAAGCTCTCGAAGAGATTATCGAAGTGGAGTGTGTGGGTGAAGCAGAACGCGCGTCAAGGCCCCCAGAACCTAAGAAACCATATCCAGATCCCTGTAAGGGTGAGTCAAAAAAGGAAAATGAAGTAAAGCCTCCGGCTAGTAAAGAAAATAATAGTAAGGAGAAGAAGTACGACAGTGCCAAGTGTAGCAAGAAGTAACGGAAATGGGTGAGCCACCAGAAGGAACATATGGTGAAAACTCCCCAAAAGGAAGCCAGAAATATTTAAGATGCATCAGACCCCTGTGAAGAAAGGCAAAAGCACATCTTCAGATGAGAAGTTCGACAAGAAAGAACCAAAATAGGTAAAGTAGGTATATTACGAAAATTTCCGACACGAAGGCCAGAAGAGACCAAGCAGTACATTAAGACAAAAATGTGGCAAGAAGAAACGTAAATCTCTAGTTTAAGCAGGTATACAGTAAAAACTCCCACTATGGAAGTCAAAAATGAGAAAGATTCTTCAGATTCGTGTTATGATAAAACCAAGCAGCTAAAGACTTCGATAAAGAAGGCAAAGGCAGAACAGAAATAGTTGAAAATGCAGTGAAAACATCCTCGTAGCGGACGTGCGTGTATTTAGATTCTCTTGGACGGACATTTAGTTTGGCCCACGTTAAGTGTCCGCTCAAGTAAGTTTTCACTGTTCTAACTATTCTTGTTGAGGTAACATTCCCAGCTAAGTCAAAGCATTATATAAAACGTATTTGTCTTGAAAAATAAATATAACTAAACAATTTTTTGTTGTATTTTTTTTATTTTTTATAATTTTAATTCTTTTATAAACTTAAGACTTAAAATAAAAATATTTAAAGTTGTTTTTTTTTTTGTAGATTTTGTTGTTGTTTTTTGCTTGACACAAATGCCAAAATGTTTTACATTCTTTTGTTTTTTAAGCAAGAAATAGTTATCGATTGTTGTTGTTGTTCTTCATGTTGTTGTTGTTGTTGTTGAGTGTAGCGTGCAGTTTGGTGTTATTATTGCTGGACATCGTCTCTCCATCTATTCCAAACGGCTTGAACCGCCGCGACTCTCAAAGTAGACGACGCGAAATGCCGAGTGCCAGCGGCAGAGATCCCGGACAGAACAGAAGGTCGACGAATCCTACTACAAACTAAAGCAAACACAATCCGTGCGGACGCCAAAAGGTTTCACATGACGCACGGCACACGGATTGAACGTTTAATGTTTTTATTTTTGGGGAGGGGGTTGCATCCCATCTCCATCATTGAGAACCAGTTGTTGTTGGCCCATGAAGAGACTGGGGAGGGGGTTGGTTGATTGAGTTGGTGGTGTTGGAACCGCTTACAAGCTCTTCTCAAGCTTGATCAGTTCGGTGATGCCATCGTACATCTCCTTGACGGCCTGGTATTCGGTGAGACCCATGCGACGCTTGTTGGAGATGTCATAGACACCGCCCTCGGCTTCGGTGTGCTCACCACGGGTGCCGCGCACCTGCAGGTTGTACTTGGCGGCAACCTCCTCGAGCTTAGCCTTGTTGGAGGCCAGTTTGGGCACCTTAATGTGCACAGAGGCACGGATGGTGGTACCCAAGTTGGTGGGGCAGAAGGTCAGGAAACCCAGACGATCGTCGTGGCTGAAGGGCACACGCTTCTCGATCTCATTGACGGCGGTCACCAGACGACGGTAGATCTCACCGAGATCACCACCCTGCTGCATGGAGATAATACGCAAATGATCCTCCTCATTGCACCAGACCAGGAAGGTCTTGTTGTCGTTGTGGTAGATGCCACGTCCCGAGGGCCAGAAACGGCAAGCGTTGGCAGCCTGCAGGAAACGATCACCCTCCTTGAACAGGAAATGATCATCGATCAGCTGCTGCTGGACGGCCTTCTCCATGCCGGTCAATGGATAGAATTTGCCCTTGAGCTCGCCCTCCAGGCCGGACAGAGTGCTGCTAACCTTAGCCTCCATCTCCTTGTACTGGGCCTCAGTCAAGCAGGGGTTGAAGGGATATCCCTGCATGGAGCGACCGCAACGCACACGAGTCGAGATCACATACTCGTTGGTGGGATCGACATTGCCGAAGGTGCTGACATCACCGAACTCGGAAGCCGGGTGCTTGTCGGTCTTCTTGAAGCCACCATGGTAGTCCTCAATGATGGGATCGAACAGATCGGCGAACACTGTGTAGGCCTCAGCATCGGGAGCATAGATACCGACACCAGAGTCGTGGTTCTCCAGACCAGACTGGATCACATCCAGGAGGGTCGACTTGAAGGTTGGGGTAACCTTGTTCTTTAGGTTATCGAAGATCTCCTTGGTCAGGTACTTCTTCAACAGCGACTTCGAGTCGGAGGCAGCCAGCTTGGCATAACCCTCCTCCAGTTTAGCGAGAACAGCAGCGTCAACCATGGTGTCTTGTTTGCTGCAAGAAGGAAGATGACGAATTTGAGGTTAGCTCAATTTGTTGAGGTTATAAACGAATGCAGTGCTATAGATAGTAATTTGAAACGTTTTATGGCTAGTTTTGGCTATAAAGTATGGTTAATTTTAATTTAAGGTCTATTCCCTTTGCAATCTAGCAGATGTTATGGCCTTATAGCTATTTCCTTTGCTATAAGGAGTCTATTTTGATGTAGGGTTTATGTTTTTCTCAAATTCCTATTCAGATATAGCAGCTGTTAGAGTTTTATAGCTGTTTTTGACTACATAAGGAGTTTATTATCATCTTTGGTCGAAGTTTTACTTGGATTCCCTTTAGAATCTAGCAGAGTTTAAAGCTTTATAGCTTTTTGTCTGTTTATAAAGTAGTTTATTTCCATTTAGGCTTTATCTTTCTCTGTCATTCTCTTTGTGGCGCCCAGAAGTAGGCAACGTGTTCCACGAGCGCTTCGGGGATCATTTGCATTGCACGCAATTGTGCAATTCTCAAAGCAATCCCATTAACTCCCCACCCCCGGAGTACAACAAGCAACGAACAGGAACACGCGCGCCCCTGGGTGGTTGCTCTCACTCATTCCCCCTTATAAGTGGTTTGGGTGTTGCTGACAACATTTTTGCCGGCTGTCGCTGAATACGCACAGAGGCAGGCAGCACGCACGCCCTGCCCGCACATGCGCAAAGTGTACGGGCAGAGGCCTGGCCCGGCCCGGCGCGGCGTGGCGTGGCTCGCAGCCCGCAGCCCGGTTCCGGTCCCGGTCAGAGACCAGGGCAATAATATTTTTATAGCACTTTAGTTTTTTGGGCAGTTTGTGTCTGACGTCAGCATTAGATACACACACTCATAGAGAGACAAAGGCGCGCGCTGGGACCTATGACAAGCCCCATTAGAGTCCCCCCATCCCTTTCCCCATTTCCACCCAGTATACACACCCTTCCTGGCCAGCTGCCTCGCCGGCAGAGGCCGTTGTGGCGGTGCCATTGGGTTCGCCATTTGCCGTGGCATTGGCAGCGCCATCGCCCTCGATCACCTTATCCTTCTTATCCTTGGAGGCGCACAAACCCATTTCAAACCGTTTAAGTTGTTTTTCTTTTGATTAGTTTCTAGTGTTTGTAAAGTTTTTGTAAAATTCTACAAAAATTTGGCCTTGGCTTGGTCACGTTAAATACAGAGAGAGAGAGAGATAGTGCGAGCGAGATAGAGCGAGGCGAGGCGAGGCGCGGCGTGTGTAAAAAAGTCGCTTTTTTTTGTTTTTTCTTTTTCTTCGCTCGTTTCGCGTTGCGATTGCAGGTAAAATGAAATCACAATGCAGCTGATCCTTCAGTTAATCCAGAGCTTTATATATATATATACATAGATCACACACAAACACACACACGCACGCTTAAGTTGTATTGCTTTTGGTTTGATTTGTTGAAGTTTTAATCGTTTTTTTCTTGTGTTTTTTCTTGTTTTTTGGTGGTTCTGTTCGTCGTTTGCGAGAAATGAAAGGTGATGCTGCCTGCTGCCGCGCCCTAAGGTATACTATACGAAACGGACTACTAGGCTACACTAAGGCGGCTCTACAACACACACACACGCACAGACACACACACAAACGCGTACACCAACTAGGGAGCAAAAGAGGAGAGTGCGAGTGAGTGAGTGTGTGAGTGAGAGAGAGAGAGCGAAGCGCGCGCGCGTTTTCGTGCGAAGGTTTGAATTGCTCGACTGGCTGCTGGCTACTGGCTACTCCGTTTCACAGGACTCTGTCAGGGTGCGTCGTATGCTCGGCTCGGTCTACGGTTTGCACTTCGGCTACGGCTTTTCGTTTCGCTTTTGGCGCGCGCGGCTGTGCGTGATGAAAGGAACTAACTGACTGACTCTGACTGGACGAACTCCCTTGGCTGGCTGCACGGGACGCGCCCACCCGGCAGAGACGTCGGCAGCAGCATTCAGCACATTCAGCGGGAGAGCGCAGATTGGCAGGGTTGTCGTCGTCGTCGTCGTCGTCCCGGCCAGGCGAGGGTTGAAAGCCTAGCCTAGCCGCAGGCGCCGGCGAAGCAGGCGTAGGAAGGGGGGGAAGTGGGCAAAAAACTGTTGCCGGATGAGAGCGCAACGTAATGCGGAAGGATATATTTATTTGATGCGTTCAACTAGGAACAAGCAACCACCACCAGCAGCAGCAGCAACGGCAGCAGCGGCGTCAGCGAATCGATAAAATTTATGGCACGCGGCAGCTGGAAATTGTTGCGCCTAAGAAGTGAGCCACAGGGAAGAGGCAGGGGAGGCCTGGTCAAGTCAACTTGGAGTGACGGCTCGAGTGTGAAACGAGGGCTGCTAATGGCATGACTGCGCGCTGCTACTTGTGCGGCGCCTCAAGTGGCATGTGGCATGAGGCAAGCTGAAAATCACGGCCAGCTTGCGGCATTCCCAGCCGGGTGCACGTGCACCCGAGACGCCGGCAACTGCCATGAGATACTTTTCACGCCTCTCTCGCGCTCGCTCGCTCTGTGTGCACTGACGTGTAACCAGAGACCAGGGCAGACAGTCGGGCAGACAAAGGGGTTAGCCAGGAGGGGGGAAGGGGGTGGGGGAGCTGCAGCAGCATTGCATGTCTGTGCCACATTATTTTTGTTTGCAATTTTTTCCTTCTATTTCGTCGCATTTTTTAATTCGCCTCTCTCTCTCTTTCTGTCTTTGTTTTCAGCGTGTTGCTTCGTCTAATTTCATTACTCAGCTTGTGCCTCTGACTAATTGCTGTGGTTGTCCCCCCCCCTTGCCTGCTCTCCCCTCTCTCCAACTTGGTGAGTAATTCCCAATCACCAATGGGCAATCTCCAAGCCGCAACTGTAGCGAAATATTGATTTGCAAAACTTTAATTTGCCTAACAGATGCGCTGAGCTAACCTCCCCCTTTCCCCCTCCACGAACTCTCTCTTAGCTCATTTCCAAGTTGGGTTGTGTCACTTCATGTCGTTATGCCCATTAAGTTTCCGAGAACTAGAGCTAAGCTCTCTGTAACTCTCTGACTCAGGCGCGATCTTCTACTAAACCTAAGGCAGCTTTTGTTCTTTATGTAAGCCAAACTTTCACTTGTAGATCACTTGACAACCCTAGATTACCTCATAAGAACTTGCTATAATTTGTTTTAATAATTATAGCAGCAATTTCAACTAAAGATTCACAATAGTTTATAGCTACTATGGCAATATGATTCCTATAAAATGATTATAGCAAGTTTTTGCCTTTTTAAATGCCCCTAAGACTCTCCCTAGACTGTGCCAGATCACCCAATTAGCACTTGCTATAAACTATCTGGGAGCAGTACCAACTGAAGATGCACAATAGTTTATAGATACAATTGAAATATGATCAGTATCAAAAGAAATTAAGCCAGTATTTTTACACTCAAATCCCCTAAAACTTTGCTGCACAACCTGCCAAATAATGCTATAAAAACTTGCTATAAACAAAATTTTATAGCTACTATTCAAATCTCATTCCCATTAACTAAATAAATGCAATAAAAAGAAACTCTCCAAATAAAATTCCCCCTTTCGAGGCTACAACCCACTCATCAAACTCGTAATCTTCTGCAATATCTGCACAACAGTTACATAACCTCACTAATCACGAGACAAACAACACTCCAGTCTATATATATGTATATTTGTGGAATTGGGGGAAACATTTCTTGTCTATCATGCGATTGATTTTACTACTGTGATTTGTGTGGAAAATTTAAAGAGTCATACGAAAGCCGTAGTGCCCTGCCATGTTATGACTATGAGAGACCAATAAAGATAAGCTCTATATTTTTGCAAAGATTGTGTACTGGGGAGTACTGGGTACAAATGGGGGCGGGTGTGGGCTCTACACAGAGGCACTTGAGGTTGCTGTTGCTGATACAAGAGACCCATAGAGCTGAAGGACTGAGCGTCGGCTTTGAGTTCTTGCCGCTCAACTAATCAATTAGCTCAAGTGTGCACAACATTGATGTCACGCACACACACACACACACGCACAGAAAGGGATGGAGATAGAGAGGGAGAGGGAGAAAGGGCCACACTCAAGTGTCCTCCGCACTTGAAAGCAAAGCAAATCGAATTAAGTTCGGGCACAATCGAGCAACTGATTTCATTATGTGTAGCCCCCCCCTCCAATCACCAGGGTGCAAGGATAACAGGGTAGACAGCAAGCAAGGGACAGGCGACAACCCTGGCAGCATTAACTTTTACATTTTCAAATCGATTTGAAAATCGACAAAACTTTTCTACTTTTTATTTTCTTTGACACGCGCGTCACGATGCGATTTTAGATACGCGCTCTCCTTGCGGATTAACGTTTAGCGCTGTGTTAATTCGTTGCTATAAATTTTTATAGCAGCGCGGCATAACCCACTTGAAATGTTTTTTGGTATAGTTAAACGCGACCGTTAACGGTTAACTTTGATACGCGAATGTTGAATGGAAGCAAAAAGTTATTTTCGCAAATGGAAACGGCTAACTGGAGACAGTTTCGCAGAGAGAGACAGAGAGAGAGAGAGAAAAGTTAAGAGAGAGTTGGCCCGAAGCGAGCGTCAGCTGATAAGCTCAACAGAGAGTGAGAGAGAGAGAGAGGGAGTGAGCTGGCTCCGCTGCAGTTGCCGTTGCTGGGGCCGGCACAGCAAGTTGATCTTTCAAACAGCTGAAAGCGGATAAGATAATGTCGGGTGTGCCCATAAAAACTCATTAGATGTGGCGCTGCTGTTGTTGTTTTTGTTGTCTTGCTTCTAGCCATAAATTCATGGCACACACACACACACACACAGCCACACGTCGCAACTGAAAGCGAAAGCCTGCAAAAGAATCGCTGCTTGGCACTTGCAGTCAATTTGGCTGGCAAACTTTAAGTTGTCCGTGTCATTGAACCAGTCTCGGACCAAGCCACGCCTCCTTCGCCTCCAGCCCCCCCGCTATGTGTGCTGCAATAGCGTTGCGCTTTAATTGCAAAGAAACTGTGCAGAGCAAGCTGCGATTTTGGACAGGCGATTGCACAAAGAAATTGGCAGACTGTCTGAGTCTGTGTCCGAGGCGAGTCAGGCCGAGCAGAGCCAGAGCCATGACTAAAATGCGAAATTAGTTTGGCATACCCTTTACGAAAGTGAGTGGGGTATGCTAGACTCGTGCTAGGATTTATGGCAGACTGTAGGGGGTATTGAGTTGACTTTGTATAGACAGAAACTCGGAAATCAGCTAGTTTTTTAATTGCAACGTTGTAAACTTCACTTCTCGCTTGCAACGTTGTAAACTTCACTTCTTAAAGTCAAGCTAAAGCCGAACTCTACTTAAGGAACCTTACAGGATATGGCTTAGTCAACCCAACTAGTTGGCATCACGTCTCTCGTATAGTCCGGGGGAAATTGGCCAACGATATTGACATGCAGCGACGACAACGACGTGAGCGTATGCGAACGGGAAATTGCAGGGAAATACACACAAATCGAAAAACGTCAACAGTTTGTGGCATAATAAAACAAGAGGAAGAAAAAAAACGAAATCAAACAAAACATAACCGAACATAACTCCATAAAGTGCAGTAATTAAACAGTTAGAAATGCGATTAACTCCCTCATGCGGGAGGGCAACCCCCGAAAATCAGACAAGCTACTTCTAGTTCCCAGGGGCATAACCGAAAATGTTACTCTTGGGACGGGGCAGAGTCGCGAGATGAGCTCCCGCATTTTTCAAGAATTATATACACTTTGCCTGGCTTCGAGTATATTCGCTGCTAATTTAATTAAAATTCTTTTGGCAAATGTTCAATTAGGCGCGGAAACTAAACGTGGGAAGAGGGACGGGTAGGGCAGGGTAGGGGCTACTACTGCCTATTGAGACTTATGAATATTATGCTGGTTCCTTCTCATATCTTCATTTGTTGCTGTCGGGGAGGGGTGGTATATAAATTTCGCTAGAATTTTTGCGCTCATTGAGCGGATGTCGTTGATTTAACTTCTCTCTCTCTCTCTCTTTCTATCCATCTCGCTTCCCCATTGTCTGTGAAGACAATCAACGCATAAATGCGACAGTCATTTAGCTGCAGGCAGCAGCAGCAACAACAACAGCCGTAACTAGCTGCACTCACACACACACATCCCTAAGTTGCCTGCTAACAGCCATTGCTGCTGTTAACGCGCTGTTAGTTAACAGTTTCGTGTTAAAAATGTCGTTAGCTTTGTCACCCAGCGCAGGCAGCTTTTTGTCAGGCAGCGCCAATCAAAAAGCTACACCACAAAGTGCGTCCTAGCGCCAAGCTTTCTCTCTCTCGCTCTTGCGAGCTTTTGTCTTTGCCTTTGCCTGCCTCGTCTACAGTGGCGGTCAAAATATTGTGCTGTCTGCTGCGTTTGCGTTTGATTTGTTTACATTTTGCGCTTGAAATTACAGTTTGTTTATTTGCTTTGCCGTGTGGTGGTGGCAGCAGCGCCGCCAAATGAATTGTGAAGCTAAATCATCAGCCAACTCACACACGCACACACACATGCATACACTATATAGAATTGTGTATTCTATACTATTTTGTCTAGTTGGCAATTTTCGCTTTGCAATTTCATTTCCTGTCTAGCCAAATGAAGCGAACTGAACTGACGCGCAGCCCTGCCCACCCCCACCCCCTCCCATTTGATTATGCAACTCTTGACAGGCTTGCAACACACACACACTACTGTATGGCTACCTTTTGTTTGGTCTGGCCCCAGTTTAATGGGGGCGTTGCTTTGTCAACGTTTCGTCGCTGGAAAATGGGGAAAAATCGGACGAACCTAGTTTTATTGTTGCAAGTTAATCGTCGCACCGCCTTTTGCCTAGTTTTTCGTTTTTTTGCTCTCGCACTCTTTATACATTTTGTGCTTTAATGGATTTCAATTGAATAATTAACAGCAACGTGCCGTGGCAGAAGATAGAGAGAGAGAGAGAGACAGCGCAATTTGTTCAACAAATTTGCGCGTTTTGTTGTTGAAAAATAAACAGACTGTTAAATAGAGAGAGAGAGCGAACCGGACAGATCCCAGTTCCGAAAGCATTTTCAAACGCATTTCCATGCATATACTATTTCGCCAAGTTTTAGCTATAAATATACTATATAGCGGCATGCCAGGTATTGATTCGTTTACCCCGTAGATATATTAGCTACTAATGGGTTGTGCGTGCCTGTGTGTGTGCGTGTGTGTCTGCGGCTTGTTTTGTTTATTTCAACGGCTGCGGCTAATGCCTGCCAGTATTTTTAGCAGCCGGCATTAAATCAAGTCGAAAGAACGACCCCTCGCATCGAACTGCTTTAAGGCTAATTATAGTCGGAGAGGAGTCTCGAATTTTTCCAAGGGACTGTCAAACTGTAGAGTGCCAGAGAGTGTCTTATGTAATACCAACTGACTGCAGTTCATTCAACTGTTTTACCAGACCAGACCTATATTTGCGCCCTCAAGTGTGCGATAAGTGATTATGCAATTGCCTTGGCAATGACCGCGAAGGAAATTTGCCACACTAAAAATTTGTATCTATTTTTAAATAGAAATTTTCATTACACGTTCATTGTAGGGAGGCTCGCCTGTACATGTGTTTGTCTAGCAGCAAGTTCAAGGCAAGGGCTAAGGTAATTCAAGTAGCTAGCCAAAAGAGAGAGCGCGAGACGGGGGTGTGGCAGGAAACCCGCCAAGTGTCTGCCAACTTTGTGTATTCGCTTATCTTTACTTATCGTGTCGCTATGCTTTTGGCTCTTTTTGGCTTTTTCGCCACTAGCCACAGTTATTACCATTGTATTTACTGTTATCGGCCAGAGATAGTAAATAATTGCATAGTTATCGATAAAGAGAGGCGGCGCAGGCGGAAGGAGGAGCAGGGCAGGCAAACCAGTTTGGCTGTAGGCATAAAAATAAACCTCAGACTGTGCCCATATATAAAGCGCAGGCCGTTTATAGCTTCTCTTTTTTTTAGCATTTTTTTTTTTTTGCATTTAGCCGGTAACCGGTTTCGTTGCGGTTAGCCGATTGTGTACAATAAACTGCAAGCTGCATCACGAGTGACTCAAGCGAAAAACTCCACACACACACAGAGAGACACACTCACTCACACAGCTGCACATCCTTTGGTCACTTAATTATTTAGCATAAATATTTATAGAGTAAACTTATAGCACAGCATAATAAAATATATAAAATATTATTCACACTATATATTCTTCTTTCATTCTTTATGAATATTATAATTTTTCTTTGAATTTCTTTTCTAGGAGAACCGCTCACCTTTGCAACCGTAGAATTCAACGTCCAACGTTACAATGATCAGAAAGTTTCGTTCTTTGGCTCAGCTGCAGTCGGCTGCGCCTGTCGCTGCTGCTGCTGCTGCTGCGGAGGCAACGTTGACGTCGACGTCGACAGCGAGCAGCGAGCAGCGGCACCCTTCTTCTTTCACTTTCAAACTACTCAAACTAAACACGCGACGCGGCAGAGCGACAGAGAGAGAGAGAGCGAGCAAGAGCGACGGCCCAAAGCTTTGCGCGCCTGTATTGGTGAGGCCTGCCTCCTGCTACGCTGCTGTTGCTGCTGCTCCCTCTGCGTGCGTGCGTGCATGTGTGTGTGTGTGCGTGCGTTCGCCTGGCAATTGACGTAGGACGTGACGTATGACAAAAACGAACAAAATAAGAAAGCTTTGCCGCTACGAATCGCAACGAAAAAAAAGCTCGTGACACTGTGCAGCATAGCGCGTTGAAGCGGCGCGCGGTCCCATGTTGTGCAGTGTAAATGTATGCGAAAAAGGAAAGTGTCCGCCTGCGCTGCGGCAGGCAAGTGTGCGTGTGTGGGAGAGAGAGCGAGCGAGTGAAATGGAGAGAGAGGCGCCTTGCAACAAATTGCACACACACACAACACATACAGCGAGCGACAATTCTATGTACAGTTAGCTTTGCCAACTGCAACGGGATTATATGGCAAGCCTACTGCATGTAGGGGCGGCGAGCGAGCAGCGCAGCGCAGCGCAGTCGATGCCGACGCCTCACATGACACGCACACACACCCTAGCACACACACACACTCAGCCTTTTCCCCATACAAATACAAACATTGCTTAATTATTGAGGAGCACTTTGTGTGTTTAATTTATATCGACACTCGACAATGGGAGTAGTTATAGACGACGACGCCCGTGACGAACCCGCCAAAGTAATCAGAGTCGAAATCGAAATTGATCGCTCCCACCGGGGGTACAACTACATACACACATATAGAGTGCATGTACATAACATATAAGTATTTATTTTCCCCCGCTAAGTGCAAATATTTGCAGTTTCTGTCAAACAAATCGTAACAGCCCGACAACTTTTCAGGTAGTTCCTCTACCTAGCGGGGGGGTCTTGGGAACTTTGGGGTTTGCGGGGTTTGGGGGGCGCCCTGGGAATTCACATATGCAAATGAAATGCGTTACGACTAGAGTTTGAAGACGTGCCAGATTCAGATTTGTACATTATAAACACATCTCACATATTACACAGCGAAAAGCTTTGGCAACACGATCAAACATGAAATGAAATGAAATTTTTGGCATATAGATGGTAGATATATGTACATATAGTAACTTTGGGCTGCCTGCGCCAGAATAACCAATTAGATATATAGTAGAACTTTTAGCTTAATACTAGCAGCTAGATCAGCGTAAACGCGCAATTAAACATGATATATACCAGGTTCCTGTCGAAAACAAATATTAAAATATTTTAAAAAAATACATCAAAATCAAATTATATTTTTCTTATATAAAAATCTGATTAAAATATTTCTTCTTTAACCCTTTGCGCCCTTATTTTTATTTTAAAGAGAATTTTTTATTTTTTTTACATTAAATTTGATCATAATTCCTTAATTTCCTTTGCAAAAAAATACTAAAAATTTTAGAAAACATATATCTATAGAGATCTGTAGAACTTTTAGCTTGATACTAGCAGCTAGATCAGTGTAAACGCGCAATTAAACATAATATATACCAGGTTCCTGTCAAAAAAATACTAAAAACAAATATTAAAATATTTAAAAAAATATATAAAAACCAATTTATATTTTTTTTATATAAAAATCTGATCAAAATATTTCTTCTTTAACCCCTTTGCGCCCTTAACTTTATCCAAGAGTATTTTTTTTATTTTTTTAATAAACTTTTAGCATAATTTTCCACAATTTTGTAAGCAAAAGTTTAGAAAACATATATCTATAGATATCTCTAGAACTTTTAGCAAAATACTTGAACTTGATTTTGAATACGCTCATAAACATTTGTTCTTACATATATCGTCTATGAATATTATATATTAAAAGGCAACCTGCCCGATCTCAAACAAACAACATAAGAGATAGCGAAACACACACGACAATTCTAGAGATATCGAACGGAAAATATTCATTCTTGTTATTCGAGTAAAATGAAAATATCTCTACATAGATTTTTGAACATTTGCCAGCGAAATTCGCACCTACTACATAGATATGTACATATACAGATATATAGTATAATATTATTTCATTCTCGTTTTGTTTTGTTGAAAAACTTTTGCTTTTCTTTTGCTCACAAATTGAATTAAATTATATAGATGTATATACATCTATAAAGCGAGATAAATCTGCTGACATTCTGCAATGTCAAGCGTTGAAAAGGCGCAGGAAGCTTAGCCGCAAAAAGGAACAGGATGTTGGGTGTGCTAAATATGACTTACATAATCCAAAAGAATTCCTTACTTCCCTTCCATTCCCTGCTTGATTTTCAATTTCTGCTTTCGTTTTCAATTGCTGTGGCGACCCCAGAGCTACGTCGAGTGGCGCTGAGATTACGTAAATCTCTTCCTCTCCCTCCCTCCCTCTCTCTCTCTCTTTCTACCTAGCCGCGGCGTTGCGTATAGCTCGTAGTAGTTGTAGAACAATAGATATTATATGGCAATACGCAAAAAAACAAATACATATACAAATATACTTTACACACACACATACACACACACAGGCAGAGCGCAGAAGGGGTTGGTGTCGACCTTGAAAAACGCTGACAGCGGCGACAACAACAAACTTTTGTGGCTTTAGCTTTGGCAGGCGCGCACTTAATATCGGAGGAGGGGTAAAGTGTGTACTCACAGTACTATAGCGACACTGAATTGACGCCGTACATACTCTCATGAGAGGCACTGTAGTGAGTCACAGTCACAACATTTGATGGGAAGCGCAACTTTATGCAACAATAGCTTGAAGCTTGGAAGGCATGTCATGCCCGTCTAGAGGTTTAATAATATCCAAGCGTTAAATCTGTAGAGTACACATAGCTAGGGAGCTTAGTATAGATGATGGAATTGTTGGCGCACTTGATCAAAGTTAGATATAAAAAAAAATTTGATTACTCAATCTATACAGGGCGCAGTCTTATTGCTATCTTGCTCTAATATTCTGTAATTTTCCACAATGACAAAATGTTTCCTATGTTGCCTAAGTTTTAAAGTAGGGTACACCAAACAAAGGTTCAAAAGAGTTTAGACCTGTAACACATCCTTGATAGAACTCTTAGAGACGAAATATCATGGCAGAGAAAAATCGTATAAGTTTCAATCAAGTTATAAGGGTGAACAGATCAAATATAACCTACAAAGTCTGCAGTCTAGCTACACTGCAAGAAGTTTCCCTAAGTTACCTATACAGCGATTAGATTAACTTGTTAATACACCTAACTGACTGTGAGTCGTAACGTTCGTAACTTTCGCTGGGCTGTCAAGGGGGCGTGTCCCTGCCCGACACACACAACCTTAGCGAGTCGCTGAACTTGAAATATGAATTGCATAAGTTCAATTCACAATTCACATTTCACTTGTACTTAGTATAGTTAGTCATTCAGGCTGCTGAATGAATGAAAACAGACATGCTCACGTACATATACATATATACTATATACACCACGCAGCAATTTGCTGGTCATATAAGTGGAAAACTGGAATATGCCGAAAAATTAGTGAAATCATTTGAGAAATGTGTTATTAATTAGCCCAATTTGCGCGCAGTCGAGCACAAGTTCAATTAATGTGCGCCCGCCCTCTCTCTCTCTCCCCTTCTCTTGCTCCAGCTCGTAGACATTATCGCACTGAATTAGCATGAAATCTATTGTAGCATGCAACAGATACAGATACATACCACCAGAAAGCTCGGCGCATGGTGTCGCATGTTTTCTCTATCGGCATTTTGCTTTGTCTTTCGATGTTTGCTAAACAATATTTTGGCAGCACTTCAAAAGCGACGCTTGCCAAAAGCAATTTGCGCGAGCGCGAGCCAAAAAACATACTTTAAAAAAAAAACAGAAATTTAACACTATGCTACACTAAATTTAAAATTTTGACAAATAAAGCGAATTTAAATCTAAATTTCTTTGTAGTACAACAGACCAAGTGCTAATGGTGCGCTTTGAATGCAAAAACATTTGCTATGTTGGCTAGTGTAAAGTACAGTATATGATATATAGTTGTGGCGACTATATGGACACGTCAACCACTGTGTGTACGGCAAGTTATACAGCATTAAGAACTGACGGGACGCTGTCCATCAGCTCGCAATGCGACCCGCTTCATTATTATTATATATAGCCTAGGTATTATGAAAGCGCACTGTGCAGCAATTAGAGATGAGGCGTGACGGCATATAATCCACAAAGATTCATACACTGTGTGTGTGTGTGCAGCTAAATTTAAGCCTCGAGTGCCGCCTGCAACGCGCTGCACAGCCAATTTGCCGCACACAAACACAATAAGTGAAAAGAGGAAAAGAAAATCTTGGGTAGAAAAAATCTCATAAAATAAATCTAAGTAAATTCTGCCTGGCCAGATCCGACGACGACGATGACGGGTGCTGTGCTGCGTCTCCAAACAGGCGCACGTTTAAATATAAACTTGGCATGGGGGAGATCATGTGACCCGGACAAACGGACAGGCAGCAGGCGACAAACCCGTTGTCAAGCTGCATAGTGCACAATTTTCCCCAATTTTTCCCCCACTATATAGATACTATATAATTTAGGCGCGCTGCCAAAGGTGTTTGGACTCGCGCTGATGGCTTATGCCGCTCTTTCTGGGCAAGGACAAGGCTTGCGTGCAAGGTTTTTCTTTTCCTTTCCCTTATACATTAATATTAATGGAAAATCAATTGACTGCACCGCAAATACCCTATATAAAACGGGCAGGGGCAGGGGGTAAGCTGAAGCACGCTGCCTGCCTGCCTGGTTGGTTGCCATGTAGTACGAGCTGTCCGCCCGTGCACAGAACATGAAACTAAAATAAACAACGTCATCGTTGTCAACCTCCTCAGCGCCATCGCCACCACATCGTCATCATTCCCATTCCAATCACCATCATCATCATCATGATTATTATATGTACATATAGGCGCATATTTTTTGCTGCAACCGGCAACCGGCAACGCTTGAGGCTGCCGCCTGCTGTCGCCACATGGCAACTATTTTTGCGACAAGAAGTCAGGAGAGTTTGTTGAACCCGCCGCCGACGACGACACTCGAGAGATCTCTCAGAGATCTCAGCATGCTGCCATGCGGAAGTCGTGTCTGTCTTGCCTTGCATGTGTGTGTGTGTGTGTGTGCAACTAATTGAAAAACTTAAAATAATGCCACAAAAAAGATAAGTAAAAAGAAACCGTTTACAAAATTAAATTAAAATTCGTCGAGCTTACCGTGCGCCCGCCTGCTGTGCCTGCTTGATGGACTGCACAAAGGCCTGGGCCTCGCCCTGTATGAAATCCTTGCTGGCATCCTTAAGCTGCTCCTTATCGATTTTGCTCACGTTGCTCTGTGGCGGCAACTGTGCATCGAAGAGCTTCTGCTCCAGGCCGTGGTCGTGGCCATTGCCATTGGTATTGGCCTCGGTCAATGATTTGGGCAATGGAATTGGCATCTTGTCGGCTTTGGGTGGTGTAACTGGCGCTGGTTTGGGTGCAGCAACAACTTGTGGGGGTGGTGAAACCTTTGGGGCAACTACAGGCGGCGTCGGTTCGGGAGCTGCGGCTGCAACAACTGGAGTTGGTGCTGGTGCGGGCTTGGGTGCAACGACTGGCGCGGGACTAGGCGGCGCTGGAGCGGCGGCTGGTTTCGCTAGAGTTGCAGGTGGTGTACTCGGCTTAGCTGCCGGCGGTGCTGGAGCTGGAGCAGGTGCTGGCGCGGCTTTGGGTGTAGTTGCAGGCTGCGGCTGCGGTTTGTTTTCTATCGCTTGCTGCGCGGGCTTCTTGGGACTGAAAAGCCAAGCCAAACGTTTGCTACGTAAACAGAAAAGAAAAAAAAACGAAAAATGCAACAAAGGAGAAACTGATAAGTAACGTAAAAAAATTAAACGAAATGAACAACAAAAACAGCACGAGAAATAATCAAAAGAATTACAAGAAAATGCAATCAAGAATGAGAAAGATAAAACGCACTAAAAAAAGAGAAAAAAACGACCGGCAAATTACATGCGTCTGTTGCGCTGCTCTTCTACCTCACGTTTGTTCGAGAAATTTCTGGCTTCTCTCTCTTTCTTCTTGCGCTCAAGCGATGCTCACGCTCTTTTATTTAACTTTTATCTCAGGCTCGCGCTCTACATTGCAATCGAACTTACCCAGTTGCACAAAGTTAAAGTGCACAAAAAAAGTAACTTCGCTTTATTTTTGAAACAATGCTCAATTGATTTAATTAAGCAATTTGTATGTCGTGCGAAGCGATTGAACTGAGTTCCACAAAGTGCGCGCAGAAAAAGGAGAAAGGCTGCAGAAAACCAGTGTGACCCCACCACAGGGGCAGCCATTATAAGGATGGTATGCTGGCGCGGGCAGTGAGACCCCACCAGCAGCTGCGATTTAGTATTTTGAGCATTAAAATATTTATTACGCAATTAAATTGGGCTATAAAAAAATAGTTAAGCGGTAATTTAATTGCTTGGCAAATTTGCATAGAAAATTAAATAGGGGGAAAGGTCGCCAAAACTAGCCGCAAGCTAGTGTTAACAGCGACAGTATTGCAAGTGGTCGCAAAAATACAGGTTAGCAACTATTGTGAACCAAATTGAACTGGAAATGCATCAAATCAAAACAAATGGCATTAAATTGCGTTTAAATTGTGTGAAAAGTAAAATAAATAATGCATTTGGCAGGAAACGACGCTTAACGCTTCGCTAAGCAGCTCAATTGGCAGCAAGACAGAGCTTGCATTGTGTGCGTGTGCGTGTGTGTGTGTGCGTGGGCGTGTATCTCATTTGGCAGCCTATAATCATCATCAGTATTAAGACCATTTCGCCAGTTGGCATTAGAAATGGGTAAGCAGTGCCGCCCTTCCATTTCTTTGCTAAGCGTGCGCTTTTCCGCTGTCACGTAGGCCACAAACAACAACAACAACAACCACACAAACCGAAACCAAAAACGATACAGAACTCGTGTCGTATACGGCGAATAGATAAGCAAACAAATAGAGAGAGAAGAGAGAGAGGGAGAAAGAGACGCTAAGTACTCAATGTATTACGCATACGCCGGGTTGGGGCAACAGCTGGCTCGGATCGCCTCAAACTTCAATTATCACATTATTTCGCTAATTAGGCAATGGGGAGAGCTTAGATAACAGCGCCGAAATGGTAAGAAATGGAAAGAAGACAGACAACACTCCACATTTTGCGAATTTGCAACTTTTGCTGCCTTTCCAATCGTGCCAGTGTGTGCGTGTGTGTGTGTGTGTGCGTGTGTGAGCCGTTGCTAATTGCACTTATCATTATTATAAGCGCTATATAGCCGGCGTCCGAGAAGCCGGTTGTAGTTTGAGATTGTGTGCCGGCAAAAAGACATAGAAATCAAGCAATATTATTATCATCATGTGACAATGAACCACATAACAGCTGTCGCCAAATGCACGTTGCGTATATCTGCTACATACATACATTGAAGCAGCTAGTATAGTTAACACATTTAGTAAATCCGAAAAAAAGTGCTGCAAGATTGAGTGTCGACAGCATTTCACCCGATTAGATTGCTTAGTTTTTGCAGTAATTTATTGGGCTCAGGGCATTCTGTTGAATTGAAACGCCACAAAAGCGTTGCCAACAGCTGTTTGGGGTTTTGTGCAACACAACAAAGGCAGGATTATGCCTGTCTATGTAAGGCTTAGAGGGCGCAGCTGTTTTGCCAGGCCGTGCTCAGTCAAATCATCTGTAGCTAAGCCACTCGAACAATAGCGAATCTTTCAAGGCAAGCAACAAGAATAGCAGCTGCTCCTACACCATTTCGCCTACTTTTTCCCCATACAATTCACTGCATGCAATAATAACTTGCGCTGCCTGAAAGTATGCTACAGAAATTTGCTCGCATGCAAGGCAGCCAGTGCTGCTCAAACTGTTGTTCAACTCACCGGATTTCGTCAACGGCGAACGTCAAATACCACAATGCAAACATCTTGTTGTTGTTGTTGTTGTTGTTGCTGTAGCTGCCTGCAAAGATAAATAAAGCAGTTTAATTATAGATAGAAATGGAATTACTGAATCGCACAATTAGCTGAGCAATAGCAGCGCCAAGCTTATGCAACAACTAGAGACGCACAGGGTATAAGAGGTAAGCGAGAAATAGTGCGAAAAGCTGTGGCATTTCATTAATTAAAACAGAGAAATGTGCAAATTTTTGGAGTAGAGAGAAGAATAAAACATTTGTTTAGCATACGGCGCAGAATTTGCCGGCATATTTTGTTATTCTGCGTTGTCTGCTTCGTTTCTTAGGCATACGTTTATTTATAAACAATCGCGACAGTCGATTGCCAACATGTGCATGTGTGTGTGTGTGTGTGTATGCGATTCGATTGCCAATTGAACGCGTTAAATGCAATTCATATGAAGAGAGACAGAGAGTACGATAGAGAGAGCGGGGAGAGCGGCACGGTGGGCACGTGAGTGTCGCGACGACTGTATGGGCAAGCGGCCAGAGAACGCCATTGATTTGGCGCCCTGGGCTGTGCCTGGCCACATGTCACGCATGCTGTGTGCCTTCATTATTATTGAAAACGTATGCAGAAAAGGCAGCGGCATGGAAGAAGGGGGTAAGGGGGGAAGGAAAGGTAAGGGGAAACAGATTTCAGGCGCATACGGGCGCAAGCAGGGACAGCGAGTTTGTTTTCTTGGCACACGCGGCGTATGAGCAATAGCCAGGGCGCATAGTCACCCACTCACACACACACACTAATGGACGCTCGCACGCACAGACTCACGCTTGTTACGTCACGTAGCTTGCAGAGCGGGAGAGCCGCCTGCGATTCATAACTCGTTGACAGACTTGTGTGCGTTGCATGCAACTTGCACATGCAACATGCAATAACAACACGGGGTGCACTCACCTTTTGGGCTAGTTAAACAGTTGCGACTACAGTTAGACACTAGCGTGTTCGTTCGTTCGTGGGGGCGGGGATGCTCGTAAATCGTATCAAAATTTCTGTTTATTTTCGTTTTAAATGCGGGTTCTGTCAGTTTGTTGTTGTTGCTCCCGTTGTGGTTGTAGTTGTAAATGTACAAAATCAATATTTAGCCGCAAATTGAACTAACTAATACTAAGCACACGCGAAATAACAATAAAATACTTGATGTTTGTTTAAAAATTTTTTCGTTTTTTTTTTTCTTGTAGGTTTTTTCTCGAGGCTTTCACGCTGCGCTTCTTGTTGATTCTGCTTACGATTTTTCGACTGTGCGAAAATCGACTGTGCTCTGGCAGTGCCGCCAGCGACGGTCAGCCAGACAGCAGCAGAGAGAGAGAGGGAGAGGGAGAGAGAACTGAGTGTGAAAAGAGAGCAGTCGCAGCAAGAGAGAGAGAGAACGTGCGCCGACGCCGCTTTGTTTGCTCTCTCTCTCTCTCTGTCTCTCTCTCTATCGGTGGCTGCAGCAAAGCTTTTTTCTTAACCAGTTCCAACAATCTAGATACCCTATAAAAATAATACACTTACTCATGCAACGCTTTGCTTACGTTATGCCTCGACTATGTCGGCTAATTGCAGGCAGCAGTGCTGCTCAAACTGTGCGCTAATTGTTTACCGTTTCCGTCGGCTTGTCTAGCCAAACAATTTGCGGCCTAGATAAGCAACGACGTTATCTTTCACCTTAAAAGAAATTCGCCTAAACTAATGCGTGTTATCATGTACAGTTTGACAGCCACTGCACTGCTGCAACGGATGCGTTGCATAACGCAGCTGCCGCTGCTCTGGCGCTGCTCTGCTCTGCAGCTGGAGGCTTACATAACACGCAAAACAAGGTCATAAGTTCAAGGACTTTTTAGTGCCCAGCGAAAAGCTCGCGCCGGCGCACAGTGGGTTAGCAGCGCGGCACAGTGGGTGCGCGATGCTTTGTTGATGTTTTGATTGTGTAACAGCTGCTGCTGCTGGCGCCGCGAAGTAGGCAACAATAAGCAGCAAATCAAGAAGGGTAGAAGGGGACACCCCTTAGTTATTATCTCACTGCGGCCACACATAACTTCCTGCAATTGACGCAAGCTGTTAGGCGCCTCGCTTTATGTCGATCTAAGCACATTTTGCCACAGTTCAACATTTTGCTCCATTTTCCCCCACTTTCATTATTAAAAACTTCTCACATATTTATTTGAAACGTGTTTATTGATTTTCATTTGGGTTTTTGCGTTTAATACATTTTCAATTCTACATTCAAATTTGTTTTTTTTTTTTGGGTTTTTCTTTTTATATATGGTATACATATAGATTGGTTTGAAATCGCATAACTTTGCTGGGTTGTTTATTTATGCTTAAGTTTATTGATATTGCATATATGCCACAAAATTGCTGATGTTTGCAGTTGTTGTTGTTGTTCTTGTTGTTGCTGTTGTATTCTCTGAATAGAAGCTTATAAATTGTTGCACAACTGAATAAAGCTAGCAAATCATATGTTAATAATAATAAAATAGAAATTCATTTAGTTTTTGCATAGAGTTTCATAAAATAATTGCATAGTTAAGTTTTCTTTCCTGTTTCACTAGGGTTTTCTCATCTACTTTTGCTGTTGTTCTTGTTGCTTAAACACTTCAATTCTTGGCTCGAACTTGGCTCGCCTTGTGCTTGTTGTGTTGTTGTTTCTTGTCTTTCTACGGTTCTTTGCGCTAAGCTTATTAACTACATACATCATTATATTTCATACTTAATAATTTTTTAGATCTTTCTTTTAGCCGCTCACATGTTTTGTTTTGGCTGATCTGCTTTGCTTTTCACATTCTACACTTGTTTTGTTTTTGTATCCTTTTTGTTTCAAAAGTTGTTGTTAACCTTTGGTTGGTCGCATATGTTTCGCATTGGCTTTTTTTGAATTTGTGTGTATTCTACATTCTCTTTCTCTCTCTTTGTTTCCTTTCATGTTGTTGTTATTGTGTGTTTTGTGTGTTGTTGTTACATTTGTTGTTGTTGCTTGTTGCCTTTTGTTGTCGTTTGTTTATCACAGCTTTCTTCTTCTATCTCTCTTGCTTTCTACATACACTTTGCTCTTATCGTTTTTAAGCATAACTTGCATATATTGTATATATTATCATCGTGTTGTTGTTGTTTCTTGTTGTTCTTAATGCAGTATCTTCTCTGCTCTTCTACTTCTCTTTCTTGTTGTTGTTTAATACATACGTTAGCATATTTCGCATATGTGTGGAATGATTTACAAAAAGTTCGTGTTCTTTGTTACAGTTGTTTTTGTTGTTGTTGTTTCTTTGAGAAAATTTAAATACAATAAATGGCATATAAAATATATATACAGATTACATACATATCTGGTTGTTGTTGTTGTTGTTTGTTTGTTGTATACAAAATAAAAGAGAACGTTACTCATACGCAGCGTTGGAAGTTGGAAGTGTTCAGTTGTTGTTGCAGTTGCTTTAGACTTTTACTTAATACTTGCTGAATGTTTTTTCTGTTTTTCTATGCGTTTGATTGTTAAACAATATATATGATTATTTGAATTATTATTTGCGGAGATACAGCCGATATTGGAGATCGATCGGAGGACTCTGCTCCCAGCTGGAACAGTTCTTGTTGTTGTGTCGTGTGTGTGTTTTGTTGTTTGTTGGGGGTCTCTTTGGTGCTCTTCGGGATGTTGTTGTTGTTGGAAGCAGCATGACACGTTTATCACATTTAGTTGTTGCTTGTTGTTGTTGTTGTCGGTATGTACTAGGCTTAACTTAATTACAATGTTGTTTGCTTGTTTTCTCTACATAAAATATGTACACACACATACAAATACACATACATACAGATTGCTTCTTATTACAATTGATTTGCACTTGTTTTTCGATTGCAATACAAAAAAAAAAGTTCGCTATTTGAAAATGGATAACAAAAACATATTAAAACATTCACACATGTGCTGGGTGTAAGGTTCGAGGAGTTGTCTTTGAGATCGCTGCTATTTTGTTGTGTTTTATCGGAAGCTGCCCCCCTTCCTCCCCTCCTGCCTTCTACGTCTGTGGGCGAATTGAGCATTGCAACGCGTTGTTGTTGTTGTTGTGTGTTCAGTCTTTTTGTTGTTGTTTGTTGTTTTTAGATAGCTTAGTTTGAGCAAAGAAGTTTTGTTTGTTTTGTTTTGTGAGTTGTTCGCTAAATGCTCAAAAAGATCTTCAGGTACCGTTTCTAATGCTGTCACTCAGCTCCGTAGGGAGGGATTAGCTAGACGAGTGCAAGGTTGGAGGAGGCCGGGGCCGGGGGAGCTTTAGCTGTATCTGTGCTAACTGCGCTGCTTAGTTTTGTGCAAACATAGGTAAAATATATAGTTAGATAGATTGATATATATATATATAGTATATGATTGTTGTATATAAATGAATGCCTGTTGCTACGAAATACTCAAGTGGTTGCTTAATTGATTGAATCGGTTATTGAATTGCTGAAAGTTTTGCCTTGAATTCTTCTCTGGTTCTTCTACTTTATCTGGCTAACGCATGTTTATCGTGTTCTATGCCGCTTCACGTTCGCTTGACTGGACTGGTTTCATAATACACATACATATACATACATTGATCTTGACATATATCGAGACGTGTGCTTACAATATGCTTTCTCTTTGTTTGTTTTTTTCGCTTTACATAAGCTGCTAATATCACTTTGAAAACTACACAAATGTCGGCGCTCTTTCTTTCAACGAGTTTTTTTTTTGTTCTGTTGTTCTTCTCGTTGTTACATTTGTTGTTGTTGCTCTTGTTGTTGTTGTTCTTGTTGTCTTATCACAATTCAGCGCCAACATCACATTACATATTTCTCTTATCTCTCAAATCTTTCGCGTTATTACAAAAGTTAACAATTTTCAATTCGTTTCGTTTGTTTTGCCAATCGATTTTGGTCTCACACATTTAACATTTTGTTTGTTAATATTTTTACTTAGCTAACTAGACAATTTGCTTAACAATTGGTTGTTGTTGCTGCTGCTGCTGCTGCGGCAGCGGCGGCGACTGCTGCTGTTCCTGCTGTAACTGGCGTTGCTTGCTTTTGCTTTTGCATTTGCATTTTGTTTATAAATCACAGTTCTTGTTGCTTATAAAATGATGTTTTTTATATCTTCCTCTCTTTCATTCTTCATTAACACTTTCGCTTCGGCTAGTTGTTGTTCACAACGAACTGCTCGTTAATTGTTTTAGAATTCTCATACTCTTGTCTCGTATTCGTTTGCTTTCATTTTGCATTTTTGAAGTGCTCAAGTCTCTCTACTCTTTTGCTTTCGCTTTAGCTTACAATTCTCTCTTAGCTCTGTGGCTAAACAAAAAGTGAAATGTAATTGTTCAATTTTCAGTTAAGATTACTTAGTTAAACATAGTCAAGAAATCGTAAATCGTAAGTTGTATAAAGGCTGCCAATTATAAGTTCTTTTGTGGATGTCACTTATCAAAATATTTTGCGTTTTATCCGCACACACACACAGAACACTTAAGTGAAAAGTCTACTGATTGCTTTTCTTGTCAAGGTGTGTGTGTGTTGTTTGCTCTTATTTACTTAACGCTATTAACTCTTCTTCTATGCGCTCTTGTTTTCATCACGTGTCATGTTGTTTATTTCTGTTGGTTTCTGTCGCACTCTCTCTTGTTGTTGTTGCTTAATTCGATATTTGGTTTTTTGATTGTTCTCTGTTTCTCTTGCGATTTGTGCTTCAATTGCTTAGATCTCGGCGCATCAGCTCGTACACATACTTATTGCGTACATCGTATTCGACAGGTCCGTAGCACAACGCTGGCGGCAGCTGATCGCCCTCGAGCAGTGCCCACTGTTTGCCCAACAGCTTGTGCATTTCCTACAAACAGAGAGAGAGAAAGATTAGCAAATGATTCAGCAACAACTATGCCACCTACTCACATCTTTGAAGGCGTACTGCAGATCGCGATTGGGACACCAATCGATTTGGGACACCTCGACACGACGCAGCTGTCGACTACGCAAACGTGCTATGCCTAGCAGATTATGCGGATCCATGGGATGACCGTGTACAACAATCTCTTCGAGCTTCTTGCAACGCCAGGCCAACATAACAAACGGATCTTGTCCCGTGCTGTCATAACGACGATGTCGATTGTAACCGGAATCAATGTAGTAGATGCTACGCAATGTGCTGCTATTGGTCACCGACATCCAATCGAGCGCATTATGATTCATGAGTTCACAGAACAGTATGCGTATGTGTGTGACGGGCATGTGATCACCAATGACGCAACTATCGAGCAGCTCAACAGCCTCATAGGCATAGACCAGCGTGAGCACCAGATCAATCTCTGTGAAATGCATAGCGAAATTGGCCCAGGCATCATCCGACACGCCTGGATGCTTCTCACGATCCAAGCCATGGACTACAATAAGGAATTTACGCAGTGGCAGCACCTGTATGGTGTGCAACAGCTCATCGTTGAGCGTATCGTAGTCCAGTGAGAGCACCTGCAGGGCAGCACATTTCTGCAGCAGTGTCGTGTCCAGCTCCAGTATGGGATAATGACTAGGATCGTATTTAATGCTGGCCAACGTCAATTGCAGCATCTCCTGTGGCTTGTATATGGCGTTGAGAAAGTCCTGACCATAATAGGTAAGCGCTTCGATGGCACCCAGATCCAGGGTCTGGCATGGCTGATTCTTGCGACTCAGAAACACCTTCAGTGGCTCCACAAAGCATCTGAAAGGAGTACAGGGTATAAAATATGAATGTGGACTGTAAGTAGCATCACCTACTGTTCTATAGCAATCAGATGCTCGCTGTGCATGTTGCCGGCGGCCACAAGTCCCACGTTATTTGTCTGGAAACGCAAGCTGCGTATGTTGTCGCAGCGTCCCGCTCTATACATAAGAAAATACTTAGGTTATTATTGGTGTACATAGCAGTAATTGCTGTACTCACTTGTAGAGCAGCCGACGGATCTTCTGAATGTGGAAAGCATTGTAGAAATCAAAGACAATAACCAGCTCCTTGGCCAGATTGGCCATGGTGCCATAGAAGAACGCCAGTTGTTCATCCTGTGCCACGTCGATGTGAAAGCGAAAGTTTCTAAAATAACTGTTGTCGTGGCGAAAGTCAACAAAACTGCTATTAACAAAAACTGTTTCAAAGTGGTACACTGCGTGTTAAAAGTCTAGCCACAGTTCGCATACATATTTACAACAATTTCTATATGTATATATATTTTCTTTTGGCCATAAATCAATTAATTTAAAATAATTGCAAGCAACCGTAAACGAAAAATCGTGTAAGTTAAATAGAGCGTACAAGAACTTTTATAGCGCATTGTAGCATCGACAGCAATATCAGCTGTGTGATTGCCCACTGTGTGTGTGTGTGTGTGTATGTGCCTGTTTGCCCGTGTGTATAGAAACATTTTCATTGTGCAAATGTGTGTGTGTTTCTGTGCTTGCGCTTTGTTTATTATTTACACGTATTAATAAATGCTTTGTTGTCTTTCAAGGCTTGCCAAAAAAGCAGAAAAAAAGTAGAGACAATTATCGTCCCGCCGTTCGTCCCATAGGGCAGTCAAGAACAGCTGTGCGTCACCCACAGCAGCAGCAATTTGTTTGTTTGAGACGCAAAAGCGAAAATCTACACAAACACTGGCATCCGAACATATATACACACATATATTACATTATTATATTCACATACGTATATGTATGTGTTTCGTATATACACAAACGAAATATATGTGGGACTTACCGTCTTTGAAAAAATTGCTGTCTCCATGACCAACAACAATTGGCTGCAGTTTTGCGATCTTGCGGCTCCAGATAATCGAATATAAGATCTAGTGCCAACGTTGGTAATGCATGCCATTGGGGTATACTCATAACTATTACTATTACTATTATCGCGAAATAACTGTTTTTTTATTTTATAGCACTTGTTAATTTTACTTTTTGTGCGGTCGACAAGTACGACGCAACCATCCACCAATTAAAATACAGCACTGCTATGCGGTGTTGCCAGCTCAGCGTTTTTGTCGTTAAAACTGGCTTTGTTTTTGTAAATTTCAATAGCGGGACTAAATAGAAAACAGTGAGAAAACTAGCTTTATTCTTGTAGCGACAGCACTGTTGCAGTAACAGATGTATTTACTGTTGATTAACAGCTGCGCTGGTATTTTCGATATATGTAAATGAACCAACACTGGTTCGCATATCGATTATCGAATAAGAAAACAAACTAAATGAACGAACATGGCGTACAAAGTTGTTCAGTTACACTTATTCCGACAGATTCGGCCACACTTAAAATAATGTGGTAATAACTTGCATTTGTTTTGAAAAATGTTATTGCTTCAGAACGCCTGTAGGCGATCAACACAGACAATTGTTGTCACAGCAAATGGCATTTTACGAGGTAGTACAACACCCATTAAATGGCAGCAGGAACGTCGGCAGGTCTCAACAGAAACAGCTACAGTGCCAATAGCGGCAGCCAGTGATCATCTGGTGCAAGCAAGTGGACTAGCCGGCATGTGGCAGAGCCTTTCGAATAGCTCACCTGTTGCCTTCGTACAGGATGCACTGATTGCGATACACGATGGCACTGGGCTGCCCTGGTGGGCAAGCATAGTGCTCTCCACAGTGGCATTTCGTAGTATTGTCACGCTGCCCCTGACCGTCTATCAGCACAAAATAACGGCGCGCATTGAGAGAATTGCGCTAGAGATGCCAGCAATTGTGGAGGAATTGAAACGTGAGGCTGCCGTGGCTAAACAGAAGTTTAAATGGACAGACAAGCAGACACAAGTCGTCTACAGGCGTTCGGTTTGTTAAAACACGAACATATCAATCCATGATTCTAGCTCTATCTTTCCCTTTGCAGATCAAGAAACAGTGGCAAAAATTGATAGTGCGCGACAACTGTCATCCTTTGAAAACAGTCATAGTACTGTGGAGTCAAATACCGTTGTGGATCTTCCAGTCGGTGGCTCTGCGCAATCTAGTCTACATGCTGCCCGATCCCATGCTGTTGCGGGCACAAATCGTTGTCACAGAGTTAACGATAGGCGGCTTTGGCTGGGTACCGAATCTGACGGTAGTCGACAGTTCCTACATACTGCCCGTGACACTGGGCCTCATTAATCTTGCAATTGTTGAGGTGCAATCGATGACGCGCACGCGACCGCCCACACGGCTTCAGAATTATGCAAACCATGTGTTCCGTGGCATGAGCGTCGTCATGGTGCCCATTGCCTGCACAGTACCCTCTGCTTTGTGCATTTACTGGGTCACCTCCAGTGCATATGGTCTGTCACAGAATCTGTTGCTGCTGTCGCCGAAGGTACGTCGCAGTTTGGGCATACCCAAGACACAGACCGAGCTGGAGGATCCCTACGAACAACTGTGGCTAAAGATACAACAGCGCGCCCAACTTTTGAATAACTCAGCGGATAAAACAGATAAGACGACGAGTAAATAGTCAAGGGTTCAACTGTAAATAGAGAAGAGAGAAAGAGAGTGGAGTATCGTAAATTATCTGCAGTAGCTGCAGCGGCTGCATCCGTGTAAAGTCATCCACATTTTGTACAGAAATAAATTGTGAGAAATCCCCAAAGCATAATTGTATAAACAAATGAGCTGATAAGACGCCGGCGTAGGGTCTAGACCCACGGCGAGATAAGGTATACTCATCAATTGGCGAAGCATCATCATCGCAGCATCGTCAGCATCAGCTGCGCTCAGTTCGGCCCCAGCGCTTGGAGCATTCAGTCGTGTATCAACAGTCAGTGGCAGCACAACTTCAATTGGAATAAATCTTTCGTGGAATTTCGCTATCAGTTAAATTAATAATAAATCTATAGAATATATATATATAAAGCGATTTATATACATATACATATTGCCAATGATTGGCAGACACCGTGTGTGCCTGGGACTGGCGCTGCTGGCGCTGGTCGTAAGTATCTTGTTTACTTAGTCCAATTGAGATCAATTAAAATGGAATTCCTGGAAAGCAGGAAGAACCCCAACAAATCGTTTAAAATATAAATTGTTCTATATATATTATTTAAAATACCTAGTAATGAAATTTCTTTATTGCGACTTGCGCACAGCTTTCCGAAGGCGTCGCTTATCAGGGTGGCCACGGCGGGTTATCATCGGGTGCGGCGACTTTTGACAACGAAGCGGCCTGCCCGCCAGATTTTCGAGGACTGAAACCATATGCGCACGACTGCCATCGCTTTATTAATTGTGGCAGTGGACAACCTGTTATACAGACCTGTGGTCCTGGCACGGTATTCAGTGTAGCGAGTCAGACATGCGACTTTGAGGCAAGTGTGCCGTGTGTGCAGACCCAGTCGGGTCGTTCGGCGCGCTTGCAAGAGCTGCCCGCACAGCCCAGGTGTGCACCGGGAGCCAGTGGCATGCAGCCGCATCCCTACGACTGCACCAAGTTCCTTCACTGCGACAATGGACGCACTTTCATCAAGGAATGTGGACCTGGCACCGCGTTTAGTCCGAGCCAACAAATTTGCGACTTTAAACACAAAGTGGATTGCGGATATGTGAATGGCTATGCTGGCGGTGAAGCTGGAGCTGGTGGAGCGCAAGGTAAGTCGAGTTAACTTAAGTCTTTTTTAGTGCACCCTTACTAACACACAGCCAGCAGCAGCGCATGCTGCTAGTGGTGGCCTTAGCTGCCCCGCGGGTACGCGTGGCTTCTATCCCCATTCCCATGATCCGCACAAGTATCTTAAGTGTGGTATAGGTGTACAGGCAATTGTGGAGAGTTGTCCCCTGGGTGAGGTATTCGATGGGCATAGATTGATCTGTGTTGTAAGTGGCATCTCCGATGAGCGGGCGCACATCTCCTGTAAGTTCTCTTGGCTTTTCTAATTATGCTTTGCTTGGCTTCTCTTGCTTCTCCATATGCTTCTCATTTGGGTTTTATTGCGCTTCATCCTTTGCTTCTCATCCGCTTTCAGCTTGCCTTCTTTATATCTCTGCCTGCCTCCTCTTAGTGTGTAATTCTAATGCCTCATCCTAGCAAGCGCCCGCCTAAGTGGCCTGCTCTGTCCCGAGGGGGTGGAGGGTCTCTTTGCCCATCCCTTTGACCAGACCAGATTCCTCAATTGCAAAGCCGGCAAGGTGGCCGTGCAGAGCTGCATTTCGGGTCATGTCTTTAGCCTGTTCAAGGGTTACTGCCTGCCCAAGGCGCAGCTGGTGTACAACGAGTATGTGGCCTATATTGTGTCGGAGATCAGTGTCGAGTACTGTAAGTGATTCGTTGTCTTCCACCTTTAAATAATCTCAGTGATGATGTGCCCTACTCACAGCTTTGATTCTCACGAGTTGTCCGGCGAACATCAATGGCATTCACCTGTATCCCTACGATGCCAGCAAGTATATACGCTGTGGAGCTGGCGGAGAGTTGACCATAGTCAGCTGTGGCCACGACTTGGCCTACAGTTACATCCAACGTGCTTGTCGTCCTGTGGGTCAGGTGAAGCGGGAGGAACGTGTTCGGTTCTTCTCTGAGTTGAGTGTGCAGGGCGGGGGCTACAGCTACTCCGACACTCAGCTCTTCCAGTCCACCTTGACTTCCTGTCCGCACAATCTGCAGGGTAGCTTTGCTTATCCCTTTTCGGCCGCCTATTTTGTGATCTGTCAGAATGGCGTGCTGCAGGTGGAAGCGTGTCCTCCGGGTACCTTTTACAGTCTTCCCAAGCGCCATTGCCAGGCCGGCAACCAATTAGCTTCCCACGAATATTTGGATTACTCCTACACTAGTGTTCAGCTATCTAGCCACTCAATGCAGGATCTAACGACGGTAACCTGCCCTAGTAATGCTCAGGGTTACTACCTGCATCCCTTCGACTGCACCAAGTACCTCATCTGCCAGGATCAGCAGACTTATATTGAGAGTTGTGAGAAGGGCAAGGTGTTCAGCATCTCACGGAGAAACTGCGTCGCCAGGGATCAGCTGGAGGCATCCTACGATCGTGTGGAGTATTTAACGGAAACCCAACATGAATTCTCTCAAGGAAATGAAGCTTGGCGACAAGCGCACCAAGTAACTTGTCCTCCTGGTGCTCAGGGCCAACTACCGCATCCCTACGACTGTGGCAAATTCCTTAACTGCGCCAACGGGCAAACCTTCATACAAAGCTGTGGTCCAGGCACTGCATTTAGTGCTTCCCAGTCGACCTGCACGTTCAAGGATCAAGTGGATTGTGGCGATCGCCCTTGGAATGTGGAAAGAACGGAGACTCATGGCTTACAGTCTACACTGACCACCTGTCCACCCAACCTACAAGGCAGCTTTGCTTATCCCTTCCATGGCGGGTACTATGTGGTTTGCCAGAACGGAGTGCTACAGGTTCGAGCATGTCCTCCTGGTACCTCCTACAGTCTGCCCAAGCGCAGCTGCCACGTGGATCAGCAAATGGCTTCCCATGAATATCTGGACTACTCCTACACCGCGGCTCCCTTGCCCACCTACTCTATGCAGGGTCTTACTAAGGTGACCTGCCCCCTTAATGCGCAGGGATACTACTTACATCCCTTCGACTGCACCAAGTACCTCATCTGCCGCGATCAGCAGACCTACATCGAAAGTTGTGAACAAGGCAAAGTGTTCAGTATCTCTCAAAGAAGCTGCGTCGCCAGGGATCAGCTCAAGGCTTCCTACGATCGGGTGGAGTACTTAACCGAAACCCAACATGAGTTTTCAGAAGGCAATGAGGCTTGGCAACAGCCTTTCCCATCTGCACTGACTTCCTGTCCACAAGTCATGCAGGGTAGCTTTGCTTATCCTTTCCATGCAGGATACTTTGTGGTTTGTCAGAATGGACGACTGCAGGTTCAAGCGTGTCCTTCTGGCACCTTTTACAGTCTGGCCAAACGTAGCTGTCACGTGGATCATCAAATGGCTTCTCATGAGTACTTGGACTACTCTTACACTGCAGCTCCCTTATCCAGCCACTCCATGCAAGGTCTGACCAAGGTTATCTGCCCCGGCAATGCACAGGGTTACTACCTATATCCCTTTGACGGCACCAAGTATATTATCTGTCGAGATCAGCAGACCTACATAGAGAGCTGTATGTTTGGAAAAGTGTTTAGTATTTCCCAGAGAAGCTGTGGGGCTAGGAATCAGCAGCAGGCATCCTACGATCATGTGGAGTATATAACGGAAAACCCACTTGACCTCCTTCAAGGCAATGGGGTTTGGCAACAGGCGCATCAGGAAAGAAGTAATAACGGGGAAGTAATGTGTCCACCCGGCGCTCAAGGCCAACTACCGCATCCTTTGGACTGCAGCAAGTTTCTGAAATGTGACAACGGACAAACCTTCATACAAAGCTGTGGTCCAGGCACTGCATTTAGTGCTTCCCAGTTGACCTGCACGTTCAAGGATGAAGTGGATTGTGGCGAGCGTCGTTGGAATACGGCCACCCATGGAGAATCCACTGCACACTCAAGCGGAGCCGTTGCTGGTCCAACTTGTCCGGCTGGTACGCGTGGTCTGTATCCCCATCCAAGTGATTTGCACAAGTATCTGCGGTGCGGCATTGGAGTGCAGCCCATTGTAGAGCAATGTGCTCCTGGTGAGATCTTCGATGGCCACAGGTTGGTCTGTGTTGCCTCTGGAGTTACCCACCCTAACGAAGGTCATGATGTTGCCTGTAAGCTCCTGTTTAAATTTGTAATTGGTTACTTCATCTGCTTCTCATTTGGGTTGCTTGCTTCATTTCTTGCTCATCATACTGTTTTTTGTGTGGTCCCTTCTTTGTTCCGCCTGTAATCCTCGATTTGCACTCCAACAGCAGCACCACTTAGGGATCTTCTCTGTCCCAGTGGGGTGGAGGGTCTGTTTGCCCATCCCTTCGACCAGACCAGATTCCTCAATTGTAAAGCAGGCAAGGTTGCCATTCAGAGTTGCATTGCTGGTCATGTCTTCAGCCTGTCTAAGGGTTTTTGTCTGCCCAAGGCACAGTTAATTCTCACTGACTATGTGGGTTACTTTGTGTCGGATATCAGCTCCGAGTTCTGTAAGTGCGCTTCTCTCAACAGCAACCCCTTGAGCAGCCAATGATCCACGCTTTCCCACTGTAGATTTAAATCTCTCACGCTGTCCGCCGGGCACGGAGGGTCATCATCCTTATCCCTACGATGCTGGCAAGTATGTGCGTTGTGCCGCCGGTGGAGAGTTGACCATAGTCACCTGTGGACACAGTTTAGCCTACAGTTACATCCAACGTGCTTGTCGTCCTGTTAATCAGGTGAAGCGGGAAGAACGTGTTCGGTTCTTCTTTGAGTTGAGTGTGCAGGGTAGCTTCACGGAGACTCAGGCAGTGCAGTCTACCTTGACTTCCTGTCCACACAGCTTGCAGGGTAGCTTTGCTTATCCCTTTAGTGCTTCCTACTTTGTTATCTGTCGGAATGGCGTGCTGCAGGTGGAGGCGTGTCCGCACGGCACATTCTACAGTCTGGCCAAAAAGAGCTGCCAGGGAACACAGAACATGGCCATCCATGAGTTCTTGGACTACACCTACACCGCTGCTCCATTGTCCAGTCACTCCATGCTGGGTCTAACTAAGGTAACCTGCCCCGCCAATGCACAGGGCTACTACCTGCATCCATTCGACTGCACCAAGTACCTGATTTGCCGAGATCAGCAAACCTACATCGAGAGCTGCGAACACGGAAATGTCTTTAGCATTTCGCGGAGAAGCTGCGTGGCCGGAGATCAGCTGGAGGTAGCCTACGACCGCGTGGAGTATCTGACAGAAACCCAACACGAATTACATCAGGGCAATCAGCAGTGGACGGAGCACTCACAGGGATGGACTCAGGGTGCAGGCTTAGTTTGTCCGCCCGGCACAGTAGGTCGTTTTGCGCATCCCTTCGACTGCAACAAGTTCCTGAATTGCGCCCACGAACAGACCTTGGTGGAGGATTGCCAAACTGGTTGGGCTTTCGATAGGACCAGCAGTCAATGCGCTCGGGCGGAGCAGGTGGATTGCACGGGCAGAAATAGCGACGTCAGCAGCTTCCAACTCAGTTGCCCTAGCCAGGTGTATGGACTCTACGCACATCCCTTCGACGCACGCAGTTATCTATACTGCGTGGAGGGACGCACGGAGATCAAACAGTGTCAGCCCAATGAGTTCTTTAGCCTCTCACGTGGCTACTGCCTTCTGGCGGAGCAAGTGCTTCAAACGGATCGTGTCGCGCTGCTTGGTTATAGTCAGCACCAATGTAAGTTTTGTGGGGTTGGCCCGCTTCCTGTCCATCCCACTCCCACTGACCTCCTTCTCTACCCCTTTAGTTGCTGTGGCTTGTCCCCCCGATGCAGTTGGTGCTCATCCTTATCCCTTCGACTGCACGCGTTATCTCAGCTGTGAGGCGGGCGTAACGCGCCTGCTTACCTGCCCAGCGGGTTCTCATTTCAGCTTGTCTCAACGAAGTTGCCGTCATCAGGAGCAAGTGCAGCGTAACGATCGCACTCAGCTTCTAAGCGAGTTGCATAGCTTTTACGAGTGGTGGTTACAGCTGCAGCGTGCGGATAGCTCCTTGCGCAGCGTTGTTTGTCCCGCCGGCTTGACGGGCGACTATCAGCATCCTGTCTGGCAGCACAAGTTTATTAGGTGTGCCACCGGATCGATTTTTGATTGCCCACAAGGACAGCTCTTTAGCTTGCGGCAGCGTTTGTGTGTGCCCGCCCATCATCAGGGTGCTCACTTCGTCGAACACTCCGAGTCTGGTTCCCACTACGGGTCCGGCTCCGGCTCCGGTTTCCACTACGGCTACGGTTCCCAATACGAATCTGGTTCCGGTTCCCAAGCAGGTTCCAGTTCCCACTCCACATCCAGTTCCCAATCCGGTTCCAACTCCGACTTCGACTCCGGCGCCCATGCCTGGATAGATCTGCGTCATGGTTACTAACCCACTGCATTATCCACTCAGAGCTCACTTCATTTCTTTAATCCCACTCGATTCTCTTGCAGATTACCGCGAACCCAAGGCGCATCTAGGTGGCTACGATCAGTATCCCAGCGGATCGGGTATCAAGACTACTTATACACACACCCAGAGCCAGGGGGGTAATCGCTGGAGCGACATGAACATGCAGCGTCCGGCGGGCATTGGTTACGGTCCGCCACGCCCCGTGGGTTGGTCCGGCGAAGGCATCTCTTACAATCAGCAATCGCCCACGCAAAGTGTGCTTTATGTGGAGGGTTCACTGCAACCGAAGCGTAATTATTCCCAGTCTTCTTCAGCCAGAAGCCCAATCTATGAGGCACCTCTGGCACCCATGGCGCCGATACCAACGACGCCCGCGAGTCGCGTCTACTACGCGCAACCCGTGGAGGAGGAGCCGTCTGGAAATAGTTGGCAGCGTCAGGATTTCAGTCGCAAATTGGACGAGTCGTCCCGACTGCATCCCCGTCCATCCTCCTCCTTCCCCGCCTCCTCCTCCCCCTTGCCAGGACAGCGACCACTCGAACTTGACTACCAACCCGACGAAAACTTGCAGCCCTCTAGACTGCATCCACTTCCATCTACTGACTCCTATTCTGAGTCAGGACAGCGACCTTTAGAACTTGACTATCAACCAGACGAGGGTGTTGCCCAACCTCCTAGACCTCTCTACCATCGTGGTGATTCGCGTCAGCAATCGGTGGATCTCTTCGAAGGGTTTCAACCTCCTGCAGCGGGTCAGCCCGCTCCCTTTCAGCCACCGCTGAGTAACCTAGCTCCTCTTAATCCTCCTTCTCCCCCTTCTCCTCCTGCTGAGGCTGTGCCCTCCAATCACAGACCTGTCTATCGTCCTGCCTTCGACGAGTCTAACCTCTATGGTGGCTTGCAGCCACCGCTGCCTTCGTCCTCTGCCAGCACGACGCCATTTCCCATTTATGCAACCCTGCCCAGTGTTCCATCGGATCAATCACCCCACTACAGTCCCCCCTACGCGGGTGTGGCGCACTCCCGTAATAGCTCCTGGTCAAAGGTGCCGCCGCGTGCAGCGCCTGATGCCTTTAATCCTCCCGATGAGGAAGATGACTACGGCCAGGAGGAGGAGGAGGGAGAGCGGGAAACCACCACAGAACAAAGTGCACTGAAACCACCGCCCTTCGATCATAAGTTCTACAATCCCACACAGAGTGCTAATCCTCCCGAGAATGCCATAACTAAGGATGCACTCAATCAGGCGCTACGTCTCTTGCTGCACCCCTATGCAAATCACAGCGGCACCGTGCCTGAGTCCATGGCCCAGCGTGCTGAATCCGCCATAGCCTCGGCCATAAGTCGACCGCCCACCACGACCACGACTAGGACAACGACCACGACGACGACACGCTCACCCTTACGACAAAGACCCGACGACGAGGTGGAACTGATTGTGGCTAGCGAACAGGCAAGCCTCAACGAAACTGACTTCGATGACCTCCTTCCAGATGAAGGCGAAACGTCGCGCACCGAGCAGACATTGAATCCAACGACATCCACCACGGGCTACGACACGGAGAACTTCCATCGCAGCACACGACGCGTGGACAGCGAAGATAGCGTAGACAGCAGCACTGTGCCCAATCCCAATCCACGATCCTATCCAACTCCCACCCGAAAATGGTTACCACATGGTCACAGTCGGAGATTCCATCACAATCATCCCAATATGCCCAATCCCTTTGATAAGCACGATCCTCCACATAGTCCCAGATGGCATAAGTTCCATAAACACCATGCGACCCACAGTGCTGAGTTCCACGAGGCACATCCTGAGCTGCCCAATCCCTTTAATGCAGAGGGTCACAGTCCTGAGTTCCATCGCAGTCATCCGAATTTGCCTAATCCTTTTGAACATTCAGAGGAGAAACATCATCGCCACGAACACAGTCGTCTCTTCCACTTCTTGCACCCTCACATTCCGAATCCTTTTAATAAACCCAAGCCAGAAGAGGAGCCTAATAGACAAGATCCCTGGAAACCCCAAACGGGCTATTCACCACAAGTACCTGAGCCGCCAAGACCCGTCTATGTGCCAACTCTACCAAATAATCCTAAAACTGAGTTTGAGTTGTACCCAAGCAAGCCTAGGGAACCCGAGGCTCAACCCAATCCGCAGCCCAAACCTCAACCCAGGGAGGATTCAGGACAAGAGGAGGAAGAGGAACCCGAGTTTCAACCCAGAGAGGACCCTGGACAAGAGGAAGAAGCAGAACCCGACTATGTACCCGAGCGACCTGAACAAAATCCAAGGCCAAATCCACCTAGACAGCAACCTGGACAAGATCCTCGAGAAGAGCCTAGGCAAGAGCAGCAGCCCAAGCCAGAATATGCACCTAGGCCTCAACCCAGACAAGAACCCGAGTTTCCACCCAATCCACCCAGACAAGATCCTTGGCAGCCAAGACCAGGACAGCAGCCGACAACCAGCTACGGACCCAATCCCTCTGGTGATCCTTGGCAGCCGCTAGCGCCTAGGCAAGATACCGATCAGGAGGAGCTGCCTGAAGCTGAAATACCTTTCCAGGAAGCTCCACCCAAGTACGGTCCCGAGGCAATTCCTGGAGAGACTGGAATTATCTTCCGCAGCGGCTTCAGCGACATTGATGGTTGCGAGTTTAACTGCGGCGGTGAAGGAAACAGGTGTGTGAAGCAGTCCCAGGTCTGCGATGGCGTCAACGACTGTGGCAATCGCCAGGATGAGCAGCGCTGCGAGCACTTGGGCTACGCACTGCGACTGAGCGGCGGCGAGCAACCGCACATGGGACGCATCGAGGTCAAGGGTGAGTGGAAAGCCCATTAGAATTTCAGACTCTATGCTAAATCTTCCTCTTTCTCCCTCCCCCCTCCAGTCAAGGGACAATGGGGCTATGTATGCGATGATAAGTTCGGCCTGCGTTCGGCGGATGTGGCTTGCCGTGAGCTGGGCTATAAACTGGGCGCCGCTGAGGTGCGTGGTAATTCACACTATGAGCCGCCGGAGCGCAACTTTAACTATGTCATGGATGAGGTGCAGTGCCAGGGCAATGAGACGCAGCTTAGGGATTGCCCTTTTAAGGGTTGGAACAGGCACAACTGCGGTGTGGATGAGGTGGTGGGCATAGTGTGCAAGGTGCCGACGCTAAAGTGTCCACAGAACTTGTGGTTATGCCACACCTCGCAGGAGTGCATTCCACCCGCCTTTGTGTGCGACAATACCATGGACTGTGCGGATAAGTCGGACGAGAGTGATGCCGTGTGCAAGGTAAGCGAGAATTCCAAAGCTTTTTTGGCTCTACTTATCCCTCCCATCTATTTCTCTACAGGCACCCATTGAGTACCGTTTGGAGGGCGGACGCAGCATCAGCGAGGGTCGCTTGGAGGTCAAGTATCATGGCAGCTGGGGCACCGTATGCGATGATGACTTCAATCAGAGAACGGCACAGGTGGCCTGCAACTCACTGGGCTACTATGGCGAGGCAGTAAGTAACGGCTTGGCATCCTCTCAAGCATTTGCCTTATTCCTTCTCTCTCTGCCTAGAAAATCGAGAAAAACATCTTTGGACCTGGCAGCGGCCCCATCTGGCTGGATCAGGTCATGTGCTTTGGCAACGAGACGAGTCTGGACAAGTGCAGCCACTGGAACTGGGGCGAGCACAACTGCAATCACACCGAGGATGTGGGATTGCGTTGCAGCGTGGGACCACCGCCGCGTCAGCAGCAACAGCTGCGCACCAAGCTGCAATCAGTGGCTGACGGCGTCAAGGGAACTTCTCAGCCGGGCGCACGTCCCACACTCTCCGACATAGGACTTTGGGAGAGATCCAGCAAAGCTTTGCATACGCCACGTCGTTGTGGTATCTTTAAGGATGATTTACTCGATGAGTTTTCGCATCCCGAGCAGCGTGTGGTCAGAGGCAATGCGGCGCGACGTGGACGTCATCCGTGGCAGGCAACTATTAGGCAACGTGGACGTGGCGGCATCTCCAGTCATTGGTGTGGCGCCGTGGTGATCTCCAAGCGGCATCTACTCACTGCGGCGCACTGTCTTTACGGCCATCCCAAGGGCGCGTACTTTGTGCGTGTGGGAGATCATTACGCCAACATTGCAGAGAACTCCGAGGTGGATTCGTTCATTGAGAATTGGTACACACACGAAGAGTTCCGCAAGCCAACGCACATGAACAACGACATCGCTGTGGTGGTGCTCAAGACGCCGCTGAAATTCAATGACTATGTGCAGCCAATTTGTCTGCCCGAACGGGGAGCTCCGCTGCTCGAAAATCGGACATGCACCATATCCGGCTGGGGTTCCATCAAGTCAGGCGTGTCAAGTGAGTATTGGAGTAGGGCTTGACGGAATTAGGCTGCTAACTCTTCTTCTTCTCCCCTGCAGCTCCTTCCCAGGAACTGCGCGCCGCGGAGCTGCCCATTCTATCTGCCTCCACGTGCAAGCAGAAGAATGTCTATGGCGATGCCATGACCGATGGTAAGTGTGATGGAATTCATCCCTTCCCTGCTAGACTGATTGATTGATTGATTGTCGCTTTAGGCATGTTCTGCGCCGGCTCCATGGACGAAAGCGTCGATGCCTGCGAGGGTGATTCGGGTGGTCCACTTGTCTGCTCCGATGAGGGTAAGGAAGGCTGCAAAGTTTTTACCTGCCCTTA
Source organism: Zaprionus ghesquierei (assembly GCA_018904095.1). Taxonomy (NCBI): domain Eukaryota; kingdom Metazoa; phylum Arthropoda; class Insecta; order Diptera; family Drosophilidae; genus Zaprionus; species Zaprionus ghesquierei. The sequence continues at coordinate 5,509,870 of JAEIGP010000850.1, read as the reverse complement.
GCAACTAATCTTCGAACTTCCTCTCAATCTTTCGCAGATGGCGAAACACTCTATGGCATCATATCGTGGGGACAGCATTGTGGCTTCCAGAATCGTCCTGGCGTCTATGTGCGTGTCTGTCATTATATTGATTGGATCTATGAGAAGATCAATCAAAGTTTGCGGCGAATGTGAAAAATGGAATTTAACGCAGCGCTCGAAAGTAGGCAATGAAAATTGAACGCAGCAACTTGTTAACAATTTATGCAGCACCCGAAAGTAGGCAACAAAGAATTTTAATTCGCAATTTTACGCACATGTTACACAAATGTGAATCGAAAACGTAAATAAATCCAAATTGATTTAACTAAATATCAATCAATGCGAACGCCAGACAGTCTATTAACAGTTTAAGCTATTTATCTAATATTGCCAGGCGGACGCTATGGGCAGAGAGTGTGATTAAAATTTGAATGCAGCAATTTGGCAATTTCCATGGAGACCAGCAGATTAGGCGCATAAGCTGCAGGGTAATAACGTGTTGGCTGATGGAAAAGTGGTAAGGTGCGAGAGAGAGAGAGAGAGAGAGAGAGTGATGGCTAGAGTGGAATGTGAGAGCTTAATCCCTGTTAGCTTGTGTTGTGTATTGTGCAATTTTGATGCGTAGCCTAAAAGTATGCAATGGTTATTTATGGAAGGTGCAGTTGCGGAGAGTGCACGGTGGGATACCCTTTACTCAACTTGAAAGTCCGTTAGAATAAATATTTTGACTGGAATTTTAATATTTTTAAAAATTTTTAAAAGGTTAGAATGCCTTATTATTTGAGTTATATCTTTGCACAAAGTTGATATACCCTGTTTAATACAATTTTCCACAATTAAAGGGCATTAAAAAGTTTAATTAATTCGCAAGGGAACGCAGCAACACGACGAGCGGCAGTCAGCGCAGATTACGCACCATAATCGATGCTAATAAAGCGCACAACAGTGGCAGCTGAAAGGGGGCAAGGGGGGTGGGTGGGTGCGCGGCGGGAAGTAAATTTAATTTACAAGTTGAAAATGTTCACAAAGCTTCTTCCTGTTGCCGCCTCGCACCTCCCTCACTTGGCTAAGCGGAATTTACTCAGTTTTGTGGCTCAACCAATTGATGGTCAGCTCAAGCAAAAACACGCACACACACACACGCACACACAGTATGCGCTCAATTGACAATTGTAGCTGGCAAAGGGGTGTATACGAGAGGGGAAGGCTACTTGCGCATTGTGCGGGCGTTGCACGCGCGAGTGGATCATCAAAAGCAACAACAATTAACTTAATTAACTAATGATCGGCTACGGCTACGCAATGTGCGAGCTGCTGTAGAATTCTTCTCACTCCCTCCCTCTCTCTCTCGTTATTGTTGCTGCTCTGTGCGAAAGAGTGCAGTCTCTCGCTCTCTCAGCGCGCCCTTCCCCAGCTGCAAAATTGTCGCTTAAATGAATTGTTCTCACTCGGACACTCTCACTCGAGTTGTCCATTTCTCTCACTCGCTCTTTCTCGCTCTATCTCTCTCTCTCTAGCTGAGCTCTACCGCGTCTTGTGGCTTGGAATTAGTTTTGCAGTTGTTTACGGGATTTCGAAAAGCGCAGTTCATTCTGAGCTCTCAACGATTTGCGTTTCGTTTCGTCTGATAACACGCGAGCGTGCGCCGGGATTGATAAGAGACTCTCAGCGAACATGTTTGATAAATTCACTTTGATTTGTGTGATCTTTGGCCTGTGCTGCACTCTGGCAGCTGCCAATAGAGTGGATCAATATGGCGTCTATGGCACCTTGGATGATGGCAGCAGCAGCACAACAACAGCGCGTTACAATGCCGCCATGCGTTGCATCAATGTGAATCCGCAGCAATCGATGGATCTGGAGCAGGTGCGTAGTAGTTGGAACTAAAGTAAATTACGCATGATTTGTGCTCGTTAACCCTTTGTGACCCGCCTCTCCCCCTCGTCCCCTAGACGGGGGCATGACAGTTCGTCGGGGTCGTCCCTGGGTTCGTCATATACGTACATTGCATGCGGGCGGACTAATTGAACCAGTTCACATTGTAGCGCATCGTTCGTGGCGTATGCAAATCGCATGTGCCCGACGATTGTCCATATGTGTGTCTATATGTGTATGTATGCCATATAAGTCTGCATATATTATATGATGATTACACTTGAGTCTTAAATGAAACGAAAGAATAAGGCAGCAAAGTAGCGAGAAAATCGGCGCGTGTAAATATTGTGTTTACTTTCTGCGATTCTATGCAGAATGGAAAGAAACCTATATTATGGGAACCTGTACTCGTTTACTGTTGTAGAAATATTTACACCAAGCTAAGTGTCAATTTTTATGGCATAAGCTACTATTTCCGCTGAGTTTCTTAAGGTTATATTTGATTTTCTTTGTATGGATTTGTTTGTTTAAATATTTTTGTAAATATTTTGCATGCTTGTTGTAGGCGGAAACTTTGTGGCGAATTTGATGAGCATAGCTTAAGTTTTGGCTGAGTTCGTTGAGAGTATAGATGATTTTTTTCAAAAAGTATTTGATTGTTGAAACATCTGTTAGAATATTTGAGTAGCTATCATTACCAGAAATCTTCACCCCAAATTTAATGAGAATAGCTTCATGATTAGCCGAGTTCCTTGAGGTCAAGTTTCAATTTCTATGAATAGCTGCGTTTGTGCATACTAAACAAAGCTTCTGCCTGCTATATGTATACTAACTATCAACCAGTTCTAATCTAAGTTGTCTTGCCTTTCTCGACCTTTGGCAGCTAATGGGCCTGTGGTATGGCAGCGAGATCATCATACATAGTCAAGATTTTCCGGGTGTATACGAATATGATTCGTGTGTGATTATCCATTTGACCGATGTCACGCAGCAGGTGAGTTTCGTTTGGGTCTTACGCTGCATTTTTCTCATACATATTTGCGTGCTTAGGTGCTCGAGTCACAAAGCTACAGCAACAACAACCAAAACAACAACAACGGCTATGGCTATAGGAATCAGTACCCCGGCCAGCAATATCAAAACAACTATAGACGCAGCTCGACAACGCCTCCCTATGTGGACAGCGATGACTATGTGCGGCAGCAGCAGCAGCCGTGGCAGCATAAGGAGCGTATACGTTATTTGCGTCTAGTGTGGAGCGAGCGAGACAACAATCTGGAGTATACGTTCAACTATACCTCAAATGCTCCGGGTCTATGGTCCAATGTGGGCGATCAACGCGGTTCGCTGGCCAGGCTGAATGCCTACTCACAGTTCACGGGCACCGTGCAGGTGGTGAAGGCGGTGAATGATCATCTGGTGTTGACCTTCTGCGGCAACGACGTGAAGAGCTCCATCTATACCATTGTGCTGACACGCAATCGTCTGGGATTGAGCTCCGATGTAAGTGTAGGCAGCTTCAAGCTAACCTCAATTCCATCTCATCTCTCTTTTTGTTCTCTCTCTGCTGCAGGAGCTGCGCAGCATTCGCAACATGCTCTCCCGGCGCGGGCTCTACACCGAGACCATACGCAAGGTCTGCAATGGTGCAGTGCGTCTGGGCGGAGGCCTGTTCTCTATAGTTCTTGTGCTGGCGCTGCTGCTGCGACGTCAGTAGAAGCAACAGGGCAGATGAGGAGTAGGAGAAGGAGGAGCAGCAGGCAGTTGGATTCCAGCCATATACACTATGCTAATTCATAATTAATTTACTTACTTAAGTCTCGCACACACATACACACACACTCGCACACACACACACACACACAGCAAGCACTGCAGACACGCTTAGCTGCTTGATATTTCGGTTTGCCTTAATTGTTCATCTTGCCCAATTAAACTCAATTAGTTTAACTTAACCCACCCCCCGCCCCATTACACTTCCACTGTCTGTTGTCTAGTCGGTCTAAGGCTAAGTATTTGTGGGCGTTAAATGCACTGTTAATTCAATTACCCAACATTGTTTACGATCTACGAAAAGCTTTCGTAATATTCTCAAGTGGCATACGAAATTCCCACGCTCGCCTAAAAGTAGGCAACAGAAATTTGCATAGCACTTGAGCACTTGTCGCACGCTCTTTGGGAGATATGGCATGGAGGTGCTCTTATCATTGCCCAGCAACAGCTCATGGGGGTCGTACCTGCTTGGAGATCTTCCATCTTCATAATCTGCAGCCTTATCGCAGTTATCACAACACACGATCGTGCGTTAAAGTGCAAAAGTCTGGCGGCTACTCGACTAGCTTTTTATGATATGTTTATTATGATACCCTGTTAATTGCATTTGTAGTGGGCTGATAAGGCACGAAAGTTTGCTCATTGAACTGGGAGTATATGGTAGATTATGTACTGAAATTTGTTTTGCAACGGGAAGATATGATAATAAGCTGATATTGGGTTTGTTGAGAGGGTTAAGGTTAATGAAACTACTAGGATGACTTAGAGAAGATAGCTTAACTTCTGAAATTTGGTTTGTAGTGCGGAAAAATGATAATGGGCTGAAATACAGTTTGCTTAAAGAGTTCAGACTTATACTTCATACTCCTTAAGTTCTTAAGATAACTCATTGAACTCGAGAAATACGAGAGCTTAAGATCTGAAATTTGGTTTGTAAAGGTTAAAAATAAAAGTATGCTGAACTACAGTTGGAATGTGAAGTTCAGACTTATAGAACTCTTAGAACAACTCATTGAACTCAAGAAATAATGGAGCTTAGGTGTTGAAACTTGGTTTAGAGAGAGAAGATATCAAGCTAAGCTAAAATACAGAAACTTTCTGAAATTGTCTGGGGAACTTCCAATATAATCACTTCCATGCCTGACCGATCGCATAGCTAAGTCAACTGCTACCTAGGGTATTTGCTAGTTGAGCCTAGCGCTGCCTAATTTCATTGCCCGCTTTTTTCGGGGCACTCGATAGCAAATTTTCTGTCTGCGAATTCGAGAGTTCCCCCGACATGCTCGACACGCTTATCAGTGCAGCTGATTGTGCCCATTAACGCGATCCACTTTTGTCTAAAGATTCGTAAACAAGCGCGGAGCAGCTTTCCCTTAGGAAAGTTTTGTCCGAAAAAATTATTCCAATCTATACGAGAGATTGCGAGCCATCGAGCACAGGCAGACAGCGTGCTGTATCTTATCGCCACCCACAATGCGAGGGGCGGACAGGGGGAAGGGAGCTGGCCCAAGGGTCACTTGCATTGTTCGAACTTGAACTTGAAGTGCGCTGCCATTGGTTGCTGTTGTTATTACGATTATTACATCGTATTTTGCACATTTTATTATTATTATGGCTATTGTTATTGTTTTTATAGTTTGTCGCGGCACACGCTTTGCAATGGCTTTTACAATGCTCTCTCCAATTGCGCTTCTTGACGTTTTGTTTTGATAATTGACTAAGCAGAGCCCGTTGCCGACTGTACCCCTCCCTGCCTGTACTCCCTCCCTCCGCTGCTGCAACTGATAAGCCGCTAGGGCAAACAAAAACAAAACGTCACACGTTGACAGCACATGCACAGTTATGAGTTGACTCAAGATATGTCACCGTGCTGCGAGCACGCTGTGCTCGGCTGAAGGGGGTCCTAAGGGTTCAGCGAGGTTAGCTATATAGTGTGCGGCTTAATTGAAACGATTTACGTAGGAGATTAGTCAGCAATAGCTGGGATTGGTGAGGGGTAGGGGGAGGGGGATAGAAAAGGGCCTCGCAGCGCTGCCAGACTGAGCTGCGACGCTTCTGTAGCTTTGGAGCCCTTCTAACATATTATAACATAGTTAGTTGGGGAAACTTAAGGCAGATCATGATGCTAGTTAGCCATAGGTTAGGTACAGTTTTTAGCTTTTATATGCCTAGGTTATGACTTAGATGGTTTAGCTACTGAGGTTTCTTACGGAATCTTAAGATAATAAAATGTATATTTGGGAGTTGAGTAGAGCTTGAAAGGCTGTGACTGGGAAGGGGAATAAGAATAAGGTTTTACAAAGCTGAGAAGCTTTGAAATTTCTAAGCTATGACATAGTCAGCTTATTAGATAAGACCTTACAGCAGATCGAGGAATGATGACTTAATAAGATCAAAAGATCAGAATTTGCTGCAGATTACAATGAAATTTTATAGATAGATTGAAAGAGCAGCTATACAGAAAACAAGTACAGTTTCGTCAAAGGTTAGTACAGAAATCAGATAAGATCGATAGAAAAGGTAAAGAATGTTAAGTTTTTATGTGAAATGGTTTATGAAACTTGCCTAGATAGGGCTAACAGACTTCATATTTCCAGAAAAACCCCACCCTAGCAACATCAGCCCTGCCCAAAGCCACACAGCCGGATCTTAAGTCTAGCCTAAGGGTTCGATCAGCGTCTGGGAATGTGCCAAATCATTCCAGCTCTGCTGTGTTCTACCGGCTGTTTCATCGTGGCCTGCTTTGTCTATCGCGTGAGCTGGCGCTTTGCGTAAATTGTGTCAATTATGCGAGATTTACTGACGTCAGGCTATAGCCTATATTACGGCAGCTGATATAGGTACGGTATATAGACTCGCGATGACGACTTTGCACTTTGAGCTGCGCACAAGGAAATTTGCATCGCCCTCTCTCTCTCTGTCTCTCTCTCTAGACTGCAAACCACGCACATACCCTGTAAATACCCTGTACATCATGGCAAATGTAAACAAACTGCAGTCGCGTCGCAGTTGCACAAGTGCGGGGCATAAACTTATCGATCGACATGTGAAAAACTACAACTACAATGGAAACTACAACAACTAAGGCAATTTACACTTGATAAGCCACAAGCTGGACACAAAAAACCTAACCGAGCGATAAGAATCGGTGCTATAAAAGCTGCCTTGGCCGACAAATCGAGGCACAGAAACGATTCGTCAAATGCGCTGAACAGTACGCGACAAGCTTAACGAAACCTAACGAAACTATATAGAGCATATATACCTGTGATTAACCAAGCAACAACAACAACAGCAACAACATGTCGACTGCCAACAAAGTGAACCATCTGGTTAGCGCCACATCCCGCTTCATTGCCGGCCGCAATGCCGTGCAGACCGTCTACTGGCGCACCTCGGCTGGACCCAATCCTCGCATGCTGAAGACCAACAAAACCTGCGAATTCGATCGTACGCAGCGGGCGCCACAGAGCGTGCGGCTGCAGAACTACAATCGCAGCTACCTCAGCAAGTAGAGACAGCTAGAGAGTTGTCGACGGCGTCCCATCGTCTAGTTCCTAATCCCCATGTATATATAGACTTAGTTGTTGTATTTATTATAGCTAACCCAGTTAAGTTGTGCATCACAAAGCAAAGAACAAAACAAAAGAAAAACGAAAAACAAAAAACCAAAACGAAATAAAAGAGTTGATCGGTAAAGCGATCGGTGAAGAAATCTAAAATATTTACTCTCTTATAATCTTAGCGGAACTGAGCGTGGGTGTGCGATAAGCTGGGAAAGGGTCGTTAATCTCTCTCTACCTTATCTATCTTTCTTTCCCTCTAGTGCGTCATCGACTGGACTGGACTGGACTGGTTGGCAGAGGCAAAGACACGATTAGCAAGCATGATCAAATCGTCTGGGAGCAGTAGATGCATAGAAGAAGCAATATCACTCGCACAAGAGCTGATCATAGCATTAGCTGCCTGTGGTAACTCGGTTAGTTGAAGAGCTAATTGCATGAAATTTGGCATGGATATTCCTTATACTGCATAGTTACCAGCAGTACTAGAAACAAAGAAATTCTGATATTATATCGCAGGTATTATCAAGAACAGTTGGTATAACGTGAATAACTCTTACATTTCAAAAGCTAATCTTAGCAAACTCTACAGTTCTCAAGCTTAGTATATTCTTTAAATATTCTCCAAATTTCAGCTTAATCGGTGCACTATAACCATCGCTGAGCTAATTTGTTTCCGTACACACCTTAACAAAAAAATTAAATTCCAGCATTTTTATTTATTTATGTATTTTATTTAGTTCCATATTTATTACATACATTGAGTTCTCTCATATATTTCATTTTTGTTTACTTGTGTGTTGCTTGTGTCTCTTGTTCGTGTGTGTGTGTAGATGTCTCTGTATCTGTGTGTGTGTGAATGTATTTGTAAGTATTTGCCGCCTTTTTCTGGTTGTTGGCTTATAATTTCGTTTTTAGATATCGTTTAGATCGTACTTAATTCGTATAGTATTCTTTAGCATTTATAGTTAATATAATTCTTCATGTCGTGGGTGAAATGTGTTTACGTTCGTTTATTTGTATTTGTATTTGTATTCGTTTATTTGTATTTTTGTATTCGTATTTTTTGTATTTCTTTTTTTTCATTTTTATTTGTATTTGTATTCGTTTAATTTTTACTCTTTCTTTAAGTATCGTAATTAATTGTTTTACTTAAAATTACAGCCTTTATAAATAATTATTTTTCTGCCTTGCTTACGCCTGCTTCCACTCTTCTTCCTCTTCTTCTTCTACTCCCATTCGTCTTCTTCTATCTCTTGCTATTTATTCGGTTTTAATATGTTTCGCTTTATACTTCATATTGCGCGTTGCCATTGTACTACGTATCCGATTTGCCTTTCATTATAATTGTTACTAAATATATATATATATATATATTTTTTTGTATATATATAGAGACCTTTGTTATTTCTGACGTATTTTGAATAATTTGCACACATGTATATAATATATGTACTTATACATATATATATATATAATAGTTATCTAAATATATATTCATATAGATTTCCGTTTCGGTTTTCATATTTTCATATTTGACAATTTCAGTTGGGCTTAGTGTCTGGCTGCGCGTTTTTGTTGTGTAGTGTAGTTTTTTGGATTTTTCGTTTTTCTTTAGTTTTTCTGTTTGCACACGGAAGTTTTTTTGTTTTTGTTTTTGTTTTTAGACTTGTACACATAAAGACCGCAAAAAAAGTACACAAAAAATTTGTGACATTTTCATTTTGAGTTTTGAGTTTTTCGTTTTTGTTTTTCTTTCTTTGGTTTTTCAATGCTTGGAATATGTTTTATGTATTTGCTTTAACTTCTCATTCTTCCGGCCCATCGAACTCGATTCGCACATCGAAAACAGTTTTGCGTTTTGTTGTTTTTTTGTTTGGTTTATCTCAAAAGAGAAAAATATATATTAATTATTATCTTTAATATTTCGTTTTTTTGTTTTTTTGTTTTTTGTTTTTCGATTTCCATTCTTGGGTTTTTGATTAAAAAATATTGCAGCTCGAAATTGTAATACTTTTCTGTTTTAATATCAATATTATCTATGTTATGTTATCGTTAATCGTTTTACCTTCTCAGGGTTGTATTTACAGTTACAGCTTTTGCCTTGGCTGATCTGTTGATATTTTTTCGTGAGCTGTAACCTAACCTCAAACTGACATCATCTATGTGTGTGTGTGTGTGTGTGTGTGTGTATGATTATTGCATTTCTTAGTGTGGGCTTGATTTCTCATATGTTTACGTATTTCGTATGACGCTACTCTTTATATATATCGTATGTATATATATATTTATGTATGTTTATGTATGTACTTTGTATATATAGACTCTTATCGTGTGGTAGATTTTTAGCTAGAGCATTTTGTCTTACGGAAGAATTTGGATACATCGTATTAATCGTTTAATTCACGCTTAATTCTGTCTTTTTAGCTAAAAAGGTATAATTTATCTAGAAGTTTTTCTTTTCGTTTTGCGCTAATCTTCGGTGTGAGTGTATCTATATTTTGTTTTTGTGTTGTATCTACGATTCAGCTGCACAGTGTGCAAAGTGTGTGAAGATAACAAAGGAATCTTTTTTCGATAGATGAGAGAAAAAACTGAGCAACTCAGGAACAGTTGAGTTGGAAGTAGGTGAAAAGTTAACCAAAAATTCTTTGATAATCTTCATAATTTGTCAGCAGAAGGCAAAACCGAAAGAAACATCAATATCTTCGTTTTTAGAGAGATATTTAGAATTGCATCGATAATAATAATAAATTCATTTTGTTTGCTTTTTGTATTGGTATTTCTCATATGTATATGTGTGTGTGCGTGTGTGTGTATATGTGTGTGTCGACTAAAAATACTCAACAATTTCGTTTACATGAAACCATTTTAGCTACAATTTATATATGTTTTTTTTTTTTTTGGTTTTTTCTCTCACTTATATATCGCTTCGTTCCGTAAATATCGCCCAACAACACGATAGAATAAACCATTTTCTATTGCAACCTATCAATTGAAATTTTCTTTTCCTATCGTTGCTTTCACCATTTTCCATTATGTTTGTTGTTGTTGCTGTTGCTGCTGCTCTTGCCACGCCCTTGAATGCCCGCCTCAATTTTGATAGGATGCGAAATGGCTTTTTGCCCATACGAGTATACACGTATATTGTTTGCATTGTATATATCTGATATCGTATATAGAAAGTTCTCAAAAATTTGCTTTGCTGACACAATATGATGCACAAAAAAGTCGCTCGTATAAAAAATGAAACGTTCACAGGGAGGTGGGGGGGCGCGCGTGCGATTTGCGAGGGGAGTATGTAGGGTATTGCGGTTCGCTTACCTCAAACTAAAACTAATCCACTAACTAATTTGCGCTAATGCCTGGTGGGGTATATCTATACATCTACCCGCCTCTGTAATGCACCTGTGTGTGTCTGTGTGTGTGTGTGTGTGTGTGTGGGAGAGAAAGGGAAGAGGCAAAATTTCAGCTAACTCTTACTCTATCTATCTGCTATCCCTCTCGCTCCCGCTCTCTATGGAGTTCGTTGCACGTTTATTGTTTGATGTATTGTGGAAGGGGTGTGGAGCATGCTCTCTCTTTCTCTCTCTCTCTCTGGATACACTCATTTGCATTGCTGCAATCGATTCGTATTCAATTCATTATTCACTTAGCCTAGGCAAAGAGTCGCTCCGTGTGCGTTTGAGTGTGTGTAAGTGTAACTTATCAATCACATTTTCTCTTTACTGTGTATGAGTGTGTGTGTGTGTGTGTGTGTGTGCGTTTCTTTACTATCGTAATATTGCTCTCTATTGTATTTAGTATTTTCTTAGTATTTTCTTTATCGTACTATATAATTTATGTATATTTTATGCCCAGTTTTATCGGTTTATCGGTTCATCGTTTTATCTCGTTAATCGTTAATCGTTTATCGGTTTCTGTTTCGACTAATAAGTACAATATCATAAAAATAACACTGTATATTTTGTTCGTTTGTTTACGCTTCTTTTGTTTTTTGTTTTTGTTTTTCTCTTCTGTAAATATAAATATATATAATATATATCTCAGGTTTTTCTTCGTTTATTAAATACAATATAATATAACCATATATAAAACGCGTCGTCGCGATTAGCCGAAACTCCGAACTCAATTGCGAAACGAATCGGGTTTTTTCTTGTATTCATACCATATTTATTTTATTTTTCCTTTCTTTTTCAGCGCATAACAAACGAGTGGGAAAACTTCAGAACCTGCCCTCGCATTATGCCCGCATACTGTGCCTGGGGTGGAGCGTGCGGTGCGGCTGTGGACGCTGCATGAGGCCCGTGTGTGGCATTTGGAAAAATTCGTACACTTTTTTAAATATATTTTTTTAGGTTTATTTTTTTTTTTTTTTTTATTTATTTAATTTTTTTTTTTTCGTCAGTCTTGTGTAAATTAAATTTTACTTCAAAAAACGTTTTAACGCGCACACACAGGCAACAACGGCACACACACACACACGCACACAGGGGGGTCTCTCGTCGCTCTGTAGAGTGAGGCAGGTTCATTCGCTTCGCTTACTCGTGCTGCTGCCACTCGACATGTATATTATGTACTTAATAAAATGCATATATAATACACACATAGTATATAGTATATATATATCCATGTATATATATATATATATATTTATAAGGTTTATTCAATTCACACGTAGACGTTTGTTAAAAAATGCATTTTTCTTATGTAAAAACAATTTCGAATTCGAGTTTAGTTTTTATTAATTTTATATAAATATTTCTAGGCGCCATTGAGAGATATTGTTCTGGTACACTCATATATATATGTATATATAAAGTGTATATGTTAAGTACTTATATATGTATATTCCATAGTTTTTAATACTATATATATATATATATCTCTTTGTCATCGTTCGGGAAGAGTTGTGAGAGCGTTTTTTTTTTCGAGACGAGTTTAGGCAAATGAAATCGAAAATAATTGAACTACATTCAGATTTTATATAGAGGCTGATCTAGCACACAAGTATACTATATATATATATAGAGTGAGTATTTGTAGGCGCACGCCTAGATGCTTAGCTCCTTTAGCTTTGCCCGCAAATCATACTCGATATATAGAGATAATTTCATTTCATTCCATTGCGTAATTAGAGCTAATTTGACACAACCGTTAATTCAACTATATAATCGTATAATTCTCTCGATATCTGTATGCTGCATTTTTTTTTTATTCACGTTCTTGCATCATGCTACACAAAAGATTCGTTGCACGTTGTTGTTGTTGCATTGCAAAAGCGTCCTGAAAGTATGCTACACTTTATTGTGCGTTACGTATACGCAGCGTGTGTCGGGTAAGAAAATAAAAGAAAATACGAAAAGTAAAGCCAAATAAACACAAACACAAACAATTCTGGTTTCGGGCTCACATTTATTACTACTGTAATTGACCAACACATGGAATATGTTTGGGTAACTTCGAAATTTAGAAAAACTTCTACACAGTATTACACACATTTAAGGGGGATTTTTGAGGGGGGAGGAGAAGGGGGTTTAAAAGGGTGGGTGGGGGTAGGGGTTGTGTGTGTGTGTGTGTGTAGTTTTTATAAGAGTGGGTGAGAAATTTAGTAGAGAACTGCTCAAAATATAGTATGACAGAATATTATCATAGAAAACGTTGAAAATTTTGGAAAATCTATCAGTGGGCCAAAGTATAATTCAGACCTTTTACCTATGATACGCTATATATATATCCAGTTATATATATATATATAATAATCGGAACGCCAAAACTGAGCCCGAAACATGTGGGTTCTTCATAGCTGTGCTAGTGTGTGTGAGTGTATGTGTGACTACGTTTTACTCTCTCGATTCGTGGGCTACAGTTTTTGGAGGCAAAGGGCAAAGGAAATGCGGATAGGAAATTTGAGATTTCTTTTTCTGATTTGCTTAGAGTTTCTGTAATACATTTCTGAATAAGTTTGGATATGCTTCGGTTCACTTCGGCTCACATATCTATATAGTATATATATATATATATTTATATAAAGGTATATATATTGTATATAGACTCTACACTGATCTGGCTAGCCTATCTGCTACAGCTACTCTGTGCTCTGTTTATCTGCTGCTGCTGACTCGACTTGACTCCGCCTGCCTGACTGCCTTTTTGCTGCCTCCTTTCTGCTGCTGCCATTTGAACTGCAGCCCATGATGACGACGATGATGATAATCATCTCTTTCTCTCTCTCTCTCTCTCTCTGATAGGTAAAACGAAACGATAAAACAACAAAAATAGAAAAACTATAGAACAATTTAAACAATGAAATTGTGGAAAAACGACGCACTGATAAAACAAATGGAAATTAATATGGAAATAACTAAGGAACACTCTGTGTAGATGTGTGTATGTGTGTGTGTGTGTGTGTGTGTGTGTGTGTGTGTGTGTACGTGTGTCGGGTGTGTATGTATGTGTGTCTGTTTCTGTGTGTGTGCGTTTGGCGCCACCATCGCCCGCGAGATGTCGCTGTGAGGGGGAGGCGAGAGGGGGAAGTGAGAGAACGAAGGCCCCCTGCACCTGCTGCACTCTCTCTCTCTCTCTTTCTCTCTGTCTGTCTGTCTTCTCTACAGTTTCTTCTTGCTTCTTGGTTGCTTCTCTACTGGTTGCTTCTTTTCTGGCAGCTTCTCTTCTGGCAGCTTCTCTTCTGGTAGCTTCTCTTCTGGTTGCTTCCTTATTTGTTGCTTCCTCGTTTATTGCCTCCTTGTTTGTTGCTTCCTTGTTTGTTGCTTACTTCTTGCTTCGTTTTGTTGCTTATCTTTTGCTTGGCTCATTTAGCTGCTTCTTCTCTGGTTGCCCCTTCTTGCTTTGCCGCAGCTGTGGAGTGTTCTTCTTCTTCCTCTTCCTTCCCTGTTCTCCTTCCTTAACCGTTTCTTAGTGTTCCTCTTATTAGCTGCCTTTCTCTCTCATCTTCTATGCTGCTGCTGCTGCTAATGTTGTACTTGACTTGCTCTTTACTTATGCTTTGCAGTGTTCTTTCTTTCATCTTCTTTGTCTGCTTCTGTTAAGGTGTTGCAAGAGGGGCGGGGGTGGGATGGATGGATTGATGCTTTTGGACTTACATTTGGTGGTTGTGGGGCCAACAACATCTCTACATGGACATGCGCCAGTTGGTCACCGAGATGTTGCTCTTGCTATTGCTGCGATTTGTGTTGTTGCTACCATCGTCGAACTCCCAAGCGGCATGCGGCGGCGCATGATGCGGCATCGGTGGCTGCGTGTCTACATTGAGGGTGGGGCGGGTATCCGCCAAGTAGAGGAGGAGCATGCAGTAATAGTAGTAGTGGTGGTAGTAGTAGTGGTAGTTGTTGTTGTTGTTGTGGGAGAAGAAAGAGAAAAAACTAAATAAATAGAAAATGATAAATCAAAAGTTTTTTCGGTGTTTTTTTTTTTTTTGCATTTTGCTAAAAATTATTAAGTAGCTGTTGCTTTATTGTTGTTGTTCTTGTTGTTTTGCTCGTTTCTCTTTTAGCGCTCTTTTCGCATAGCTGTGTGTGTGTAGTGGTGTGTGTGTGTGTGTCTTATATAGTTGTTAAATAATTGTGATGATCATGTATGTATATATATAGATAGCGCGATTTTCGTATTAATTGCTGAATTCGCTTCATTTTTTGTTTTTTTTTTTTTTTTTTTTTTTTTAGGTAGGTTGTTACTTAGTTCTCTAGAAAACATTCTCAGCTTTAAAATATATATATAATGTATATATACTTCTTTTTTTTATTTACTTACAGCTTACACTTTATGCCTTTTGCTATATATGATATAATTTTTTTCACGTTTTCTTCTGCTGCTTTTGACTAATTTGTGTTCGTTTTTTTTTTTTTTTTTTTTTTTTTCTTTGTTCATTTAAATATATATGTATATATATGTATTTATGCGGTATACAATATAAATATTCACTATTATTAATATATATATATATATATGTGTATATATATGCATGTATAAACTTAATAGATTTGACGATGGGACACAATCTTCTCGCTGCGCTGCCTCAGTAAAAACTTAAGAATCTTCCCTCGAGTCAGACAATAAATTGAGTTACAAACAGTTTTCTTCTCCACTCTACTACATACTTCTCCACTATCTTTTGTTATCTACTCTAATCCGTTTTGTTGTCAGCAAAAATGTTCATAATATAATTATGCCATTTGTATATAGATTTACCGTTGTTTTTATTTTTTGTTTTCTTTTCTCCTATTTCATTTTAAACCTAAACAATTTATTTATGAATTTTTGCTTTTTGTTTTTCAAAATATCACGTATATATCTTAAGTTATGCCTTGGATTTATTAGTTGCTGTCCTGTGTGGGCGTGTGTGTGTGTCTCAGTGTGTGTGTGTGTGTGGGAGTTGCTATAAATTTATAGCAAAGTCTGCGCTGCTCTAGAACTAAACTATTTCTCATTAGGCTTAAGTACATCTCCCAGTTGAGTGTGTGTGTGTGTGTGTGCGTGTGTGTTTGTGTGTGTGTATCTGGTGGTTGTAGTTTTCAACTAGAGCATATATATCAATTATTGAATTATTGCTTTTATTTTCATTCGTTTTTCTATTGGGTATTTTTTGCTTTTTGCCATTTCTAATTATTGTTACGATTCGATTTAAAAATTTGTTTAAATTTATTTTCAATTTTTTAACTATGCAACAATTTAGTTTAATTTTACGAATTTGTCAACAATTTGAAGTGTGCTTGAGGTGAGGGCGTGGCAGCAGCGACGGGGGCGCACTGGGGGGGCGTGTCTGCTGCTTTGAATTTGCAGGTAATTTTTGTGAAACCTCTGGGTTCGTTTGGTATGTGTGTGTGTGTGCTCGTGTGTGTTTGTGTGTGTGTGTGTGCGTGGGCAAACAATTGAATTAAGGCAGATATGACCGCTTAAACTATATAGCATATGTATATATATAATATATATATTTCATTTCGAATTATGCACCAATTTTTTATATGTTTTTCGCCGCTGCCGTCGTTTTTTAGCCACGCCCACCGCCCACTTCATTATTTTATCGTTTCAAGTTTATAACAATTGAAAAAGTAAATCAAAATTTTGTTTCTCAACTAAGGAAAACAACTTGTCGGAGATTTCTCGTTTAGTATTTTTTCCCTCATTTAGTATTTAGTATTTTTTTTTGTTTAATTATAAGTACTTTTTTCTTTAGCTAAATACTTCACACTTATTGAGTGTCTATGTATTGCTTTAGTTTAGTTTGCATTTATCATTTAGTATTTTAGTATTTTTGCTGGTTTTTTTCTTTCCTTCTTTCCTCCTTTTGCTCTATGTACTAGGCACGTATATATATATGCGCGCGTATCTATGTATATATACTATATGCATGTATATATGTATGTATGTATATATCTTTTCTTTATGTATATAATATATGTATATTTCATACGATTTTGCTCATTTAGCTAGCATATATTTTGAATATCTTTATTGTATAGGTTTGTTTTGTTTTTCTGTTTTTCTGTTTTTTCTTTTACTTTCCTGCCTTATGCGCTAGTTTATCATTTCACTTTGCCTTCGCCTTCGTTTCGTTTAGCTTTAACTTTAACTTTTACTTTTAACTTTACTTTTTACTTTTACTTTTTTTGTCCGCCTTTTTCTTTTTTAGAGACTACAGTTTCGTTCAGTTTTACTTTTTGCTTGGCTTACAAGTATATATATATATATATTCTATATAGCTTATGTATATGTGTATTAGTATGTGTGTGTGTGTGCGCATGCTTTGTGCTGCAGTATTTTTTTTGTAGATTTTCATTTGGGTTTTTTTCTCTTCTTTTAATCTTCTTAGTATTTAGTTACTTTTTGCTTGTGTGTGTGTTTGTGTGTGTGTATGTAACAGTTAGCTTTATCATTTACAGTTACAGTTATATATAATATATACGCGTGTGTGTGTTTGTGTGTGTGTGTAATTTGATATAAATTAATATTTATGCATAATTTATGTCTTTAATTTTCGTTTTTGCTGCCCGCCCCCAATACCCGCTCAGCTCGCTCTCTCTCGCTCGCTCTGCTGCTCCATCTCCCCTCTCTTTCTCTACCTCTCTCATTTGTGCTAAATATCATACCATATAATGCTTCCTATATTTGCTGCCGATTTGCTCTGTACGTTTGTTCTGTCTTTCATTCGCAGCCTGCACTAGTCGCAACCCCCGCCCCGCCCCTTTCTCTTCCCTCTCACTCTGCTCGCTGTCGCCCACCTACGCTAATTGCACATTATTAAATGTTTCGACTGGAACAGTCAGTCGCAGTCCCAGTCTGTACAGCCCCCCTGCTTCCCGCTCCCCGCCCCAAATAGTCCCCATCTTCTCCCTTCTGGCATCCGCCCACGCTTCACTTGGCCTGTTCTATCAACTGAAAACATAAGCTGCTTATTCTCGCTAGATGTGCGTGTGTGTGACATGTGTGTGTGTGTGTCCTTGGTTGTTTGCAAACTATGTATGTGGCTGTAGTATTTGTATCTATGTATCTTGTATCTACGGGCACAAATGTAGCTACAATTTGGCAGCAGCTGCTGCTGCCGTTTTATATAAATTCTATTAATGCTTTTTGTTGCTGTTGTAGTTGTTGTTGTTGTAGCTGCTACTAGCTGTAGTTGTTGTTGCTGTCGCTGTTGTTGTTGTAGTTGTTGTTGCTGTTGTTGCTGCATCCTCACAAAGTTAACAGGGATAAATGCCTACAAGAAACATTCGAAGAAGTCGTAGAGCATTTTGCATATTTTCAACAAGCACATTCCGTCTACAGCTACTAAGGGTGTGTGTGTGTGTGTGTGTGTGTGTGTGTGTATGGGTATGTGTGTGCGCCGACTACTTGCTGTGTGTGTGTGTGTGCTATATAACTACATCAAGCGCAAACGTAAATCGGAAACTATAATTAAAATGGCCAAAGTTGAAACTGAACTGAATTTCGCCTTCTTTGTGGGCGTGGCTCAAGTTTGTGGTGTGTATTTAAATAAACTAAAATTATAAATTAATTAAGCTGTTAAATTAAAACTAAATGTTGTTGTTGTTGCTGTAGTTGTTGCTGTAGTTGTTGTTGTCGCTGTTGTTGTTGTGGTTGTTGTGGTTGCTTTTGTTGTGCGAGTGCGGGCAACGCACGGCAGAAAGAAGTCAGCGGCGCCTTGATCGACTGGCTGTGGTTGTTGTTGTTGTTGTAGTTGTAGTTGTTCTGCATGTTGTTCTAGTTGTTGTTGTTGCTGTGGCATCTGCTATTGTTGTTGTAGTTTCGGGCAGCTCTCGGAACGAAAAATTTATTGGCGACTACGAAAATGTTGTTGTTGGTTGTTTCTGTTGTTTCTAGTTGTTCTGCTTGTTGTTGTTGTTGTAGTTGTTTTAGGCTGTATTTAACCTTTAAACGGCGTAGTTGTAGTTGTAGTTGTTGTTGTTGTGCAGCAAGAACCGAAAGAAAGAAAGAAAGGAAGAAAGAAAAGCAAGCGTAAAGTGGTGTGTGATACAAAAAAACTACTAAGTAAATAACGACAATTACAGCGAGAGCGAGCGAGCGAGCAGGGAAGCTTCAGCATAGAGTCAGGAGATGCAAGTGAGAGAAAGGGAGAGAGAGAGAGAGCCATAGATGGCGATAGAGAGAGAAAGAGAGTGGAGTGGAGTGGCGTAGCGTGGCATGGCTAGTGGCGTGGAGTGGACTAGGAAAGTAAGCACTGCACTTTAATTACCTTGATAGTTCTGTGGCCAAATGGTGGGTACATTCTGTGAGAGAGAGAGAAAGAGAGAGAGAGAGAAAGAATATAATTAATTAATTATAAATATTATTTTAGCTTGAGGGAGCAAAGTAAACAGGAACTTCTTTGAGCTCATGGAATCAAGGAGCATTTAAAGAGAAAGGGATTTCTTTGTGAATTGGAAGCGACAAGTTTGGGAGTTTCCTTTCAGTTTACTTTGCTTACTTTAATCTATACTATATAGAACATATATATTATATATTACTTACCATTGGCACGCTGTAGTACTGATAGAATGGCTGATATTGCATGGCTGAAGGTGGGTAGATGGCTGGCACGCCAGCGGCTGTAAAGTCAGTAACTAAGTGTTGGTTAATTTGTCCAGGCGAATATACGTGTATATTAATTGTTGTTGTTGTTGTTGTAGTTGTGTGGTTGTTGTAGTTGTTGTTGTTGATACAAAAAGAGAGAAAGAGAGAGCACAAAAATGGAATATAGAAAGAAAATATGGTTTAAAATACAAAACTCAATTCGTACAAACTCAAACCTAGTAAACTTCATTTATCGATAGCGATTACCAATATATGTCGATAACGATAAAACATTTTTAATAATTGATTATCGATAAAAATGAAACTAACTGTTTAAAAACCATGATCGATTGTAATTAACAACTATCGATAAACGACTTTCGATTAACAAACTACATTACGTTTACCAATCTCAGATGATAACGATAAGACATTATTATTAATCGACTATCGATAACAATAAAAACAACTATCGATAAACCATCATCGATAATGATTAACAACTATCGATAAGCGAGTACCAATAAGATTGACTATCGATAAACGATTTTCGATTACAATTTGTTCGTTAAACCGTACACTTACCTGGCGGATAGACGGCAGCGGCAAACTGATCCATGGGTATGTTACTAATCGGTGCCGGCGGCGTGGTGGTATAATAAACGGCTCCATTGGTGGTCACAATCGACTGCAGCGGATTGGGCTAAGCGGGAGAAAGAGAGAGAGAGGGGAGATAAAAAGATGCCAGCTTTATAGCCTCATATAGTGTCCCCTCTACTCACCTGCTTCTTAATGGCCGGCGCAATGTTCAGCTTGCGATCGCGCAGCACAACGCACTCACCCTGTAGAGCGAAAGAGATGCAGATAATAAAGAGAAAAAGAGACAGAGGGAGAGAGAGAAAGAAAGCATATGTAGTGTGGCAACGCATTAAGAGATATTTCAATCAAGAACTTGGACTCGCTGTGTGTGTCACAGTGTCTCTGTGTGTGAGTGTGTTTGTTTGTGTGTGTATATGCAAGTGTGTGTGTGTTCCAGTATGTGTGTGTGTGTGTGGCGTGTCTTTTTGTGGCATCATCAACAGACAAGCCAAACGAAATTCAAATTCAAATTCAAATCGAACGCAGCAGCATCAAAAAGAATGCTCAAAAAAGAAAACTATATGATATATATCGTATATGTGTGGTATATAAAGTAGCATTATATATAGTAAAAAATTTAAAAAAAAAAACCAGAAGTCGCAACGCTTTACTTTTTGCTTCAGTTTTGAGCTCAACGAGTGAGTTTGAAGACAAAACACACGTGCCAAGCCAGAAAATACCATTACCAAGAATTACGCATAACTTTGTTCGTGTGCGTGTGTGGGTGACGTATCTAGGGTATGTGTGTAAATGTGTGAGTGTGTGTGTGTGGTCTGACCGAATGTCATGTACTGCAAAACTCAAATTGGAATTTTCCATTTTTGTAAATATGCAACAATGAAATGAATTTTTGGCTTTCGGTTTTGGTTTTGCTTTGCTTTTACATTTTTACGGTTTTCTTTTTTATTATCAACAGCAGCAGAGGCAGCACACGCACACGCACACACACACATACACATAAAACAACGACAGCAACAACAGAACTCATTAAAAAACGAACACATAAAAAAATATTGTTGAAAACTCAACTTAAGAAAAGCGTTTGAATTAAACAAGCTTGGAAGTTTCAGTTCTCAGTTCTCTCTTTTGTCCGTGTTTATGGCAACTTTTATTTCTGGCTATTTAGCAAGAGCAGCAACAACAACAACAACAAGAACAACAAACACACCCGATATAATAAACGAACAAATCCCAACACCAGCAGAGCAACAGCCAAGTAAATTCTTCAAAAATTAAGTGTACAGTTATTAAAAACGAAAGAGTTAAGAAACCCAACCTCGAGTACCTCGTTGCGATGGCAAATGAGACTGGTTAGTTTGTTGTGGTTTGTGTGGTTGGGGTTTTTGGGTTCGGAGAGAACAAATGAAGCAATTTGTTGTCAACTAGAGTTACTTAAGAGATTTGCGGAAAGAGCGCAGTAATTATGTTTATAACGACATAAAGAGAACCCCCTTAAACGGATTTCTAACCTCACTTTCATTAGTTCAAATTAATTTTGCATTACAAAATGATATTTGGTTTGTTCTGATAACCCTAGACATGCCACATGGCACGCCCCTTATCAGCTTTGCCATGGCTACATTAACTAGTAAATTGCAATCTAGAGGGTATCTAGTTGGCTTATAATCCCCATAGCTCTGCCAAAAATGAACCGATTTTGCTCGGGCATAGCATTTTATTTATGGTTTAAACTGTAGATTTATTTCACATTTAAATTTGATTAATTTAAGACATTTCATTTTTTTGTCGTTTTTTCCATGCTACCCCCTTGCAAAAAAATGAAATTTTTTTCAAAATTTAAATTTGGTATTTTTTGACTTCTATTGAAAAAGCTAATCGAAATTAGCATAAAAATCGAAACCGCAACAAATTCCGACTAAAATTGTGGAAAATATTGCAATTTTATTGAATTTTCCCAATGTGGAACCCCTTATCACAGGTTGACTTTTTGACTTCAAATTCGCATAACCTGGCCAAAAATCATCGGATTTTCTTTGGGCTTAACATTTTATTCATGGTTTTGCATCTATATTGATACTGCATCACAATTTTATTGATTTCTGACTTTTCATATTTTTGACATTTTTTCCATGCTACCCCCTTACAAAAATTTCAAAATTTTTTTAAAAATAAAATTACCTAAAATTTACTTTAAATTGATAAAGCTAATCAAAATTAGCATAAAAATCCATTCCAAAACAATTTCTGGGGCAAATTGTGGAAAATAACAAAAATAAACCGAATTTTCACGCTTTAAACAGGTTTATGGCTCAGTAGTTGCAGGGTATGCAACAGTTGAGTGCGCTCGAGCGTAGCCTTATTTACTCGTTATTAGAGCGAGCATTGTTCAGTTAACAGTTACCGTTGTTCATTTCATTGGGGCTGTCCCAACTGTCGGTTCGTCTATCTATCTAACTGTTCGCCCATCTGTTCTGTCTCTACGGCCTTCCCTCCGTCCGTCCGTCCGTCCGTCCGTGCGTCCGTTCGTCCCTGGGGTCCCGGTTACACGGGTCAGTTTATCTTTAATTGCCAATTAGCCGCTGATAGCCGCAGCGATTTGCACTTGAAATGCATGAAAAGCCAACAGAAAAACCATCCACAGGGGAAGGGGAGGAACCTCCCAAGATGAGGTATGGGTTCAGTCGGAGGCGGTAGTTGGAGGGAGGGTGGTCTGTCAGGTGGCTGAGTTGTCCTAAGCAAATGTTTGCAGACAGCTGCTACCCGCTCTGTGCTTGAGGTGCTCTCTTGCTTTCTCTCTTAGCTGGGCCCGCTTTCTTTTTGTTCTTTACCCACTTGTTTCTTTTCTGGCATATCCTTTGACCGCTGCAGGGCAAACAGAGGCCTTTTTCCCCACTACCCCCTTTCTGCTCTGCACTAAGAGAATAAAAGACGAATCCAAAAGACGCAGACGAAGAGGGATAACAAAAGGACGAGAGTTACGACGAGAGTTGCCTATATACTATAGTATGTATGGGCCCCCAAGGAGATGCACGACAAGACCCACTTCTGTCTTGGGTGAATTTAATTAAGAACCCTTTGACGGCTTCTCTATATATCCAGACCCGGCCCCCACCCTTACAAGTTCGAGCTTTGGGTTCGGCTGCGGCTGCTCTCCGTCCTTTTGTTTCGCACGGACACACACACCAAAAAAAAGGACAGCTAGGACGACGATGAAGCGGGTTCCAGAAGTTGTACATTTATAAAGCGACAAGAGCTCATTGACCAAACAGTCACGCCCAATTCTCTCCCTCCCCTGTGCGGACATTCGAAATGCGCATTAATAAACGCATCTGTTGAAAGTAACATTTCAATTTTGTTATCGACAGAGAGAGAGAGAGAGAGAGAGATCGCTTTGAAGTGAGGCCTGTATGTGTTACAGGGTGTGTGTAGCTGCTGTGTGTGTGTTTGTTGTGCTGGTCTGGGGCAATTATGTAGCCCAGCTAAGTGTGGTTTGAGTGTGGCTATCAAAAACGTATTCACAGCAGTTACGAGATGAGGCGAGAGGAGTGTGTGGTGTGTGTACCAGAGAGAGATAACTAGCTAATTTAGCAAGTGCGTGTGTGGTTACGTAGAGGGGCGACAGGGGTGGGGGTTAAGGGGGGCTTAAGCTAAGCTAGCTATAGGTGAGGCTACTCGCTGTATGCGTCTCTCTATCAGAGGCCGGACTCAATTTGCCAAAATGTGGCTTAAAAACTCAAACGAAACTTTTTGATAACCGAAATTTAATTAGTGCAAATGCGCAGCCGAGTGTATGTGAACCAGTTTAACTGTGTATGTGTGTGTAACTAGGTGCATGTCTGTGTGTGTGTGTGTGTTATGTGCGTTGTGTGTGCACATTAAAATCTCGTTAAACGTTGCCACGGCTGACGGCGCCATTGTGTATGTCGAGAGGGTTTCTCTTCTTGTTCTCATCGTTTCTGTTGTTGTTGTTGTTGTCGTTGACAGTTGCCTGCAGGCTGTAGGGACAACACTCACAACACACACACATAGCTAACACACACCCACACTAGTGTACACATACCTCACTAGTTGTTGCACAGCGCCAGCAGCGCAATAACAATGCACATTTAATGACAAGTGGAAAAGTTTTTCACTTAATGTGCCCCACACAAAAGGAGACAGCAGTTCCACAGCGAGAAAGGGAGAAAGAGAGAGAGAGTGGGAGCGAGATAGCAAGAGGCTACCAGCTGCTGCTGCTGCTGCTACCGTGTTATGCAACACGCGCGAGACAAAAGCTCAAGCTAATTTCTAATAGGGTTCTCCTAGGCCAAAAGCCCAGCCCAGTTCTTGACTTTATTTAGTCAACGTGGTAACCCGTTTTGGGGGGGGGGAGCGGGGAAGCAGACGACATCGACGACGACGACGACTGATTGCGGTATTCCCTGGCGCGCTGGCGTCCAATGAACTTTTAAGGCAAAGCAGCTCATCTCTCTCTCTTTCTCCCTTGTTCAAAATGCAAATGAGTAAAAATCCAAATCAAATTGAATCAAATTTGTTCCATCGATAGCGCTGTATCGATAATTACAATGCACTAGAGGGTGTCTACAGGGGGATGGGGGTGGGGTCCGATAAATCACTATGGTAATTAGCTAGCTAGAGATTATATAATCATAATTATATTATATTTGGTTTATTGTTAAATTTTTTGTTGTTGCGCAAATGAAAACGTAATTCAACGCATTAAACATTAAAAAAAAAAAAAATTGGTGCAAAAAGTAAACTCAACTGGCAACTGGCAACTCAACTCTGCGTTTGATTTTGGTTATCGATACGACGATAACACGATAACACGTGAACAAGAGAACAAGAATAATATGAACACGAACGAACGAGGGGAAGGCAGCCGTCGCCATGACGGAGAGCCATCCAAAATTGTATATCAAATGCATTTACAAGGACGATCTAGAACTATGTTAAAGAGTGTGTGTAAGTGTGTTTGTTGGGTGTGTGTATGTGTGTGTATGGTATATATGAATGTAATGTAACGTAACGTAACGTAACGCAACGGAAACGTAACTCGAGAAACGTAACTCAACAAAAACGCAATTAGAAGAATACAAGAAATACATAAGAATTACAAGAGAGTGCCGTGAGAGTCCGTACCGTCGTCGATCGACACACATATCGATAAATGGGCATCGATAAATCTCACACTGATAAATCACATATCTATATCACAGTGGACGGCGTGGGTCAGGTAATGCCCTAAAAAATCGGAGGCACATTATAGCGTTTCATACTTCACAGCTGCTTAGAGGGTGGTGTCTCTGTGTGTGTGTGTGTGTGTGTGTGTGTAAGTTTGTTTTGATTATATTAGTGTGAGTGAGTGTACACTGTTAGTGTATATGTTCGTGTGTGTGTTTGTGTGTGTGACTTCTTCCCGTTACACAAAAAGCATCAGTAATCGGAAAATCATAATCATATATCGATAAATCGATCAAATTAACAGACAGGCGACATTAGCAACATTACGAAACGCTGGTACTCACATCCGCCTGCAGTCTTTGCGCCTCCTGCTCTGTCTCGAATGTGACAAATCCATATCCCTTGCTCACTCCGGCGCGATCGACAATGATCTTTGTACTCTTCACGGTGCCATAGGCGCTGAAGACACGCGTCAGATCCGCCTCGGTGGTGTCGCCGCTAGATAGGGATAAGAGAGAGGAAGAGAGCAGTTAGATTTGAATGCAACTTCATAGCTAGTTTAGAAGGGGTTAGCTGGTTAGAGGAGAGGTTAGCTAGTCTAGGAGGGGTTAGCTAGTCTCTAGGAGGGGTTACCTAGTCTCTAGGAGGGGTTACCTAGGCTGTAGGAGGGGTTACCTAGTCTAGAAGGGGTTACCTAAGCTCTAGGAGGGATTAGCTAGTCTAGGAGGGGTTACCTAGGCTCTAGGAGGGGTTAGCTGATTTAGGAGGGGTTTTAGCTAGTCTAGAAGAGGTAACCTTCTCAATAGCAGTGATTACTAGGGATAACCTCTATTGAGGTAACTAGTCTATGAGGGTAATTCGCCTAGAAATGTAGCTCTTGAAGGAAAGAAGCTAATCTAGAGAGGTATACCGTCTAGAAAGGTGGCTCCTTCAAGAAGGTAGCTCCCCTATTGAGCTAACTAGTCTATGAGGGTAATTCGCCTAGAAATGTAGCTCTTCAAGGAAAGAAGCTAATCTAGAGAGGTAACACGATAATAACTCACCTAATGCCGCCGACAAAGATGCGATTGGGTATGAGTGTGCCATATTTAGGCGCTGCCAGTGGCGCCTCCAGTGGACCGCCAGGCGCTGTGGCCGCCGGTGGGGCAGCTGTGATCTTGTGCATCTCTGCTGGTGTCGTCTCTAGACGAAAGTTGGCTCCGAAGGGCAGAATCTTGAGGCTGTTTTCCTGTAACTGGAAACGATTGAAATGTAAACGACGCACTAATCGATAGCGCGCGCTTTCTCTTTCTCTTTCTCGCTTCACTCGCTCTCAGGCTTCGCTCTTAGTAGACAGCTGTGCTGGCTCTTCTTGTTGTTGCGTCGGTTGTTGAGGTTATTCTCCAGTCTAGTCTAACACGCATGTATACTGGTTTTGGCTAGCTATATATATATATATAATACTATATATATCTTGTCTATGGGCCGACAAAACTGTCTTCTCGCGTTTTCCAGCTTTTTCTTGGCCTTTTTTATTTTTTATATTTTATTTAAATCTGTAAAGAGAGAGAGAGAGGAAGCGAATTAGTTAAGTATCTAAGGAGAGAGAGAAAGAAAGAGAGGTACTGCTGCTTCTTCGAGATGTTGCCCCCTACATATTGAAATGCAGCTATTTTTGGACCTGCCGCAGCGAGGCGACACATGTCACACGCAAACAAATCTCTCGGGAGAGAGAGTGCAGAGAGCAGAAGAGCGGCAGAGCGAAAGAGAGCACACTGCATCAGTCTACGTTGAGCGACATGTGTGCGCCAT
Source organism: Zaprionus ghesquierei (assembly GCA_018904095.1). NCBI lineage: Eukaryota > Metazoa > Arthropoda > Insecta > Diptera > Drosophilidae > Zaprionus > Zaprionus ghesquierei. The sequence continues at coordinate 5,483,036 of JAEIGP010000850.1, read as the reverse complement.
AAATTCACCTTCAGCGACAGAGAAGTGTTTAAAATTAACCAGACGCGTCGGCCCGAGCAGTTGACAGCAGCGCAGGCAACAATGAAATGGCCAACAAAATGAACACACACAACATGTTGTATCTCATAGATACACAGAGGGCGAGAGAGCTACAGATACAATCTGCAGCTACAGACAGCGTTCAATTAGAACACAGCATTAGCATGTTGTTGGGTGGCACAGCGAGGAAATCCTCTCGGTACGCGTGGAGTACCCTCCCCACTTCCCCTACTCGGTTTTCCTACCTAACGAGGGCATTGCTTATCGCCGACATCGTCGTCGTCGTCGTTGTGTATCACCACCTATACCAATAAAAACATAATTATATTTTCATTAACAATGCATAAGTCCAAATTGGCAGCGCTTTATCGATTCCCGTAACTCCCCCCCTGGGTGTGTGTGTACGTGTGTGAGCTAATGCTACTGTCTGTACACGTGATTATTGCTCATGGTGTTTTCGGCTTCAATTTTCTACCATATCTCATAAATTAGAACAATAAATTAACATGGAAAAGGAAGATATAACTGTATTCTTTCAGCTCCCACACTAAATATATATATATATATGTATAAACATGAACATGCATGTCAGTTCATGCTCACATCACCGCCTGCCGCTCATTAAAACGCGTCACAATTTTTTTGAGAAAATTTATTTTTCAACACACACACAGATGTTTTGCATTATATTTTTAGAACAGAAAATACGAGACGAGATTTTCATTTCTAGGCCCAAAAAAGAAAACATAATAAAAGCTTTTTGCCCAAATAGATCTGTTTCTAGCGCCTGGGCTAAGTGTGCGCCCCTGACATAAATCATGCGAGGGGCGCGTAGGCAGTGAGAGAGAGTGCGGGAGAGAGAGATAGAGTGTGGGAGGGCCGGCATAATCCACTCAAGCAGCTAGATCTCTTGATGAGTGCTTTAATTATTTATACAAGAAAATTATGAAATTTTGTGGCAGATGAAGAATTGCCTGCACCTCTCTTCCGCTCTCTCCTACTCCACCCCGCAGCGCACAACGTTAAATTGTATGAGCAACTGCATTATTAAAATACCCATCAAAAAAGAGGCCCTGAAACTGAAACTGGCAGTGTCAGCCCAACGCCAACATGCCGCTGGCAACGCGCTGCCGGCTGCGACGCTGGCTGAGGTCAACCGGAAAATCACAGCCGAACATGACAAGCGTCAATGCTATCAGCGGAATTTAATCAACACAGCGCGACGCCACTCCATGCCACCCCAAGGGTGTATATACGCCCCCGCAGCTCCCCGCTTTCATTTACCCCCCTCTTCTCCACTCTCCACACTCTCCGCACTCTTCGCACTGCAAGCACTCGACAATATTGCAAAATTCCACGTGCGAAAATAGCACGCGTAATGCCAATGGAAACGAAGCCAGTGAAAGAATTTAATAATAACACACATAGCTCAGCTGGAGTCGTATGCGTGCGTGCGGGAAAGAGAGAGAGAGATGGCGAAACAATGCACGACTAATTGATGCTCTGTAAATGTGTGGAGAGTTGATTGGATAGAGTAACATATAAAAGTCATTAGATTAATTGAAAGTAAGGTAAATATTGAGTAAACTAATTAAAATAAATTAAATGAGAAGCAAGTAACGACTAAGAGATGCCCTGTAAAGATGGAAAAAGAAAGGTGCAATTTATTTATTTATTGAGTTCATAAATTTAAATGAAATAGGCTATTTTAGACTATAGAAAGAGACATTTGCGACCCGATATAGCGTTGTTTGTCCGTCTGTCCGTCTGTATGAACACCTATATCTCAGAAACTAAAAGAGCTAGAGCCACCAAATTTGGCAACAACACTCGTGTGACTTTCTTAAATTGGGCCACGCCTACTTACGCTCTCGAAAATCACTCAAACGCAAAAGGCAACCCTAATTCTTTAACAATGAAAACCAAAAATCGAAGATTTTATACAGTAAAAACTTCACCGTAGCCCTTTTTACTTGTTCTAATAGGAATTCAAGGAAAGAAGAGTATTAAAAAATGTGCTGAAAACAATAAAATCAATTTGGATTGGAAAGCTATGATAAATTTCTTAATTTATTGCTTTTAGGTAGAAGCAGAGCAAGTCCGACCCAACCCCATTGAGTAACTCAATAATGCACTACGTAAGCTAGTTATCGATGGCAAAATGGAAACCCTACATTGTAGTGCTGGGTTTATGGCCAAAGAAAGCAAATATCGACGATGAGCTAAGACCAATAAACAACTAAGTGATTCCTAGGCAAAGGTTTTGAATACAATGCAATCGAAATGATATGTAGCAATAGCTATATAGGTTACTCAAATAGCAGAGTACTTGCCAGTAAGTACATAGTACCTAGTATATGGTATATCAAATTCTAGCAAATACTCTGTACATATATCATTGATTTTCTCGTCAGTTTGCATCCTGCTGATGCCGATGTTGATTTGTTTCGTGTGTGTGTGTGTGTATGTTCGTTCAGCTCATCACACAAATATTTCGCAAATGCAATCTAAATGAACTTCAACGAGCATACCACGAGCACACAAAGATACATACATTATATATATGTATCTATATATATGTATATGCGATATGTATATGTATACATAGCTGCCAATACGCTGGCCATGTTAGCCTTCATTTGCAGCATTTGGATTGGCTGCAGGCGCCATTGAAATCAGATTGAGACCATGCAACAATTTCGTTCCCCCTCCCTTTCCCTGGCCAAAACAAGATTTAAACATTCCGGCGCACATGTTTTTGTTGTTGCTGCATTTTTTTTTTTTTTGGCACAATTCAAGCGCAACTCGGGCAATTAGGGCAATGCAATTAGTAAGCGAGAAACTATTGAATCAACCGAGTTGAAAAGCAGAGAAGGGGGAGGCATCAAGGAAGAGGGGAGAGAGAGAGGGAGAGAGGAAACAGAGCTGGAGAAGAAAGAAAGAGGGAGCAGGGCTGAGAGAGAGAATGAAGCAAGGCTAAAGGGAATGAGGCAGAAAGTGAACGATTTAAAATGAGTGAGAAAAAGTATAAAAGGGCATACAGAGAGAGAGAGAGGGGGAGAGAGCACTGAAGAGAGAGAGAGAGGGAATGATGCAGAACTACTACTAACTGTGCGGGGGAGTCATGTGCAACATTTGACCTATAAAAATGGCAAAATGTGGGCGACTGCGTTGGCACAGTTAGCCCAAAGGGAGGAAAGGGCAAGGGTAGGGCAGGAAAGAAGGTGGTGGGGGAGGGGGAGGGGTAGCTAGGTCGAGTGGGCGAGCCGTGCAAAAGAGTTTTGCTGTCGCTGCTATCTCAGTTCCTGTTGTGTGCGCCAACCCAAAAACCGCCTGCCCCTACCTCGCTTTACTCTCGAGAGCAGACTAAACTGGCCACACGAGACTCGAGATAAAAATAGTGCACACACCTGTGTGTGTGTGTGTCGAGTATGTACAAGTGTGTGTGTGAGCGCCGACGGCATGTCCTTGCCGAAATAAAACAGCAACAAACGAGCGAAGAGGGGTAGGACGTGAGGCAAGCCAAGGCTGCAGATATTCCAAGGCAGATAAAAGTCAGAGGGAAAGGAAGCAACGCCTTGCACAACAAAAAGTAGGGCAGGTAAAGGGGGGGAGGAGAAGGACTGCTTTCGGGCACCGTGTAGCGAGCGACAAGCCGATAAGCGTGTGTATGTAAGTCACATAAGAACAATTAGGCGAAAGCTCAACGTTTTCTCAACTCTTTTTTTTTTTTTGGGTGTATCTCAAATCCCTCGGGCAAACAAGCTCAAAGCCAAAAATCGCAGGCTAAAAGGCGCGCGTGCCGTCGCATAACTTGGCCAGAAATGACAGCAACAGCGTAGAGGTGAAGGGGTTGAAGGGGCTGCTGCACTCAGTCAAAGGTCAATTGAAGTTGCGGCCGAGAGCGCAGACAGCAACGGCAGCAGCGACGGCAGCAAGTCAAGTGTAATGCGAGAAAGCGCAAAAATGGCACACACACACACTCACACACACACACACACAGAGCGAGCGACAGAGAGAGGCTGACTGACAGCGCGCCGGAAGTGGCTGCCAGCTACCCCAGCCGCTCCCGTCGGCCTAGGCCAAAAAAAGGGCCAGAAATATGTTACACAATCCTTGAGTGTGGCGAGGACGCTGCTGTCGACGTCGACATCGCTGCTGCTGCTGCTGCTGCTGCTTTGGGTGTCAGTCAAGTGAAAGGAAATTGTAGCTAACACTGCCACAGGCGAAGGAGGAGGGGGGGCACAGCTGTGGCAGACATACCAACAGACAAACATCATAATGACGATGATGAGGCACGCCTGATGCGCGAGACGAGAACGCGCCAGGACGTTGACGACGGCAGCAGCAGCAACAAAATTGATGGCCTGCCAGGCGCAGCTCCCCCGCTTCCCCCCTCCGCCCTTCCCTCTTCATTCACTTCCTTTGCCCTACTGCCTCTGTGTGCCACACAAAAATCCATAATCCTCGCAGCAGCAGCAGCAAAAGGGAAACGACAAACTACAAAGCGTGTGAAGGCAGAAAAAAGAAAAACGCGACTGTGAGGGAGAGTGTGCGAATGTGTGTGTGTGAGTGTGTATGGGCATGTCAATGTATTTGTGTGTGTGTGTGTGCAAAGCCAAAGCAAAGTTGTATCAAACAATGAAACTTTTCTCAGGCAGCAGCAGCGTTAAATTGTTTGATGTGTGTGTAACTCGCACACACACACACACACACACACACACACCCGTACACAGTGAGCTGGCAAGAACTGTGTCCGAAGCGTTGCCAGCGTATTTGTATATATGGTTTTTGGGGCTTTGTGTCCAATATTTAACTTTAAGCAGCCACTCCAAACCCAACTCGACTCCGACACCGACTCCGACGCGATTCGCCTCGCCTCGTTTGAATCAATATTCTCTCTCTCTCTCTCTCAGAGCGAAATGTACACAATATATGCTGACACGCCCACCGCCCCCTAACCCTTGTTACTCTCATGCCTGCTTCATATATGCTGGCAAAGTTAGTCGAGCGTTTTGCAGATGATTTATTACTGCCAGCGCAGACAACGCGGCGTATGAGCGATGGCTAATGTTGCTACGATATGCGCTAGGCAACAGACCCTCCCCCCCGCAAAGGATTAAATGTGAATTTGATATACCCCTGAGCTGCTGCTGCTAGTGTTGCCCTATAAAAATGATCTACCAAAATTAAGTCATTAAAAAGCGATTTCAATGCGAGACGAGACGCATCGATGAGGGTAAATGCGGCGTATGCGTAATGCCAGCGCAAAGCGCAAGGTACGTTACAAAATATGCAAATTTATTAGTGAGAGGGGAGAAAGAGAGGAAGAAGAAGAGGGAGAGAGAGAGAGAGAGAGAGGTGGCAACGGCGGCTATAAAAAATGCAATCATGGAAAAGCAACGTAAAAGGCAAGTGCAAAGAAATGGCCTAAAAGTGCGACTTGTAGGGCAGGTAAGGGCGAAAGAGAGAGAGGGAGAGAAGAAAGAGTGAGAAGAAGGAAATGTGGTGCTACTGCCTGCCTGCCAACTATTTTCGTAGACGCGCTCAGCTGCCTTTGTGTTCTCGGGGCGCCTTTCATTCCTTGGGCAAGGCATAAAATTAAAATGCAAAAAAAAAAAGAAGAAAATTCTACAGACAATGTGGCGAGCAGGCAAGAAAGAGAGGGAGAGAGTGCGAGCTAGCGCCTACTGTGATTGTGCGCTGCGTCAGCGTGTGTGTGTGTGTGTGTGTGCGTGGGTGTATGTAAAAGTGAAAAAAGCGCAGCTGAGCACGTCATCAAAAGCGTCTCCAGCGCGCACTGCCTACCCTCTGCCCCTCTATCTCTTCCTCTCTGCCTCTGCGCTACCTCCCCTCCTTCTCTTCACCTTCTCCCATCTTCGCTTTGTCTCTGCACTTCAATCAAGCAACGCCTTCGTCTAACTATCTCTCTCGCTCTCGCTCTCGCTCTGCATTTGCATCTTTGCTGCCAACTCTCGTTGTATGTATAGACACGCGTGCCCCCATCACTTTGCCACGCCCCCCGCCCCCCATTCCCCTCTTAACCACTCGAAATTCACCTGCACAAACAGCGCACAGCGTGCAGTCGTTTTCGCTTTTGTTTTCGCAGCAACAACAACAAATGCCATCGCTTTTTGGCTCGTTACAAATTTGCGCCTCAACTATTTAGCAAGTTATTTGTTCCACTGTCCGTTTGTCCCCACCAGGTCTGTCTGCCCCACTGTGGCCCCGTTTGTGCGAGCCAAAAATCTAATTACAAAGTGCTACAACAAGAAGAAAATCGCCGCATTTATAAAATATAAATACACTTCTCTATATCAAGTTAGGCAAATTAGCTGCGAGTTGCCACTAAATGCAGCTTTAGCTTTTAGCTACTTTCAAGCCACAATCTGACGGTTGCCCTAACTCTTCTCTCTCTCTCTCTCGCTTGTTGTGCACCCACATAAACTTTACGAGCTGTGCAAAAGTTGTGCAAAAAGTTGAAAGTCATAAAAAACAAACACTACACATGGGGGTATGTATGGGCAGTATATATAGAGAACAGAGAGATAGAGAGAGAGAGAGAGAGAAATTAGAGAATATAAGCTCAAAAGCTAATTTAGAGTTTAAGCTATTGATATGTCTAGTAAATCAGCTTAGATAGTCGCATAAGAAATTTATTTGAAATTTATTCATCTTTTTTCTCTATTTATAATCCTAACTATAAATGGATAAATCTAAATTTCTATTTATAGCAACAGAATTTTGTTACTATAAAAATTATAACAATTAAAAAAGGAAGCCTAACGCCTTTTGCTGTAATTTCATAAGGATCCGTGTATATATAGAGCTAGTACATTAACTGAAGCATCTGAGCACAAAACTAGCTTGCATAAAAACTGTATATTCCATTAACTCCAGCTAATTACCCATATCCATACATAGTATATAGATTTGGCAGTCAATTACATATATACTATATCGGATATTATCATAGCATAGTATAATACTGCTAATAATATTCCATTATCTGCTATATATAACAATTAACGCCCCATAATCGTGAGATCAATCAAGGCGAATTATCATTAGCAGCGACGCTTAATATTGCGCATAGAACTCAATTAAGAAGTGTATAACAACCGGAAATACGAGTGCGAGTGGAAGAGGGAGAGACAGAGCGAACAAACGAGATAGCAAATTTGTTGCCGCTGATGCGATCTGAAAAATTTCAACATCAGAAAATTTTCGCAGCGTGTCGAAATGCGACGCTAAAGATAAAAGATTGATGTGCCTGTTTTTCTTAAGCTCTCTCTCGCTCTATCTCTCGCACTCTCTCGCTCTCTTATAAATAGCTAAATTAACGCAAAAAGCAGCGCGATTTTGTTGCAGCAAAAGTTTCGAATAGCCAAATTACATTAACATTAATAAATCAATTCTTCCCAACCACACACAACTTAAGCTAATAAACTTCTAAGATTTTAAGTGGAAAATTGCGTTGACTGAATAATGTGAAACTATAGCCTGACAATGACCTATATAAATTATAGAAATTCTTGAATAATTAAAGAATATTTTCCCCCCACTATAATCTATATAAATCTGCATAATAAAGGGTTTACTTTTGTGGCAAAGAAAATGCCATATAGATTGGCTCTATCAACACTCAGTGCGAATAGTATTCGCACCCAGCTGGCCTAAGCTGTATAAAGCGCAGCTAATACCGAGAAAATTTTCTCACACACATTTTCTCCACCCTGATGAAAATCCCACATATCCAAGCTACTCATTCAACACTCGAGTTCGAATAGTATTCGAATAGTATTCATATGCGACGCTGGCGTTAATTCTAGTTGGCATTGTTGAAAAATTGCTGAGGTGGCGGCGACGGCAGCTGCCACAGTTCGCAGCGGATATAAGCCCAGTGTGTGTGTGCGAGTGTGTGTGTGAGTGTGTGAGTGTTTGTGAGTATATCCGCTAGTGGGCAGCGCTATTCAAAACCGTGAAAATATGCAGATAACTAATATTAACTTTTTGTTTGAATGCATGAATGAAGCGTGGCTAACTGTGAGTCTATGCAAATGTGTGTGTGTGTGTGTGTGTGTGTGTGTGTATGTGACTAAGTGTGTGTGTGTGTGTGCTGTGTAGTAAAAAAGCTGAAAGTCAGCGCGCTGCTTGGCTGCATGAATGAATTGAATAAGAGAGGCAGGCAATAATTGGGCCTATAAAGCGCCGCAGTGCGTGTAGCCCGCGGATTCAAAATGGAGATTAGGTTGAGGTGGGTGTAACGCACAAACACACCGACACACACACACACACTGGCACGCTCCAAATATCGAGCTACCACGCTAGAGTGCAAATCGAGTGGAAGAGTCAGTTGGGTCAGTTGGTCGAGATTGCCTGACCAAATCTCTTTGCATGTGGGCGAAGTTCACTGAGCAGTGGCAGCGCTGGCAAGGCATAGACAGAGAGAGAGAGAGAGAGAGAGAGAGGGGGGAGAGCGAGCGAGAAAGCACTGCTGCTTGGCACGCAGCCAGCAATTGAAAGTCAAAGTAATGTTCCAACGTGAATTCTTAGCGCTTTTTTGGGGCGCAATTCGCCTCGTTTTATTTTAGCTTTTTGGCTCTGCCTTGGGCGCAGATTTGCCTGTCACAGACACACACACATACAAACACATTAACCCAAACACACACACACATACAGACACACACAGCTCTGCTTGCCATACAAAGTTGATGCCGTAGCAGTTCTCGCTGCCGTTTCGATAACAGCTCGAAGGCATTTTATTTTTATGACCAACAACAGCTTCCCAGGGCGTGCCACGCCCCCTCTAGGCTAAGGCAGCAGCAGCAGTAGAACAGCTGTCGCCAATGTCGCCGCCGTCGCCGCCAACAGCAACGACTTATTTTTTGGCACGATTCGCTGCTAAAGACAAAAAGTATCTTTTTGGCTCAAAATTAAATGAAAACATATATGCTATATAAATACACGCACACACACAGATGCAGAGTACTTAGCTGTGTGTGCGTGTTATAAAGAAAATCTCTAAAGTAACACAGATTTGTCGCCGACGATGGATGCAAAGCGACGGCGAATGGCAACGGCAACGGCAACAAGCAATGAAAACTGAAAACTGAAGACAACCGCAGAACGCGTCGCATTTAATTTTAGATTTACACATACAGGGTGCTCTGCTCTGCACTCTGCAGGTGCGAATAAGAAGCACAGGAGGCGCATGCGATAAAAAAAAAAGGTTTCGCTTAAAACTGTGACAATTGTGAAGGGATTGAGAGATTTAGATTGATAGCTTTGATTAGGCTGCGGTATTGTATCAAGTATTTCAAGCTAAAAATGCTAAGCTCTTGGTTTGTATATACTAAGTTATTGTATTGGCTGAAACTGTGAAAATAAAGGAAATTTAAAATAAATTCTAAAAAAGTTGATTATGCATGAAATATATCAAGCATTTCTATCTAAATTCTACTTGAAATTTTCTTATTTATAATCTATGAAAAGATATAGGCCAAAGCTGTAAATAATGTGAAGAGAATTTAGAGATAAAGTATTGAAAATATTTCAAATTAAAGAAATTAGAATGAAGCTAGTAAAGATGCATTTTTCTTGAAATATATCGAAAAAATTTTAAAGGAAATAAGTATATCAAAGAATCTACTTGAAACTGAGTTTATAGAATAGAAACATATTTTATTTATGAAATTTTAAGATTGAATTCTATGATGCATTTCTTTCCAAAAGTAGAAATGCTCTTTAATCTATATAGACTATATTTTAAACAAAGATATCTACTGCCAATAAATGCCAAATAATGCGACTTGTGAAAAAATATCACGTATTTTCTGCATAAAGAATTTCTTTATAAAAAGATACCCTACACATTTGATAAGTTAAAACTGTTGCCCGATTTATAGATTAAAAAGAAACCTACTATAAGATGCTAGAGATTCAACTATAAAGTGCGCTCTATCCCATTGACAAGCAAACGTCCTCCCACAACAAGTTTCGATTTGCATATTTCCCGCTGCTCATCTAGCGCTCTGAGAACGAGTGACACCCCTTATAGGAAATACGTATATCATTGCCTGCTCTCCCTGGCGACACGTTTTTTCCCCCAAGTCGCAACGCCATTTCAGCGCGACGGGCCTGAAAACATTTCGATTTTCTAGATGATGTTCTCAACGCCGCCGCGTGGGTTATTTCGTAGAGAAGGAGGAGACAGCGAAAAGAATGGGAAATGGGATGAGCGATGGGGGAGATGGGGCAGAGCATGGTAGAGTGGGAGAGAAGACTTGACATTTTGTCGCGGCAACGTTTATGCGACGTTTTCAGAATTTGATTTCAACACAGAATGCAACTAAAAATAAATCAACTTATATTTTTTTTTTCGTTTTTACCTTATTTTTCCTTTTATTTTTTCTACACTTTTTTTTGGCTGTTTTTGTTGGGGGGGAAAAAAAACTTTCCACTCGCCTCGTACGATGATGGTTTTTGGTTTTTGGCTTTTATTTGTATTTTTCTTTTTTTTATTTTAACTTTGTTTTGGGGGGCTGATTTATTTAGGCCTCGTCGTTGTCGTGCGCTTGATTCGAGCCAAATATTTTATGGCTGCTTAAAAATATATTAGCACCTTTTTTTCTCTAGTATTTGTTATCAGTTGTTGTTGTTGTTGTTGTTGCTGAACCGTAAACTTAAATTGAATAAATAATTTCATAATAATTTTTCATTTATTATTCTTTTTTTTATCACATTTCAACGAAAACTTTTCGCCTTGGGTCAGCAATGCGTGCACGTTGGCGCGTGTGTGTGTATGTGTGTGTGTGCGTGTGTTTGCATTTGCTTATGCGTCAGGGTTAGGGGCACCCTAAGCGCGCAAGGGAAGGGGGTTAGTGGGGGGGGGTGTAATCTGGCTCGTTTATCAACTCATCAAAGGGCAGTCAAAATGCCAACGTGAAAATAAACGGAATTTCTATGCGCTCTGCATGCGAGAGCAGCAGCAACTCCCGAAAGAGAGCGGGGGAGGAGAGAAAGAGAGAGAGAGAGCGGGCAGCGAGCGAGAGAGTGAGAGTGAGAGCGCATAGCAGCAGCGTAGGGGTATAACGAATGCTGTGCGTGCTGCTCTTGTTGTTGTTGTTTATGGCCATTACGTATACGCAACGTGTGCGAATGGCAACACACAAGGGACGACGCTACGACGCTACGAGTAGCAGCAGCAGCAGGACAAAAGGAAGAGAGGCAGAGCAGAGGAGCAATCGACAGCACATTGTGACTATTTTCTGTGCCGGGCAGCACTAGGAGAGGGAGCAGTAGGGCGGGAGGGGGGCACGACTACGCGCGCTTGGCGTATACACAAAAATTGTTTCAACAATTGCGAAAACAGCAACAAAATTGTGTATGTTTTTTTCGTATGTCACGCATTTAATGTGCGCTCCTTGCCGCGCAAGTTTTCCCTCCACTTGTGATTCTTTTTCTGGCGAAAATGGCCAAATGGGGCCCAGAGCGAACGGGCCCAGAGTAGCAGCAGCAGCAGCAACAACGTCAACAACACAAGCAGCCAGTATAGACCCAAAATCAAGTACGTTCACACACAGTATCAGCGTATATATAGTAGCTATATATACGCGCCTGTGTGTGTGTGTGTGTCGTTGTTGACTTGTAGTTGTGCCCGCCGCCAGATTTCTGTTTTTGTCGCTCGCGCCTGGGCCCCGAGTCAGCGGCGGCTTTTCTGTCTGACCAGGCCGAAATAGTGTTGTGTTTTTTTTTATGATTTGTTGTTGTTGTTGCTGCTGCTGGCTCGGCTGTCGTTGACTCTTGTCTGGCCTGGGCCTGGGCTAATGCTTTGGGAAATTATTTTTTATGGCTTTTTTGGCGAAAAAAACGCAGTTTATATTTTTAAACACGACGCGCAGCGTGTTCTCTGTGTGTGTGTGTGTGTGTGTGTGTGTGTGTGTGTGTGTGTGTGTGTGTGTGGTAACTGTTGTTGTTGCACAGAACGCACGAAAACTGGCACACACACACACGTGCAAACGGACTGCTTGAAATGTCGTCTAACGTACGAGTTGCTGCCGTTGCTGCTGCTGCTGCTGCTGCTGCGACGCGTCGCGACGTTGAGAACAAACGCGTTGAACGAAATAAATTGTACCAAAAAACGTGAGACTGCGACGGCAAATGACGACGGCGGCGAGAGTATGTGTGTTGCTTGGTTGCGGCAGAAGCAGAAGTGTTGCAATCACGACGGTAGAACAACGACTCAGCCAGCGACACGAGCGCAATGCGACCAATTGGGCCCCCACAGCGAGCAGCGACGCCAGCGACGCAAGCAAGCAGCGGCAGCAGCAGCGCACTACGCTCTACGCTGAGTAGTTACGTTCGGCTAGCTTGTCGTTCGGCTAGCTCGTCGTTCGGCTAGTGTGCTTCGGCTTACTCTACGCTCGCTCGCACTCTCTCGTGTGCGCTCGCCGCTCTCTCGTACAAAACTCGCGCTCTCGCGTGCTCCCAACAGAAACGAATAGCAAAAAAAAAAACGTTAGCTGCGAGGGATGCAATGCACGTGTGAGAGCCAGTTAGCGTGTGCATGCGTGTGTGTGTGTGTGTGTGTGTGAAAAGATTACAATAAACACATTTTAGCGATATTACATATTTGGCCTATTTATTAAGCAGCACCAGCAGCAGCAACAACAACAACAACAACTGAAACTAACTCTCGCACTCTCTGCACTCCCACTAGCAAGCGCTCCCGCTCCCGCTCTCTCTCTCGCTTTGTCTCTCTTCCAATTAGAGTTGTGTGACGACGCTGACGTTGACGTCGCTGCCAGCACACTATATGTGCGCTATGGATGGCCAAGCAAACACAGTTATGTTTGCCGCTGCCGCTGCCGCTGCCGCTGCCGTTGTTGTTGTTGCTGCTACTGCGTGCGTTTAGTTTTTGATTCTTTGCTTATTGTGCAATGAGCCATGGCGACTTAATTGCTTTTCGTTTGGGCCCACAACAACAACAGCAACAAAAACAATGCGGGCAGCAGCAACTGGCAGTTTTTTATTTTCTCTTTGCGCTACGCTGCACTTCAAATGCTCTTTGTATGAGTGCTTGTTGTTGTTGTGGTTGTTGTTGCTGTTGCTGCTGGCGATGTCGTTCTATCTGTCATGGCGTAGGAGCGCATAAATAACGTTGCTGATAAAAAATGGGCGAAGGGCGCGTACGCACACACACACAGACGCAGGCAGACAAAGCGTATTCACGTAATTATGGCCAGCGCGCTTTTATCAATTTTTACGTAGTTTGTTTTTCTTTTTCTATCCCTCGGTGTTTGTAAAGCTCTCGATTACATAAGCGCGATGGAAATCTGGCTGGGAACGACGAAATGAACAAGCGCGCTAACAGCCGGACGTGTGTGTTAACCTGGCTAGCTATGTGTGTGTGTGTGCGTTGGTGTGCGTTGGTGTGCGTCTGTGTGTGAAGTTGGAAAATTTGAATTTTTCAGAAAAGACAGCGAGAAAAACAATCATGATAATTAAATTGAGTTCACTGATGCGTATACTCAACATTAAACTCAAAAGCAGCGACAGCGACGTCGACAGCGACAGCGGCAAGCAACAAAAGCTTCCTCCTCCGCTCGGTCGTCGTCGCAACGCAGTCGTCGTCGAGCACGTCGTCGCCTCAAAAAATGTTTTAAATTATAAAAAGAACCTTCAACTGCCAGCGCAGTCAGCAGCAGCAGCAGCAGCAACGGCAGCGCAGCGAAGACGCCGTCGCGACGTCGTTATTGTGGGGGTGGCTGGGCGTCGCGTCCAACAATAACAACAACAACAAACTGAATTTATATAGGTTAACATTGCGCTCGGCATATCCCGAAACAGAGCAAGAGAGAGAGAGAGAGCGTGTGGGAGAGTGGGGAGCACATGCAAATATGGCACGAATTTGATGCCTCCCTCTCACGCCAACAGGAGCAGCGGGAGAGCAACAACAACTTCACTTCAATCAGACTCGGAAATCAGACACGGCACTTTTTGCTCTCTTAAGTGCAAAAATCATAGACCGAACATGTCCATCCCCCCAAAAAAAAAAGAAATAGCCATGGCAGCTTTCACTCTCCCACCGCTCTCTCGCTTGCTAACGCGCTCTCACACTCTCACACGCGCTCTTAGTTAGCCAGCAAGAGCGCAAGCTTTGTTCGGAAACAGGAAGCCGAGTTACTCTAGTAGACCCAAAGCCCTAAATAGAGCAAACTTCGCCTTGCGTGTTGTTGTACCCTTTTCTCTCTCTCTCTCTCTCGCTCTGCCTCTCTCTTTGTCCCACTGTGTGCTGTTTTGTTTATTAACCTGTCTAGCTGCCTATAAATTCCCTTTGCTGATCTCAGCGGGAGCTGCATTTGTGTTGTGTTAAGTGCAGAGATATGAGCTGCTTGAAAATGTAATATGGTCACCCTAATGACAATTGAGAGTGAGAGCTGGCCTATAAGCTGTTTCAAGTGTTATGCAAACGGCTCTTAAAGGTTGGACTATTAAAAGTTATACTTGAAAATGTAAAATGGTCACCCTAGGGGTAAACTTGTAATAGGGTCACCCTAATGACAACTGAGAATAGAAGCTCGTTTAATGACTTTCGCTGGGCTTGTTAGGCATCTCTAACGCTATGCAGAGGAGACTGTTATAAGCTAAACTAAGAATATGGTCACCCTAGGCTTATTAGCCAACATAAGCTATATCTTTCGCTTACTGCGCGCTTGTCTAACAAATGACTTGACGCATAAATCAAAACTCTTAGCGGGTTTTCTTCCCCTCCCCTTCGCTAGCCATCAAATACGGTCACCCTGTTGCCAATTGAAAGTGGCAGCACGCTTATTAGCTATCTCTTACGCTCTCTTCCCCTCTCTCTCTCTCTTTCTGCTCAATTGTATAATAAATAAGTTCGAGAATAAATCACGAATCGCAATCGTAAGTTGGACCCTATGTTGGCGCGCCTGTTCACCCAACCCATCCCCCGTCTGTGCAAGAGGGGGGCCTGTTAAATGGACCGCGAAATGTAAGCGGCGCATATCATGTGAAAGACGTTTTAATGGGTCAGCAGCGCGGCTAGCTACCGCGACTGTCTACCGAGAGTCGACCTTAAAACGCATTAGCAGTCGTCGGATAAATCGTAATAATTTTATTAGCAAACATGAAAAGCGGACGAAGCCGGAGAGTAGCGCAGCTGGCTAACTGGGCAGGCAGGCCGCAAAGCCGCACAGCCACACAGCCACACAGCCCCCTACCCAGCCCGGTTAAGTGTTTCGAAAGGTGGCTCCATTTTAGAAGTTCACCGAAAATCCAATAAGAAAACGTAACGCAAAGCCAGACACAGCTACTTAGCCTAGCCAAAACGGCTGAGTGAGCGAGAGGGAAAGAGAGAGAGAGAGAATGACAGCGGCAGCGGGAGAGTGCGAGACGTGACAAGTGCAGGCGAGCTCAAGGTAAATGCGCCGCTGTTTGTCGCTGTCGCAGTCGCAGTTGACTGCGGCGCTGACGTGAACAGCGCGAGTGCAAGATCAACCGAGAGAGCGCGCGGGAGAGCGCAGAACTAAGTTGAAGTGAGCAAGCGAGCGAGCGCAACGAAATGCTAAGCAAAAGAAAAACCACGCGCGAGTGACAATCAGAGAGACACACACACACACACATACACGAGCGCACACACGCACACATGCATAGACTTGCACACATGTGTGGATGCTGCCACCGGGTCGAGTCTAGCGTCAAGTGCGGCTGCGGCTGCCTACTAAATGAAAAGAACAAATCGACTAACAACAAAGACTCGTTTTAAAGAACCTTTCCCCCCAACTCTCTACGTCTCTCTCTCTCTCTCTTCTCTCTCTCACTCTCACACTCCCAGCTCGCGCAGTTGACATACTGACCCAATTCCCGGTTTCGATTTTCTGGTTTTTCTTACAAATACAACACGTTTTCCGCTGGATGCACACCAACACACACACAGTTATAGTGTGTGTGTGTGTGTGTGGTGCGTGTGTAACTCCAACTCTGGAAAAACGAGTTGCATGCATAGAATTTTCGCTATAAAGTGGGCCCCCTCTCTGCCAAAAATTAGACCCAGCACAACTCCCCACAGCCCGCATGCCGACATCATCACCACCCCATGCCATCCCATTTCAACACACACTCACCGTTATCCAAATCGTTGCATTTGTCTTGACAGCAGCCTCGAGTGGTTTCTCTCTCCTCTCTTCTCTTCTCTTGCTTGCTCGTTGTTGCCGTTGTACTTGCAATTTCTGTTGTTGCGAGTGAGGGAGAGGGTGGACGTTGAGGTTGAGGAGGAGCAGGACGACTTTTGCGTTGTTAGGGAATTTCGCTTACGTTATTACGTTATTATTTAACTTATTATTCAATACGAATTGTAACGAAGACGTAGACGAAGACGAGACGAATGCACGACAATGATAATGACGACTAAGTTGACGATGAACACGCAGACGTTGGTAACGGTTAAATGGTTAAATGTTATTGAAAGTTAAGGTGGTCTAAGTTGGGGTGTTTTAGCTTCTTGTTGATTGTTGGTTTTTTTATGTTGGGTTCCGATTTTAAGTTGAATTACACTTTTATTTTTATTTTTATTTTTATACTACTAGAGATCTTACTTCCTACGAATCACAATTACAAGTGAATATTCGAGCTGCCGAAAATTACAACAGTTCCACAGACAGATGAAATTCTACGCACCGACTACTTTATGTCCTTTACTATCACACACACACGCTCGCTCTCTCGTCTCTTCTCTCACACTCCCACACACATGTGTTCCGTGTTATTATGCGTGTGTCTGTTTGTGTGCAGCACATGCAGCGCGCGCGTTGTCGTTGTTGTCTATTAAAAGGTACCGCAATTGCTCGCGACTTGAGTTATGCTGCCGCTGCTGCTCTGCTGCTGTCGCTGCTACTCTGCTACTATTGCTGCTGCTGCTGCTGCTGCTGCTGCTGTGGGGGAAGTCAACTTAACATACACTTTTCCGCACCGAAATTTTCATATGACGTAACAATTTTTTATTGTTCTTTGATGATTTCCAAAATTTAACTAAGCTCGTGTTGAAGCTTTAATTTTTTAAATTTAATAACGGTGAATTTTCAATTCAAATAGTTTTCAAGAAACGAACGGGAACGTACCCACACACGGCGCACACAGCACGGAATTATTTTTAACGTAAATAATGATTCGGTTGCCAGTGCTGCAGGTTGAATGGGTCTGAAGAGAGTGTTGAAAAACGTTTCCATGCACCAGATGGCGCCATTTGATGATGTTAGCGCAAATGGGAGCAATGTTAAGGAACAATTAACCATTACGTTTTAATGTCACAGCTTATTTCATTTAAAAAATTATTTTGTATTTTATTTTAATTAAGATATCTAAATGCATGTGTTTTGCAAATAAAAAAATCCAATTGGCATTAAATCTGTTATCGATATCATGTAGTAGCCCTGGAAGCTGTAAGCTGGGATTTGCTGTTAATTTAAATTAACAGCACAGTTGTTATTTTCCTTTTACGTCAAATTTCAAAGAAGGAATGTTATTCAACGTTTTAAATGCAATAATAAAAAGGATCCTTTGTTGTAAATGCGACAAAAGCCTTATTGGCAGACAATTTATAGCATATCAGTAGCTGTTAACAGCAATGCAATCTTATTGCTCTGTTAACTTAAGAGCTCAAAGGGACCAGTGCTGCGAGGATTCAGGATTCAGGACTCAAGGAAAAAGTAAACCTATTTTGTGAAATGTTTTTTCGAAATCTGAATTGATGCATCGACTTCTTTGACATCCTTAATTGAAAATGAAAGAAGACAATGGAGAATTTGAAAAACAAATACTTACGCGGTCAATCGAACTTGCATCTGGCGATAGGTGTTTCGATAGTTGTGTGCAAAAAAACAGCTGTTTATCGAACTGCACTAGAATCTGACACTGAACGGAACATTGTTTTCTCTCAGCAATCATAAAAAACGAGAACGCAGTTTAAACCGCGGGAAAACGCCTGCAAATGTTTTAAGTGTGGACGATAAAGATTTGCAACAATAATGTCGCTTTTGGATCATGACTCATGGTAAGTGGGCGGCAATGTGAGCTCATTGTTCGCACCGAAGCCCCGCATTAACTGTAAATTCAACTGTAAACAACAAGAACAACAACAACATACGCCATTTTCAGGCCCATCGAGTACGATGGCTGCGAACGGCTGCGTCACGAGATTCTTGTGCTGTTGCACGAACGCCAGCAGCACACTGGGCTGCCTGTAAAGCCAGAATTCGTTAAACTGACCTCCAGCATCCAGACGAGGTTGGAGCAATTGCGCAAAGATGTCCGCCACCTGAAGGTATTGTGGGACAATGCAAACACCTGGGCATTGTGGCCGGACGAGGAGCTGCAACGTAGACGCATTCTCTGGGACAAATTGATGTCGCAGTTGCGTGATATTGAGTCGAATTTTGCCAAGAGCACGCGAACCAATTATATACCGCCTCGCGTAGCGGCGGGTGACGAACCCACTGCCTCCTCTGCCTTATCAGTGTGGCAGGATGCAAATCCTACAGCAGAACTAAAACCAGCATCTCCGAAGCGACCCACTGACATGGCAACGCTAAAAGAGACACAGGCAGAGATAATGGAGCAACAGAATCGTGGCCTTGAGGTGCTATCGGCTACCATATCACGGCAGCGTAATCTTGCCACCCAACTGGGCAACGAAGTGGAGGATCAGAATAGCATACTCGACAATCTGGCCAACAGTATGGATCGCGTGGAGACTGGTGTGCAGCGCGAGACGCGCAGCATTAGCCAGGTGAATAGACGCGACAGCACCTGGGGTTATTGGCTGGTGATAATTGCGCTCTTCGTAGCCATTCTTGTCGTGATTTTAGTGTAGGCAGCGAGAGCATCTTTCCAAATGTTATATGCGGCATTCGCTTGCAACTACCTACATACATACACACATACACTATATCTATCTGTTATACACACACACACACACACACACACACACACATGTGAAGCGCGAAAGCGGGGGTCTCAAAGAACAAACCGATTAACTCCCGTGGGGATTAACTTTTTTAAAATTAAGCAGATTTTACCATGGCTTATTTGTCTAATAAATGTACGAGAATATTATATACAAGAAAAGCAAAAGGAGACTTCTTTCTAACCTCACTTTCCTCCCACAACATAACTTGGTAAAAATATCCTATCAAATTTCACACATTCTCATCGAATTCCAACAAGTTTAATTCGTTACGATGTCTCTCATCAGCGGGAATTAAGTTACATTTACACAATATACAGAAGATTATCTACTTAAGCCAAGTCCGAAGCGTAGGGCACATTCGCCAAGTTGCCAATGGCACCGATGGACAGTTTAGAGCCGGCAACCTTGGAGGCGGCGGCCTGCACCTGCGATGTGCTGATACCTTCGATAGCTCCGGTCAGAGCTTCGGCATTCAGCACGGATCTGGTGAGAGCAGCCTGGCGTGCAATCTGCTTGCTCAGTCCCGAATCCGAGGAGTAATCATTGATGATGCTTGCCTTGAGAGCAGCCTTGCCGCGAGCAACATCCTTGTCCGAGATGGAACCAGACTTCAGGGCGCGTGTCAACAGATCGATGGACTTGCAAATATCTCTGCCATCGCCAGAGACAACAAAGCCAAAGAGTCCAGCATCGGAGTAGCTCTTGTTGATGGCCCTAACCGAAACATGGGCATCACCCACAGCTTCGCCAAAGACGCCCGATGTATTGCCATATTTGGTCGGGGTGCCAGAGACGGCTTTCTTGAGGATGGCAAAAGCCAAAGACTCCTTCAGGTTCGAAGAGGCAGCGCCCTGTCCAGCAATGGCAACAACAGCACGCTGACCGGCTGTGTCCTTGCGTGCATCACCACCATAGTAGTTGGCACTGTTGCCGCGCGAGCTGCCTCCACCGCTGGGGAAGTTCAGGTTCTGGGCAAAGCCAGACAGGGTGTTGTTATCGATGCCAACACCGACAACGGCAGCTGAGGATGGCGAGAAGTTGCTCGCAACATAGTGCAGCAGGCTTTCGCTGGAGATGTTGCCCAGACGGAAACGGGGGATGTAGATCGAGTTGCCCAGACCCGAACGGAAGGCAGCCTTGTGCAGCAGCTCAACAGCGCGCTCCTGCAGAGAAACGTTTAGTAATTGATGAAAATTTTTATGTATAGTGTGTACCCACCTCCTTGGAGATGGCGTCCAGCTGATTGTGGATGGTCTTGGCGTTGTCGCTCAGCTCCCAGGGCTTGAATGCGGGCTGCACCAAATCCTGCAGATATTTCAGACCAGTCTCCACATCGGCCGAGGTTGTGGTCACTGTGTAGCCCACAAATTCACGATCTCCCCAGGCAGTCAAGGTGCCACCGACCTGCTGAATGTTGCGTGCAATGGCAAATGCAGATGATCTCTGCGTGCTCAGGCCACCAGCCAGACGCAGCAAATGCGAGGCGCCCAGTGTATCGTAGGCTTCGTTACGGGAGCCAGCACTGCAAGTAGAGGGATTAGCCGGTATTCCAGGCAACACTTCACGCACGCAAGACTCACCGGAGCACAAGGGACACACGCGTCACGGGAACGCTAGCATCAGCTGTAGCCACCACCAGTTTGTTGTCCAACACCTTCACATTGATGGGGGATGTATCGCCAACGGCACGTGGGCAAACGGCATAGCCACGTTTCTATTCAATATAAACAAAAACATGCATTACTTATGTGAATTATTGCAACTTTAACTTTTACGTAATCGGTTAATCGGGAATTTTGCATTGCCTGCGCATAAATTTGTTGGTTAAGTTGCGATTGACAAATACTCACGGAGATATAACGCAACAGATGCGTCTTGCTAGCGTTGCAGGCCATTGCGTTGGGTTTTCAACTAATTTGCTTTGCCCCGGAGTTTGTAAAAATTATTATATTTATCTCGCTACGAGCGATTTTTCTCCACCCGTTCGTTCCCACAAATTAGTGATGTGATACTCACAGCACATACGTTGTATCGATGATTCGATAAATAAAACATCGCCTAGGCTGCCATATTACACTGGTTGCGTTCAGCTGTGATTACGATGAACAAGTCACTAATAACTGAAATTGTATTGTTTTATTTATATAGAGTGAATTAATATTACAATGATCATTCTGCGCTGCATTTAGACTATCATCTCCAGATCGCGTGCATAGCTAAGCACCTGCTCGGCCAGTTCCTCAGAGGGCAACAGTTCCTTCGGTTTGATGCTGCGGTCTGTGAAGCTATAAATGCCATTGGCCTCCAGTTTCCATTGTCGCTTCTCGCCGAACGCCTTGATTTCATCGGGTACACGCAAGTTCAGCCGCTTGGCAGCCTCCTTGGCGGTGATCTTTTCGTAGGACATTTCAATGCAGGCACCAATCTCATCGCGTACCGTCTCCACCAGCAGATCCATAAAGTAATTGTACACGTCGGCGGGCATGGAGGATTTCGCCTGGAAGATCTTGTTGTAGCGGCCTTCCATGATGTACTGTTCCAGTGCCAGAATGGGTTTAATGTACTGATTGTGCTGAATTATGTCCACGGAGAGCAGCTCCAGTTCGGTGTGGAAATCTGAGACACGATTTCCGGACAGCAGGTAGAGCAAATTAAGGCCCAGCAGCTTGTACTTGCTTTCAGATTCTCCAATGATTTTTGCATAATCATAGTAGTAGCATTTAAGCTGTGACATATAACGTTCAAACGCCTGCAGATCCTTGTTCAGCACACTGTGCTCCACTGCAATCTCCAGCACAGAACGGGCCAACAAAAGTTTCTTTGAATTCTGCGCATCGCTGCCGTCTGTGGGCAGAAAAGCCATTTTAACCAGCGCCAGCTTGAGTTGTTCCAGCAGCTGTCCACATCTGGGCGTGTTTGGGGGTTTTTTTGTCCATTCGGCGGTAAGTTCCTTGTATAATGTCTCAACTGTAGCCATATTTTATGCAATTATTTTGTTTACCGAAACAAAACACAAATTTCTTCGAAAGAATGATTTTCGCTTTTGCGCTGCTTCTTCTTGTGCCATTCACCGGGAATGCTATGAATTGGCACACCGATAGGTAGGGTTATTATATCGATTACTATCGTCTGTTAAAATAACACAGCCTTAACATAACTTTTAAGAACCGCGAAAGAGAAGAGTTGTTTTTTCGATAAAACCTGTTATACTCAGACTAACATCGATGGTATCGAGTGCAGACGCCAAAGCATATGCAAAAAAAGCATTTCGAAACTTTTACCAACGCAGAAGGACTACGAAGCGACCTTAATATGTCGGATGATAAAAACATATGGGACGACAGTCTATTGATTAAGGCCTACGATGATTCAGTTAACTTGGCCCGTGAGACGCTTGCACGTCGCATTGCAGACTCAACTAACCGTCGTGAGGAAAGTGTAATTGAAGCGGATAAAAAGGAGCAGGCTACAACATCCGAGCCAGACCTAGATCAAGATGTTACCTTTAAAGTAGGCGACTTTGCACGTGCTACCTTCACAGATGGCATAGACTACGAGGGCGTTGTGGTGTCTATTGACGAGCAGTCTGACACCGCCGTGCTGCGCTATGTAGGCTATGAAAACGAGCAAGAAGTACTTCTTGCTGATCTGTTGCCCTCATGGGGCAACGATGCGCGTAAGGCGCAAATACTCATGGCAAAGCAAGCGGAAGTCGCCGAGGGACAGGAACAGGACCATCGTGCTAAGCATTTCAAGAAAGCCCAGGCGTCCAAGCCAAAGCGAACATCGGGTTCGCGTATGGGATCTGCATCTCTGCCGGCAGGATTGATCATGCCACCAATGCCATTAGTTCCGCCAATGTTTACTCCCGGCAGCGGCATGGAAGGCGAGCCAGAGCAGGACTTTGTTGCAATGCTTACAGCCTGGTATATGTCGGGCTACTATACGGGCCTCTATCAGGGCCGCAAGGAAAGCGCCAAAAACCATAAGAAGTCGTCGAAGAAGTAAAACTCTCTTATAGAGATCAAGACTCTGGGTTCCTAGGCATAAAGAATAAATAGTGTTAAGCGAAGATATAAACATAAATTAAACTGTGCATTTTCTTTGGAACCTTGGGTTGATCTGCCCCGCAGTGTTGTCATATAGGAAACAAATCTTTCGCACCATTGGCAACTCTGCTGCTCCTACAGCGAGGATATCGATATTAATATTTAAAGCTGCAGTTCGTCTCGCCTTGTTATCGATGACAGGCTACAAAAATGCACGCAATCAGGCATATTCGTGAGTTAAATAATTTATAAATAAAGGAAGGTACAATAAATAATAAGTTTTTTGCAGCGCAGGAGCGCATCATCGACTTTGGAGATCGTACGAAACCTATTGTGGTGGACTACAGGGACTCAAAGAAATATTACAAAGTAAAAAACTATGAAGCCGCTCCCGGCTTAAATTGGATTGAGCTTTGCATCCACCATGAGGGCGTACTTAACTACAGCTCGAATCCCCAGCAACTGTTGCTGGATGCGCTCTTCAAAGCTGTGGAAGGTGAGGAGCTGTGCCCGGTTAACTATCAGGTGGGTGAAAATAGATTTTAAATCATGGATTTTAAAAAAATACATGAAAAATACAGGTTGGAACCCATGTGGACACCTTTCTGGTGCGCAGTTGTACAGCCGCTGTGGACAAACTCTTCAAGCGTCGTCTGAGCATACAGATCTCCTCGGGTCTGGATATCAATTTAAGCGTGCGTTTCAATGTAGCTGCATATAATCAAGGTCAAATATCGCCGGCTTTGATCATCTCCCAGGTGAGAGAGGGATCCATTGAAGGCATTTAGACTCTATATTGATATTGTACACTTTCTAAGGTCATCGATCGTCTCATGGACAGACTGGAAACCTATCAGGATGTGCCGGGTGTACTGAATCTCTCGAACTTTGCTGCTAATCCTCAGTTTGAACATATCATTGTGCGTCTCTCGAATCAGGCCATTTTGAGGCTGGTGTGCAGCACCATCTACAACAACGATGATCGCCGCAGGTCTGTGAAAGGTTTTAGTTTGGCCAGGAATCAAATAAGCGATCTGGGACCGCTTAAACTCTTTGGCGATGTAGACTATAATCTGTTGGATCTCAGTGCCAATCGAGTGGGCTACTCAGGACAGCATGCCTTTAGATTACAGCTTGTTAATTACTGCTCTCTATCTCTTCCAGTTAAGCTCTGATTTGCGATTGATAAAAGATCTTAAGCGTGTACGTGCCAAGCATCTATATCTGGCTGATAACCCGCTGACCAAGAAGCCGCAATATCCCGACTGCCTAAAGCCACTGCAGGATAACTTTCAATTTGTCGTGGGTTTCAATTGGATTCATCTAAGCAGTATGAGTTGATGTGGAATTTCTTTGCAGGATGGCATGCCGTTTGAGAATCTTTATAAGACATACACGCCGCTTAACTATGAGATCGATATGGATTGCGATGGCACGCGCATTGACTGGTGCAACAAGCAGAAGCTGGAGCAGTTTAAGGATAGTCAGAGTTGGCATGCTTTTCTGGTGAGGATTTCAAGATTTCCTTGGTATTTGCAACTTGGTAAATGACTTCCTTTCACAGATACCCGATGCGGACCATGCGATTACCAAGGAAATGCTCTTTGAATTTTTTTGTATACTACTAAACCCAATACAATGCGAGTTCTATCCGTGCTACTACAAGGTGAGTAGTGGCAGGCTATAAGATACCCTATCTCACCTCTCACTTTCTCCCTTGCAGTTCGATAGCGGCGAACATCGTTTTCTGGTACGCAACTGCTTCGAGATGATTAATCACTTGGTGCATACGCATAACCTAGAGCTAAAGGTGCCCGAGCTGGTAACCACAGGCGATGTGCACAAGCTGGAATTTGTGCGTTCCATTCCGTATTATCTCCGCATGAATGTGAGCTCCTTAAAGTCAGGCCACGTAGAGCCACGACAATGTGTGGAGCAGGCAATACAAAAGCGTTTCAATGCCATGAATAGAGTGCTCAATTTGGAGAACTTTCAGAAAACCGATGGCTTGGAGCAGGTCATAGTGATGCTAAGCTCCGAGAAGATACTGAGCAGCATTTTGCAGATGGCTTCACGCAAGTTTCTGGGCAATTGCATTGATCTGCGACTGGGACATAATAAGATTGTCACACCGAATAATCTACGCACATTATCCTTGCTGAGCAGCTTGCAGGCTTTGGATTTGAGTTACAATTGGATTAATGATCTTTCCCAGATTAGTTCGCTTGGAGATGTACCACTTAAATCGTTGCGCCTGCATGGTAATCCCATCTGTCAGAAATATAGCCTGCCCAGCGAGTATATCAATGCAGTGAAGGAGATATTTCCCGCTGTGACCACGCTGGACGGTGTCGAGCTGAGCAGCAGGCCAGGATTGGCGCCACAGAAGGATTTCCTCTGCAATACCGCTGCCTATGAGCTGACGGGTGAACTGTTTCTCTACCCCTTTCTGCAGGAATTCGAGCAACTTAATAACCGCATTAATCTGATGAAATACTATTGCGATACATCCATATTTACGCTGACCTCCAGCTATGATATAAAACGCTGCTCGCGTCCCGGTAATGAGCTCTTCAAACGCATCAATAAGTATAACTATCATCAGCGCAATCTTCTCAAGAACTCACGCGACACGTGCCGCGTCAATGTGGGCGCCAATGATATAATGGATGTGCTCATGCAGCTGCCGGAGATCACTCACGATTATGTCTCGCTGCAGACCGATGTCATGCACTATGACTCCCAAATGGTCATCATCAATGTCTGTGGATTGATGCGCGATGAGCCTGATTTGCTGCTGGCTTTCAGCAGGCAATTTGTGCTCAAGGTGGATGCCGAGGGTTTGGTGAGTAGATGGAGCAGCAAGCAGCTAGTTGAAACTCCTAACTCCGTCTTTCCCTCTGCAGGGTGTGGGCAAGTGCGCGCGTCGCCTGAAGATCATCAATGAACGTTTCAACATTATGAATCCCACAAAGAAACAGGAACGCGATGGCTTTCGTTTCTATGAGCTGCCCAAGGAGGAGCCCGATACAGAGCAGCAGGATACAGTTGATGTTAAGGAGCACAAGTTGCATATATTTCAGGAGATTACAGGACTGCGTCCACGTTGGTGCACACGCATTGTGCAAGAGGAGGCACAATGGGATTTTGAACGCGCACTGGAAGAGTTCCTACGCATGGAGGCGGCCAATGAGTTACCCGATGACGCCTTTGCCTAGGCCTCCTATCTATAATCTATACTATATATCTGTGTGTGTGTGTGACAATCTTGTGACGCAAAAAGAGAGCCTAGAGACTTATTTACAACCCACACACGATAATGTCAAGTACCCGTACCAAAGTATCACAATCAACGATTACTCTTACCCAGAAATCGCGCAAATTTGTGATTTCCAAAACAATCAACTCGAGTGCCTTCAGAACCAAATCGAATCTCTGTGATTAATTGCATTAGTAAGGCTTAGCAGACGTTTTCTTGTTTTCTTTCCAAAACAATATCGCTGCCATTAGCTATAGCTAGCTATATTATAGGCATATAACCATTACCCGCCTCTATAGCATCGTAATCAGCTCGATTATTATCATATATTAGTTAATACATATATTTGTATATATTTTGTTATTGTATAATCGTTTCAATGTCTCGTACCGTACTTAGGATCCAACGCGTTCTTCCTGCGACAGAGAGCGTAAGCTGACGTGAGAGCGCGCTTACGCTCTCTCGTGTGAGCGCTCTCTCGTGTGTGCGCGCTCTCTCCGCTTTCGTGCTGCTATAAACGCTGGCGCAACTTACTCGCTGCGTTAGTTTCACTTGAGACGCGTTCGCGTGCGGTTCTCTTCTCGTTGTGTCTGTGACCCGTTTTGTAATCGTTTGACTGTTTACCCGTTTACCGTTTAGCGAAACGGTTAAGCTACAGTGCTCACTACGTTTCTTCGAGTGCATTTTAAATACAATTCAATAGGTCTGTCTGGGTTTACTATAAATGTTTTCCATATAATATATAGCTATAAAAAAGGAATAGCATCGTTGTTGTCTTAATTTATGGCACACAAATTATCGCATTAGCCAAGAAATTTCAAATGTTAATTGAGAGCTCTATCTGAAACAGTCTAGGGCATCATCTATGCGCTCTGTCTCGCCCTCTCTCTCTCTCGCTTAATTACGAATCTATTATTCCGAGTGCAACTGTTTAATTGAGCCAACACCTTATTTAACATTGTGTTTGCGTATTTGTTGTAATTATTATTATTATTTCAAAAACGTCAACGAAAACAATAATAAAACAAAAACAAAAAACTATTGTTTATTTTTACATTTTGCTGTCATGCCAAATATCGTAGCGGGGAAACCTGTTTGCCGTCGTGCCATATCGTGTCGTGTTAACAATAATCGCTCTGAAAATCATTATATAATACGTATATGAAACGCCTTTAGAATTGACAGCGCTTCTTGAATCAAAAGCTACAACAACAACTTTACCTTAGGGAACCACGACTTTTTCTGATGAGCTCAACAAAATTTTGTGTGTTTCTGCAGGTTTTCCCTTTTTGCATATGAATGAAAATCGCTTGGAATTTGATGGGCCCCCATTAATCAGTTTCTTGGCGGGCTATTCGTGTGACTTTTTCTCGTCTGCTTCTCCACTTGTTTTCTTTCTTAATACCCTCGCTTTGGGTATGTTCGCTTTTCGGCAGAGTTTTGAAATCGTATAGCTTTGTTTTCAAGTTAACTTTATGAAATATCGTATGGCTGCCATAGAAACTATCGGCTTATTTTCGGTAATTTTTAAGATATTACAACCAAATTTGGTTTATACGTTTCTTATTGTGTTTAAAATATGTACTTAAAATTTCATCCAAATTGGTCTACTATAACATATAGCAAACATGGGAATTATCGACTGAATTGAAGGTTTTATATGAAATTCGCTATTAATATACAAGATATCGCAACAAAACTTTACTAAGTTTAATTCTATAGTTTTTTTTAAATACTGTTCAAATTGCATCCAAATCCGTTCACTTTATCCCTTATATTTCATAGAAATAAACTTTCAAATTTAAAGTTCTTCAACGGAATCTGCTATTTCCCTTAAGTCTTATACTTTTTAGAGCATAAAGACTTTGCCATGCCCAAGATAAACTTTCCTTCTTTATTGTTTCTGACAAATGGCTAGAAATGTTTCAACTTACAATGTCTGTTTTTGAGTTCAGCGATCTGTATACACACAAACATTATCTTAAATTGTCCGACTAATGTTGACGTAATGTTGGCTCTAAGCGATTCTGCAGCTGTTTTGCGACTATGCCTCATCGGCCCCCCCTTCCCCACAAGCAATTTGCTCAGGTAGCTAGCTGAGCCAGGTTAGGCCAACAACTCATGCAAATGACGATCGCGTTTCGCACGCGTTTTAAAACGCGCTGACAATCAAAGTAATTAGCTCGGCACTCAAATGAATTAACAAACAAACAAAAGAAATGTGCAAAAACAAACAACAAACTGACTCAAGTGCACATGATATAATTCTTGAACAATTAAAATAAGCGGAGTCGAGATATATAGATAAATAGTCTTGCCTCGGGCGGAGTTAACAAATCGCATGGGGCGCGTCTGCTGCTGCGACCGCAAACCGACCCCGCGATTTGCCAGATTTATGACGCGCCTCGAGCGTTGCGGCACGCGACTCCTACCCCAATTCACTTAGATAAGCAGCTTAACTAATTAAACACGCTCGCTGCCATAAGGCTGTGGGGACTCATTAAATAATGCCGCATGGTAATCCAAAGTCAACAAATTGCCTTAAGAATGTCACACATTTGATGCGGATAGCTACGGTACCACAACAATAACAACAGCAACACCCACACACAGAGACTCTACACACATAGTACAGTTTGTTGTGTTGTTTTGGTTGTGTTGACTACCTGATCGCGACCCGCTTTTCGAGCAACTGCATCGACAACATGAAAATTTGTTTGTTAACAAACCGAGAAACCGGTTTGAGCCTCGCTCGCTCGAAGAAGTTTTCCCCCGCGACAAAGTTTAAATTTTCCACTAAGTCGCTTTGTGGTGTACCCTAAGCGGCTTAGATTGGTTTGCTAGAGCACTGCGTGGTTGTTTTTTCCTGTAGATAATACCAATTTGTACCTTTTATAGCTTGTATAAGGCTTAAAAGGGTGGTTTACTTTGGTAGAGTAAATTGAAAAATATTTACTCAGTTTTCTATGAAAATCACTTTCTTTTAATGCTATAAAATTTTTTAAAAAACTTTTTAGCCTTAAACAGAATCTAAAAGAAGTTAATAATGTATGTTGATAATCATATATCATTTTATATTTGCGTATAATATTTTTTTCCCAGTCTGTCGGTTTCAATAAAAACTTGATAAATTTGTCATAAAAAAGTAAAAAGTATAACTAGTTTTCTATTGAAATCAATTTCCTTTTTGTCCTATAAATGACTTGATGATAAAGATAGTTCTATAAAGAAATTTTGTAGATATTTTTAAACATTTAAAAATATTTTATATATTATATAATTTAAATAATCATATATAATTTACTTACTTAAGTTTTTTCCATGTTTTTCCCCAGCCACCTGTCAGTCCATTATTCCTTTAAATTTGTCAACGCATATTTATTAAATAAATATATTAATAATTTTCCATTTGCCACAACGAAGAAATTGCAAAATTTGTCATAAAAAAAGCAACGAGAAAAGCTAACAAAAATAATTCACCATTTTCGTATAGTTTTTGGCCCTGCTGCCAAAAGTCATTTTCTGGCAATGCGCGTTCGCTCTCTCTCTCTCTCTCTCTCTCACTCACTCACTCAGTCTGCACTTAACCTTAACCAAAAGGCAGAGTACCCCCTCCCTTACCCCCTCTGCCACACTAAGAACCCGTGCTATCTATCCACTCTGGCTAGCCTCAGATCTTGCAGAAATAAAGCCAAAAATAGCGTTTGATGTCAAACATATCCGATCCGCTGCTGCTGCTCTCGCTTTCGACTTTTATTGTGAATTACTTAATATGTTATAGGAAAAATCTTAGAGGAATCTTAGAAGTATTTTCCTGCGTATTGTTCAAGAGTTTTCCCTCCCCGAACACGCGTTGTATAGTTTGCCAAAAAGTCAAACAAATAAGAAATTCCAATGCGTGTGCGTTGCCGCATGAAGAACTCACTAAAAAATTCCAAAGCAGCTCTCAAAATATGCGCTAGGAAATTTACCCAGTCACGCCCCCCGCACCACTAGATACTGCTTAGCTAGCTCTATCTATAAGTATTCCCCCCGCTTAAGGTCAGACATCATTTTTAAACCGCGGACGCGCGCAGGAAGGGGAGAAGGTCGGACGCGTCGCCGTCGTCTTGGAGGCCTATCAATGTATGTACGTGGTGATAAATTAAACGTCTAATGCGCATAGACCCGAAGATCAAACTGATCATTTGGGAAATGTTACCCCTTTCCCCCTCCCCCCTCTCTCTTTTAATTTAAAATGCGCGAGGCGCAGATGAGTTTTATTGGTTCCCAAAGGGTTGGCTGTACCGATCCCTCGCTGTGCATATTAACTAACGACGAGAGTCGAGTCTAGACAGCTAGCTTTTCGGACGCTGTTCCGGTCGCGACGACCAGACATACCCTGTACTATATATAGTTAGCTTGCTTTTTTATGCCACTTATGCTAATTCGTGTGATTCCTAGTAAATCTGTTCCTGCAGCTCCTCCGCTTTTTGCATAGTTCCGCTAATTAATATGCATTACACTCAAGTGTTGAGGATCGTTTAACAGATCACACCAGGTGTATAAGTGCCCGATGAGTCGAGTTTAGGGCATTAACTGGAGGGAATTCACAAGCTATTGTCAATTGCGCGACTAAAAACGCGCGCAGAAAACGCTAGCAAAACGCGTGCGTCTTTATCATTCACCTTAAAGGCAGCTGCAGTGTATACTCAGCGTATGCCAGTACGTCTGGCATTACGTAACGCTCTCTTTATCACTCCGTCCTCTCTCTCTCGGGGAACTCAGTTCAATGATCGCATACAACGCGGGCAATCTGTGCGTATCCAGAACGAATCAATTCAAATTTGATACGACCCGCTTTTTATTTGGGGCTGGCTGGACAATGGGCACTACGAAGTGGGAAAATGTGTTTCTGCTTAGCGCGATTTGCGTTACGCTTGAGCGCGAAACGCGGAAAAACTATGCAAAAACTTAGCCAAATGTCACGTACGCATTAATGAAAACATAAATAAGGCCATAAATCAGGCGCAGCCAAATCGAAATAGAATGGGAAATAGAAATACGAATATACATATAATATAATATGCTGCTATTTTAAAACACATCCAGAGGCGTGGGCGTGTGGGCGGATAACCCCGCACGAGTACGCCAAGTGAGCGCGCCATGTCAAATTGGAATTTTAATTTCGCATTGAGGCGGCGAACAAAGGCGACGCATTCAATTGCAGCAGCCTCAGCTTTATACGCGATTGCAGTGCGAATTTACATGGGCAATTAGAAAGCCTTCCCCTTCCCCTCACCCACCCCTCGGTTCACACACTACATGTCTAATGGATGCGTCGCTCTTGAAAGCCACGCGGCCTTGGCTTGTCGAACTGTGCGTAAATTGGAAATGGAGCACAAGTTGCTCAAGCTAATTGCGCCCCCAACAGCAGCAGCACTTAGGGCGGCGCCCTGCCTTGCCACACGCCTCTTACTCACACCCTGCAAATCCCTTGTTGACGTCACGGCGCAACAAGTTGCACAATTGCATGAATGATGCAAAGCTGTAAACAAGCAGCCGCTGACAGGAGGAGAAGATCTGAGACGCAGCTGTTGCTGCCGCAGCAATAAAATGGAATATTTTGATACCCTGCAAGGTAGGGTAGCTTGGTTGTGGCAGCAGGTTGAGTAGTCGCTGGAATATATATATCTATCTACACTTACAACAACATATCTGCCTGTATCTTACGCTATTTGCTCTCAACTAAAACTACAGAGTATCTTGCACTCGTTCACTCTATGCTCCTCCGTTTGCTATTTTGGTTTGCAACAAATTTAACAAGCTTTTAGCTGTCTTCTGTTTGTTGTTCTTTCGATCTAGATGAAGATTTTTGTGTATTTGCATTGCCAGCGATTTATTTACTCTGCATTTGGAATACCGAAATGCATTTCGTATCGTACACAATCCACAATAGAAAGCGAAAACATCGATGTATATTTTTGTAATCACTGCTATTTATTTGATCAGCCAGCCTAGTCGTCGTCGTCGTCGTAGACCTTCAGCCATATAGCACAAATGGGAAGAAGAAAATGAAAGCAAAGGAAACATAAAATGTGGGAAAAGACACGTCGTGGAACACTGAAAGAGATATACTTGAAATGTGAGAGCTGTTGTTGCCACATGTTGCAGCAGCACACTTACCCGACGCTGTTGCACGTGCACTGGATGCCTCTCACTTTTTCGGCTCCTTCGGGTATTTAGTGTTATAGAGTGGTATATAATTCGTGAACACTCGCCAATCGGTAAAGTAGGTGAGCGCCAGAAAGGCAGCCAAGCCAAAGGCGCCGGCAGAGGGTAAACTAGAAAAAGAGGCGTGGCAGTTAAATATGTGATAAGTTAGGGTATACGCATGTGCTACTTACAAGCTAATGACCATGTTCTTATGGTCCTTGCTGAATAGTTTTTTCATTTTGTGTAAAAATATTCGTAATTTTGTTTAGTATAAACAGTAAACTGGGAAACGCACAATAGGTTTGCCCTTTCTCTCACTCTCTCTGTCTCCCTCTCTAGCACAGCCTGCTCAGCGTAACGAAGTGAATCGATTCAATTAAAACCTGCATTGTGTCATTTTATGTGCCTGAACTGGGCAGGGGGGGGGAGGGAGTAGATGATACATTGCTGATAAATCAATTTCGAATGCGGGTTACCCCTTCTCCTTTCTCCCTCTCGCGCGTCATGTAAACAGCGCCACAAATTGAACCATTACACGGTGTTTTTTATGGCCATTTTCAACTTGTTGGTTGGGCCACAGCGTCTTGACCCATTTGGAGTCGATGATGATGATGATGACTAAGGACAGCTGGCCAAGGAACTGCAGCAATTTGTCAGTCGCAAAATCATTAGCCTAATTTCCAAGCAGGTGTCGGACGGAGGTGTGTGTGTGTGTGTGCGTGTGTGTTAGCATTTTCCTTGAACGCAGAGAATTTCGTTAAATTCTCGCGCCCTTCCTTCGGTGACTCGTGACTTCAACTCCTTGGCGCAATTTAAATGCCACACCCGTTTTTGGTGTGTGCCACACATATGACAACAGGGGCAGCCACAGACAGACAGCTCAAGGATATACATATATCGACAAAAGGCTGGGCCACTTAAATTTCATGCGCTTTTCCTCCTTTTCCTTTCTCTCCTACTCTGCAGTCATGCGTCTGTTGTTGCTGCTGCTCGCGCTGACGGCTGTGCTGGCCCAGGAGGATTACTGCTTTGGCAAGGATCGGGAGCGTTTGCAGACGCGTCAGTTTAGCTCGAAGACAGCCTATCAGATTGTCAAGGGCACCAACATGGATAAGCAGTATGAGGTGCCTGGTTGTACGCCCAAGAAGATCTGGATATTCCATAGACATGGCACGCGTTTGCCCACGCCCAATACCATCAAGGAGGCGCCGCGTCTGGAGGAGGTAAGAGAGATGGATTAATATGTTGCTTCAGTTTGTACTTAACCAAAATTTCCTTACCCCCGCAGCTGCGCGATTTGATAGTGAAAAACTATCGCGTGCTGCGCTCCCAGCCGGACACGGATGCACTTTGCTCTGAGGATGTTCTGGCGCTACAGTTCTGGAAGTGGAATACCAGCATTACAGTGGATGTGGAGCAACATTTGACGCATCAGGGCTATGAGGATCTGCGTGGCACAGCCAAAACTTATCAGCAATATTATCCCACGGTGCTGCCCAAGGATTACAACAACACTTACTACCTGGTGAGGATTGGAAGCGCATTACTTCTTTAATCCCCTTCCTAATGAGCTTATCTCCTTCGTAGTTCCGTCACACAGACACTCAGCGCACCACGGAGAGCTTTAAGGCCTTTGCCGATGGTCTGTTTGGCGATAGCTCCATGGCTAATGCTGTGGACATACCCAGCGAGGATTTGCTGCTGCGTCCCTATGATTATTGCAGCTCCTTCAAGGACAAGAACTACAAGGGCGTGGGCTCTGAGTACCAGAAGTATCGCACGAGCGCTGTGTGGAATGAGACCATGTCCGAGATTACACGTCGTCTGGGGTAAGCATGGAAACATACCAGCAAGCAGTCCCTCTAACTGTCTTTTCTCCCGCAGCTTCACCTTCCTGGATCAGGATGACATTAGGTTGATGTTTGACATTTGCCGCTACGAGCAGGCCTGGCAGGTGGATCGCACCAGCGCGTGGTGCGGTGTCTTTTTGCCGCGTCATGTCACGGTGCTGGAGTATGCCGAGGATCTCAAGTATTACTATGGCTCGGGCTATGGCTTTGAGGAGAATTCACGCTTCAATTGCCGTGCCGTCAAGGATATGGTGACGCGGTTGAGCAATCCCACCTCACCACATGCCATTGCGTATTTCGCTCATTCCACCGGGTTGCAGACGCTACTCACTGCGCTGGGCGTCAACAAGGATGATGTGGCACTGCGTGCCGACAATGCCGATGAGATGACCAGCCGTCGCTGGCGTGTCAGCCAGTTGGGTCCATTTGCGGGTAACTTTGTGGCCGTGAAATTCGATTGTCCCAATGAGCTGGAGAAGGAGAAGGTTGTATTCTTCCTCAATCAGAATGCCGTGCAGCTAAGCTGGTGCAAGGTGGGTCTGTGCAATTGGTCCGATGTGAAAGAGCGTTATAAGACCATACTGGATGCCGACTGTGATGAATACTACTGCCGTTCGGGAGCGACGACTCAGGTTGCCTCACTTCTGGCCACCGCGTTGATGGCCCTCGTTGTCTACTTAATGCATTAGGAAGCTGCTGCAAATGGGAGTTTCTTAGTTTAGTCTCTTTAATAATATGTAATATGTACAAAGTTCGTACCAAAAAAACAAAGCAGAGCAGAGCGTAGCAGATGCAAATTCGGTGCGCGCCAGCGGCATTCAAGTATTTTGTCAATAATTGTAAATTTTTTTTCTACTTTTAACGTGCGCACATCTCCCTCACATTTAGTTTCATACACTTACACACACAAACACGAACACAGATATACCTTTTTCTTATTGCACTCTGCTTATGACAACTAATTACAGATGTAACAGTGAAATAGCTTTATAAACTATGTAATTAAAAGAATATAAGACAAAATGTGCGTTGCGTTTATTTTATTGGAATTCAATTTGATTTTGAATTTGCTATTGCGCAAAGCAATCGTTCATCGATACACTAAGAGGCAGCTGTTCGCTGTGAATGGCAAATAAGTTATCTATTATACATGGTCTGGCAACGCTACGTTAGTCTTGCCGCCGCCATTTAAAGTTGCCGCCGTGAGTGAAAACGAAAATCGTGTCTAATTTGTGCTGCGTAGTAAATCAAATGTATAATTTTATGCAACAAAATAACGTGTAAATACCTGCTAATATAATAACAATGGTGTTAACCAGTTACGTGATACCAAGCGGTCATAAAAATTCAATTTCCCCTGTGCTTTCTGCCATAAAAGTTAAGATTCGTATTGTGTTACCCGCAGGTGGCTGCAAAACGTGTACGTGTGTGTGTGTGTGATTCCAACAAGATGACTTTAAAATTCACTTGACAAATCCTTTGTTGGCTCGGAAAAACTGCTCGACACAGTGCCACACCGCACTTGCCTCCCATTTTGAGCCATCACGTGCTTCCTGTTAAATGTTCTAATGATGCGTATTAGGCCCAGACTAAGTGCCATCCATAAGTGCCGCACACGCACACCTGACTCTCTCTTGTCCGCCTTTGACATCGAATTTTACGCAATATGCGTTTTTTATTTCCACCTCTGCTGCTGTCGCTGCTGCTGCCGCTGCTGGGCGCCCGGCGTTGTCAAGGCAACCAAACTTACGCGTCGCGTACAGACGGACACACATAACGGCCGTCGTCCGTGCTGCCAGTGATGCTAACAAAGGTCGACGTACATGGCCACGTGAGCGTATCCCAGACTTCTGATTTTGTTCACCTCCCCAGCCCAACCACTTGTCCGCCTCCAGTTGGGATGTCTAAATTTCGTTCTGTATAGCAAACTTGGTAGGCTGAGACCCAAAGTGCTTTATAGTTACTTATACGTGGTGCTTGCCACCCCCAACCACCTACCGGACTGCGTACGTGTTTATATGCTCAAAGCAAGTTGTTATCTTTGGTCCCATTTTTCGGTCATTTCTGCACCGTTTTCATTAGCCTAATACACCCTGAACTCTGAACCCGCTGCTGTAGCGGCAGCAAGTGCATAAATCAGCTTTGTTATGCCGCTACACAAAAAACAAGCAGGCGGCGCAGGCGGAGGCGGGGGGTGTGTCTACAGCCTGCAAGCCATATTCAGATTCAGTTAGTTTGCGCGCAAATTTACACAAAATTTAACAATTCTCAAGTGTAACAGGCCGTTGAAATAGGCCAATGCTCCCAGTTGTCTGTGCTCTGCTGTCCTGTCTGCGGCAGAGCATCCTCTCCTTTTAAGGCTAAGCAGGGGGGCAACATAGTTTTCTCGTGGATTAAGTTAATGGCCGCTCATTTGGTCGGCCGTCAGCTATGAATAAGCAATTTTTCGGATGGGGGGGGACTGTAAATGAAGAAAGGTTACGCTGCGTGCGGCACATAACTTGAACGGGAAATCCTGAAACAAGCGGGGGGCCATCTCCGGCTGGCAATGTGGCTGCCAATGCTGCTGCTGCTGCTATTTTGCCTTTTTCGGGCAGGTAAGCTGAGCTGCTACGCTTTGCCTGTTACCGGAGCCGGAGTTCTTGGCTTTGAAGTTCGTTGCTGGTAATTGGTTAATTATTAGGCTTCCAGACCAAGTCGTTTTTGGCCCGTACTCTCTGTGGACGCTTTTACTGCTTCCGGCCATAACAGGATGTTCAACTTGAAAATGCTGCAAATTTCCAGTTAAAAATTTAGGCACAAAACTCGTTTTGGATTACATAATTGGTCAACGGAAAAATCATGTTACTAATTGCAGCCGAAAAACCTTACGGGCCAAAACCTGGCTAAATAACATGGTTTTTCCCAGGAAAATACGTTGGCTTTTGGCCAGCTTTTTGCCAGGGATAAGTACGTGCGTATTGGGGCTTTACACTAGGCTGGCTTCGGCTATGGGGCAGAACTAATAACATTTTTCTTGCTCCCACGCACATAAACACACATCGCACCCTCACGCACACACACACGCATTCACACACACACACACACACCCACAAGTGGCATACAATTTTTCATTTCGACACATTTTTGAAGCTGCCTTCAAAGTTGGCAAGTTTTCAGCCTGTGCGTTATAAAATTAATAGCCTGACCACAAAATTGTGTAATTTGAGGTTAGATTTAGGCTATGTACTTGTACAACAAGAGTATCAGCAGCTGCAGGAAGCCAATGGGGGCAGGGGGAGGGTGCCTGGACTAGATGAAGCCAATTTGTGTGCCAGTTATGGCAACAAAAAGCACTTTTTGCTGTCGCTTGTTTTCGGAGTGTCTCATTTTAATTAAGTTAAAATGTTTGTTGATATTTGCCAGCAAAAAAAAATTATAAACAAACAACAACAGTTTGTTAGTTACCTGTTGTAGTTAGAACATGTCAAATATGCGCCATAATTGCGCAAAGATGTTAATTTTGAAATTAAGAAATAATTTTCGAAAATTTGTTTGGTGTGATAAGAGAGAAAGGAAAGGGAAAGAGTATAGCACCAAATGAAAAGCAAACATAGCTGAGAATTTGCTGTTTTCTTTCTTTCTTCTTCTGCTTCTCTTAACTTGTCTATTTTTGGGGGGTCGCTCAATTAGCAGCTCCCAAAAAAAAAAAAGACGGAAGGAATTTGAGACTCCAACTGAGATAGCTTTAAGCAACTGTACTGGCTGTGGATGCCACTGATTAAGGCACACAACGATGGCAGAGGCAAACCATCAAAGGCGATGCTCAAGTGTCTCGTAAACGTTGTTTAAAGCACAAAGCTTGTTTAAAGCGAATATATATGGTTTATATAGAGCTCTAAAGCGACCTCAAGTGGCTGTGCATAAAAAAAGAAAACCGAAACATGAGTGTGAAAGTGGCTAAACATATTGTAACGAATTTGAAATACCCTGCGGAAAAAACCTTTTTTTTTGGTTTTTTTTTAAGTGCTTAAAAAGTGAAGTTTTTGTATATACATCTGCTGCCTATGCTGCTAGTTTTGTATGGTAAGTTTGATATTAAAGATATGTTTATTTTCTAAGATTTTTTTTGGCCATAATTCTTCAATTTCTAACTACATAGCATGGTTATAATTGATCATCTTTCAGATTTGCAGATTATTTTGTATTTTATGCCCTTTTATCCATAAACTAATATACCCTTTTGCAGAGTGCATGCAAATTAAGGAGTATATAAACATGTCAGCTATAACGAATGTTCGCTCAAACGCATACACACTCACACTCGCACACACATGCACCGCACACGCACACACCCACACCCCAACCTCAGAGCCTGCAGTGATTTTTGCTCATTTTAAAGCGTTGCATAAGTATGTGCGTATAAAGGTGCGCCAGTGTGCGTGTGCGTGTGTGTGTGTGTGTGTGCGAACTTGCATGTGACACGTTGAGCCTGTAATGCAGAAATGAAATTCATAAATATGCACAAGTTTAATAACATTTCAGCCTGAGCTGTCAAAGACAAAGTCAAAGAGAAACGGAAACAAAAAGAGAAAGAGAGATTGTTGCACGAAACTCTTCGACGTAGCCGCAGCATTTCAATCAAAAGTTTCATGGAAAATGACGAGCAAATTATTGCAGGCATTTTATTAAATATTTGGAAAGCACTTTAAAAGGCAGAGGGAAAAAGGGAAGAAAGAGAGAGAGAGAAAGAGAGTGGAACAGGCAACACGCACACGCACATTGTCGCTCAATTGCAAATGTCCTTCCGGGCTAGTTCGCAAACTGATTGTCCTGTTTGTTGTTAATGTTGTTGTTGTTGCTGTTGTTGCTGTTGTTGTTGTTGTTGCTGCTGCTGTTTGTTACTTGTTGCTTTGATTTCTGTTGTTCAGCCTGACACACGCAATTTAATATGCAATAAGCGGGCTGTCACAGACAGTTGACAATCTTTAGTCCTTGCCCCTGCAGCTTGTGTCGACACAAATAACTCTCGTTCTGTGTGTGTGTGTGTGTTTGTGACTGACTTTGTGGCTTTTATTGCTTACGCAGCTCTTTAACAAATTCGCCGTTGTCTTTAATTGAGTTCGCAGCGCGTTGATTGGTGCAAAATTTGTGTGAATTAAAATTAATTCACATGCAATTGATTTCATAATTAAAATTGGCTGCCGTACATACACACACACATATGTGTGTGTGTGTTAATCAGGAACGGAAAAAGTGCGGAAAAATGTTAAGCTTTTTCCATTATCTGCGATTGCTTTGCGATTTTTTTTCGCGTGCTGCAACGTCAGCGGCAACGGCGGCAATAAGCCAAGTAATTTATCTTGAGTGCGCACTTAATGTTGCTACGGGTTGCTCCCATCTGTTGTTGTTGTTGTTGTTGTTGGGTTACTGCTGCGGCGGATACTGCTGTTGAGTCGAATTAACGCGCAAGTGCATTAATTAAGCCTTAAAGGCGCAGCAGCTCTGCCATGGCAACGTGCCACTTGAGCTGGGTGTGTGTGTGTGTGGAATGGATATGGCGCATGAATATAAAATGTATGCATATCGAATGGGCAAAGGGGTGGGGGAGCAATGAGGGGTACTGCGTGCGTGGACACAAGTTGGCACTAATTGGCGCCCGTTTAAAGACGCATTTTATGAACAATAATTTGCCTGTCATAACTTTAGTCAAAGAAGGAGCACAAAACTAACTTAGCGCAGTGCGTGGACGGCGCACACGTTGCGTATACGCAATAAAGTGTATAAGCTGCTCAGTGCGATAGTAAAAGTTTTTCTGCCACACAGCGAGAAAAGCAAAGCTTTTTTTTTTCCCGAATTCATGTAAATTATTTTGTTGATATTTATTCATGATTTATGCAGCATTATTCATGTGTAAAATATGGAATGCATGTGTAATTTACTTTAAAAATTTGTTTCAATTTTTATTTATATTTATTTCGATTTAATTTATTGTAATTAATACGCTTTTTCCGCGTTATGTGTTAATGCAGTAAGTGCATTAAGCTTGGCTTACTTTGGCTACATAAATCAACTGTTTTTTTTTCGTATTAAAACTTCATTTTATTTTCAAGCAAAAAACATAAACAATAAACTGAAAAATCAAATTGTAAAAGGAAGTGTCTCCGCTGATCCCCCACTTAGAAGCGGTAACGGCGTATGGCGCGATATTGGTAGCCATCCTTGGTCAGAGCGGCGCTCTCGCCATCGGCTGGTCCCTCGGCTACGACGTCAGCACCTAGAGGCGGCAAATACTCCTTGGCTGCCTCCTTAAGCTCCACGGGCTGCTCACTGGGCAGCTTGTAGTGATAGCCATCGGCTTGCAGATCACCTGTGGGCACATCCACAACACGCACATCGGGCTGCACCTCCGACTGCTCCTCGACTACTGCGGGTGCTTCCGTCTCCACAGCAGGTGCCTCAGTGGTTGGCTCCTCCACTGGTGGCAGATATTCACGTGCCACCTTGGGCTCCACAGCGGAGACAACCTCCTCGGTGTCATCGGCTGGCACAGCAGGTGCAGCAGCAGCAGCAGCTGGAGTGGGCAGTGGAGCAGGCGGCAGATACCTGTTGCTTGGTGGCGGCAGATATTGGTTAGCCGGCAGATGGGAAACATCGCGACGATTGCGATGACGCAGCTTCAGGCGGCGCACGGTGCGATACTCGTAGCCCTGTTCGCCCAGAGCAGCGCTGTCGGGCAGCTCGGTGACGACCACCTCATCGGCGGGCAGGTATTCCGTTGCCGGTGGCACAAAGTCCACGCTGGCGCTGGCATCCACCAACTCGGAGACATCGCGACGCAGCCGAGACGAGGCAGCGCCTTGCGGTGCAGCCAAAGCGGCGCTGGCCACGGCCGAAAGGGTGAGCACACTGGTGAGCGAGAAGATTTTCTAAAGAAAGAGAAGGAGAGAGAGGAAGATGATGAAGTTGTTCCACTGGAGTGTTTTGGTATCCTGTGTCCTTGTCTTTCTGACCATTTTTAATGCTTGTTTTTTTCGTCCACGGATTTGGGTTAACTGCGTCTGGCAATTAAAAGTTGCTGGTGCTGTTTGATGGCTTTGCTCTAGCGAACCGCTGAATTTATAGCAAAAACTTTGAGCCACTTCAGACTGTACCGAGCGGGCCAAAAGAGACATGGCTACGGCTTCAGTTGGGTTTCAGTTTCTGTTTCAGCTTCACAAACATTTTGTGTGTGTGTTTTTTTTGTTTTTGGGTTCAACTTAATTAAAAATCTTCAAAAAGCAACAACACGCACACACACGCACGCATAGTTGGCTCTTTGGCTGTCAAGAGGCACTTCAGGCTCTTCTCGAACTTCAGCGTGTCTCCTTGCATTTGTTTTGCTTTTGTTTTTATCTCACTCTGCCTGCTGCCCCTCTGCAATGTCAAGTCGCGCACGCTGTGCGGCTTGACCTTTCTGTCGTGGGTTTTTGACTCGATTTTATAGATATATCTTTTTTTTCTCATGTCGTTTCGGTCAAGTGCTTCGGTTCTGTTGGAGGTGTTAATTTTGCTGAGGCTGCGGAAGTGCTGCGTATTTATAGGCCTCGCCTCGAGTGTTGCGAGCACAAAGCACAGCTCAAGTGGCTAAGCTGCCACTATCTCCCTCTCTCTCTCTCTCCCTCTCTTGCTCTCTCTTTCTCCTGCTCTTTCACTGCGGCTTCTCATCTAAAATTGAAACTAATTATAACATTTTAAATATGCATTGCAAATCTGTTGCTGCTGTCATGCTGTGAATGCTGTGGGTTGACGAGGTGGGGGCGGGGGGCGTGGCAGGCCTATCAAATTGCAATCAGTAACTTGTTGCGGAAATTAATTATTGATTAAAATTTTTCCATGCCACGTTGGCTCGCAGAAAATCTGAATTTAAATACAATGCGCAAAAAGGTTATTAAATAGTCATAAGCATAATTACACACACACAACACAAACACACACAACACACACACACGCAACACAAACACACGCAACACAAACACACACACACACACACACTGGCAGCTCTGCAAATTGAATTCGACAACTGAAAAAAGGGACATTTTGGCATTTGTTCGTGGCTTTTGTTGCATTGTTAATGAACTCTACTGGATACGTGGCGCATGCTGTGTGGGCGTGGCAAATGGGCGGGCGACATTTACGCATGCAAATGAGCTAGAGCTGCCTGTTTGGCTGCCTCGTTCTCCCCTCGCTCGTTGAGTAATCTTATAAATGCGTAAGCACTGTGAGTAAATCATTTCCTTCGCTTTCTCTCTCTCTCCTGTCTTCTGTCTCTTGCTCTCTGCTTGTCTATTTGTCTGCCTAAGAGGCGGCAACAACTTCCGTTTTGCTACGCACATTTGCCTTTTGTGCCGCCTGAAAGTAGGCAACATAAAAATGTTTGTGTCTTGCGACTTGTTGCTGGATTCTTCCTGCCTCTCTTCATCTAAAAGCCACTCATGTGCAATATTTTATGTGTCTAGCTTGGTGTGAGTGAGCATAATTTATAGTATAAGCAGCAAGGCAAAGCAAACAAAAAAAAAGAAAGCTGTAAAGCAGCGTGAAAATCAGACACGGCCAGCAGATGCTCTGTCAGAGATTTGTGCAACTTTCAGCTAAAGTTTTGGCTACTTACCGTAGTTAGCTAGTTTTATGCAGAGTGTACTGCGAGTAGCTGCTATAAATCATATGGTGCGGAACTTTTACTTCCGCCTCCGTAGCTAAGTTTTTGCAGAACTTTTAGCAGGTAAACACTCACACCTGACGCCTGTCTACAGGGTATAATAACAACAACTGCAACGTAAATATCTGCCTCTGTGTTGTGCTATAAATTCAGCTTGGTCCATTGATTTTTGTTTGCGCCTCTTGACTTGTGATTTTATTTAAAACCGATTTTTTTATGTCTATTTTGTTTCAGCAACTTTTCCACCTCTCTCTC
The DNA here is from genome assembly GCA_018904095.1 of Zaprionus ghesquierei. Taxonomy (NCBI): domain Eukaryota; kingdom Metazoa; phylum Arthropoda; class Insecta; order Diptera; family Drosophilidae; genus Zaprionus; species Zaprionus ghesquierei. Next base: position 5,439,724 of record JAEIGP010000850.1, on the reverse strand, counting down.
TCTCTCTCTTGCTGTTCGTTTGCGGTTCGATTTACATGTTTCGCACTAGAGCACCTGCTGGTGTTGTTGTTGTTGTTGTTGTGGCGATAAAAGGCAACAGCTTAAAGCGGACTCCCAACGGCTCAGCGACCATTAGTCGCGTGTAAAGTTAACCTGAGCCGAGTGTCCGAGGCAAGTCCAGGTCAGAGCGGTTCGAAACTCTTTAACAAGCTGCCGTAACTGGAGCTGAAGTTGGACGAAACGAATGCCGCGGGCTGTATGCAGCAAGACAATACAGAAGAACAAGAAGAAGAAGAAGACGAAGCGTAGAAGCAGAAACAGAAGCAAGCAAAAAAGGGCAACGAAAACAAATCCTGAAGCAAGGTTCTGCCTTAGTTTATGCAAATGTCGTAGGTTGTGTGTGCTCAGCACTTGTTCGAATTGTGGGCGTGGACACACAGAGAGAGAGAGAGAGAAAAGTGGAGGGCAGACAGAGCTTTTGCTGCAGGCGCCACAGCAACTTGATGCCGCATTTATTAAGTTAAAATATTTATATATTTTAAATAGGCAACAACAGAAGAGAATGAAAAGAAAAGAAAAGGAGCTACGTAACTGACAGAAGAACCGCAACAGAAAAGGGTTCGCAGCTTAGGCTTTTCTTTCTTGGTTTTTCCTTTCGTATCGATGGCCCAAATCTATTTACGAATTTTAAATTGCTTTCTTACAGCGCGAAAACAGCTGCTGCTGGCGTTGCTGTTGTTGTTGTTGTTTGGTATTCCTGTTCAATCTGCCAACTACACGAGAATCCTTTTTGCTTGACAAATTTGCGGGCAGTGTAAGAACACACATTTGCCATCATTCAATTTGTCGCATTGCGCATACGCAACGTGTGACACACACACAGTTAATTGGCCTATAAATTTAACGTTGACAGACACTTTGATTTAAATGAAGTGCCTGCATTAATGCCAGCTACCTATGCAGGCAGGCTGACATAATTAAGCCACGCCTTGTTAACAAGCCCACACACAAAATTGTGACAGATGAACTGGCAGCTAGACTGGCAGTTGGACAGCTAAATGTGCCACAAGTCACAAGTTAAGCTGACGCATGGCTATTGAAAAATTGATGAGCTTTGAAGGGCGGCAATGATAACACATCTTGACAAGCTTAATACATAAATCCATAAGCATTGCGGCTGCTGTCAGTGGGGAAAAATCTCATTGAAAAGTGATTGAAAAACGTAGCGGCAAATCCATCAGTAGAGCAGGACAGCAGGCTCTGTTTCCGGCTGCAGTTTAAAATTCTGTCTAGGCAAAGCTTTTTCATTGCTGATTGATTCTGTTGCCTTAAAGACTTTGCGCCAGACTTGACTTTAAAGCGGATTGCAGAGGTTTTTTTTTTTCGTTTCTTAAAGGATTTTCCAGTCTCATACTTTTTTGTATAGCTTTACAGACTGCTGCACAAAGCATACTCGGGGCTATCCTTGCCAGACACAGGCTTCATCGTGCCTCATCGATTCTTTGTCAATTCATTATGCAGAAATGTTTTCTACCCAAAAAAAGGTTCCTAGAACCATGCGGGCCAAAAGTATGCTGAAATTGGCAATAGTTCTTCATTGGAAAAATGCCATTTATAAAATTTTGTGGCCAGCAGCAGTGGCTGCCACAGCAGGAGCCACAGCAGCAGCCACAGATTATTCATTATGCAGTTTGCTTTCGCCTCGACTCACATTTCATGGTTGAAAACTCGAACGACAAGGACACAGAAATGCGAAAAGCATAAATATTTATAAAACTTTAAGAACGAGCCACAAAATCGTTGGCATAGCTAAGGTTGCAACTAAACAGGCTGCTACAACTGCTCAAGTGTTGTCTATGCATATTTAAAATTCAATTTAAATTCACGCATAAAAAACGAAGAGTGAAAATCGAAGCGAAGCAATTACAGCAGAGAATCAGATAAGTGGATAAATATATAGAGAGAGCAAGGTGTGCTCTAAGCTTGTTGAGCAAATTTACAAGGTAACAAGGATGCAGAAGAGAGAGAGAGAGAGGGAAGAGCTAAAAAAGGCGACTAAGCAAATTTCTAGCTGGTAAATGACAGCGAAAATCATGTTTCCAACTCAAAGCGTTTTTTCCAGTGGACCCCAAAGGTGTTTTACGTATATTCCTAAAAACGTTAACCCGTGCAGCAATTAGCTGCGCAGTCGTTTGTAATAATTAACTGAGAAATTTTGCTGTTCAACGTTGCGTATGCGCAATATTCAGTTTGTTGCTAACTTTGATGCTGCTGTAGCTGAAGCTGACTTGGTTGATGGTTACCTAACAAAGTCATATTTCATTAAAAATCAGACACTCTTTAAGGGGGTAGAGGGGGAGGTCAAAGGTCGGGCTACAGGTTGTGGCACCTGAGGCACTGTTAATTTCCCCAGACACCTTGCAGCTGATATTTTCTGCTGGCATTGCAACAAATGAGAATGAAAGCAAATATATACAGTAGCGTCAAGCAGCAAAACCGCATCCCCTCCCCTCTCTCTCTCTCTCTCTCTCCCACGACGTGGCCAGGATGAGGACAACAACAATAACAATTTGATTTCTGTTTGCTTGGCCGTTTCAGTCAGTTTTGTTTGTCTCCTTCTCCTTCTCTGTGTTTGTTTGTTTGTGTCTGTTTGTATTTGTTTTATTTTCATGCGCTCGCTTTCAACTGGCTGGGGAGCAGGTAACAGTAAGAGAGAAAGAGGGAAGGGAGGGGGGGGGGTGCACCCTGCTGACCTGTTGAGGGTAGAAAACATTTGCCGCTGTTTAATTTGAAATTTATATTTAAATTTTTGCCTCGACAGCTGCTGCAACAAGGCGTGCAACCTTTGTTGTTGTTGTTGTTACTGTTGTTGCTGGGTTCAATGAACACAGACAGACACAGCGAGGATAATGACTGCGTTCCAATTAAATCAGATTTTTTTCGGCGAAGCTGGGGAAATTCAACGATTTATGCTTTTTAATTAGGTTTCCATTTACAGACATCGCTCGAATTTCACTTTCACTTTGTCTTCAATTACTTTTAATTATTCGCTGTGTTTGTTTGCCTTTTCACACGCTGCTTCGCTATGGTTTTTTGTTTAAAAACAACAACAATTGCCATGTCGCTTAAATGAGTTTCGTGACGCCTTGAATTCAATTTGAGTGGCAAACAGAGAGAGAGAAGGACATGCGACTTACAGCAGGACTCGACAAAGTTGAGTGTGGCAGTGCGCCTGCCTTCCCTTCTCCTCCCTCTCTGTTTGTTTGACTTGCTGTTGTTGTTGTTGTTGGAAGCCAAATGGCTTTCAATTAAAATTGTAGCCTAGCGCCAGTTGTCGATTTAATTAGTTTGCAAAGTGACGGTTTCGCTTATGGATGGCACTTTTCGCCGCATGACAGGGTGTACCTGCCCAGCACACACACACACAGGGTGTGACATGTGCCTCAAGCTGATTTATTTGTGGTAATTACAGGGCGTGTGTGTGTGTGTGTTTTGTTGTGGTTTCACTTGCCTGTGCAAGTCACAATTATAGCGTATATTTAGCTACACCTTTTCTTGCAGTGTAATGTGCTGCAAAACAATAAATTCTAATATAGTTGGTAAATGGCAATATTGGCGCAATTGTCTAGAAGTGCGCGCCATGCTTGCTTCCTTCTTGCTTGCCTTGTCCTGTGTTGCTGCCACGCCCCAATGTCCTACACACGCCCACACGCATTGCGCACTCCACTTCACTTCACATACTACGTGTGCTTCGCAGCGCATTAAATTGAGCTTAATTGGAAATTACAATCCAAGTGCCATTGTTGTTATTATGTTTGCTGTAGCACTGGCAGCAAAAGCGCAACCGCACACACACACACATGCAAACACACACACATTGCTCATACATATGCATTACATAAACTGATTCCGTTGGACGCTCGCTACGCCTGCTCTCAAGTTAATATAATTAGTTTCGGTGTAAAATTATAAACGTCAACCGCCAGCATTAACACAGACACACGCACACACACACACACATAGCCTAACACCCACCCACACACACACACACACACACACTCGAGCGTGACCAAAGCTTTTGAGGCTTAAAGGAGCAAAACGAGCAAATGCTGCGGCCACACGCACACACACTGCGTAGGGTATTAAAGTTTTGCAGCTGCCAGTCATCTAGCTAGCTCACGCGGTTTTCAATCACGCCCCGCCTCCGCCCCCCCGTCCCGCTGCCCCTGCCACTGTCGCATAACCCTTCCAGCACGTGTCAAACAGGGCATCCAAAGCCGCAGGATATTTCCGTTCAATATTTGCACAATTTCCCATATTTGCACAACAGAATTTGCCGTTGATTCGTTCAGCCCCGCTTTCCGCACGATTTTCCCGCACCACCGCCGTCTCACTCGCTCTCCTTGATGATTATGAAAAAGTTTAACACGTTGTTCACTTTTCGAGAATTTTCGATTATTTTTTGGGGAGTTATGCGCAACTAACTGTAAAATTATCACAATGACAGCCAGCCAGACATACATAGGTGCAGGTGTGTGCAGAAAGGTTGTTGTCTTTTAATTATACAAAAGTAATTTGCGTATAAAGCAATAAATGCGTCTGGCATGCTGGAAAAGGTGCTTAACCTGCCCTCGCAGCGCGGCTCAGCCAACCTAATGCTGCAAAGATTGTGTCCTGATGAGGCAGCGATGCCGACGTCGACGCCAACGTGATGGAGCCCACCAAGTGCATTCAACTGTGCGTGAAAATGTTGGCGGAAAAAGCAACAACAATGCCGCAGGTACAGGCAGGAGAGGGGGGAGGGTTGGGGGGTTAGGTAGCTGCAGAGTGGGTTAAAACTTTTGAAGTTGCCACAAAATTGCGTTAACTTTTTGAGTAAGTCACTTGATTATTTTGCGTGGCAAATGAAGTTGGTAGATAGGGTAGAGAGAGATAGAGCGTTGCCTTAAAGACTCAAAAAACTGACCTTGGCTTGATGTGGGTCTCAGGGTTTTTTCAGGCTCTATGCTCGACAACGGCAGCGTTTAGCGCGTAATTGAGACAATTAAATTGACTTTGACAATGGGTTGAAAAGGCGGCGAAAGCGAAGGCAGGCGCAAAAGGCAAGGCGCGGCAAATCAACGACTGAAATATAATAAATAATCCAGGGACAGGCAAAGTAGAGTGAGAGAACAGTGCGAAAAAAAAACACAGGGAAAACCTTTAAGTTGTAATTAAATTTGGTTAGGCAAAGGCGGAGGGAAAGCAGCAGAAGGAGCCGAGGTGGAGGCAGCAGGCAGTTCTAGTCAGGCAAATTGCTTTTGGCATTGCCACAGTTGCCACAGTTACTGTTGCCTGTTGCATAACTGAGCTGCCTCTGCTGCTGCTTAGTATGCATTGCATTCTGTGCTCCTTTGTGGCAGCTTAAGTCGCTGCGACTTGCCTCAACTCAGCTCGACTCGACTCGACTGGGCTCGGTGCGAAGCTGGCGACAAGCTGCGACTGATTTTATTATGCAGAAAGCGAAACGCACACACAGAGAGGGAGGAGCTCACACACATATGCTGCAACTTTGAGCCTTGCCACACGCTGTACATCCTCTTTCCCCGCCCCCTACACGCTGCGTAATTGGAGCGTAATGTGTTAAAGTGACAGTCACGTGAACTGCGACATAATTTGCAACCTGTTTGTTGCCTGTTTGTGCCGCACAACTGTTGCATATTGCATGAAATGAATACATTTGCCATGGGGTTACATCCATACTAGACTATATAGTATCAGCAGTATTTGCCTAGTTGCGCCAGGACTGCGTGCAGTGCATATTAATATACGGAAGAAACTAAATCAAGAGAGACTTGCGCATTAGCTACGCTTAACTATTGTGCTTATGCATAATAATTACAACTTAATTACCAAAATATTTTGCTTTAATTACTTTAGTAATTTATAGTACGAAAAAGTATTTCGTTTATCAATTTGGAGATTGCAAAAGTTTTTCTCTGTTTGCGCTTGCAAAACTCAGCACACATGTCCTTGTTCCTGGTGATGTACAGGCTCACTGACTGCTCTCCCCCCTTCTTCCCCTCCTTTCCTCCTGCCTTACCCCTTCTGCCTTCTCTGTGTGGCTTGCCTGTTCACAGTTGCAATTGGGCGCACATTTTTCGTTTAACCAGCGCGTTTTTTATTGTAAAATTCGTTTCGTTTCGTTTCGAAATCGCTGCGAAGCCTCCACACTGCAGGCTGTGCCCCCTCCCTGACTGCTCTGCCTGTCCCTTATCAATCTGTGGTGGCATCCATGTCGATGCCAGTAGCAACAGCAGCAGCAGCAGCAACGCTTATATAGTTAAAATTCCTAACTAAATATTTTGCTTTTCTATTAAGCCCAACAACTGTATAGCCTGAGGATGCGAGCGGGGGAAGAGAGGTATTGAAAAATACGGCTCCAGTTTCAGTTATGCGCCAACGTTTTCAATTTCTACTAATCCTGTAGAGAAAAAAACAGAGAGAGAGAGGGAGGGAGATAGAGCGAGCGAGAGCAGAAGAAATTACATTGAATTTGACTACATTGCGCACTGTGTGCAGAGAAATGTGAGCAGGCAGTGGCCGTAGAGGGGAAAGACAGGGGGAGAGCAGGGGTATAGAGCTGGCCAGCAGGGAAGCACAAGGGAACCAGGGCTGCAGGGCTGGCAAGTGCGGCGTGCTGTGCGAGAGGCACAAAAATGGTTTACGCTTTTTGCTTTTGCAGTTTGGTTTCATTTTTGTTTCCTTTTTTGGTGTTTGTTCTTTCCGTTCTCTGCTCTCCGCTCTTGCCACGCGCCGCGCTTTGTAAAAATAACGGCAAATATTGTTTATTTGTGTGTGTGTGTGGAAAAATTGCACAAAGATAAAGGCGCTATATATGCGCGGCATATAGCCATTTAAGTAGATAGGTACATAAGGTAGACTGAATTGAATTGATAAATGAATGAAAGCTATTTGCCTGGCTGACTGTCTCTTTGTCAGGCTCTCTTTCTCTCTTTTTCTCCCTGTCTCCCTGTCTCCCTCCCTCTTTCTGTCTTCCTCTCTCTTCCTGTCTCCCTCCCTGTCAGCGCTAATATTTTTATTAGCGAAAAATGGATTTGCTGACAAGCTTAACTCGGTTTATTGCATTTCATTGAAATGGTCAACTGGGGCTCCTCCTCTCCTTCCCTTTCCCCCTACCCTGCTCTGCACTCTTTTCTTGAAATTTGAGTTTGATTTTCATGCTGTTGTTGTAGCCCTAAGCCGCTTAGCGTGGCAGCAAGAGGGAAGAGAGAGAGAGGGAGAGGAGAGACGCGCCGTGACGCATGTGTGATAAGTCTGTAATTGCCACGTCATGCTGCATTTAGGAACGCTCGTGACTCTCTCGCAGACTATGTTCTCTGTGACCCACTGAAGAAGATGAGGAAGAGGAGAAGACGAAGCTGCACAAGAAGTGCTGCATCATCTGATGCTGCTACGCTTTGTAATTGTCTGTAATGGAACCTTGCACACAAAATTACAGCTGACATTGAAATTTCAATTTCAATTGTCCGCAGACATTGAAAATATCTTAAGATTGCCTCTTCAGCGTTCAACGACGTGTTTGTAGAATGTGCTGCGGCAACCAGCAACAACAACAACAACAATAACAACAACAACATAAAGAAATATTGACATATTTTAAAGTTGAGTGCGAAATAAATTCTTCGCCCAAAGCAAATAGAGACAAAGAGCTAAAGCTAAAGCCATAGCAAAAGCTAAAGACAAATAGTTGGGTAGATAAGTAAACTCAGAGAGCGAGAGAGAAAGACAGAGAAAGAGAACGATCGATCAGGCCTCCTCGAACCGACCATGGCCGTGAAGTGGCCAAAAGCGATTAGAGGTCGACGCAGCGAGCATCGAACGCAGTCCAAATCCCCCGCCTCTCCCCTCTCTGGCTGCTCCCTTTGGCAATTGCAACAGGTTTGAAGATGCCCAACATTGCGGAAGGTGTCGCTAAGTGTGTTTAATGAAAACAAACAAACAACAAATGTAGCTGAAACTGAGACTGAGTCTGGGGGATTGAAATCGAAATTTTTTTTTTTGGGTAAATGTTAAATTAAGATTCCGGTTCGATTGACTTGCTGGTTCGCTCTGCGGTTGCGGTCTGCGTTCGATGTCGAACCTCTACGCGCACTTCTTGCAATCTCTTGCTAATTTTTCTTATAAATAGTTTAGGAGATTTCAACAGCGGCATCACAACATCGCAACGTCGGCTCCGTGAACAATAGCAACAATCTCAAGAAAAACCCATAAAAATGGTAAGTCTGTGTTGCCAATTTGTAAGCAGCTCCCCCGCCCCGGGCTTAGCTCAACTTAGCTGCTGCTGCTTCTTCTTTTCAGCACATGAATAACAAATCCCTCGTCTCTGGCTTGTTGCTTCTACTACTGGTGGCTGCCTGCGTCAATGGAGCAACGCTGCGTCAGCGTCGCGATGTATCTCACTTGCCGCTAGAGTATTTGCCGCCTGTGGTGTTGCCTCCGTTGCCCAGTCGCGACTATTTGCCACCCGTTGAACAGCATGCAGCAAGCTTGCCACATGTACTTCAGCCGCCACGTGATTACTTGCCACCTGTGGAGCAAGTGAAGTTGAACAACGAGTACTTGCCACCAGTGCCAGTGGTGGAGGAGGAGCAGCTGGCTGAGGAAGTGCCCACAACGGAGGCAAGCACCACAACCAGCACAACCACCACTACAGAGGAACCTACTACCACCACGGAGGCAGCGCCTACCACCACCGAGGAGCCTGAGCCTGTGGAAACTGAAGCACCTGTGGAGGTAAAGACACATGAGGACATTGAGGAACCATCGGGTGTGCTCGAAGCCGACGGCTATCATTATCGCACACCACAGATCATACCCGATCTCTCGCCTGTTGCTCCTGCACTGCCCGCTGTGGATGCCTATTTGCCGCCCCTGGATGACAATGCTGTGCTGGCTGAGGTAGCGGAGCCGGAGGAGCAGGAGGTGGTGGTGCCAGTGCCATCGCCACACAGTGATGAGTCTGCAGCTCTGCTGGACGATGGTTATCATTATCGCGCCATACGCAGACTGCGCTTCTAGGCGTCGCTTTGCTTCCATCTAAAAACGAATTTTGTTAGCCAACTTTTGTTGTTTATTTTTACACCCACTACACACGCACAGCACACACACACTCGTAAATACGCACAGCACACATAAAGAGACATACGTGTACATATGCAATAAAGAAGAAACTCTATAAATACGCGGCGACACTCGCAAACATTTGCAACGCGCTGTGGCAACAACTCAATTAGAGAGCTGTCAAAGCAGGCAGGGAGGACGAGGAGGAGGAGCTAAGGTAGCTGGCAAGGAGCTGTGCCGGTTATAACATTTCATTTGATATTGATGACAGGAAATTAGAAAAATGTTTTTCATTCTGTTTGCCACATGCCGCACGCAAGACATAAACTCTTCCAGGCACGGTGGCAGCGTCGAGCTTCTTTTCACCATCACCAGCAGCGTCATCATCATCATCTTCATCTTCATCATCGGCATCATCTGTGTCATTATCATTTCTGTTGTCCTTGTCGTCGTCGTCCTGCCTCGTGTGGCCACACAATTGATTTGTCTGTTGTCGCTTACACTTTTCAATCCTTGCGCTGCTGTCAGGACAAGCGGGTCGGTAGCGCCTGATGCCTTGTGCCTTCTGCTTGTTGACACAATGTAGTCGTCCTTTTTTTATTGTTTTCTCTGCTGTTCTGCCCGCATACATATATTTTGATTAGCCAAGTTTGGCATGGAGTCTGCTGCTTTTCCTTCTCCTGCCTTTCTTCTTCTCCCACTCTCTGTCAATAATTCAGCAATTTTCCGATTGCTCCATTAATTTTTCAGCTCTCTTTTTAAATGTTGTTATACCCTGGCTACTATTATAAACTCATCGCTTGGGTATTGACCAAAGTCTTATTGACTTGTCTCTTTTTCTTCTCCTGTTTTTGGTGTCCTTCTTCAACTTGTTTCTCTCATAACTTGGGCAAAACTAAAGCGATTTTTCCGGGAAATGTCATTTTGTTAATGTATTGAACGGGAAATTTGTTTGGCATTTAAATTTAGGCAACAAATTTTTGTTGAAAATTTTGTTAATTTTTTTGGGTACCCCCATTAAAAACAAGTTGAAAAATTTAAAAAATTTTAAAAATTAAATTTTTGTTTTTATTTTATTAAGCGTGTTTAATTTAGTATAAAAAACTATTTCCCATATAATTTTTGGCTTTTAGTTGGTTTTTTTGAGATTTTTTGAGCGATTTTTAGCCAAAATTTTGCCAAAACTCAAGCGATTTGGCTGCGAAATGTCATTTTCTTTTGCATTTGGCTTAAGCTTTAAATTGGCAATAAAATTTATACGATTTTTAAGAAAAAATTTTTTTGTAAAATTTTGAAATTTTTTGTGGGTACCCCCCTTGCAAAAAAATCAAAAATCAAAAAAAAATTTTATAAATTTTAAAAGTTCAGTTTTTAATTTTAATCGATGCTGTGTATTAAATTTAGTATAAAAACTATTTCAAAAGTGTTTTTAAGGCTTTTTGTGGATTTCTGACGAGTTTTAGACCATTTTAGGGTATTTCAAGTGCACTGAGACTTCTCAGAGATTTCCACAGAGTTTGAGCCCATTTTGGCAGGGTATTCCCCGGTCGACAATAAGGAAACATGTTTCGTGCTGTTTCCCCTCGGTTTGTCAGACAAAACATAAGTTTAAATGGCCTTTTGCTGCTTGCCTCGTGAATTATTTATAAGTGCGTAGTGAATGAATCCAAAATCAAACTTGAGAAGAAAAATTTCCCGCGTCAAGTTTTTCAGTTTGTGCACAGTTTTCTGTTGCCTACTCTGCGGCACAAGTTGAATTGCCACGCAACAAGTGGCAAGCGTGTTGTGCCTGCAACGCGGCTGGCGCGCAACCACAAGCAAAGTGTTGCGGTTAGCGACCCGAAACCAACAAAATAGACAAAAAAAGCGAAAAAGAAAAATAAGTACCAGGAAATGGGGAAAACCGCTGCAGCAGCAGCGGCAGCAAAGGAACTTGGCTGTGGCAACAAAACGAATTCGGGCCAAAACAAACACCTGTAAACATAGCGAGCGGCAACAGTCGCAACAATTGAAAGCGAAGCGAAGACGATTGAAAGCGGATAAAGCTTTCCAGTGAAAGCTTTGCCCTCTTCAATATTGAACGAAACTGTTGGGAAAAGCGCATAAAAGGCCGCTGCCTCGGAAAATTCAACTCAGTTGCGGTTTCAACGTGGCCCAAAGCGAATGCCAACGAAACGAACAGAAAAACAAAATAGGGAGAGAAAAACTCCAAAAAAACTCGGAACATTGGCAGAACGCGTACGTTGTGTGTGGGAAAAGTTTTCGGTGTGTGTGAAAAGCGTTTCGGTGTTGGCATTTCAAAAAGGTAGAGAGAGTCGCACACACACACACACACACATACACATACAGAGGACCATTCGAGTGGCAATAGATACAAATGATTTACCCAAAAATTGCCCCGAAAATGTGTAACTGACACCTGCCTAAACCAGCCCCCCTCCCCCCACCCCCTGCGCCCCCCTGCTGCGCTCATCTACTTAGTTTGCGGGGGCGTGAAGTGAGCAAACAGCAATGACAAATGATCCGTAGAAATTCAAAATTGTTTCTGAATTGAAGGCAATCAATTAATGAATGAGTATGAATATTAAATACATTTCCAGAGAAACCCAATAAAGAGCAATAAAATAAATAAAATAAACGAAATGCCATAAAAAGTGTTGGCCATAAAAAACACATTCAAAATGTAATTAAATAAAATGGCAAAAAAAAAGAAACATAACTGAAAGTGAAGTTTGAAGAAAAAAACGTAACGTTAAAAATGAAATAAAAAAATTATAATCAAATTACATGAGCTAAGCCAAACAAATGCGAATGCAATGATAACAAATGTACAACAACAAATTGAACGGCAATAAAACAAACAATAATATTTTATATTTTACGCACAATTAAACTGCAAAGACATTCGAGTGGGCAGGGGCGGGAGGAAACCTTAGCCCAGAGGCAATTAAAATGCAATTAAATGCGTAAACTTTGTGCAAAATGCGAAATGCGAATGCGCATCGAATTAAATGTTACATGCCAAGCCAAAAATCTCTTGATATTTTGCACAACTTGGCCAATAATAACAATAGCAACAACAACAACAACACGAGCAACACGTTTTAGTAGCTTAGAAATTGAATATAAATTTTTGGTTTATTTACATTGGCAGTCAACTGCATTCACCTTTGTTGTGCCTGATTGTGTGTGGCTCTATGCGAGTGTGTGTGGTATTGATGGCCTTACAAATACACACACACACACACACGCTGCGCGCACACACAGCAGTTTATTAATAAACGTTTTGAGTACAATGCACGAGCCACATACATAGAGTAGATAATAAAAACGCGTATACGCGCCGTTGCCCGCGGCCCTCTCGGTGTGTGTCGGTGTGTTTTCCTCGCTTTTGTATTTATTAATAACAAAGTAATCAGACATTGTAATCTCCTGGCAAAGCGTATTACAGCAGTCATAACAAAGGCAGCTCAAACTCAACCCACAAAGCATTTTGCCACCTTCCTCTTTCCCTTTTGCCTTCGGCTTAGTCCTGCTCATCTTGGCTGCTGTTGCTGCTGCTGCATCCTCTGCTCCTGCGGCATTGTTGCTAGTCCGTGGCGCACTTCCGGCTCAAGTGGCAGCAAAATCGAAACAATTTTTGTCTGTTTTTGCCGCACGCTCCTCTCTCTTTCGCATTCGCCCTTGTTTCGTATTATTTTCTAATTTTGCGCTTCATTTACCCAGGCGCGAAATCAAAACCAGCAAATGAGTACAAGCTCTCGATTGCTCAGTTCTCAATACTCAATGTGACTTTTGATTTGAGTTCATGTTGCCGTTGCCGTTGTTGTTGTTATTTTTGCATTTTTAATTTGACTTCAATTTGCGTTGATTTCGCTTTGAAGCCAAGCTGATTGCCTGATCGAAGGCAAAAGGAAGAGGAGTAGCAGCAGGAGGAGGAGTGGCAGAACGAACCCTAGTCGCATTGATGGTCTTATGGCGTGTTTATGATTCAACTGGCAAAACAATCATTTGTCTGTCCGTCCGTCCGTCCGTCCCGCCCCCCATTTATATGTTATTGCAACAAGCGATTTCGCATGCAAATCGCAACTCATTTCTTCATCGGTGTCAGTGGCAAAAGTGCCACGCCCCCCGTGTCGATGATTGCTTGGCAATTTGCAGCAGTCCGCACAGTGGGTCAAACTAGTAATAATAAAGCAAAGTAATTAAATTGATTTGCCACACACACGCACACACACGCACAGTAATTGCTGCGACAATCAGTTGGCAACGTTGCGTATGATTAATATTTATAGGTCGCAGCTTAAACGCTGCCCGCGCACTCGCATGTCATGACATTTCACATGAAAATGCTGTTAAAATAAGCGTTAATTTTGCCAGTTGGCATTTTGTAATTTGCAACAACAACAAGGCGAGGCAGCAGGGAAAACTGTAAAGCCGCAAAAAACTGCGAAGAAGCAAGTAGAGCGAACGCTGTCAAGCAGAAGCAGAAGCGGCAGCCGCAGCCGCGACACACAAACAGCAACAAATCAGTTTAATTTAAATTTTCCATTTTCTCCGACACAACACAACGCAAAAAAAAAGGAACTTTTTCCCAGAGAGTGGCAGGCGCCTTTTCCTTTGGCGCAGTCCAAAACAAACAGAAGGCGAAACAAATAAGAAAACACTCAGGCGTAGGACGAAAGTCAGTAGGGATGAAGCGTGCGGGGGTTGGCGCCGAAAATGTATTTATTATAATTATTTGAGATATTTTTCATTTAAACGCGCATTTCATTCGCATTGAAAGGCGTCGCGTTGGGGCAAAAACAAATGTTGCAAGGCCGCCACTGTTAAACAACCAATGCATACGAAAATGTACAAATAAATAATCATACCAAAGGACAAGGGCAGAGCACGTAGAAGCAGAAGCAGGAGGAAGGAGGAGAGAAGGAGAGGAGCAGCACGAAGAGGAAGCTACGAGCAAGACAAGCGTAGCAGGAGCGTTTAAATATAACGCGCCGTGTACTTAGTGAATACGGACGCCGCACACCACGCACAGGTATGCACGATGCCGCACATAAATTCTCATTCTTATTTCTGACAGTGGGTCAGCTCAGGGGCGAGGGAAGTGGAGGGCAGCACCTCGAAGTGTTTGGCTCTTTTGCCGCTTTAGTTTATTCATAAGCTGCACTTCCTCCCTGCCCCTGCACATACCCAAAACTAAGCACTTAATTATTTAATTTTGTTGCACGATTCGCACACGCTTTGCCCCCCCCTCAGGTTTCCCGCGAAACGCTTTTGGCTTTTACGTGTGTGTGTGTGTGTTATTTTAGTCTGCTTTCGCTTTGTTGCTTTGCTGCGCTGCGGTTCGCTGTCAGCCATTGTAAATGTCAGTTTTGTGGTGTGTTTGTGTTGCTGCGTGTGTGTGTGTGTGTGTGTGTGTACTTTGTGTGTGTACGTTCTGTCTGAGCTTTGCTCTTGCGGCTAGCTGTGCGTATGCTTAATATGAATTCCATAAATTATTAAGTATACGTAATGAGCTGGTAAATTAGTTTGTACGCGCAGGCAAATACATAAAAATGCAACCAGACATGTTTCATATTTGCGCAAACAAAGCAAGGGGGGGAGGGGAAGGAGGTGCGGTTTAGGGGCAGGGCGTATCTTGTGGCCCGTAGCAATTAGTCAGACAAAGTTTATGTGCTGCGACTGCCACTTTCGACGCTTTGGCTTTACATGATTTGTGTAGTCGGTGTATTAAGTTACCAAGCCACAGACAGGTGTGTGTAGAGGTGTGTGTGTGTGTATAGGTGTGCGTGCGCCTACAGCTAGATGCTGCCAAAGTTTGGCAACTTAATGTGCATCAATTGGAATAAAAGTTGCCAAAGCTGTTGGCAATTTAATTCTCTTGGAATGCCTAAGCAAAGGTATTTGCTTACAGCGCTTGGATGGGTTATAGCAAGTGTGTGTGCTATAATTGTAGAAAGTTTTGCTATAAATTGTGAAGTGAAGTAAAGGCTGCGAGTTGTGTTCAAAGATATCGATCTAAATGGGGGCAGGCTAAACATATTGATGGCGCATTTGTCTGCCATGGCAGGTCTTATAACTTCCCACTCTTTTTCTCTCCCCCTCTCTCTCTCGCACACTTGCCATTTCCGTTTCCTTTTGCCGCGCACATTACAATCAATAAACGCCACCGTTCGTATCTAATCTGTGTCTAATTTGCTGGAACATGTTCGCTAATTAGTACGTAGCAAGCGACACAATGATTTCCCATTGAATTGGAGGGGTAATATATATTAGATATATATCTGAGATTTATGCGCACAGCTGAGGCAATTAGTAATTGAATTTATTGGGGCACGATATCTGTATTTCTTAAAAAAAAGGGACAACAAATCCAATCAGCTGTTGAGTGCGTTAATTTATTCATGAAATGCTGCAAGGGGCAAGCAGCTCGAGACATGGCTACGCCTCATTAGCTATAAAGCATTTGCAGTCCGGAAGGGAAGGAGGGGGAGGGGCAGGGAAGGGTGTCAGCTGGCTTGGCTCATTTGCCACACAGAGCACGCACCGCATGAATGAACCAAGGAGTCGACTTCGCTTATGTCTTGTGCAAGCTGCCTTTGGCACTCCTCTTACTTCTTCTTCTTCTGCTCCTTTCGTTTTTGCTAATCCCAGACACAGTTCTAATTCTTCGTGGCTGCCTTTGACATGAGAGAACTGCGAGAAGTTCAAGGTTCTGTGTGGCAACTCGTGCTCGAATGCAACTGCCAACTGCCAACATGAGGCACGAGGCTGCAGTTGAGTTGTGGCGCGATGAACTCAATAAAAATTAAAGCGTAAATCCAAAACAAAATCGAAACGAAAATCGTAAATCGCAAAACTTAAAATCACAAAAATCACATAGTGAAATCGACAATAAAGCCTAGGCAAAAATTGTTGTTTGTTTATTCAGCATTTGGCATGCAATGCAGACCATAATGAATACGGTTCCGGGTCGGTGCCGAGTCGATGCCAGTCAGTGGGTCAGTCAATGCGAAAAGTGCTGAAAATGGCAACAAAAATTGTTTCGACATTTGTGAAAATCAATGACGAGGCTGCGCTCCCCCTCCCAACTGCAGCTACCTTCAACTTGGACAGGCCTCTAGGGCTCGCAGCCCCTTTCGACCCTTTTGGCCAGATTGGACGTATGCCAAATCAGCACTTGACGAGGTCTCAGGCCTTGCGCTTTCAGTGTCAGCTGCCCTCGGTGCCGTGTGTGTATGCACTTAATGCAACTGAGAGGGCAACCTCAGGCTGCTGCATAACATTAATTAAATCGTTGTTGTTGCTGTCCGTTTAGTTAAGCAAAGCGAGTAGCAAAACATCAACTAAATATGCAGTTCAAGCGCAACTCACATGCAGATTGCCAAGGCAGACAGGCAAAGGATAAGGGGCGGGAGTAACGCATAAAGGATAATGTACTTGGGGGCAAACAATGCATAGGGGCAGCAGAGCAAGCACAGAGCACAGAAACCCCAAGCAGAAACAATACAAAAACCTAAACTATGCCACGGGGAGAAAGAGAGAAAACGAGGCAAAGGCAGGCGCAGCTCTATAAGCAGTTGCAACAAGCACGACGGGCAAATACCTAAGTAGTGTGTAGTGCTTGTTCAGATATATAGCAGTAGTTAAGCCTGCCAAATTTGCTAGCTATAACTGCAAGGAATGCTGCTTTAAATGTGTAAACTAATCAAGCTCTGGCCACAGCTTATGCTACCCATTTTGGGCATTGCCTACAGAGCACAAAAAAAAAAAAATAGCACAAGAAATGCTGCTGCATCTGCTGCAGCTGCTGCTGCCTTTTCACAATGCATTCATAAGTCCACAACAATGCATTGTAGGCCCGCCCGCCTGAGTCAGGTGAGGTTAACTTTGCCCGTCGGCTGCTCTGCATCCTGTTGCTGGGAATGCTTCAGCTCGAGGATTGTTTGCTTCGTTTGCCCGGGTTTGTTTGTCATTGGCTACGCTTTGCTTAACTTGATCATGTCGCAAATTAGTAAGTCATTCTTGCCCTCAACTCCTGCTCCTTCTCCTCCTCCTGCTGTTGCCTTTAAGCAGCTTATGCTTAAGTTTGATATCTGCTGAGCTTGTTTGCTTTTCTTTCACGAAGACTTCGCATAAATGTTGCCTGTCGAATATGTTTACATTTTTTATTGCACTCATATTTCTTTGGGTATTTTTCGCAGCCCCTCTGCACTCCTCTCTCTCTCCCCTCTCTGTCTGTTTTTTTTCTGCCTTCTCGATATTCATTCAAAAATTGTGCGCTCGGCACTTTGTTAGCTTTATCTTTGGCTTGATTTGTTTTAACAAATTTGTAAGCTAAACAAAACGCTTCACTTGTTCTCTCATTCTCCCTCTCTCTCTCTCTCTCTCCCCTCCATTGTTGCTATTAATTATGAATGTTGTTGCTGTGTTTCTATTCTCCCTGCCTTCGTCATGTTTTCATATGCAGCACCCCCGAGCAATCCTTTTGTTCGTGCTGTGAATTTAATTTGATAAATCGTTGGTATTTCATATATAGAGCTAACCTATATAGTTGAGTAAAGAGTGGGAGTGTGGGAGGTTGTGTGTTGTCTGTGGTCGGCAAAAACCTTGATGGTATACAAAAAAAAAAATACTAAAATATTTGCGCATGTATTTTAAAACAATTTCCTTTGATGCGTGTATCATTTACGCATCGTTCTCTCTCTCTCTCCCTCTCTCTCTCTCCATGTACATGTGGTTAATAACACAATTGGAAAATTGTGTGCATAATAATATCGGGTGAATTAATTTTTATCTACCCGAGAATTATAGCAAATAAGGCAAATGGAAGTTGAAATTTTGTTTTATTCTTTATTCAATTTGTAAACATGCATAATTCAATTTTCATATATTGTATTGCAAGAACAGACACGGTCTGCGGATATGGTACTTTGGAGCATGTTTATGCTATGACGCAACTGTTAAGATTGCTACAGCGCGAGGCTGTTATCAACATGTGGAAATGTTAAGTACATTTTAGTGGGTATTTTTATGGAATATTATAGGTAAAGGAATGTGTAATTATACAAGGTGCGGGGTAATGTCAAGAGAGAAGAATAAAGATAGATTGGTATATACAGATTGAGGGATTATAGTGCGAAAGGCTTATGTGAACAGTTAACAGCTGTTAAAATATTAACAGACAATACTGTTTAATGTTAAGTAAATGTTAAGAGTATGTCAGGCTAGGAAAGGAGAGATTTGAGTAGACTGATTGAAGGATTACAAATGAAGAGTAGAAGACTTAAACAGAGAAAAGAATTATACCATCCTTAATCCTCACTGAGTCACAGATTAACAGCTGCTAAAATATTAACATACAAAGTTAAGTCAACTGATAAGCTACGTAGTTCTATTTGCGTTAACGAAATGTTCAATTAGTTTCGCCCACGGCCAAAAAGGGGAAGGCACTCAATTTCGTTTACGTGCTATGCAAATATTTTATTCGCATTGCGTTTAAATATTTACACGGATGTCAAAACAATACAAACTCTTGGAGCAAGACAAGAGAACACAGTGCACAACAGTTGTATGATAATAAAGTTTAAATATTTGCTACGACTGCATATGCTAAAGCAAGCCACCTTCTCCCTTTCCTTTCTGCTTCTTCTCTTCTACCTGTAAACAGAGAATTTTGCCCGGCTCGTGTAGGTTTCTTAGTTGCCTCTCTACATATAAGTGGGGCACACACTGCGTATGAGTAATAAGTTGTATATGTTTTGTTTCTGCTGCTGCTGTGTGCCAAGCGATTTGCCTGGCTGCTCAAAGCTTTTAGCAGCTAGAGCATGCTGCATGTTGCGCATACGACCCGTGGGACGCGCATTACACTACACAGTCAGGCAGCCTGGCAGCCATCCCGATGATAGATGATGTTGAACGCGCGTCGCTGTTGTTTCCTCTCTCCCATTTTTTGCTTTTTCACTGCCAAGGGCGCATATGAATTAATTTCCATTGCAAATTTGCGTTTTTGGCCAGGTTTGTCAGCAACACCTTTGCGTCAATGAAATGCAAACAAATAGAGAGAGTGGCAGCGGGTTTTAGAGGGGTGCGTGTTCAAACGGGCAAACCAAAAGCAAATACCAAACCAAACAGAAAAGATGACGGCGCGTAAACAAGGCCAACAACACATGGCAGCATAAATATCGAAACGGCACACAGAACAGAAGCTAAAAATATATATAGGGAAAGAGAATTGTGGCTGTTTGCCTGACTTCCTATATATAGACAGCATGAAAAGAGTTGAGCCAGGGCGAAGTGGGTAGTAAAGGGGTTCGCGCCAGCAAAATGCCAGCAGCTGTTTTAGCCAACTTAATGAATGAATATGCATGAGATGTGAGTGTGCCAGCAGGCAGTGAGAGACGGGGAGGGGGAGGGGTAGAAGTGTAAAGGGAAAAGTGTGCTCCAGGCTGCAGCTGTGTGTGTGTGTGTGAGTTGTGCCCGCCGTCGCTTACAACTGTCGCACGCTTCGCTCTCCTGGTGGTCGACGCGATGAGGCGTTGAAACGATGGGGCGATGGGGCGATGGCGTTGGCCTCATTAATTTCTGCTGCTTCTTATCGAAATTTGTTTTGTTGTTATTAATTTTTGGCGCGTTATGTCGAAGCTGACATTAAGTTGTTGTTGTTGTTGTTGTTGCTGTTGTTTGAGGCATTGTTTGCCGCAATGTTTACCAGCCCATTAGCGCCATTAATCTAATGAATTGCCATTGAACTGTAATGGCAGCGTGAGACGAGGAGTAGGAGAGGGGGAGTATGAGAGGGGAGCGGGCGGTTGTAGCTAGCGAAAGTGGGCGCTCTTATCGTCTCACAGCAAGCTACGCAATTTACATATAACAATTGCAAAGACAAGCCACGCGTGGCCCCCGCTCCCCTTTCTCACTCTATTTGCTACATTTATTACCTGTCTGTCTGTCTGTCTGCCCCCCGCTGTGACATTGATTAAGCAGCCAGCAGCCTCCCCTCTCTTTCGTTCCTTTCTTTCTACCCTTTTTAATCCCTTGGCAACTTACAGCATTAGCTGCCGCCATTTCTTGGCTAATTAAATCAGCTGCCGATTTCGTGATTTCTGTCTACTTTGATGGGCTTAAGGCGGAGAAAGCGACTTTCGATTGCAAAGTCGCCAGCTCAGTGTATCTAATGCCTACTAAAAAGCAACTACTTGGCGTGAGTGCGCCCTCTACTTCTCCCTCTCCTCCTTTTCTCTCTCGCTTCTCTGCTTATTTCTCTCGCACTTACTTTGCCTTTCTCTCACGTCTCTGAGCTTAGAGTAGATTTAAGCATATGCTGCAAACGTTAAAACTTTGAGCCTTGACTTGTCTAGCTCTTCAGCTCCCTCTCTCTTTCTCTCCTTCTCTCACCTGCTCTTTCTCCTCTGCTAAGCCCAGTTTTAGTGCGTCAGTCGTGCGTGCATTTTGCTCTTATTTAACCTGTCTCTGGCAATGTATAAAAAATTTTTAAAAATTGTCTCTGCCTCTGGCACAACTTCAATCATATGTGGCAGCATCTCCCTAGCTTGGGGGCGTGGCTACAGCCCAGCTTGTTGTGCAGTTTTTTGCCACTGTCAACAAATTCTATAAATTCTCTCAAGTCAGCAAAAAAATTTGCAAATTTAATTCCTATTGACAGTTGTTGGCATTTAAATGCGAATTTATTTTCATTGCAAAAGATAGATTGAGAGAGGGAGAGAGAGAGAGAGAGTGGCGAAGGGGTTGAAATATTTTAATTTGCTTTGGCCACAGTAATTCCCATTTCCCAATTTGCCCATTTCCCCATTGCATATGCTCGTCGTGCATACATACTTGTATCTTATAGATTTAGTTTATATTTTTCGGGGGGCTCTAGAAACACTTTTAACTTTTTAATTAGATAAATACATTTTTGCGGTTTATGCCAGTGCTGTGGTTTGCCCCCTGCCCCACTGTAGTGCCCCTTCTAGCTGTCTGTCTGCTTGTCTGGCGCTGCGGGTGGTAAAATTTTCCACGCACACGTTCTCCCAGCCAAGGCATTCCGATGAGTAAAGTGGCGAAAAGTGGCTACGTTGAGTGACTAATCTTGAATTTTCCAAGAATTTAGAGGGAAGAGGAGGGGCAGGGGGTTATGTCTTAAATTAAATTTAAATAAAATTTTATTGATTTGTGAACTTTCAAATTTGTATATAAATTTTATTTTAATTTTAATTTTCACTTTTAATTTTCTTAAAAAAATTTATTCATAATTTATAACATATTTACTGTCATGTCAATTGTTTTTAATTAATTTCAATATTAAAAAAAAAAATTTATAAAAAAAAGAAAACTACTTAAGGGGTAAGTCAGCCGCTAATACAACTGGCACCTGCATTTAACAGCCAAAAACTGAGCTGTCTCAATATGACGTGTCGCGTTTTTTCCCCCAAACACTTTTCCATTCCTTTTTTTTTTCGCCGTCGATTTTCATTCAATTTTCACTTGTTTTCCGCGCTGCTTCCACACAGGCAGAAAACACAGAAAACAATTTGTTTATAGCGCGCTGTTTTTTTGACATATTTATGCCGGCGGCTCGGCACTCGGAAAAAGAAAAGTTAATACGCCCCTATCTGCAAGGCAGAGCCGACTACCTTCCCGTCTCCCTCTCTCTCTCTCTCTCTCTCTCTTCCACCGTCTGCCCCTAAAACAAAAGCCAAAAAAAAAAGAGAAGAGAAGAAGGTGCAAGCGAAACAGTAGCAACAAAAAGTAAAG
Source organism: Zaprionus ghesquierei (assembly GCA_018904095.1). Classification (NCBI taxonomy): domain Eukaryota; kingdom Metazoa; phylum Arthropoda; class Insecta; order Diptera; family Drosophilidae; genus Zaprionus; species Zaprionus ghesquierei. Next base: position 5,417,842 of record JAEIGP010000850.1, on the reverse strand, counting down.
CAACGCCCTCAATGGGGTCCCGGCCTCAAGACTGAAACTTCTTCTTGTTCTGCCTCTGCCGGCGACTTTTCATTGTTTTCTGCAGTTTGCTGTTGTTGTTGCTGTCTGTGGCACAGTTTACTCAGTTTTTGCACAGCGCACAGACAAAGTTATTATAGGAAAAGTTCTGTGCGAGAGAGATTTTCTATGCTATAAAATGCAGAGCACTCTCGTTTTCGCCTACTTGGCTTGCGCAACAGTTGTCTGTCTGGGTTGCAGAGTTTAATCTCTGAGCGCATATAATGCCAGTTATTGCCCGTTATCGGGCTAATTATCTGTCTGGTGCTACGCGTATTTCATCAATTTGTAGACAATTCAATAAAAGTCTTGGGCGCTTGTTGGTTCTTTTTCTATAGCTAATTGGTAGGTTATACAAAGTTTCATGCAGCTGGCAGCGCAAGTGAAGCCTAGCGGACTTCGGTATGTCTCCTCCTTTTCCCCCTCTGCCCCCGCTATTTGCTTTTGTTTTGTACCTTTTAAAGCTGTTGCCGAATCCTTAGTACGCCTTACCTGTCGAGTTGCTCTTCAGCAGAGCTCCTCCCTCTACCCTAGCTCCCTCCGCTGCCAAGTAGCTGTGCGACCTCGCGTGTCTGGCGCGCATTTCGTGAGACTTAAGTGGGCCGCCCCAAGTAGATACGATACGAAACGATACGATACGCGTTACGATACGATATATTTATTGGCAGCAAGGCGTGGGCGTTGTTGTTGCCGCTCTTGTTTGAGTTTCGCCATTGTTGTTTGTGTTGCTAAAAATCGAATTTATTGTTTTAATGCCCAATTCTGTCGCTGTCGAGGCCCAAAAAAGAATTGCCAATTTGTTTAGAAATTAGCGCGCTTCCCTTGCAAAATGAAAATCAATTTTTGCCAGCTCTTCCCCACTGTGCAGCTACTCCAATTTGAAAGTATTTTTACGCCTCTTTTGCAGCATGAGCACCTCCGGCAGCGGCAGCGGCTCCGGCGGCGGTGGCGGTGGCGCCACGCACATCTTTCGCTCGCTCTCCTCGGAGAGTCAGAAGCGTGAATGGTCCAAGCGGCTGTCATTGCGTGGCATGCGACATGGCCCAGGCACAGCGGGATTGGCTGCCAGCAAGGAGGTAAGTTGGAAGCAGCAACAACTCTCTGCCTCAGCCAACTGCGATTAAATTACGCTTTGTTTTGCAGGGCGAAGCTGCGCCAGGGGGCTGCCACGGGTGGCGGCAAGCATCGAAAGTTCTTCAGTCGCTCCGCATCGCTGAAACAGGCCGCCACCAGCAGCAGCATGAGCAGCACGCAAACCTCAATGGAATTGCATGTACCTGGGCACTCGTCATCGGGCGGTGCGGGCTCGCCCGCTGGAGGATTTCAGACGCAAACGCAACCGTCAACGCCAAAGAAATCCAATTGGGAGGTGATCGAACATTTCAATACCAGCAATGTCAAGGGAGGCAAGGCGATGGTGAGCAGCAGCCTGATTGCGGTAAGTTGTTGCCAATTGATTGGGGACCCGTGGCACGTAGCACGTGCAGCAGGGGCATGGGTGTAGGCGGCCAGAGCTGGGCCAGGTTTATCCGGAATTGGCATCAATTAATTTGCGAAACTAATGGACAGGCACGACAGGAGGCAGGTAGCAGGGCAGTGGGCAGTGGGGATTGGGTAGGCTGCGATTTAAATATTTAATTCGATTTGGCCACGAAGCTGTGGAAGCAGTAGCAGCAAGGAAGGAAGGAGGAGAGGGATTAGAGTCGGAGATGGTTGCTAAATTAAAATACAATTTCTTAGTTAAATGGGAGAGAGAGAGAGAGAGAGAGAGAGAGAAGGGATAACAAAACAGGCTGAGAATGACAAGGAGACAGAGAGACTAGGAATGGGGTAAGAGAGAGGTGGAGCAAGAGAGGGGAACAAATTGCAGATTGAGAAGGTGAGAACGTGAGCAAGAGGACAGAAAAAAGGGGAAAGGACAAGGAGAGGAACAGTGAGAGAGTGGACAAGGGAAAAAGGGAGAGCAGAAAAGGAAAGAAGAGCCAAAAAGGGAGGGAAAAGAGGGGAGATAGACAAGAAGTGGCAAAGTGGGAGAGCAAGTGAGGTAGAAAACAGAGCAGGAGAATGCAAGAAAGATATGGAGAGACCAGAAGAGGGAAAGAGTGTGAGGGCAGCAAAAAGAAAGATAGAGAAAGAGAGAGAGTAGAAAAAGGAAAGACATAGACCAGAAGAGGGAAAGAGAGAGCAGGACAGTGGAAAAGAGAAAGCGTAAGCGAGAGAGGGAAAGTAGTAGAGAGTTGGCTAAGCTGACAGAGAACAAGAGAGGGGAAGAAAGACCACGAAAGGAATAATGAAAGACCTAGACACGATTGAAAGCAACAGCAGAAGATGAGGAAGAACGCTCCGAGGGTGGGCAGAGCGAAAGGGGAATGAAAATGAGCAGAGAGAAAGCTGTAAACCGATCTGGCCAGGAGTAGATAGAATAGCAGGCGACAAAGCCAAAGAGAAGGCAGGGGCAGAGATGGACAGGGGAGCCAGGGATGCTCCGACGTTGTTGTCAACCATTTAGTCTAAAAATTGTGCATTGTTGCCGTAGCTGTAGCTGTTGCCATGTTATTGTAATTGTTGTTGTTGCAGTTGCTGCTGCAGTTTTTGTTGTTGTTGTTGTTGCAGTTGCTGCTGTTGTCGTCGCCCTGGCCGAGTGCAGGCACTTGACAAAAAGTTAACACCTTCAGCTCGACTAACAAGCAAACCCAACGTATGGCAAACGACCACACACAGCTGTACACACACACGCACACTCGCACACATACAGCTGCACACAGATGCGCAGCATATTGAATTGCATGCACTAGAGGATACTTGACAAACGTGTCTGTCTCCCAGTGGCTCGTGCTCGCCCTCCCTCTAAACCTGTCACTCCCTCTCCCTTCTCCACTCTCTCTCTCTCTCCCACTTCTCCCATTCGTATTTGCACACGTTACTCGTCCCGTTTTGCCGAGTGTCAATTGAAAAAAAAAAGCGACGCTGTGGCCATTTGCATTGGTAAAGCGGGGCGCAGGGCGTGGCTGGCGACAGCTGGGGCAGCAATTTGCTGGAGCACCACAACAACAAAGACAACAGGTAACAAGAGGTGCAGTTGAGTGTGTTTGGCGTTTAAGATACTCTTCAGGCAACACGGGGGAAAAACTATGGCAAATGTATTGAAAATGATTTGAAGCCTTTTTAAAACTGTAGCCAGTTTTGGCCAACATGGCGTATGCTTAATGCGATCGCTCGTATACTTAATGTGCTTAAACTACAACTCTTTCTTTGCTTCTCTCTTCTTACAGGCCGGCATAACGCGCTGCAACATTGACGAGTCCATGGACTCAACCAACTCCAGCTCGACCTGCCACAGCCCGATGATCTATCAGCGCGATGAGACGCAGCTGCTGCAGCAATGTAAGTAGCGGGGAGGGGAAGTGAGGAGGGGGTAAGTAGGAACAAAAAACAACGCAGTGATAAGCATGTAATGGAGCCACCGGATGCAGGCACAGGCAGTAAGGAAGCTGTGGCTGCCTGCTGAGCTAATAAAAATGCCAACACGTGCGACAGTAGCTGCAGCAGGCAAGGCGGCAAGGGGAGCAGGAAAAGGGACAAGCTGCTGCTGCTGCTGGACGAGTCGCCTCAAATGTCACAAGTTGATTGTCATTGTCATATTGAATTTGACGAGCCTGGAGCAGAAGCAGCCACAGCATCATTGCAAGCAAGCCAAGCCAGGCAGCTCATAGCTTGTAGTGAGTTTGCCTTAGCTTCTCAGCTTTCCATGTGGCAGGCAGTTACCTCTCGCTCTCTCTCTCTCTCCCCCTACTAGCTGCCTTTCTTTACTCCCTACCTACTCTACTTCCTCTTTACTTTTCTTCCTGCATACGTTGCCTTTTGCTTGAGCTGCTTTTGCCTTGTTGCGTTGCCTTGGCGCTTACCACACACACACACACACACACGCTGTGAATGGTGGGGCATGCCACAACAGCAGCTATATATATATATATAGATTTCTATAGAAATTTACATAATCACGTTTGGCATTTATTTATTGATGCATGCGAGTAGAGAAATGGATAAGGGAGAAGGGGGAAGGGAGAGCGGGAGCGAGAGAAAAGAATAACATATTTTCATATGCTGCTGACACGATTTACAGCTATTCTTGTGGCACGTTACCGTTATGCGGTTATTGTGTGTGTGTGTGTGTGTGTGTGTGCGAGGGTCAGTTGAAACGATTTTACAACATTTTATGGCATTGTGCGCTGCATACGAAACATGGCTTCCATTTCATTTCATTTTCTTCCAAACCGACAACAACAACTACAACTGGAGAAGAGGACATTGTGAACAAATCACAGTCAAACGGCGATAATGTCGAACGTGCAACATGCAACGCAGCGTGCACAAATTGCAAATTGCTTGCTGCGGTGTGGCAGCCACAAGTTGCCAACATAATTTCCTTGCTATATACCAGATATACGAGTATATATATATATATTAAACTAGCAAATTAATCGAGCAATCTAGCTAAAATTTCAATTTGCTTGCCAGGCAGCTGGCTTGGCTATTGATATGACAGCAGTTGCAATTAACATTCTGTCTCTCTCTCTCTCCCGCTCTCTTTGTAGCCGACGCAGCCGACGGTCGCAGCAATGTGGAGGCAAACAATCCAAGCACCTCGGGCTTGCCCGCTGCCGGCAGCCCCAGCTTGTCGTTCTGGTATCGCTTGAATCGCATCATTCTGCGTCTCTGCTCAACGCATCAGTTCAAGAACCTGCAGGTAAGCTACTTAAAATTAATACTCCACCCCTGGCTCCCCCTCCCTCCCTGTTTCATTTAGTGCAAATCATATTGCAGCTTAGCAACGTTTTCGGCAGCCTTTTACTGGCATAAGACTTTAGCATTGCAGCGCAGTTACTTTTGGCCAGAATTTGTTAGAGTATAGCAGTATATAGCTGTAAGCTTCTTTAGTATATATGTTCTTGTACAGCATGTAGAGGCAAGCCGATCTCTTGCACTGCTTAATCCATGCAGCTTAAACTTGGCAGGCAGTGCAGTTACTTTTGGCCAGAATTTGTTAGAGTATAGCAGTATATAGCTGTAAGCTTCTTTAGTATATATGTTCTTGTACAGCATGTAGAGGCAAGTCGATCTCTTGCACTGCTTAATCCATGCAGCTAAAACTTGGCAGGCACATCAATAAGAAGTTGAGTTTCAGTTCTCTATATACTGTACCGTTCTCTATATACTGTATATAGTACTATATATGACTTTATAGTATAGTTTCTTTATAATAAATCTATAGAAAATGAAGATTTCCTTAAAGAAATTGTTATATTTTGCCTGCCTGTTTATAGACTCCACCTTAGGGCATCAAAACTTCAACATTCTCCTCTACCTTCTTTCATTTTCCATTTGTATTTGTGCTTAAATCCCTTGCCCTCCCGTCGCCCATTCCAAAATTGTCTCGTCTTACTTATGGGTAAATCTTTTCTTGCTTTCTTCACTCAGGTGGAAATGCTCTATCAGCGTTATTTTCTGCGCATGAATCAGAGCAATACAACGCACATTTTGGCGCTGCTGTTGACGTTGATACTGGCATTGTCCTGCACGCATCTCGTTTTCACCACGTTGCAGCTGCGACGGGGTCTGCAAGTGGCGCCTCCAGCAGCGGGAGCAGCTAACATGCCCTTGGAGCGTCTGCTGTTGCTGGCCGAGAATGGAACTGGCGGCAATGTGAGCCTGTTTAGCACGATGCCTGCCACAACGACGACGACGACGACACTGTCAACGCCTGTGTTGCAGCCACAGCTAATGGGGCATCAATGGGTCATGCCAGCAATGGGCAATGCTAATGCGGAGCAGCAGCAGCCTGACAGGATGTTGCTGCCGCAGCGAGTGAAGCGCAAACATTATCGACGCCGTCAGCACAAGCAACGCTATGGCAAGCAGCATCCGCATCAGCAGCGGCAGCGGCAGCTGCATCGCCATCGAGTCAGGTGAGTTGGCAATTTTTCGGCATTTTTGACAGCGCCTACGCACATTACGCATACGCCGCATGGGCCCCAACTCAATCAGGGGGCGGGCGCGCAAAAGTATGCTACGTTTTGTTGCGTCCGCTTTTTGAAGTTAAAATTAGAACAAAAGGCAAAGGTGCGAAGGCAAAGGGAGGGGCAGAGGAAGAAGGGGAAAGTGAGAGAGAGAGTGGGAGTGAGAAAGGTATAGCAAGCATTTTAGCCAAATGGCAACAGCAGCAGCCAAGCGCGTGCAAATATTTGTTATGCCTGACGGGCAAAGCGAGCGAGGAGCGAGGAGAAGGGGGAAAGGGACGGGGGGGGGGTAGGTGCAAAAGCAATAAAACCAGTCAACAACAAATACATACATCAATAAGGCGAGAAAACTTTGTGCAGGAATTTCCATTTTGGCAAACGGATTTTGGATTTCGTTTGTGACTTCGATTTATTTTCATATTTATGCAGGGCAAGATGGATGAGGCGGCGTGGGAGTGTGAGAGAGTGTGCGAGTGTGTGTTGTGTGTGTATGTGCTGTGTGTGCTGTATGTGTGTTGTTTGTGTGTGTGTGATTTAGGCGCATGATAATGCCAAGCTTATTGATATGCATATGAATATTGGCTAACACTCTTTCGAACTGCCTCTACCTTACTCTCTTTCCCTTTCTACCTCTCCCACACTCTCTCTCTCTCTCTACCCTTCTCTCTCTCTCCTCCACAGATACAAACCACGCTACAAACGTGCCCAGCAGCAGCAGCATCGAGAGCAGCAACTGATTGTTGACATTGGCCAGCCTATTACAGCAGCTCCGCCAGCTGCTCCTGCCCTGCCTGCTGCCTCTCCTTCTCCCTCCGCTGCCGCTGGCACTAAACGCATTACGAATTCGCGTGAAAACGCTAACAACAACAACAACAACAACAACAACAACAACAACTACGTGGCGGCACGTGATGAAGTGCTCAATCTGTTGACCAACGACAGCCAACGAGCGGCAGATCCACTGGAGAAGCAGCAGGAGGAGCAGCGGGAGCAGCAAGCGGAGTCTGTGGAGCAGCCCGCACTCTTTGGTTTAGCGTCCAATTTGGAGTCGTCATTGAATTACGCACAGCTTCTGCTCACGCTGATTACGCAAATCGATGAGACAGTTTTGCTTTTTCTCATTGTCATGCTAATCTGTGGCATTGTCTATGCATGTGAGTATGCCACACATTCACACGCACACACACACACGCACAAGCATACCAACACTCTGTGTGTGATTTCATTAAATTCCATGTGCATCTCTCCATCTCCCTCTCTCTTTCTAGTTCTGCTCTGCATACTCTCCAAGCCGGCCATGAATGAGATATTCCTGGTGCTCGTCTCTTACGTCATATTGGGCACTTTTCTGGCCATCGAAATTGCCGTTAGCTATGCCATGCAACCCAGGTTGGTAACGGGAAAGGGGGAGGGGGAAGGAGGGGGTAGCAGGGTGTCAAGTAACTTGCAGCTGTTGCCTTAGTGAAATTAATCATGGCATCAGCTGCGGCACGCTAATTGTGTCCAGCATGAGAATTGATGACAATGATGAGAGAAGAATGGATCATCTTGGGATAAAGATGAGGATGGGGAAAGTAGAAGGGAAAGGAGAGTGGAAGGGGAAGGTTAGAGGGAATAAGCTATAAATAGAGTGAGAAGACAGCATATAGAAGGAGAAAGAAGGGGAATGAAAAGGAGGAAATGTAGAACGGAAAGTGAAAGTAAGAAAGTTGCGAAGAGGAAAGGATAGACGATAGGAAAGAGAAGAAGAATGAAAGAAAGCAAAGAAGAAAGGAATAATAAAAGGAAAGACAAAAGAAAAGATGAAACGAAAGAGAAAAGGGAAGAGAAATGGAAAAATGAAAGGCTAGAGGAAAGATTGAAGGAAAAGGAAGAGAAAAGTGAAGGAAAAAGGGAAAAGGAAAGATAAGTGAAAAAGAAAACAGTTAGTTAAAGGAGGAAAAAGGATAAAAAGAAAGAAAAGTGGAAAAGAAAGAGGCAAGGAAAAAGGAAAGGGAAGATAGTTGGAAGGAAAGACGGAAGAGAAGAGGAACAAAGTGCAAATAGAAGAGCAAAGATAAGAAAGAAGGAAAGACAAAAGGCAAGAAGGAAGAGGTGAAGAAATATAAGAGAGAAGAAAGCAAGACGAAAAGCAAAGAAAGAGAAGGAAAAAGAGAAGGGAAAGAGGCTAAAAAAGAAAGGATCTGCATAAAGAAGAGAAATGAAAAGGGGTTAGGTGCCTCTATTTGTCTAATGGGAGTAGCAAGAAAATAGAAAGTGGCTGTGGGAAATGGAAAATGGGAAACGGTAACAAATCACTTTCTCGCCAGCTACTCTATCTTTGTCTAATGCTCTACCTCTCTCTCTCACACTCTCTCCCGCTCCCACAGCAAATCGTTCAATGGCAGCGCCTGCTGCATTGTGCTCATCTACATGACTTACACGATGTTGCCGCTGCGTTTGCGTGAGTCCCTCATCGGTGGCATGCTGCTCAGTGGCACGCATTTGTATAGCTGCCTCACGCACACAACGACACAATATACACGGCAACTGGACACGATGTTCGCAGTGGCAATGGAGCGCGACACGGAGCCAGCGACGAGGACGCTGCAGCAGGCGGCGCTGCCGTGGCAAGAGGTAAGCGGATGCGGCGTTGCAATTGTTTGTGGCTGCCACAAATCAAGTGGGAGGGTGGACATATGGACTCATCTATCAACAGGTTTTGCAGCTGAGCGCGTTAACAAAAGCCGCAAATGTGCGACATTATGTGGGGGCGTGGCAGAGGCGGTTTTGTACGCGAATTAAATTGAATTTCGGCCATGAGGCAGAGCGGCAGGCTGCTGTATTTGTGGCACGTGACAATAAATTCAGCTCACGCGTGCGACAGAAAAGCCAAAAACATAAATTAATAAAATTTAATTGTTGCGAAAATTGCATGAAAGCGAGACGCGAAATCAAGGCGAATCCTGTCACGTTCCTTAACTGCGCTTTTATGTTGCTATATGCTATTAATGCCTTTTATTGATACCAGAATGACATTAATGGCCCTCATACTCTTTCCTATAGCTACTCTGCACCTGCATTGCCTTGTTGTTGGCCAATCTCAGTGGCGTCTACACGCATTGGCCCAAGGAGAAGGCGCAGCGCAAGGCGTTCATTGAGACGCGTCAGTGCATTGAGGCGCGTTTGCGTACGCAGCGCGAGAATCAACAGCAGGTGAGTTGAGGTGCACATCCTGCCTGTGCTTGTGCGTGTGTGTGTGCGTATGTGTGTGTAGAAGGGAGAAAGTAGCTCACTTCAATCAGGCGTCTGTGCATCAAAGGCAACGCTGGCAAATGAAAGTGCAAACAAAAGAGAACGCCCCGCAGACAGCTTAGAGGGGAGTGAGAGAGGGAGAAAGAGTGCTTCGAGGCGTGGGCGTGCCAATGACTTGTTGCCAGCCGTTGATGATGGCGTAGGCAAACAGAGATGGCACACAAGGAGTAGGAGGAGGAGCAGCAGTAAAAGAGGAACAAATTCTTCTGCACGCACTTGGCATAGCTTAATTTGGCTGTGACTTTTGGGTAGGGTGTGTGGGGGTGTCTGTGCATGTGTGTGTGTGGCATAGCCTCCTCCTGCTGCTCCTTCTTCTACTTTTCCTACTGCACCTGCCTCTCTTTCCCCTGCTTCTTCCCCTTAGCCTTTGCTCCTGCTCGCTGCCTGTTCCCTCTTCTGCTCTCTTCCCTTTCCCCATCTTTTGCCTCCTCCCCCTTCCACTACCTCTTCCTGTTGCTTCATCTACCTCTCCTTGTCTCTCCCCTTGCAGCTTTGTACGTGTTTTGCTATACTTTGCCACTCACATGCTCCAAGTGCGTGTGTGCGTGTGTTCTCCTTCTATGTTATCCCTTCTTCTGTGTTTGTTGCAGGAACGTCTGCTGCTCTCGGTGCTGCCGCGGCACGTTGCCATGGAGATGAAGGACGACATTGCGGGGCAGCCACGTGACACGCAGTTTCATAAGATTTACATACAGCGCCATGAGAATGTCAGGTAAGTCTGCGACAGTGTCCATATGTGTGTGCGAGTGTGTGCGTGCGTATGTGCGCTGTGTGTCTCTGTGTATAAATTTATTTGCATACAAAGTCAATAAATTTGCTTGACGCGTGCTGTGCGTGATTCTCTCGCAGTTCCCCCTTCCCCTCTCTCTCTCTCTCGCTCGCTCACTCTCACTGTGCGTAACCCGTGCAATGAATTTTTATGCATGTCAAGCAACAACAACAACAACAACAACTGCACAACACATTTTGCCAACTGTCACACACAAAATTACACTCGAACATAAAGCATACTTCAGGGCGCACCTGTTGGCGCCCCCTACCGCCAGATGGCTGTATTAAATTACGCGCTGAGCCGCTTAAGCTGCGCTCTCAGCTCTCTTTAGCGTCAAAGGCAACTGTTGTCGTGTGAGCGCAAAATAACAACTGCGGAGAGAGAGGAAGGAGAGCGAGAGAGAGTGCGGGAGTTGCCACATTTTGCCTCGAAGTCAAGCTTTAAAGCCAAAGTTTTTCCGACTGTTTTATATATTAAAGAATTCCTTAGAGACAGAGAGAAAGAGTGAGTTAGCAACACACACAGCAACCGCAAACTGTAATATTTGCACTTTATCTCGCACTTCTTTTGTTTTTTCTGCATTTCTTACACTTAATACTTCTATTTCTCTACTTCTTCTTCTTTGTTTTTTGCAGTATTCTCTTTGCGGACATCTGCGGCTTTACAAGCCTCTCGGATCAGTGCACGGCCGAGGAGTTGGTGCGTCTGCTCAACGAGCTCTTTGCACGGTAGGTTTCGAGTTCGAGTTGAGGCAGACCGAATGACATGACCTCTGCCTGTTGCCACTTGTTTTTTCCTCGGCACTTTGTGCTGTTTTGCTCCTTGGGGCCATGTCAAAAGAGTCGAGAAACAACAACAACTGTAGCAAATACAACGAGAGAGTTTCGTTCAAATTAATTGCACCATTCGAGTGGCCAACGTTGCCGCCAGAGGACGCCACAGAGAGAGAGAGAGCTTAGGCTCGTTAGGTGTTTCGTGTAGGTGCCAGGGCAAAATCCGTTTTTTTCCCCCTTTTCCGCTTCTTTCTGTAGGGTCAGTTTGTGCAGCACTTTGGCGAATGAAACTGTTTGAACTGGCCAAGTAGAGCGAACGAGTGTATTGACTATTTGCCGCAATTTGCAACATTTGTTAGTCACAGCAACTAAGGCAAATATGGTTTGGGGGGGCTAAATGCAATTACGCTTTGAGTCGCAGCCGATGCACTCGATGCAGTTGCTGCTGCAAGCTTAGTTTAACATTTGCGTTGCCAGACGGATTTGGGTATTTGCTACTGTCAGCAGGATATGCTGCGCTAAGCTTGGTATTTAAAACGTTGATTTGCTGGAATTTACAACTAGTGGCAGCTGGTCCCACTTATATGATCGATTTGAAATTCAAAATGGCAAGTTGCTAATTGTCAGTGTTGCAAAGTGTGTGCGCATTAAGCTTGGTGTTCTTGGTCGTGTAGTTGCTGGATTTAACAGCTTGCTGCAGCTGGTCACACTTAAGCGATCGATTTGAATGTTCAAAGAGGCAACTTTCTAAATGGCAGTGTTGCATAAAGTGCAAGCTTGGTACTTAAGTTATGTTTGCAGGCATTAGGCAGCTTGCGTTAGCTGGTCACACTGCACTTGCGATCTATGGAAATTCAAAATGGCAGCGTATTTTGCAGTTCGTAGTGAATAAAATTGCAAATTGAAGTTATTTTTTTCGCCGCCCACCTGTAACTATTGTTAACCGACGTCTAACCTTTTTCCTTTCTTACAGCTTTGATCGATTGGCCGCCGAGCATCATTGTCTGCGCATTAAGCTGCTGGGCGATTGTTATTACTGCGTCTCCGGTTTGCCCGAGCCGCGGCCGGATCACGCACACTGTGCCGTTGAAATGGGACTCGATATGATTGACGCAATAGCGTGAGTAGAAACTGGAGTAGAACGCAGCACACACAACACACACACAGACACAACTCTTGATACAACCGCTACACAGACACAACACGCAGAGCGCAATACAACCCACACACACACACACAATTGAACAATGCAAGCTGTGGCTTTGTATTGTGTGGCTTTTGTAATGTGGTACACTCTCCCTCTCTCTTTCTCTCTCACTCTCTTTGACAGCCTGGTGCGTGAGGTAATGGCCGTGAACGTGAACATGCGTGTGGGCATCCATACGGGGCGGGTGCACTGCGGCGTACTGGGCCTGGTCAAGTGGCAATTCGATGTTTGGTCCAACGATGTCACATTGGCCAACCACATGGAGAGCGGTGGCATTCCCGGGTAAGTTAACGAGTGATATCAAACCCAACCAAGACTGCAGCTAATGGGTATCAGATTGTCCCCGAACCTGGCACACTTTACTTTCGTTGTGCGTCAAGCTACTATTAATTACTTAGTGTCAGTCGAACTTTGACAGCGCATAAGAGGGCGGATGGGGGGGCGGGGAATCGAAAACAAAAAAGGCGTCTGGCAACCACTTCAAAGCTTTGAGCCCTTTTTGCGCTTTGAGCCGCCTAATCCTGGGCTCTGGACACAAGACAGACCCAAGCAGCAGCATATTATCCAGTGTCTTGGGCGACGTTTCTTGGGCTTTGTTTTTAGTCCCTCAGACCAGCACAAGGTACAATTCCAGTTGATTGTATTTTCTTTGCTGACAGTTTTGGGTGGAGCGGAGCAACGCCTTGGCTGGGTTCGGTAGGAGTTCCTAGCTGCTGCCGGACAGTGGCTCGTACACGGTCAGGCAGTGTGCCACTTTACGACAGCTGAGAATTATGTTTTTGACCCGCTTTGATATGCGCCATCAGCCCTGATCCCCCTTCCCCCATTCTCTCTCCTACTCCTTCACTTCAAAACAGTAATGCAATGAAAGGCATTACAGCACATAGCAGTTCCTTATCGCGTGGGCGTAACCTTTCTCTTTTCTCCTCCTCTGCCCACTTCCCCTACGTAATCCTTGGCCAAGCAAAAGTTTTATGTAGTTGAAAGCGGCAACCGCAAAAGCCGCTGACAAGTTTGTCTCATTTCCGTTTTGACAGCCCCTTCTATTGTGCATGTGTGTGTGTGTGTGGCATGGGCGGGGGGAGTGAAAGAGTGAGGGCGGCATATGGGCGGGGCTCTGTGTTAGAGTGTCGTGCAATTAAAGCCAAGTTTTCGACTGGCCAAGAAGGCAGTACGGTGTGCATGGTTGAGTGAGAGCACAGGAGCGGAGTTTGGCGGAAGAAGGTGCAAGAGTTGACTGTAGAGGGGCATAAGTAATAGTCTCACTCTCTCTATTCCCCCTACACTCTCTCTTGGTCTGCAGCGCATACCCTTTTTAGTTTATTCTGCTCCTGTTGCACCTCAATCTGCTTAAAGGATGATGGGGACTGCAGAAGAGCTTAGTTAATGGCCAAATAGCTCTCTCTTGCTCTCCCTTCTGATCTGTTTGGCCTTGCAAGTCACCTCCTGCTCCTGTAAACCTCTGTCCGATTTATTGAAGATGTATTTTCAGAAGAGGCATAAATAATAGCCAAATAACTCTCTGTCTTTTCCCCTCCCTCTCTCGTACTTTAAGGCACCCGTTTCAAGGTAAATCCGCTCCTGTTGCACACTGCACTGCCTACGCTTAGAGGTAGTTTTAAGTGCACTAGGGCATAAGAAATGGCCAAACAACTCTTTCACTTTCCCTTTCGCCCCGTTGGGCACCCCCCGCTTTACACTTGAATCCGCTCCTGTAGTGCACCTTGCGCAGCCTTTGAGGCAACTTTAAACTCTCTCAACACTTGGCCAAGTGTCGCAATGGCACACATAGCTGTAATAGCTGTAATTGTTATTGCTCTTGTTCTTGTTGTTGTTCGTGCACAAATTTGCATACTTGTGGCCAACACACACACATACACACGCACACACAGAAGTTATTGTTAACTGAACTTAAGTTGCCGCCTCGCCTCATTCATTGCCCAATCGCCGAATCGATTATGCTTTGTCCTTGTTGTTGTTACTGCTATAGCTGCCACGCCCCCCGCTAACTGGCCAGGCACTTAGGGGCCGTAGCTGATGTTGATTCAGCTGCAACACTTGCAGCAATTTGTTACACTTGCAGCAAGTTGCAGCAACTGTTGAGTCGATGTGGGTCAGCTGAGGCAGCAACTGAGTCGAGTGAAATTAAAAGCAAATAACTGCAGTGGCCCCATAGGGAAGGGGAGGGGGAGATGGCATAGGGAAGACACTGGGAGACGCCTCTGTTGCCTGATAAGCTGCAATTTAAACGCTGCCCCAAGACGCAAGCGGAGCTCAGCTGAGCTGTGGCATGCAAAAACTTCGTTAGCAGCAGCAACAGCAACTGCGACGCCGCGTCGCGTCGTAGAGCAATTCATAACAAAGCGCTATGTAATTATCAATAGAATCAACAACATGCCACACAGTTTGCTGCCACAGACATTGTTGCCACAACGTTACTGCTGCAGTTGCTGCCCCGCGGCAAGTGCCACGTGGCGTGGCGTGGCATGGCGGAGGGGATGCCAGCGCAACGACACTTTAATAAAGCGAGGCAAGCTAAGCTGCAGCTGCCTCAACTGCTGCCTCAATTGCTGCTACTGCCACGCCGCACTGTGGCAGCAATGAAAATACATTAAAAAGTGTTTACGGAGTCGACTTTTCCCTAGGGTGGGAAAAGAGGCAGCAGGAGGGAGCTCGCGGTAACTGCAGCTTGTAATGCCGCGTAATGACTGCCACAAAGGACTCTGCGTGCCACATGGCGCTGAGCCGTTTAGCTCAGCCTGCCACAGCTTGTAACAGGCTGCCTGATTGTCTTCCTTTCTCTCCTTCTTTCTAGGCGCGTGCACATCACCAAGGAGACTCTGAAGTGTCTCGATGGCGACTATGAGGTGGAGGCAGGCAAGGGTGCGGAGAGGAATTCGTATCTCAAGGATCATCAGATCGAAACGTATTTAATTGTGCCCGGAGATATCTACAGACCGGTGAGTAGAAGGAGGAGGAGGAAGTAAAAGAAGGTGCAGACATGAAGTGGCGTCACCTTTCTCTTTCTTTCTTTCTGCAGCACAAGAAGTCGCGCAATCGTCTGCAGGTGAATGGCAACATATCCAAGGAGCTGCGCATGATGGGACATGGCACTGCACAGAAACACACCTCCAAGTAAGTCGAGGATCTACCTTCTTCTTTTCCCCCCTTTCCCCCCCCCCCCCCCCCCTTTTTCCCTTTCCTTTTCTCCCCCCCCCTTTTTTCCCCCCCTTTTTTTTTTTCCCCCCCCCCCCCTTTTCTCCCCCCCTTTTCCTAACTCTTTTTTTTGCTTCCTCACTACCTTCTTCCCTCCATTTGCTCCCTTTCTTCTTCCTTTATTCTCCTCCTTTTCTACAGTATTTCTGCTCTTCCCTTGCAGATTCGGCTTCGGCGACAGCGCAGAGAGCACCAAAGATCCCGAGGATGAGGTCAATGAGTACTTGATGCGCGCCATCGATGCACGCAGCATAGATCATCTGCGCGCCGAGCACTGTCAGTCGCTGCTGCTGTGCTTCAAGAGCGTCACGCTGGAGCGCAAGGTGAGTAGAGGCGGAAAAAAAGGAAGAGAGTGATATAAGTCTAATCTCTTCAATCCTTCTCTACTCCATTCTCAGTATGCCAGCGAACCTGATCGCATGCTCTGCGTTTACTTCTACTGCAGCCTGTTGGTGCTGCTCGGTACCAGCCTGATGCGCTTTGCGGTCTTCGAGTGGTAAGTGAAGGGAGAAGGGAAAGAAAAGGGGATAAGGAAAAGAAAGAGAAAGCTTTCCTCTTCACTTTAATCACTTTGTTTACATTTCATTTCGCTGCAGCTCCCCGCTCTGCCTGACACTCTCCATAGGCGCCCTGCTGCTCCTGTTGCTGTTGGTCTTCCTGGTCGCTTGTCATCAAATCACTTGGCAGGTAAGTTGTGCGGGCAATACGAGTATATTTATAGCTGCAGCTCAAGTAAATCTCGCCAAAATCCGAGCAGCAATTTAAGGCCAAATCCCAAGTGGCTAAAACTTTTTAGCCATTTGTATACCCATTAAAAATGTTAAAATTTTGTGTCTTGCCCAACTCAACAGTTACCCATTGGCATCAAGCAATTCTCGCAGCGCATACACAGCAATCGCACCTTGTCGCAGTTCTTCGCCTTGGCCAGTGTTGGCCTAATTGTGTTGACCACGTTGTTTGCCATGGTAAGTACAAATTGGAAGGCAACTCCTCACCTAAGCCGCATAAACAATGACAGGGGCAGCGAGGTCTGCACATACCCCGCAAAAAATGACAAATGTCTTTTAAGTATGCATATGATAAGCTACCCTCCCCCCTCTCTCTCTCTTCCTCTCTCTTTCTCTCCTGCTCTGTTGGCCGCTCAAAAGTTTTTGACTTGAACTTAAAAATAATAAAAATGAAATTTACGTTTTTTTCAAGGGGGGCGCTTAGTCGCTTTGTTGTTGCCGGGAACGCGACAAAACAAAAGTTTTTCCATTAAAGTTGGCCGAGACAACAAGTGGGAGAGTGACAGAGAGAGAGAGAGAGCGAGTGTGCGAGAGAGGTAGAATGTGGCCCAAGCTTGTCATGTCGCATGCATGAAGTGTGTGCGCCATTTATGTGCTACTTGTTACCTACCCCAGTAGGGCAGGGCAGGGGCAACTACCTTGGTCGTCTACCTTGTTCCAGCTACCTTCCCAACTACTGCTGCCTCTATAGCTTGGCCTGGCTATGCCTCTGTCTGGCCTTCTGTCCGCCTGTCTGGCTGGTTGTTCCTCTGCCTACTACTTATGGCTGACCGTCTGGCTGTCAATCTGCAGATGTCTCCACCTGCTTTGCAGCTCCTTCTTTTCCCTCTTCCTCCTGCTCTTCCCACAGCTCTGCCCCTTCCTCCTACTCTTCCATGTCCTCCTCTTCCTCCACCTCTTGTTGCTCCAGTTCCTCTTTCGCCTCTTCCAGCCTGCCTTCTGTCCTCTCCTCATCTTCTACCTCTCCTTCTCCTCCTTCTGCACCTCCACTTCATTGTTCCCTCTTCAACTTGTGAAATTTCGCTGCCAAGTCGCGCTATTCATTTGGCCACATTTCATTTTATGGCCTTCCCACTCCGCCTCCCCCGCCTGCGGCTCCTGCGCTGAGAGTGCGTATCCTTGCTGCCAATTAACAGTCAATTGTGGCCCGAAAGTCAACTTTAAGTACAGTCTATATATAGAGCATCGTCGTCTTTATAGTTACAGGAATCGCAGCGGCAGCTGGAGCTGCTGCATAATGAATGGCTCTGGTGGCACGTGAATGGTGGCAGCAATGGCAGCGCCGCCAACAGCAGCAGCAGCAGCAACATTGACTTGCAGCAACTGCCGCATGCAGCCACAGCCAGCTGTGATTTCTACTTGGCCTACAATGTAAGTAGCAGAGACTGATCCCTCTCCCCTTTTCCCCCTGCCTGCTCTATATATGTTTACAACTCTTTACAGACCTTTCTGCTGCTCACGCTGCTGTCGATGATGTGCTGTGCCACGTATCAAGTGCTGCGCATCATGTTGAAGCTGCTGCTGCTGCTGCTGGCCGCCGGCAGCTACATGGCCTGCTCCGTCTACTTGTACGCACGCAGTCGAGAAATGAGCGCCGACTTGGCGTAAGTATATATAGTATATATGTATATATAAGTTATATAGTAGAAGAGAAAACGAATTATGCTCTAATGCAATTGGGCGTCTTCTACTTGCGCGCTTGCCTGCCACGTGCCGCCGCAGCGCCAGTGTTGCAAAATGCATTTAGCAGCAGCCGCAAACTGCATTAAAATTGTATTTAGCACAAGGCGCTGCGACGGAATTTATCAAGTCAGCCAACTGACAACTGGCTACAGTGCAATTTACATTTATCTTTCTCTCTCTCTCTTCCCTTATCTTCCGCTCTGACTGCGCATTACGCTTTAATCAACTGGAATAACTTTGGATGCCGGGCTGGGCTTGGCTTGCCTTGGCTCTACTTGGCTTGGCTGCATTAGCAATGAGGAAGCCCTGCTGCGCTATATAATTGATTCAATCTTCCTATTTGCATTCATGCTGGCCCTAATCTTTCATAGCCACCAGACGGAGGCCACATACCGCTTGGACTTCATTTGGAAGCTGCAGGCAACGGGTGAGTTTATGAGTTGGGTTGTTGAGTTGGAGTGAGTGGGAGTGGGCTACTCTCTAATATGTGGAGTGTGGCGGCATTTGCCTGTTGCCGTGTTGACCTTTTGCCGGAATCCTCTACCTCAACCCCCCCCTTGCCCTGCTCCCCCTTGCCGGAAACCTTTTCGCTGCTCCCCTTGACCTTTCCCTGCTGCTTTGAACGCATTCCCAAAGCTCCCTATGCTCCTGCTGCTCTCTCTGCATTCCCTACTTCCACACATTCGCTCTTCACAATACTTTTCCTTCTCCGCTCTCCCCCTGCCACTCCCCTAACTTCCTCTCCCCTGTTTTTTTCCCTGCAGCTAATTAGCTAAAGCGCTGCAAAAGTTGTTGCGCTAACTGACAGACTGCCTGTCGCTCCCCCTCCCTCTCTCTCTGTCTGTCTGTCTGTCTGTCCCACCAACAACTCAACAACAATTCCCGCGCTCACTGTTTCCCTTCCCTTCGCCCGCCTTCCCTCTCCCTCACTCCCTTTTGCCCGCTTCACTTATCTAACGCATTGCTCATCTTGTGCGTTTCCGTTTGCCTTCCCATTCAAAAGCCTTTTCATTTGTATTAGTACGCAACACATACACACACACGTTACCCACAAGCGCAGATATCACACACAAGCACACACACACACATCACATGTACACACACACACACACACACATGGCACATTCGCTCGCTAATACAGTCAAACAGTCGCACTCATGTTTGACTGCCGCCTGAGCTTATGCAGCGCTTTTTTTCGCATTTATTTTTTACTTTTGATACCCTGCAGGGCAAATGGAAAGTGCAGGTGGGGTATACGGGGTATGAGAAGGGGAAGTTTGATTAATTTTATTTAAAGTTGCTATAAAAAAACAAGTGAAAGTGGGGTTTGTTTGTACTAAATGTCCCCTACAGGGTATATTAAAGCTTGTATAGAGGCAAATTCTTAACTTTATAGCAACTAACTGTATAAAGTTGCCATAAAATGGTAAAAGAGCAATGTTGATTATGTTTTTTTCGCCACTCAGGGTATACAGTGCAACTAGCGCTTGCTAAGATATAAATATTTATAGCAGCTCAATTTTATAGCAACTGTAGAATAAAAAGTTGCTATAAATAAACAAATTTTATAGAAAGGGAAAATTGTTAATAATTAGTGCCATACAGGGCATGCGTTATCATAGACATTTGTTCAGTTTTATAGCACAAAGTTGCTATAAAAATAAAGTATTCTAAGATATGACGTCTATTTAACTCTACAGGGTGTACAGCAAGTCTAGGGCAGGGTCTAGTTTTGCTATACATTATAATATTTATCCAACTAACACCACACGGTATACAACTAGTCGTGCACTCCCCAATTTCATCCACAATTTGCTTGTTTTTTGTTTGCTTCACTTTGCGCTGTGCGCTTTACGCTTCGGTAAACTGATAAACTGATATTTCAATTTCACGCTCCCGTTTTTTGTTGTCTCCCTCTCCCTCTGGCTCTGTCTGACTGACTGTCTCTCTCTCTCTCTGGCATGGCTGCTCTTTTCCTTTTGCAAACACACACAGAGGAGAAGGAGGATATGGAGCATCTGCAGGCTTATAATCGCAAACTGCTCGAGAATATTCTGCCCGTGCATGTGGCCGAGCACTTTCTGAGCCGGGAGAAGCATCTCGATGTGAGTATAACATTCGTAACTGTAAATAAGTGTAAGTGTATTAGAGTGTGTATAAGTGTGCGTGTGCCTCGCTAATTGCGCCCACTGTGCCACAGTGCACACACACGTGCGCCTAATGAATTCGCGTAAAATTTTGAAAAATTATTTTTAATTACCAAAATTTGTTGCTGCTGATTTGCGGCCGTTGACCACTGTGCGTGTGTGCGTGCCGCTCCAAAGGGGGCGCCACATGCCCCACGCGTGCCACATTAAGTGCGCAATCAACAACTTTTAACCAAATCACAGACATTTTTCGACTATGTGTGTGTGTGCGTGTGTGTGTGTGTAGGCTGCGCTCTGACTACGTATGTATTTAATCGAATTTGGCACATTTGACTGCCTTCTCTGCGCAGGATCTCTACCACGAGCAATGCGACTCGGTCTGCATCCTCTTTGCCAGCATACCGAATTTCTCTGAATTCTATGTGGAACTGGAGGGCAACAACGAGGGCGTCGAATGCCTGCGGCTGCTCAACGAGATTATAGCCGATTTCGATGAGCTGCTCAGCGAGGAGCGTTTCCGGTGAGTAATCGCAGGCAGGATGGGAGGCTGGCAAGCAGTTGCAATGTTTCATTTTCGCTCTTCTCTCCTTTTCCCCAGCTGCATAGAGAAAATCAAGAGCACCGGCGCCACCTACATGGCTGCCTCGGGATTGACAGCGAACACTTGCGACCAGGTGAACTTTAGTCATGTCACTGCCATGGCGGATTATGCGCTGCAGCTCTTCGATAAGATCGAGGAGGTCAACATGCATTCCTTTAACAACTTTCGCATGCGCATAGGTGAGTACAGGATGTAGCAGAAGTTGCCTGTAGTAGCTACTAATACAACTTCAATTCCATCTCTCTCCTTCCTCTGCAGGCATCAACATTGGACCCGTTGTGGCTGGCGTCATTGGTGCCTGCAAGCCACAGTATGATATCTGGGGCAATGCGGTGAATGTGGCCTCACGCATGGACTCCACTGGCTTGGTGGATCACATACAGGTGCGTAGGATTCCGCTTCACATTTATTATTCCCAAGGGTATACGAAGTTGTTAGCCACAAACTGCAGAAAGGGTAAACAGGATCGTAAAATAAAGGATTTGATTCGGAGACCTCCACATTTGATTTACGGGGTGATTCTTTTCGTATAGATTCCTCTGGGAACCATTTCGAGTCGTATTTCATTTCAATTTCAATCAATTTTTTGGCAGTTTTATTGACCATTCCTCATCGAAGTTATTTTGGTAACTATTTTTCATCAACTGATTGAAACAGTTTAAAGTTTGTTCTTAATTTGAGTTGGAGAATTTAAGATCTGAAATTTCTTAAATATTTTTCTAAAGGTTAAGTCGCTCATCCTTAGTTTTATCTTACCCCAAATGAATCTATAGTAAAACACTATAAACTTTCAACACATTTACCAGGATTCCCGCTTAGATTTTCCCCTACTTCTTCACCCAGAATGGTTCCCTAATCAATAGGCTGACCAGGTAGCAATGCCCCAAGGCAGACGCACACGTAGACACACAGAGAGCGAGAGAGAGAGAGAGAGACAGCTTGAATGAATGGCTGAGACGCGCTGCGAAAAAGGCAACAGTCTGCTGCTTGCCGCGTTGCGTATACGCCGTGTGGGCTTCATACAATTTTCATGGCAGTTGGAGGAGGAGGTTGTGCAAGGAAGATAGCAAGCGCCAACCAAAGCGTATTTGATTTTATTTGCCGATAAAAGCGAAAGCGCACGAAATTTGCAAAAGAAATAAATTATTAAGCGAAGCAGAGAAGGGGCAGGGTAAAACGTTGTTGGCTCTGCGCTCGGCGTGTTATCATGAAATATTGAGCCCGGGATTGTCTGCCTGGGCGGGCGTTTGTGTGTGTGAGTGTGAGTGAATGTGAATGAACTTGTCACTTTGAATTTATGTTAACTAAACTGGCTCCCTTTCTCCCTCTCTCTCTCTTCCTGTCCCTGATGAAATCAACACGTTCACACATCATTCCAGGTGACCCAAGAGATGCAACAGATCTTGGAGTGCCGCGGCTATGAGCTCGACTGTCGCGGCAGCGTCAATGTCAAGGGCAAGGGCTCCATGATAACGTACTTTCTCAAGGCCAAGGGAGAGATGCCGGCGGCGGCAGTGGTGCCCAAAGTGGAGCTGGAGGTGCCCAAGAGTTTGCCGCTGCCCACAGTGGAGACGGCAGCCGTTGAAGCAGCTGCGGCGCCAGACACCGCGACTAAGCCAGCGGAAACTGGCGATGATGGCGCCGCCGGCAACAACGATGCGGATGAAGATGTGGATGAGGATGAGGATGACGATGACATTGATCTCAATTCGAATATGCAAAATTTGACAGCGCAACGCAGGAAGTCACTTTGCCGGCAGCACAACATCTCCTCGTCGTTTGGCACCACGGTGAGCTCAAGTGGCCTCACGCCCAGCATATCGAATAGCTCCAGCGTGGTGACCATTGGAGCGCTGCCTGCGCTGCTGCGTAATGCAAATGCGGCAGCAAGCTGTGCCAGCGATAGTTGTGCCACGCCCACGGCACCGCCTCGCACTTTGGTCGCTGAGCTGAAGGAGGAAATTACGCGGGATGAGAAGATTGCCCTAAAAGATTCCATAGAGAATCTGGAAATACTCTTGAAGAACAACATCAGCTTGTCCGATCTGAGCAACAAGCAGCAACAGAATCTACGTGGTGAAGTTGTCTCCAGTTGCAGTTCGGCAACGACTACGTTACGCAAACGGGACACCTTGGTTAGCTTCAATGTGATTGAAACGTTGACCACGACAGCGACGTATTCACAGCAGCAGCGCAAGCGTCGCTCGGTGACCACCTTGGCAGCCAGTTGCACCACCACGACGCGTCTGTTGTCCAACGAGAGTCAGACATCTACACAGACAGCGCCTGGTGGACTGGAGACAAGTGGTGCAGTAAGTCCTAGAACTGCTGCTGCCTCCGAGCTGGAACCCGATGCCGAAGGACATGGCATGTGGCAGGCACGCAATGCTACGCTAGAACCCAATCGTAGTCCCATCAAGACATCGCAATCGATGAGTCCCATTGGGCTGGCCAGTGAGGTATATGTGCTGCCCAATAGTCGCAGCATGATTCTCATTAGCAGCAACCACAGCACGGGCAGCACACCCGGCGGAGGCAGCAGTCCGCGTGCTGCACTGCTGCAGGATGTGAGCACGTAGAGGGGCAGCAGGAGGAAGTGGTCTAGAGGAAAGAGATGTGGCTGGAGAGATTGACGCTGGAGAAGGCGTAGAAGGCGTCGGCATACACGGAACCAAAGGCGAAGCTTGAGGAGCAGGTGCTGGCGAAGCCATAGAAGGAGTCGAAGACATAGACGTAGCCAGAGCAGGAGGTGGAGATGTAGCTGAAAGACAAAGCGACGACGTAACCCGTAAAGAAGGAGAAGACGTAACCAGAGGAGTAACCAATACGGTAGCCGGAGAGGAATGAGAAGATTTAGCCAGAGATGGAGATATCGACCCAGCCATAGAAGAATGCAAAGACGTATCTAAAGAAGGAGGCGCAGACGTAGCCAGAGCAGAAGGTGTCGATGTAGCCAGAAGAGGAGGCACTAAAGTAGCCTGAGAAGAAGACGTAACTCCAGGAGAAGAAAGCGAAGACGTAACCGGACGCAGACCTAACCGGAGACTTGTGTAAATATGTATAGAGAGAGATTCTTAAGGCCTTGCGCCTTTCAACGACAGTATTTTTTCCCCCTTAAGAACTTTATGATCTCGCATTTAAGCATTGTTGTTGTTGTTCTTTGTGTTCCTTTAGCAAACTGGCCAGAGAGCTACAGGGTATGTGGAACGCATAAACTGCATATCACACACAGAAATTTGGGTACCAAGAAAGGAAAGAAGAATAAGGAAGATAGTTGATAAGTTAGAGAAGGGGCATGGTTCCTATACAGTAGAGTAAGGCAGACAGACAGGCAGCACATTACAGGGTATGCAGTGTGCGAGCAGATAAGCAAAACTAACTGTCAATTTAAGCGCTCAAAAGAAAAAGAAACTAAACGAAGAAGAAGCTGTTGGGAGTGGGAAGTTTGAAGAGATAAATCGCAAGATATATCCAGTATAGCTAAATTTGAGAGATAAAGAAAGATATATCAGTTAAAGCTATCTCCCAACAGACACAGAATATATATACCAAATATATATGCAACTATTTTCAATAGTCGAAAAAACAACCACAACAAAACCAAAGAAGAAACCGAATTGTTAATTACGCTTTAGATGTACGTTAAACTATATAATATATTCTATATATATGTATGTGTGTAAGTCTGTGTGTGTGCGCGTCTCAATGTTGCTGAAATCAACACTAAATTAAAAAAAAAAATTATTTATCAAAACGAAAACCAAACCAAAGAAAAGCAAGGAAAAACTGTAAACCGAACAAAAAAAAAAAAATCAATTCTCGCTGTGATTTCTATTGTAAAATTTAAAGAAAAAACAATGTATAGATTATTTTATAGACACCTGTGTTAACTTAGTTCTAGATTCTGCAACAACAAAAACAAAAAAAAAAACAACAACAACAACTCGAACAACTCGTTGAAAAAAGAAACTCTTTAAAGTTTAAACTATAATTTCTATTAAGTTCTCTAAGTTCTAAGCAACTGTCGTAGTGCTATATATAGATGAGATATTGATGATACATATATACGATGATATACTATATGATGATATACCATAACGAAGTACAATTGTGTCAATTTAAGTGAAAGCAAAGAAAACCAAACCAAAGCGTGTGTGTTAAATGTTTCATTGTAGTTCGCCGTGTTCTGTTTTTGTTTATGCCGAAACGTTCTGAGAAATGTGTTAAAATAAAAAGCGAAAAACAAGAAAACGTCAACAAAAAGTTCGTTACGCTGAAAATTGCATTTATTTACACGGCAGACGAAAGATAAACAAGGCCAAGTTGTAAGTAGGAAGCAGGATGAGGTGGCATAATTTGCAGGACATGCTTAGATTTTGCGCGCTCTGCGCCAGAGAAAGTAGTAGCCAAGCAGATGGAAGAACAGATAGATGATCACAATGGCCCAGAGATTGCGATAGAGATTCGCCTCGTTGAAGCTGTACTTGTCCAGCACATCCTGGCCGGTGTGGAAGCAGGGCAGGTCGGCGCTCTCCCCAAAGCAGGCTGTGAAGTGGAGGAGAAGAAGATAAAGTGTTAGCTGCTTGAGTGGGGATTAGCTTCTCCACTTACTGATGTTCTGCACGCCGGACCATTGAGCAA
The DNA here is from genome assembly GCA_018904095.1 of Zaprionus ghesquierei. Lineage (NCBI taxonomy): Eukaryota > Metazoa > Arthropoda > Insecta > Diptera > Drosophilidae > Zaprionus > Zaprionus ghesquierei. Next base: position 5,392,646 of record JAEIGP010000850.1, on the reverse strand, counting down.
TTGTCATTGCCTCATTGGCATAGAGCATCCACGAGATGAACTGCGTCCAGTAGAAGGCAACGGGCAGGGAGCTGCAAAGGGGGAGGATTAGTAACTCGTTCCTGCTGCTGCGCAATGACTCACCTTATTTTGATGAAGATGCCCGACGTAATCATGAATATGTAATCAAGCGGCACCAAATACGCCATGGCCAGCGGCACCGAATTGAAGGCAGTGGAGAAGAAGATGCCACAGGCAGTGGCCACATTCATGACCAGCACCACGCAGGTCGCTGTGACAGCAAAGGCAAAGAATGTGGCACGCAGTCCGGTTAACCAATAGCAGATGACCACGAAGAGCAGCGGTTCAATAATCATGCCCGGCAGCTGGCGAGGGGGGGGGGCAACATATTAGCTATGCAACGGTTCAACCGGGTCAACTTACCATGGCCAATATGTTGGCTACATAATAATGCGCCGGAGTGTACAGACCGGAGCGTGTCTCACGCATGAAAAGCGGAAAGCCCTGAGGGAATACATTGAGCACGGAATACATGGGATGGTAGGTGTTCTCCGATATCATGATGAAGAGTGTGCCCTGCAAGGTATATTAGTTAGTGCATACCCCTCTCTCTACCTTCTTCCCCTGCTGCTCACCTGCACCGCCTGCACGCCCAGCTGACTTAGCTCCGTGGTGCCGGCGAAGCAGCCGCCTATAATGAAAGCCATAGCCATCTTCTGCACAAAGCGCATCCATTGTATGGTAGGATCCCGCAGCAGCGTCAACGTGGTACGCAACCAGACCACATAGAAACGTTTGTGCCAGGCCACGCCACGGAAAGAGTCCACCTCCGTGTCGAAGGGAAAGTTGCCCGATTGTGCCATGTGTATCTCCAGATTGACCAACATGTCGCGCTGCTTGGCCGCCGAGCTGACCGCGAACTGATCGCACAAATGCTGCGCGGAACGTTGTGAGGCCTGTTCATAGCCAGGATCGGTAGCCAAGACGCCAATGAGGAAATCCGCTGGATTATAGGCTTCCGGACAGTAGTAACCATGATTGGCAAAGAAGCTGAGCGCATGCTGTGGCGAACCCGTAAAGGCAACGCGTCCATCCGCCAGCAACATGACGTTGTTGAAGTTGTCAAAGAGCTGCGAGCTGGGCTGGAGAGGAGCAGGGGAAACATGAGAGAGGGAAGAGAGAGGGGTATATATACATCGTAGCCCACCTGATGTATGGTGCACAGTATGGTGGTGCCCTTCTGCGCCAGCTCATGCAACGTAGCCACCAGCTGCTGTGCGCTGTACGAATCCAATCCCGTTGTCGGCTCATCGCAGAAGAGTATAACGGGATTGTTGAGCAGCTCCACAGCAAAGGCCAAACGCTTGCGTTCCCCTCCAGACAGCACCTTCTTATCATCGCCGCTGCCAATGCGCGTATGCGCCACAGGCAGCAGACCCGTGCGCTCCAGCAAATCCTTAACAATCAAGCGACGCTCCTCGCTCGACACGCGTCGATCCAAACGCAGATTGGCCTAATTAAGCAGATAAAGAACTAGGCTGTTAAGTCGCAGCCAGATAGTTAGCTACGCACCATAAAGTTCAGATGCTCCAGCACGGTGAGCGCGCCAATGAAGAGATCGTCTTGATACACATAGCCACTGATGCGATGCATGAAGGGACCGACGCGACGGCCGTTGATCAGTATATCACCTTGAACCACAGTGCCAGCTAAGGGGAGGGAGGAGCAAGGAGGGTGGTATAGTTTCTTTCTATCTTATCGGCATCAGCTACACCTACCTGGCTGGCGATAGCCAAGTGTTGACATTAGCGTCGTCTTGCCGGAGCCGCTGTGAATGAGAAGATCGCATTAGTGTATCTGCTCTCTCTCTCTCTCTGTTATCAGTCAAAGATTAGCAGCGCACGTTAACCATAACCCACTTAACCAATGGAATGTGCGCGCAAGTTCTTGTTCGGTTCCGCTCTCCGTGCTGGTATCGATTACCCACCCAAACGCAGCTCACTTACCTTGCACCCATTAGAGCCATCAATGAACCAGGCTGCACAGCACCCGTTGAGTTGTTAATGATGCGTTTCATCTTCTGCCCGGAGCCCACATTCGTGTAGACACATAGATCACGCCAGACTAGTGTGGCACCCTGCTCCGTGGGTGACCATTTGCTATAGCTGCGCAGCGGTAGACTGCGCTCCGAGCTGTTGCGCTTCGATAGCTTTGGGGTTGTGTCCACACTGGGAAATTCACTGGTGGTGCCGCTGCCCTGTCCGCCAACTGCCACCATTTGCAGCTGATCGGGCACATCATTAAGAATGGGGCTACTATCTGAATCCGACATGTAATCGCTTATCTTTTTATCTGCTGCTCCACGTTGCGACGACGAACCGACGACGACGACGACGATGTGACTCGTTCGGCAGCTCGTTGTCAACTGACGCTGCTTGGAGTGTCTCTTGGGCTGGGCGCTCTCACTGTCAGTCGACGAAGTACTCATCGCCGCCCCCTTCCCATTTGATCTTTTGGCTATTCACCGCGTGCGTCTTGGCCAGGGCCAGCGCGGCATGGGGCTTGGCAGCAGACTAACTAAGCTGCAGCTCGTATTACCAACTGCTGCTGCCGCCGGCCAAACGACCGAAGGGAAGCCCTGCAAGCCGCATCCAGCCCAGGCAGGGCAGTCAAGCAGCAAACGGGAAACCGCTGCAACGGGAAAGCCAACCAAAGTCAGCCATTTGTGTGTTTTGCTCGCCATTTTCGCAAAAGAGAGCTGGGAATTATGGAAATTTGCATGTCTTAAATTTAAATAAAATGTGCATAAATTGCCTTATTTGCGCATAAAAATTGCACACTGCAAATCCCGCTGCAATCGGTGCAGCAATAACGAAGTTATTAAATAAACAAATTTCCCATAGTGCACGCAGCGACGCATGCAGCGCAGCCGCCGTCGCTGCTCGGCTGACGTCGACCAAGTTGTGTGCGCAATTTTCTAGCATCAAGTGACAGCCGGTCGCTCAAGAATCAACCGAGAGAGAGAGAGGGAGAGCACGTGCACAGAGAGAGGCTTGCGAGCGAGCTTTCGTTGGAGAGTCAATTACCGACGCCGCCCAAAAGTATGCTATGGATTAAATCAAGCAATTTCCCCTATTAGCAGCCCGCTTGAAAGCTTGCCAGCAATTTTAATTTGGCGAAGCACTACTGGCTACTCTGTTCGCGCAGTAAATTGTCACTCTCTAACAAGTTGACAATCTACAAACAGATCATAGCACCAAACTGGAAGTACGGGTGCCAAATCTGGGGATTGGCATGTGACAGCCAAATCAAAAGGATCCAGGCTATCCAGAATAAAGTCACAAGACTCATCACCGGCTGCGAGTGGTTTGTGCGAAACACCACCCTGCACAGAGACCTCAAACTTGCGACGGTGTTTGATGAGATAAATCAGCACTCGAGTCGATACCATGACAGGTTGGAGCGCCATAAAAATCGGCTGGCCAGCGCCCTAACCAGATCTCGCCCACCAAGGAGGCTCAACAGAAGGCAACCGAGAGATCTCATCTCCAGATCTCCTTTGACAAGGGTCAGCAGAAGCTGATGCTTATCAAAAAATTTTATTGTTATCTGTGATTGTTATGTAATTGTTAAAGTTATTGTTAAACCAGACAAAGCTAACTATACCATAGTTAGCCGGCGCGCCCGAATGGGCTGAATTAATAGAGACAAAGGTCACAAAGGGGTACCCAGACTTCCCCGTATGCCTTAATAAACAATAATATCTAAAAAAAATTTTAATTTAGCCGCCGCACAAAAGTATGCAACAAAAGAGGCAACTTTTCAGCTGCGTTAAAATACGCGCGCTGCCGCAAAGTATGCTGCATAAATAATTAATTTGCCACCCCCCAAAATGCAATCAACATTTTTAAAAATCATATAAAAATTTTTTATTAAATGTCAGTTAACATTTTGCAAGCAGAATTCAATTAAAAAATAGCTTAAGCCCGTTGGCAACTGTTACACAGCTCAACCCCGGGGCCTGAGGTAGCTGCAGTTGGCCTGAAAATATAATCGAAAAAAAAAACAATTAAAATTGAGCTGAGAAAAAATAGTGTAGCTCTGTGTACGTGTGTGTGCGTGCAGTTCACCGGCTGATAAGAGGCGTATAAGAGGAATACTCGAGCCGAGCGCGCTTGTCAGTTGTTTGAGAGCAATTAAACAACACAGTTCGTTGTCGCGTTGCAGATTAATCCGAACACCTGCCTGAAGCATTGAATTGAACGTACTTAAAACTATTAATTTATACATATACTATATATGTATAAGGTAATGCGCTGATGATAGTCACAAAAGGTGTTATCTGATCGCCGGCGATAAGCAAGAAAAGTGCAATATCACGGAAATCTGTTGTGCGTTGAGTGTGTGTGTGTGTATATGTGTATTTATTATTACTAGCTAATTTTCCCCTCAGACAGTTGCGTCTAAAGTGAATTCATTTTAACTATTCTATTTCGATTCCAAAGACGCTAATTGAAGACGTGTGTGTGGCAGAGAGAGAGAGAGAGAGAGAGAGAGCGAGAGAAAGAAAGTTTATATAATATGCTAAAAAACTAAGAATACAAAAGTGCTTAAGCTATTTATTTTTCATTAATTTACCACACCTCTCACATTTCTCACTTGCTTATCACACGACGCTCTACACTAAGCTCCTAAACAAATTATGGTTTAATTGCTTCAGCAGCTTGCAGAGATAAGTGTTAAATCTTGATCTCAAAACGAATGTCGTAAAATGTAAGCAAAAGATAGAAGGCGGGTAGATAAAACCAAAGCCATAAATAAAACCGGTTTGCAAATCACCTGAACGAAACCCTTAAAGCTTTCGCGCGCTCTATTCAAATTTGTAACTTGCAAAAGCTTCGACACCAACTAAAGCTTTTATGCTCAGCCAATTGTTGGCTATGCGAGAGCGCAGGCACTCTCAAGTGAAATGAGCGACGCGCGGGTAACGAAGGTGAGCGTGAGCGAGTGAGAAGCTCTTCTCACTTATTATTTCTATTACGTTGTTGTTGTTGTTCCTAACGTATTGTCAAATTGTCATGATTTATTCAATCGAAGAATCAATGTCGCCAACATTTGTGTGTGAGTCGTGCAGCATGTGCGCATAGCGAAATCGCGTATTCGATTACGAAATTTGAAGTGTGCGGTTTTTGTGTTGTTGTTGTTGTGGTTACGTATTACCTTCACATTGAAATGCCAAGCATTTATGGGCAAAAAGAGCAGCAAAAAGGAAACAAACAGCCGCGGTATGCAGCAATTGATATATAAACATGTACGTACGCGCTGAGTGTGTGTGTGTGTGTGTGTGTTTGTAATTGAGTGGCTCAATTAACGAAAAAAAATTCCAAAGCAACGCTTGACGCCTAACGTAAACAAACAACACACACACTGCCACAGCTCAATATGTTGCTGCTTATCAGCTTGTTTTGTTTTTGTTTAATACCTAAAAACACGAGCTGCGGCAATCTCATCTGCTTGGCATACTTACTACAACGTGTTTGCTTGACGCTGCTGCTGCTGCTTGAGCTTTTACGCCGGCTGAGCTTTTTGTTAAAACACGCGCGCGCTCTCTCTCGCTCTCTCTTACGCACGCAACGCGCTCAATGTCATTGCCAACACAAACTGCGCCTGACCCGTTGGCCTCTTAAGCTGCTCTCAATTTACGCACTGCCGCTCTCCCGCTCTCTCGCTCTCATTCACGCATTCATCAACACTTTAACAAAAAAAAATGTTGCCTACTTTTAGGACGTCAATGAAAATGCACGCCGCGGGCCCAGCATGGACAACGGCTCAATGGGCAGCAGCAGCAGCACCATCACAGCTGCTGCAGCACAACAACAACAACAACAGCAACAACAAAACAGCAGCTGCAGCCTCTGGCAACGTCTGCTGCACATGATCAAATGCATCTCGGTGGAGCCCAGCATGTTTCTCTACATGTTCGCCTTCATGTTCACTTCGGTGGTGGAGCAAGATTTCTTTGTGCAGAAAGCTTGTCGGGTTAATCACAATTTCAGCGCCGAAATCTGTGCCAATATCAATGCACAGGAGAATAAGCAATATAAGGAGCAGGTGCTGGACACCACTGCCTCGTTTCATCAATGGGAGAACATCTCGGCGCATGTGTTTCCCATTATTATAGCACTCTTTTTGGGCTCCTTTTCGGATCGTCGTGGTCGCAAGTTTCCGCTGCTACTGGGTCTGGTGGGTAAGTTCATCTACTCCAGCATGGTGGTAGTGAATGCCAAGATGTCCACTTGGCCGGTGGAATATATCATTTATACGGCTACGCTGCCATCGGCTTTGACGGGCGCCGATGTGGCCATATTTGCCTCCTGCTTTGCTTATATATCGGATATAACCACATTGCAAGAACGCACCATTAGGGTGACCATACTCGATGCTATCTATTTGATGGCTATGCCAACGGGTGTCGCATTGGGTTCTTATATGTTTTATAACGTATTCAATGAATCCTATGCGAATATGTTCGCTGTGAATGCTTCGCTATTGGCCCTGGCCATCATCTACTCCCTGGTGGTGCTGAAGGTGAGTTAGCAGTCGCCTCCATCTCCTTCTTCCTCTCTTCACTCTCCCTTTCTCTTTGACAGTGGCAAACCACACTGAATCAACGCTCCCTGCGCGAACTTGGCTGCTGTGGCATTTGGGGTGACTTCTTCGATCGTCAGCATGTCAAGGATTCCTTTGCGGTGCTGGTGAAACCACGTCGTGGTCATCGTCGCAGCTTTCTCTTCATTCTGCTCATCAGCATGGCACTCTATACATTCCAACGGGATGAGGGTAGATATCTTTATCTCTATACGCTGGGCAAATTCGACTGGCAGGTCGGGCCGTACAGCACCTTCAAGACCTTCAAATCCTCAGCCTTTGTCATTGCCATGTTGCTGGCGGTGCCCATTATGAACAAAGCGCTGGGCTGGCGCGATACGGTAGGCATATAACATGGGGACTTCCTCACCTTCCCAGCTTATACACTTCCTCTGCTTCCTTAGACCATCATCTTTATAGGCACCTGGGCACATGCCATAGCGCGTCTGTTCTTCTACTTTGCCTCGGGTGCAAATCTCTTCTATGTGGGCGCCATTGTTTGCAGTTTGGGTCCCATTGTGGGTCCCATGATACGTTCCATGACCTCCAAAATTGTGCCACAATCGGAACGTGGCAAGGTCTTTGCGCTGCTCTCCGTGTGCGATAATGCGGTGCCCTTTATAAGTGGCGTTTGCTATTCGCAGATTTATAGGGCCACATTGAGGTCCAACTATGGCGGAGGCATCTTCTTGCTCACCATAGCTACGCAGATGGCGGTGTTCCTGCTGATACTGTAAGTAACGGAAGCTAAAACCTGCTACTAACTATATTGACCCCCTCTCTCCCTCACAGCTGCATACACATTGTGCTAGGTCGCAACTCGCTGGCCGTGCCGGAGGTGCCGGAGAAGGAGAGCGGACTCATACACAACGAGACGGTGGAGCAACAGGCGAACAACGCGGAACAGGAGTCACCTTAGCAGCGACTCCTGTTGCTACTCATACATTTACCTCACACACACATCACAAAAGACAACAAGGATCTAAGATCTATAGATGTACTTTATAAAGTGAAAAATATATTATAGTTTTTTTACCTCGCAACTCTGACGGGGCAGCTTTACTTATTCTTGGAGAGCGTGCGCTGTTTCTCGGCATGCTCCACCACCTGCTCGTCCACAAAGAGTCCCTTGCGACGCCGCACGCTGTCCATGTAGAGCTTGGCCCGATTGGCCGAGTCGGCTTTCTCGCCAAAGTGCATTAGTTCCTCCTCCGTTGTGGGCAGCCAGAAGGGATCAATGTCGATCACCTGCGAAGAAAGAGAGAGGGAGAGTGTAAGTGTGAGTGTGTGTGCGTTGCGTACCTTTCTGGGAAATCATTTAGACACAACGCAGCCCACTTGACAGAGAACAATGGCCAGGGGCGACAAGGGCGTCGCTTGGTCTATGCGCCTGCGCTCGGTTACGCTTCGTGATTGGATTTACGTGATGTTTTACGAGTACGACAAGGACCTAAGAGCAGTGAAGGGGCAGGAGAAGGTGCGCTGTCTGCCATTGTGTCGGGCAATCAGGGAAAGCGTGCATTTTCACATCTTCATTGTCAGAACTCAAGAGGTTCGCGACGAGGGATCGACGGGAGTCGGGGTAGGCTGTGAATACATTCAAATGGTTGTGCGCATCCTTAATGACTTACGCAGCGAGTGCGACAGGACAATAACAGCGAACAATAACACAAAACAAGTAACAAAAGCAACAGTCGAGCACAACCGACAGTTAAAATACCCTACGCTCAAGTTTGAAAAAGCGTTGCAAATATGCAAATTATTTCCTACAGCAATGTTTGGCTATCTGACAGGCAGCGCTTAGTAATATCTCAAATTAGAATAAAACATTGCAAGGGCAGGACCTTTATGAACCTGTATGCCAAATTTGGAGTCTCTAGCTTCTATATTAGCTGAGATTTGCGCGTTCATACAGACGCGGAAGGGACAAAAGGACAACAGAGCGTCCGTCTGCTCTGGCCAAATTGACTAAGCTAGGGATTCTGTAGTACCCACCACACCTCCTCCTGTCTGTTACACACATTTGCACAAATTGAGTATACCCTTTTTAGAACACGTGCAATGGCCGCAGGGTATCACAAGCATTGCGTGATAAGGCACGGCCAGTGCCAGACCCGGGCCCAGGGATACGCAGAATTTTACTGAATGGCTAAAGGAGCTGAGTGAGCTGACTGGACTGCGCTGTGATTGATGATTGCCATGTACCATGGCACTGGGCTACCACTTCAGGTTCTCGCACAGGACTCACGCAGCGGGACGACGAGTGTCAGACGCGTTTTCAGCGGAATCTTTCGTGCCCTGCGGCAAACAGCGCCTGCTCAGGATCTTTGCTCGCTCGCCTGGTGAAACTTCTGGCATGATTCGTTGCTGTTGTTGTTGTTCTTTTTTTTGCACCATCTGTTCGCACTACGCTAAAATGCGCACTGACTGCTCTGCTGCCAGGCTGCCTGGCTGCCTCCTCCTCCTCCGGCCCATGTAGATCATTATCGGGCACAACGTTTCGCTTGTTTAACAACCACTAACAACGCCAGAGAAGCTGCGCATAGAGCTGGAAGTAGGGGGTAGGGAGAGGGGGGGAAGAGGCAGCGGGTCGGGGGAGCTGCAGTAGCCAGCATGATCACGAAGAACGACGACACGCGGTCAGGTTAGGGCAGGGCAATCCCGACAGAGCACAGCAACAGCAACAACAATCCATGTCACAACACACACACGCACACACACACACATCCTTCTGCACATGCGCAACAGTCGAACAACAACAAGGCAAGGCAACACAACAAGCTGAGGGCTCAGCTCGCTGGAGCTGCTCCTCATGTTCCTCGCAGCCGTATGTAGCGCGTAGGGGACGCTGCTTTCCCTACGCACAACGGTTCGTCAAGTACAACAACAACAACTACTGTGTAGGAAGAGCAAGACCAGCGCTGCTCTTGGCAGCTAAAGTGCTCCAGAAGTGCGCAAAGCTTGCGTCTGAGCCGATCCAGACAAATGAGCAGCAAGCGATGCTGTGTGCACTGAGAGAAATGGGGATTAAAAATTCAATTGCTTAATACCTAAGTTAAGCTAAGCGATAAGTGAAAGTTTGTTAATGGCCCACAATACCCTGTACATTAAGGCAAGTCTTCATAACTTTCATTGAGATACCAAACAAATGTCGTACAAGTTAGTCAAATCTTTAAAAACTGCAAGTAACTTGAGTATTTTGCGCAGTGCAGCCCTTTAAGCAACTACAAAACGGCGCAGCGCGGCCCAAGGTAGAAGCACATAAAGAAAACACAAGCAGAGGTTGTGATCCACACCATGCTCCAGTTGGAGGCGACAAGGCGGGGCGGGGCAGGGAAGGGAAGGACAGCATATAGCTTGTTAAAGTAAGCCTGACTAGGCAGGGAAACCTATAAGTAAATCCTATGCAAAATATAGCAAAATCCTTTAAGAACTTCTCCCTATCAAAGTCAAGCCAAATCTCTAGAAAGTTCGCTTAGAAACTGCCTTAGCTGCTGTCAATTTCTACACACATCCTCCACATGACCTTGAGCACTTTATAGATCAATTTCCAAGCCAAGTGCGACCACTGTCTCGAGGCAACTGTCAGGCATGCTTCCTCATTCCCTCTCCCACTCCCCCACTGCCTTTCTCTCTCCCACTTCCCTTCCCTCCCTCCCCTGCTCGCTGTCTTTGACAGGGCTCTAATAAACACACACAGACACGCATGCGTGGTCGATTGTGCCCACTGTCTGTGTGTGTTGCTTGCATAGCTGCATGTGTGCGTGTGTGTGTTTGAGTGTGTGTCGAGTGTGTTTACCTGTCCAGCATGCAGGTAATTTACGCGGCAGCTACCGAAATACGCTGCCGCGTGCAGAGCAGGAGTGGGAGTAGGGGCAGGGGTAGGGGCAGGGGTAGAGGTTTGGGTAGGGGGTGTGTGGGGAGGGGGGAGGAGGCGACCAAAAACCAAGTTGAGATTATTATCGCGCGCCAGAAACAGAGCCCGGCAGAGCCATAGCCACAGGCAGTGCCGGTGCTGGTGACGCTGCCCACAACCACAGGCAAATCAACACACGCACACACACATACAGAGACAGACAGTGGGACAGACAGCGCGACACTCGTTGCGCATGCGCTGCAAAGTCGCGACGCGACGAGCGTCATTTTGACAGCGCGCACAATGCAAACCACGTTCCACTTAAGCAGCAGCAACAACAGCAACACGCACCACGGGCTAAAGGATTGCCACAGCCACTTGGCTAAGCACTTGCCGGCTGCAACGCGCTGTGTGTGTGTGTGTGTATGTGTGTGTGTTGGTGTGCCTTGGCAGCGCAGACTTTAGGGCACTGCCACGGCCTCAACCTCAACCTCAACCTGCATGATGAAGGCGTCGGCTGTGCCTCTACTCGCCACAGGCTACGCCTTGGCCCTACTACCTCCTCTTCCTCTCTTCCTCTCTCCCTTCCTCCTGCTACTTGGCGACTTTCCCTTTGGTGCGCGCCTTTGGGGCCTCTTTGGAGCTCCTCTCAGCTGCCTTGGCTGCCTGTCTTCAGGTACAAAACGAGTTATCAGATTATTTGTTATTTGTCTTGCTCGACTCTTCTACGCGCGCTGCCCCTCCTGCTCCTCCTTCTCCTCCCTACTTCTTCTTCTCCCCCTGCCTCTCTACCTGCTCTTCCTGCTGCCCTGCTACGTTCTGTTTTTGTCTTCTGTTCTGCTCTGTTTTCTTGTCTGCTCTTCAAGTAGTTTTCAAGTTATGCCTCGCATATGCAAAGCACAACAACAACAACAGCAGAGGCAGCAGCTACAACAACAACAACAACAACAACAACAATAATAATAATAACAATAATATGCGACGCGTTAATGATAAACACTCCAAACAAGTACAACAACAACAACAACAACAGCAACGGCTACGGCAGCAACCACAACAAATGAAAGGCAACAGCCAAAAGATTCCCCTCTCTCTCTCGCTCGCTCTTCACCTCCACCCCCCACCACCACCAGCACCACGAACTCACCTCACACCATACACCACACAGAGCACACACTCCACTCGAAGTAAGTAAGACCAGTAGCCAAAGTCGCTGCATTTGGGCGACTCAGTCTCAAAATGGGGATTTGGGACTGGAAACGCGGTCGAGTTGAGGTTGAACTGGTTGGCAGTGATGTGCTGCGCAAATACCCTGTAAGGTGGGGAGAGTAAAGGCAAAGCTAAACTTATATTTCTCTGTCTATGTGCAGGCCTAATTCAGTTAAGGGATTAGCTAAGAACAATTCTAGTTTGTTTTTACTGGAGCATGCTTTGAGTAGGGGTATTCCTTACTTTCAAAATGTTTAAAAATAAATTTTAAAAATATTATAATTAGAGATATTTCTATTAAAGCACAAGCTGAATTTAAGTCTTATCTATTTGTACTAAAAAACTCGACTAGTAAGGGTATTCCTTGGTATACAAAATTTGGTAGATATTTTTCGATGAAGTATATGAGGTCTTGCAACTTTGAATGTGAACCATTCTATAATTATATGTTTTATTTACATTGAAAATATTTTAAAAAAATTTTAAATGAATTTTGTTTTTATTAAAATGAAACGTATTCCCAGTTTTTACATTATAAAAGGGGCATTCCATAACTTTTGCATAAACTTTTTTGTCGAATTCTTTTAATTTATATTTTAAATATATTATTAAACTTTAATTAAAGTCTCTGTCAGAATTTTTTCAATATATCGATAACAATATTAGGGGTATTCCGTATTAGCAAACTTTACTTAATAACCTCATCAATTATTTCTACTTTCTTTAGCCTCTTTCTTTTCTATCTAACTTATAGCTTTACCCTCTTCTACTTCTACCTCGCTAATATACCCTACCTGCCACACACTCATCACTTCTTACAGGGTATACCAACTCAAATAATAACAAAAGCGCGCAAGACAGTAGCAAACGGCCGCAGTAGCAACAACAACAACAACAACGAACCAAGATATTTATGCTGGCCAAACCCCTGTCCACATGTCTCTCTCTCTGTGTGTGTGTTTACTAAGTGTGCGTGTGTGTGTGCGACTTAATGCGTTACGTGAAGTGAAAAATATCTACACAGATAGCATAGCAAACTGTATGAAAACAGAAAATTAGTTTCTGTTGCCGTTGCCTTTGCTGCTGCTGCTGCTTGCGTTGCGGTTCTTCTGCAGATGAGGCCGGGTTTGGACGGGGCCAAAAGGTCGTGACGCGTTGGGTTCAGCTGCAGAGTTGGCTGCATTAACAGCTTCAGTTTGCTGCTTAACGAACACATTGTAGGCCAAGCTGATGATGAGGCAAGAAATTCAAATGTGTAGGCTACCAGAGGCCCCCCCCTCTCCCTGCCCCTCTACCCATTCCACTCCCTCTGCTAACCCTTTCTCTGTCTGTTGACTTCGTTGTTATTGCGGGCACGTGACAACTGCGCCCACGCTGCGGTCAGCGGGACAGACAGAGGCGTACACGCTCACGCATGCGTGTTGGCCATAGCTAAAAGGGGGCGTTGGTGGGCGTGTACATTGCTGGGCGCATAACTGTTTAACTGTTTTGTTGTTGTTGTCAGCAAACATTGCCAGATGATGAGCCGTGTGTCAGTTGACACACATCAAATTCGATTGTTGTTGTCGTATTCTAATTGCTCGCAGTTGTTGTTGTTGTTGTTGTTGTCATTGGCTTTCATTGGCTTAAAACAAATGCAGCAATTCGATGCCATCGCTGCGGACAAACGAGTTTCCGTTTAGCGAGAGAGATTTCTACAAGAAAAACACGGAAAGTTACCTTGGCTTCCCCCCCAACGGACGCTGGAAATGCGTATGAAATTATACGAAGCAGCAAAACAGACAACAACAACAACAGCAACAGCAACTCGAACCACAACAACAACAACAACAACGTGGAGCGTAGCTGGCGTTGCCGGGCAAAACTTCAGCTGAGAAATAGAAAATCACCGGAAGTCATTATACAAAAACTTGTTGTTATCGATTGGTTGGGCGATATACAACACACACACACGCACATACATACTAACACACACACACATGCCCGCTTAGCCCATACTAACACAAGCACACGCACTTCAAGTTAGCCGCACAGCCGACAAACGCTAAACGGCATCAAATTGAGCTAAATCTTTATAGAGAGATCTGGAAAGAGTTGCTGGAGATAGTACTAGAAATTTCAGTAGATTGTACAACTTAGCTGGGATTAGTTCCAGGAAAGTCTTAGGTCTAACTTTAAAGATGCTTCTTGTAGAAGATATAGTCAAAGGTTGAGCCCAAAGATTAGAATAATGCAAAGAATTTATAGCTCGAATATTAATAAGAGAATCTACGGAAAAATCTATAGTTTATAGCAAAAAGTATAGCTGCTTCTTGGTTCCATATTCCACCTTCTTAATTAGGTTTTAATCTTGAAGAAATTTCTAATCTATAAAGGTAATATCAGAATGAAATAACAGTTAGAGCCAATTAGTTATGATCATCACCAAGAAAGTTCTTCATCTAACGTAGAAGCTTTTGTAGATCGTCTATATAGTAAAATAGGGAAACAATCTGAATGAAAGATCTGCTTAAGATTGAAGTAAAGATAAAAACAAAGTTTATCTGTTTATATCCCGAGAAAATTTGAAGTAAACTTCCAACTTATCATCTTTTTTCCAAAATATATCTTAATCTAAAAGAAAAATCTACCCTAACCACAGAAAATATAGAGAAAAGTTTCAGTAGCCCCACAACTCTGTGAAGTTTATACCAAGAAAACTCAGTCTAACCAAAAACGCATAGCTTATAATCCGTACTCTATATAAACTATCATAAAAAGCTAACTTTCCTAAACCTCCATAGTTTATCTCGGCTCAAAATCTTCTGCACGCAAATCCCCTCACAATTTGCACTACCCAAACACGTTCGCTTGGCTTCGCTTAACTAAAGCTTTGACGCGTTCAACCGATTTCAGGGAATCAAATAATTTGCGTTAATAATTATAATAACCTCAGATGGAACATTCTTTTGGCTTGCGGTTTAGCTTGGCTCTTGCTGGCTTTCTTTCTTCAGCTGTCTCGTCTTCTTCTGAGAAGTCTTTACGTTACGTATTATATCATCATTGCGAAGCAAAGTCGACACTTTTGTTGGGTGTGCGCGCACGCGTGATGGGCTGCGTCTATATTAATCATTTTTTGAATGGTCTCATCCGCCAACGTTGCCACGAGAGGGGGAAAGGGGGAGAGGGACAGGGAAGAGGCAGATCAACTTGTAGTGGCCACAGGGCAAGGTCGAAGGGGAAAGGCCGCTTGCGTTGGCATGCTTGAGGTTTTTTTTTATTGCACACAGCTGCAGCAGCCTCAAATGGACCAGATAACTTTCAGGCAGAGCAACTGTTGCTGCCGTCGCTGTCGCGGCTGCTGTTGCTGCTGTGGTTTAGCTTATAAGACTTCAGCAACAGCAGCCAAGGTAAACTGAGATTTTTTGCTGCTGACCAAGCGCAGACCACAACGCAGAGCAGAGCACGCACATGGCATATGGCCAGACAGGGAGAGGGAGATGGGGAGAGTGGGATGGAGACACCACGACGGCGACTGCGTGGCGCACTTGCGCCAAAATCACCGGCGACAACAGCTGCAACTTACCTCCCAATGGCTAAACATTAGCTGTGGACAGGCCAGGCCAGATGTCTGTTTGCGCATCTCCTGGGCAAAGTTAAAGGATTCAATGACCGGCAGCAGGCAGGTCACTGCAAAGTTGCCGCTGCCCTGTGTCAGATCCCCAGAGAGAATTTTGCCATGTCTGCGTCCAATTACCGCGTACATTTTGCCTGCAAAAAGGGAGAAAGAGAGAGAAGTGGGAGATTTAGTTAGATTATTTAATAAGTTAAGGAATATACAAAGTTTCTCTAAGAAGATCAGAGAATAGATATAGATAAGTTAACTAAAGTAAGAGTATCAAATTAGTACAAATCTTTCCAAAGTTGGAGAAAGAATGAAACACTCAGTTGAGTAATCAAAAATGAGTTGGAGATTTGTTAAAGATAATGAGGAGAACATAAGCTTTACTTGGCTTATAAAAAGGGTTCAAGATATACCAGAAAAATAAAGTAAAGATTTATAAAATTTATTAAATAATAATAAAATGATTCAAAAAGATATTCTGCCAAAGAAAGAATGAAGCAAGAGTAGAAAATTTCGTTGGATTATTGAGTGAATATTTTATGAAGAAAGCTTTGCTTTGACAATGCCATGCCCAGTTGGATTATCGAATGTTTTCCAGAGAGATTTATATAGAAAGAGTATGAAATTTAGTTGAATAAGCAAACATGTTGCTACTTTAGCGCAGCCAGGGTCAGTTAGATCATATTGCAGCGCATGACAGGCACGCCAAGACCAACTGGAGTAGAAGGCTAAGGCGCAGGGGCTGAGCGAGGCACAGGGAGAGGAAGTGGAAGAGGGAGAGGGGGTAAAGCAGTGTAAACGCGCGTTGAAATCTTATCGCGAGGCTCATAAAAATTGGCGCGCTTTCTTGGGAAGAGCGCGCGCGCTTTTCGCGCGAACTGCGGCCTGAGCTGAGGCCAGCCAGAAGACGAGTCTACAATGCGCTCTCGTTGTTGTTGTTGTTGTTGTTGTAGCTGCCGTTTTCATGCTTATTTTTTGGCATGCGCGCGAAATTAAACAAGCAACGGGCCAAGAGGCAGAAAAAACCCACAGCAGCAGCAGCAACAACAACAACAATGTCGCTGGGCAGGAATTAGTTTCCGGTCGTAGTAAAAATGACAAAAACAAAGAGACAGCAAAAGACAGTGTGTAAGAGGAAGACGGGAAGAGGCAGAGGGAGTGGGGAAGAGAGAGAGGGAGGTAAACGAGTAGGCTAAAGCAAACAGAGCAAAAACGGGCAAAAGGATGCGTCGCGTCGTCGTCGTCGTCGTCGTTTCGGCCTCAGGCGACGGCGTAGCGAGCGCGCAGCACGCGAGCCGGCTATGCAGGTCCGTCCAGCAACTGCACATAGATACGCACGCATACAACCAGACACACACACACACACGCGCGCACACACTTGGCTCGACTGGATGCTGGCGTCGCTTGAGATTCATTCATTCATTCAGCAAGCGAACCAGTCAGGCCTACGTCACGCTGGGTGTGCTGCCTCTCTCTCGCGCGCTCTCTCACTCGCTCTGCCTCTCCCTCTGTGTGTGTGTGTGTGTGCATTCATTCAAGTCTTGCCACACAGATACACACAAACACACACACAGACAGGCAGCGACGTCGACAGCGACAGCGACTGCGAGTGAAGTTGCCGTTGCCGTTGTCGTTGTTGCTCGTTTTTCTGTTTGATCAGTTCGAAAAGTGACGTTGCCCAGAGCAGACAACAACGCGGAGCGAAACGAAACGAAACGTAACGCAAGCGCAGGCGAAAGAGTGAGAGAGAGAGAGAGAGAGAAGAAGCAGCAGCAGACGAAGCGCGTAACGAGTCGTGTAACACGCGAAAATCTCAAGAAAATACCCTGTAAATTGTAACGGAACAAGTGCAAAAGCGTCTATCGTTAATCGGTAATCGATTTCGATCGCCTAATCGATCGTGTGCTTAAACCTGTCTCCACAACAACCAAGCATGCTCAGTCGCCCCAAGGGGGCAGTCGCTGCCCAGCTAATTTGAGGCTGCAATCGATCGGGCAACCTGTGTCAGCTGCAGCTGCAATTGTAGACAACAGAGAGAGAGAGAGAGAGAGAGAGAGCAAGAAAGAGTGAGCAAGCGAGAGAGAGAGAAAAACAATCAACTGCGACGGCGACGGCAACGGCGACTTACAAAACCCACAAAAAAGTGTCAATTACAACAGCCGCAACACACCCAGCAGCAACACACACACACAACACACACACACACACACACACACACACATACACACACACACACGCGAGACACTCACACACACACAGCATGGCCAGCATACGTTTACGCTCGCTGCTGCGCAGTCGACGACGCAGTCAGCAGGCAATGTTGCTGCTGCTGTTCCCTCTGCTGTTGCTGCTGCTGGCGGCGCGCGGCGCGCAGAGCACGCGCCTGCCGCTGGAGGTATACGAGCTAACGCCAGCCACATCCAGCAGCGATGACAGTCAGCAGGCAGCAGCAGCAGCCAAGCACAAGAGCTTGGAGTACACCATCTACGATGCCAAAGAGTTAACAGGTGCGACGCCAGCAGCAGCAGCGGCGGCAGCAACATCGGCGCCGGCAGCAGCGGCAACTACAACAAGCGAAAAACCGCTAACGTTAGCCGTAGTCAGCATGTCAGCGGAGACGCAAACGGAGACGGAGTCGGAGTCAGAGTCGGCCGGACGACGTGCACGTCAAATGTTGCAGCAACATCGACTTGCCGGCAGCAGCAGCAGCAGCAGCAGCAACAGGCATGCCAAGGATCTGCGCATACTCTACCAAGTGGGGGTAAGTAGTGGAAGCGTCTTATAAATAAGCTTTAGTGCGGCTAATTACAGCAGCAACACATCTATGCAAAACAACTCGATTGCATAATGCAGCGACACCTGCTCAGCGACAACAACAACTTGTTGCTGTTGCCATTTGTAACTGGCTGCACAGCCCACGCCAGCAACAGCAGCCTCCAATAGCAACCGAGAGCAGCAACAGCAGCAGGTTTTGCTCGCTCCAAGTTGGGGCTGGGCTTGTCTATATTTAGCTGCCGCCCTATGTTGCTGCCGCTGCTGCTCAGATGCTGCTGCTGCTGCCCATTACACTTGACACCCACCAAAAAGGGGGCAACAGTTGCTTATGGCACACTTAATTGCAACTGCAGCGGCAGCAACAATTGCTTTATATGAAAAATGAAAGTTGTTTCCATGTCATTTATCTATCTAGTTGATTATTGTTGTTGTTGTTGTTGTTGTTGTTGCTGTTGCTGTTGTCGTCGCATTTGATCAATTAAAAGTTCGCATCGCTCACAATTGCGTTATACCTTATAGACCAATTAGCGGCAGCATCAGCGGGGTCAATAGTTCAATGTTTGTTTGGCACGATGCGGCAGCGTGACTAAGTATAGTTGCCACAAGGCGTGGCAGCATCGCCCCCGCTTCCCCTTCTTTTCCTGAAGTATTCACTCAGCAATCACTTATCAATTTTCAATTTAGCTGCAACTTTTGTTACCTTTGCTAGGGTTTCGATCGGTTTATATTGCCACATTTGCAGCTTAGATCTATTATATGTCCAGTCAAAACACTCCCTAGTAAAGCGAGTTGTTGTTGTTGCTATTCTTGTTGTTGTTGTTGTCCTCGTTGCCAGTTGGCCAAAGCGTGAAATATCAACAACAATCAAAACAAAAATATTGACAAGCCAAACAAGTTGAAGGAGAGAAAAAACTGAGAGTGGTTGAAGTGGTTGACTAGTGGAATACCCTAGAAAAATGGAGAGTCTAGATGAAGGCGTAGATGAATTGATAAAGATAGATAAATAGGCAGATAGATAACTGACAAATACAGAGAGATTTGCAATAAACAAAGCAGGAAGAAGTTAAAGATATCGAGGGAAAGCTAGAAAAATATTTAGATAAATAGATGAAAAGATAGATAGAAAGATAGATGAATAGATAAAAAGAATGATAGATAGATTTATAGGTAAATTATGAGATGTATAGAAACAGGAATAATGAGCTGGATATAAAGTTTAGTGGATAAATAAGTAGAGAGATAAGGTGATAAGCGAATAAAGCTAGATAAATTGAGAGATGCATAGGTGGTTATGTAGATAAATAAGATCAAAGATAAGATTTATATTGATAGGTTTATAATACTTTCCCTTAAGTTAAGATTCCTTAGTATTACAACAGTTTCGCATACCCAATATTCCCCTCTCCCAGTTGAGTCACCCACAGCATACCCCACAGACAGATCATCTATCTATCTACACAGTTTGCTGCCCATCAGCTTGGCCCATAAATTTTCGATCCGCGTTGTCTGCAATAAATTTCCAAGGCATAAAAAAACCCAAGCAGGCGCAGCACACTAACAACAACAACAACAACAAGAACAACAACAACAACAATACGAACAACAATAGCAACAACAATGGGAACAACAAGAACAACACCTAAAATAGACAAAATAAAAGCCAAATTCCTGTTGGGGTCTTACGAGTCGCATAAAAATGGCTCGAAGAAGAATAAAACACAAACAGAGAGAGAGAGAGAGAGAGAGAGCGAGAGAGGGAGACAGCCAGCTAGATAGCGTTTTTTTTTCTGGCCTTTTTCTTCCAGAAGAAAACAAAAAGTTCCCATGCTTAAAAGCGCTAAACATTCAGTTCCGGTATTTAAAAATGTTTTCAACAACAACAGCAACAGCTGAGGGGGAGCAGAGAAGGGAGAAGAGAGCGGGGAGGGGGGAAGACACAGCTAGGCAGGGAGGAGAAGAAGGCAGCGCAGGCAAAGCTGAATGAAAGAAAATTCATGAATGAAATACGACGATGACGAAGGCGCTGCTGCTGCTGCTGCTGTTGATGACGAAGCTGGCAAGCGCAGAGAGTGCGAGAGAGAGAGAGGGAGAGAGAGAGAGAGATAGCAGCAGTAGTTGGCAGTGGGGTGGCAACGGGTGGACTGAGGGGGTAGGGGGGCTGAGAGCGTGTGTGTGCAGAGCGAATGAATGAAAACGTAAACGCGCTGATGAGCAGCAACTGCGACGCCGGCAGCGACGTCAACTGTGACTGCGACAGCGACTGCGTTTCGCTTCGCTGGGCAAGTCAATCTATGAATGAATGGCAAAAGCGACAGAGCGTCCAAATGTTTGAATGGCCAACAACAACAACAACTCGCACAACATGTCGACTGATTTGTTGGCCATATACAAGCAGATCAGCCACGCATATTTGGCCTAAACAACGCGCGCCCCGTTTGACGTCGCGTGGCAGCGCTGTGTGGCATGTGTGTGTGTAGACGAGTGAATGAATGAATGGCTGAATGACACGAGAGCTTCGAGCAGCAGCAAGACGTGATCTATCAAAGAGGCTGCCAGACATTCCAATCGACTGAGAAATGCATAAACAAATCAAGCATAAACATGTCCCACTGTAGCCCCTCCCCCCTCACCCGCCTCTCCCCTCTCACTGCCCACGTGTTTGCTCGCGCTCAGCCAGGTGTGAAAACGGCATTTTTATTTGTTCCCCCTCGTACCACGCTGCGTATGCGCAATATTGTTGTTTATCGTTGACTTTGTAGCCGAGCTACGCCCTGTTTTTTATTCTTGTTGTTGTTGTTGTTGTTGTCGTGTAGCCAGACACAATGCACTACGTTGTCTAGTTTCCTACATATTTTTGCGCTATCTTAACCCTTGGTTGCCCTCACTCTTCGCTCCTCGTTTACGTTTCCAGTTATATGTCTTTTCTGTTGCTTTTTATGATAATTGAGCCGCAGGCATTCATCATAAAACTGTCCACCATAAAATTTACGAGCATCATAACTGCTTTGCGAGTGAGACAGCGCTATATAGCTATCTCTTTCTGTGTCTAGTTCACTATGTAGCCTACTCTCTAAGTCGAGTCTAAGCAAGGTCGCCGAAGCTTTATTCCCCTCCCCCTCCAATCAATAATCAAGTTATCACGATGCGAGGCAAGCTATCATTATCGTCTTGCGATCGATTGCCCTCCCCCCCTCCGCTCCCTAGTACCCCAAGGGGAATTTTTACATTTTATTCATAATTTTTTTCTCTCTGCTGCTGCTGCCTTTCCCTTTGCTGTGTGGAATTTGTTGTTGTTTTTTATGCTAAATTTAGAAATTATTCAATGTGATTCGAGGCGAATCAAAAGAAAAAAAAACAAGCAAGAAAGATAGGAAAAAAATTTCGGGAAAAACAACAACAACAACAACAATGAAAAGAGAGAAGAGCGTAGCTAGACAAGGGCAAGACAGAAGCTTCGCTTGTTGTTTGTTTGATCGCTGATCGTAGTATGCACTGAGAGAAATTTGAGCGCAGGAATTTGAGATCTAAGCTTGCGTTGGCTCTAGAAAATTCTGAAAAATTCTAAGCTGCACTGAGAGAACGTTTTAGTGGGTAAATTTAGCTAGAATTTGTGCTATAATATTTTAAAATAATATTCAGCTGCACTGAGAGAAATATAAGTGGTTAAATGTAGCTTAAATTTGCTTAAGAAATATTTTGAAAAATATAATATAATAAATTAGAAAAATTTGAGTAGTCTTTTTTAAAAATTTTAAAAAATTTCCAGCTGCACTGAGCGAAAACGTAGGTAGTTCCATTTAGCTTGAGAAGGTTTTAGAATATTCTAAAAAATATTTAGCTGCACTAAGAGAAAAGTAGAGTGATTAAATAAAGCTTTAAATAATTAAACAAAAATTCTGAAAAATATTAAGCTGCACTGAGAGAAAGTTTGACATAGGCTTCATTTAAATCTAAAAATTCTACAAAAATTCTTGCAGTGTTTAAACTTTCAGCACAAACAAACAAACAAATATTGTCAATAATAAACCAACAATAACAGCAACAACAACAACTGCTGGCGGCACAATTATTCAGCCTACAAAAATCTACGAAAAAAATTCCAGTTCACAATTTGCTGTCTTTTTTTTTACAGATTTTTTTTTTTACAGAGAGTTCCCATTCAGAAAAAAATATAAAAAAAAACGCTACGAAACGAGACGAAAAAAAAAGCTAAGCTACAAAACAACCTGAGCCAACGGATGCTCAGATCGATCGACCAAAAAAACTAGTTTGCCCACTTTTTTACTCGCCGTTGTTGCTGTTGTTGTTGTTGCACCTAGTGCTGCTGCTGCTGCTGTTGTTGTTGCTGCTGTTGCTGTTGTGTTTCTCGAGGCAATCGACTCAAGTTTGGAGCTGGCGCGCGCGCCAAGTCAACTTTTTATAATGCGACTTGTAACAATTTTTTTTCGAGAAAAAAAAACAACAACGTTGTAAAAAGCAGCAGCAGCGACGGAGGCAGAGGCAGCGACGCCAGCAGCAGCAGCAGCATTAGAAACGGCAGCAATTCTATGGATTAATGTATCGATCCGGACGGAAATTGTTGTTGTTGCTGTTGTAGTTGCTCTTGTTGTTGTTGTTGCTGCTGGCGAGTTTCCGTTTCAGCCAAGACCTTGTTACAGTTATTGACGGACACGTTCCAATTTGGTTGCTGTTGCTCGTGTTGTTGCTGTTGCTCTTCTTCTTGTTGCTCTTGTTGTTGTTGTTGTTGCTGCTGCTGCTGCTGCTATCTGTAAGTGTGCTAATTACGTGCCAAAGGCGCATTGTTTACAACGGCAACGGCAACGACGGCGGCAGCAAAAATAAATAACTATAAATACGCAAACGGGGCGCGTATTGCTGCCGTGCACGTTGCTGCCGTTGTTGTTGCTGCTGTTGCTGTTGTTGTTGATTCATTCATTCATAAAAACCGCGCGCGAGCAGCAGCAGCAGCAGCAGCGACGGCGCATGTGTTCATTAAACAAAACAACAACAGAGGCAAACAGACGATCGGCGCGGCAGCAGCAGCAACAACAGCAGACACAACAACAGCAACAACAACAACAGCAACTGCAACTTGCGCGTAATTAAGCGACGCGGCCCAAAAAAGGCCACAACAAAGCAAAGTGGAGGCAGGGGGAGGGACGAGACAAAAGCTACGCGCAATTGTTGCTGCTGCTGTTGTCATTCATTAAAAATTGCGAAAAACAACAGCAACAGCAATGGCTACGGCGGCAGCAACAACTTTTCATTCATAAAAATGTTGAAGCAACAACAACAATTGCTGCTGCATTGGCCAAGCTTGATTTATTTAGCTGCGCGTAAAAGGAGACAACAGCAACAGTTGCTGCTGCCGTTGCTGCTTGCAGTTGGGGTAGCAACATGTTTACGTAGCAGCAGCAGCTACGCAGCAACAGCAGCAACATTTTGCGGTTTGGCCAGAGCAACAATTACAACAGTTGCTGGTGTGGTTGTTGTTGTTGCTGCTGTTGCTATGGCTGGCAATGTTGCTGCTGCTGCTGCTGTTGTTGTTGTTGTCTCCCCTTTTTGAATGAATGAATGAATTGCTTTTTTCCGTTTTGCGGCCAAAGGCAGCAGCAGCAACAGCAGCAGAGGATGTGAATCTGTATGTGAATGTGGTTGCCAATGTGGTTGCTGTTGTTGCTGTTGCTGCTGCGCAATGTGGATGTGGTTTGTGGATGTCCGTGTGCGTAGACGTTCATTAATTGTGACGATCAACAAGCTACGCAAAATGCAGTGTTGCTGCCGTTGCCTGCTGCCTGTTGCCCGTTGCCCGTTGCCCGTCGCCAGCAACAATAACAATGGACAGCAGCAGCAACAGCAACAACTGCCCGACTGCAATTGGCCTGGCAAAACGGGGCACAAACCAGTTACCCCAGCGTGCCTATGCCCTGTTGCCCCTCCTCCCTCCCCTTCTCTTCCCACCCCTCGCTCTGCGCGTTTTTGTGCTGCGGTTTGTTTCCTTTTGGCATTTTTGCACTTTTATGAATGAAATTTATTTTTTTTCTGCTGCTGTTGATGTTGTTGCTGTTGTTGTTGCTGCTGCTGTTGAGGTTGGCATGTTTCCGTTAAGGCGCGCCAAAGTGGCACGTCCAGTTTGCCCCGTTCCCATTTGAAGTCGAAAAATGTTACTGGACTATGCAAAATATGTGCGAGCAGCAGCAAATCAAGCAAGCTACTTCCGGCTAGCCACCTCTCTCTCTCTCTCTCTCTCTCTCTGTCTCTTTCTACACTCTGCTTTTTAGTGTTTTCTTAGAAATTTCTTGGGCTGCCCCAAAAAAACACGCACACACACCTAGAACAATTTGAAAGCCGCCGCAGCGGATGAAGATTAAGTGGAAGCTGTTGCTGCCGGCGCTGCTGCCGCTGCTGCCTCTGTCGCTGCTTCCGTGTGACTTCCGCAGTCAGCGCTGAGCTTCTTCTTCTTTTACTTCTTCTGCTTCCGCTTTGAGAAAACAATTTCCAATTTTAATTGAATTTTCGTGTAAACAGCGTGAGGTGACCAAACATCACTTCCGCCCAGCCCGACAGCAACTGCTGCTGCTGCCTCCGCTGCTGCTGCTCAATCTGAGCCCAACTGCTGCCCACATGTGCTCTGCCAGATTGCATAACGAGTGGGAAATCTATAGAAAAATCATTAAGGCATAGACAAAAGATAACAGCGTAGAGGGCAGAGGGCAGGGGAGGGGGTAGGAGTAGGGGTAGGCAGAGTAGAAGCAGAGCAGAGGCAGCAATGAGAGTCGAGAGCAACAGTAGAAGCAGAAGCAGGGGTAGGAGTAGAAGCGGGGGTAGAGGCAGCAACAGGAGCAGAGGCAGGAGTAGGGGTAGGTTATAGAGCCAGGCACAGGGGCGGGGGCGGTGGCAGCAACAACTACCTGCTACAGCAGACACTTGTGCCTGACGGCTGCCTAACGGTCGATGCGCATGTGCAGCCTGCTCCCTAGCTGCTGCGCCTTGCCCGTTTGCCCTTACGTCCTGCCTCATCCTTCTCCCTCTGCTGCTCTGCGTCGCCTGTGTCGATCGTGTGCGTCTTTGTGCGTCAACGCCCTCATGGGAACCAAACACCGACGGCATCTTCCGGCATGCACAAAATTTATGTCACTGATTGGCAACACAGAGTGAGAGACAAAGAGGGAGAGGGGAAGAAAGAGAGGGCCTGCCTTTGTGGCAAGTCCTTTTGTGCAACGTTTTGCGCGCGTCATGTCATCGATAGCAACGGGCAGCGGGCAGCAGGTGCACACAGCCTTTCCTACTCAGATTACGCGACAATCAAAGGCTTCCCCCTCCTCCTCCTCCCTCCCCTTCTGCAGCCCCTTACCCCCAGCTCTGCCTGGCTAATGAGTGGCAGCAGCGGCATCTCAGCTATGCAGCGCATTGCACAAGTCATTGTCATCTTGCAGCGCGCTTCCGGTTGCATGAGGCAGCAGCAGCAGCAGCGACAGCAACATTCCATGCATGCCCCCAGCAACATGAGGCATGACGTTGCTCCAACCCCTTTCCCTCCTGCTTGCCCCTCTTCTTGCGCTGCTCAATTTGATTCAATTAAAAAGAAGCGTGCGTAAAACTCTTTGACAACGCTTAAGTCTACGCCCAGTCGCGCCTCTCTCCCCCTTGCCACCCCCTTTGCCCTTGCGCTGCTTAAAGTCAGACGCTACAAAAGTTGCACATTGCTTGCCGCATCACGTTGCACGTTTGCGCCTTGTCGGCGGCTGTGGGCATTGTCTCAGCTTCCGTTTGACCCCCACAATGTGCCTCGCGCCCCCTTTGCACTTTGACACATGAGGCTAATTGTTTGTCTGCGCGGGGGGAGGAAGGGAGATCAAGGGCCACGCGTGCTGCAGCAGCGCAAATTATAAAGTGTTGCCGCTGGGGCTACGGCACGCTGCCCCTTGCCCCATGCAGCCTCTGCTGCTGCCTCTCCCTGCCCTCTCCTCTCTCTCTTTCTTTCGCTCTGCGCCCTGCCCTATGCCGCGTTAAACCGGATATCCGGCATGTATGTGTGCTTGTCTCTCTGTGTATATGTGTGTGTGTGTATGTGCGTGTTTTTGTTTGCTTCTTGCCGCAACTTTTACTGCCTTCTACCTCGCTGGGGCATCAACTTTCTTAGGCTGCGCTCCCTGATTCTCATTCTACTCTCCCCTTTTCTTTGCTCTTTTGCCTCCTTTCCTTCTTCTCTAACCCCATCTCTTTTCTTTGCTCTTCTTTTCTATTTTCTTTTCATTTTTCCTTCTCAACTCCTTCCTCTTCTGTCCCTCTTCTCTCTTAACTGGCTTCTCTTCTGCCTCCCCTTTTCACCTCTTCTTTTCTACCTCCTTCTATTCCCTTTTCATTTCACTTCTCTGGTTTCTTCTGTTTCTCCTTCTCTTCTCCATCCTCTTCCGTCTTCCGGTCTTCCGTTCTTCCTTCTCTTCTCTTCTCTTCTCTTTTCTCTTCTTTCTAGGGGTCTTTCTTCCCTTGTTCCCTTCTTCACCCTCTTCTCTCTTCCTCATCTCTCTCCAATTCTCCCTCTTTTTCTTCCTCCCCCTCTTTTTCACTGAGCATTCTTCTTCAGTCTTGGGTCATCCACGCCAAGCACATGCCACTGGAATGCGCTGTGGCAGCCACAAATTTGCCTAGCAAACATAACGGTAGCTGGCACTCCACTTCCACAGCTCCACTCCTGCCCCGCCTCCTGCCTCCTCTGGCAACCAATGAAAAACAATAGACCCGCCTTAGGGGGAAAAGCTGCTCAAATTTCAAAGAATTTCCCACGCTGCTTACGCGAGGGCGTTTGCAGGCAGCGCTGCTTACGCATAAGCATATCCTGCCGAGGCACGACAAAGGTTTCCCCCGCTCCCCGTTCCCTTTCCCCTCCCCTACTCCACTCTGCCTGACTCAAGTGGCCTCTCGAATCCTTAGGAATCTCAATAATCTCAGCCCGAGCGCGCAAGGAGGGGGGCTTCGGCTCACATGCAGGCACAACTGTCAACAAAGGGTTAAGCAGCGAGTGGAACAAAACAGGAACTGGTTGCAGCTGTTGGCGGCAGCCAGAGAGGGGGTAGGGGGCGTGGCAGGTGCCGTTTGAACTAGGTCAAAAACGCGTGGGAAACTCGCGCGATGCGGAAGTAAACGAATGCCAAAGCGGAAGTAAATAAAACTAATGAAGAGCAAAGCAAAGCAGAGAAGCCAACAAGGAAGTTGGCAGACTACTTCCGGAGAGCGCAGGAGAGAGGGAAGGGAAGGGAGGAGGCGACAGGACTCCTGGCTCAATTGAGCCGGTAAAAAGGTAAAAGGTCAGAGCGGCCTCAACCTGTTTGGCTACGGTTTACTTCCTGTTTTGCTGCCGCTGCTAATCCCTTTTAAGACAGTGTGAGAGTGTGAGTGAGTGCGAGCATGTGTGTATGTGAGTGTGTGTAAGTGTGCCTGCCTGCCCGTGTGTGCTGCACTCACTTATGTATTTACTTCCGTCCTAACGTCTGCACTAAATCACTTCCGGACTTCCGTTTCGTCATGGACTCGCTAAGTAGTTGCGTGCGAAAGAGACAGCGAGAGATAGAGAAAGAGAGGGTAGGCAGTTCTAAAGGACGCTCAGGTAGGCCAAGCAGTCCGGCTCAGACGACCTGCGGGCAGGTGCAACCAGCCTTGGCAACGACCTATTGATTTCATTATGAAAATAATTTGAATACAAATCGAACAGAGACACCCAAAAAACACAGAGAGAGAGGGGGAGAAGAGGGGAAGAAACAGCGAGAAAAACACAGCAAACGAAAACAGAAAATCAAATTGAAATCGAAACCCAACAAAAGCAAAAGAATGAACGAAATCAACAGCACGAAAAGAGAAAAAAAAACACAACCGAAAAATCGAAGAGAGAATGTCAAAAGGTTCTACGAGTTGAAAAACAGTTCCACTTAAAAAATTGATTGCTTTCGATAATTTCATTGGAAACCTGTTGTTGTTGCTGTTGTTGTTGTTGTTGTTGTCACCAGAGTGCCATACAATAAAATCAAATGAGAAAGGACAGCACAACAACAACAACACATAATAAAAACGAAGAGCGAATCGAAACGAGACGAAATGAAACGTCGAAATGAATCCGCAGTTGCTAGTTGAGTTTTATGTTTATAGGATCAACAGGAGAGGATACTCACATAAGCTTTTATGGGGGAGAGGGAAGAGAGAACGGAAGGATTAAGTAAACAAGCTGTCAAGCAGACAACACACACACAGACACACTCCCACTCCCATTTCCACTCTGATGTCGATTCAATTAATGAAGCGACCCAAACAAACACTTAACCATAGATGCTGCCATAGAGAGGACCATAGTCGGGATTATAGCTGCCCTTAGTGTGCTATAAAGCGACTATAATCGCGCATATGCTATGGCAAAAAGGACATGCTGGGCAGCCACTTTGCCTGCACTTCAAAGTCAAAGCAAATTCGTATGAATGAAATTAACTCAAGTTGCCACTTGGCACTTTGCCACTCCCCACTTGCCTCTCCCACTTGACTATGTAAATGTGCTTGGCTTAACAGCTTCCTCTACCTGCTCTTTCCAGGACTCCGAACAGGATCTGCCTGTGTGCGCACCCAACGCGGTCTGCTCCAAAATCGACCTATACGAAACACCTTGGATTGAGCGTCAGTGTCGCTGTCCCGAATCGAATCGCATGCCCAATCAGGTGGTGATACATCATCATCAGGAGCATCCACATGCTTCTGCGGATAGTCAGAAATATCTGCGTAACTACTACGAGAAGGAGAAGCTGTTGCAGCACAAGCGGCTACTCTTAGGCGACTTCCCCGACAAGAAATTCGAGAGTTTGCATCTCAAGAAGTTGATGCAGAAATTGGGTGCAGTCTACGAGGATGATCTGCAGCTGCAATCTGGAGATTATCTGGAACGTTCAGCGGATTACAATGAAGCATTGCCGCCATCACTGGAGGAATTGGCCAACAATGAGTTACCACATGCGCAGCCAGCTCCAGCTTCTCGTGGCTCCACGCACATGCGTCACTCGGGGCATCGCGGGTTGAAGGAAACCGCCAGCTACATAGGCGGCTGCCCCTCTAGTTTGGGCGTGGAGGATGGACACACCATAGCCGACAAGACGCGACACTATAAGCTCTGTCAACCCGTGCATAAGTTGCCTGTTTGCAAGTGAGTACAGTTCAGCAACCTGAGAACGGTTTCGGGAACACCCACTAACTTTTGTCTTTTCCTGCCTTTTACAGACACTTCCGCGACTACACTTGGACCCTAACCACCGCTGCGGAGCTAAATGTAACCGAACAGATTGTGCATTGTCGCTGCCCCAAGAACTCCGTGACTTATCTGACCAAGCGTGAAACTGTGGCCAATGATAGCACAACGTATCGTTATCTCTTTGCCTGCTCGCCGCTGACAGTGAGTAGAGAAGCTGCCCCACCTTATGTTCCTTCCCAGCTTAACCCATCCTCTTATCTCTCTTCCTTAGCGCCTACGCTGCCAGCGCAAGCAGCCCTGCAAACTGTTCACAGTGCGCAAGCGACAGGAGTTTCTGGATGAGGTGAACATAAACTCGCTGTGCCAATGTCCTAAGGGTCATCGCTGTCCCAGTCATCATACGCAGTCGGGCGTCATTGCCGGCGAGAGTTTTCTGGAGGATAATATACAAACCTATTCAGGTTACTGCATGGCCAACGATTAATAGGAGGTTTCTCTTCCCTGCAACTACCCCCTTCTGCTACTAATCTATATGGGCTATATATATACATAGGGTACATCTAGGGACTATATGCATATAAGTCGACTGAGCCAATTGAGTCTCGCCAAGTTAACGATTAAACTGAAACTACAACTACAACGAGCGTGTGAATGATTGTGTGTGTGGTACAGAGTGTCTGTATTGGTGTGTGTGTGTGTGTGTGGTTTTTGTTTTTAGTTGCTACCAAAATTTGGTCATATAGATTACATAATATTACTATACATATACTACATATAAATATTTAATTAGTTCTAAGACGCAGTTTGTTATACAAATCATTTGTAATGAATATTTATATAGAGCGTTCTTCGAAACTGTAACATAGCACACTATCCCCCTCTCTTTCTTTCATGAATAATTGTATATATTATACGCAGCTTTCGCATTATTTAAACATTTATTTCTCCAACAAGCAACTTGAGAGCTTCTCCAATGCGTGCCAAATTAGAAATGCAGTTACTTTTTTTTTCTTGTACAGTTTGAAACTGTTCACAGGCAGCACCAAGACAAAAATATAAATATAAAATACGAAACGAGCGAACGACAAAATAATTTGCTTTAATATTTTTATGAAAATGTATAATTAATCGTAAACCTAAACGTAAACGCAATGTAAAATTCTTCCAATTGAATTCCCCTAAAAAATATTCTACAAGTATTCCACAAGCTACTTTATTATTATTATTATTATTATTATCATACTCCTCTATATATATTTGAACATATTTTCTTGTATAAAGGCCAAAACGAGCAAATATAAAACCATAAATTATGTATGTACTATATGAAAAATGAATTATTTTAACTAAAACAAAAGTTGTGTTTTTTTCATTTTAAAGTGGGAACAGCTTAACACACAATTGCCCTCGGCACACAAAAGTATGCAACACTTTTTCTGCATGAGCGGAGAGCGCGCTGATGCATCAAGGGTTTGCAGGCAAAATATTTTTAAATTAAATGAAAATATTTATTAAATTATTTTTAGACAAAGACTTAGCTTTATTAAATTTCTACAAATCTCAGCCACAAATTTAAAAATGTATTTTAATAAGTTATCTCTACGCTTTGCTTTGCTCTGCTCGATTTAACCGCACAGCACAAAAGCAGGCAACAAAAATTTGCACAGCTCAAGCAAAGACAACGCGTTGCCATAACTGCTGCGGTTGCAAACCTTGCTAAGTGAGTGCAGCAACCTGCAGTGCAATCTTAAGGCAAGACAAATAACACAAAAGAAAGAACAGCAAAAACGGATAAAAGGAGAGATTGCTCGACTGTTATTTACCTGCTAACTAGTTGCAGTTTCACTAAAATTAAATCATAAAGTATAATATGAACCCAAAAAGAATATTATCGTTCTAAATTGCGCTTGCAACTTGATTTCATTTGATTCCTGGAGGCGTGGTCAAAATATGAGCCAAACTTGTTCTGCATGCAGTAATATCTTTTATAAGAGATCTAGAACTGTTGATCCTGAGCAAAAATATATATTCCTTATAGGATCATAGAGATGCCTCCTTCTGCCTGTTACATTAATTTTCATATCTTGGCATATCTTTACCCTATATCCCCAATTACCCTACAAGTCTATGGACAGCACTGCAAGCCACACTTCTTCTCGGCCACAATTCATTCGTGGTCTTCTCTCTCTCTGCGCTGATTATTCAAGCAAAAACCCGATTACTTCTTCCTGGCAAAAATACAATTAAAAAAAGCTAAAGCGCAAAAAAAGAGCAGCTTAAACAGCTGAAAAATGCAAATTATTATTAAAGGGTAAGGTAGAAAGATAGGCACGCCGCGACTAGAAAGGCAGTCGGCGGCAATATAATTAAATAAATGGCACAGCAAATAGACTATAACTCTAGGGGGCAAGCCGAGCTTGGGGCAAGCAAGCTGCGGACGCATTGGGCGAGCCAGTCGCTCTACCCCCGGCCGATGCCATGCCACAAATTCAATTAACGCTCGCGACGCGATGGTAACAAAAAAAAAAAGGCGAAAAAAAGATGAAAACATAAAAAGACACAAGAAAAAATTATCAAGAAACAAGCATATAAAAAAAGTTTCAAGTGTAAAAAAACGAGGTGTAAAAGCAGCGTGGCGAAAAAGAAGTAAATCGTAAAAGCCAAAGACCAAGCAACAACAACAGCAACAACAACAACGGCGACAGGGCGTTGCAAGAGGAGCAGTTTTTGTTTTTACGACTTTAACCGGAAGCTGAACGCGTTAAAAACTCGACTATAACAACAACCAACA
This sequence comes from Zaprionus ghesquierei, assembly GCA_018904095.1. NCBI lineage: Eukaryota > Metazoa > Arthropoda > Insecta > Diptera > Drosophilidae > Zaprionus > Zaprionus ghesquierei. The sequence goes on along the minus strand of JAEIGP010000850.1, from coordinate 5,360,539 downwards.
CCCAGAAGAACTGTTAGCCCCGCGGCGGCAGCGCGTCTTAGGGAACTGAAAGATTTTGTGTGGCTTATGAAGAAGCAGACAAGACAGAGAGAAGACTTTGTCTATGCGCGCTGCAATTACAGTCGAAATGCATAAACCGAAATTATTAATAATAATAAAATCATATAAATTTAATGACATCTTAAAGTGCGTCTAATTGAGCCTAGAGAGTTAGCCGAGAGGGGCGCAAGTAAGGCCGTAAAAGATTCGTCTTCGAAAAACACATATGCCAAGTGCCACGCCTCCTCCTCCTGCTTCGTGTTCTTCGCTGCGTTCTCAGGCCATGACAGAATGAGCACAGCAATAAGACATAAGGCAGTTATAGCATTGCGCTGAGGTTAGAGACAATCTCGACGAGTCTTCTGGCCTCTCTCTCTCTCTCTCTGTCTCCCGCTCTTTGGGGCAACCTTGCCTGCACATGAGAGGCGTTAATTAGACTTTAAGCCGCAACGGGTTAAGCGTTTTTTATTAGTTGGAAATGAAATTTCGCGCATTCAGACACCAAATTGCAGCGCGCTAACAAGAAATGAGAAAATGAGAAATAATTCATTGTCTCTCTCTGGGTTCGCTCTTAAATTGGGTTAAGTCACACACGAGGAGAGAGGAGGCAAGAACACTTTCGTGGCAATTTGGACAACTTGGGTGAAGGTTTAAATATGGAGTAGACAGGTTAAGAATTTGTTAATGATATGATATATGCCTGGAGTTAATAGTTAAGAAAGATAATGACTAAAAGAAAAGATGAGTTTTTAACAGATTGTATGCTTAGTAAACCAAAAGTTCTCACTTTAAAACCAAATTCCTTGACTTATGCTTAGCTATAACAAGCTGAAACTGTTAGCTTAAGTTTATAGCAACATAAGCGACAGTAATCTCTAGTTAGTTCCCACAGTTCCTTGTTTTCACCGAGTTATATACATTTCCCTGCATTTTTTAACCTTGTAAATCCCTTATTCTTCACTCTGTACTAGCATATCTGCCTGCTGCATTATCTGACTTCCATGAAACTCTGTGATTATCTTTATGGCATCATAATCTACCTTAATTCATACTCAGTTCCCACAATTCGGAATTTTAACCGAGTTACAGCCATTTGCCCATCTAGCGCCCTTTTGACACCATATTCAATTTCTCAATCTCTCACCCGCTGTGCGCGCGCACTGCACAAACTTGTCAGCTTAGCCAACCATCGCGCGCTGCCAATACGTTCCATTCATTATAACCTGGCGAAAGTTTCCAATTTCAGCAAATCACTCTTAGCCTCAGCATCAGCTTCAGCTCAGCTTCTGTTGCACATTTTGATGGCTAATTATTTATCCCAGTTGTGTGTGTGTCTTGTGTTGTGTTGTGTGTAGACACCTTCGCATATTTATGACTTGGAACGACGCCGCCTTTGACTCGGGCTACCGTGCATATTGATTGATTAGCCTTGCCCCATGGCCGCAGGCGCAGATTTGCATCTCTCGCAGGTGATTTTCTATTTTGGAACCGCACTTTTTGATAGAGCGCTGACAATGGATGCCAGTGAGAATCATTAGAAATAACAGACAACGCGCATAACTTTCTTTCACATCATTAAAAACGAAAAAAGCAACAACAAACAAATTAGACAAACAACATGACAAAGAGCTCTAATAGTATCCGCTGCTGCCCAAGAATCGAGCGACCCCATCTGGCATTGCATGTCTATCTCGAGGGGGGTTTCTATGAAAATTTCTTCATTTTTCCACTTTTACTATATTCTCTACACTAATTAGCCACGATTTGAGACATTGACGTTGACGTGACGCGACATGCAAGGGAAACTGCAAAATTGGGCGGTCTTGGGGCATGCCCCACCCCAGGCGACTTGGGGCTAGTCGCTTATGAATTTAATTGCTCGACATTATGTTTTACGGCGACCTTATCAATTTTTTTTTTCCGGTTTTACCTTCGACATAATTATTCTTAATATTCTGTTTTTCTCTTTTTTTCCTACATTTCCTCTCTCGCTCTCTCTTTCTCTCTCTTACAGGAAGCGGAGAGATTTCACCTGTTTTTTACTTCTGATGCTTTTTTATAGCGTGTTTTTTTTCGCCTTAGAAAGTGAAATTTTTCTTAACGGCGCTTTTGTAATTTGCCTCCCCGCGGCTTGCGATGAGTTTGTTCGGTGCCATCGCTGATGATCAGCGATCAGCTGACCCCCTCTCTCTCTCTCTGTCTCTTTTCCTCTTCTACTCAGCGAAGTTAGAGGGTCTTCCCAATAAATGGCCCAGTTGGTTATTGATTCAAATTGATAAATACATCTGTTTATAATGGCCTTTTAATGGCTTCAACTGGAGCAAGGGCGAGTGAAAGTAGAAGATCGAAGATCGGAGATGGTTGCTATATATGGTACAATCTGCAAAAAACCTCATGCACATTTTGATGATTGGTTGTTTGCCATAAACCGCAATAAAGCTTTATAACATATATCCCCTAACTCTTTGTTTATTATACATAACGATATAGTGATTAGATCTGCTCATAAAAGTGTTTTATTTTGATTGAATGAAAGGAAAAGCGATATAAAAGCACGCAAAATTTTGTAGAAAAAAGACTTTCCACTTTATGACAACTTTCAGCATGATATGCGTATTGCTCAAGAACAAAAAGCTATAAATTTAGCTATTACCAACTTCCGACCTCAAACCAAATTTCAGCCTGATATCTACAAAGCAAAAGCATTTTCAAAAGAACAAAAAACAGCGCAGAAAAAAATCTAAAAAGTAAAAGCAAAGCTATAATTATTTGTCTCACTTATCAAAGCCTTTCAATACTACCCATTTTGGGTCACTCTATAATTACAGGGTATAATAATTGTAATCTTATAGTGCAATGCAAAGTCATCAGCGCAGTGCGCAGTGCACAAAGAAAGCGACAGACTTACAAATCATGCATAGCAAACATCAAATGAAAAAAAAGCCATTGAAAATATATTCACATTCGTCTCCATACGAGAAATGCCTATCCCCCTCTCCCCCCTCTCTAGGCCAGCTGGCTGCACATGCAGATGGATGAAATTGAAAGTAAGCGACGCTCGCGTCGCGTCGCGTCGCACTCGTCTTTGTGGCCTCTTCAAAGAGAGATGCAGTCGATTATTTTCTAATTACAAAAGCAAAACTCAGAGCAATCCCTCCCCTCTCTCTCTCTATTCCACTCTTCGTCTCCTGCCTGACATCATTCAATCTGTCAGCCATGGCTCAAGTGAAGAAATTTTCCCCAATTTCAAATCCAATTCGAATTGGAAGATGCAAGTTGGAAGTTGGAGAGACGATGTTGAGAGGCAACGATTCGTAGACGTGCCGAAGGTGTTAAGTATGCAAATGACAGGGCAAACAACATGCAGATACAATGGTAATAACAACAGTAATAATAACAACAGTTATGTTGTAATATTTACAGGCACACACACACACATAGACATTCATCTATAGAGCCTGCCTCTATGTAGGCGTCTCTGTAGCGCGAAAGCGAACGGTAAAAGTGCGCGCGAGCTTCATGCGATTTGACCCCAAAGAAAACTGAAGTCGTATCCAAAATCCAAAATCCAAGCAACGAAACAGTCAAAGCCAAAGGCAAAGGCGAAGATTCGCATCTTTTTTTTTTTTTTTTTTTTTTTGGTTACTTTTACATGTACGCGCGCGTGTACTTTCTCTACTTAGAGTTTAGCTGGTAAGTAAACGCGGTTTTTCTTCTTTTCTACGAACGCGTCTGGGATACCCTTGAAGAGCGATCCAGGTGGGGAGGGAGCAGAGGTTATTATGGGTATTTCTGCAAGTGAAATGTGCAAACTACGCGAAGCGAGAGCTATCAAATTGTATTCGATTTCAATTGGTGGGCATAATGGTTTGAATTATGGAAGATCTTTATAGGAGAATATAGAAACGAGGTGCAGATATATTTTGATCAAGTTTTGAACTCATATAATCTTTGCATATATATACAAAAATAGTAACTAATTTTTCTAGAAATTCCTATGAAAAATTGATAAATTGTTACTCATTCTTTCTTTTAGAAAATTAAGAGATATTCCATTTAAATAATTAAAACAGAAAAGGTTTTATAAAGGGAGCAGCAGAGATACCGAATAAATCAACGGAAAACAAAGCTATGTATTTTAAGAAATACTAATAAATTTTAGGGGATTTTTTAAAATTTTTATAGATTTATCTAGTTTTTTTTTAAATACATTAAAAATCATTTAAGTAATTAATTATTGGAATTTTCTATATCATTTATTATATTTAAATTAATTAGGATTTATCTAGCTTTTTTCAGAATTATCATTAAAAAGTTCTTTATTATGCATAAGGATTATTCTCTTTTTTCCCAGGGTATCTTTGCCTTCTACACTTCATAGATACCGCCTTGCGTTCTTGTCTCTTATTGTTTCTGTTGATTTGTTATTGTTGCCAGTTGCCTTGCCTATTTGGCCGCGCCTAATCGAAGCGTGTGCTCAATCTGAGAGGGGCGACAGAGCGAGATAGAGAGAGAGGGGATGAGGCTGCAGACAGCTCTACCCAAATGCAATGCAGATAGGCGGCACAGGTACGCAGCGCTACTATCGCGATATTAATGAGCTGCCGAGAGCAAGAGGATGCTGCAAGGGGAGCGGGGAGAGAGACAGAGCTGGCTTGAAGTATGGGGAGCCCAGACGACGTTGCTTTGATGTTGTAATTAAGTCTCATTAGAGGCAGCCGCAGTTCGCATTTGCGAAGAGGCGATCTAAGTCGGAATCGCTTTGGCTTTCCGTCTTTGCGTTTCACTTTCGCTATGGCAATATCAACAAACTGTTTAACTGTGCTATATTTAAGTATTTACTTGCACAACAACAGCAACAACAATGGCAACAACAACGACAATAGCAACACGCCAAACAAAGCCAAACTAAATGCCAAATAAACTTTAAATCTCGCACGAGTTTTTTGCGCTTCCTTCTCTGTCTCTGTCTTTCCTATTTCTTTTGACTCATTCTTCTTTTTGGCCATGCGAATTGGCGTCTGCTAAAGGCGCGTTGATTGTTGTTGTTGTTGTTGTTGGTTTTTCTAGCCGTTTTTCTGGCCAGGGCTTGGCTAGACAAACGATCATGGGAAAACAAACCAAGTCGAAAGCGGGCGTGTATTACAGGGAAGTCTCTTTTTCGTCTCTTTCATTGTTGTTGTTGCTGTTGTTGTCCAAATCCATTGCCAATTTCGAGCAGCAGCAACAGCAACAGCTGACCAAAGAAAGTCGATGAGAAGAGTTAAGCTTGCCAAATCCCGCTGAGCTCAAATGGCCCTCGATACGCTGACTCCGGCTTGGCTTGGCTTGGCGTGCTCAAGTGACCCGCTGAGTAATTAATGACACAGCGAAGCTTCCAAATTACAATCCATCCTTTTGACAGCAGCCCAGCAGCCCCACAGCAGCAGCAGCAGCTGAAGCTGCCGCCCCAGCAGCAACGTAGGGCGTGAGTCGTGAGTGAATTGACAGTTGGGCGTGAGTGGGCAGCGCTACTTGAGCCAACAAGTGCACAAAAGAGTCGAGTAATCAATTGACTACTTTACTGCTTTATATAGCTTTAAATGTTTAAAGTTTTCACACTGCTAGCTATATATTTTAAGAGCAGTACTATTTCGCTCACGCTGTCATCTCTAGCAGCATTAAAACTTAGAATTCTTTGGAACCTTACAATACTTTATATAATCCTTAATAAATCTCGTTCGTGCTTGCTTCTCTCCTCTGCTACTCACGCTTCCATCCCCAAGTATTCCACAGAAGTGTAGTTAGTTGTCAGTCGTGTTATTACATTCGATAGTTCTCAAGAATTTGCAATTTCCCAGCTAGAGCACCCTTCGATCTGTTTGTACTACTCACGCTGCCATCTCTAGATATATTATAACTGAGATTAAGTGCTCAAAATACTCACGCTGTCATCTCTAGTAGATATTTAGCTAAACTTCTTGAGAGCCTAAGCTAGAACATCATGTTTCCTTCCATTACAGATGCTTCTCCTGCTCACGCTGCCATCTCTAACGTTTCTACAGTCGTGTTAATCGTAATACTTTCAGCAGTTCTCAATATTCTACAACTAGAGCACCCTTCTAGCTGCTTAAACTACTCACGCTGCCATCTCTAGTATTAGCACTTAAACAAAGAGGAGTAATAAATATCTCATCAGTTATCTAAACTACTACAAGTATAAACCTAATTCTTTCTCCACTTTAGCTAGAGCACCCTTCAATGTTCCCACCACACTCACGCTGCCATCTCTAGCTGTTAGTCTCAACCAAAATTTTTGGCAATGTTTAACCGGCAAACGCATTGAAAGTTTTTTAGGCAAAACTTTCGTTGCTAATTAGCTAAATCAACAATCGGAAACGTAGCCCCTTAGCCCCGTGCCAAACTGTGTTGCTCATATCCTGTTTATAGCAATTGTTTAAGCTAAAGCAACAACAACAACAACTCTAGGTAACTACTGTAGTTAAGACAAAATGAAATTTGCAATTTGGGCAAACGCAACTTTCCATTTCCATTTGGGAATTTTAAACACAAATTAAACTTGGCAGCGGCGGCGCACAGGCAAGAAAGGAACATGATTTAGTTGCAGAGAGAGAGAGAGAGAGAAAATCAGGCGGCATCCTCGCAAAAGGTTGCACCTTCTTGCAACGTTGACAGCGCAGCTGATGATGATGCATGCACCGCGACAGGCCATCAGGGAGGTGGAGAAGGAGGCAGTTGCCATGGCATTATCAGCAGTTTTAACGGTTGCTGTGGGTGTTGCACAGACTGACGTGACATGTGTTGCAAGTGGCAGCAAGAGAGAGAGAGAGAGAGAGAGCGATAGCGAATGTCGACAATTAATGAAGCTGCAGCATGCCATGCGGCAAACAATGCCCTCGTCACCAACTTGACTTGCAACTGCAACTGCAACTGCAACCAGAGGCAAGCCGAGGCGCGTCTGAATAATTCAGTGCGGCAAATGGCCAAATAACAATTGTGCCTCATAAAAATAACAACAATTTGGCGAAATACATTTTTAATGAACTCAACGGGCGAATCATTAAAACGAATGTGCAGCAGATAGCAGCCTCAGCTGTCCAAAGTTGGCACGTTGCATGCCACACAGCACTCACACAGTGTGTGTACGCTGTGTGGTCCACAGACTGCTCTGCCTCGAGTCGCCTCGTCGTGTAATCCTCTTAAAGCCAGTCAAAGTAATTATCTGTCATTTATTGCTGCACTCTGCAATCCGCACTTGATCGAAAGAAGATTTATTCGAGCTACTTTATTAAGCAGGAACAACAACAACAACGACAACAAAAGTGTGGACAGCGCCGTCTTGAAGGGATTTCCAGTGGGCGGATTCATGAAGTCGTGAATTTGCCAAGTCCATTTGTATATTAAATTGACAAAGACAGCGCAAGGAAAGTGGAGAAAAGCGAGCTAAAGAAATGAAGGAAGTGAAGGAGCAAGAGGCTTGCTTAAGAAATTGAGGCCAAGTAAAGGCAGGGATCTTAGTATACCCTTTCTATATATTGCAAGTTCTACCACGACTTTTATCCCTCATAACTTAATTATTTACCAACCGATTTGCCTCGGGTATGTCGTTTTATTTTTCTTTTAGCAGCCAAATTGATACTGCATTCAAATTTAATTAATTTTAGCAAGTCATTTTTTTGACACTTTTTTCAAGCTACCCCCTTAGAAAAATTTCAAAATTTTTTTGAAAATTTAAAATTTTAGTTTTTGCCTTTAATTGTTAAAACCTGTCAAAAATTTTATAAAAATCGATTCCAAATGGATTTCTGAGCAAAATTGTGAAAAATACAGCAAAAATACCGAATTTTCATAGGTTTTATTCTACCTTATGTGTTGAACTCACACTACTACCTAGACTTTTAGTACTCATAACATTATTATATATCAACCGATTTCTGTCAATCATATCTTTTTACTTGTGTTTTAGTATCTAAAATAAAGCTGCATTTAAATTAAAATTATTTTGGAAACTCATTAAATTTTGTGACATTTTTTATGCCACCCTCTTACAATATTTTCATACTTTTATAACCTCAAAATTTAACTTAAAACTCGCATAACTTTGTTAAAAATCAACAGATTTTCATGCGGAATGACATTTTATTTATGGTTTCGACTCTAGATGAAAACCACATCAAAATTTTGTAAATTTAAAATGCAAAAAAATTTGGCAAATTTTTCATGCTACCCCCTTGCAAAATTTTCAAAATTTTTTCAAAAAATAAAAATCTAATTTTTTATATTAAATTAAAAGAGCTAGTTAAAATTGGCATAAAAATCAATTTCTCCACAATTTCCGAGTAAAATTGTGGAAAATAGAGCGAAAATACCAAATATTTTCAATGTTTCATACCATCTCTGCCCACACTATCTAACAGGGTATAACTAGTACAATCAACAGCGACATCAGCGGCAGCCTCTGCCATGGCATCCCACACTTTTGCTGCACAAGTTTCCACTACAACAACAAAGTGGCCGCACTGAGGATGCTCCAAGGCATCTGCTTTGGGGGTAATTAAGAGCGTGGGATGCGCGGAAAAGCGCACTCGAAAAATATGCGCAGAAAATGCAAAAACAGAGCCCAGAGGCAGAAAACGAAAAAAAAACAAGAAAAAGTAAAAACATGAAAAATGTGAAACATGCCCAACAGATTTCAATGGAAGCGAACGCGACACAGTTGCAGATGGTCTCCCAGTCTGCGCGTCTTCATATCTCCGCATCTCCAAAGCAAAGAATCGAGGTCAGAAAAAACACTTTCATCGCGGGTCGCCCCAATAGAATTTCCGTAGTCAATTTGCGTGTTAGCATAAGAATGAGATGCACGCCAGCTGAGAGCAATATGACAAAACAGAGATTGAAAATTCTCTCTATATACAGACACCTATCTATGGATAATTAGCATATAAACGAGTCAAAGGGTATGCGGGGTGCTATTATAACTCAGCGCGCATTACAATCACAATAAGAAGAGGTGTCTCAAGCACAGTTAGGCAGCGATAAGATGAGAACGACGACAACAAAAGCAACAGCAACAGCTTCTTCTCCTCTTCCCCTCTTGCCTCTTCTTCTTGTTCTGTAGGTCACAATCGTAGCGCTTGACACCTTTCTTAACGCATAACTGTGCGTTCCAAGTTGACCTCGCGTTGAACTGGAGCAAAACCTGAAACTGCATCGAGCTTTATTTATGCTCGCTTTACATAACCGAGTACCGAAAGTACTCAGTCTGGGTTATGAATATGAGTGTGTGTGAGTGTTACGGGGGATTCACCGTATAAAAACACAAGCTGACCCAACGCCAGCTGTGTAACCGCTTGATGGGCTAACTGTGCGTATGCGCAATGCGGGCAAGTAAATGAGCAGAGCAGAATGAGGCAGCGGAGTGCACTGCGAGAAAGGCAAGGAAATCGAACTAACTTATGTTGAATTTAAGTGTAGCTTAATTGAAAACATTTCTATGAAATTTTTAAATTTTTCAAGATTTATTCATGCTTCTTTTTTGTGCAGTGAAGCAGCTTAGAACTGAAATATTTCTACTTATTATGCATGGAATGTTGATCTGGCATAAATTAAATAATTCTAAGAAATTCTACAAATAATAACACACTCTTCCTCTGACTTTTCGCACAGTGTACGCAAGTTGAGAGTTCGTTTTGGCTTGCACATTGTGGTTGATAACAGCAATTGGCAATGGCAAGAGCCGCCAAACAAAGGCCAACAACTTTATTGCAGTCAGCGCAAGAAAGGGAGAGAGAAGGGAAGGGAGAAAGGTAGAGGGATAAAGAAACAGTCTGTGGTAAAGAAAGAAAGAGAAAGAGAGAGACTGTGAACAGCTGCTGCAGCACAGAACCAGAGCTCGAGAATGCGTGTAATCTTCTAGCGGTTTCTAGCCGAAAATTTCAGCTCATTTGCGCTGTCACTCGGCAGGGAGAGGGACAGAAAGAGAGGTGAGTGGAGACTGAGGGGGAGAGACTGCTGAGACTGCTGAGGTGATAACTTTCAACGGTTTCACGTTAGAAAATTGGCTTGGCGCTGGCGCGACCCTCTGCTTGCCACTGCCACTGCCACGGCTGCTGCTGTTGCAGCTGCAACGCTGTGGGAAATTAATGAATTAAGTTGACTCTGGCGGCAAGAAAACAAGAAACGAGTAGAGGAAGAAGAAGGTAGCTGGCAACGGCAACAACAAAAAATGGAAATAAGTAATGCTCACATTACATTAGCGGCAGCCTCCGCAGTTGATGTTGCTGCTGCTGCTGCCTCCACCTCTGCCAGGCTGGCAACGTTAACTCATTTCCACGACACTCAAATGAGCAAAATTATTGCGGTTAAGTACGCGAGCGAAGTAAAGATTTTCCCCCTCTTCCCTCCTCTCCCTGCCGCGTGACTTCTTCGCTCTGCAGACAAAATCGGAAAGTAAGCAAAAGAAAAGTTCGCTTGTTAGAAGAGAGGAAGAAGCAGCTGGAGTTGAACCTGGAGCTGGCAGCAGGAGAAGATTGCAGCGCCATCGCGTCGAGGGAATCGCGCCTTTTGTTCGACTCGTCACTCTCAGTCGGGAAGATCGTGAATTAAATTCAAACAGCAAAAATACAAAATAAATAAATGGGACAAGTGAGTGCAGCAGTTAACCCTCTCCTCCTACCCAACTCTCTTCAAACTGCCCTCGCATTGCTCTCTCTCTCTCCCCTGCCTGCTGTGTAAATTACAGCGCTACCCATCACCAAGTGCGGTCGCCACATCTCACCTCATCCTCTGGCTTGTCTCGTATTCCCGTCGTGTCATTGATAGGCCGCAAAAGAAAGATCAACATGATGATCAGCATCAACATCAACATCAGCGTCAACATCGACCTGGCTAGGATCGTTAGCAGCTTGAATAGCTTCGCAACCAAATTGGCACATTAGACAAATTGCGGGGCACAACAAGAAGAAAAACATCTCAATAACCCCAAGCGAAATGCAAAGCGAGTGCAATGAAAGCAAAAAGAAAGGAAACCCCAAACTGTATAAACACAAACTGAAACTGAAGATCATCATAGGTTGAGTGTACTGAAACCGCAAGGCAGGGTAGAGCTAGAGTAACCTGGCAGAGCACTCCTTCTACAAGCAACCTAACCAAGCAAGCTAACCAAGCAAACAACCTCTTCGAGTAACCTATACAGCACAGTTAGCTGAGCAATCTTTACAGTTGATCAAGCTAGACAAACTGTCTATTGATGCTTCTTCTCAAGCTAAGCTATTCAGTTATCTTATCAAGCTAACCTAGCTTGTAAGGAACAAGATATCCCTACAAACCTAACCAAGCGAACAACCTATTCGACCTAACAGAGCAGGCAGCCTTACCAAAACCCCTAGTCATTTACTCTTTACAATAATCACATCTTGATACCCAAATCACGAAACCCACCAAGCAACCAAGACGAGGAACTTCTAAGAGCAACCTAACCAGGCAAACAATCTATTTATGAAACCATCTAGCCTTGAAACCTTTTGAAGCTATCTCACCAACTAAGTTATTCATCATAGCTAAAGCACCAAGCTACCCTAGCAACTTAGAGGAGAAGTCTTTTCAAGTAACCTACCCAGCCTCACTGGTCTAGCCACCTTTCCAATCAAGCAACCTATCCTAACACCTTATTGAAGCAACCTCTTCAGCTTAGCTATACAGCTAAACCATTGTATCAAGCTATCCTAGTAGTTATCCAACGCTAGGCAACCTTGAGGAGTTACCACTCTAGGAAACCCAAGGAGAAGCAACCAACCCAAGCAACCTAACTTGAAACCATACCCAACTAACAACCTATTCACACAACCTAACAACGTACGCAGCCTAACCAAGCAACCTACCCGAACAACCCATTGATGCTACCTCTTCAGCTAAGCCATACAGACAGGCTAACGCATCAGGCTAAGCCAACCTATTGCCTATTGAAGCTACCTCCACAGCTAAGCTAGCCAAGATATCTTTACAGCGCGTCAAGCTAACCCATTCCTCAACTATTCATCCGTCAATGCTCATCATCAGCGAGTCATCACCTTCATCATCATCATCATCATGGGGCAAGTCAAAAGGTGCGATCAGATGTCAGCGGCGTAGCTGAATTTAAGCCATCATTGACCCATTTACACAGCGGCCACTTGGGGAAGAGAGCTGCCCCCCTGCTCCTCCTGCTCAGCCTACTCCCTCAGCTACCTCTGGTTGAACTGTCTGCTCCCTCTGCTTCTCCAGCTTCTCTCACACATCACATCTCTCCCTGATATTCTTCTGCTCTCCCTGCTTACCCCCTTCTTCTGTGTGTGTGCCTGCTCTTGTCACCTTCGCCAGTTTAATTGGCTCTTGGCGCAGTTGAGTTGAGCCGCGGGCTCTGCTACTGCTTCAACTTCTTGTTCTTCTTCATCATTTTGCCAAATATGTCCCCGCGCATGACTTGGACAACTTTTTGGGCCGCCACCGCCGTAAGCTGCGTAACGTTCTCTCAGTCATCTTCAGTTCTATTGTTATTGTTGCTGTGCTTGGAATTTGTCGTCATGCGCTTTAATTAAATTTTGTTTGGCTTTTCTTTGTGTCACATGACGGAGTCATGTCACGGCTTAGACGCGTCGCGCCGCCAGTCACAAGTCGCAAGTCGCCAGTCGCATGTGATGTCACTCACAGCGAGGCCTAAACCGGCTGTGCTGGCTCACTTTGAAGTTCATGGCAAGACACACACATAATTACAAATTCATTTGGCACAATTATGCGGCACAGTTGCTGGCGTGCACCGGCAACAGTTGCTGCTGCTGCCGGTGCTGCTGCAGCGGCGACACACATTTAATTGCATTTGGCAAACGAGCGCAACAAGTGCCACGAGAGTGCCACAAGAGACACAGCGACACAGCAGGCAGTCCCACTTGCCCCCCTCTCCCCCTCTCCCTCTCTCTCTCTCTCTCTGCCCGTCTCTTTCTCTCACGCAACACGCAAGAGTCCGCGAGACAATTGCAACGCATGAAAATTGCTGCTTGGGCACTAAATTAAAAGCTTAATGCAAGCAGAGGCAACTCAGATTTCCCTCTCTTCTCTTCCTCTTCCTCTTCTCTTCTCCTTCCTCCACCCTTCCGCAAGGTGTCTTTGGCACGATTTTAATTTGCTTTGCTGCCTGCCGCAATTCATTGCAAGCCAAACTGATAAATGGAAATGAGCACAATTAGTCGTGGGGGGCGGTGCATGCAACTGCCACTGCCACAGCGCTGCATCATCTGCCTCATCTGCTGCTGCCGCTGCTGCTGCCTGCAACTGGTTTGTGTGAGCAGCTTTATCTGGCCGTGTGCATCTGCTATGAAAATGCATCGCACTAGAACCGGCTAACTACGCACTCGCTTAATAAATTAACCAAATCTACAGCGACGCATAATGAATAACAAGCGATATTCAAGACAGATAAGCGATTAAAGCGTGGGGAGAGATGGAGAGAATTGCGAGAGAATTTCCCAGCTAAATGGCGGAAGAACGTGTAGAACAGCAGCGGCAGCTGGCTGAGATTCTAAGCGGGCCTCCAAAATTGCCAACTAAATTGAGGAGTTTCAATTGCCAAGCTAAGCAATTACTCAACAAGCTGTCCCGCTGGCACAGCCCACTGTGCATCGCACTCTGTTGCGCCACTGTGGGCTTTTCTGTCTGTTGTGCAGCCTATGCCTTCTGTGGTCTGGTACGCTGTGTCCTTCCCACTGTCGGGTTACTTCTTTCTGTTCCAATTTGACTACCTCTGTCTGTTCTCCTTGTTGTCTCCCGGAGCTTACACTGTACATCCCACTGTAACCCACTGCATGCAGTTCCACTGTGCATGCTCCTTTCTGTTATACAGCCTGTTCTATTGCCAGTCGCCTACACTGTCTGCACATGCCCACTGTGCAGCCAACATTCCGTTCTTCTCGTTGTCTCCCTGTCTTTTACATTGTTCATCCCACTGTAACCCACTCTGCAGTTCCACTGTGCTTACTCCTGCCTAGTCTACTTCCTCTTCCATTGCTTGCTCCACTGTACGTTCCTTGGTTTGCTTCTCTTTCCATCTCCCTGTCTGTTACACTTCTTCTAACACCATCCATCGCCATGCCTTCTCCCCTCTCCCTACTCCAATCTCTTCCACCATCTGTTCCTCTGACATTCGCACCATACAACCCACTGTACGCGCCGTTGTACCCACTGTACACTCAGCTGTTATGCAATGAAGTTAGTCCATCATCAAATTGGCCTAACTTGTTGTTCAACCTGATTGTTTCAACAGCTCCAAACGCGCCAAGCAAGTCAACGAACCTCAGTGACAGCTGGGCGCAAGAGCTGTTCATCAAGCAACAGCAGGAGGGGGAGGAGGGAGGAGGAGGAGGAGCGGGCAGACAGGCAGACAGGAGTTACTAGTCTTCGCCGCCTTGCAACGGTACTAAAGTATAAACCCCAAATGGAACATTAAGCAGAACTTCACATGTAGTTGCGGCCGTTACGAAAGCAGTCCGAAAAAACCGACAAGAGGAGTAACAACGGCAACAACAACAAGAGCAACAACAACAACTTTAACAACAACCAGAGCAACAACAACTACCCAAACCACAAAGCTCAGCAAGCAAATGAAGTCGAAAATCGCCGCCGGACAGCAGCGGCATTTGCCACGAGAACATTCAAAAGAAAAGCTTCCCAAAGGCATTTGCAACTCGGGGGCGCCGCTAATGAGTGCCGCAACCCCTGCCCCTGCGCACTCCCCCTCCCCCCTGGGCCGTGGGCAGACATCATAAACAGCTAATAGACGCGTGCAGCGACAACTTGATTAATTGAAACTAAATGGCCCAAGCGGAGGAGCAACTGTTGCTGCGTGCCTTGCCACAATTACAGCGGCAACAGAACGGCAGTTGCTGCCACCGCTGCTGCTGCTGCTGTGCAGGAAACTTGCAACTTGGTCACAATTAAGCAAATGACAAATGACATCAAATTGCATCAGTCCATGCAAAGAGGATGCCAATGCTGCGCCTCGACTTAATTGTCTGCCAGGTTAAGTCTCCTCCCTCTCCCCTTTCCCCTCCCCTTTTCTGCTACTCTGTGTGCAGTCACAAGGCCGGCCACGATCGGTCATTGATCGCCAGCAGCGGCGCCGCCAGCAGCAGCAACAGCAGCAGCAGCCACATTCCTGTTCAGGCGCAGCCCGTTAGAACTTGCGCAGTTTTAATAAATTTAAATGTGGCCACAGCAACAACAGCAGCAGCAGCAACAATGCAACAATCATTTAAACGGCAACAACAATTGGTAATTGCAGGCGGGCAGCAACAGTTGCTGCTAGTTGCAACTGTTGCAGATGTTCGCGTACTTAGCTTATCACAAAAAATTTGTTGCGCTGCTTTTTAGCATAATGCACGACGGCAACAGTTGCTGCTGCTGTAACTGTACCTGCGATGCGCCATCTGGCGGCCACATTACGCAAATAACTAAGTAATAATAGTAATAATTCAAATTAATTTCGCACCCAGCAAACTATTTTGAAATCATTATGTGATAAAGATGGCAAAGAACGCGGCAAAGTGGCTGGAAAGAAGCCAGATAAGGCAGAGAGAGAAAGAGGGGGAAGAGAGAGGGAAAGAGAGGGGAAAGAGAGGGGCATAGAAAGAAGGGAGAAAGATCTTAGCGAGGGCAGCCAGACAGAGAGAGATAGAGGAAAGCGTAGAGCAGTAAACGTTGCTGTTGCTGATGTTGCCTCCAATGTTGCTGCGGCATTTTATCGCAGGCTAAAAAATCAGCAGCAATTTGCAAAAAGAGTGGAATCATTTGCACTATTAAAATAAAAATGAAGACAAAACTTGCAGATAAAGCGCAAAATAGAAATAAGAATTGCAGCAGCAGCAACATTGCTGAGACCAACCAAGCGGCAGCAGCAACAATTGCCGGGGAAAAAGTGCAGACAAAAATTACCGCCAAAGACCAAAAGATCAAACTGCAGGGAAATAAACAACAACAGCAGCGGCAGCAGCAACAACGGCAGCAACAACTGCAGCAGCAACAGCAACTGTTGCAGCAGCAGAAGAAAAAGCAGTTCCAACAACAGCAACAAGAACCACAATAGCAACAACAACAAAAAGCAGATTGCCATTGGCACTTGAGCAGCAGCAGCAGCAACAACTTCGTGCAGCATCTCTTTGCCTCTCGCTCACTCTCTCTACCTGTCTCCCTCCATCACTCTATGTTTTCCCTCTGCCTCCCTCTCTAAAAGGGCCACTGCGCAGCTTTTCATTGCTAGTAAAGTTCAAGAGTTGCTGCTGCAGTAGATGTTGCTGCCGTTGCCATTGCCATTGCCGTTGTTGCTGCTGCTGTTGCTGGCAGATGATCGCGTCGCGTCGCGTCGCTCGCATATTTTATGCCGTCTTGCCACAAAAAGAATGCAGACGCCGCCGCCGCAGCCGCCGCCGCCGCGTTGCATATGCATAAAGATAAGACGAAGAAAGTTGCCCGGTTGCAACTTTTTGGCCACGCAGCAGCAGCAGCAGCAGCAGCAACTGTTGCTGCAGCCTCAACGGTAACAGCAACAGCAACCCACTCACTCACCCACGATTTGCATGTGTGTCAATGCGATCAGCAGAACCTCAGCATTTTTTGAGGCCTAATGAAGCGCCTCAAGTCATGTCATCGAGGGCGTGGCTCAATTAGGGCAAAAGCAAAAATCGCCTCTCTCTGCGCTTCTCAAACACACACAAAATTATAGACAAATCTTTTGTAGAGAAGCGGAAGGCTATAGGAAAGTCCCCAAGTACTCTTGGGGGGCGCTATCTAGGGGGGAACCATGCGGTACTATCAGGTGCATTGATCTATGGCCATTTTTTTCCGTTTTTTTTCTACTTTTTTTTAATTAACGCTCAGTTTCTTTTATTGCGCGACTACGTGAAAAATGAGCGCAGCGTCGAGTCGCGCCAAGCCCGGCGCGATGAGGAGGTTCGTTTCGTTTGTAGTTATTGTTTTATTGGCGACGGGTTCCCATGGCGGGCAAGAAAGAAATTTCAATGGCAAAATTATTGTCTGCTGAGAAAGGTATGAGAGTATGATGGCTGCTAGGTAGGTAGAAAGAAATGGAAATCTATAAAGATCATTTGCATCCGGAGCACGTACATGGTTGGGAGCTGAGATGGAAGACGCAGGCAAAGACGGAGCTTGTGCGATTGATTGCAGGGTGTGCCATAGAGAGAGAAAGGGAGAGGGAGTGAGAGTGAGAGATGAGGCAATTAGGAATAGGAAGAGAGAGAGAGAGAGTTGGGGATAGATAGTCTGGGGAAGTGTGTGAGAAAAAGGGAATAGAGGACATGAGAGAGAGAGAGAGAGAGCAAGTCTAGAAGAGTGTATGAGTAAGAGAGATAGAGCAAGCAAAGAGTAGTAGGAAAAATCCTTTAGGACTCTAAGTGAGAGCAAGGTAGAGCAAGCCTAAAAGAGTGTGTAAAAGATGTAAGAAAGAAAGAAAGACTCTTCTGTTTGATATTAGAAGCAAAGTAAGAGTATCAAAGCGAGAGAGAGACAGGCACAAAGTGGAAAAGCATGTCCAGCTTGTCACTGTACGAGAGAAAGGAAGAGCAACCCGGAGTTGCTATGCAAGTAAGAGAGAGAGAGGGGAAGAGATCACCTTTCAGCCATTAGCTTAGTTTCAGGAACACGCGTCAAAATTATGTTAAATATCATAATTCAGCTAAATTGAAACCAATCACCAAAGAAGAAGAAGAAGCTAAAGAAGACGAGGAAGTGGAACCGCAGCTGTTGCAGCGTGTGTAACATGTGTAACCTGTGTATATGAGCGCTCCCCCTTCTAAGCGCAGTCAGTCTGGGCATGCTGGTTATACCTGTTGCGCGGGCTGACCATTTGGTATTTCTTTATAGACCATCATCATCATGCACATCGATGACAGGCGGCTTTGACATTGAAGCGAAAGCCGAGACGAGAATCAGGCCAAAATTGCTGAGAATCTGGTCGAGCCAGCAGGCTGGCAAGCAGGCGGCCTCAACGGGTGCGTGGCATGACTAATTAAACAGGCTCACCAGCTGCCCCCTCTCTCTCTCTCTCTCTCTCTCTCTCTCTCTCTCGTCTCTTTCTCACTCACTCTCTAGCGATCTTTGGCACCCACTGCAAACGTTTTGGCTCATTTGTTTACCGTACTTGACTTTTTAGCCAAGCCAAAAACAATTTGAGCTGCTTGCAACATGTTCGATGCGGTTTGAAGCGAGCTCGAACGCTTAGCAGCGGCTGAACAGCAGCTTGCCAGCGCCTTTGCAGCGCATTAGCAGCGGCTCTGCAGCTTAACAGCTAAGCTCACTGTTAACAGTCTAGCGCGCTGTTAACGGCTCAGCTTGCTGTTAGCTTTCAAAACGTTTGTTTTGCTGCCAAAAAACTGTGCTAAGCGCAGCTTTTAGCGGTTTTTAAGCCACTTTAATGTTAGCTTTATATTATTAAATATAAAAAGCAAGCAAATCTAAAGAAATTTAGCTAAATTTATGCGAATTTCGGCTACGTTTTTGTTTGCTCTTCTATTGAGACTGAGACTAAATCGAACATCTTTCTTAGCGCGCTGTGGCGCGTCTTCTGCTAAACCGGTCTGGGAGAAAAGTCTAAGCTGCTGCCGCTGACGTTGACGTCAACTGCGACTGCGACAGCGGCAGCGGCAGCGGCAGCGTTTTCCGGTTGAAAATTTTTAAAAGACGCTGCCGCAGCGCGCCTCGAAACATTTGTACGAAGACGTTAGAAGACAGCGCAACGTCGTGTGCTGCAGCGACAACAACAACAAAAACAACAACAAGGCCAGAAGAAAGAGCAGCAAGAAGAAGCCACAAAGAGCGCAAGTGTGTGCAAAATAGTAAAAAAAAAAGTGGCCAAAAACAAAAAAAAGCCAAGTTGCCCCTCCTCTTCTCAACTGGCGCTGCTCCTGCTACGAAAGTCGACTCCCAGCTTGGATGCGGACCTGAGAACTTGGTCTGGTTGTCGCCATCGCGTCGTCGTAGTCGTCGTCGTTGCCGTCGTGTGCTACTCGTGTACCCGGTTAAAGACAGTTACAGTTAGTTGACACTAATCCGCGCGAGAAAAACAGACGCAAAAAAAAAAGGAAAATTCTAAAAACTAAAAAACAAAACTGAAATCAAAAAAACTGGAAAAAAAAAGAAAAAACGCGAGTGCCGTAAGCAATATCGAGTTTTCTTCATCCTAATCCCCAAGCGCGCGCGTGTGTGTGTGTGTGTGTGTAGTGTCGTCTTCTACTTCACTCCTTCTCCCTCACTTGCTGAAGATGGCGCTTAGTGCAGCCTGGAGCTGCTCGCTGGCGCTGCTTGTCGTGGCGCTTGGCCTGGCACTGCCCACGCTGATTGAGGCAGAATATCCCGGCGTCATTGAGCTGGTTGGCTACTCCAATCGACGTGCGCGCACCCATTTTGTCGCGGAGCCATCACCGAATCCTACGCTAACGCCGCCAGCGGCCAAGACACGCGCAGACATTGAGACGGTGAAGAGGAACATGAAGAAATACGATCGCCTCTTGGAGCTGGACACAAAGAATTTGCCAGAGCAGCAAAAGGATATGCTGGCGCGAATTGTGGAGCGTGTGGCAAGGCTAAAGGAAACGTTGGACATTGAGGAGCAGCAGCTGATACAACATGAGGCAACATCGGCAAGGAGCAGCAGCAGCAGCAGCACGCAGCAATTGTCCACGGAGCAGCAGCTGCAGCAGGAGGAAAGCACTTTGCCCACCACCGGCTACACTGAAACGGAAACCGATCCCACTTTGCTGCTGGATGAGACCACCTTGCTGGAGCTGCAGCATTCGATGAACGAACAGGCTGCTCTGCAGGCTGAGGTCACGGCGCAAACGACGCTAATGAAGGAATTCCCCACCACCACAGATGCAGCAGTGGAAGGAGTGACAGAGTTGGAATTGGGTGAGACCACATCGCCTGCGCTGACCACCTTGGAGCAGGAGAGCGGCGAGGAGCAGACACAAGCCACCAGCAGCATCAGCGGCAGCAGCGCTGAGCAGCAACAGTCGACGACCAGTGTGGATGATCTGACCGATGCCACCGATACGGATGATCAGTTTGTTGCGGCACGCTCCAACAACAACATTGCAGCAATAACCGCCGCGGATGCAGAGCCAAGCAGTGGCAGCACCAGCACCACCAGTGCTGGCAATCAACGCACACTCAGCACCATGGGCAAACTGGGCAAGATTCGTGCGACCAAGCGACCCTTTGGACATAAGGTAACCGCTGCCATCAAACGCAATGGGCAACGTCCTGGTAGTGGCAGCGCTGCCGCCGCCAATGCTGCCGCTGCTGCAGCCGCATCCAAGCCACCCTCCGCCTCCACTTCCTCGGCAAGCACAGCCACAACTACCAAGCAGAAACTGAGCAGCAATCAGTACCAGCAACAGCAGAAGCTGAGCGCCACCAAGCAGCAGCAGAAGGTGAGCAGCTCATCGGCCACATCGCCCTCACCCGCATTGCCGCTGGAGCAGCTCTACACACGCTTGCCACAGGCTAACATTCCACTACCAGCTGCGGGAGGAGCAGCTGCTGCAGCAGCGGCATCAGCAGCAGCGGCAGGAGGAGCTGTAGCAGCAGTTGGAGCAGCAGGCGCCGCAGGCGCTTCACCCGCACAGGACTCCATCTACGATGGTCATGTGAATGCATCGGCGCTCATAGACAGTCTCAATACAAATGCACGCGAGGAATACTATCAGCAGAAGTTGGGCGCCAGCAGCGGCGGCAACAACAAGGACAATAAGGTTAGTTTAATGAGCTATCCCCTTCTCTCCTGTTGCTCCCCCTTTCACTGACATATGTCGCTTAATTAGCCCACAAAAGTTGGCCAAAAACTTATGCGCATAACTAGCCAAAAGAGACAAGACAATGCCACCATGAAGGGGGCCCACTACAGGGGGGCAACCCAAGGGGGCAACCCAAGGGGGCACCCCAAGGGGGACTGTCGCTTAAAAAACCGTTTTGGGCCAAAGTCGAATGTCAAATGCAGAATTATTGGTACAAGCTAGGCAGGCTAAACAGACAGCGACAACAGCCAACGACGACAGTTGCTGGCAGCAGCAGCAGCAGCAACAATAGTCAATACCAGCAACAACAACGATAGCAACACAAAAAAAGTCTATAAAGTTATCCAGAGTAGAGAGGCAACTCGATGTTGAACCATGGCCACTTGTTATAAATGGAGCGCCTTGAGGCATTTTCCAGGCTTTCCCATTGCAAATCGATTGTCATAAGTTGCCCGCAACAACAGCAACAGCAACAGCAACAGTTGCTCGCAACGACAACAACGACGACAAGAGTTGCTTGTTGCCAGTTGCCAGTTGCCTGTTGCTTGTTTTGGTAGAGTGGGTCACTTTTCTGGCGATGCACATGTCCGGATTACGGTCATGTCTGAGGGCAGCTTCTCACATTCCATCAATAGATTCAGCTACGGTTTCGACTTTGGCTTCGGCTTCGGCTTCGGCTTGTGGCTTCTCCGCTGCCCACTCTCGAGCAATTTGTAGCCACTACTGACCTATAAATTTTGATGTGCACCGAGGCCGAGCCTAACTTGACGACGATGTGCATGATGACGATGATGTTGCTGCAGCTTGGAGAGGAGAAGGCAGCAGAGGTAACGAGACGACATAATTTATGGCTAGGCGATTGGCAATTGCCAATTGGCAGAGAGTCGTAGATGGGAACCGAATCGAATCGAAGGAGTCGACGCCGACGATGACGACGACGACACACATAGCACATGGCCAATTGGCTATATCGGGTCCATCGACAGGTTGAGCGAGTTGCACGTAGCCAAGACGTGACACACAAACGGGGCGCGAGAGATAGAGAGAGAGAGAGACAGGTAGATGGGTAGAACCTGGCTGGGATGTGCGTTAAGCTGCAGACCCTTGACTAAGTGGAACGCCCTCTTGATCCTCCCTCGCACGTACGCTCACTGCATCACTTGCTGCCTTCTGCCTCCTTTCCCTCCCCCTTTGGCTTGGCTAATTGATTCGACAGCCAAGTGGCCCACCTGCTGTGCGTCTAATGAAGTCTTTAATTGTTTGTAATCTTGAAAGAATCTTAAGAAATGTCTCACGGATCTCACTGGCGCTCTACCCCCCAGGGAACCCAGCGCTTTCTAGCAAGCTACTATCTCTTTCTACCATTCTCTGTCAATCTATCTCTTACGCATTTCATTCTACAACTTTGCGCCTACTTCTCTCATTATCCTTTATACACTATCTCTGTCTCTTTCTTTCTTTACCCATCTCTGTATATTTCTCTTCTTCTTTAACTTCTCTTCGATATCTACATAGATCTCCTTATCTTTCTCTCTCTCTGTCCTTCTCCAACTGTAGTGCATAGTCTCTTATTCCATACCTTCTTTTCTCTTCTATCTATGTCTAGCTCATATTTAGATCCCTTTCTCTCTTTCTCTCTCTCTTTCTCTAACTTAACTTCTTTCCTACTGATCATCTTTCTCTCTTTCTAATTAAAACTCATATTCTCTCTTTCTCTACCTGTAACTTATCTTTCCTTATCCTTCGGCTACAACTCTTCTTACTTGTTTCTCTAACTATCCTTCTCTCACTCTCTTAATCTCCCTCTCTTTCTTTCTTTCTCTCATATCTAACTTCTATGTCACACGATCGCTTATTAGATACCTCTTTTCTTCCCAGAGTCCCCTATCTAGTAATTTCTCTCCACCTCTTCCTGTCTCTCTTCCTCTCCCTCTCTCTCTACGCTCCTCTACTAATTGATAGGTGGTTCCTAGCTCGCTTACCTTTCTCCCATGTGCGCCGCATTTCAAGGTCGCCCCAGCCATATCGTTAATATTAATAGCTGCCCCTAATGGCCCATCAAAGTCTGCCAAGAACTTTACGAGCTACCCGCGTACCATAATTGCTCAAGCGCTCAGCCAAGCATTATAGCAGGCCAGCAGCAGCGGCAGCATCTGCTTGATTGTTCCCACTGTCCGAGTGTGTTCCACTGTCCCCACTGACGGTTTACCGCTAGAAATATCATAAATTAACGATTAAGCACAGATTTGTTCTACGCTCTTTTTATAGTTGTTGTTGTTGGCCGCAGTGTAATTAACACATTGTTTAACATGGAAAAAGAAATAAAACAAAAATTCATAATTGTTCGCACAAGGGGGAAGGGAAGAGAAGAGAACTATAAAAATAATATATGAGTTCTGCTTTTCGGTTCGGCCCGCTAATTTGCATAGAAATGGAATGAAATGAAATGAAATGAAATGAAAGAAACAACTTTCGCTCGCATTTCAGTTTACACGCTTTCTAAGCTTCCCCCTTCAAGAACCCAACCGAAAATCTATGGATCAAAAGGCGCTAATGACACACAAATCGCACGAGACAAATATCTGTCTCAAAGTAGTATATCCGCCACACAAAAAGCCAAACAAATAAGTATCACATAAGCAAATATCATAAAAAAAGCTGAAAAAACTATTTGAGGTTTAGGTCAGCGACTCGAATACCGATCATAATGAGCTTGTGGTACCGTTAGGCGGCATTTACATACATATAAAGACATGGTATAATGCATGCCTTATGCCGTGCGCATGCCACATGCCACAATGCCTAGGTCATGGCGCATGGCATGAGTTGCAGCAGTTGCAATTGATGATGCAACATGCGACTTTTTCACGCTCTCAACTCATTTAATTAGCGGCTAGCTGAGAAATGATAAAAGAGAAAGACAAAGTTTTCGATGCAGGCTGTAGCCGGCTTGCGATTGCCGCGTAGGGGCTAAGTTGCTGCACAGAAGTTCTTGGAAGCAAATTATAGCTATTCTTTTCTACATTTTTTTGATTTTCTATAGTATAGAGGGAGTTATGTCTGAGCTTATGTTGTGGGTTTATAGAGTTAATATTAAAGCATCTTTATACCAAATTTCATAGCTCTAGCTTGCTTAGGCGCTGAGTTCACTTGGGTAGGCTGAGAAAGCAAGCCAAGTTTGGTATGGAAATGGGTAGTTTCAGTCGTTCTGTTGCGCTTGTATGCTTAAATTACTTTAAAATTTTTCCTTAGCCGCCTATTTTACCCTATATCTGTTTTAATACTAGTATTTCTGAGTTATAGGGAGAGTTATGCCTTGTCTCATATGCCAGAAATAAAGTCTAGGTACTTAAGCAGATGCATACCAAATTTCATAGCCTTAGCTAGCCTACTTGCCGAGTTAGCATAGGGTGTTTTTCGCAAAAAGCGACCTGGCCAGCCTTGTGCCAGACACAGCTCGCAAAAAAGCCGACCACGCCCCATTGTCGTTCCATGTAGCTGGCAATTAATTACAGCTCTCTTTGCATTTGCATTAAGCGCGCGACTGCAAGAAGAAGTTTCACTGCGAAGACACTCCCCCACTCAAAAGAGAGGAAGGGAGGGGGGCCTTGCCGCGTGCCTCTCATAACAATGACACCGACAATTTTACAAGGCATAGAGCAGATAATAATGGGCTATGCTAGTGGAAAAAGACAGAAGGGGGAAGATAATAAAAAACAAAAGCCCAAGAAAAGTGAATTGCAGTTAATGTAATTTCCAGCAAATCAGTAACAGAAACAGCACAAAGAGAGGGAAGAGTAGAGAGTGTAGGAGAAGGAGAACCAGAACTGGGGGAGTGTCGCTCTGGCCAAAGTTGCCGGAACACTAAGCCGAACAGCATGTGGAAAAGTGTGAAATTTGTAACAGTTTTGCAGCTGCCACAACTGACTGACTGATTGAGTCTTGTGAGGCAGGTGAAAATGCTGCGTGTGGCAGGAGGAGGAGGAGAGGGGAGAGGGCTGCGGACAGCTGGGAAAGTTCAAATCGCTGACCATGAAATAAGCCAAGCCGAGTCGAGTCAAGTCAAAGGTTGCGGCTACCAGTCACAGCACAAAAGACACACCGTTAGGATCTTTGCGGCTTATGCTAATAAAAACCAGCAGCAATTACAACAAGAGTTGCTAGAGCAGAGAGAGAGAGGGAGAAAGAGAGGGGGCAAAGAACTGGCTAGGGAGGCGGCACTTGAAGTGCTTAGACGATGGCTGCAGCTTCCGCAGGCGAATGCAAATGAAAGCATTCAAGCAGAAAGCCCCAAAGAAGAGAAAGAAAGAAAGACTCGTCTTTCGGTTGGCGTTGTTCATATGATTAGAAGCAGAGGAAAATCGAACAATGCAGCGCGAGAAGAAAGCTGTGTCTCTTCTCTCTCTCTCTCTCTCTGCAAGAGATCTTTGCTGATATTGTTGTTGCTTGGCTTTCTTTGGGAAAGGGTTTTTCTGCATTTCTCTAGCTCAGTTTGATTTATTTAACCAACTTTTACCGCGCAATTAAACAACAAACTAATCAAGCCAGAGCGCCAAGAGAGAGACAGAGAGAGACAGACTTTAATCACTGTAATTTAAATGATATATATTATAAAAGTGAGAAATGGCAAACACAGCAGAAAATGGAGCTCATTAGCAGCAAATGCGAAATGCGAAATGCGAAAGTGAAACTACTTGAGCGATTATAGGCCAAAGCGCCCCGAAACCCTTAAGTGATCATCGCTAAATATAAACAGAGAGAGAGAGAGAGAGATAATTGTATATCTGTCTTGCTCTATGTGTGTATTTTGTGGCACAAGCAATTCATTTGCGGCAATGACGCGGCTACTACACAAGGCATTGCGTGGGCCTAGGTCTGGGGTCTGAGTCTGAAGTCTGCGCTCTGGCAGATCGTGTCTGGCGCAAAGATCATCTACTTGCCTTGCCCTAATGAGTGCATCATGCTGGGCACTTTCCATTAAACGTGAGAGTGAGAGTTGCCAGAGAGGAAGGCAGAGCGAAAAACAAACTAGCCTCGTCTCTCCGAGCTGCCTCCTCCTCAGTCTCTTTCTTGCCTCACGAGTCCACGAACCAAATTAAGATCTCACAGCATTTGGCAACTAATTGTAAATGTCTTTTGGCTCGAACTATTTGCATTACAATCCAATGCCGATAGATACCCCTTGTACCCTCCTTCTTCCCACTCTTAAACAAACCATCATCCTTCCAGCTCGACTCCAACTTCGACTTCGACTTCGACTTCGCCTCCGACATCGACTGCGACTTTGTCTTAGTCTTTGGCTTTCTTCTCGTTACTTTCTGCTGCTTTGGCTTTCTAGGTCGTGTAATTGTGCATAGCGCACATACATACACACACACTCACATATACACTCACACAAACAACAACAGCAAGAAAAACCAATTGCATTTAAATCACAATTCGCTTTGTTGCCAATCGCAAAATCGCCTGCCATTTCTGCGGCTAATTCAGTTGCTCTGCAGCAGCGCTGCTTGCTGCGCAGCAGAATTCTACACAAAAAAAAAACACTAACAACAACAACAATGGGAATACTGAAATCAAATTGATAAATTATTTATAAAGTTTGCCCCGCTATTCTGGCGTTTATGGTCTATAAATTTATTTGTACTTTCTAAAGTGCACAAAAAAAATCTACGTCGAAATTTTGCGATGAGCCGCACGAAACCAACAACAACAACAACAACAAAATGGCCTAAAACAACAACAACAATAGTAATAATCTTCAGGGGCCTCAACAAAATCTTCAGCGCAGTCTTGACCCAAAGTTGTGAACCCCTGCTCCCTGCTCCCTGCCCGCCGTCCCCTTAGGGGGTAAGCAAACTTAATTCGACAATTTCTATGCGCAGCTGCAATTAACGTGGCCATTGAGAAAGAGATCTGCATCTATGGGACTTTCCTCGAAGAGACAGAGATGCAGATAGCGTGTAAGACAGAGAAAGAGATGGAGCAACCCGTGCAACAAGCCTCAGTGGCTGCAATTAACTTGCAACTTGTAAAAATAAAGCCACAAATTGCATTTTAAATGCCAAAAATGTTAGGAATTTGTGAGAAACGATAAAATGCGCGACGATAACAAAGGTTATCGATAATTGTTGTGTTGTGTGCACATTAAAAAGGCAGTTAATAAACTAAAGAGCTAGTAATTAGCCAGCGGAGACGAAAGTAACGATAAAAACAACTATCGATAACGATAAATATCGATATATTTGGGCAAGCAGCAACTTTTACTAATTCCAACCTGTTGCACTTGGTTTAGCGAGCCACAAACTTGCTAGTTGAGTGGAAAGTAACAATAAACGCAACTATCGATAACAATAAATATCGTTTTTTGGAGCAGGCTGTAAATTTTTCGATTTGCCACTGTTTGTACTAAATTAGGGAAGCTGAAAAGTTGCGCGCAGAAAGCCAAGCAACGATAAAAACGTCTATCGATAACGATAATTATCGTTTTTTCGGAGCAGGCGGCAACTTTTACCATTTGCCACTTGTTGCAAGCAAAGTCGAAATTGCACTAATAAAGGCGTCACCCCACACACACCAAAGATTTATGGCCCCTTAGAAAAGAAAGTGGCGAGTGGGCGTGGCACGGCGGCAGCAACATTTGACACAATTCTGCGAGCAACAGTTGCTGTTGCCTCGGTTGCTGTTGCCTTGGCTGCCGCTGCTACTGCTGCATTTCTTTTGCCGCATTTTGTTTGCATATTTAAATTGCTAATTTGTTGTTCCTTTCAGTCTGTTTTGTTTACCTCACTTTGCTATGCTTTTATTTATGTTTCATCTCATCTCGCATGGGAAATTGTAATTCCTGCTGCTTCTACACTGTCCTGTCCTGCCTTGTCCACCTGGTCGAGTGCCATTAAAATGCATAAAAGTTTCCGTCGTCGTCTTAGTCCGAGGGCGGGGCGCATAATTTGTTGTATATGCCGGACAGGACGGACGTTGCTTACATAAATGCATAGATACTTCTGCTTCTTTTGCTTCTTGCGCTTCTCTTTAGCCTTATGACAGCGCATTAAAATGGATTAGTCGAGGCTGCTGCAGCAGGAAAGGACAAAGTGGAGATGCAGCAGCAGCCGTAGCTATTAAGCTCGCATGCCTGTGCATCATTTTGCAGACTATCGATAACTGCAGTAGTATCGATAATAGCAGTACTTGCTTTAATTACTGTAATTTTAATAGCATCATCATAATTAGAAGCCTTTGAAGTGCCGACAATGGCAGCATTATCGATAATTGTCGTAATCGATTGTCATAAAGGTGTCTGGGCAACCTCAAGGTAAAAAGGGCTAGCCTTTTAGCACATTTAACGCTTTGCATCTCATTAGCCACAGCTATGATTATCGATAATTCACTGTTCACCCTTTAGTCATCAATTTTCATTCATTTTTTATAGTAATGCTCATAGTCCCATCCCTAATTGCATATATTTCGCTAGCATTATCAATACTAATTGTTATCGACAAGTTTCTGTACCTCTAAATCAATTTTCACTTTCCACTTTATCGATAACGCTACAAATAAACCGCCTCTTGTCTCTACAAACTATCGATAACACTTAAACTCCACTAAAATTATCAGTCACTTTCATTTATATCGATAACACTACAATTTAACCAACTGTTTTCTCTACAAACTATCGATAACACTTGCAAAGTGCTTTTTCATGCCACATTTCAAGCAGAATGATTAATAATAATCGTTATCGACCAGTTTCTTTATCTCTATCCCCACTCATCGCTTTCGTTTATATCGATAACAGTACAATTAAGCCACCTGTATTTGCAAACTGCATTTCCATGCCACATTTTCACTCGTTTTTCCACCATGTCCAAAAAAATTTCAATTTCGTTTTCATTTTCACACCAGGCGACATTATCAACTCACTTTACGCCGACTATGGTCAGTTTTTAGGCCATCCAACTGACACACTGCCAACTGATTGCTGTCGTTTGCTGCTTGGCAACTGTTGCTGCTGCTGCTGCTGTTGCTGACAACTTGACACAATTTTCGTGCAGCAAAAGTGTCAATTTCCATGCGAGAAAACTTCGATCGCATCGAAGTCTGGAAGCACTTGGCACAAAATGCAAACAAGTTATATGCTCGAAATGAATGGAGGTTAGCTATGATGTAGGGTAGCCCTGCCGGCGAAGGCCTTTACGGATATTACAAGCAGCAGCAGCGCCTAATGGCATGGATAAATATTGATATAGGGAGGCATATGAGAGAGGGGGAATGGGGCTGTATATGCAGAGAGGGAAGTCTAGAGAGTATGCGGCATATATCGATGATTACAATGCCAGGGGTCCAACTCAAGTGTCGGCCATAGACAACAACAATCAGCTCATTGTTGCTGTTGCTGCCGCTTGTGTTGCTGCTGTTGCTGTTGCTGTTGTCAACTACTGTGCTGCACGTCGCTAGCAATTTGTATTGTTGTTGTTCTCGTTGTCTGGCCATTTGTCAGATTTGTCTCTTTGTCTGTGTATGTGTGTGTGTGTGTGTGTGTGTGGGTATTGTCAGAGAGGCGTGTAAACACTTTAACTTTGACTTTGGCGTTGCATTTGAATGCGGCTTGGCGACTTTCTCGCCAAAACAGAAGTCGACAGCAGCAACAACAACACCCGCACAGTTATGAGTGGAGCACAGGGAGGAGGGACTAAGGAAGTCTAGTGCAGCGAGCAGATTCCATTGAAATCATTAAAATAACAAATTGCACACGAAAGGCAGCTACCAAACATAAATGGACAAAAGCCAGAAAGCAAAAGAGGAGGAGAAAGGGGCAGGAGTAGAAGGAGTAGGAGTAGTGGGAGGAGCAGAAAGAGTAGCAGCAATAGGAGCACAAAACGTAGAGGAAGCAGGAGTAGTTAGAGGAGTAGCTAAAGGAGGCAGAGTAGCTTGAAAAGCAGAAGAGAAAGAAGCAGCTAGAGGGGCAAGAAAAGATGAAGGCGCTGCAGTAGCTAGAGGAAGAGGAGGCGCAGCAAGAAGAACTAAAGCTAGAGGAGTTACCCCAATGACCAGTGCAGGCCATGCAGGAGCATCTCCATTAAGCGGTTTTGAAAGCCACAGCAAATGGTGCAAAAAGGGTATAAAGACGGGGGTTCGGGGGCTGGGCAATTATGGCCTGGCTAAAGTCAGGCAAAGAATGCGCTTTCTAACCGCAAAAAACCAGAGAGAAGGAGGCACCAAAGCACCAATCCCTGGCACACACTCCTTCTCCTCCCTGCTGCTCCACTCAAGCAAAACGTGTATCATAAAGTCATCGAAGTTTATCATTGCTGGCCCCATCAGCATAAAAAAGCAAAAGTTACAGTGGGCGTGGCAAAAAAAAACCCACCAAGCAAACCAACGCCCACAACAAGCTGCATAGCCATTGAAATGGAAATCCTCACGTTCTCCAAACTGGCCCAATATGTGTCATTTGCCCAAGGAGTCTGTAGGCAAACTTTAGCCAACTAATTGGGTTCAGCGGGTCAGGTGTGTGTGGGAAAAATGGAAAGCCAAAAATAAACCACAATTGGCTGCCAGTTTTTATTAATCTTTCCATGAAGCTGGAACTGGAGCTGCAGTCGAGTGTTCGCTGGTTTAGCCACTGATGTTTCCCAGGCCACCACGGGAATCTTCAATCAATGTCAGCCATGGACCGCGAAAATTAATGAGCGAATTTTACACTGGACAGCAAAGACAGACGGAACGAATGAGTGTAGATAAAGATGCATATACAAACTACTCCATAGACAAGTTGCATATGATGGAGGAGAATTGCATGGAGCAGCGTTACAAATGGGTGTGGGCAACAAGTTGTGGCAGGTTTATGCGTGCCGCCAAGAGAGACTTGATATATGTATGCAAGTTTGAGAATTCCTTCGAATTAGAAGTGAGAGATACTCTAGGAAACCTTTGCAGTTATAGAGAATTATGCAAGGAACTTTCAACTTGGCCCTTTCTAAAAATCTCCAATTTTAACCTGCTAAATTCTTGAAATATTTTCTACAAATAGAGCACTTTATATACCCCTCAATTAGGCCAAAGAACCTTTCAATTTGCTGCGCGTTTTTCGTGCAGTTTTTTTCGCAGTATTTCACATTAAACTTTCAGTTGAAAGCCAAGTCGTATTGCATTGACTTTCGCTCGTTCGATTGATGGATCGCTGGTTAATCTTATAGCCGGCTTTATTGTCGCTGCACCATGGCGAATTCCACCCCGAGCAAATTCGTGTATGCCGAGCAACGCATAAACCTCATTTCACTCGAACTCAGACTCACAGCTCGATTTGCTAGCACATAGCGCTAACAAGCCATAGAGAAGCTACGGTTTCAGTGCCACAACAGCAACAGCGACTGCCATAGATTTGCAGCATGTTGTGTGTGTGTGTGTGTGTGTTGGGCTTGTGGCATGCACCGCGTTAGCGAGCGAACGTAATTTGATAGGCGACATACAGCAAAAATAGCGAAAAAGTGTGCGTATCTTTTACACGGCAACAACAGCAACTGTTGCTGTTGCTGCTGCAGCGATTGCAAGTGCAACTAATAAATTAATGTGGCAGCGAGTGGCAGGCAACAGCAGCAGCAACAACTACTCATAGCAAGCTGTCACCCGGGCCAAAATGAAAGCTGTTGCTGCTGCTGCTGCGTTGGCTCTGCTATGCCATGTCAATGATAGCTGCAACAGCAACATGCACTGCATTATCAGCTGCAACAGCAACTTCGCTCGCACCTTAACTTAGTTAGGAACATATTTAATTATTGGCCAAGCATCATATCAAAATCAACTTGAATTCTGACTTGATGTTGCTGCTGCAAAGCTTAGCACGTTTGCATACGAGATGAGGTCGCCATGGTTGTTGCCGCTGACAATGAGTGAGAAGTTGCTGCCGCTGCTGACAGCAACCACTGCGCTGCCCGCTGCCCGTTGCTCGCTGCCTGCAAGTTATGCTAACCTGCATATAACGGTGCATGGAGGAGACGCGCTCGTCGACGCCGCCACGCAGCGCTTTATGATTACCTCTAATAACAGACGAAAGCAGCAGCAGCAACAACATCCACAGCAACAACAACAAGAGAACAATGACCGACAGTGGGGCCAAGTCCAAGCTGAACCTGAAGCTCTGGCATTCCACATGGGGTTCTTCATGCAGCTACAATCCAAGCATAATGCTGACCATTTTGATTATCATACACTTAATTATGATTGATAGCTGTAAATGTTGATGTGTCTCTATCTGCATAGCTTGCTTTCTCTCTCTTTCCCTCTCTCTCTCTCTGTCTTTCTCGCTGTGCTGCTGCCAATTGATTTACTGTTAACCTCGACTCGATTCGAACTCCGTTTTCTATCAACAACTCTCTCAATCTCTCTCAATGTGAGCAATCAAAACGGTCTTTTCCCGACAATCTCCATGGCAAAAGGCAATCACCAAAGCTACGAAAAATCGAAAATTGTCTTTATCCATATTTGTCGTAGTGCTGCAGATTGCGCGCAAAATCCAAATGCAAATTGAGGTTACAAACTATACAAAATGCCCACAAATGGCTGAAGCGTTGCGACGACTGACTTGCTTACTTATTGGCCAAGTGAAATTTTTCCTACAGAATTTGTCGCAAATTGCACCAGGTCCGCTTCCCTCTTTCTTCTCCCTTCTTTCTCCTGATTCTTCCTGCCACTTCCCACTGTGCAGCAGATTCGCTACAGTCAGCGCGGTCACGACCGTAGACAGAGTACTGTGACGAAATCGTTTCCACCTGCAGCTTGTTTTTTTCAATGTTTCTTCTGCTTGAGGTGACAAGCTGCTAGAGATGGTACGGTCGTGACACGCGTGAGACTATCGCAAGAGATTTAAAAAGATTCTTCCTCAATTTGGTCAGCAATTGAGCTTTATGTCATGTACTAAAGCTACGCTTGGATTATTAGTTATATAAAAGTTGCTAGAGAGGGTTGCACGTACGTTTCGTGTCACGCTTGAGACTATCGCCAGAAAATTATATAGGTTCTCTCTCAAACTGAACAGTCCTGAGCTTAATTAAGCCATATACTACACATACTTAAAACTAAGGTGCGATTCTGACTTCTTTGAAGCATGCTAGAGCTAGTTGTATGTGTGCCTCGTGACACGCGTGAGTCTCTTTCAAGAGTTTTACAAAATTTAACAAGATTACTATACAATTTAGTCATTTTAAAGCCACATTTATCAGTTTATATAGCTTCCTACCTAAGCTCCACTTCGATTGCTACTAATGCCTTTCTATCGGTTTAAAATCTGGCTGAAAAAACCAAGCCAACTTGGCGTCTTTATAATGCCGACTCACAGTTTTTACTCTCTGCAAGCAGCAACTGTTTTAATAGTCAGTCTTAGACCCAATGATATAGACATTAGATATAGACATTAGGCATCCCGAGGCACTCCCATAATTAACGCACATATTTCTAGCTATCTTTCTATCTCTCTCTCTCTCTTTTGTGGCGGAAAAGCGCTGCGAAAAACGTCGGCAAGCGACGTTTGCAAAGAAGACAAAAGCCAAGCTTGGAAGAAAAAAAAAACAACAACGCGCCGCAGGTCGCGAAGCTGTAAAGATAAATCTAAAGAAAGTCCATGGAAGAAAGTGTTGGCCCCCAGGCAAAACAAAGTGTAGAGGCAGAGAGAGAGAGAGAGAACTGCACATTATAATGGCAGCAAGACTATGCAGAGTTACAAGAAAGAGAGATGCTTGGAAAAAATACACAGAAACCACAAAAGAAAAGACACCAAAGACAAAAGACAACGAAAACAAATGCAATAATTAGGCGCAACAAATTAAAGGCAACATTGCTTGTTGTTGTAGTTGTTGTTGTTGAAATTTCTGCTTGTTGTAATTGAAAATCTACAGGCGGCTTCTTTGCCCAAGATCAAAAGTAATGGACCTGAAATTGCCCGGTAGAAAGTTGATGGCTTATTTAAATGCGAATTGCGATGGGTACAATTCCATCTCCCCCCCCCCCTTTTCCCAGCTGATATTATTATAGTAACTCTTGCAATTATGGTCAAAATTCTGGCAACTAATTTCGCTTTCTTTCTCTCTCTCTCTCTCTTTCTTCTTTTGCAGGTAAGATCCGTCCCAATCCATAACAATCAGCACACAGAAGTCAGCGTACGTGAGTAGCAGCTCAACTCAGACTCAGACTTGGACTCTTTCTAACGGCAGGTTGTTTTGCCCCGCCCACCTGCCCCCTCCCCCTCTTTTTTAGAGCCAAGTTTGATGTGCGTATTAGCGTTGAAAACAAAATGTAAACATTTTGACCGTTTTGCGGTTCGAGCCGCCTTTTGTTTGCCCCTCAAACGTTGTTGAAATTGGATATTCGTCGGTCGATTCATTGAGGTTTTTTCTGTCGGTGCCTAAGTGAATTTTTTTGTATCTAAAGAGCAAATAACTTGACGCTCGACTGACCGAAAGGGGGCCTAAAGAAAGTGAGTCTGTCGGTCGATAGACCCGAGCATAGATTATGTTTGCATTTGAAAGTCATCAATTGGTTTAGTGTTAGAATCGCAGCGGGAGGCGGGGGCGGGGCAGATGCGTTGGTAAACATGTATTTGATTGGTTCAACTCGAGTGTGGACGACTTTCAAAGAGCTTCGATGCGTGAAGAGTTGCCATATAACATGTGTGCATTGATGTTAACATGCAAAGTTTATCGTGCGTAAGTCGCAGAGGGAAAAACTTATCGATTGTACACAAGTTGAAGGCATTCAATAACTTGATTGTCTGCTACTTCATACTCAATTAATACAAGAAGATTCCTAAACCTTTGTCTTATCAATACTGTCAAATTAATATAGCGACTAATCGCTAATACTATCGATAAGTGATTAATCGTTTGCTTTTGTATTAAGTTTCCTACAAAAAGTTATATTAAGTAACTCGAGCTATTGAATAGTTTTATATTTCCATAATTTGGTCAGTTCATTTATAATAGCGTCGATTAACTATAAAAACTATCGCTCATACTATCGAAAGTTCATTAAGTTAATTTATCGTTTAGGAACTATTCAATTTCCTTAAAAACTTATAGCAAATTGTCCACTTTCATTAGCCTTACCCATCATTAGTTTAATCGATTTCTATTAAATTAGTGCATACTATCGATAAAAACTATCGCATATGCTTAAGGCACGCCTCAGTCTCAATTTCAATGCAGTCTCCCTACTGAACTACTCCAATTCCCCAGAGAACCCTTGCCCTACTGCCAACCATCATTTGATTTAATAGTTTAATAGGTCATCGAGTGTCATCAATTTATCGCTTCTACTATCGATTGCTTAATCAACGTTGATTTACAACACTGAAATCACTCAATTTCCCCCCTCCATTTGAGCAAAGCCACAAAACCCTTGGCGGCTCCGGAACAATTGCGCGCCCCAGCTCATTAGCCGCACATCCGTTGGTCTTGGCCTCCAGTCACCCAGTCCGATTTCTGCGTCCATCGAATGCATTCAAAGCTCGTTATGGATCGCATTAATGCCTAGCTGTCCCGGGCAGAATATAAACTCATTAAGAGTTCAACAAACCCGAAAGTAAAGCGTGTGTGTGCACCCGAAAGAACAACTGTTAATAGAGCGGGGCAATGGCAAAACAGGGAGTGGCGCGGGGGGCGGGGGGGACGTGGCTCTAAACTAGAACAATAAACTCGGCCAGCAGCCAGTTGGCTAGCAGCAGAAGAAGCAGCAGATAGAAGAGGAGGGAGAGGAGGGAGAGAAGGGGGAGAAGCAGCAGAAGTAATAAGCAAGTACTAAGCATAAAGAAAAATATTACGGCACTCTGCAGCATTAACGATGTAGAGGCAGAGGCGAAGAGGAGAGGCAGAGAAGTAGGGGAGGTAGGCGTGGCAGACTGACCATGGCCAAGTCCAAGTTGTGTGCACGATGACAAGTCACAAAAATGCACGGACAAAGCTTTGTTGAGGCATTAGAAACAAATTAGAACAAATTAACGGGCAGCAGGCAGCAGGCAGTAGCTGCGGCAACTAGTGGCAGCAACATGTTGCACATTTGACACAACGGCGACAATTATGAGCACGAGTTGCGCTGCTGTTGTTGTTATTGTCCACTGGCCACGCAAATGGAATGTTGCAGCTCCAAATAGCTGCCTAGTCTGGCTTGTTGCTGCCTCTAACTCTGTTGCAAGTTGGCTCTGCTGCAAGTTGGCTCTGCTGCTGTTGTTGCTGCCTCTGTCTCTGCTGCCATGCTGTGTCTTTGCTGCTGCTAATGCTGCATGTTGTCTGCCGCTGTCCGCTGCCTCTGCTGCAAGTAGCCCCTGCCCCCCCTCCTTGCCGCATGTTGCTGCCGCTGCTGCTGCTCGCGTTTAAGGCAATTGGATTATTCAATTTTGTTGCTGCCGCTGAAGTAAAATAATGTAATTGCTGTGCATCTGCCGCAAGCCACGCCTGGCCAACCCCCACCCCCCTTCCTCCTACTCCTCCTCCTGCACCCGCATCTATGACTAGGCCCGCTTTCTCATCCTCCTCAGCCTCTCCCTCTTCCCCTCGCCCGCTTTACGCCCGACTACCCCGCATTTGATGCAATCTCAGACACCGCGCCAGTTTTTAGCGTTTTTTATGAAATGCGCTGCACTTATATCATAGCAGCAACTTGCTCGCCTCTCCCCCCCCCTCTCTCTACTCTCCCGCGACTGTCTCGCTTGCCAGGCCCAACTTGGGCTGGGGTACTAAACTGGCCAACGTGTTGTTCTTCTCTATCCGTAGCCCATCCGGCTGCGCTTTGTTGCCCGACAAGTTATGCGACGCAAGCAACAGCAGCAAAAAAAGGCTAAAAAAGATGAAAAATAAAGCGCAAAAAATGAAGAGTTTAGAAAGAGGGAAGGGGGGAGGGGCAGGCAGGCGGTGCGTTGGGCCTGTGAGTGCGGAATATTTGTGTACATAAGGAAAATGTAACGCCGCTTAAGATGGATATCGCTTACGCAGTGCAGAGAGATCGCATTACATGCCTGACAGAGAATGTAGACGGAGTGCAGGGAGGAGGGGGCAAACAGGCAGGGAAGAGACAGCGAGGAGGCTGCAGAAGAGTTTGAAGTGAGAGAGAGGGAGAGTGAGACGGGGCATGCCTGAGTTAGAGGAATTTTGATTGCACTCTGAACTCTTGCGCTTAAGCTGACGGAATGCAACAGCAAAGTGACCAACGTCATCATCATCATCATCGACGAGGTTTCCTAACTCAGGCGCAGCCTTAGTCTCTTCCTCTTCCTGCACCTACAAGTTCCCCTGCTGCTGTTCTTTCTCCTGCTCCTCCTCCTTCTGCTTCAAAGTATCCAACTTAACCCTCTCCACTCTTCCTTAACCCATTTAACCCCCTAAACCTTCGCCTCGTTCGCAGCCTTCTATTCCTTCTTAGCCTTCTACTCTTTCTTAACTCTCGACTTCATCTTAACCCTTTACTTCCCCTTAACCTAACTACTCCTCCTTAACCCACTCTTGCTCCTTCTTCCGCCACTTTCTACAGTATCTCATCTTCATCCTTAACCCTTTCCTTCACTTCACCTTTTAATCACATCTCCTCTACATCCTCCTACCTCCTCCACTGCCTCACACACTGCCCATTTATGCCTTCTTTTAATTACACCCTGTGGCTAGCAAACAAATATTCGCCCATTTTTGGCTATAAACTAGCCAAACGCAGCCTGCTAAGCTAAGTTAAACTCCGCTGCGCTCTTTACCGCCAACAAGCCGGAAAAAAGCCGTTGGCCAAACAAAATGAAACGCGTTGCGATTTGCATGAGAAACTGCAGAAGCAAACAACAACAAAAACAACAACAACAACGCAAAGTCAAGTGAAATGTTTACACAACAGCAGCAACAACAACAACAACAATTCAAAGCCAAACCAAGCCAAAGTCAAGCCAAATGCGAATGCTAAATAAGATTTTTCGGTAACATCGTGAGGCGGCAATCTACTTGAGATTTCACGCTCTTTAAATAACAACAACAGCAACAACCACGACAAGCGACAGCAGAACTCGAGCAGAGCAACAGCAACAACAACAACAATTAAGTAAAGCATTTACACACACACAACACACACACACGCACAACACAAATTTCATTTTCACTTGACGCATCAAATTAAATAACAACAAAAAAAAAGAAGAAAGATACAAGTGAAATGAGGCAACAACAGCAGCAACAGCAACAACAACAACTCCTAACAGCAACATCTACATAATGGCAACTAATTTTCTGTTCTTTTTCACCACTTAAACTATAAATAAACCCAAGCTAGAGGGGGGCGTGGCGCTGCCTTGTGTGCTGCGACTTTCACGTAATTAAATCAAATTTCAAATGAAAATGAAAATGAAATGAAAATTATTTATTAATTGTGCGCAGCGAGCAGAAGGCAGTAGCTAAGCTCAAGTAGCTGGAAGAGGGCGGAAGTGGGCGTGGCAACTATAATATGCGAGTGTGTGTGTGTGCGAGTTAGTGTAATTTGCATTGAATCAACTTTCTGACTTTGCTGGCGCCGCTTTCGGTTTCAGTTGGCAACTTTTGCCAGAATTTGAATAAGTGTTGTTGTAGCCGTAGTTGTTGTTGCTCCACTGTGCGCATCTGTGAGCCACTTGACTTCTGCTCCCGCTGCAGATACTACGATGTCTGCTGGCGACGCCAACGCTGTCAGTTACACGTTACACGCGTTTAACATTAGCTACCTCAGCTGGCGCTGCCACAGGCATCTCTGGCATCTACCTCAGCCTTTGCCACTGCCCCTGCCCCGCCCCTTTTTGCCTCATTAAAAGTAAATTTACGTGCGCTTGGCATAAATCAAGGGAGCTGTTTAAAATAAAATATATAGCGCAAGCCTGGCAAATCAGCTGAGTAAAGCGTGTGTTTTAAGGCTAATGCAGAGGTTAAGTATACGCAGTGTGGCAAAGGAAAGAGAAAAATCGGAGAATAAGCTGCGATAGTTGCGGAAACTATTGATAGATGGAATTCAGAATGCGAGAAGAGCTAAGAAGTGACAAATTGCTGCAAAAGATCTGGAAGTGAAGACAGTTTCAAGCTGCCTAAGCTCACGATAGTTACTAAAGACTATCGATAAACTAAGCTAGACCGAAGAAAGTTACATAGAACTGACAGCTTAAAGAAAGAAAAGCCCAAAAGCTTTACTAGTTTCAATTATATTTAACAAACAAATCTTTCATTTAACAACAAATAGAAAATAACGAAGTAATTTCTACACGATAGTTGCTTAAACTATCGTAAAATGTAACTTGAAATGAGTAAGGAAAAAGAACTGATAAATTTAAAGCCTAAACTAGCGATAGTTAAACCATGAACTAAGCATATTGTAGAAACTAATGCAGTTAAACTCTATAAAAGCTGTCCAGGCATGCGATAGTAGCTAAAACTATCGGCAAGAGATTAAGAAATCTGAGGAAAATGTGAAGTATATAGGCCAAAGCACCTAAACATGCCACATGAGCCTTCGATAGTATGTAAAACTCTCAGCAAACGCAACAAATTACTAAAGTAAATCAGCAAACAGTCAACTTACAATGTTAATGTCAAAAGCTACAAGTTGTTTCTCTAATAAATTCTGTTAAACTAACAAACATTTGAGGTCATTGCCAACAGCGTCAAAACTATCGTTAAATTACACGCTAACTGCATTTCATAATGTAATTTCACAGCAAAGCTGTCAATAGAGAAAACAACTTAAACATTGATAAAGCCTCAAAGCGCCAACTGTCTTTCAATATTTGCCAATTGCATGCATAATACCCACGCACACACACGCACACATGCACAATCCAACTGCACTGCGTGTGTGTGTGTGTGTGTGTGGCAAAATTAGCTGTCAAAGTTTGGCAAACATTGCCTTAATTGACACTTCACTTCGCAGCCGCTGCATGCACTGTGCAAACATTGACCAAACTTTAGCTGCAATCCCTACTCTTTCCCCCTCTCTCCCTCTCCCTCTCCCCCCTCGGACACACAGTTCACATGCATAGAAAAGCAAAATTCGCAGCAACTGCAGCGTAGAAATCAACGGAAATGTCACTTTCTTTTCAATCAAAACGCAATTCATGGCGCACTCGAAAAGCATCAAGAGGAGAGGGGGAAGGGGAGCGAGGCCTACAAAAGGTCGTGCCACTTCGCAGCAACACTCTCAACATTGTAGGAAGCAGCGAACTAGAGGAAAAACACAGAAGAAGAGAGAGAGAGAAAAAACAGAGTAGGAAAAACAACAAGAAAACTCAGGCAAAAGCGGAAAGGTGCCTAGAAACACGATTTTCGAGAGAGTGCGACCAGCTGGGTGGGCCAGTCGAAAGGGCAAGGAAGGGTAAAAAAGGCAGCTGAGCTGAACTCTAACCTTGTGCCATGTCGAAGCAAACGTAACGATGCACACAGAGTCAAACCGGACGCGACGCTTTAATTTGCAAGTCGTGGAAAATTCTTTAACTGAAGCCTAGTTAGGCAGAGATTCCCCCAACCCGCTCCAGGGGGAGGCCCCCCCTGCCTGCCTCGTCAGCCCACCTGCGCCTGGACAGTTGCCAGCCTGGCAGCTTGTCCAACAACATGGTAAATATTTAAAAATGTACTTAGCCAAAGTGAAAGAGACAGGCTGGAAGGCAGACACTCCCCTCCCGCCTCTCTCCCTCTGCCAACTGACTGATTCCCTGCAGCAGCAGCCTCAACGCGACAGCTTCGTCGAGGCAGTCGCTGAGCCGGGCAACAATGCGACGCGGCGACAGTTGCACAGTTGGGACAGCTGCGACAAACAGCTGAGCTGATGACGGAGACAGGAGGTGGAGGAGGAGGAGAGCAAACCCAATAATAATGCCAGACAGTGTAAATCACAGGAGAAGGGAATGAAGCTTAGTCGAGTTGACTCTCTGGCCTGGCGGATGCAGCCCCAAACTGCAATGCAAATGATTGGCATGGGAAGTGCTCGTTTCTGGGTGAAGTGCCACAGCTAAAGCAGAGAGCAGAGATCTGTACAGCTGTCCGGCCAGCAGCGAGTTAAGCTCAATTATGCGCTAAGTAGCAGGAAGCCAAGCCAAGCCGAGGCACAGGCACAACAAGTCAGCAAGGCAAAGCAGGCTGCAATTAGTTTAGCAAAATTGGTAACAAACTGAGTGAGAGTTGAGAGTGTAGCAAGGAACGGGGGAGGGAGAGAGTGGAGGGAGGGAGAGAGTTAGCAGTGGAGGGTTAAGCGAGGTCTAGGTGGACAACGACAGCCAACATGGCGTATGCGTCATGTTAATCAATAGGCAACTGTTGCTTGGAATGCTTAGAGAGAGAAGGGAGAATGAAAGGGAGAAAGGGAGAGAGAGAGAGAGATCTCTTAAGTGGGATAGGCTTTTGTTATGGAAATATCTCTTTCGAAAGATACGAATACCCCAAAAGACTTTCTATCAGACAGTTGGTTAGAGCGGAACTTGCTTTGTTCTCTAGAACAAGAATCAAAAGAGATGAAGACATGTCCAAGAAACTGAAAGGTTTCTTAAGATAAACTAGCTAAAAGTAACAAGAGAATATAATATTCTTAAGCCTTATACAACAAAGATCTAAATTGTGAATGAAGTTAAACCAAATAGATATTTCTAAAGAATGACATACTGCTATCATCTTCGATTTAGCTCGCTAGTTCCACAGAGGAAACTAAATAGATCATAGCAGATTGAGTTCACTCCCTTGGGTCTAGCCCAATTAGCCAAGTTTATACCTATACTTATACGTTAAATACTTCAACAAACCCTACATAGAACCCTTCCACCAACTAGCTCAAGTTAAACTCGCTTTCAATTGAAATTCTCAACTTCTTCACGCATTCAAGCACAGCGTGATTATTTAATTTGTGCGTGTGTCTGCCAGTTTATGAAGCGCAAAGAGGGGAGAAAAGTGGGAGAAGGCGAAGAAGAAAAGAGGGAAATAGTGAGTATGCAAAAGAACGCTAAAGAATTTTTAATAGCCAAACAAAAGTCGCCAAGGTTATGAAATGGAAATGATGAAGCTCCCACCCAGTAAAACGATGACGGAAGGAGGAGGAGGAGGAGCAGAGGAAAACAGACGATGCAACATATTTAGAAAGTTTGCAACATGGAAAACTTGGCAGTTGGCAGTTGGCACAGGGAAATGGCTGGCAGTTATGGAAAGGAAGTGACGGGGCGATGGTGACGGTGATGCCGCGGCAACTGGGTTGCAACTCGCTGCTTGGTTCTATAAGTTGCACCACACAAATTACCAAGTAAATAGCAAATGCCCAAGTGCGTTTGGCAGTTACCAAGGGTTACTCACACACGCACTCCTCTCTCTCTCTCTCTCTCTCTCTTCCCCTCGTGGGTTTGCATCAATTTCTTAATAACTTTTCATTTTTGCCTCCTCAACAAGTTGCTACCTTTGCTTCCGGCACAGGAGGGAAAGAAGTAGAGGGTAAGGAGACTGTTGCATTCAAGCAATTTGTGGCATTATGTGAGGGTCTAGTTTGCCATTAACCTGCTGTGCTGCAGCTATTTTGAATGCCACAAAGCGAGGCACAACCCGTGATGCACCGTGCACCACAAGATTCTTTTGCTATCTCTGCGGGTTTCTTTTGCTGTGCAGCTTTTTATTACATTTAACCGTTTTCAATTTGAAAAACTGCAACTGCGCGTCAATTTCGCACTTGCCAAGTGAGCGAGGCACACACACACAGCACACACAGACTACACAGTCCAAGCCAGACAAATATGTGCGTTGGCAACACTTAGACGGCTCATGGAGCGCCCGAACGGAGCAACGGAGACAAACAAGCTGGCAAATGCGCAAATATTTGCCAACTGACAAGCGAGTCGGACAAGGCGTAGTCCCCTAGACCCTACCTCCCCTTCCCCCTCCCCCCCCTGGAGCTGTTACCCACGCTGCGCTTTAATTGCTTCCCTTCTTTCCTC
This sequence comes from Zaprionus ghesquierei, assembly GCA_018904095.1. Lineage (NCBI taxonomy): Eukaryota > Metazoa > Arthropoda > Insecta > Diptera > Drosophilidae > Zaprionus > Zaprionus ghesquierei. The sequence goes on along the minus strand of JAEIGP010000850.1, from coordinate 5,317,726 downwards.
TAGGCAAACTTGACGTGTAACCAAAAATTTACTCCCTCTGTCTATCTTTATTTGCAGAAGACCGCGACAGCGAAGCCAACCAAATATCATTATTATCCGCACAATCAGCACATCTATCTGCTGCCCGAGTGCGCCATACAGCAGGTCTGCAATGCGGTCTATGTGCGCCTCAACTACACCCAACCACTCTGCGCCTGTCCATCAAGGTGAGTAGTCTCCCGGCTTGGCTGTCAGACAGCTAGACAGCTGCTAAACACTAAGCCCAATCTGTCTTCCATGCTAGATATCGTGATCCCTGCTCGGCCAGCCTCAACGAAGATGATCAGCACACAACCAAATTGGTTGGTGATAATAAGAAGAAGGTAAGTCGTTAGACTGTGTACGTTCTAACAGTAGGGGGCGGACAATCCAAATGCACTGTGCAAAAAGGAACATAGTGAAGGAGAGAACAGAGATCAGTAAGGGATTACACAACGCTTAAGCTTAAGCTAACAGGTTTTCCATTGAATGCCCGCTTTTCTCGCTGTGTAGTCTTCTTCTTCTGCCTGTCTGAGTAATTGCTATCAATGATAGATCATGTGTCTGGGCACGACCAGCGATCAGCTGGAAACTGCCTGGGAGAGAGATTCGCAACAGCGATTTCCTGGTAGGATGTGCAACCCGAGAACGTAAGGGGTTACCCCCCTGGGTTACCCACTCTCTCTAGCGAGTTAGCCGCATCTTTCTTTGGGTTAGCTATTCGCTCTCTCAATGTGCAACTAGCTACTCTCTTTCAGACGAGCTATCCACTCTTTCCAACCAGCTAACCCCTCTCTTTCTTCTCTCTCTCTTCCTCTGACGGGTTAACCCCACTTGACTATCTTGTTTTCCTCCTTCTCTACCAATTAGCTAAGCCATTGCCTAATTGAGTTATAAACGCCGCTCGACTGGCACAAAAATCATAAACAAATTAAGTCATAAAACACCTTTAAATGCTTTAATGGGGGCGTGTGGGGATAGTGCAGACAGCTGGGGACAAAGCGTGGGTTGTGTGACTGCCGCTTAATTGCAAGCAAGCAAATACCGTTGCATGCCACACTTGTTGCACTCTTGTCGCTTTGCCGGAACTGTACCCCGACGAGGCGATGTAAAGAAAAAAAAGATGGAAAAATGCAAAAATTATGAAAATGCGTTCAACAAGAAGACAAAGCGTGGAAAACTGAGCTGAAAACTGGCACAGCTGGCAGCAGCAGTGGCAAACGGGTAACCAAGCGACCAAGACGCTCGGGTGGGACAGGGGGACAGCGGGTCGGGGCGACTAACTGGCAGGCCAAGCTGCGCTAAGCTAAGGCACATTAACCTGAATGGCAGCCAATTGGCAGCTCGATGGAGTCGGGCGAAAGGAAATGCCAGACGGCATGCAAAGAGCGCCGCAAGTCAATCAAATTATTGACAGCAGCAGCAGCGGCAGCGGCAACCAACACTTGCAACAGCAACAGCAGCAGCGGTAGCTCAACCGCGTGGCAAACACGAAAAATCTGTTAAAGGACTATCAAGTCAGGCCAATTGAAAGGGGATCAGTGCAGACGTCGTGCAATTGGCGTGCAATTTGGAGCTGCAGCTTAGCTAATGTGGCACAGGCTCGTTGAGGTACCCTCTACCTCCCACCCGCCTGCGACCACCCCAAGGCTTGGCAAGTGACAGCTACTTGTCGGTCTAGAGCAACCAGAGTCAGCTGCCGTTGGGCGCCAGTTGCATGTTAACTTTCAATTTACCGCACGATCAATGATAACAGAAAGAGAGGGAGAGAAAGAGGCCGCTGGGGAAGGTCGCTCAGCAACTTTCTTTGCTGCCCTGTGGCCAATTTGCACAGCAAGTGAATGTCTAATTGGTCCAGCCCAGCCGCCGTCTAGACAGCCTAACGGTTTATCTAACCATACATCTCTCTAACCCACAACAGGCAATTACGCTAGCCAAGACCTGCGAGGCAACCACCGAAATGCGAGAGTGTCGCTCACCCAAGGATTGGTCGCTGCTGGCGCTGCAGAATACACGCACAGGCAAATCACACTACCTGGTCATCTGTCGCTGTCCGGATCATTTCAAGATGGGTGAGTAGAGCTGGAAGTTCCACTTGTACTAAGTCTAATCTCTTTACCTTTCCAGAGGGACCCATGGCCCATGATCAACCCACCTATGCAAGCGTGCCCGGCATACGCGTCTTTGGCATGATGTGCGTCAAGCCAGGTTACTCGGTGCGCAAGCCCAGCTCGCAGCCACCCAAGCGTTATCAACTGCAGAAACCTTTCTATCGTCCTAGCTCGGTAGGAGCAGGCGGCAGCATATTGGGTGGACAAAAGGATAGCTACGGCAGACCCATTTATGGTGGCGGCTCCTCGGGCAGTCAAGTTGGTAGCTCCGCTATTAGTGCCAACTATCAGCCACAGGATCAATCGTTCCAGGCGGGAGGTGGTGGCTCTAGCTATCAATATCTCAATCGTCCCGAGAGCTCTCACACGCAACACAGTTCACCCAATTTCCGTCCCGATCAGTTCTCGCTGAGCGGTTTCCCTGGCAGCAACTATGGACGCAACAATGAGCGACGTGGTGAGACGCCACCCATTGAGGCAGCTGCCGAAGAACGTGAGGAACAGTTGCTCAGCAGCAGCACTCAGGCTAGTGATGAGGCGAAGGCACGCACTACGCTGCAAGCGGAGTCGGAACAAAATGAATCCTCTACGGCGGAGTTAACTACGCTGCCCGAGTCCAGCCGATCCAAGCGTGCGTTGGACAATGAATTAGACTATGAACCCGAGTTTCCCTGGGATCGCGTGCTGGAGTTCCAACAAACCATTGTCTGGGATTAGACGAAGAAGGAGAAGTAAGAGGAGCAAAAACTAGTAGTAAATTATTTCTGGCACCAAAATTTCGGAACGCAATGCGATTATTTTGGGACTATTTCTACAACCTACACTGTGACTGAAGAGAAGAGAAGAAGAAGTAGAATGAGAAGAACGGAATGGGAATCTTCCGGGATCAACGACTACGTGACGTAACGTACTTACAATTTAACTGTAATTTAGTTTTTTAAGCATTTGAAATGGCATTTTCCGATCCTTCGCGGATCGATCCCTCTTTAATTAACGTACACGTATTTTATTGTATTTATTTTAAAAACAATTACGAATTAATTAAACAATTACGCGCCCACGTCCCGCCCGACACTAATTGTTTAATTAATTTGTTTTGCATGTATAACCCCCTGAAGAACATGGCCTCGATTTATTTATTCCCCATATTTAATGCGAGAACGAGTTGAAGTTGAAGCAGAAAGAAGTATGAAAAGTATGAAGAGAGAATCCCCTATTTAAATTACGACAAGAAAATACATTTAGTTGCTTATTTATGTTAGACTTAAGCTGCATTTACTAGTAGTTAAATTAAACAACAACAACAATAACAAATTATCCAACGTTTCGCTATGAAAAACTTTTGGCAAAACCAACTGAATTTCTACAAAAAAAAATAAAACAAAAACCTTTTGCTGCGAATACGTCAAGCAAATGTAATAAATTATTTATACACTTTAGTTAAATAAATAATAAATGCAATTGCAGTTTATACTTTGCTAGGGGGTGGAATGGGAGAGGAAAAATGCAGGAAGTTTCTTTCAGGAAGAAAGGTGACTAACAGAGAAGGCTGAAGCAACTCAGGCTGCCTATTAACAGCTGCCCAACAGCTTAACAGACGCTCTCACACTGTTAACATTACAGCTTTGCCAAGGAAGCGCAAGGAGAAAATTTAACAGAGAGAGAGAGAGTGCGCTTAATTAACATGATCAAGCTGCCTTACAGAGCTGAGCGCGCTCACGCTGTAACTTAACAGCAGCTTAACACGCGCAGTCGCTCTCAAACTGTTAAGAGTTGAATAACATAACAGAAAGCTGTTTTAACAGCCAGGTTAACATAAACTGTAAACTCACCCAACATTTCCGCATTCACCACAATGTTGCAGCTGTACATGGGCGTCACAAGGCGCTGCGGCTGCAGCTGAAATGCCTGGCGACAGACCTCCTTGGCCGCGGTAAGCACTTGACCTGCAGAAGGAAAAGCTATAGCAAATGAGGTACATCTATTCACTCCTTGGACTCACCTGAGAAGGGTCCAAAGCTGCGCGCATTGAGATCCTCGCCCTCGGCCTGCACAGACCATTCGAGCACAGCGAAACAGACGCCCTGCATGGGCTCCTCGCAGAGAGGACCAGCTCCGCTTGTCAACTGGAAGCCATTGACCAGGGAACTATTAAAATCCTTGCGTGCATCAGTCGAACTACGCACATCCGTCTCAGAGCTCTTGGAGAACGGGGACCAGAAGTCAGGCTGCTCGTAGTCGCTGAGATTGAGCAATATATTCGTGCCGCAGTTACGTGGCCCAAGCGCCCAGATGCGCTGCACCAACTGCTCTGGCGTCAGCTCACTTAGTCCATGTAGTTGAAGATCGGCCAGGGCAACCACAAGTTGACTTCTGATGGAGTTGAGTAGCGATTGAAACTTCTCCGAGAGCAGCGTGTTGCGAGCTGTGGCAGCCAGTTCCTGGAAAGGAAGAAGGATTAGCTAGTGATTGGTATAGTGATTTCATTGACTCACCTTGAACACATTTCCGTGCTGCTCCAGCAGCTGCACTGCAGCCTCGGGCAAAGGCAACGCAATGACTCGCAGCGTGCCCAGCTTATTGAGCGTCTGCTGCACGGCAATCTTCTTGGTCACATCCTTGTCGTCGGCTGTCTTTACAATTGCCTCATTGACCATATCCACTGTGGCATCAGGCACAATGGTTTCCCTGAAGGACACTATGGGCTTGGATACATTCACCTTAATCTTGGCATAGCTCTGCTCCAGATCATGCACACACTTCTCCACATGCACCTCTCCCAGCGTGGTGATCACATGTTCTCCAGTTGGGGCCACCGAGACCTGCACACAGGCATCCGCCTGGTTAAGCAGCTTCAAACCCTTCACCAACTTGGGCATATCCTGTGGCTGCACTGGCTCAATGGCCACACGCAGAATGGGCGTTGCCATGATGCTCAGCTCACTGAACGAGGTGCAGTCCAAGGTGCTACTTAGCGTCGCTGTCTTCACAATGTGCGCCTCCAGGCCGCCAATACCAACGATGTTACCTGCGGGCACCTCCTCCAGCAGCTGCAACTCGCCGCCCATGAACATATAAAGCTCCCCCACAGTCACCTCGCTGGCATAGGGTGCCTCGCCCGGCACACGATGCAAGGGCTGACGTGGATCATGCTTGGGCGATAGGTTATACAGCTTCATGCCACGTCGCAAGGTGCCGCTAAAGACGCGTGCAAAGGCAATGAATTCGTATTCCTGCTGCTCCACCTCTGGCAGGGGTTCCTCAGGGGTGTCCACTGTAGCTGCTCCCTCCGTCGTCGTGCTCAGTTGCTCCACGCCCTCGGTGAGCTTCTCCAGTGCCGTCTGTTCTGTCTGCTGCTTGCGCTCCTCAATGCGACGTCGCACCTCATCCCTGCGCTGTTGTAGCTCCTGATCTGTCAATCGTTTGGGACGATTCTGCGGCAACTGAGAGACATGCACCGGCGTCATTTTGGAAACGAAGGCTATGACATTCTCACTTTGTGCATCGCAGCTGCAGAAGCTCTGCTTCAGCGCCAGCGTCTGTGGTGGCAGCGAGTTCAGCTCCATGTTAGCTGGATAGAGCAAACGCTGAGCACGTTCCTCACTGATCTGATGCGGTGGTGGCACATGCTGCACCACCATCTGCAGCACGCTGCGATCGATGGGCAACCATTGACCCAACACGCTCTTAATCTGCAGCTTGACATCGGTGAGTCGCAGATCCCGCGCCGCCAGCTTTAGTCCCAGTTTCTCTGCTATCAGTGGCAACTTCTCTTTGTCCTTGCGCACCGCTATGATGTCATACAAGCTCCAAATGTTCTCCAGCACAAACTGCACAAACATGGGCTTCTTGGCCTTCTCCTGGGCACCCGGCATGGCACACTTCTTCTTGCTGTTGTAGTAGAAGTCGCCCCACAGCACCTGCTCCAGTTCGGGACGTGTCATTTCCAGTCGTTCCGCATAGGTGGCTGCAAAATCCTTAACTGAGAAAGCCCAACCATCATAGGCAGAGCAGAAGACCACATTGCCCGCGGCAGGTGAGAAATACAGCTCCGAATCATCCACCTGCTCCAGTGCGGATTCGTAGTTATGCTTGTCTGTTAAATCCTCCTTGGCCAACACATCCGAGGCAAAGATGCTGCCCAACACGGCGTTGACTTGCTCCAACACTTGCGTCAAATGGAAATATGCATCCAGTGGCGTTAGCTGTTTCTCCAATATTAGCCTGTCCAGCTTGTTGAGCAGCAGCACCGGTTTCAGCTGCTCCTCGTAGATCTGCTTGAGGCAGGCACGTGTTTGTGGTCCCACACCCTCCACCACGTCCACAACGACAATGGCGCCGTCGCACAGGCGCACTGCAGTCGAGACCTCGCTGGAGAAGTCCACATGACCTGGGGAGTCTATCAGATTGATCAGATAGTCTCCATTATCCTGGTTATCCTGATAATACAGCGAAATGCTGCTGCTCTTCATTGTGATGCCGCGCTCCTGCTCATCTTGTCGACTATCCAAATAGCGTAGCTTTCCTATAAACATTTCACATGAGCTTGAAACGAAACAGAGACAGCAACAACAACAACAATAACCAAAACATACCTGCCATGCGTTGTGAAATGATGCCGTTGCTGGCCACGAGGGAATCCGCCAGCGTTGTCTTGCCATGATCCACGTGCGCCAATATGCAGATGTTGCGTACCTGTTGCTGTTTTGCTTGAAGCTGGGCGAGATCGTTTGTGTCCACCACAGGCATTTTGCTACATTAATTTTTACCTGTTGCCAAAACGAATTTAAACAAGAGACTAACAAACGCAGCTGTTATCGATAACACTTTAAAAGCTTCGGTCAGCTGTTCGGCTCTTTTATAAACAGCGCGCACAAAGTACTCGATACTTGCACATTCAAATGAGAATTTCACCATGTTTGCTAATTTGTTGTGAAATGATGCCACGAGAGAACCCACCAAAGTAGTCTTCCTATGATACATCTGAATCAACAAACAAATGTTACTGGATGAGATTGCAGGCGTTATGTTGCATTAATTTAAGCTTCTGCCAAACTACATTAAATGCAATATACTATCGCTGCAGCTATCGATCTCTCAGTCAGCTGTTTGACCAGCTGGCAGCACTCTGTTAAACAATGTACTCGATACTCATTCAAATAAGAATCAACCGATTTGGCAACACTGACAAGAATTCCGCTAATTTGCTTTAAGCCATTTTAAAAATGTATTTTAACAAAACTAAATGAATTACAGAAATGCATTCGATAATAGATTTTGTGAACTTTCGCCTATATAAATAAGTATTACTTGGCTCAGGTAAGCTGGATGTTGTGTTTACTTGATGGCGCAATTGGCCAATTTGCTCGTTAGTCGCTCGCCCTCAGGCGTCAGCAGGAAGTTGTCCTTCCACACGGCGATGCCATCGGCATTGGTTTTCAGATCGACGGATAGTTTCTCCCACACCTTCTTCTTGGGATTGAGTTGCTCATCGGGTGTGCCGCTGTAGCCCTCGAAGGCAAGGCGGGCGCCTGCTGCAGCTGTTGCTGGCACCACAATTGGCTCCACGACGGTGTGATCGGCGCTGTAAGAGAAGCGTGATTAGAACCCAGCAAGGAAACATCTTTGGCCACAACTCACTTGGACGTGCACAGCACCATGCCCTCGGAGAGAATGCCACGCATCTTGGAAGGCTTCAGATTGCAGAGAACTGCGACCAGACGCTGATCCAGCTCCTCCACGGTGACAAACTTGACCAGGCCGCTGATGATTGTGCGTGGTTGTGCCTCTGCCAGGTCGATCTTGAGCACATAGAGTGTATCGGCATCTGGATGACGAGCGACTTCAATGACCTTGCCCACACGTATGTCCAAACGATGCGGCGCATCCTCATCTCCCCCAGCAGCAGCTGCGGGCGCAGCGTTTCCCTTTACCTTTGCTGGAGGCGGGTAGGCGGCATTGGTCAGTTTTCTAGCAGGAAAGGTGGGTAAGATTAGCTAAAATCTAGCAGAGTTCTCCACTTGCTTCACTTACTGCAGCTCGGGTGTCTCGAAGGTCTTGCGAATGGGATCCAGCAAGCGATTGATGTATTTCTCCACCGCCGCCTTAAGATCTCCTGGATGCAGCTTGTTGTCAGCGTAGTATTGCTCCAGTTCCTCGTACTTCAGGAAGGTCATGTCGCCACCATTGTCTGCTGGACGATTGATCTCAAAGCCCTCACCCTCCTTGAAGAGGGAGAAGAGCACGTGCTTGACGAAGGAGAGCAACCCGTTGTCGGCTATGTTGCCGGGTTCGCAGAAGGCCTTCTTCAGCTTCTTCTTAACATTGGCGGGCGAGTCGAGCAGATCGATTTTGGAGTCCTCCTCCGACGAGGACATCTTGCCACCAGCCAAACCGGGCACTAAAAGAGAAATGGGATTAGTTAAAGAAGGCATGACTCATTCACATGACTCACCCATGGGATTCATGAAGTGAATGCGCTTCTCGTAGCCCAGCTGTGGCAAATATTTCTCGGAGAATGTGAAGATCTTGCGCTGATCAACGCCACCGAATTGTGCGTCCACCTTCAGGTATTCCTCATCCAGTCCCTGCAAGCCGGGATAGAGGAGGCCAGAGAGCAGCGGGTACTCCACCTGCTTGACCACCTCGGCGCCGGCCTTCTTGGCATCGTGTATGGTCACCAGCGAACTGAGCTTGTACACATCCAATGTGTACTCCTTAGACAACTGGTAATCGCTGCCCTTGACGAACTTCAGCTTGTCCAACGGCACGCCGATGGAGCTGAGCATCGCCTTGATCACCTGCTCGTAGTACTTTGTGCGCAGCTCCAGCAATGTCCATGGAGCCTTCATGTTATCCAGGTAAGCATGCAGATCGGCAAACAGAATGGTCACCTCGCAGCCAGCCTTCAGGAAGTCGGCTATCTTGGACATGGGCACAAAGTAGGCGACATGTGGCTTTCCCGTTGTCGCCGTGCCCCAGTAGATCTTTAGATCACGCTCTTGCAGAATTTTATTCAGCTTATCCTCGCCGAGAGTCTCTTGCAGATTACGTGTAATAATCTGCTTCTTCTCGGCGGCACTCAGATTTGTTCCAACCATTTTGTATGCAATTTTTAATTAACTTATTTTTTTATTACACGCTCTGCGAAATCGTTGCCAAAGAAAGAGGAAGATAAATGCATGCGTGGTAGCTGCGCAAAGTCTGGCAGCACTCTCAGCTGTTAAGCTGATGTTGTGGCGCTGTTAAGCAGCTGTTTAACTGCAATTACAACGGAGCTTACGAAGGTTAATGTTTCAAATTATTTAATTGATTATAAAAATTTAAAAATAAAATTAGTTAAATAAAAATGTTAGCTAATTTTACTTAGGATTTGCACAAATATTATAATTTTGTAGTCCTTTTTGAATTGTTGCTACTCTGCGCCAAGCTTAGGTTGCCAGAGCGCCAGATATGAAGATTGAGGCTGCCAGATTGTTGCAAACGGAGCTTTAGGTAATGCAAAAGATGTAAACAAAGTTATAACTGCAATTTTCCGCGATTTTGACTGAAAATGTTAAATGTAAGAAGTGCCACGCTGCTACGGCAGTTTGTTCGACGCTGCCACAGCGAGGTGCGTGTACGCTTTGCGCCCAGTCCCACGGGTTACCTGCATTTAGGCGGACTGCGCACTGCGCTCTACAACTTCCTTTACGCACGTCATGCAGGCGGCAAATTCCTGCTGCGCATCGAGGACACAGATCAAACCAGGCTGGTGCCGGGCGCAACAGAACGTCTTATTGAGGATCTGCTCTGGGCAGGCATTGAAATCGATGAGGGTCCTGGATTCGCCGGTGATAAGGGACCCTATGTGCAGAGTCAGCGCACGCAGCTCTACAGGTGAGCTACAGATACGATAAAAGATTCACGACTAACTCTTCTCCTGCCCCACAGCGATGCAGTGGAACGCCTGGTACAGTCCGGCCATGCCTATCGCTGCTTCTGCACGGAGCGTCGCCTGGAATTGTTGCGCAAGGAGGCGCTACGCACGCGGCAAGTTCCACGTTATGACAACAAGTGTCGTCACCTGACGCCGGAGCAGCTGGAGCCACTGCTGGCTAAAGGCACACCACACTGCATACGTTTCAAGCTGACAGAGCACGAGGAACCGCTGCAGGATCTCATCTATGGCAGCGTGCAGCACAATGTAAGCGAAACCGAAGGCGATCCTGTCATCATGAAGAGCGATCAGTTTCCCACCTATCATCTGGCCAATGTGGTTGACGATCACCACATGGGCATCACACATGTGCTACGCGGCGTCGAGTGGCAAATCTCCACCACAAAGCATCTGCTGCTCTACAAGTAAGCTTGGAGTGGTAGCAACAACTGTTTTCTTAACCCATTTCCTTCTCTTCCTGCAGAGCTTTTGGCTGGCAGCCGCCGCAATTTGGACATCTGCCGCTGCTGGTCAATGCCGATGGCACCAAGCTGAGCAAGCGACAGGGCGACATAGGCATACAGCAGTTTCGGGAACGTGGCTACTTTCCCACGGCGCTGCTGAACTACATCGTCTCCGCCGGCGGCGGCTTCGAGCATCGACCGAATGCCAAGCCGCAACTGCTCAGTCTGCCTGAGCTAGCGCAGCAATTCCGCTTGGAGCGCGTCAATGCGCATCCCAGTCGACTGAATGCGGAGCTACTCAATGACTACAATCAGCTAGAGATCAAGCAGCGCTTGACAGGCACAGCGACGCGGCAGGAGCTGGTGGCACATGTGCAGCAGCTCGTACAGCAGGCGTACCCAGAGCAGTGAGTTTCCTGCTGAGTGTAGCTACCCCTGACTTACTCTCTTTTCTTACCCTTTAGCTCCAATCTGGATCTGGCTGAGTCACACATTGTGGACGTGCTCAACTGGGCTGCACAACGCTTGACGCTGCTGCAAGACTTGACCAGCAGCAAGCTAAGTTTCCTATGGGTCAAACCCAGCAGCTTTGAGCTAAAGGATTTGTCCGCCGAGCAGCTGCAACAGTTGGTCAAACAACTGCAATCCCTACCTGACTTCCACAAGGATGCACTAAATGCCACGCTAAAGGATTACGCGCAGCTGGCTGGACTCAAGTTCCCCGCACTGATGAAGACACTACGTGGCGCACTGAGTGGCCTCAAGGAGGGACCCGGCGTGGCGGAAATGATGGAAATCCTGGGCAAAAAGGTCGTCATCTCCCGCCTGGAGGAGTGCATCAACAAGCAAGCAACACATACGCTGCAGAAGCAACAACTCTGACTAAATTTTATTTAATTAGAGGAAAGACATCAGATCCGGTTAGATACGCGATATATATGTATATAGATAATGTGTTATATAGTTAATAAACTTATTTGTTAACGTGCTGAGAGAATACGCTATGAGTAGATGGCAAACCTCCCGCTCCGACTGCCTCGACTCCTCCGTCTGCTTTGGCCTACGCTTCCCACTCCCCGACAATTTATATAGAGTATATATTAATATACATATATGGATAGACGGTTAATAATACTAGGTGCGCGCTTAACTAAAGTCGCGATTGGAGAGCACAATGGGTGCCACCAGACTCCAACCGTAGATAAAGACGCCCAACCAGCTGGAGATGATCTTAACCCACATGGAGGCCTCGTTGCCATTGAAGAGTTGTATGTCCGAGTTGGGCTTGTACCAGTTGGTCAGGGTCATCATGACGTAGAGGGAAGCTGTAGAAGAATAGACAATGATTAGTCAGAAATCCCATAGGGTTATTTCATCCGATCCTCCACTTACCACACACCAACACCGTGTGGAATGCAGTCCAGTTGTAGGTCACAGCTTCGGTTTCGTTATCCGTGCTCGGTTTGCCATCTGCGCCTTGGCCCGACTCTGTGTCTGATAGAGGCTCTGTTAAAACTGGATTAGTGACAGGACAAAGGAGTCGGCAACATTGTGTACACAGTTTCGTGTCGCAGTCGAAATAGTTAACCAAACACCGCATTGTTTTTTTTATTTGTTGGTTAATTAGTTAGTGGAAGTAGAAAAGAAAAACAAAAAGTTGTGTACGATAAACAAAAAGTAAAACGGGTTAGTAAGAGATTAGCCAAAATATCTACAGCGTAAATGAAAAAACGTAAATGATAGATGGGTGTGTGTGAGTGATAGAGCGTAACTCAGTTGCAGAACTATCGGTTGTACTATCGGCAAGGAAATTAATCCAACTTACCAATTGAAACCAAGTTTTAAATCAGCATCAAATTAAACTAAACTTACAATACCAAAAGAGCTATGCGATAGTATCGCCGATAGTTTTGCAAAAGTATATACAATATAGAATACAAGTGGTAAGTGAAGATGTGTAATGTAAGACTTAATTAACTATCGGCTATACTATCGCAACCAATTAAATCTAATGAACTAAAAACCCAACTCCATTTACAAGTTAAGCGATTAATTTAGCTACGCGATAGTACTGCCGATAGTTCTGCGGCATAACAATGAAACTGTGCAATGTGCATGACCATAGCAAGTGGAAGCAATTGCTGCCACTCCTAAACGTACCACGCTTCTCGCTGTTATCATTGTTGATCTTGGACACCTCCACGGCAGAGCTGAAGCAATTGTAGAGTATGCAGAGCAACCATACAACCAGGCCAATGATGTTGGTAGTATCGAAGGTGACCTTGGAGTGATGTGTGGGTGGTGCCACAGTGGTGGTGGTGGCATTGCCCAGGCCCTCCATCAGGCCAAACATGCCAGGATTGCAGGCCTTCTCTGTGGGGGAAGGCAAAACGAAACGCGTTATTAGACAAGTTTCCATTACAAATCCCCAAGGCAAAACCAACCCGGATTATTGGCCACAGCGGACCAGGTCAAGTAGACAGTATACAGTGTAACCAGCGAACTCTGCAACAGACCCGAGTGGGGCAGACGCTCCTGCACGGCGGGCAAAATGGACAAGACGCTTATAATCAGGCAGAGTATCAGGTTGATAGAGATGAAGAACTTGTTGATGCCGCAGCCAGTGGACTGGGAGGGAGGAATAGAGATTAGATATGTGTGCAGAGCAGGGGAGGGGGAGTCATACGCACCGTGGTGAAGTAGATATAGAGCAGCGTAATGCCAGTGAGCGAGGCAATATAACCGAGTAGAGTGACGCTCGCCAGGGCGTAATAATAGCCGCGATTATTCTCGGCGTTCTCTGTAAGATGCGGAAGAGGGAAGTGACAGATGGGGTGACTCATTAGTTAATTAGTTAAGCAAACAGTCGCTTTGCTCTTTCTCTCACCTATCCAATTCTCTGCCACACTGTGCGCAAAGTCCACAATGATGACCAGCTGAACGAGTATGAAAGCCAACCCGCCCACCAGGCCAACCCACATCATGGCGGGCCCAAAGGAGCCATCGGGTATGAAGATGGCACCAATGGAGGCACCAAAGCAGATCAAAAACTTAAGGGGCCAAAATTCATTCTGTATATGCGAGCGCGGATCACGTGAGCTCTTCACGCCCAGCATAATCAGTGCCATCAAGGTGAAGAAACAGGCCAAGCCGAAACAGAGTCGGTAGACAGCCATGTAGCCCAGGGCGTACTCACAGTCCACCTGCAGTGAGCCGCCCGAGAAGGTATCAATTGCCTTGGAACTATAAGACGACGTGGAGTTCACACAAAACGGTAGCTTCTTTAGCGTGTCCTGTAACCCAGGGGAGAGTGCAATTGCACCCAGAACGGTGCCCACCAGCAGCATGAAGGCGTACATGAACCGGGATGAGGAGGAGTTCTTGCACGTGGGGCAGGCGGAGCAGCACATGCTGGCCGCGGTGCCGGTGCAGCAGAGCGCGCACTAGAAATAAACAAAGGAAAATCCAATTAGTTGCAGTTTTGGCTTTTTTTCAGCCATCTGCCGCAGCACTGAAAATCGATTCAACGTTTCTTGCCATATGCGCAGTTTGTTTTTCTTAGCAAATTTATTTACTTTATACGCACAAACACATTAGCTACTCACCTGCGCCGCTGAACAAAGGCCCAATGCAGCGCCCATTGTTTAAGTTCGTTATCACTTGTAGTTGATTGGGTTTTTGTTTATGAAATTTAACTAACAAATATCGCGCAGCAGCAGCTGAAACACAGCTTTTGTTTGTGAAAATGACTATGAGACTGTGCACACTTTACAGCACTGTTCGATTACATTTGATGTTAAGTTAACAGCGATGACTTTCGATAGATTCTTTAACAGCAACCCTATGTTAACGTTTGCCATGGCTGGAAAATATTGAAATGGAAATTTACCGTTCAGTTTTGTTTTGTGAGCGGTTGCGTCTGGTTGGTGCGGTTGTTACCTTTTCACTTTGCGCAAATTCTGTGTGGTGCATTTTTAAAACTGTAGTGGTGGGTTGACTCTGCGACTGCGACAGTGACTTCGTCTCTCTCTCAGTGTTCAGTGTGTTCGTGCCCCGTATCCGTGTGGCCGCGTATCCGTGTATACGTGTGTGTGAGTGTGTCTCCGTACGTTGTGCATTTGAACAAGGAAAAGTGTGAAGAATCCCAAAAAGAAAGCGCAACTTCAAATAGTAGCAGAAAGTAAAAGAAAAACCGAAAGAAAGAAAGAAAAATCAAATAAAATGGCAACCGAAGTAGCTCAAATACCCGCTGAAGAAACGCCAGCGGTTGCAGCCGCTGCAGCAGCGAGCACAGAAAATGCTGCTGCCGAACAGGCGGAAAAACCTGCTGCCGAGCCTGTAGCCGCCGCTGCTGCTGCCGGGGCTGAGAACGCCGCCGCTGCCGCTGCTGTCGCTAACAACGCCCAAGACAACAACAAAGAGGATGCCAAGGCGTCGCCTGCTGAGGGCGCCGCCGATGGAGCAGCCGCTGCCGGAGCCGATGGTGCTGCAAAGAAAGATGGAGGAGATGCAGCCGCCGCAGCTGCCGCTGCGCCAGCTAAATCAGAAGCGCCAGCACAAAAGTTCAATGTGCACAAGACCAACTTCGAGAAGGACATTATCTATCTGTATCAGTTTTCGCGCACCCCCCTGCTGCCGTCGCTCTCACCATATTGCCTGAAAGTGGAGACTTGGCTGCGTCTGGTGGGACTTAAGTATGAGGTAAAATTTTCCGCAAACCTACACACACACACACACACACATAAATAACATAATTTTCCAGATGAAGAAAAAAAACTCTTGCTCGCTGAACATATTTAAATTTTGTAGCTTGATTTCCCATTTCCCTGGCGGGTTTTTCATCATCTCATCATCAGTTTTTTCCCTCTAACCATACAACATGCTGCATATGTACATAGTATGTATGTATTTTTGCGGTAGAGATTTTTTCTACACACACGCACACACACACATACAGTAAAACCGCCATGATTGTGTGCTAAGCCTGTGACCTGCCCGCACCGCGCCGCGCCGTTCCGCACCGCGCCCTATAAGGCCGGCATATACGCTGAAAAGGGATACATTTAGCATTGCCTTTTCTTTCTATCCCGGCGCAAACACGCACACACACACACATAAACTCGCTCAGGCGGACTTCCAATGTGTGCGTGTGCATGTGTGCATGTGTGTGTGTGTACTCGTATTTGAACCTGTAGCGAGCCGGGCGTATTGTTGTTGCTGCTGCTGCTCTGCTGCTGCTGGATTTTATTCCTGTCTGCTCATGTGTATATGTAAGTGTGTGCGTGTGTGCGTCTACATAAAACAGCGTATACATAAAATTTGTGTGTGCGCCGACGCCGCTGCGCGCTGCGCTGGCCTGGCTGCCCTGGCCTGGCCTGGTCTCTGACTCGGCCTCTGCCTGTGTCTCTGCTTCTGCTTCTGCCTAGCTGCCGTTTCTCGTCGGTTGTCGGTCGTCGTCGTTGTCATCGTCTCGCTGCTCTCTCATAAGTTGTGCTTAATACTTCTCTTCCCCCCCTTCCGCTCCTCGTGCCTGCGCTGCCCACACTTCACTTTGCCTTCCACTTTTGCAACTCGAAGTTGTGCTTCAAATTTTGCACTTGGCACTCTCGCTCTTTTTCGCTTGCTCTCGCTCTCTCTCTCTCTGCTCCGCTCCCAGCAACAGAGACGGCAGAAACGACGACTGCGGCTCCCATTTTAATGCGCTGCTCTTTGTCTTTGTTGCTGCTGCAGCTGCTGCCGCTGCAGCTCTGCTTCATTTAGTTTTTATTTTCCAGTGTCTGCTGCACAAATTCCAAGCCCCGTTTGTACCCGTTTTGTAATTGCTTTTAATAAAAATTCTTGTTGCAGTTGTTAGTGTTGTTCCCCCCCACCTTCTCACATTCTCCTACCCAGCAGCCGCCTTCGCCTCCCACTCTTATATTTATTACTGCGTTTCGCTCTCACCGCATACGCAGCCTCTGCCGCCGTCGCCGTTGCCGTTGCCGCGCCTTATCTTTAAGTAGCTGCGTCGCGCTGCCCTAGACAAATGCCTGTCACTGTCCACTGTCAGCGCGGCGCGACGACGACGCTCCAAAAGTTTAAAGCTTTAGGCGCGCGCGCGATGCGGTTTGCATATTATTTATAATTTTCTGTTTTTTTTTTTTTTTTATAAGGCTTACCCAGCTGCGCCGCATTTGTGCCAGATTGAGTGGATTGCGTTGGTCGTTGGGGGAAGGGGGTGGCAGAGGCCTGCGGGCAGCGTACAGAATTGGGTGCGGTCGACGACGACGACGCAATTGTTGTTTTAATCCTATTAATTACATTGGTTAATGAAAATGCCAAGCGGAGGGAGAGAGAGAGAGAGGGCACAAGAATGTTAATTGATGCTGAGGAGAAGGAGATGGGAAAATGCTACGAAAACTTTGATAAATGCGCCAGCATATGTTGCAGCTGTCGCTATCGCAGTGCCCCCTTCCCCCTGCTACCCGCTGCTGCTGCTGCTGCTGCCTCAGCCTGGCTTGGCTGCTCGGCTCATTGAATTGATTTATCGCCATTGACTGCGCGGCGGCAGCGACTGCAGCAATTGCATTTCACTTAGCCGCGGCTCAGGCTAAGCAAAGAAAGCGCAGCCCCAAAAAGCAATTATGATTGACAGTCCATCAAGCGTATGTATGTGGAATGTAAGTGTGGAATGTGTGTGTGTGCGTGTGTATGAGGAATGCATGCAATACTTTCCATTTTGTTCCGCTTTGTGTGATAACAGTTGCACAGCTCTCTATGGGTTCAACAAACTTCGCTCGCCGTAGACCTTTGACATTTTCATTAATCACCAGAGCAGCAGCAGCAGCAGCGCCAGCGATGAGCCGGCGAGCAGAGGGGCGCGTCTCGTGTAATCGAGTTGTGGCCCCTCCGCAAAGCGCTGCGCTCCCCTGCGACGAATACTAGGCGCGCGCGATGAGTGTTTCAGCTGCAGTTGTTGTTGTTGTTGTTGTTGCTGCCTCTGTTGATGTTGTTATTGTAAACGCATTGCTGCATTTTGTATACATTATCAGGCAGGCCTGCCTTGCCCGAAAAATAAACAGTTCCTGACCGGGTGATAAACCAAATGCGCGAACGCATATTTTGTTCACACCATGCGAGCGTGTCGAAACCATTAACAGCAACAACAACAACAACGCCAGCTATAATATTCCAAGTTAGGCGAGGCTGCTGCCTCCGCTGCCGCCGCTGCTGCTCGGGCAGGCGCCCGCATAGTTGGCATACCAAAGTGACTGCCATTCCGTAGGTATTTATGCACGTATATTGTGCAATTAATTCACTCTTTGCATATTGCATTGCGAGTGAGTGTGTGCATAAATTTTCATTTCAATTGATTTGCGTGTAAATTGCGCCGCAAAAGCACAACAACAACAACAACAACAGCGACAACACATCCGACACTCAATTCGAAATTCTTTTCAATTATTCAAATGTTCGCGCTTTGCACACACAGACAATATTGCCAACATAAAAAAGAAATTAGTTTCGGCACGGTCTGGCAACTCCAGCGTGCTCATAATACAACACAAAAGGCGGCTGCAACTGTACGCGTGTGAGAGCGCGTGTGTGTGTGTGTGTGTGTGTGCGTGAGGGGAAGTGGAGTTTTTGCATTTTGCGAGTGTGTGCGTGCGTGTGTGTGTGTGTATTATTTGAAATTATTTTGTTATTTCAAATGCGCTAACGACAAATGCAGTCAAACGTTGAGCGGCTGCCTTTGTTTTCTCGGCTCGCTTCGTTGTTTTTATTATAATTAATAGCCGCATATTTGCGTTAAAACAAAGGCTGCCCAGGCCATGCATAGAGCAAGGGAGAGAGCGAGGGAGAGAAAGAGAGTATGTGCAATAACAGCAGAGGCAGCGTTGCAGCGGCAGCGACAGCGACAGCAACGACAGTCACCAGTCTTTGTTGTTGCTCACTCACTCGCTCGCTCACTCGCTTTGCTGGCTTGAAACTCCTCTCTTTGCTTTGGCAGGGTGTGGATTTCCAACTCACACGCACACGTACACACTCTCACTTACACGCAGACGCTGCATAATTGCATGGCGTGCTGCTGCTGCTGCTGCTGCTCGTGTTCTGCTGTCGTTCCTTGTGTTGTTCTTGTTCTCTGCTTTGTCGTGTCTTTAACATGCAGTCAATTGCTGTTGTTGTTGTTGTTGCAATTGCAGTTACTGCTGTTGCTGTTGTGGTTGTTGTTGTTGTTGGCAATGCAAAACTCTACACTGCACCAAAATTGAGCTCCGTCGCCGCTTAATTGGCATAATGATTTAATAAAAAATAAACATTTGCATTGTATGGCGACAATGCGTCGCCGGCTTTGCAGTCGCTGCCCTCTGCCGCGCTCCCACTCTCCCGCACTCTCTCTCTCTCTCTCTCTCTGTTCGCTGTGTCGGCGGCGACAGTTATGCGTTGGAGGAAGCTTCTTCCATTTTCAGCGCAGCCTTTTTGTGGATCATTGGAATTAAGTGTGGCGGGGGCGATGTCAGAAACGAAGTTGAGAACGATGACGACTCCACCCTTTTCAGCCTGGGCAGCGATGCTGCTGCTGCTGCTGCTGGAAAACATAATCTCTCTCTGCGCGCGCTCTCTCTCTCGCTCCTTGCTATGCTGTGCTGTATCTCTTTTTGGGTGAATGCGTATGCGTGCGTGTGTGTGTGTGTTGGCAACCACACCCTGCCTGCCTGCCTGCGCTGTTAAGCATAAAATATGCGACGCCCCGATATGATTGTCCGTTCGCTTTTGTCTAATTAGAAATTGTATATGCATATGAAAAGCAAAAAAGAAAAAAATTATACCGGACATAACTGTCACATTTTCGTCATGTTGTTGTAACGGTTAACAGCGCGCGCGTGCAGCATGTACACCACCACCAGCACCAGCAGCAGCACCACCACCACCATTAGCCGGCATAGACTGGAAAGTCAAGCGCGGCAGGCGGCACTGGAATATGCCAAATTCAAATAGCGGCAATTGGAAGTACGCTGCTTGCTCGCTCCCTCAGAGTTTGTGTGTGCGTTCGTGTGTATAATTTCATGTACGTGCGTGTGTGTGTGTGTGCGCACTGTGGGGGTAGTTGGGTGTTGGTTGCGTTTTTCGGTGGTACAGCTTTTTGTAGTGGTTGGTTTTGGGCAGCAGCTCAGCAGCAGAGGCAGCATCTCTCTCCCGCTTTGGCATACATACAGCATGGGGTATATAAATATGTACACTTTTTTTTCTGGTACATTACATAGGCCTATGTATGTCATGAGCGACATCTAGCGGCCGCCAGAACGGGGCCCGCGTGGGAGAAGATTGAACTACATTACAAGCACATTAGTCATGCATAGCAACAACCACACACACACACACACACGCACACAGATACATAAGCATATACAAACATAAGTACACTCACCATGAATTGGAATGCTTGATATGGAACTTATTGAGGGATATCAGCGGCAGCAGCAGCAGCAGCAGCAGCCTCACCCACCCATTACTCACCCAATCCCCAACTGCTGCCGCTGCTGCAGTTACTCATCGCGAAATTATTAATACTGCAAATATATATTCACTTTACTCATTGTATTTTTATGACTTCCTTCTTCCTCTTCCACCACTCCATATAGAATGTCGATCATAAGATGCGTTTCCGTTCCAAGAAGGGTCAATTGCCTTTCATCGAGCTCAATGGCGAAGAGATTGCCGATTCGGCCATCATCATTAAGGAATTGTCGGCCAAGTATGAGAAGAATCTGGATGCTGGACTAACGGCTGAGCAGCGTAATGTTTCGTATGCGACAATTGCCATGTTGGAGAATCATCTCATCTGGGTCATCTTCTATTGGCGTGCCAAGTATCCCGATTATGTACTCAAGGGTTACAAAGTGAACTTGCAACATGCATTGGGTCTACGTTTGCCCAATTCGATTTTGAACTTCTTCTTCAAAATCACATTCGGTCGCAAGGTAATTAAAATATATACATATATATATAGTATAAAGATGGAGGTAGAGAACTCCATACGTACGTACATATTTCCATGAATTGGGTCTGCTTTGGTTTGGCTGGGCTGGGCTGGGGCAAATGTTGTTTATATGGCAATTGGAGTCGGCTTTTCCGGCTACGTTTCTAACGGTTCTGGCATTTCTGGCTAATGTAAATAAACAACAATTGAAAAGAGAAAGAGAAACAAAATATTGAAATCGTTGCCGTATTATATTGCACCTATATAGAGGGAGAGAACTGTCTGACAGACATATCAATCCATTCAACCATCCATATCCATCGCACCGCACCGACTGTTACATAAACAACATATAGTTTCCACTTGTGGACGACATAAACAAAAAAACAAAAAAGAGAATCCGTACGTTTGCGCCTTATATTGTTTATGCTCCATCCGTAGAGTTCTCATATAACCCAATTAAAAAATAATATACAAATACCCCAAACACATTGACAAAACAACAAGAAAAGAGAGACGGCAATCCAAACCATATAGCAGTACCTAACTTCATACAGTGATGGCTCGCAAAATTAGAACCGGCACGCATGTAGAAAGTTTGAGAATTTTATAAATATTTTAACTAAATATAGCTAATATATAAATAGATATTTTTCTAAAATCTAAATGTAGTTTTTAATAAATATAATTCCATTTGATTTTTGATTTAAATTCTCGTAAGAAATTTTTAAAAATTTCACCTAATTTTGTCATACATATCTCTCTCATCGTAGCATGTTCCGTTTAGCGAGCGAACACTGTACACACTAAAAATAATTCAATTTAAATCCTTAAGAAATCGAAACAAAAATCAATTCATTATCACTAACTCTTGCATGGTGTTTTTTCTCTTTTTTTTCGTTTTTTATTTATGATTTTTATATTTATTTTTCCCCCAAAAAAAAAAAATCAACTACTACTACTGCTAACTGTGTATGTGTATGTGTGTGTGTGTAACTACAACTACTACTACCACCACCACCACCACCACCACTTCTAACCGATTACCCAAATCCCGTTAATGTGCATACTCTGCATTTTGTTTACCTCATAAAAAAAAAAAAAAAAAAATATCGTCAACCTATGTTATTGTTGGCTATCTTTGTGTGGTATCTCTATCCATATTGAACACAACAAGTGGTTCCAGGGTACGAAAAAGCTCAAGGCGCACGGCATCGGTGTGCACAGCTCCGATGAGATCGAGGAGTTTGGCAAAAATGATCTGAAGGTGCTCAGCGAGATGTTGGACTGCAAGCCGTTCTTCTTTGGCGATGAGCCAACCACTCTGGATGTTGTGGCATTTGCTGTGCTCTCGCAACTGCATTATCTGTCCAAGGATATTGCCTACCCGTTGCGTGACTTTATGACCGAAAAGTGTCCCAATTTGATTGGCCATGTGTCACGCATGAAGGAGAAGTGCTATCCCGATTGGGATGAGATCTGCACAAAGCTGGATCTGAATGCGCATCTTCCCAAGCTAGAGTGAGTAGTAAATCCACTCGTTCTATCTGAATTTTCACTAATATCTTGCAATATCTTTCTGCTAGACCCGAGACCAAGGAGGGCAAGGAGGGTGGCGAGCAGGAGAAATCAAACGAACAGGAGGGCACCGACGGTGACAAGATCGAGAAGGAGTTGGAGAAGGACAAGGTAAGCTACGAGCTGATATATGCTATATAGAAACCTGAGTAATTTGCATTCTCTATTCTTTCCGCAGTCGAACGAGAAGGAGTCGACCGAGGAGAACAAGGAGAAGGAGGAAACAAAGTAAAGCGCCGTTAGTTATATAGATATATCTATATATATATGCAAGGAGATGAAAACAAGGCAAAAGGAGAAGAAGAACAACAACAACACCCCACATATATACATAGTACGATACTAATACTATATCTATAGTATATATATATATACATACACAACACATATATATATATATATATATATATATAAATACATTATATATATAGTAGGGCGCTGCATGGCGCACTGCGCTCATATATATTAACATTCACAGAAGGCAGAAGAATCATTTAAAACATAGGACAACTGTAAAGCAAACAGGCATTACAACATAACAAGAGAAAATTACAAAAAAAAAAAAAAAACAAAAAGAAAAAAAAAAAAAAAAATAATAAGAAAAAAGAACGATCCACTTAAAAAAGAAGAAGAAAGGAAAACAAAAAACGTATATACAATAACGTAACGTAAAAACTTTGGACATCTTTTTTATATATATACAAAGTAAAATGAGAAAAAAGAACAAAAGAAAATACAAAAAAACGAAAACGGTAAAAACATTTAGTATAAAATTATAAAAGTTTATACGTATAAGCGAAATGAACAAGCAGAAGATGAAGGCGAACCAGACGAATTATATAAAGAAATTAGTTAAAGAACTCGAATGAAAAGTAAATCAAAGTGAGCGAAAGAGCAGAGAAAGTGAGAAAATCGGTGTAGAACAGCATACAATACGCGCATTAACCACATTAGTTTTCATTCAAAGCGATCTATATAATACACACACTCTCACTCACTCACTCACGCAACACTCACACAGCCATGTATACACACACGAACACACACATTCATACACCCACACCCACACTCACACACTCACACTTGCATAATGCAGCAACAATTGCAACTCGATGGTATTGTTTACTCTTCCAAAATTTATTAAGCTTAAAGTAAAAATAAAAAAAAGAAAACGAAAAATGAAAAAAGAAAAAAGCAAAATGATTATGTGAGCAGTTTAAGGACAGACGGACGCAAGGACAAACGTTTTGGGCGGCGGATATATGCGTATATAATATGAGATATGAGATGATTATGATTATATATAAACACATATATATATAGAGAAGTTGATGAGACGCTGAGAGGGACCGCTGCTGATTAATTAAGTTTATTTTTTATATATTATATGATTGCAAATAGTAATTTTTTATTCATGTGTGCAAATAATTAAATAAAACAACAAAATAAATATTGAAAATTTATTACTTATAAAATTATACATATATATATACATACATTATATACGCCACACGCCCCCCTCTATCATAATGATGTGTAAAAAAGAGAAAACAAGAAAGATAAAAAAAAACAACATTGTATGTTATATATTATATATATGTATATCATTTGTTTATTATTGTTTCATATGAGTTTTCCCCCCAAATGCAAGACCCAAGCGCGTTTCAAAAAAAATTCGAACCAAAAACAAAAAAAAAAACAAGAAAAATTTCAAATACTCGGCAAGCAAAAAGAAAGCGAAATCTAAATGAATAACTTAGTGAAAAATATTTTCAAAGCAAAGCGAACAAAATGTTAGGTTTTTTTATAGGTTTTGTCTTGCTCCCTTAATTATTATTATGATTATATATAATTATGCAAATATTATATAAACGTATACATAATTTCTATTGTAATTAACGCTGCGTATGAAAACAGTTACAAAAAAAAGAAAAAACATGATACAAGAAACAAACTTAGATAAAGCAGAAGAATCATACAAAATACTGACACGAAACTCATACGATAAACTCTTCCCGCATGGGGGAGAAGATTTGCATCTCTCTCTCTCTCCGGGAAAGAGCGCGCCTTGTTTTCTCCATGTTTTTCCATGGTTTTCGGTTTCTCACAGTCTCCTTCCACACACACACACACACACCATCAATAACTGCACTCCATTCTACATTCTCTACACACACATTCTACAACGCCGCGAGCAAAAGATACAAAAGAAAGAAAGAAAGAATCGAAAACCGAGTGAAGAAACAATTTTTTAATAGGGTAAAACGTAAAGAGAATACGGAAAAGTGAAAAGAAACCAACCGAAACAACAAAAAGCAGCCAGAAGAATCGCCAAATGCGGATGGTGTGCAATGAGGCGTGGCGCAAACAAATTTAGGAGATGACAGAGTCAAGAGAAGATGTCGAAGATGAAGAAGAATTGAGAACAGCTGCCGATCTAGCGATGAAGGCGAGACAAAAAATCTCCGATAACGATACGATTTGTAGACTATGCAAGTATTTTTATGTATTAAAGGTTATGTTGTAAGTTTTTATCACAATATTTGTATTGTAGCTGCTCAGTGTTTTATATGATTATATAAAATGGATAAATTGAATAAAAACCGAAAAATCAGAAAAACCGCAAAAACTGAAAAACTGAAAAACCCGCAAAAAGAGAAAAAGAAACCAGAAACCGGACAGACAAGAAAACAGAAACAAGAACAAAAAAAAAAATTATTGTATTACATACATCTTATATATAATAAATATGCTTCTTAATAAAAAAATAAAAAAAAAAAAAAAAAAAAAAAGACAAATACAAGTTTATATTTATGACGGAGGATTTGTGGCAGCAGAATGAAGACACTACGGACGCACCCTGCTCCGATAGCGCAGACTAAGCTGGGGTGGCTTACATCAAGATAGAATGCGAAAGCCAAAAGAAAAATTAATTATGATACTTGAGTTATCTTTGACGTATAGTTCTGATAACTTCAGGTACTGCACCTCCAACTCGTACTCGGTTCTTGCCTGGCTCTTGGAATAATTAAATTATCTTTCTGCAAGAGTTTTTTTTTTCGATAGCACCTACCAACTGCGACAGCTCAAGTTCAGTGTCAGGAGGAGAGACGGGGGAAGGTGCGGAAGGTGTTGTATACAGTATTTTTTTCTAGTATTATTACTTGGCGTAAAAACCCCGTCCGGTGGCTAGCTGATCGGTCTAGATATGCGGGTCCTAAACTGTTTTATCATGATAATGGGGCACAACTGACCATAGGACGCCAAGCAGATTACTCACTGATTACTCACAGAACATGGGCCAATAAATTAAAGCAAATTAGAAACTGATATATTACAGATAGTATGGGGTTTGTCTGCACATTGGAACAGGTACGGAGGTGTGGGAAATTTCGAGAAATTGGATATCGATATCGTATCTAGAGAATCTAGGATTAGAGATCAACATTTTGTGTAGTTGAAAAGTTAAAATTGTTTAACCCATAAAAATAATCTTCAGATTTTAATCGTGTATATTAATTTCCTCATGATTGCTAATCTTGATTCTGTCTGCGTTCAAATTCTATAAACTTATCAAAAATATTCCTTAAATGTTTCAGATCCTCCTTAATCCGACATTGGGCTTAAAATGAACATAACTTTGTTAATATTCCACCGATTTTCATGTGGTATATCATTTTCTTAATGATTTTAAGTCTTGCCCAAGACTGCATTAAAATTCTATAAATTCAAAGAGTAGAATTTTTCGACACTTTTTCCATGCTACCCCCTTACAAAAGTTGCAGACTTTTTCTAGCCCAGAATTTGACTTCAAATGGGCATAACTTTCTTAAAACTCAACCGATTTTGATCGGGTATGTCAATATTTTCTTGGTTTTACACGCAGATTGATTTTCTATCCAAAATTCATTGATTTAAGGATTTCAATTTTTTTCGATTTTTTCCATGCTACCCCCTTACAAAAATTTCAAAAATTTTTTCAAAATTTTTTTCTTCCGTTTTCGTTGTAAATCAATTAGGAAACTCCAAATTGTTAAAGAAATCGATTCTAAAAAAGAGTTTTCCTTAAAAATTTTGGAAAATAATTAAGAAATACCAGTTTTTCCCCCTGAGAGAGAGCGAGATATATTTTGTATTCTACTCTAAACTTTTACAGTTTCCGGCAGCCACTTAGCCCCACTGTATGAGCACATTCAATGCCAGAATCTCCGCCGAATCCGACCCAGAAATGCCAATCAAACTGACATTCAATTCCATCTGACCCGATAGAGAGAGAGAAAGAGCGAGCGCGACATGCCAAAGTGATAATCGATATTTGACCTAGGCCAATATAGCATAGAATGAGCAGACACAACTCCCACTACAACTAACTAGTCTGCGGCCCTCCCCTTTCCCTCCCCCTTGAGCTGCTCTAGTAATCGACAACTAATTTGATGTCGAAGCTATACATCAAATGGCGCACAGTAGCGACAGGGGTTGCCCCAATGGGCCACCCTTCTAATCAATGGAAACACGTCAAAGAATTGCGATGACTTATTGCACCTCCCCCCTTGGTACCTCCCCACACCCCGCCAAGTTGGTTGTCAACGGCGTTGGACTGTGACATTTGGCAATTTATTGAAGACGAATTCCAATCAGAGAGCAAATCATGCGAACCATCGCGCACGTCTAATAAGGCATAGAGGGAGGGGGTGAATTTATGGGGCTGCCTAGCGTTGCGCACGTAGGTCGTAAAAAATAAAAGCCAAGTGTGATATCGGCCGAGATCCGAGCGAGGCAGCTCCTCCTCCTCCTCCGCTGCTCCTCTAGCCTAGCTGAGCTTTGCCTTTGTCCTTTGTGGTGAGCAATAGCGTGCATAGTGCAGGTCGTGCTGTGGGCTCAGTACCCTAACTGGCCCCTACTCTTTCCTAACTACACCCTCCGCGCTTTCCCCTCCTGCCCAACTGCATTGCGAGATAGATAAGTATTACGCGGAGCAGCTTGGCTTGTCGATTGGCGTTGAGCACGAACCGAAAATGAAATGGAAATGGTGGGAAACGAGGATAGGTGGAGTGAGGTGGAGCGATAGGGAAATGGAAAATGCAAATGAAAATCAGCAGTTGTCATTGCATTCGCTTGGTGAGCGTCAACGACAACGGACTCCTCCGAAATGTCGAATCAATTGTTCTTCCTGAGTCTAGCGGACATATTCTCGGTTTATCCCGCTATCTTCAAGGAGGTCAGCCGACAGCTGCGAAAAACCAAGCAAATCTATTTGCCCAGCGATGAGGAGTGGCAGGATAAGATGTACTACATGCTGTTGGATATTCAGCGACAGGTTAACGAGCAGAACGATGAGAACATCTCGTTAAACAACATCGATAAGCGTGAGAAACCCGTCTTCGATCCAGAGCGCATAACGAAAATTATTGTTTCCCCTGGAACGAGTCCAAGTGGTCGGCGGAGTCGTGTGTTGAAGTATTGTCATGATACCACTGTGCGTGTGAAACTTAGAACCAGCTCACGTTGGAATCTACCCACCATAGCAAACGCTGCCAAGCTGCTCAGGAAGCCTCCGCTGCCTGTGACCTTTCACAATGAGCACGAGATGCGCTTGGCCTACTCACTGATCTACGATGTGTTTCGATGTATGTGTTGAGCTGGCGGGGATTGAAAAGGGATGTCCAACTAATCCTAGTCTTCCTCTCTTTGCAGACAAGTCCGTGCTCTGCAATGCTCTATCGGACATCAAGTTCTTTGAGCTGGAGGAGCACAAGCAGGTGAGCGTAACCAGTGAAGATCCCTTGGGAATCCTAATCCTTCTACTCCTTGCAGTTCCTGCAAGACGAGCAACGCATTTGGCTGATGCTATTTGAGCTCTACGATCGCAATTTCTGCATACGCAACTCGGAGTGGCATCAGGAGCAGGCGCAGCTCTATCAGGAGGCACAGGTTGCAGGTTAGAATCGATGTTTCCCTTTTCCCAGCTCCTACCTAAGCTCTTCCCTTCCCTTAGAGCACTCCAAGGTGCTCTGGCAGCATCGCGTACGTCTGGCCGCCTCCTTGGCACGCATGCGCATTGGCGTGGGTGCGCTGCGTCTCTCTCAGCTGCTGCCCATCCATTTACAGAACGAGAAGGTTGCCATAGCTGCGGCAAATCCTGTGGTCACTGGTTGGATTAATCCTTTTCTTATACGGTAAGTTGGGATAAGTCTGAAGGAGACTCCTCCTTAGATGTGTCTTCTTCCTGCCCGCAGTTCCAAGTCGGAGGCAGACAAGTTACTTAAGGATATGGGCTTCACTGTGCACGGTCCAGACGATGAGCAGCCACTGCTGGAGCAGCACTGCAAGTGGGATAACATCTGTCCGCTAGTGATCTCAGTGATTCCACGCAATCGCAGTGAGTTCACCAAGTCGGAGCTGATGAGCAAGCACTACTTCATCATGCAGGTAGTTCTGGGGTTATCTAAGTCTCTTAGATCAGATTGAGTCCTTCTCTTTGCTTGCAGGACAAGAACTTTTCTTTTGGACCGGCTATTATGTCCAAGCTAATGGATTACTTTGAGCTTCATGGTAAGTGGAAGTGCTAGAAATGTTCCTGTTCAACCCTTCCTCTCCCTCTTTCAGGTGACATACTACAAACCCACATAGACTCTCCTCGCTCTACAGCCTATCTAGCTGCGCTTTTCTACTCCGTCAATCGCGTGAACAACTTCTATGTCTACGGAGCAGGCGCTAATCTCAAGGAATACCGACGATACATGGAAAGCATAGGGGTAAGTCAATGGAAACCCCTTATCCCCCTCTTGTTAACCCTTCCCCCGCAGGTGAACAACATTCGTCTCTTTGGCGACGCTTTCACCTCCTTTCCCATGGAATCGAATCGCTTTCGCACCGTTGTAGGCGTTTTTGCCACGCCCCCAAACTCTTTTAGTGCCATTTCGGATCCCATCGATTTGATTTGTTCGCGTGGCGGAGATCTTAGCATGCTGGAAGTGCTTACCGAGTCAGAGGTCAGCGATGAGGGCAAACAACGTGTGGGTTGCATTCTGGAGGAACAACTGCTTACGCTGACCATGTCCATGTCGCGTCCGCAAGTGCAGTTCGTGCTCTATCAGACACACTCCATTGTGAATACAGAGAACGAGGAAATGGTTGCTCATGTTGTGCAGGTCATCAATAAGTTGGCGCTGGAGAAGCATCGACAGGCATACAAGGAAATGAAACGACTGGAGGCCATAGCCGAGGCAGAGGCAGCAAATATACCCGCTGCGGCCATGTCCAAGGAGTCGCCCAGGAAGAAGGATAAACTCTCCGCTGAGGATAAACGCAAATCGCAGCCAGAATTGGCAAAGGGAACCCCGGAGGCGGCTGTGCCAGTTGTAGAGCGTCCTCGCATCGATAGCATCGATCTTATTTGCACTCCGGACATTGATGAATTCGTGCAGGACATTGTGCCAGACATCTGCATCAATCAGGACAACTGCATCAAGCATCAGACGACGGGAAGCTACTTGGCCCTGATGCGACGCAAGACCTTAACCCACCTCAACGAAAAGTATCTCATTAGCATGGCTGAGAGACGTGGACTCTTTGGTAAACCGGATAGAGATAAGGTCAAGACGAAGGCCGTGAAGTTGCAGGATACGAGTGAACCACCACCGCCGGATACAACCTACGACAACAGCTCAGCGGCATCGCGCTCCGGTGGACAGAATTCGGTGAGTCGCTACGACATAGGAGTAAAGTTAAAGAGAAGGGAATTGTACAGGGCTTAAGGGGAAGGATATACAGGTTTGAGGAACCTAAGGTCCTAATGATATGTATTAGAAGCACTAGGATTGCAGATCTATAGAGGTTTCTCCTCCAATCAATCAATTCGCCTGTCAAAGAGTTCCGTCTAGTTCGTGTACTTAGCACTTCGATAATTTCTCTTCCCGACCTTGAGGGATGCCATTTATAGCACAAATCTCTGACAGCTCCCGAAATAGACACTTTATGGCATATACTACAATACCTTTCTAAGGTGCTAGACGCTCGTTATATCTAGCATAGTCATGTCGTGTTACACTTTACACTTTATTTCGTAAATATCAACAATTGCAGGGGGATCAAGGGGGAGGGGGAGAAGGGAGAGTAGGGTCAATGTATATACACTTGAGACTTATGATCTAATAATTAACATGCGCCATGGCGGTTCAGTGTCGGGAGTGCAATCATCATCAGCATCATCGACATCAGCCTCAACGTCGTCCGGCATCGTCAGCAGTCGCCACAAATCGCAATCAGAATCGAAAGCGAAATCAGACACAGAATCGGAATGATCCGCAGCATCCACCTGACTATTAGACGGGGTTGGTTGGGGTAATTAGCATGAGGCATGCAATGGAAATGGCAATTGCACTCGCTGAGCTGGGGGATTAGTCACAGCAAAAGCAACAGCAACAACAATAACAACAAGCAGCAGAAGAAGAAGAGGAGGAGGAGGAGGAGGGCACAGATTAGGTCATGTCATTGGCTTAGCTCATTGGCCTATGACTAAAACCAATCTTTATTCGACGAGGGGGTAAGGCAGAGCGAGCAGGGACAGACCTCTCTGTGTCTCTACTTGCGCCAGCTGCTGCCGCTGTTGCCCTTCTGCTTGCCCTGCTGCTGCAGTGCATCCTTTGATTTGTTCTTATCCGGCTTGCCAAAGAAAAGGTTGTTGCTATTGCTGCTGCTGCCATTGTAGCTGTAGCTGGACTTGAAGGAGGGATTGCCATTGCTCTTGAACATGGGTGACGTCTTGCCAGCGCCCACTGCAGGTGCTGCCTGATTATAGTAGCTCCTATTGTTCTGTTGATAAGCCTGTGAACCGGCTAGACCCTTCTCGGAGAGCTGACGACTAAAGGCAAAGCCGGTGCTGGCCAATCCCACCGAGGCAATGCCCAGTCCCATGCCAACGCCAGTGCCAACGGGTGAACCACCCACACCACCCATGCCGACGCCACTCATGCCCACGCCACCCATGCCGACGGCGCCGAAGGTGGGTTTCAGGCTGGTACTAAAGGTGGCGCCCTGCTCGCCGCCCAGCGGACCACTCTGTGTGTAGAACTGTTGCTGCACCTCCACAATATAGCGATAAGCCTCCTCCATGCTCTTCGGATTGCGTCGCAAGATCATCGAATGCGTTGGCTCTGGCAAATGATCACGAAAGACCTGCAGCGTAATCCGCTCTATATCCTCCAGCGAATACAGCGTGTCATTGTGCGTTAGTTTCCTGTTCAGCAGGCGCTGCTTTAGCTTGGCCATTTTCTGGTAGTACAACTCAATATTGGAGTCCAGCACAGCGGAGCGTATCTTGTGGATGAGCGCATAGCTAGACTCACGCTCCGCAAAGCTATGCAGCAATTGCTCCTTGAGCTTATGCCACGATTCACCCTTGAGCAAGGCGCTGCCATTGCCCACCTTGCCGTGTCCGTTGCCAACACTTGCTGGTGCACTCAACTGGCGCGTAAAGACCGCATCCCTGGCACGATCCGTACACTTATTCTTTATATGCGCCACCAGCTGCGCCTTGTAGTAATCATCGAAGGTGTTTATGGCCGGCATTAGTGCCTCAATCTTGTGCAGAAATTGCGGCAGCTTGCCAGGATCACCATCGAAATTCTCCACCAGCTTGAGGCGACTCAAGAGCTGATTGTATTTGTTCACAAAATCCGGATCCATTGCGACACTACCAACACTACTGCAGACGATGATGCCTTGGCTGCCAAATTAACATCGATTAACATAGAATTCACTCAGACTGCGGCGAAGGCGAAACGAGTCGAGGCGAGACGAGGCGAAGCGTAGCCAAACACAGCGAAGCGAACCGATGCGAACGAATGCAAAATTCGAATTGACAACGACGAGCGGCGATTCAGGCCGAGCACGGCCAGCGAGCACGGCGGAAGCGGCACGAATTGAAACGAGGCAGCCGAAGCTTGCCGAAGCCAAGTGAACTGTTAACTCATTGTGTGTGTGCGTGTGTGTGTGCGTGTGTGTGTGGGGTGCGCGTTGTGGGAGTTGTTTTGTGTACCCGCTCGCTGAATCACGGCGACCACGATCGAGCAGATATAGCGACAGATAGAGATAGTAACAGCCCAGCAAACACAGCACACAAC
The DNA here is from genome assembly GCA_018904095.1 of Zaprionus ghesquierei. Taxonomy (NCBI): domain Eukaryota; kingdom Metazoa; phylum Arthropoda; class Insecta; order Diptera; family Drosophilidae; genus Zaprionus; species Zaprionus ghesquierei. The sequence continues at coordinate 5,285,552 of JAEIGP010000850.1, read as the reverse complement.
ACAACACGCACACCACTCACACACACACACACACACACACACACACACACACACACACACACACCCGCACCCGCACACACTGTAACACTTTCAATATTGACTTAAAAGCGCGCACACAAATCGCTTCGCTCGTTAGATTTATGTTCTGCAAATATCGGGCGATATAAACTGGGAAAGAATTGATTTGGTTTTCGAAAATCGTTTAAGGTGTTTGTGCTGTGCTGTGCGGTGCGGGTCAATTGTTCTGTCTATCAATCAATTCACTTAAACAATCAAAAAACAAACAAATCGAAAGAAAAAAATCGAAATTATTAAATGTGCTAAATTGTTATTTGATTTTCGAAAATTTTCGCCTGGTGATGCCTTGTCTTACGTTATTTATTTTGGTTTTCTTCTTCTTGCTTTGAACTATAAAAAAATTTGTTGTTTTCTGGGGTAGATTTAATAGGAGAAGTGCGCAAGAAAGTCAAGTCAAGGCGTTGCTTGTTTGGAAAATTCCAGAGTGACAGGCAGTAATGTAGGTGAAAAAAGAAGCTGAAAGGATGTTGAGCATAGAAAAAAGATATGGCAAGGTGATAACGTTTTCTAGCTGTTTATTTTAAGAAAAATATCCTAAATCTTTTCAAATATTTGGGCTAAAATCTTAGGTTGACGTAAGACTCCAAGTTTTCTAACTATCTTCCCACTTGCAGTTAAGTTAAGTAAGTTTTTGAATACGTTTATCAATATTTTGACTTTAGTTCAGGTTTTCCAGCTGTTTGAACAGTTCAAGCTAAGTTCAGAAATAATTTTAGCTTTTCTGGCTATTTTGTTAAATATTTTTGGATAGTTTTCCAATTATTTACGAGTTTTTTCATTTTGAAATATAGCTAGTGTAGTTTTTTGGCTTGCTATACCAATATTTCTGAAAAATTCCTTCAACATTTCGACTCAGTCCAGATTTCTTAGCCTATTTAGCTTTACTTACAGCTTGGTAAACGCTTTAAGCTCTGCTAGCAAGTCATTTAGGCAATACCATAAACTTTTTTATGGCTTACATTAATTTTTTACGACTTCTGGGTAAGTTTTCTCGCTTTCTAAACTTTTTAAAGTTATAGAAAATAAATAAGTTAAGGCCTCAAAATTTTACAGATTTTTTAAAGTTCTAACTTTATTAGAAGTTTCAGCTTTATTTCGAAGTCTCTTAACGAGCTTTGACAACACTTATCCCAGGTATTTTCGTCTAATATTTCAATTATTTTTAAGTATTTCAAATTATTCAAAATGTACACACTGTTTTCTTGCGGTCTCTTTTAAGATCTACAATGTTTCTCTCGTATTCCATATCCAAATTTTCCTAGCCAATTTCGCGACGCATTTAATACTCTTTCGTTTGGCTTCTTCTCTTGTCGAGCATGACACACAGACAGCTGGCGCCGACATCAAGTGTTGTTGTTGTTCCCTAGGCTGACGTGACACCTGGGCCACATTTGTTTATCGACAGAGGGTGGGAAAGGAGGGAAGGGGGTAGGGTGTCGGTCTTTGTGTCGCTTTTAAGGTCTGCTGCGCCGGCGTGCGCGGTTCAACTAATTAGCAACAATTTTCGAACGTTAGCGGCTTGTAAAACTGTTTAATAATAATGTTTCAACTCGCAGTTCGCATCGACAGCTCCAAGTCGAGCGTTGAGCACGGCGCACGGCGCACGGTGCCCGCCGGACGAGGACGCTTGGCTATGGGTTGGGCTACAGTTTTGTGCATGCTGTGGTGCTAATTCGAGCTGCGGCTCTAAACTGATAAGCGCATTTAATTGCTCTCCCAGGGGGAGGAGGAGAGAGAGAGCTAGAGAGGGGCCTCGACTTCGGTTCGATTGTCAGTTCGCATTTGCTCAAACCGCATTTGCCATTAGAGAACAATTTACAATTTTACAATTTACACAAGTTGCAACTGTAATTTTTTACAGTAATTATGTAAACAACAACAATCTCGGCTTGACTAGCTGTGCCGCTTTGATAAGCAAGTTCAGGGCCAGCCAAGGCGACGGGGCCAGCGTATCGACCGGAGTCGCACCCAGCCATCTCCCACCTCCTCTCTCTCCCACTCTCACCCAACCTAGTATCTTGTGCCCATCTGAATGGAGTTTCACTTATCAAGAGTCGCACATTCGCTGCGAATCCCCATTTGCAATCCAAATTTGGCGCGAATTCTTTCTAACTGAACAACAGAGGCAAATAAAACAAATGCGAGAATAACAAAGCGTAGCTTAGGCGTGGGGGATGGCAACGAAGTTTGAATACCCTAACTGAGAAGATGAAAGAGTCTATGAAAGTTAAGGAAACTCTGTGTATCTCTTCCTTGGGTATTATATGCAGTATTTCTTAAGGCAACTTTATGATTTCATCTTCAGAGCTCTGGAAAACTAATATTAGCTTTTAATATGATCTAGAAACTAAGAAAAGCAAGGATTGTAGGGAGACCAAGCGAACCATATATCATTTAATATAATTTAGCAAACTTATAAAATCTTTGAAATATCCCAAGAAATTTCCATTCTCAAAGCAACCCACATATCACTTCAACTATTCCCTAGATCATAAAACTTTTTAGCTAGGGTATCAATTGTACAAACAGAGAGCGTAAAACTATGTGCAATTGTTAAAAAAATAATAAATAACTAATTAATTACGTGCGCGTGCCTTTTGCACGTCGCATCGCTTTGTTTCCAATTCCATTTCGATGCCCATTTCTATGTACCATTCCGGGGCAACCCAGGCGCGTCTGCAGCACCAGCGACCCACACATTCGAGCGCCATACGTTCGCACCTGACCAAGGTGTCGACGACGCAGCGACAACCGATTGCGTTCAATTTCAGGCGACGGGAGTGCAAACGCTTCTACGTTCTGCCCGTCTATATGGTGAGTCCCCAATTGACGTGCTCATAAACTGACAAATTATTATGGTCGTATACGCTATTGTATCGTTTCGTATCGTATCGTATTGTATCGTATTTTTACAATCGAATCGCAGCACAGCACAAAACAGAACAGCCGCCTTTGGTGGCAATACGCCTTCAAGTGTGTCACGCGCTGTGCCAGCAGCGGCGGCGGCGATACGAGTTTTGCCCTATGGAATCCCAATCTGAAATTCCAGCTACATTGCAAACGCCAGCTGCGCATACGCAAACTGCGACGTGTCAAGTGGTCCAATCGGGAGCCGTTGCGGCTGCACATCACAGATATACAACTGATCTGCCACGTGCGCAGGTACAGCAAGTAGTCAGGGAGCTGGAAACTATAGTAGATACAAGTAAGGTAAACTTAAGTGTAAACTATGCTGAATTTTTGTACATTTTCACATCGATTTCGGCAGCTTTGCTCCACAAAGTATGCTATATAATTCGAGCTAATATCATAGTTGATATACTTTCGTTCTATATATCGTACATTTCCAATTAACATTATCGCAACTAATTGTACAATTAATCTTTAGTTTTTAATTAACACTAAAAAGTATGCAATATCTGCAAATCGATGTGAAAAATCTTAACTCAAATTAAAACAATTTATCTTTTTTTTTTGTTTATATATGGAAAATAATATAATTATTATTGCGTGCAAGCTGTAGAAATGTTTTTGAAATTTAATTATTGTGTTCCTCATTTCATTATTTGTTTAAACTTTTCACTGTCAATGTCAACTGCTCGATCAATATGCCAATATATATATAGTGCGATATGTGGTAAGTCAATCAAGACAAAACGGAACTACAATCGTATTGCAAATCTAGAATTCACTGAGTCTCTATATATATGTATATGTATATCGTGTGTATTATTAATTATAGTTATGTATTTGCTGAGCTATTGTAATTACATTCAACTGGACTGATAATGCGGATGATACAATCATAAGACGACGACGACGACGACGATTAATGTGAAATTGAGTGTGGTGGCTAATTAGTTAATTAATTAATTACATATGCACGTATATGAATATAGTATATGTTTAGATAGATCTAAAGTCAGAAACTGTTTTCAATGCAATTCCGTTTAGGCGGAAATCTGACGATGATTTAACTTATGTATGTGAAGAGATAGAGTGTAGGCTATGCATATGTATGTGTATGTGTAGAGTTTAGTTTAGTTTAGTTGTAGTAGTTAATGCTGATACAGCGCGTAATTCCTAATTGCCGCAAGTCTCCCAATGTGTATCCCAGGCATGTAGCTGCAAAAGGAGTAAAGAGAGAGATGTAAATGGGAATTTGCCACGCCTCTCGCTTGCCCACGCTCCTACCTGACACTCTTTACTGCAGTACCATTGATTCTTACAGCCAGCGCACATGTGTGTCGCCTTAAAGCGTTCACAATACTGACAGCGTCGCTCCAGATCCTCTGCACCATTTAAGGCGACACCAAGGCGTTTAGTACGGCTCACGCTGCTGCTGCTACTGCTGCGATTGGCATGGGCCAGCCTGGAATCCACCTCCTCGCCACGATATATGGAATGTAAGTCATTGTACTGGGAAAGAGTGAAGCGGGCATTACAGCTGGTCATAATCAATAAAAGATTCAGACTTAACCTACTTGCAAACTATTATCATTGACACGGGACTGATGAGCTGTGGCCAGCGGGCTGCTGTTGTACAGCGGTTTGAGTGACACCTCATTGTCATAGTGATTGTCCAGTGAGTTGCGTTGCGGTGGCTGCAATTGCTGTTTGCGATAGGATGAAGACGCGGGCAGATCCAGCCCGGAGCCGGTTAGCTGCTTGGACTCGTTGATAAGCTGCTGATAACTGCAAGCAAAGATTGATTTATAATCTATGTCTAATTGTAAATAAGAGGCCACTCAACCCACCGAGATGTAGGCGGTTGCAGCTTATTACGTTTGCCCACAATGGGCAACTCCTCGGGATGCTCGCGTCGAAAGTCCTCAATCAGACCACGTACATCACGCACTGCGCCTTGGCGTCCATAAACAGCAGAGCGCTCCTGTGGCGGGGGTGGAGGTGGTGGCGGTGGACGCATTGCGGGCAGCGTATTACGTCTGAGTTGCTGCAACTCATAGTGCGACGCTAAGGGATTAGCCTGGCTAATCGTTGCTTTGTCCTGCATGCCAAGCGCGCTGCAAATAAATCCATTTAGAATTTAAATATATATTTAGTTAATCAATCGACTTACCTGCGCAATATCTTAATATCATCTAGCCCATTCTCTACCCTATGGATTAGCTGCTGCACAGCCGAGGCTGGACTAAACCGCGAAGGCATTGGCGCCTGCTGTTCGTCCAGCAGCAGCGAGTGCATCTCGTATAGCTCCGATGTGCTGCAGTTCTTATTAAGTATCGAGGGCAGAATTTCACGCATAATCAAAATGCGCTCCTTGCGTTCGATGCGGGCACGTAACTCCTCTTTGACGCAACGCAAGTGCAGCAGCCGATTGTGTTCCTCCTCTTTCTGGATAATCAGATTGTCCAGTGTCTTAATGTCTGCCTCAATGCGTTGCTTCTCTTCGGCATAGGATTTGAGCTCTGGTTTCACGGCTCGCACCTTATCAGTCATAATCTCGTCTAGCTCTATGTACAGCTCTTTGACACGCTGATGGAACACCGCGTCGCTGTTGCTGTTGTTCAGATCAATTGAGGATTTGCTACGTCCCGGTTGCGGCTGTGTCGATGTTTGGGTTTGTTGCGTTTCCGAGACGTTTTTGGTGGGGAGTGGCTGCTGAGGCTGAGGCTGTTGCTGGGGTAGCTCGCCAGGTTGTTGCTGTGCTACCTCCTGTTGCTGTTGTTGCTGCTGCGGTTGTTGTTGTTGCTGCTGTTGTTGTTGTTGCTGCTGCAGCTGTTGCACTTGTTCTTGCTGCTGCTGCTCCTGCTGCAATTGTTGCTGCTGCTGCAGCTGTTGCAGTTGCTGTTGTTTTTGTTGCTGTAGTTGCTGTTGCTGCTGCTGCAGCTGTTGTTGCAATTGCTGGGCATAGGATGTGGCAAGATCCACTGCTCCCTCAGCTGCTGGCTGTGCCTGTGCCGCCGCCTGCAACTCAGCTGGTGCACTGACTGTCTGTGCCAGCGTTGCTCCACTTGCCTTGGGCACAGGGCCAGTTGGATACGAGATCTCCATAAGTTCCACTGTAGGAGTGGGCGTCTCTAGGCTAAATGATGGTAAATTGGCCAAGTTTTCCGGCTGAGGCGATTCCTTCTGTTGCTGTTGCTGGCCATAGAAATCAATGTCAGCCGAAGGTTGCAGCGAGTAGGGAGATCCCAGTTTGAGCACCGGGGAGTTGGCTGCTTCAGCGCTGAGTCTGGCAGCTGCAGTCAAAATTGCAGCCTTCTGCAATGGCGACAATCCTGCTGCTACCTGCAGCGGTGTTGGTTCGTGTGCTGCAACTGCTGCTGCCTGGACGGGATGCTGCTTGGCTGTCGTCATATTATTTGGTATAAACTCTATAATATCATCTGCCAAATCCTCAGAGAGAATGGGTTTCTTAACGCTTTGTTCAGCCGCTGGCGGCGATACCGAACGGCGACGTTTGAGTGTAGCCTCTTGTGGAGGCATTTCCAAGCAAATCGCAGGCTGCACTGGCTCCAAGGTCTTGTAGTTGCTCAAGTCCAGTTGATGCTGCTGTGGCGGAAGCTGCTGCAAGTTAATAGCGGCAGCTGCTTCGATAATTGGCTCTGCGGCCACCATTGGCTTCAGGGTCAAGAACTCATCCAGTACGGAGCCATTCTCAGCCGGCAAACCCGTGCCCAGTTCCAATTGCAGTGCAAATGGTGGAGGTGTCAGTTGCTTCGTAAGCTGACGTGGTAAATTTGGCACATCCTTGTCGAGGGATTTGGAATTCGGTTTTTCCGTTGGCTTCTCTGGTGAATCCTCATTCTCAGTATCATCCAGGCATATTAGCTCAGGCGATTCGCTGCGACTGCGTTGGCGGGAGCGTGAGTGACTTCGACTGTGCGACGCCGTGCGGCTACGATTCCGACTATGTGAACGACTGTGACTCCTGCTGTGGCTTTGCGAGCGCTGACGCTGTTTACGACGTCGTCGCAACTGCTCCTCCCGCTCCAGTTCAATGGCTTGCTTGACCGAACGGTACTCGGCCATGCGGCGATCATGTTCGCGATGCTTGGGCAACGCCTCCTTTAGCTGATTATAATAATCATTTCTCACGGTGAAGCGTTGATTGAGCCTGTCCATTTGGAAGAAAATCAAACACCGAATTAATACAGATATGTCAGTTTGGGAACTGTCAATTGTTGTCAATCATAGGGGGCAATCCTAGAGGATGATACTCTACCATTTGATGCTGCGCCGCTTGAAGTATAGATTTGGCGTATCCTGTTGTTGCTGCATCTGCCGGCGCGAGAGCCCCCGACTTGCTGGACGCCGCTTGATCTTGTTGCCGCCGCCGCCTCCGACCCTTATTGAGTTGCCCTCCACATCGGTGGACAATTTTCGCGGTGTTGTTGCGGCGCTGCTCGATTTCGTCGGCGAAGTTTCCGTCGAGGGACTATGGGATTTGGCGCCAGCCTTGGACTTGGTTGGCGTCTGCTTGCTCACCGCCGCATCCATCAGCGCATCGTCGTCCTCGTCGTGGCTATATTCATCGCTGCTCAGTTGCGAGTTAGACGAGTCGTAAATTTCCACGTTCGACATGGTTGAAACTGATCAAAGTGCAACAACAATTGCAAACTGCAAACTGCAACGGAACACACAATGCACACACATTTTACCCACGATATTTAATTATATGCTTATTGTAAATACTCACGCGCGTTTAAGTTTTCTTCTTTCCTTTTCGCTTGCACTGTTTTCTTCTTGCTTCTTTCTTTCTCTTGCAAAAAGACGTTCGCGTCTGCCGGCAGAAATGGCTATTTCTCTCTCCTTTCGGCCAGGCCAAGTGCTGCGCTGCTTGCACGAATGCTTTTCGCCCAATTGATAAATAAGCAACAGTTTTTGGTTTATTTATCACACAGAATTGCACCAACAGCGAATGGAGGCAATTAATATAGTACTTTCTAATTGTTTTCTAGCATTGCAAAAAAATCTTTAGCGGCGACGATGGCTTTTATTCGTGGATTTTTGGGGGGATGGCAAATTCGGGCTTATTTAGTACGTTTTGGCGCACGTATGTTTTTCTTGTTGCTTAACAGCGATATCTGCATAACATTTGTCCGCGCTGCTAATTAACAGTGTGCACGAAAGCAGCCGTTATTCTATGTGAATTTATTTCTAGCATTAGAAGCGGTTTGTAAGTAGTTACCGAAATTATAAAGCATTTTCTAAATATCTCATTGTAGCGTTAACTGCGTATTCAATTTACTTTTTACATAATTTAATGGAAAGTTTTTAAAGTATGTTTAACAGCGCAAGCGTAAATGAAACACAGCGCGCAGCTATCGATACATAATTATGCCACTTGCCTTTGATTATTATCGCACAGTCTATCGATCAATACAAGATTTCAAATCACATCAAAGCTTTTATCTGCGTAAGTTTATTGTGTTTCTTGTTGTTGGTAAACAAGCAAGAATAATTAAGGCACTGCATACGATTTTTGCTATCAGAGCAAAGTTTAATTACAATTTAAGTGTTTTGTGAACTGCGAATGCTGCGCAGCATCCCAGCAGAATAAAGATCGGCACGTGTTACACACACAGGCGTAAGTATAAACAATGTTATTGTGAATATGTATCAAAATATTCGCGAATGATTTGTATGTGTGGGCGTAGCGTACGTACATACATACATATTTGCGAGTCTAATGCTTTGAATATTTGCGCGTGAACTATAACCACCTCGTAGGGTCATAAAAAATGTATATGTATGCAGGAAATATGTGCCTGCATGTGGGTGTGTGTGTGCGCGTCTATAAATATATGAAAAGCGTGTTCGGTTTTTCTCTGTCTTCGCTGCTCGCTTGTCGCGTCAACTTGATAACGGTAAAGGGCGATTAGTTTGATAGTCACCCAATTACATGTGTATGTGCGTGTGTGTGTGTGTTTATGTGTGGTGAATATATCGACACACCGTGAATGAAAGCAGTAGCAACTGTTTGCTTCAGTTTCGGCGCTCAGTTGACCACAGCAGCTGGTCGAGGCAGCAAGGAATTCGCCCGCTATAAAGATATTAGAGGTGAGTCCACACTTTCGATAATGATCATTTGGCCCGCCGGGGTACGGCACTTATCCATATCCAGTGTACAAAATGGTACAAAGTTCAGGCATATTGACAACCTTCATGTTAACTTGTTGAAGGTTACGTAAAGTTCTTCTAGGTTATAATCTAGATGTAGTTTCGATTCCAATTCCAATTTAATCGATTCAATCTTATCTCATCTGCAGCTCATCATCAATCATGGTTGACACGGAGAAATTGAAAAAGATGACCGTGTGTCATCTTGGCATTGCCATCACCTTCTTCACCTATGGCTTGCTTTGCAACATCTGCCAGGTGCTGCTGCTGATCCTGGTGAAGCCTTTCAATCCCGATTTGTTCCGTAAGCTGATGTATTATCCTTGCTATGGATTCTATGCGCGTAAGTTGACAGGCATCTAAAGTTCTTTCAAAGATTACATCGGATTCTTTTCCTTTCCAGAACTGGTTGCCGTGGTGCAGTGGTATGGCGGCTCCAAGCTGCAGCTGTATATCGATCCCGAGGATGCCAAGTATGCGGGCAAAGAGCATGGCTTGATGATAATGAATCATACATATGAGATCGATTGGCTTGCCGGCTGGATGGTTTTAGATCACTACCAGATCTTGGGCAACGCTAAGGCTTTCGCCAAGAAGGCACTCGGCTATATGCCCATTTTGGGCTGGGCCTGGTGGCTGGCGGAGTTTGTGTTCCTGAATCGTGATTTTGACAAGGACAAGGAGATCATTGCGCGTCAACTGAAGATTGCCTACTCCTATCCGGATCCGAACTGGGTGTTGCTCAATGCGGAGGGCACACGCTTCACTGCGGCCAAGCATGAGGCCTCCGTCAAGTTTGCCCAGGAACGCGGCATGACTGTGCTGAAGCATCATTTGATTCCACGCACCAAGGGATTCACCACCAGCTTGCCATCGCTGCGTGGTCGTTGTCCAGCTGTCTATGATCTTAACTTGGTGTTCAAGAAGGATGCTAAGGTGGGTGCAGTGAGATAAGGTTTCTAGCAAAGGATTAATGTCACTTTTGACTTCCCTAGACCCGTCCCAACATCACCTCCGTGTTGAATGGCGAGCACTTGGTTCCCTACATGTACATTAGACGCTTCCCACTGGAGCAGGTGCCCGAGGATGAGAAGGCCGCTGCTGAATGGCTACAGAAGCTGTATATCGAGAAGGATCGCATTCTCGACAGCTTCCACGAGACAGGCAGCTTCTTTAAGAATTCGGGCATGAAGGAGGTGCCCCTTACAGTGTGCCAGCCGCGTATATGGAGCTTGCTTAACTTTGCCATCACCGGCGTCGTGTCCATCTCGTGGATCCTCTACTATCTGCTCTCATCCCTGTTCACAGCCAACTGGTGTGGCTTCATCATAACCGCATCAATTCTCTTGCTCTGTACGTATAGCGAGCATATCCACTCTCCTCAAGTAACCCTAATGATGTTCCCTCTCTTTTTCAGTCTACGTGCTGCTGTCCAAGGTTTCCAGCCAGTCGAAGATTAGCAAAGCGTCGAGTTACGGTGCAGCTAAGCCGAAGGTAAATTAAGTTTTTTTTATAGTATCTGACATACAAAGCGGAAATTTGTATATGACTCGATCGGATAATGGTGTACATATGTATATATAACAATTGAAAGTTTTTTTCCTATAATGAACTGATAATAAAATGAGACGAAGTAAATCAAAGGAAATTTGTGTTTGGACCTTGGCATAGGCGGCACAGACATTTCTTGCCTCCCAACTTACCGGACTTAACTACTGTCGCCATAGCATTTTGTCAATGAGTCAAGAAGTTGATAAGATAAAAAACCCAAGAATGATTGTAAATGTTCGACCGAAATTTGGTAAAGTTAGCGGCGCGATAAGCATTATAACCTTGCTTATCAACTGGGTCTTCCAATAAATGATTACCGCAACATAATCATTCGATGTCACACACACACACACACATTTAATATATGTGTTTTATATATATCTAATTAATTATAACTTTTTTAATATAAAATAATAGTTTTTTCTAGATAAGTTAACATTTAAATTGCTTTACATTCGCGCCAAAATCAACCACAGCTGTTAAGCGAAATAGGTATAAACCAGGGCTGCACAGATATATGTTATTCACACGCAGCTAACAGGCGTTCAATCGATTACTGCTGTTAACGTCAGTAATAGTCTTATCGATTAGTTCGCAGCACTACGTACACGAAAACAACTATAATTAATATACAAAAAAAAAAAACAACACTTTAATCGCACAAAAGAACAACAAATACAACGTTGCCAAAGGTAATTTGTGTCGCGCCCAATACGTAGCAAATTAAAGTCACACAGCTGAACGTGGAATAGGCTATAAAATCCGATGAACACGTACCAATTGTATCTATTCTCTCACTCTATCCCTCTCTCTGTGTGTTGTGAATACAAGCGTTGCGTTATCAGACAAGAAGATAAATAAATGTATGGGCCGGGTCAATGTATAGTATATTATCAGTTAAGAACGTTGAACCTCGCTCAATAGACAACAAAAGTGTAACTAATCATAATATCATACCATGAAATGTGTCGTTCATAAAACAAACACCCTCGCACACACACACACACGGGCACACGCATGTGCTTACTTTGTTGTTGGCTGTGAAAAGTATCTTATACGTAATATATGCAAATAAGCAGAGCTACTCAGATACATACAAATACAATTAAAAAGAAATATACACAATGTATGTACGTGTATGTATAGCGCATTCAAGATGAGTCGCGCACAGCCCGCTCGAGCGCGGACTTTGGTCAATTCTCATGGAACTAGTTAACGTACTCATATAATGGTGTTATATGGGCAATTGCAACCTTATCGCCCCCGGAGAGTAAAACGCTGACCAGAAGCTGTTAAAAGTCCGTCGAGAAGACGATAACGGGCTATAAATGGAGAGAGGGCGAGCGAGCGAGAGAGCACAGAGTGTTTTATCTATGCGGCGACCCTGCAAGTCATTGCCAATTGGCGTGGGACAGGTCTGTTTCTGTTGAGCGCCAGTCCGAGCCAGTCAGTCTTGCACAGTAGTAGCAGCCCCTTGTGCTTCTATCAGCTGGAAATTGTGGAACTTTGATTATTCGCATTTAATAGGTTCAGCTGACGAACGCATGCCAAGGTGATCGAAGAAAATCGTCGCAATTGAGCATATACATATATCGAAGGGGGGCTCTATATACTTTCTATACTATTTTAGATTACGTAAAGTTACTACACGTGGATTTGTTGCATATTTATAATCAATTAATTAAATCAATCGTATTGTATATGCTTGCAGTGGGAAGATGATTACGTTAGAGGAGCTGAAGAAACTTAGACTGATCCATCTATGCATTGCCATAACGTTCTTCACGAGCGGCCTGACCGTCAATTTCATCCAGCTACTGTTACACATCTTCTTGAAGCCCTTCAATAAGCGCCTGTTCCGCAAGTTGATGTACTACCTATGCTACTCCTTCTACTGCCGTAAGTGACGAACTCCTCACCAGCTTTCTTTCAGCTAATCCTTCTTCCACTTTGCAGAACTTGTTTTTGTTGCGGATTGGTATGCGGGCTGCACGATGCGCGTGTACATGGATGCCGAAGATGAGGCCAAGTATGCTGGCAAGGAGAATGTATTGCTGATAATGAATCATCAATATGAAATCGATTGGCTGGCGGGCTGGATGATCTCCGACAAGGTGGGCGTGCTGGGCAATTGCAAGGCCTATGCCAAGAAGGCAATCAGATATGTGCCCTGCATGGGCTGGGCCTGGTGGTTGGCGGAGTTTGTCTTCCTCAATCGTGACTATGACAAGGATAAGGAGATTATTGCGAAACAGCTCAAAGTGGTCTTCTCCTATCCCGATCCCACTTGGCTGCTGTTGAATGCAGAGGGTACACGTTTTACACCCAAGAAACACGAGGCTTCTGTCAAGTTTGCCCAGGAACGAGGCATGACTGTGCTGAAACATCATTTGATTCCACGCACCAAGGGATTCACTACGAGCTTACCCACACTACGTGGCATCTGTCCCGTCATTTATGACATCAACATGGTTTTCAAGCGCGACGCGGAGGTACGTACGATTATCGCTGATAATACAAATACGTCCTTATAAGTATATTAATAAATATCTTTAAACTTTACCCCCGGCAACAACAGGTGCCGCCAACAATGCTATCTCTGTTGAATGGCAAACCCGTTGAACCGTATCTGTTAATGCGTCGCATTCCACTTGAGCAAGTTCCAGAGGATGAGAAGGCGGCCGCCGATTGGCTGCAGAAACTGTTTGTGGAGAAGGATCGCATCATCGACAGCTTCCACGAGACGGGCAGCTTCTTCGAGAAGTCTGGCATCAAGGAGGTGCCCTTCAAAATCTATGGAGCACGCCTGAGCAGCCTGCTAAACTTTATTGGCTGGGCCACCTATTCGCTCTCTTGCATTTTCTACTACCTGATCAGCTCTTTGCTGGCGGCCAACTGGGTTGGCCTGATCACAGCTCTATCCGTGCTGGGCACCTGTAAGTAGATCAGGGGGAACCCTTTGTGACTTGGTCTAATCATTGCATTCTCGTCTTGATTTTTGCAGTTTATTGGCTTATGGGACTGGCCATTAGTAAGACGAAGATCAGCAAAGGTTCGACTTATGGAGCAAATAGCACAAAGCCTCACACAAATTAACTCTTACTATTATATAATATTCGTTTAATCGTTAACGAACCATTAGTCAATGAGCCAAGCTGATAATCTCACAAACACACAATTATATACATTAACAAAGTAACTTTTAAATATGAAGCATGCGTGATTAGTTTATCAGCTGTGCTTATTTCCAATTTTTGCTATACAAAATTATTTTATGTTTTTCGGTTATAAGAAGAGAGAACAAAAAAGAAAAAGGGTTTTTTGTATGATATCAGTTTGGAATTCAAATTTATTATTCAGTAAATTAGGGTTGCACACAAAAACTAGACATACAAAGTTAAATGTACAATGATGCAATAATAAAAATTAAAACATGTTTAAATGGAGTTACAAAATCTAAAATCGATAAAGTTTATTTTTGTTTTTCAAATTCTAAAAATACAAATTTGATTTAATCTTGGCGTTTTTCTTTTCGCAACTTATTAGGAGGTGGTTTTTTCTTGAGTTTCTGTCTCTTTAAATGTTCAGCGTTCTTTATCACCCTTTGAATCGTTGATTTGCTCGCGTTGACACCACTTTTTTCGCGGATTTTGGCAGAGGAGTCGTGGGAGTTGGAAGCCACTCGGAGTATTATTCTGCGATCTGCCTCGGTAATGACTCGGTTATTGCCACCTTTAAAGTTCTTTCCATAGGTATTCTTGTTATGAAGAAAGTTGGCTATGGTTTTGCGATGTCTACCGGTTTTTTCAGCGATTTTATGAAAAGATAGCCCGCGTTCATGGAAAGCTGTGATTTTAGATTTTTCCTCCAAAGATAGGACCGTTCCTCTTCCCATTTTCACAAAAAATTTTATATCAAACTTTTCAATTAATCAAATGACGCGCAGTGTAAATACAAATTTAATTTAATCAGCTGGAAATGTTATCGTTTAATCGATAGGCGTGCGTGAGTTGCCACCACAACCTCACTGGCACTGACTGCAACTAGCATCGAGTATCACAATTATCGATAGTTTTCCAGTTCTTACTCCCCATTTATAAAACGCCAAATGAAAATTAAAAAAAACTTCGTACCTTTAATTTAACGCAATAATATGTGCAATTTGAAGGTGAGTTAACAAAAATTCTCGGGAAAATTGTTGAATTTGTGCACAGTGGGAAAACAAGTGAAAAGTGAAACGTAACACTGCCAACGCGAATTGTGGTTTGTCATGTCATTTCTGGGAACAGGGGGCGCTCGGGCGCTCTCTCCTGTAGGCTCAAGGACCGTCTAATATATATCTATCTATGTACATATGGACTTGATGTTGTTGCAATGACAATGTTGTAACAAGAACTATTAACGCTGGCCAACAACTCGAAAGTGCCTTGGTTTAGGCCTACAAAAAAAAAGAAAGCAGACTAAGAGCTGATGACGTTGAAAACTACGTTCAAATTTCTCCCTATTGTGCCAGTGCAAGTTATGTGTATATGGGTGATATATAATCGACATACGGATCTATATGTAACAACTTGTGCTTATTTGGTGACAAATCTCGGGTTCATCGATTGATCGACGACCAGGAAGTGTTTTAAAAGAGTTATAATTTTCACATATGATGAGCTATAGATATATACACGTACGTACATAGGTATGTGGCAAGCACGCATACCATTGCAGACTTGTATAAATACCAACGCATACTGTTGCAGCAACACACGCATACTGGTGTACGTGTATATCGACTTGTGTGCGTGTGTGAGTCTGTCTACAGCTGACGTTGTTGGGGTATCGCTGAGTGTATCGAAGGGGTATCGCAACGGTATCGATAATCATCAAACGAGTTAAAAGCGCAACGTTCTTCCTATATACATTTCTACATTAATATACATATATTTTGGCATATGTATGTGTGTGTTTATTAAGCGTATGACTTGAATATGTGCTTCCTGCCCCATTGCAGCATGCCGATACAGGCGCCCTCATGGACAGACTTTCTGAACTGTCCCATCTGCTGCAATGAGTTTGCAGTCAGTCACCGAGTACCGATCAGCCTGGGATGTGGACACACGATATGCAAACATTGCCTGACCACCCTATACAATCGGCAATGTCCCTTCGATCAGGTGAGCTATCCAATAAATTTATAACTGAATTAGTTTTAATCCTAATCTGCTTTCATTAAGACGCCTATTGTGACGGACATCGATTACTTGCCCATTAATTATGCCTTGCTGCAGCTTGTGGGCACGGGCAGCCCTGGCGGTGGCACCGGTGGAGCAGCTGGCGGCGCTGCAAACAAGAGTCCTTCCATCAAGGAGTTGGAGCAAGCAGATCTTGCCCCAAGTGTGCAGAAACTAATACCAGAGCATTTAAAATGCTATAAGCTTAGCAAGAAATGTATCGAAGATCTGGCGTTGCACTTGAGATCTTTCCTAAATGTAAATAGCAGCAATATACTGACGAGGCCCATGCAAAGGAAACTGGTTACTTTGGTCAATTGTCAACTAATGGAGGAGGAGGGTCGTGTGCGGGCATTAAGAGCAGCCCGCTCACTGGGCGAACGCACGGTGACCGAACTGATTCTACACCATCAGAATCCGCAGCAGCTTAGTTCCAATCTCTGGGCAGCGGTGCGTACACGTGGCTGTCAATTCCTTGGACCTGCTATGCAGGAGGAAGTACTCAAGCTTGTGCTTTTGGCCCTGGAGGAGGGATCTGCATTGTCGCGCAAGGTGCTGGTTATGTTTGTAGTGCAACGGCTGGAGCCGCATTTCCCGCAGGCATCCAAAACGAGCATTGGACATGTGGTGCAGTTGCTCTATCGCGCTAGCTGCTTTAAGGTATCCAAACGTGAGGCAGACTCATCGCTGATGCAGCTCAAGGAGGAGTTCCGCACCTATGATGCATTGAGACGAGAACACGATGCACAGATTGTTCAAATTGCCACCGAGGCGGGACTTCGCATAGCACCGGAGCAGTGGTCCTCACTGCTGTACGGCGACATAGCACACAAGTCGCACATGCAGAGCATCATAGACAAGCTACAGACGCCGTCTTCCTTCGCACAGTCTGTGCAGGAGCTGGTCATCGCACTGCAACGCACTAGCGATCCCGCCAAGCTGGCACTGCTGCATAGTCATCTGCAGTATTTGGCTGCCATAGATCCGGCCGTAGAGACTGCGCCATGGGAGGAGGTCTCCAAGGCGCTGGACGCCGTACGGCATGCGGTAATGGGCCTTGTTCAGTTTCTGCAGCATCATGGCGTACGCAAGACGCAGGACACCAGTCTGGCCAGTGGCCCAACGAATAGCAACAACACCAAGTACAAGATAAGCCTGTGTCGTGACCTAAACGTACGACGCGTCTGTCCACGCGGCGCCAGCTGCACCTTTGCCCACTCACAGGAGGAGGTGGAACGTTATCGCGCACGCAATAGGGGCAAACATATGAAGTCACCAATGCCCATGGCAATGCCCAATGCGATGCCGGCCAATGGAGCGGGCAAAAAGCCACCGGTTATGGGCAACGAGGTGCCGCCACCCCATCCTGCGGGTGGTCCCATGATGCCCATATCACCCATACGCTTTGTACAAGCACCACTACCGGCAGCAGCACCACGCGGTTATCTTGAGCCCAATGCCAACATGCCACTTGCAGCACATAATCTGTCGCCAAGCGGTGGCGTGCATCCTCAGATGATGCATCAACATCACAGTCCCATTGCCCGGCAACAGCAGCAACAACAACATGCGGCAGCAATTAACGGGCTACTGGTGCCACCACAGTTACCAGGACGCTTCGAGCAACGCTTCAACTTTGGCTCAGGGCCGCCGCCGCCAAGTGCAAGAAGAGATTATGCAGCAGGAGTTCCACCACAGCCACAGCAGCAGCCGCCGCCGCCTCCGCCGCCGTCACAACGCAACCCACCGAACTACAACAGCAATAACAACAGCAATCTACATAATCACGCCAAGAGCTTCTGCATCATGCTTCCAGCGGATGTTTACCATTCGCCCTTCTTTGCCAATAACGAGTCGTCAGTGCAGCCGCAACAGAATAGCAGCAACAAAGTTGCACATCCAAATGCTGGCAATGCCGGCGGCAATCTGTGGGAACATTCGCACTCGTACATGCAGCAGCAGTTAGCCACGCTAACGCCGCCGTCCAGCAAGAACCCCAGTCGACAGACTATGTCGACCATTTTACCCGCAACAGCTGATACCTCATTTTATGAAAAGAAACCGCCGAGTAATGTTAATGTTAATGTCAATATTGACCTGGAGCCGATGTCTGGCGACAGCGTGGCCAATGTTAATCCCGATGCGTTGCCACTGTTTAGGGCCAATCATAATCACAACCACAACAGCGGCAACAACAACAACAACAGCAGCAGCAACACCAACAGCAGTGGCAGCAGCAGCAGCAACAATAACAACAGCAACAGCAGTACCAACAGCAGCTCACTAATCTTCTGGGACAATCCGAACAAAGAATCTGCCAACTTTGTGCGTTCCGATTCCATATTGGATGACGATGCATCGACCTATGATGTGCCCAGTGGTGCTTCCATACACAGTCGCTATGGTCCGATTTGCCCCAAGCGTTCACCAGCGAATAGCAACTGGAACAATTGGCTAATGGAGAACGATCCGAAGAGCAAGACAGAGAACAGTAGCTCCGGTGAGCTAGGCTTTGCCGGCTTCGAGACCAAGACTGTGTTCAATCACAGGCTCAAGCCGGAGCACAATGACAATGCTAATCCGAATGCCAATAAGGTAAGTGGAATCCAATACTCAACTAGTAACCAGTTTAAACCTCCTGCTTGTGCACAGAACTCCGCTGGACGTGATTCCGTTTTCATCTGGAACAACGATTTGAATGCGAATGCAACAAGTGCGTCGGGTAACTATTGGAGCAACAGCAGCAGCAGCGATGCCGCGGCAGGTGCAACGGCAACGCTATCGTCTCACAACGAAAGACTGAAGCATCATCAGCTAATGGATCGGAAGCCACAGCTGCTGTCCGAGGATAGCTTTGAGGGTGGCATCGATAGCGGCATGATGATTGAGTTGGAAAAGAATCTGGTTGACATTGTTGAAGTCTGGTCGAATCCAGATGATAGTGGCATCAAGTTGGATTGATTGGCCGCACCAGGAAGAGTTTAAGAGAGAAAGGGAGAGGAAACATAATGCAATCATTTTACAGATGTTCTTTCGGGGAACATTTTAGAGGTTTGTACACCGCACACATGCTTAACAAATTTAGCAAATAGTTAAAAGGTTGATTATTATTGAAACGGGTTAAGTAAGAGTAAAAAAAAAAGTGGAAGAAACAAATTGGGTTCGGGAAACTAGAATTTATTATATAATTGTCTATATAATATATACTTAACAAACATACATACATATATGAGAAGTGTTGTCAAGCTCTTAAATCGTTTTTGTCGCCTATTAATGTTGATTGTTCGGCCTACACCGAACTAGTCCGTGTTATAGAGATACATGAAATATACTACTAATTTGGGGTTTAATTTGTTCTTGATAGTAGCTCGATCAGTTTTGATATTCAATAATTGAACTACTCTACTACTCGTACATCATAGCAAATAGAATAATTAATTGATGTCTAAACTAGCCACGACCTTTTAGCACAACAATAGCATAGATCATAGATTTTCAAATTGATATAGAATGAGAATGATATTTCCATGGGTGTTGGGTGCGATACTCCCAACAAAAAGAGAACTTATATATATAAATCAGCGATCTTCTGAAATACATCATTGATCATACTATTTAACGTCCGTTTTCATATATAGAATTCATAACGAGCAATACGTTCAGGGGTCCCTAGCAAGAGTAGAAGACTAAAGATCTCCAGATCGGGGGGAGGATAAAAGCAATCAATGTCAACCGATTAAAGACAACTCGACTTGATCTATATTAAGGGAAAAGATATGTCTGACAAATTGTACTAGAATTGAATGCCAAAATGCTAATACCATCTGTAATTGTGTACCCGACCCGACTACATAACGCTGATAATGTATGTAGTACGAGGTCGCATCGTGATTTTTACTATGCAAACAAACTGCTCCGAATTGAAAGCTAAAACAATATTTAATTACATGTTTTCTTTGTTGTATAATTTAAAATTTCTTAACTCAATCAACCTATGTATTTCTACAAACGAAACGCTATTTTTATATACACTACAAAAAAAGATATAACATTGTATAAGTCGAGTTAAATGAAGAAGAAAAGAGAAAAAGTGAGAGAGCGACCCGCACCTGGGGACCCACATACGTTCGATGATAATTTATATAAATGTGTATGTGGTTGAATGTTTATATTTCTTAAAGAAATTTTAATAACGCTATTGTGCGATGTTGTTAACTATTGTACTATATTATTAAATTTATTGAAAATAAATTAAAATCATGTCCCGTTTTTGTTGCGATGTCAAGATCAACAACAACAAAGCATTAACTTGCATAGAAATAACTAACAAAAAAAAAAAAAACATACACTATATTTATATGTGTGCGCGCTAGACGTATGTAATACATGCGTTAAATATTTTAATTGATAAATTAATATTATATATTAATGTCAGACAAGTCCGAAACGTTCGCTTGAAGATGTTTTTGAATACGAACGCAGACTACAAAAAAGGACTTCTAATTGTATAGTTCTTAAGCAAAGCAAGTCAAGAACCTATCTTACCTAACCTAACGATATATACTAGAAAGATGTTTAAAATTGACGATCATTGAAAATGAAATTGACGAAAAAGCAAAACAAATGAGTTTGTTGTTAAACCCATATATTGAGAACTATGTACATTGTTTTCGCCACAAAGACAGAGTTGATTCTGTTTAGTTAATGTAAAAGCAATACATATGGATGTATTTTTTTATTATCTAAAGTTGTATGTATTTCCTATATATAATATTATTCAGTAACTGACGCATTAAATGTATGTAAAATTTTGTGTATAGTTAAGCAAAAACTGAACGAAAGAGAAGAAAGAGATTTGTAATCCGCTGTAGATGTTCATAAAGTTCCACACACATATTTTTGCCACGCCCACGGCCCACAACGCCCACACGCACCAATCAACCCAAATCCCATTTTTAAACTTTCACCACAAACAAATTCTGCGTACTTAAGACACCACTCAGTGGGGCATCTGGACGTGGTGCAGTTTTAGTCTAAACCCAATGGGTTCATAACTGTGTTGTTGAATTGAGTTTTGCAATCTTATAGACATTACTATATACTATATACATATATAAATGAAACTATGTAATTTGGAGGAAGTAGAAGGTATGATTGATGGATTGATTGACGTTCAAAGCAGAGGCAGTAGGAGGAGCCAAGCTACAAAATTTTTTCGATAAATATACTATATATTCTATACTATATATATTTATATACATATAATATGTATTATATTAAATACACGTATTTTTTGTATTATTACTAAATGTTAATTTAAGCAATTTCAAGTTCTGTTAACCAACCAACCTTATCAACCCTTACCCCCTCAATCCCCCCCAAAACAAACAATTTTATTTATTTTATTTTGCCAATAAATTTTTCAATTTCAGTTTGTTTATTTTTACTATTTTGTTTTTACACGATGTGCAACATATCAGAGCCGATCAACTCGTCTAGCTAATCGAAACCTAGAAAACTTACAAAGATACCACCATCCGAAGAACCACCCGAAAGTTAACTACAATTTAAGTGAGATACAGTCAAAAGTTAAACTAGTTACAGACAATCGATCTAATGTTCTTAATAGAGACAGTAAATAGATATGTAAATGTATATAGCATATATACCCGAATCAAATAGAGGCGTATACAATATAGTCGCTTCCTTGTTCCTTGTGACTAGGGTTAGTGAAAGTTCATCAATCGTCTATATAGAGACGCCTGCAAATAGTTTACTCAATCTAAACAGTTAATAATATACGACTTATATAGGAATCTATCTAAGTGCTTCATAAGTAGCTGCAATTGCCAAGTGACTTACAATAGTTTATCTTTCGACTTAAAACGTATACACTAACAACATATATACATATAGTATCTTCCAAGTTGTTGCATCAAATGCGACGGACAATAGAAGAAGAAGGAGAAAAGAAAGAGAAAGAAGAAATATCAGTTAACATAGCGCTTCTTCACAACCGATCCGTAAATCTTGTCTAGGCACAATCACCAAATACGCTCAGCTCTCTATGGAGTCCTCCTCCCCCCATGAAGTCCATATGCTGTTTATACTTATAAGGGGGCTTAACTTAACTTGTACAAACGTTAATGATAACGATGATAACAAGAAACGATATTTGTGTTATTAGTTGGAGATTCTTAAATTGTGATGATGTGAAATTTACAGTTAACATATGCGAACTACTCCCAGTTTAATGGGATGCAAACAAATGTCTTTATATTTCCATATAGATATGTATTATTATGATAAACTTAACTGAACTATTACTAAAATGTATACACACACACACACAAGCTAAACACACATACATACACGAAAAACTCGCACAGTGTTGCATCTGTAGCTCTAACTGTAAAAGGTATCCAAACAGATACGCTGTCCTGTTTGAAACTGTTCCGAACAAGTTACTCAATTATGTATGTACTTTTTTGTGTGCTGAATTTTCTTAAATGTTTTAGAAATTATTGAAAATACTAAAAACTAAAAACTAATAATGTGTGTGTGAGAATTCTCAATAAAAGTTATCAAATCAGATTCTATATGCCTGAGTTTACTCGATCTGTCATGTCAGGCGTTGCGCTGCGGTTTTATTGACTCGTTATACAAGTCGCTGTGGTGCATAAGGGGTAGATAACCACTGGAGAGAGGCAGGGGGACCCCGAGATTAATTAGCAAGTCTAAAAAATTAATAGAAAAACAACAGCAAAGTCTATATACATTTTTCTTTATGATGACACGCACTTTGTACTGCGATAACTAAAAACAACAACTGATTAACGCATGTATGTAAAACATATATACTCTCTGTTCAGATAGAAAGAAGTTGGAGGTATCAAATTAGGCCTCCAGTTGGGGCCGCCACATAAGCGGCATTTCGAGCTGCTTCATTTCTCCTACGTCCAGCAACCAAACGGAACCATTGCTGCCCTCTTCGATGACCTTGACCAGATTCTGTGCGCAGATCTCAGGAGATTGACGCTTCACACGCGAAAAGAGTTGCTTCGAGGGCGTGTCAAAGGTGAAGGTTGTCTTGTCGGCCATCTCATGGAGTAGTGGAGTATCCGTAAAGCCAGGACAGATGGTTATGAAGGCCACCCCGGAGTGTGCAAAGTAAGCGGGATCCTAAAGAGGTAACACAGGGAGATTAGCTCAAGTTCCTTAGGATCTACTCTCTTGCACCTACCGCCAGACTACGCGTTAGTGCAGTCACACCATGCTTGGCTGCGGAGTAAATGGCCATGGAGGCGGTGGGCTGTAAGCCGGCTACAGAGGAGATGTTGACCACCAGTCCACCTTGGCCGCCCTTCGATTTGTCCATGTACTCCAGCGCAGTGAGGCAGCTGTTAATGACTCCCAGCTAAGAGCAGGGATTAGCTAGAGTATATTGATTATGGTTTCTGTGCCCCGCCTACCAGATTGATTTGTATGGTCAGCTTCACATGACGATCATCCATCAGTCCCATGCCATTGATGATCACATCGAAGTGTCCCACTTGCGCAGCTGCCTCTTTGTAAGCCGCCTCGATCTGTGACTTTTGTGTGATGTCCAATTTCTGGTAGTAGATCTTGGTTGCATACTTGGCTTGCCAATCCCTCAAGACTTGCTCGTTCAGCGTCAGATCAAAGACCACCAGCGACTTGAAGGCGCCACAACTGGGTTAGTGGAGCCACCAAATAAAGCACGAATTGCGTGGAACTCACCTGCAGTTGACGCTGGAGCAGCTCGGCGCAGGCCTTCTGGCCTATGCCACCGAACCCGCCGAGGTAAACCACATTTTTACCAGCCAAATCCATTTCAAAATGTATTTCTTGCCCTCTCTATTTCTATCAGTTTCTTTCTCTTTCTCTGTACGCTTCGCTTTGAGCTTGTTCTGCGTTTGAGGTTTGTTTTCCAACTGATCGTCGCATTTGGCCCCCCAGCTGAGGCGCTTGAGTGTGCGACACGATTTATCGGGGTGCTCAACGCGCAATTATCAGCTCTGCGAGAGTAAACCCAGTTCTCTCTCTCGCTCTTTCTCTCTCTCCCTCCCTATCTATACAGACTCTGAAGCACTTTAGATTTACCGATAAGCTCATAAAGAATCTTTCTGGGTTTATTGTGTGTGCATAGGTTAGTGAAAGACTAAAGAGAGACACAGTTCGAAAGAGAGGGAAAGTTGAAGAAAGTGACTTAGAGAGAGTGTGAGTAAGGGTTCTATAATGAAATGCAGTTGCTATATATGTTATAGGTTATCTGAATACGCTGAGTATCTTACATAGTTTGTTTTGCTTGCGATACTTTTGCTTTCATTTCTGTTGCTTGAACTCTTTTGTAATGGTGTATTTTACTGATTAGAAATACGATGGGAAATACTGAGTAGACTTTGGAATATTATACAGAGAGTGCTAGCAGATTATGCAGTAGAGTAGATAGAAGATGCTGCAACCCATAGGTTACAAATATAGGGATATCCCTTAAAGCCCTTACCCCATCATAAGCATCTAAGGGAAAAGGCCAAAACAAGTGAGCTCAAGATCCAGATCTAACATATGTATTCACCCCTATCTATAAAAAATTAGAAACAATATTAAAACCCTATTCAATAAGCCTACCTTAAGCTCTTCCGCCCGCTCCAGCCTTACGCAAGAGTCACCGGAACAACGATCGAAGCTGCACGCACTAAGCAGGAAGCCCCACGCTGCATGTTGCAAGTGCGTGAGGGCGATAATTGCGTAATTGCTCCGCTCCGAGCATCCGTATCCATATGCAACCAATATCAATATTAAGTTCACTATTACAACACGCAGCACAGAGTGGGCTGGTGGTTTTGAAAACTGATCTCGCTGGGCGCTTGAGGCATTTTCGAGGTCATTGCGCAGACTTTGGTGCCGCAGACTTGGGTTACCTGCCAGCTGGTGGTGGTATAAATATGCAGTGCGTGGGCAGTTGCAGCATCAGTTCAAGCTCACAAGCAACTGCAACTAGGATGCACTGCCTCATGTGGTTCATAGTCGTC
Organism: Zaprionus ghesquierei; assembly: GCA_018904095.1. Lineage (NCBI taxonomy): Eukaryota > Metazoa > Arthropoda > Insecta > Diptera > Drosophilidae > Zaprionus > Zaprionus ghesquierei. The sequence continues at coordinate 5,260,558 of JAEIGP010000850.1, read as the reverse complement.
GCGCTGCTCAGTCTGGCGGGAGCAGCGAATGTGCCGTCGCTGCAACGTGGCTACCAGGAGCAGGATACGGCACGCAAATTCTACTCCTACGGCTACAGCGATGAGAATGCAGCCCGAGCGGAGTACACCACACGCGACGGCTCCTCGCGTGGCTTCTACTCGTATGTGGATGCCAATGGCAAGTTGCAAACGGTGAAGTACGAGGCAGGCGGGGAGCAGGGCTTCAAGGCGGAGGCCAGCAATCAACCCAAAGCGCCGGTGGATGACAAGCAGGCACCGCTGCCGGTGACAGACACCGCAGAGGTGCAGCAGGCACGCCAGGCGCATCTTGAGGCCGTGCGAGATGCACAGCAGGTGGAGCAGGCGCAGGTGACAGCGGAGCGTGAGGAGCAACGGTTGCTGGTGAGCGAACGTGTGCTGAGCTCCGAAGATGCGGAGATCTTGGAGCGTGTGCGTGCCGAGCTGACTTCCATGCTCGCGGAGCGACAGCGCGAGGAGAGCCGCGCGGCGCCAGCTCAGCAGGCAGAGCAGGTGGCACAGCAAGAGGCGGCAGCACAGCAGGAGGCAGCAAGGGAAGCGGCACAGGAAGCAGCAAGGCAGGCAGCAAGGGAGACGGCAAGAGAGGCGGCTAGGCAGGCAGCACTGGAGGTACTTCAGGCCGAGGCAGCGCAGCGCGCAGAGCTACGCGACGAGGCACGCGCAAAGGAGCAGGAGGGTGCGGCACGGGAGCGGGCACAAGAGCGCGCAGTAGACTTGCAGGATGGAAAAGATCGTCTGCGCACGGTCTACACGCTGGAGGATCTCAGCTCAAGTAGCTACCTGAAGTTGAGCGATCTGCAGGATCGTCTGGACGACGAGGATACTCAGCAGCTGCGTGTGCCCATTGGCGCCTACTACAGCTACGAGTCGCCCAATGCCAAGTATAGCGTGACCACGCCCACCGAACTGCGTCCTCTGGCGCTGAGTCGCAGTCTGCTGCTAAGCAAGTCAAACTAGGTCAGTCGACCTATGACACCAGTTGAGATTTAGATCTAAGAATAAAGGCAAGCAAGCAGCATCGATTGTGAATGATCATTCCGGTTAGAGATGGGAGTAGAGATGACATTAAAGATGGTATTAGAGATGAGACATGTGACTAGAGATGGGACTAGTAATGAGACTAGAGAAGGAACTGAAGATGAGACTAGAGATGGAACTAGAGAAGGAATTAGTTATGGCACTAGCGATAGGACTGGAGTAAATGTGGGAAGAGGAATGAGAACGGACCAGAGCTGGCACTAATGATAGAACCAGAGATTATAGCCAAATGGGGTATTCTTTATTTTCAAACATAAACAAAGAGGTAATCAATCAAACAGTCAATCAATCAGTTAGTCAATCACTCAGTTAATTACTTAGTCAATTAGTGCACAGGCAGATAATCCCTTGGAGGTCCAGAGAGCAGCTGTACGAATCCACGCGTGGGCTGCAGCACATAGATGGGCTGCGAGAGTATGTTGTGGCTGGGCAGGATGGGCTGCGACTGGGACTGCGTCTGAGAATGGACGAGCTGATTGCGCAGCTTCTCCGCCTCGAAGCGCTTGAAGAAGGCCACCTTAGCGGCGGCTACTTCGGGTGTGTCCTGAGCCAGAGCAGCTGCTCCAGCGGCTCCTCCCTTTGCCAGCCTCAGCTTAGCCTCAGCATGGGCAGCCAAATGCTGTGCACGCAACGCCGCCACCTCTGGTGTCTCCTCGTTGGCACGTTGAGGCAGAAGGCTGCTTGCTATGATGCGAAAACCATCCTGATCCGCTTGATACTTCACTGTCTGCTGCTCGCCACGTGCATCTACATAGGAGTACGAGCCATGGGTGATGCCATCCGCAGTGCGTGCTTCGTGCTTGGAGTAGAGTGGAGCAGTGTAGCCGTATGCATATTGACCATGTGCATCCTGTGTATGATACTGTGTGAAGGTGTCCGGCAGAGGTGCGCCATAGGCAGGCAAGGAGGTGGAGGCAGCAGCTCGACTGGCCAGGCAGAGACACAAACTGAAGCTGAGGTAGTGCATCATCTTTTTGATTGGTTTTCTTTCGAGGATTAAGGGTATATCTAGGGCTATCTACGGCAGGCGCTGCTAGTGTCGTCGACTAGTACTCGCTCTAGAGAACTCTGTGCTGGCTGCTGCTGGCGATTCTGCTTATATATCCAGGCTCAGGCCTGGTTAGGCGCCTTCTGTGCCGGCTGCAAATTGCCAAAAAATATTTCGTGCGTTCTCGGGAAGGTCGCCCAGTTTACTTTCATATTCAGGCCCTTCCTCTGCCCGTTGTTGTTGTGGTTGCTGCAGTTCGATTGTCGTGCGATTGTCGCCCATTCCTCGGCTCCTTCCCCTCCTGCTCCTCCTCCTCCTGCGCATAAATTCAACAACAAAAGCCGCAATTTGTTTTCATCTGTCAGTGAGGACGCGCTGCAGCCAAGAACTTAATCAGGCCAGTTTTGTGGCAGTTGAGAGGTCAAGGAACCACAAGGCGGCAAGGGGCATGCCACATGCGACTCATGCATTGCTACCTCCTCTTGTTGTTTATGCCGCTATTAAATTTAATTGAAATCAAAACTTTGCCGAAAAATTCCGTTTATGAAACATTTTGATCGGCTGTCAAGGCGAATAAGGAAATCGGAATGAATTGTAATCGCTCCATGCAATCCGCGGAATTCGGATCCGACAGCTCATCCCGTTGCGTTGATGACGCGTTGAAAGCGTTTTAGCTGCGCGCTGCGGGCTGCGGTTTGGGGCGCCACAGCTGAGCTACAGTTGGGCGTAGGCGACTCTAAAATACCCTGCATGCAATAATGAAAGGAACTGATTGGTTAAGGAATACTCTCAGACTCTAAGCATAAAGTAATTACATGGGGTATACTCTACATTTGATATTTTTGACAGTTTATTACAGTATGCTGCATAGGGTATACCATATACTAAAAAATTCAGTATTTTTTTGATATTTTCAACAGTTTAGCTCAGAAATTGCTCCGGAATGGATTTTTTTCTTAATTTTGTTTAGCTTTATCGATTAACAACAAAAACTAAAAATTTTAAATTTTAAAAAAATTTTGAAATTTTTGTAAGGGGGTAGCATGGAAAAAACATAATTTTTTTTATAAATTTTTATTCACCTTATTTTGATGCAGTATTAAAAAGGATCTTAAATCATGAAGAAAATGATATACCCGAGCCAAATCGCTTGATTTTTAACAAAGTTATGAACATTGAAAGTCCGAATTTAAGACCAAAAGTAATATGACACACAATATACCCTACCCGGCCTTATACCCCACTGTAAGAAGTAAAGTCCCAACTCTTTCTCGTAATAGTAAACTTTATTTGCGCTGTCAAAATAAAAGAAGCTTCGTTTCTTCACTTTTTAGTAGTAGAATCCGGAGCTATAGTAGCGTGGAATGCTGTAGCTGTAGACGGAGGGCAGCGGCACCAGCACGTGGGAGCTGCTGCTTCTGGCCACAGTTGCACCACTGGCGGCTCCACTCAAGAGTTCATTGCGCAGCTTCTCGGAGGCAACGCGCTGCAGATGATTCGACTTGGCGGCCGCCACTTCAGCTGTATCGGCTACGGGACGCAGTTGCTCCTGCTGTGGCTGTGCCGGCTGAGCCAGACGCAAACGTGCCTCCTCATGGGCAGCGAAGTGACTCTTTCGGGCGGCTGCAACCTCCACAGAGTCCACGGGCTGCTTGGCGCTGCGTGGTTCAGCTACAGGCAGATTAGTGGCGGCGACATGGAAACCATCGGCATCTGCGGTATACTCCACCGTCTGCAACTTGCCGGTGGCATCCACAAAGCTATAGGTGCCACGTATCTTACCATCCAGGCCACGTATCTCCTGCTTCCTCGAGAGCGGCTCAGCATAGCCATAGGCATATTGACCCAACACATCCTGGGTGAGATACTGCTGCTGCGTGGGCGTAATGACTGCAGAGCCCTGAGCGGAATAGATGCTGGGATAGCTCGTATAGAGGGCCAAGCCATGGGCTAAGCCCAGGTAGCTGGCCAGCAAGAGTAGCAGTTGTTGTTGTTGCATGTTGAACTTGAACTTGGGACGAAACGCTGCGTCTTGGGCACTCGCTTCGCTGTTCTCTTGGGTTCTGATGGCGACAGCTACAGGGCTGCATCCTTTTATACCACGCCCAAGACGCAGATGCCGTTACAGGTTCTAGTTCTGCCAAGGGGGCAGGAGAGGGAAGAGAGGGGGAGATCGTTTGTATTGGTAACGAGTGCAGGCTGAGGTAGGCCAAGTTGATTGGGCCGCCTGACCATGGCGTGTTCACTTGTCCACTTGCATTGCTGTCATCGTTAACGGACATCGTGAAGGAGCGTCAATGTTGCTTAATTGTTGCCAGTGAGGGGGAGCGGAGAGGAGGAGGATTGAGTGATGTGATCTGCTGGGAAACCTAGAACAGGCACTGCTTGGAGCCAGAGAGAGAGAGATGGAGGGTGCAGTCAATTGGATTAACTTGGATTAGGAGCTTGGATAAAGCTAGGGTTGAGACAAGAAGGAGAACTAGGAGGAATAAGAGAGAGAAAGAGACAAGGATGCAGCAAGTGGAAAGAAGAAAGAAGGCAAAGGAAAGGGGCGATGTCAGATGGATCAATTTCTTGTAGAAACTAAGATCGAGCTTGGGTTAGGGCCAAAGAGAGGGATATGTAGAGCGACTGAGGGAGAACAAGAGAAAGAAGAGGAAGTGAGCGCAGAGAGGAAAGAGAAGTTGGATCAAGTAGAAGAGCAATAGAGAGAGTGTGATATTTGAAGACTGAGAGTCATAAGGAGACAGAGATAGAGTGACAAAGAAAGAGGGCAACGAAGCGACAGTGAGAGAGGCGAAAGGAAAGAGAAGGAAGTTGTTTGGATCAACTTCTTTTGGAAATCAAGATCAAGCTCAGGTCAAGTTAAATGAGAGAGAGAGAGAGAGAGATGAGGGAGAAAGAGAGAGGAAGAGGCGGGAGAAGAAGCAAATAGAGGGACACAGAAGAAGAGGAAGGGATTCCATTCAGTTGCATCAAGGCCATGGCGCAGCTTACCACGAAACGGCGGCACGCTCAGATATTCAATTGTTGTTGCTGGAGTTGTAAGAGTTGTTGCTGTTGCAGATGCCTCTCTGCTGCTGTTGCTGTTGTTGCCTTAACTGCAACTGCAACTGGCGCAACTGATTTAAAATGCGACGCGACGTGCGACGCGCATTGCCCCGAACGGAGCATCTCAAGGTGAGTGAAGGCCAAGGGCCACATTTGTCCAGCAGCAGCCACGGGTCGAAGCCGGAGCTGACGGAATTGGCCTGGCCAAGGTCTTTGGCAATTGCATTTGGTTTATTTTTAGTTTTATCTCTGGCCACGCATCGTCTGTGGCTGCAACTGTGGCTGCAGCGGCTGCAACAAACCCGCGTCTGATTAGGATTGATAGCGCTGCCGCACACTGGTCAAATATAGTTATCGTTGTGGGTCTGCACTGCAGCCTGGTCTGCACCAGCCTGATAAGTGCATTTTAATGTCCAGCTAGCCCCCCCTTCCCCCTTCTCCCTCCTGCCTTGTCCACTGCTACTCGCAATCAGCGCTCCAATTCTGTCGCCCATTTGGCTTGGAGTGTGCTGTGCCATAATTTGCCCTGCAGCTGCCTTCGACTGGGGCGTCTTAATGATCTTGTCGCCGATTGCTGCGAATCACTTTAAATTCCTTTGGCACCTCTCTTTGCTGTCCCTGCCTTGTGCCACGCCCTTGTTTGTTTAGCAAATTCCTGCTTTCAATACGTAGCAAGTTGGGTTAGGTCTGTCTCTCATCGGAACTCTTTCCCTCCACTTAGCTTGTTGTGCAGCTGATTTGTGCATCATTAGGAGGCTTCCAGTTGGTAGGGCTAATTAACAAGTGATGTTTGGGGACAGAGCTGGCTCTGGGAAGATCTAGTAGTATGCTGTGTGTTGTCATAAAGAAAGTATTGGGCATTAATTGGGATATATGTATGTATGACCAAAGTTTATACAATTGTATTATTGCTTAATGTTATTATGTTTCTTTATAATCTTTGGTAAGACCTTGACCAATGATTTTATAAGGTTGAACGGGGAAAACCTTATAACACTCCATCTAAATGGCTATGACTAAGACTATCTAAACAGTCTTCAGATACCCCACTTACCCGACTGTCTTCCTTTTCAGTCTCCTGATACTTCGCTTTCTATAGGTAAACAGCAACTGTTCGCATAAATAAATCCCACATATCATAGATATAGCTTTATAATGCTTTAACTGTGTCTAAGATAAGATAATATTGGTAATTTTTAAACAAAGAACTTCAAACTGATTAAAATGATACGCGACACGCTAGTCTCCAATCTAAATACTATCTATATGCATACAATAATCAACAAATGCATATATCATAAAGATAACGTACTTTCTAACTCAGACCTTTTGAATAACAGTCAATGATAAGAAAACTTTCCTCAAGTCTTCCCTGCATAAAAACCTTCACATAGATACCCTAATCAATAATCAAGGTATCTAAATAAAGTAAGTTCACAGTTCTACCTGTTTCTATTTCTATGCGTAAACCTCTGCGACTACGTAGTATGACGCCATCACGCCTTGCCGAGCACAAACAACAGCCAGAAAATAGCTAAATATTTAACTGACTGACAGAGCACATAAATCATGGTCGGCTCTCGTGTCGCAGCACGCAGCGGGCTACGGTTAGGGTAGAGAGGGGTACCCCCTAGCACCCTACATTACATTACAAATTTGTTTGGACAGCCCTAATCACTTCCAAGTTCATGTTCGTTCTTGTGCTTTAATTGACTTTAAGCAATTTCTAGCTAGAAAAGGAAAAGTCAATTTCCAAGCCAATTTCCTGGTTCAAGAAACCTATTAAGGCAAAGAGGAAGAAAACTATATTTGGCTAATCGGGCGAGTGAATCTCTCACAGAAGTCATTAGCATATCAAAATTTGTAGCATTTGTTATTAGCCTCTCACCATGAGCTCATTCACAGGTTGCCCCACACTCTCCCCTTCTCTCTCTCTCTCGCTCTCCCTTTCCCTATAGCTATCTCTTTTATTGCCTCACTTGTTGTGTGTTTTGTTTGTTGTCAAATTTCACGCATCGTTTTGCTGTCGCGAACATAAAAATTGCCCTCACTCTCAGCCGCCTCCCTCTCAATCTCCTCATAGCTTTCGCATTGTGCGAGCTTTTAGCTTGTTTCTCACTCAAAACAAACCGAAAAGAGCGAGTGAAACTCAGTTGATAAGGCAACTGGCGTCACTTTTGATAAATATTTTGCGGGTTTCTTCTTGGTTTTGAAATTCTCGATTCGTGGCATAATGAAGTCATCGCTTCAAAATACAAATAGTATCGCTATATATACTAATGTATATATATGTGTATATAATTATGAAACTATGTCCAAGTTAGCCTGCGGGCGTGAGAGATAAAAAATTAGTTAAACCTAACATAGGAGAATGACGGGAATGACGGGGTGTGTGCCTGATGATTTATGAGGACCAATTTTGACTTTGCGGCCCAAAACAAAATTCAACAGTTTGACTGAGAGTTATGCGAAGTTTGGCAGTATTATTTGAGATACCCTATAATTAGTAGTAGTGGGATATAGATTTGGTTTTTAACAGCTCTGAAGTTCTACTACCCTTTCTGAATACTTTTTTTTGATCGCCATGATGGGATCAAAAGAAATAAGTTACAGAAGTTTTTCCATTTTTTTTATATTTACTAATATCTTAAAATCCTTAATTAGTTTGTTGAATTTTTTATTGTTTCCAGTTTGATTTTACAAAATATTTTTAATATTCTTTGAGTCTACTTCCTTTAGTTGACTTTAAATATATTATTTCTACCTACTTACAGCGCATTTCTTAGTCTATCATACCTTCTATTCCCCTATTCTATTCATGCTGTGCGTGCCTTCACTCTATGGAAATATTGCGCTCGAAAAAGCTCTCACTCATTCATACAAAAATCACTCATACGCCGCTTGGCCCCCTTTGCAATGTTTGCTGCGCCATTTGACCAAACAGTTGAGTCTCGACATTGACGGCAAACGCGCGCGCAGCACAGCTGAGAAAATTTAAAATACAGTTAGGACATTTTTCGAAAATTCCCACAAAAAAAGTTGTTGGAAAATAATTTTCCAAATTTTTTAAAAAACTAAAAAACAAAAAGTAAGTTTGCCAAGTGAAAGAAAACTGAAAGTAATAAGGAAAATTAGACAAGAAAATAGTGCAGTTTATACACAAATTTCCTCTTCCTGTTACTCTCCCTTTCTCACACACATATACATAGACATAGTCGGAGCATCCATTGAGCATGTTTACTTTGCATTGAGACGCATGCAAATTTCTTTGTGAGAGCAAAGCGTATAGCTTGCTCTTCCGTGTTTTCAAGTGTGCTGCATGACCTAATTCCTTGGCGAAAAACTGGGAAAAAAATGACAATGGGTAACTGTTTTCAAAGTTGCGGCGTAGCATCGTTTTAGGCGCAGTTCCCATTTGGATTTGTATTCCGCATTTCGTATGTATGCGGCGCTTGCGCCCTCTGCAGCTGCCCCCGGAAGGGGAGTGAGCAGGTAGCGTGATGTCATCTAAAGTTGCGACTGCTGCGGGTGCTGCTGTGACTGCCTGCATGTGTGTGTTGTGTGAGTGTAATGTGTGTGTGTGTGTGTGAATGAGTGTTGTGTGTGGCTTGTGTGTGTGTGTTGTTTAGCCCTTGGAACATTTCTATGCCTATGCGCGAGCATAACTGACCCCAAGCAGGGGTTTTCTGTTTCATATTGCGTGCTGACACGACCTCCCCCCTGTCTGGCAGCCCCCTCCCCACTCCGCTCTCTCTTCTCGTCCCCCTCTACCCTTCACTTCTCTCAAATGCTTCACTTCCTGTTCGCATTGTAATTTATGCAACGAGGCGCTAAAATCGCAACGAACTTATTGAGGCAGTCGCCGTGCCCCGTCGCTGATGTGACCCAATTTTCCGGGCATCATAATAATTATATTTCCATATAACGCATACCATATATACATATATATCCAGAATAGCTGCCACTCTCTGTCTGTGACTGAAATTGCTTAGCCAGTTTTGGAAAAATCTCATTAAAAATCCCATTGAGTAGCCGACGAGCCACGCGCAGCGCGAGCAGATGAACAAGCCAATGTATATATATATATCTCTTTGTAAATATCTTGTATATAGTTTGCATTGTGTGTATTAATGAAGCTGGCAGTCAAAGCGGATTATTTTTGATTTGTACTAGCCACGTTCGCTTGCGGTCGCCCGTCATGTTTCGCTCTTCCCATTCCCATTCCCATTACCTTCCTTTTCGAGTTTGTTTTCGAGTATTTATGGTTTCCAATTACAGGCGAACAAAAGGGCTGACATAGCATAAATAATCGGCCAGTTGTAGGGGGTTATTTAGCCAACTTGTAACTGAAACTATAACTAGCTAGGTAGAGTGTAGTTTTTATATTTCGCAGGCCTCACCCAGTGCTAACTACGTAAGCCCCATGGCTTATGTCATCCGCTTCGATTTAGACAAATTCACGTAGACTTGCCCCCTTTCGCTCTCCCCTCCTCCCTCGACTCATTAGCCATGCAATGAGCATCGCAGTGAACCGCATTTGATACGCTTCGCAACGCAGACCTTGACCCTACCGGGGCAATCTTATCGCCCCGATCATCGTCATCAACATCGGCATCGTCGCCGTCGTTGTCGTTGTCTGTCTCGATTTCATCTTGTTAATGCAAACTGGTTGGCTACCTATGTCGCCCATCTGCATAGGCATCCCCCCTTCCTATGGCGACTTAAGCGCGCTTAACTTATCAGAGTCCAGCATAATTAATGATCGCAACATGCAAAGCGCACGTTTTATTTACTGTTTACTGTTTATGTTCGATTTGTGGCCGAACATGTTAAAGATCTTGCCGGGGTATCGCTGTAAACAAGCTGGCAATTTATGCGGCGGTGCGAAGTGAAATATCTTGGGGCTCGCTTAACCCTATAAAGTAGCTTGAGGGCTTGCTTAACCCTTTAAAGTAGCCTGGGGCAGTACAGGGTAACGTTATGCGTAGCATATGATTAGCTGTGAAACTGTTTAAACACTGAGAGAAATTTACAGTTACAGTTACAGTTACTCTATTATTAATATATCATTATGATAATGAACTTAGGCTACAAATATTTAGTTTTATTTAAATTTCTGTGGAATTTTTCCAATCTTTTTAGGCTGCTTACAATTTTTGTTTATAAATCTGTTTACACTAAGCGAAACTTTCAGTAGAAATTGAAAAAGTTGTCTAGTCTTGTGTCTGGATATAAAATTATATATAGCTGATGGGGTCGTAGATGTCATGTGTCTTTTACAATTATTATCTTAATATCTTTCATAGGAAACTTTCAAGTTAAGTTTAGAATTTCAATTTCCTTTTAATTTCAATTCCATCACCCGACATTCTCAGTGTATCACATCAACAATTTGTTGGATTAGCAATGAGTAAGCACTGGGAAAAATTTACTAAGTCTATAATTAAAAGATCATTAGCAGACAACAAGCTAAAATAGTTCCTAATTTTTTTCCAGGCTTCTCCATTTGAAATCTCTTATTTTTTATTCTCAATTAATTCTCAGTGTACTTTGCAAGTTAACTTAGTTAGACAAAATATTGTTGGATTTATTCTGCTTATATTTTTAGCCAAAAAAAAGTTATAATTGTTTGCTGATTTTATTTAAAATATTATTCCATTGCCTTGCCTGCCAATCCCATCCATTATTCTCAGTGTAGCACATCCACAATTTGTTTGCTTAATAATGAGTTAGGAACACTAATGCGTTGTATTGTCATCGAGCTATCGACAACGGCCATGGGAGCTGCTGGAGAGCAGCTTTAATTAGCGCCAAACAGTTGCGAAAGCTTAGCGGACTCTTTGTTGTGCCTCTCCAGCAAATGATATCATCGACGCTAGGGAGAGAGAGAGAGCGCGTATCTTATACCATATAGCTTGCTTCAAGTGTTGAAAAGAACCCAAGGCAGATACGTTATCTCATATCAGAGCTAGAGATACGCAGTTAAGAAGGTTGAGGCAGTAATCCCCTCAGGTCCCAAACCACAACATGTTAGTTAGCGTCGTCACTCACAGGTGAGGCAGCTGAACTGCGGAGAAGGAGCATGTCGTGCGCGGCGCAGACGTCTGCAATACCCAAAATAAAAACCATTATAAATAATTGAATACACCCTTAATTATTTCTTACCTTCTTTTCTAGAGCTCGTAGCATGTCTGAGGAGGCAAATGGAAGCGCTGCAGCTGCTGCTGCTGGTGAGGCACCCGCCGCGGAGCTGGCCGAGCTGGCGCTGGAGGATAGCGCACCCAAGGTCACATTTACGGATCAGTTCAAGGCCTTCTCCAAGTTCGGGGATACCAAGTCCGATGGCAAGCTGATTACCCTCTCGCAGAGCGATAAGTGGATGAAGCAGGCTAAGGTGATTGACAAGCAGATCACCACAACGGATACGGGCATCCATTTCAAGAAGCTAAAGGCCATGAAGGTGTCGCTGACGGACTATAACAAATTCCTCGACGATTTGGCCAAGACGAAAAAGGTGGAGCTGGCGCAGATTAAGCAGAAAATGGCCAGCTGTGGTGCGCCCGGCGTGCAGCAGGTGTCGGTGAGTGGAAACAATGGAATATAAACTATATATAGATGTTAATATATCTATTTTCATTTCCAGGCTGGCAAGGCTGCCGCAGCTGTGGACAGGTTGACGGACACCAGCAAGTATACGGGCTCGCACAAGGAGCGCTTCGATGCCACCGGCAAGGGCAAAGGCATCGCGGGCAGACGCAACATTGTCGATGGTTCGGGCTATGTGAGCGGCTACCAGCACAAGGATACCTACGATAATGCCCACTAATGTGACTCCACCCACCACCCACCACTCATGCTAGTGTTTGTCTTTGTATCTATCTCACATGAGCTTTCTGCTATCTCTCTCTATGCGTTTCATTTCCTCTTTCCAACGTAAACTAAGTTGTGATTAAGTAAAAAATTATATTATTAAAAAATAAATTATAATACTTTTATTTTGAAATTTCCGTTCTTTGGTTTCTTTTAATTTCCTTTTGAAAACCTACAAAGCGGCCCAAGAGTTCAAAAAAATGTTTACACATCCGAATCATATTTATAGCTCGCATATATACGATATATATAATAAACAGATCTTTTTCATAATACACTTTACAATGATAAATGAGAAAAATTTAGCTTATATACCAAAGAAAACGTAAAGCAACACGTCGTCAAGTTACAAGTTTAAGATCCAATATATATATATTTATCTTTATTGCCATTTCAAATAAAGTGAACAATTTAATAACATATAAAAAAACAGTAAATATTTGTACGGACTTTATATGGCTGATTTTATCGGTCGAGCTTCAGAATTCTCTATCAAATGTTATTTAAAGGCAGCAATATTCAATCTAATCTAATCTTTACTACCAACCTATTAAACTACCCTCGCAAAAATCACAGTGTCTTGCTAGAACGTAGAATCTGAGCCAGAAGTCTTTGTTCGCATCCAATAATAAATCACAACATCTTAAGCTACCCTCTCAAAAATCTCTTAGCCTTAGAACCTAAATCGGAAACTAATCTTTTCCATAACCCATCGAACTACTCTCGCAAAAATTACTTTAACTATTCAACAGCCGGATGATGGGAGATCTAAAAAACCTAAGATATTTATCAATGTTCTAATCTTACCTTAATCCATAACTCAACAAACCGCCCTCTTCAAAACCAGAGCACTGTGAAGCAGATCAAGCGTTAGCCTAGGCCAAGCCAGTGAGACATCTCGCTCGAGACGCTCGAGAAATCGATAGCACCACAGCTTTTGCATAATAATCCCGGCCAGCAAGACTATCGATTGCATAGGCCGTCGTCGTCGTCGTCGATCGGTGATCGGGGCTAAGCACAGATCAGATATAAGCTCACATATCGCATAACTACTTGAGAGATTATAACATCAGCTTTGCGTGGGTGGCCTATAAAAGGGGCTGACAAAGCCCCTTAGGGCAGCAGTGCAGCAGCAGCAGCCCGAGTGTGGAGAAACTCTATCGCAGCATACGAGAGAAGCTATCGCAACGCAAAAGAATGACTTTCCGTGGCAAGAATGCGGTGGTAACGGGTGGAGCCGGTGGCATAGGTCTGCAGGTAGCCAGGCAGTTGCTCACGGCGGGTGCAGGGGTAAGTGGAGCCACGTGAGCATTGTCCAGTGTATCATTCAGTTCCTGCCTTCCACAGCGTGTGGCCATCATTGATATACAGGATAATTTGGAGGAGTTTGTCAAGCTGCGTGCCGCACATCCCACGCAGAGCGTCATGATCATCAAAATGGATGTGGCCAATAGGAAAGGTATCGAGGCCACCTACGAGGAGATCAAGAAGACCTTTGGCAGCATAGACATTGTGGTCAATGTGGCTGGCATATTCAACGACAAGGATGTGCAGCGCACGTTGCTGGTGAATCTGGTAGGTAGAGCCAAAAACAGTTAGAATAAGGCTAATGGATATGTCTCCACCTAGGGAGGCATCATCAACTCCAGCCTGAGTGCACTGCAATACATGAGTAAGGAGAACGGCGGCAATGGCGGCCTTGTGGTCAACATGAGCTCCGTGGTTGGACTCGATCCCATGTTCATTATACCCGTCTATGGAGCAACCAAGGCGGGCATCATCAACTTTACGCGTTGCCTGGGCGTAAGTATATCACACTGGGTAGACTAGTAGATCCCTCGCTTAATTCCATCTACTCCACAGAATGAGAAGTTCTATCAGCGTTCGGGCATTAAGTTTGCCACTGTCTGTCCGGGCGCCACCATGACCGACATGTTCACCAACTTCACGGAGAAGATCATCTTTCCAGAGACAAGCGATGAGACATATAAGATACTGGATCGCCTGAGTAAACAGAGTGCCACCGATGTCGCCCGCTGCATACTCAATGTGCTGGAGAAGGAGAAGAACGGCGCCGTCTATGTCATCGAGGGTAAACGCATCATACCCATAGACATGAAACCCTATTGGACCGGCAAGGAGCCGGCATTGTAAACTAACCAACAGCCGGATGATGGGAGACAGGAGACAGGCACACACATTATTAACAATTATGTAGAGCTCGTGTTATCGAGGGTAGTTTTTAATAAACAAAGCTAACGCATGTCATCTCTAATCATCTCGCCAGTTGACCAGCACCTCGTCCGTGCGATATCGTTGTGTCACAAAGGCATCTTCCAGTGGCATCTCCGTGCCCGCCTTGAACATCTCAGCGCCTGCATGGGCGATCATCAGGCCGTTGTCAATGCAATAACGTTCGTCGGTGGCAAACAGTTTGCCATTGCGCTCCTCACACATGATGCGCATCATCTCCTGCAGGCGTTCATTGCAGCCCACGCCACCAACAATGAGTACCTGCAATGAAATTACTTTTAGATATGCGTCAAGATCTTTAAAAATCTCCCGACCTACCTCTTCGGATTCACAGTGCGCCATGGCACGCTCTGTGATCTCCACGAGCATAGCAAAGATGGTCTCCTGCAGTGAGTAACACAGATCTGCTTGACTGTATTCGGGTTCTGGCCCATCTTGCTGCTTCTTGCGTTTGTTGCGCCGCTTGTTTGGCTCCGCCAGCTCCTCAATGTGAGAGAGCAAGCCAGAGAAGCTAACATCCATGCCCTTTACCACATAGGGCAGTTTAATGTACGTTTTACCCTGTTTGGCCAACTGTTCGATGTTGTAGCCCGGACTGGGATCATTTGAGAGCTTTATGATGCGCGCAAAGCGATCCAGGCAGTTGCCCACCGCAATGTCTATGGTTTCGCCAAAAATGCGATAACGCTTATTGGAATAGGCAATAACCTGTGTGTTGCCGCCACTCACATACAGTACTATAGGATTCTTTGCTCCCGTTATCATACGTCCCATTTCTATGTGTCCAATGCAATGATTCACTCCTAGGAGCGGCTTTTCCCACAGCAACGACAGCGTGCGCGCTACAATGGCTCCCACCAGCAGCGGTGGCGCCATGCCGGGTCCCTTTGTGTAGCAAATGACATCCAAATCACTGGGCTGCAACTGTGCCTCCTTCAGGCTTGCCTGCACAAGTCCCAATATTGCCTCGCGGTGATGTTTCGCCGTTTCCTTGGGCAGAAAGCCTGTTGCACAAGGTAAACATTGTAATTGAAGTCGTAGCTAGCTTGCAGTGCATTGCCTACCTTCACCGGGTGGTGTTATATATGTGCGTCGTACATTTGCCAATACCTTTCCATCCTGTATAATGCCAATACCAATTTTATTGGCACTGCCTTCGATTCCAAGCGCGCAAACCATGTTTTTATTTATAAAATTCTGCTTTACTTCAGCTGTTCGGCGATAACACAAAGATAATCGATAAACAACAACTGTTTGACTTGCATTGCACACTGCGGTGGCGCCAGTGTGTGTCGGCGCTTCCATGTGAATGGCGCTTTTTAATAGGAGAGAAGAATGTAGCGAAATCAAATCAGTTGTTTTTTGCCATATTTTTTATTTATATTGAAAGTACTTAAACATGGAAACGGCACTCGTGCCAATTGAGGGCAACAAAGAGGAATCCTCGTCTTCGCCACATGAAGAAAATGTCAGTGAATTAATTGATCTGACTGCCAAAGCAAAAATAACAATAGGCGCCGACGTGGATGCAGAAGCAGATACAGCTTCAGCTTTAGCGGAGCAGCAGCAGCTGGTGGAATGCGAAAGCAAAGTACAAACTGAAGAATGCGAACCAATACAAGCAACAACAACAACAACAACGAAAGAACCAGATATGGAAGATAAAAATAAACAAGTTATCAAAGAAATTGCTGTGGTACGAGAAAAACAAGAGGAGCAACTGACCATGATTAGCTTCGCAGAACTGCGAGCACAGGATGAATTAGAAAAGGACGAAGAGATTATTAAGGATCCGTTGCCAACGCCACAAAATGATATCCTTTCTCATGTACACTGCCTGGCACAGCTGGAGGAGCAGCGTCGTAACTATGAGCGTCAGCTGGAGCAGCTGCGCACTGCAAACTCTCAAAAGGATAACATGATGACTCTCCTGCAGCGTGAGAATGCAATACTGGAGAAAGAGAAGCTGGCGTTTCGCAATGAAATGGATATGGCAAACAAAGAGAAAGAGGCAACCGTTATTAAGTTTGCCATGCGGGAGAAGCTGCTCATCGATGCCAAAAAGGAGAAGGAGGCAGTGGAGAAGCAGCTCGCCGATGCCAAGAAAGAGGTGAAGAATGTCTCAACACGTTTTCAAGCTGTCAACGAAGAGAAGTCACGTATCACATACATAATCGATGAAAAGGTATGCAATCTCCCCACAAATCTTAGCAAGAATCTTCTCTAATTCTCTTTTATCTCGCACAGTGCAACGAAGTTCGCAAATATCAACGAGAATGTGAGAAACTCAAGACAGAGATGGGTCATCTGGAGTCTAAGTTGAAATATCATGCCAATAAGCTGCACATCGAAACGGAAGCAAAGGCGGTAGGACTAATAGGATAATCTCACTTAAACCTTCTATTAATGCTTTCTTTTTTACAGTCTTTGGAGCGCAAGCTGGAGGAGGAACGCAATGCGCCCAATAAGCTTGAAGAAAAAGCTAATGGTAAGCAGTAAGGAGTCTATGTTTATAGCCCACCTGCTAACCCCTTCCTTACAGAGAAGCTAAAGATGGAATATGAGGCAAACACAATACTCTTAAAGCACGAGATTACAAGCAAGACTGAGGCACTAGACAAACTAACCAAAGAGCACCAGAAGCAGACAGAGGCTTGCAAAGAACTGCAGCACCAGCTGCAAGAGATTAACGCATCCGTAAGTTTGAACCTTCTTACTTTAGCTTACATTCACTATATGTATGCTTTACTTTATAGCATGCTCAGCTCACGGACGACTACAAGGATCTGCAGGAGCAGCACTGCACACTGGAGGCAGCCTACAGCGATGAGTTGCTCAAGACGGCAAAGCTACATGGTCAACTATCGGAGCTGCAGCTGCTGCGCACGCAACACACAATGTAATACACTCTTTGATATAAAAGGATAACACCTTTTAGCTAATCCTTTTCTCTACTCATTCCTATAGCAACGAGGAGAAGCTCGTGGAGGCACAAGCACGTATAGAGCAACTGCAGGCTGCAGCGCTGGAGAATGAGGCAGAATTGCAGCAGTTGCAGGAAAAGAAGCAGGAACTGCTGAGCATCAACAAGGAGATGAGCGAGATGATTGTCAGCTTACAAAATGATATCTGCCTGGCGGAATCTAAGGTATGCATTAAAAAAAAAATAATAAAAAAACCAAAAAAGTTACCTGCCCCGGGTGAGGCTCGAACTCACGACCTTAAGATTATGAGACTTACGCGCTGCCAACTGCGCCACCGAGGCCTTATGATTTTGCTGCTCCTGATCAAAACTTATGTGATCTAAATTTATCATCGTTTCAGGCACAGGGTCTCGAGGCAGAGAATAAATTACTGAAGCAGGAGAAGCATGGCTACGATATCAAATATGGTGAACTGGAGAATCAGCTAAGCGCCGAAGCGCTTGAGAAGAATGAAGAACGTGTGCTGCTTGCGAAACATCTCTCAGAGAAGACAAAGCTGTATGAGGTGACCAAGGCAAAGCTCGAGAATGTCCAGGGTGACTTTGAGGCCACACAGCATAAACATGCGACACTAGTCAAGGAGTTGCAGCGCGAACTGCAGAAGTACAAAAGAGGAGTCGGTGAAATGAAGCCGTCCACTGCCAGCATTATTAGTTACTGCAGCAACTGCCAGCAGGCATTGAATGGCTTTGGCCAGGAGATGCCTCAACAGCAGCAGCAACAGCTACCTTTACGCACGCACAGTCGCACCAGCAGCCATGGCAGCCTGCAGAATGGTAACAGCGGCAGTAGACGAGCCAGCGAATCTTCCGAATCAGAGACGGTGGCCAGCAGTGTGACAGCTGTGCCACCCTCCTCGCAACAGCAACAATCCCAGCAGCCCGATCTGCAGGCAGTGCCGTCCAAGAAGGTGTTGGTCGAGCGTATACTACGCTTGCAGCAGGCCACAGCACGGCAGACGGAACGTATTGAGTTCCTGGAGAATCACACAGCTGCCCTTGTGGCCGAGGTACAAAAGAAATCCAAGGTGGTGCAGCATTACATGCTACGCGATCAGACGGCGGGCGCGCTAACCTCATCGAAAAGTGATCAGAACAAGAGTGAACTGGTCAAATATGGCAATGGGGTCATGGCAGCCATCTATGGTGGTGTCAAGGGTGCCGAAAGCAAGGGCATGTCTCTGGATCTCTCACTGGAAATCAATAAGAAACTGCAAGCAGTGCTCGAGGATACGCTGCTCAAGAACATAACGCTCAAAGAGAATCTTGATGTGCTGGGCCTGGAGGTGGATAATCTGACGCGCAAGTTGCGCACATTCGAACTGACCAAATGACTTGACTCGTTGCAGTTCTTCATTCCATTCCATAGTCTACCGCATGTAAATATAGTTAATGAACAAATTCGTTGTACTTAATGTAAATTAAATATTTAATATTCCAACTAGTGAACCAAGTTCAAACAGTTCAGAGCACTCCCTCGTAGAGCTTGCTGCTCACCGGCTTGGGTTGGCCCAGGTTCATGGAGACCTGCAGCGTTGGGCTTTCTCCGGGTTGCGTGAGGCGTGCCTGTTTGTTGTGGGTCTTCTTGAAGTGCACATTTATCTGTGGATTAACTTCGCCGGTTTCATCGCGTATGTATTCGCGCAGCAGCGGTGGCAGATCGATCTTTGTTGGCAGTAAAACGGGTTCCACTTTCTTCTTGTTGTTCAGGAACTTTTCCTCATCGGCCACCGGCACCAGCTCGTAGTCAGCTTTGTAGCTGGTGCTGTAGATTTCCACCGGCTTTGGTTGGGTTACACCGCGCCAGGTTTTCTCTACGGTGACACGCACTTTGCGGATCTCATTGGGCTGTGAACATTGATATATATTTAATATATATTCTTCTTAAACTGTTTCCAACTCACTTTCTCGTCCACCGCCTGCACCTTCAGTATGCGCAAGTAGCAGGGTTCCGGATAGCGCTGGAACATGTTACGTATGACCATGCGACCGACTCCCCAGTTAGGCAGATTGCCCACAATCTCCCATAGCGTGTTGCCACGGAAATCTGTTTTTCGGCCCACGTACTCGATGATTTTTTTGCTCATGTTTTTTGTTTAGTATTTACTTTAATTAATAATTACGAGTAGAACGTAAAAAGTTAAAAACTTGTGCCGTTGTTTTGCTCCTACCGACTGATTTGCCATTCACCTGTTAGGCAAACAGCTGTGGCTGTGCAGCGTTGCCATATCTGGTGGCGCAAGAGCAATTCAAGTGGTTGGCAACGCGTTGCACATTTAAAAGTTTATTTTTAAGTTTTGTGATAGGTATAAATTAATATTTATTTATTTGGCTTCTTGATTAAATACATATATTTACAATTGCAGTACAGAAACATACACATATGCACGTATGTTCGATATAAATAAATTATATATGTGTGTGTGGACTAGCCATGTTGTTGATGCTCTGCAATGTCATCGCTTCCTGTGTGACCGCCGCCACTTGGATCGATGTGCTGCTCGTCGTATGAATCGAGTTCCTCGTCATGCTGCTGGTGCTCCTTCTGATTGGCACTATCGTGCAGTCCAATTGTGGCATGGGCAGCTGCCTTGGACGCGTTTACTTGGGCTGCCGCAGCTGAGGAGGCCGCCTTGATGGCCGACTCCTTGGTGGCAGCGTAGTCCACTCTCGCCTGCTGCAGCTGCTCCTCGACTTGCTCCAGACGATTCTTTGCCTGTCCCACCATAGTTGCCTGTGACGCCAACTGATTGGATACTTCCGCAGCGGTTTGTTCCGCCTGCTCGGCTACAGATTTGGCATTGTTAACGGCTGCAGTGAGCACAGAGATGTGATTATGTGCCGCCTGTGCCGTCTGTTGGGCTAGTTTTGCAGACACCTTGGCCGTCTTCAGTTGTTCCAACTCCCGTGACAGCGCACGCTGTGCCTCGGCTGCCTGTTGCTCCAGCTCCTGCAAGATCACTTGCTTGCCAGCCAGTGCAGCCTGTGCTGTAGCTGCCGCTTGCGATGCAGCCTGTGCCAGCGTGTTCTTGGCTATAAAGGCAGCCTGCTTGGCTGCCGCATGCTGATTGGCCACGGCTGTGTAAGCCTGATCCGCCGATCCCTGTGCAATGGAACGCAAACCGCTGCCTATGCTGTAGCCAGCCTTGACAGCTTCCTGGTGTGGGGATGAGACGCTATTCAAGTGACTGTGGTGTGATTTGGAGTTGCTGCTGCTGCTGCCATGTTGTGTTGGCGGTTGATGCTGCTCTGGTGGTTCATAGGCGGGCAAGGTGGGTTCAAAGTATCCATGCCGCGATTGTTGTGTCTCCTGTTGGTGTTGCAGTTGGTGTTGCTGATGCTGATGCTGCAGATGTTGTTGATGCTGTTGGTGTTGCTGGTGCTGCTGCTGCCTGTAGTAGTAGCCGTTGCCATTGCCGTTCCGCTTGCTCAGCCTGCCTTCCATTAGGCCAAAACAAAGCAGCGCTGTGTATAGTGGGAAGGTTAATCCTCATGCTGAGATATCCCGAGTGGAGCTTACCTATTAATAGCTGAACGAATCCTTTGTTGTACATCTTCCCTCCTGAGCTGCTGAAACCGCATTGAGCACTGGCTGCGCTACCCACATGGGTTTTATACCCGCCTCTTGGGAGTTCAGCTCCAACCCCAAGTGCAGCTGAATCTCTCGCGTCCACTCGTCGAGCAGCGGTGCATAACTTTTTAGTAGTGCGGAAAGTCAGTTGCGGCTTTTGAATTTAACGGGTGCTCAACATGTGATTATAATAATATTATAATGTTTCGCCGATTTGAATATCACACATGAGCGACAGGTGGAAGGGGGAGGAGGACCCCAGGAAGCGCACTGCGTCGTCGTCTTTGGTGGCGTCTCTTTAATGCTCTTTTGCTCTGTATGTGTGTGTGCAAAGCGGGTGCAAAGCTGCGGCTAAGCGTGTTATAAACTTAATTTACATTTGGCTTTTTTCGGGTAGCGCCCAGTTGTAATTGTTCCCAGAGCGTCCAACGAGGTAATCAAGTTGCAACACGGTGGATTCCTTAATTGGTTTAGTGGTGAAGCTTCAAATAGGTGTTACCTACGCTGAAAGAGTTAGCCAAATTATGGCGTAGATCTGAGATCATTATCTCAGCTATATAAAGTTATACATAATATGCGTAATAGAAAAATCGGAAACGTTTTCAGCTAGGTTAAGCAGGAAATAGACATTATGTGGGGCGCTTAAGAGATTAACTTAAAGAGGTTGAAAGTCTGTTGATGATTCACATGCAGTTTGGGGAAGTTTCAAAGACTATTTCCGAATACCCAAGTAATCGCGGGTCTTATCGTATCTGTAGGTTTACTCAGTTAAAAGGAAAATCGCAGTGAAATAAAAGCTCATTGTCGATAGAGTCTTCAAAGTTAAAAGACGTGAAAGTTTAAAAACATCTTAATTTAGGAATTTGGATTGAAATGTTCATATTTTCGATCAATTAATTTATCGAAAAACCTTAAAAAGAAGCTAAATTATATTTATATATAGTTTTATAGGCAATTCTTCTATGAATATTCATAACAATTCGATAATGTTATCGAAGCTAAGTGTCCATCCATATTTTCAAAAAAAATTTCATAGATTTTCATATTCTTCATAAATTAATTTATTTAAATAGTTTTTTTAATTTATTACAAGTATAAAAAATAAATTAATTAATATAAACACAACTACATATTTTACACGGATGCGGAACGTGAATGGAGAAGCACTTTGGACGCGCACAATACCCAAAAGTGGGAGAGATTGCGACGCGTCTTGGTGTCTCGGTTTCTGTGTTTCTTCTTTTCTTTCTGTCTGTTTGACGCTTTCTGCGTGATTCGTGGGATAACAATAAAAAAGCACAATATAAAAAGGTAACAAGGTAATAAGCAAAGGGCCTAAAGAGCTAACTGGCTAACGAGTATGAGCACGAGCTTGGGTGATGGTCGATGTGTATGGGTAACAACGGTGTAAAGTGAGTTGGGCATGATCGAATAAATTCAAGTGCTCCAAAAATAACGGGACAGTTATATAACAAAATGGCGGCTCAAAAGTGAAAAACGAATTCGTCGACAGTGTCGGATGTAGCGTCACCAACTCTGTCGCTGTGGTAGGCGGTGCCCACATTGACTTCGCTTAATCATTTGTAGCTCTGAGTGATCTGCTGAATCCAGGGCAGGTAAGCTGAGACCTTAACGTACACACCGGGCACATTCACCTGGCCGCAGCCAATACCCCAAGAGACAACACCGACCACATTCCAGACGCCATTGCGCTCGCAGACCAGAGGACCACCACCGTCACCCTTGCAGGCATCCTTGCCCTCCTCACCGCCAGCGCAGATGAAGCCAGGATTGAGTTTGTAGCTGTAGCCTAGACGGGTGTTGCGCAGCTGAGACTCGCATTGATGATGCGATAGAATTGGCACATCGACCTCCTTCAGGATGTTCTGGTATTTGCCATGTTCTCCGAAAGCATCTTTGCCCCAACCGGTGGTCCAGCAACGAGCGTTGGTAAAGTCCGAATACTGATCGGGCAGACAAGCGGGACTGATGTGTGGATTCTTGGTGAAGTCAACGGGGTGATCCAGCTTCAGGATAGCCAAATCGTTGTCCAGGGTGCCAGCATAGTACTCAGGATGAATGTGCACAGAGACCACATCACGTTCAATGTAGGGGAAGAACTCCACGTCGTGGTTGACATCCCATTCGCCCAGACGCACACGCAGATCGAAGCCATTTTGACTGCAGAAGAAAAAAGAGTTGCCAGGTTAGTCAAGGGTTCAATAAAAACTCCAAGACTTAACTTACGATTTGATGCAATGGGCAGCGGAGATGATGTGCTGAGCATCGATGAGGGTGCCTCCGCAGGCATAGATTGACTCCTTGGGATCCTTCTTCAGAATGGCCACATGCCAGGGATACTCGCCGAACTCACTGTCACCATCGACATAGACAGGGTTCTTGATGCGACCAGTGATGCCGGCAGCGTTGCGAACACCACAACGACCCAGCTGCTGGGGAGGAGCCTGTGGACGCAGTGGGCGACGGCAGCAAACCTCGTTAATGCGGCAGGTCTTCTCCACGGGACGGTTTCCATAATAAGCGCGCTGTAAGAAGAAAGAGGGGAGATGGAAAGTATGAGCACATGTCCAGGCAAGGATTACCCTAGTGGATAGCCCTGACTGCTCGACTTTGTTTCACCCATGGCTGTTACCTGCTCCGCTCTCAACTCAAACTCATCTGCAGACTCAACGCTGCGTCGTCGACGATTATTTGGAAAGGTCACATAGTCACTGCCCTCAGCAGCCCCAGGCGCTGGAGCGGGCACATTGTGCAATGGTCCCAGACTTAGTTGCTTGCCACGACGACTTCCTGGCTGCCACTCGGGCTCACTGACATTGACACTGCGCTCGTTATGTTGTGAGTATTCGCCGTAGCTACCGAAGCCGCTGGAGCCAAAGTCAGCGGGAGCCGAGCCGGGATAGATTGAATTGTATGAGTGATCGAATGAGTCTTCCGTGTGATGATGGTGGAAGTGTTGTTGTTGAACTGCA
Organism: Zaprionus ghesquierei; assembly: GCA_018904095.1. Classification (NCBI taxonomy): domain Eukaryota; kingdom Metazoa; phylum Arthropoda; class Insecta; order Diptera; family Drosophilidae; genus Zaprionus; species Zaprionus ghesquierei. Next base: position 5,236,772 of record JAEIGP010000850.1, on the reverse strand, counting down.
GGCTGATAGGAGGGTCCACTGTGGTACTCAAAGATTGGTTCACTGTGCACCATCTCCACGCTGTACTGCTGCACGGATGGTGGCCCAAAGCTCTCATAAGCAGGTGGTGGGTGAGGGTATTCGTGGTAGTCGTGGTGATCGTGTTGATCGTGGAAGTCATGGTGATCATGATGATAGTCATGGTGATCGTGGTAATCATGGTGATCGTGCTCGAAGCCGCTGAAGTGATCGTGATGATGGTAATGCGTTGCGTGCAACTCGGTGGGTTTCTTCTTGAAGAGATCCCCGACCTTTTGAATGATATTCTCACTGGGTGTAACGTGTAGATTGACCAGTGGCTTCACTACCTTCTCGCCATAATCGGTTTTGCTCACTTGCAATGAGACAAGTGGATTCACATTGACCAGGCCAAGGTTCAGACCGTTTGGTCCCAGCGAACCAAAGTAAGGATTTTGTGCTGGATAATGTTCGCCTATGACATTTGAGGGATAACCACCTGGTTGTGCCGACGAGGGGTAGGGTAGCCCAAAGCTTACACCATAAGTGGGCAACACCTTGCGTTGTATTAGCTCTATGGCTTGCAGAGCTGGCAACGCAAGCGGGGATTGTCCAAGGGGCGACTGACGCTGCAGGAGGACAGAAGGAGGACACGAAGTTAGGCGAGCTCCAATGAGCGTTGATGATGGACGTGCGACCGTTTGACCCCGTGCGTGGTTAGGTTGGTTTTAGTTGCGGTTGGATTAGTCTCTCCCCCTGTCTCTCTCTCTGTCTTTAGGTGGCAACCAATCCGCACAAGGAAGACGACGACGAGCGGGGTTTAGTGAACCTGGACTAAGTTTGCGTTTGAGTTGAGCGTGGAGCGTTGATCGATGGGTGTGTTTGAGTGTTTGTGTCAAGGTATGCGTGTGTGTGTGTGTGGAGGGGAACTAGATTAGTCTCTCAACTAGGGGAGCATTTACCATGGGTGAATTTGCATTAGTCGGGCAGCAACTGGAGCTAAGGAAACTTTGAGTTAGTCGAGCACTTACCCCTTGAGCATCTAGGGAAAGATCACTGTTATCTTCATCCTTGTTCTCATCGATAGCTTGACGACGTCTGCGCTTCTTTTCCTCCTTCTCTTCCTTCTTATCTTCCTTGACATCAGTGTCAGCCTTAGCGGTGGCATTGGCACTGGCACCTTCTTCGTTCAATGCTTCAATATCCTTGCCCAGATTACGTGGATCAATGGCCAGAATCAAGTCCTCCTTGCGACCAATGCGATCGGCGGCAGGGCACTGTGAGATAGGCACGCACTGGCAGTCTACGATCTGTTGACGTGATGTGTCGTAGCCACCGGCACCCTGGTAGAGACCACCCTGGTTTTGCGAACCATAGCCGGTTGAGAGTCCATTGTAGTTGCCAGAGGCACCACCACCGTTCTGCAGTTCCTTCTTGTAGTAGTCAGGATTCTGGCTGTGATAGCTGCCACTTGGGGTACCACTGTAGCTGTTCTGGCCAAAGTTGCTTGACTGAGAGAAGCCCGAGTTGCTGCCAGAGCTACTGCCGTAGCCGCCCAATCCTGAGGTGGGTTTGTAGATATCTCCATTGGGTTTCTGCGATGGATTGTAACCCTGCGAGAGCAGACCACCCTGAGAGGCACCATTGAATCCGGCATTAAAGGCGTTAGACTGGGTGAAGCTGGAACCGGAGGCCTGAGCTTGAGGTGTGTAGGTAGCCGAGGATTGAGCCAGTGCGCTGAAGTCTGTGTTGATGGATTGTCCACCGCCAATTGGCACACTCACGCTGGGCACATGAGCACCCTCACCATCAACATGATGATAATGATGATGCACATGCTGCTGCAGACCCGCATCGAGGGGAGCACCGACCACAACCTTGGTGCTGGAAGCAGTAGCAGCCGAAGAGGACGAGGATGATTGTTGGGAGTAGAAACCGTTCAGCGAGGAGCTGGCACCCTGGATCTTCTCGGGATTCTCGAAGTTGTAGGGTGGGCTTCCGCTGGGAGGACCATTGTAGATGGGACCTTGCATTGGACCACTGGGACCGCCAGAGTAGATGGGACCAGGTGGTTTGCTGTCAATGATGAAGGCACCGGGAGGTGGCTTGGTGTAGGTAATGCCGTCGGAACCATCAATGGCAGATGGTGGAGGATGTTCCAAGTAGGCACCTCCGAACTGATTGCCAGGCCTGTAGCCACCGTTCATGGGTCCCTTGTAGGGTCCTTCATAGCCAACCTTACGTGGAGGTCCGAAAGAGTTCAGCGAGCTTGGTGGTGGACCCATTGGAGGACGTCCACCGAAGTAGCCTGGTGGTGGCATGGGCTTAGCTGGTCCATAAGGTCCGCCACCGAAACCCGAAGGTGGTGGGGGTCCCTGGGCGTAGATGGTCGAGTAAAAGGGACGCTTCTCCTCCACATCACAGCTCATCAATCCCAAACCGCAAAGCTTGTCACGGATGAGGTTGCGTGCCTGCAAATCGTTGCCCTGCTGCAAAGCCTGATCGATGTTGCCATCGGCATAGACGGCATCGTATTCGCCCAGGTTGCGTCCCTCACGGCGCGAATTGATCAGCTGATCGATGACGGTGTCGATTTCGGTGGCATTGCTCTGTGTGGACTCATGCACAGCATAGTTGCGTCCCTGCGCCTCCTGGGCGGGCTGCGGCTGCTGTTGTTGGGTATCTGCTGAGCGGCGACTCAACATGGAATCTGCTGCCTCCATGGGAGCCCATTCATTGCCCCAATTAGAGTCGGCGGCAACGAGCGATGCACTCGCCGCTGCTAAGACCAAAAGCCAACTAATTCTCAATCTCATTTTGGGTGTGTGTGAAGACTGTCTGCGGGGTAGAAGAAGGGAAGGAAGTTGGGATTACATAACTGAGTTGACACCATTACCCCAAAAAAGTCTCGCAAGCTGCCTGGTCATTGTGCCAATTCGCACCTCTGCCCCCTCTCTCACTCTCTCACTCTTTCTCCCTCTCTTACTTACTCAATCGAAACCGGTTAGGTCCCCCCCGAAATGAGTCTCGAAATCTTCGCGCTGACTCACTCACTCGCTCGCCGTAGACTTTTACTTTCGTTCGAGGTCGCAGACCGTGGACGATGCCGCGCAGAGTCGTCGGAGTGCCCCCTTTTCTCTATGTATGTATGTGTGTGTTCGTGCGTTATTTATGAGGTAATTTTACCTGCCGGAGATTTGGCAAGCGCAGCAACGATCACTCAGCTTGATCTCTGCCTTGACAGTCGACTTTACGCTTTATGCATTTTCGTAATGATCGAGTCCCCCTTTTCTTACTCTCCCTCTCTTTCTTACTCTGCCTTTCTGTTTATTTTTTTTTCTGTGTTATGTCATTTTCATTCGCTTTTAATGATGTTTTTCTTTCTGGAGCGTGGGTTGATCGTGCCGTCTTATGTAAAACGAAATTTCGCGCCTTGTTGCCATTTTGTAGAGGCTGCGCCCTCGCTTTGGTGCCGGCAAAACGGAAATCGTGTGCAACGTTGCATTGCGAATGTGGAATGGGAAAAATAAAGGCAATTTGCGTGGCAAACGCTTAGATACGGGAGACTACGTTGTGGCGTCTTGGTGAAAGTTTTTGCCTGGCTAGGCTTGTACTAGGGCTTGGTTCGTTGACTTGTCCACTCGTGGATTAAGTTAGACAATGTGGGAGGTGATCATAAAAGCGATCACTAAGCGATCACTTCACGATTAATAAACGATAATTTAAAGATTACAAATCGATCGTTAATAGATTAAAAATGGATCGTAAAACAATATGAAGTTGATCGTGATAGGGGTATTTTATGGCTTAGAAATCTGAAGATCTTTTGTTATTTAATCATATATTGTAGATGGATAATCGAATAAATGTAAAACGATTGTAAATTGGTTACAGATAAAGAAAACACTTGGAGGATCGGAAGATCTTTCACTGTTTCAACAGGATTGGGAATTGATAAATCTTTCACTGTTTGATCTATATAAGTCATATAGTTCCATGAAGTTTTGCACTGTGACTGAAGATCACTCTTAACTGAAGATCGTCTTGTAACTTTAAACTGTTCCAAACTTTAAACTACTCTCCTTCTTCACTTTAAACTTCTCTCCTTTCTTTTGCCTTGTTTCTTTTTCACATCTCACACTGTCTTCACTTTTACTGACCTTTCTGCTGTTTTATAAATATTCCAATTGTTGTGTTGTTGTAATCCTTATGTAAGTGCTTGCTTTTGTATCCTTTCACTGCGCTGCACTTTCTTCTGCTGCTTCTTTGCTTGTATCGCCTTCGTCGGCTTCAACTCGTTGACTGATTTCGCTTTCTGTGGAGCTGCGCGTTTTATACGCAAGTTGCGCATGCGCTGCGCAGTCGCCAATGCTGCTGGCGTCGCTGCTGCTGCTGCCGGTGTTGCTCTTTTGCGAATTGTTGGCCCAAAACAAAACAGAGAGCAGCAACAAGTTTTTGGGTTTAGAGTTTTTAATGACGTCAAAGCGTTTTTTGGGTTTTTTCTCGGACTTCTACAAACTGCGGCTGCATTCTGCGTATTGCGCGAAGGTTGCCTTCTGCTTGGAGAAGGCCCAAGCGGAAAACTTTAGCTGTCCCTACTTTTATTTATAACTGTTGTTGTTGCAATCTTTCCCCCTCGTCGGAATTCATGTAAACAAAAGAGAGGCGCCATCAAAAACGTTGTGTATGTTGAAAACTCTTACGACCAAATTAGCGCTTTATGTGCTTCCATGTGGGCCGTCAATGACCAAATTTTCATCCATCTTCAGTTCCCCCAAAAGGCAAAAGGCACAACAACAACATTTTGTGTAATCATTGCGCAATTTTGCAATTATTAATTGGGTCAGTGCGACGCGACACGAAAAGTGACCCAAGACGATGAAGTGGAGTGGGGCAAACTGGACCAGGTGACTCAGAGGGCAACGCCTCAAACCGGATCTCTAAATTTTGGTTTGTGCTGTGTTTGCCCGTGTTTAACCCATGGTCAATCCATGCACACACGATGCGACGTCAGTCAGTCTGTCTTCATTCACTTGCAGTGCGAGTGAGTAAGTGTGTGAGTGTTGTGAATCAAAGCCGGAATTACCCGAAGTTCATAAAAATTAGTGTCTCGAACTTCCCGAGGGGCAACCGAAAAAAAAAAAAACTGTATGTAGCTCTCGTCTATTCGTGTTTGTTTATTGTGTGTGGTCAGTGTTTGTTGTGCTCTGACTGTAGATTATTCACATTATTCACTCACCCAGTGACTACGATGTGAGTGTGATTGACCTTGCCGGCGCCGTAGTTAAGTGGCGTTTTATGTTAAGCGTTCCAAGAAAGCTGATAATATGTGTAAGCAGGCCGATCCCCGATAATTATGCTAATCGTTAGCTCCTCAATCAACTCTCCCATTATTCGTTGTCGTGTTTGCCAAACACACTCACCCCAGCAAGTTCAGATCGCTTGGCGTTTTTTATCAATCACAGCATCGGCCATCGGGTTTTTTTTCTGGGGGCATGTTTGAAGCACTTCCGAATTAGTGTGAAACTCCGTTATTGGCCAAATATTTGTGGACTGCTGGTAAATTCCCCCCTCACCAGTTCCAACTAACGCTTGAACTTGACCTTAGACAATGTGTGGACCTTGTTAAAGCGATAAGTGACGGCTAATCGAAGTACGTGTGTGCGTAATCTGGAGGGGTTCAGGGACCAAGTTGATCTTTCAATTGGCAAAAATTGAAGCTTTGATTGACGTTTGATGTAAGGTTAAGGAGATTCAAGTGCGGATTTATAGATTGTGTATAAAAATGTATTACAAACTCAGCTATCGATATGCCTACCAATACTATCGATAGTTTAGAAAATGTATAAATCATCAAGAACTTATCAAAAACTAATCCAGCTGTAGACTATGAGGAGAATTACTGAATATTCAAGATACAGTTCTTCTTTTAAGCAAACTAGCTAGTTATCGATACTATCGCCACGACTATCATTCATAAATCAACGCTGATTTACCTGTAACCAATCAACTCAAAATTTCAACAACTTATCGACGCATCTCTTTGTCTGTCTTCCCTCAACCAATGTGCGTATTGGTTCAAGTCCAAAATCGTTTTGTCTTCGAATTTTGCCTTAAGCCGAAGGTCGTGCTTTTATCTCGGGCACGAGCTCGCGCGCTGTGTGTCAATTGCTCAATTCAAGTCGACTCCCACACGATATACGCTTCACCATGCGTTAATCTGTTCAATCTCGTCTCGAAACTTAAGGAAATTGACAGCAATTGAGGCGCGACAACATTTTGTGGCAACTTGCAGCTGCAGGAAGGCGTTGCAGTGATAATTGCAACTGTGCCACGGATTTACCCCGAACTGAAATTAAGCCGCATGGAAAAGCCCGCGAAAACAATGCAAGAGACCCGTCAGTTTTGGCCTAGCCAATTCTCAGCGAGCCACCAAGTCAGCGAACCAGTCAGCCTCAGCTTGCTCAGCTCACTTAAGCGATGGCGGGCCTTGGGGAAACCCCAGCTCAGTTTTTGCGGCAGGCCACACTTATTTGTAGTCTTTGTATTTGTATCTATCTTATGTATCTATCTCCCTCTCTATCTTTGCCTCTTTTTCTCGCTCACTCTATGTTTGCTTGTTGGCTTACATAATCCGAAGCCGAAATGCAGCCGCCGGCGGCACGCGATGCACTCGAGCAGAGCGAATGGACTCACCAAGTGATTCATGTTCGAAATTAGTATGTTTTTAGAGGGTATACTTAGAGTGTGGGTATGCTAGACTGGTGTAAGAAATAAGTTTGTGAAGGTAGTTAATGTGAAAAGTATAGCTCAGTTATTTGAAGTTATTTCTGTCCTTTGAAAAGACAATTATCTATCCTCAGCTTTTCCTTTACTGAAGGAACTTATCTATCTTTAAAATAATCTAGGGAAATTTGGTAGAATTTCTTAGTGGCTTTGCTGAGTTATCCGTAGATCTATTTTCTTTATAGAATTTCAAGAGCTATACCCAGCTCTTACCTTTCTATAGGAACTTGCCTCTTGCTGAAGCTTAATTCTTGAAATTTGGTAGAGTTGTTTAATTAAGCATAACTTTTAACATATAACTGAATTGAGGTTGTGGGATATAAAACACGTTACTTAAAGGCTAAGGTTTCTTTTTCTTACTTAAAGGGTATGTAAACTTCGTTATGCCAGCTCATTCGCAGCTCCCTGCTTTTCTGATTAAATTTTGTTTTGATTCGCTGTGCTTGCTTGGCTTTTATTATTGTTATATTCAATTTCATTTGCTTTTCTTTTGGGACTTGGGGCCTGCTTTATACACGCAGTTGGAATTTGAATGAATTTTTTATTTCATTTTCGGCGCTGCTTTTTGCCTTTGGGTTTTTGCGGCGTTTGTTTTGCTTTTGCGAAACTGCATGTAGTAAATTTGTATATGGTATACATATATAAACATTATACGATCTACATGTATATGTGGCTATTCGATTAGTGTATTTATTGGTTGGTTAATCCTCAAGGTCGTTCACCCACATTGTGTGCCCGGCATGATTGAGCAGCACGCGGCCCCAAGGGTCGCATGAGTCATGCCCAGGTGGGATTTAGTTGTTGGTTGCTTGACTTGCCGTGCAGTCTTGTGCAATCTGCTCGCACCCGCATAGACCAACTCCTATTGTTGCTGTATTTGCCCTTTCACCGGAGCAGATCTAAGACGCAGACTCCCAGCTTGCTGCTGGCTCAATTAGTGTGAGGCAGGAAACGAAGCAGAGCGTCGGAGTTGCCGTTGGAGTTGAAGGTGTTGCGCCATAAGCAGTTTCCGGCGCCCAGAAAAATGTGTTAGGATGGCAGGGGGAGGCGCTGGAGTGAAAGCCATGTTGCAAGTTCGTAGCAGTTGTTAATCTTTTGTGGCACAGCTTAGCCGCTGAACCGTTGTTGCTCATTGTTGCGTTTAGTAATTGTTTTATATGAGCCCAACTCAACCCCTTCGTAGTCTTTGTCGTCGCGTATTACATAAATTATTTAATTTATTACACAGTTCTGGTTCAACTGGGAGAGAGAGAGAGGGAGATAGACAAAAAGTTTTTGGCCACTTTGGCTAAGTGCTGGCGCGCTGATTGGGCCGCACTGACAACGCTGAAGGCTCTGAGCTGGGTCTGGTTTTGTTCTGCTCGCTGTGCTTGTTAGGTCTGCCTTTGTCTGTGCCCAGGGCCCAAGGACCGCCCAGGGTCAGGGCCGAAGATGGGGAGAGAGAGAGAGACGCTACGCCGTAGCGTCCTTTTACAGTTGGCCAGCGTTGAATACCGCCATGACAGCATAACGACGCATTCAAATCGTGCTCTTATTGATAAACAAACAAACCGATTACGCGCAGCGGTAAGCTGACGTCGTGCTAGCTAGAGCTGAGAGCCAGCCCAAAGTCGTAACCAGCACCACCCAGCCACCCAACCACCCATTCAAGCAACCCATGACACGCTGTGATAATCGCGTTCAATCAACACAGCAGTCAGTCGAGTAGAGTCTTGCCTGGTTAGCTTTTTTGCCGTCAAAACTGGCTTTCTTTAAATGCAGGTACGCAAATTCTTAATTTTTTAACAATCAATTTAGTTTTTTTTCCTCTTTGATTTTATGATTATTATACAAAACTCTTCCTTTTTTTCATAAAATCTTATTTAAAATTTTTAACTAGATTTTTGGTATAGCTTCCAGTTAAAAATAGCTATTTTCGGCTCTTTAGCTGCCAACACTGTCAAGTTAAATCGCAGTAGCCGCAGCAAATGCAATGAACTCTGTGCAATTTTGTCATTTTCTGTAGCAGCCTTTTGGGCGCTGGCTTTAAAAACTACTGCGCGCCATCTAGCGGACTACGCTGTAGTAGGCGAGCAGCAGCTGCATTAAAGCGCCACAGTGCCAATGCCAAATGTATTGCATACTTTTGTGTGCTGCAGCAATTACATCATGCGGTGATTGCAATCGCACAGCCAGTGCAAATGACAGGTAATACCCGGTTAGGAGGAAGTGGGAGGGGTAGCTGCAGCCAGTCTGTGCAGTTGGCGACACAATAGCGCACATCCAATCGATAGTTACCAATAATTGTCTGATGCGTTGACCTTTAAGTGTGCCTTGGTTTTTTGTCTGTGTGCGGTTTTGTTTTCATTTTCAATTCAATTCTTTGCGTAATCAGCAGCAGACGAGGTGGCAGCAGCAGCAACAACAACAACAACAACAATGCCGAAAAAACTGCAATTGTCATATGCAGATAGCGAAAAAGGGGTAGGGGAAGGGGGTACATATGCGTCAGAGTATCTGTGGAATCGGACTTATTGCATAACCTGTGCAGCACGGTCAGTGCGAGTTAAGCGCCTGCTTAACCTTTGCCAGGGCATATTGACACGAGTGTGTCGTGGGATGGGGCAGTGGTTGAAGGTTATCAATTTCGCATATTGCATACGCGCTGTTGCTTCTATTGTGTGTCATTTGAGACGCTGCTCCATTAGCTAGACAAGGCAGTCAGGCACCCAGGCAGCCGTCGGCGGCTGCGGCGGGCAACCACCTGTGCTGTCCTGGCAGGGCTTCTGCGAACCAAAGCACAAACTGTTGACAATTGTGTCGGCCTAGTGATGCTTCTTGTTGTCATTGGCACGCACCACACACCCACAGACACACTTGCACACCCACCTCAGTTCGCCTTCGCTGGGTTAAAGCACTCGCAGGTCCGACGACCTGACCTCTTTGCGAGACATTTGCATGCGGAGGCAGGTCCAGGCTGAAGCTTTGCTCGAACTTCAACTGCTTCGCATTGTTGCACGCATGACGTCAGCGCTGGCAACAGGCGGCAGTTTGTCCCCTACCCACCCATTTATCTCCATCAGCTGTGAAACAGTGCGTAAAATTTAATTGGCAGTTTTTGGCGTGCTGCGTTAGGCTTTGTTTTTTTCACTGCTAATCCTTCAGCTTTGTCCACGCCCCCACCACCAAAAAAGGGATTGAAGTTAACCAAGCGTGTGGGTGTAGATTGTTTTATTTGTTTGTTGTTTTCATCTTCATCTGGCTTTGTTTTCCATTGCGCTTTGTTGTCAATTGGCAAACGCAATTGAAAATCTGACAAACCAAAATGGGAATTTCAATTTTCATAGGAGTAGAGCTCCAGCCCAGCAGGAGGAGATTCGGCGACAACAAAGCCGCGCTCTGCGGGTGCCGCCAGCTGAAGCAGCATGGTGAGTTGTTGTGGCGCGCTGCTGTGTACTACAGTTGAGATGTGATGGGATAAGGCATTTGGTAGACGATGAACGCTGCCAACGGTCCGTGGGCGAGGTCGGGCAGCAGAGTTAGTAGAAGCCAGTACAAAGCCAGAAACCCTGGAGGAAGGGAATGAGCCATGTTGAGTAGGAGAAGGAGGAAGGGGTAGAGGAGGAGTAGGTAAAGTAGGAGAAGGCAAAGGAGGAGACGGCAAAGGAGGAGAAAGCAAAGGAGGAGACGGTTAAAGAGAAGAAAGAAAAGCGGGAGAAGACAGAAGTGAAGGAGGAAGAGAAGATGGAGAAGGATGAAGAGGAGGAGAAAACTCAGAAGAATAAGTAGAAACAGAAGGAGAGGGAACAAAAGGTGGACGAACAGAAGAAGTTTGAACCGAAGAAGGAGGAAGAAAGTGGAGAGGAACAGATTGAGCAGGAACATGCTAGATCCTAGACTTAGAACATGCTGACTCAGCTAAAATAAAGCAGAAAGAGAGACAGAGAAGCTGGCGGAGATTGCAGATGCGAATTATTTATTGCCAAACATAATAGAAAAGTGCTAAATAGAAGAGATGCAGAAGAAAATGGCAGGTACAGAGTAGAAGGCAGAGTTGTAGAGTAGAGTAGAGTAGAATAGAGAGTAGCCTAGGCTGGGTAGACTTGGGTTAGCTGTAAAGTTGGGTTAGCTAGAAACAAATTTGGTATAACTTTTCTCTTTGGTCTCATCTCGGAAGAGGGTCTCATTCCTGTCTAGTTGCGCAGCAGCACAAGGCGAGGATCGGAGGCAACGGTCCAGATCAGTGGCTGCTGTTGTTGACGCACAACTTGGGTGGTGCGCACGGCGGGTGCCACAATGGGAGTAACCAGACGACGATGATCGTGCACCACTGTCTGACTCTGATGCGACACGGCAGTGGGTACATGCTCCACCACGCTACCCACACGTGCCAGTGTTGGTTCCTGTATGGTCAGCACAGTGCGCAGGCCAGAGCGAGCAGCCACCAGCAGAGGCAACGGCACTGAAACGGGCACAGCGGATGAGACAAGACGACGTGCATCGACAACGGGCTCAGCTGCGGCGCTAGCCGAGGAATCCGACTGCAATTCACCATCCTCCTCCTCCGCTGACTGCAGCTGCTGCTGCTGCTCGGCACTGAGACTGCCCTCGGTGGCCAACTCAATGGACTCCTCGTTCACTGGCAACGGCACAGAGGCTAGCGAAGATTTGCTGGAACCAAGCGATACCAGATTCGCAGGCCACTCCAAGCTGCCGGCGTTGACAACACCCAGGCAGCACAAGGCGACAAGACTAAGGCGCTGCAAATCGAAAGAATTCAAATTGGAGCAAGTGCAGCAAGTGGAATGAGCATCGATACTCACCAGCTTGTTGTACATGTTGTCAATCTAGGGGGTAAACCAATTAACTGATGCTGCTATCCAACCCCAGAGCGACTTTTATACTATCTGCGGCTGCGCCTGACTTAACCCGAGATGCATCGCTGCTTGCGTTACATGAGAACCAGGAAACATTTATTCATATTGACAATTTAAAATTTGAACAGAGAAATCGTATATGATGGATCGACATAAAGCTATAGCAAATTGTCTTGCAGTGGTATGTCACACTTGTGCTGATCCTCCTTCCAGAATTTGTAGAGATATGTGATGGGATCCACGGGCTGTTCTCGAGCTAGACCCAACATGCCCTCCATGAGAATGGGCACTACTTCGCGATTGAGATACTCGCGTTGTTCGTCTCCTGATCTATAGAACTCAGACTTATCGCACTTGGGCTCTGCACGTGGCTTAGTCTTCTTTGGGGGCTTCACAATGGGCTTGCATACTACCTGCTTAATCGGTGGTTCAGGCTTCTCAACTGGCTTGGGTTTTGGCTTTGTCGCTTTTCGGTGACAGCAGGTGATAATGTTGGATTTCTTTTTTGGTGTTGGCTTCGGTTTGTCAGAGCTGCAGTCCGACATTTTGATAGGGGAAGGAAGAGGAACTGGAGGGAGGTAGTATATGGTATTATAGGGCTGTGATTGGGTACGGTATTTCAACTTACTTTGATTTCTAATGAGCTTTGATTGCTTGATATTTCAATAGGAAAGATCTGGAAAAGAAGCTTAGTGAAATACTATAGAAAGCTTAGGTAACTAGATCTGAATTATTAGATCTTTATATACTTAAATCAGTTGGTTATTTGTTTTAGAATTGGCTACCCTAACCTTAACATCTGAAAGCAGTCATAACTCAATGATAAACCGTTCTAGACTTATATAACACATGTATATTTGAGGTTATGTAAGGGCATACAGTGTTCTGCTTCATTCACATTGTATTTTTTCGAAACAGAACATTCACAACACTGAAACAATCACATTAATTGGCTGCTGCCTGTGCCTAGCCACGTTGCTATGCAGGCTTGGAGGGGTTACTCCTTGTGCCGGCTGGGTAAGCCGCTTAGTTTCCGCTCGTGGAGACCTTATGTCGTAACCGGAGCTGTTCGTGGAATTTGAAACGCAACATCGATCGATCCATCGATTGCAATAGAATGGGGAAAGATAGGAGGTGTGGTCACTTAAGCCGCTTAGAGCGGCTCTGCCTCTTGTCACTCTTGTCACTGGTGCTGCTGCTTCTCCTGGTCAGCTCTCCAGACAGTTTCAATCCAATTTCGCACACGAATGATGCCGTCTATAGATGACGTTGTCAGTCTTTCGTTTGCAAAACTTGTTCAAATCTGCATGGAGTCCTCCGAAGAAGGTATAGCACAATCGTCGTTCGAGCAGGCAAATGAAATGATCCACACGATAGAAGAGCGAGAGGTACTTGAAGAAGATCAGTGCGAGCAGCACGTAGAGATGCATGCGCCGCTGATCAAGATCAGTGGAGAAGAGCGACCTGTTCCGTTTCAGCTGCTGCAGGTAGAGCCACGCAATAAGCAGGCTCACTTTAGAGTTACTGTAGATCGGAGCGGATCAGTGATCAGCATGCGGAATGGAGCGTGTCTCACTCACGTGCTCAACTTCACGTACGCCGAGTTGGATTTCTGACATCGATTGATAAGCAACGCTGCCACAGGCTTTAGGAATTCCGCTCCGCTGCCAATGACAGTACCGACAATCAGTATGGGCACCATGGCATTCTTGCCATACACCTTCCCCGCCAACTGCACTCCACGATCGATGTGTAACACTTGACTGATGGCCGTCACAGGAGCAGCTAGCATCTGTATGATCACTGTCCTGGTGATGATAGTGTGTATGCCATCAAAGGGACAATAGAAGACCAGATACCACGAGAGGGTGCAGAGCAGAATGTCCTCACCGTTGCTAAGGGGTTCTAGTGGAAGATTGCCCAGCAGCAGATTTACTAGGATATCCCCCGCAAAGGTCAACAGTAGATTGGTTAGCCACAGCACAAATGGTTGCCATTCGCGGTACCAGCAGCTAGTTTTCAACGAGCTGGAGCTACCCCTTTTTATGCCTGTGCTCGATGTGAGTGACAGCTCCTGGCGCAGCTGGAGCGCTATGAACGTGTAGTGTAGCAGACGAAAGGCAATGTGATTGGACAGCCGCTTGAGTAGGATATGCGTGGACATGGTCACACAGCACACACACACACCTTAGACCACACACTACCAGCTCAGAAGTGCGTCTATCTGATATGTTGTTGTTACGTAGAGCTCACTTGAATTTCGAGACGGTTTTCGAATTGTTTACTTTATAGAAAATTGAACTTAAACGCAATGGGAATTCTAGAGTAGAGGGAGTATTAGTGCGCATATACTACGTAGTTGTGGCTGTCTTCCTCTCTCTTCGTGGTGCAGGTCGCAGCTCAGCGAAGCTTAGATTACGCACTGGTTTTATGTGTGGCAGCATCTGATGCACTACCGGATGTGCTGCATAGGTGAGCTCCGCGGGCGTGTGGGCGCTAAGCTGCAGTGGGAGTGGCAGCTGCTCCGGCTGTCCTCTAAGCTGCGTGCTTGTGTTGACAATGCGCACGGTGGGCGTGGCAAGTGGTTGCTCCGAGGGCGTGGCAAGTACGCTGTAGTGCTGAAGAGGCAGCGGCTCCCTGCTTGCTGTGGGCGTGGCAAGTGGCGTCGACAGGCGTACAAAGCTCTGATGCGAAATAGCCGAGGCGGAGGAGGCGTGGCCATAATGCAATAAGCTAGCAGCGCAGCTAACATCGAGCAGTGCGAGGAGCAGCAGGAGGCATCCTAAGCTCTTTGAGGACCCTCTTGAGTTGCACATGCTGCTGAAATTTGAGTGAAGTCGTTTCTGCGCACTCAAGTGGCGTCTCTAATTGAACCCATCGACTTGTGCCGCCGGCGATATATATAGCTAATCGCGTTGAATGAGCCTCTCGAGCTGAGCTGAGCTGAGCTGCAGTGCCTGCGGTAAAGGTCGCTCGGCAGCTGCAAGATTAATTGCCGAACCCTTGAGTCGGGCTTAATTAATTAATCAAGTAGCCAAAAAGTGATTCAATCGAATTGCGGCGCACTTACAGCTTCAATTACGCGCCTCAGGCTAATCGAAGAGGGGAAGGTGTGAGAAGAGAGGGAGACAGAGAAATAAATAGAGAGAGAGGCAGAGGTGTAGACGCTGGAGACTGTTGCCAGCGAGTGCTAGAAACTGCGTGCAAAGCGAAGAAAAACAAGTAAAAAGCTTAAAAAGTGTGGGAGTTGTGGATAGTCGACGGGTAGATACCCTGTAAATACTACTTGGTGAACCCCTGTATTTGAGTTAAAATCAGCCGTGACTCTCAACCTTCTTAATGTTTCTATATTAGTAGAATAGTAAAGCAACTTAACAAATGTATCTACCCTTTACCAGCAGCCCTATATTTACAGGGTATTCTTTTACACCTAAGTAGCTTGCTGTGCGTTTAATACTTTCAATAGTTGCTAAACAGTGCAAAATATTTGTAAAGCCTGTATACCCACTTGCAGCGTCACTTAGATTACAGGGTATTGCTGAAGCATCAACTGCATTGAGGGGTTTCAGCAACTAACCTACTAAGATAACTTTTCAAAGACCTACATCAATGTATATACCTACTTGCATTTCCGCTTCGATTACAGGGTATGCGCCAAGCACGAGACACCAACTTCAATTGCGTGTGGAGCGCGACCAACCTTCAGCGCGTTGCGCATGCGCCGCAGCTACACTCGCAGCGAGGCACTCGAAGTTGTTGTTGCTTGTGGCTTGTTGTAGTTGCCGTTGTTGTTGCTGTTGTTGTTGTTATAGGTAATGTTATTGTTGTTAGTTGTTATTGTTATTACTACAATATTTGCGGCATTCGTTCGCCGTATTTATTTATACATTTTCGTTTTTATTTCTTTACGTAAAACGGCCAAGTTGAGACACTCCCACAAATTGCAAGATAACCAAGCGGGGCAGAGGCGTCACATACGACTAAGCTGTACCCTCTTGCACTTTGTACCCCCCCTCGACTAAGCCTCTGGGCATGTTAGCAATTGCTTCGCTGTGATTTCATGGCACAGCAATTCACACTGCGATTCAGTTTGACTTTGCCACTCGCCACGCCGTGAGGCTGCAAGCTTAATACGAAGTGAGTTACAGGGTATTTAACGCCCACACGACTATGCGGCAATTGGTGAGTGAGCAGCGAGGAGAGTGTATTCAACAATTACTCATGTAATTCCTTTCCCTTTTGCAGTTACAACTGACGCTTTTCGCCTGCCTGGCCTGTTGGCTGGTGCTGGCCAAACCGACGTCGGAGCCCGCCAAGCTGCTCATCGACTCGGCTCCTTCAGTTGTCTCCTATCAGGGCTCCTCACAGACGCATACACGTTTTGTCATAGCGCCCATGGGTCGCGCCTTGGGCTATGTGGAACCAACGAATCTCAATCGCACCTTCCACACGCATTCAGAGGAGGATGCAGCAACGCGTGATCTACCCCGACCCATTTATGTGCATCAGTAGGCGTGGAGTCTCTACCCCCCTTCCTTTCACTCTCACTTATGTTAGTTAGGCTGTGTTCAGTTTCTAGACAAATATAATATATATACTACATCAAGCAAATATTTCCCTTAAATATTTCCTCATTAAGCTAGAGAGAAACCCGCTTTTTTGCTACCCAATCGGGGTATGTCCATGTCGCGCCCCACGCCGGGTTTGCCCACAACGCAGAGTCTGCTCGAGACGCACCATCGCGTCGAGCACATGCTGGACGAGTGTGCGCTGGAGTTCTATGAGAAGTGGAATCGCGCCTGGCGTTCGCAGTACTCGAATCCGGACCTGGCGCGCTTGAGTATTGGCAGCGAATTCGTTAGCCCGAACAGGCAACCGTTGCAGACGCAGGCGGGTATGGTAGAAAGAGAAGATCTTAGGAATCTCTAGGTTAACGTTTCTTCTTCTTCCATTGCAGTTGCTCCTCGTCTCAGTGTGCGCTATCGCCTCCTCTAAGGCAGCAGCGGAACTGACGCGCTGAGAGAGGCGTGCAGGTTGCTTTTATAACGCAAGGGGCTACCTTTGGAGGTGTCTCTAAAGGTCTCTCTTTATCTACTTCTACCTCTACTTCTCTCTTCGTTTTTGCCCTTCTCATTCGTTTCTTTGTGGCATTAATTTTGCCTTCTCATCGTTTATTTTGGCAACCTTTAAAGCCTGTCGCGTCTAACGACTTCACTGTGAGCTACCTTGAAGGTTGAGGCACCGCATTGCGTTTCCATTGCTCTATTGCTCTATTGTTGTGCTTGGGGCCTGGAGCTCCTCGTTGGTTCAAGTTCAAGGCGCAAATTTGCAATTTATCTTGTTGGATTCGGTTTTGCATGAAGGACACCTTGGGTAGTATAAAAGCGACAACTGATTGCTCCAACAGCATCAGTCAATCGACAGCTATCAAAGCAACTCACCCAAAGCAAACTCAACATGTTCCGTTTCGTAAGTAGGAGCAGAAGGAGTAACAGGAGCAGCTTAATCTCATCTTGTGTTCCCTCTCTAGATCGCCATCTGTGCCCTGGCCACCATTGCCGCTGCTGCGCCTGGTTTTGTGGAGCAACATCATGTGGTTGCCGCTGCTCCTGTGGTTGCCAAGGTGGGCGCTGTGGTGCACTCTGCACCGCTGGCCACATCGCATCAGAGCTTCACCCAGTTCCATAACCAGGCCGTGATTACACCCGTTGTGAAGCATGTGCAACCTGTGGTGCCTGTGGTGAAGACCATCACTCCTGTGGTGGCTCCTGTCGCTCCTGTTGTGCATCATGTAGCTCCAGTTGTGCCGGTGGTTAAGCATGTGGCTCCAGTTGTGCCTGTTGTGAAGACCTTCGTTGCACCCGCCGTGCACCATCAGACCTATGTTGCGCCCGCTGTCTCCGTTGTCAAGACTGTGCCACATGCTGTCTCCCACCAGAGCCACACACAGATCCACCAGAAGTCCATCATCACCCCAGTGGTTGCACCTGTCATCAAGACCATCGCCACTCCAGTGGTGCCAGTGGTGAAGCATGTCGCGGTGGCCGCCCCCGTTGCCCATGTCTACCATCATTAGGAAACCTCATGGCATCGATTCGAGTTGTTGATTATTTGAATAAATGAAGAAAATGTTGATCGAAGCACTTAGTAGTTGACTGCGATACCCTGTAGGGCGGGAGGGAATGCGGTATGCAACAGAGGGAAGATACGAGAGATAAAGTTGTCCATTGTATCTGTGGAATTTCCTAGAGAATATGCTAGGTTTAAGTTGACTTGTTTGCATAATAACCTATAGGGTATTCTGTAGTTGAGTCTTTCAAATATTCTCACTTAGCTTGTGGTAATATTCTCACACAAGTTCTATACTTTATTCATTCTTACTTTATACTATGTGGTTAATTTCTTCAATCTTGGGTATTAACTACTGAGATACTTAAGGAAGGGTATTGTATTCAGTAACCTTTTCCCACTTCATCTAATTGATATATGCGCATTGATTAACCAGAGATTTGTTTATATTATTGTAATTTCTCTATAATTCTATTTTCATCTATTATATCACTGAGGTATTATAGCAAATTGTATGGCTACTATTTGTCTTTATCATGTGTATTCTATAGATTTTTCTTTGCTGTGCAGCTCATAAGCAATGCGAGAGACAATAAGGAATGGAAAAGACCAGGCAGTGGCGTAGTTAAATAAATTTAAGGGGGGCTATTTGAAGATATGTGTAATATACATATGGAACTGTAAAGAATGTCATCTACTCATAGCTCCCTTTTCTTTATTATTTATATAATTACTTCTTAGCTCATCCCTCCCCTGGGGGGCGCCTCTGTCCTTTGCTCACTTTGTTTTCATTTCTGTAGAAATTTTTGACAGTTGTGAGTTATGCCAGTTTAATAATTGTTACGAATGACATTAGAGAATCCATTCAATTCTTGTTATGGTTTGTGCCATAAAATATTTTCCTTTCAGGGATTTCTAAGAAAATTTGTGGGAAATTTTAGAGAAACGGAAAAGTGCAAATTCAAGTATGTTTTTCTAGAATCTTTTCTATTTATTGCTTTGATTATGGCTCAAGGTAGTTCAGGTAATTATCTTTTTTTGGTATGTCCGTCTGTTTACTTGTGGTAGGCAGTGTAGGCAACTGGGGCGCTGACCACAGTCTTGACCAGAGGAGCAGCATGGACCACTGGAGCGGCAGCGACGACAGTCTTGACCAAAGGAGCGGCATGAACAACGGGCACAGAGTGAACCAATGGAGCGCTGACCACAGTCTTGACCAGAGGAGCTGAGTGCACGACGGGCACAGAGTGCACCACCGGAGCAGCAGCATAGGTGCTGACAACGGGTGCGGCATGCACCACCGGAGCAGCAGCATAGGTCTGCACCACTGGCACCTTGCGCACCAGATTCACATTGCTCTGATGCGTGATGGCCGACGAGGCAGAGGTGTCCACATACGCGGTCTTGGCCAGCACAGCGGGCTGCACCAGGGTGTGTGTCTCGGCGAGCAGACCAGGAGCAGCAGCGGCCACGGCAAGGCAGGCGAAGAAGGCGACCTGCAGGCGGGAGTAAAGGGTTAGCTGAGGATCAGGAGTAGCTGCTTTGCTCCATCACTTACGAATTTGAACATTTTTGAATGTGGTTTGGTTTGTTTTGTAGATGCGAATCGATTGCAACTGCTGATGCTGTGGTCCGTCGCCGAGCGCTTTTATACAGCCTCGCAAAGCTTAGTTGGACAGTTTTTTTTTTGGGGGGCTACTTCAAATTCTGGTTATCATTGTTTTGTATATCATTGTTGTTGTCTAAGTACGCGCTGCGCTGCGCTGCTCGAGCTGAACTTGAGCTGAGCCCCTAACCGGTTTTTTGGTGCCGGCTGCTTCTAAGCTACATACATCGAAGTCCAATGGGAAGTTCATTAACTGACCTAGGTTTGCGTATTGTGTGTGTGCCTGATAGGAAGCTTGAGTGTTATGTGTGTGTGTGTGTGTGTGTCTTGTTGTTGTTGCACCCACTGGCAGAGCAATCAGGGGCAACCTTTGGCTGTCGTAATTGGCCTTAGCGTTGCGCTGCTTTGCTTACGCAGCTTGTGTGGGTGATATCTCTTCCTCTTCCTCTCCCCTCCCCCTGCTCTTGTGCAACCTGCATCCTCTGCCGCTGCATTTGCTCCTTGGCTGTCATCGATTGCCTGGCTTGGCATTTGCTGCTTATCTGCGCACATCGTTGCTGGCATTTTGTCGCTAATTGAGTTGCCAACTGTCGCTGTCTTTGTATCTCCCTCCCTCCTCTCTCTCTCTCTCTCTGTCTCTGCAGGATGTGCCTGCTGCATTCAATTGAGTTATGCGTTTCGCCTCCTACGTTATGTGGCTTATTGCGTGACAAGAAATCGACACGACGCGACACAATATCGAAAATCTTCGATGAGATAAGAAAATGCCACAAGGAACTCAATACGTGCAATGTGCAGCTATCGATGGATTCTTAAGCATTACATAAGCTTCGGCGGGAATTAAGATTTGAAAATTAACCCAGTTTTTTACGCAGTTTCCTCTGAACTTCATACGCTTACTGAGAATTGAAATTGGATTTCCAGCGAATTGAAATGGAAACTGATTGCGCAGTTAGCCACGTAAGCGAAGTAACCCAAGCTGACCCACTTCACGTGCTGACCCAATTTCCACAGCTTCCTTTCAGAACACACCCTTCTTTCGTCACACTCGACTTCCTTCAACATCTTCAACTCCGACTCCATCATCAAGTGGGGCAAACAATACGAAATAAATTATACATATTGCAATTGTAACTGCTGCATTCAAATTGAGGCAGCAATTGCAACATCGACAGCTCGACCAGTTCCAGTTGTCGTTCGACATGATTCATGGCCAAGCCAAGACAAACAACAAAACTGTCCAGGCCCAGCGAGCGACATTAAACCACGACGCGACCAAGTGCAGCTGCCGTCGTCGCCGTTAAGTGCCCACTTAATAAGGGGCTCCAACTGCCTCTGCCTCTGCCTCTGCCTCTGCTCCGTCTCCATCTGCGACACCGACCCTATGTCAAGGTTAAACCACGGACAACGACAAGCCCCACGCGTACTTAACCCACAATTTTTGACAAGATCTTTTGGCCGCCTGAAGGAGGGAGCAGTGGATGGTGGACTGTGCCGTGACAGTTACACGTACTTAAGATAAGCATCTCAGCATCTCATGAAAATGAAATACACCGAAAACCGTACGAAAGCCAACGACGCGTCGTCGATGACGTAGCTCGTAAATCCTAACTCGATGCTGTGGTAACTGCAGCTTAAGTTGGAGTTGGATTGGGGCTTTTGTTTTGCGCCGCAATATGGTAATGAGACAGCTTAAGTGGTGCAGTGGGTCAGCTGAGAGGAAGTGGAGATCTTATCCTGCAGGGAAGAGAGATCTGAAGGTTCTGTGATTATACTTGACAGTTTTCTTGCTCTATTTTCCCCAGTCTAGTTCTCTTTGAAGAAATCCCGTGGAAAACTCTTAGACTTCCAATCCCATGTTCCTATAGAAACCTAGTTCTAGAGTTCTACCTCTTTTTCGCTCTGTCTGAACTTCTCTAGACTTCTCTTTTTTCCTCATTCTCTCTCTTTCTAGTTCTCTCTCCTCCCTTCTAGTGCTTTCTTTTTAAGTCTTTCCATACTATTTAGCACTTTGTTTCCCTCTTTCTATCTCTCAGAGACCCTCTTAGACCCTCTACCAACAGCTCTACTTCACCTTGTAGGCCTTCAGTTAATCCGACATGACAAATTGTCGTATTGTCGCATTGTTACTCGCCAATTTGTTGCTCTAATTGTTGATCGATCAGTTCGATGGCATTTGCCAATTCGGCTATATAAGCAACCGTTAGGCCTCAGTGGGTCATGAGTTCTTACTGGAGTTTGCTGCTTGCCAATTCAAACTAAGACTAAATCCAATTCAATCGACCAACAACAATAATACTATGCATCGAGCTGTGAGTACTGACATTATGTCTATATGCCAGTATCTAATCGATTCCTTTCGGTCAACAGTTGCTGTACTCCCTGGCGATAGTGGCCAGCCTCTTCTTGTTTGCCTCAATCAGCGAAGGATCTGAATTTGCTGGAGATGGTGTACCTTGTACAATGGATTCACCTATCTATGCCAATACAACGAGCTGCCTTTTAGAGGGGACCTTCTCATTTAACACGGAAACAATTCGTGATCTGCTGGCGCCTGACTTGAAGAACCTTTGCAGTACATTAATTTAAAAACGTAGCTCATATTCAGCTCTGCATTGTTGTTGGTTAAGTTTGTTATTGTTTTAATAAAAAGATATTGAAAACTATCTGTGAAAGCGTGAAGTATTTATGCCTTGATATATGGATCTATACATTATAGAGTGTAGAAGACAATTGATTGTTTATAGTAATTTGTAGACACATTAATCAGTAGATTGGACTAGGAAGTAGACTTGCATATTGAGTCTGAATTAGTGTCTGTGTAATATCATTATATCATTATCATATGTATGTACTTCCTTCTTGTTAAATATATTATTTCTAATCTTATTTCCCCTCAGATTCTTTTCTCATACAATTAATAAACCATTTAGATTATGTTTCAATAATACTTTTGTTTAATTCTTTTTTATTTTCATAACAAAACAAGTTAAGTTCGTCTTCTAATGATGTAGGGTGTAGGCCAGAGGAGCTGGGTGCAGCACAGACTTGATGAGAGGAGCCGAGTGCACAACGTGAACGGGAGCAGCATGAACCACTGGGGCAGCGTGGACTACGGGAGCAGCGTGCAAGACGGGAGCGTGGTGGACGGCAATGGCAGGAGCAGCATGGACGGTGGTCTTCAGGACGGGAGCAACGACTTCATGGACAACAGGCTTGCTGTGCACCTGGGTGATGCTCTGGTGGGACACAGCTGAGGGAGCGCTGTGCACCACAGTGCCAACCTTGGCGAGCACAGGCTCATGCACCACATGGTGGGTTTCGATGAGGCCAGCCGAAGCGGAGGCGAAGAGCAGAGCAACGATGGTGACCTGCAGAGAGAATCGGATAAGTCTTACTCATAGACAGGCTCTCCTAGTGGAACTTACGTATTTGAACATGTTGAGTTGGGTTTGTTGTATTCCGTAGAAGCTGACGACGGGAACTGATGCTGTTGGGTTCTGCGCGAAAAGCTTTTATAGGAACTCAGGAGCAGCGCGAGCTGATCGATAACAGCAGCAGCTCAGTTCGGATCGTGTCGGGTCGTCCACCTTGAAGCGCGTTTGATAACACGGTAGCCGTCGCTGCTGCTGCGCCTGCGTTGGCGTCACTATCGTCGTCTCTTGTCGTGCGTCGTGCGTAGCTGCTGCAGCAATCGGCAATAATTGCCGACACGATTCGAATTGAAACTCGTTGGGTTTTTGGACTTGGGCTTTGTTTTGGGTTCAGTTGCGTAGTGAAGGTCAAAGATCTTGTGCCAGATCGATCATGCCTGCGCGCCTGCCCTCGCTCGTTCTATATAAAACGCGCTTGCAGACTGCGTAGATCATCAGTCACATTTCCAATTCGACTAGCTTCAAAATGTTCAAATTCGTAAGTGAATAAAGGCATTCTGCAGCAGCTTCTCCGGCAGATCTTAACTTTGTCTTTATATCATGTTTCTACAGGTTGCCATTGTTGCTCTGCTCTTTGCCTCCGCCTCGGCTGGCCTCATCGAGACCCACCATGTCGTGCATGAGCCTGTGCTTGCCAAGGTTGGCACTGTGGTGCACAGCGCTCCCTCAGCTGTCTCTCACCAGAGCATTACCCAGGTACACAGCAAGCCTGTCGTCCACGAAGTCGTTGCACCCGTCCTGAAGACCACCGTCCATGCTGCTCCTGCCATTGCCGTCCACCACGCTCCTGTGCTCCATGCTGCTCCCGTAGTCCACGCTGCCCCAGTGGTTCATGCTGCTCCCGTCCATGTTGTGCACTCGGCTCCTCTCATCAAGTCTGTGCTGCACCCAGCTCCTTTGGCCTACACCCTGCATCATTAGGAAGCGCCTTAACGAAACCTTCGCCGTTTGCTTGTGATAAAAACCTTTTTTGATTTTTCGTTTAAATAAATTTTTCTGTTCCATTAATCAGTTATCAACTCAGCTAAGGTTTCAAACTGTATAAGACATTCAGCAGTGTCTGCTACACGCGTCTTATACCAAGCAAAGCGCAGTGAAAAAAGTGTTGCCTGCTTTTAGGCTGCGCGCTGAAAATCAAATTAAGCTGCAAAGCAAAGCGAAATAAGCAAATCAAACTATGAAATTATTCAGTTAGGGGACTTTATTGCAAAGAATCTTAAAATGTTCATGTTTTTTTTTTTTTGTTTTGTAGCTTTTCTTGGATTTCTCTCCTATAAACAGGGCACCCGAATTTGCAAAACAGGAAAATCAAAAATCTTTAAAATCAAAAATGATGGACAGGATGTAAGGCAGCAGGTTTCGGCAAGTGTTGTGTATGTGGGTGTTTGTTTTGTGACTGTGTTCTCTACCACAGATGCTTGAGCAGCACAGGGGAAGGATGCACCTGGCTGACGGCAATGTGCGACAGTGCGGGACCGGGCACAACGCTAACAACGCGGGGAGCAAGCACATGGGGTGCCCACAGTGGGGAAATGGGCACGGGGCCAGCGATCACAGCGGGACCGAGCAGGCTAGGCGATGGTCCTGGAGCAGGAGCGGGCACTGGAGCCGGAGCGGGAGCAGCAGCCACCAGGCTAAGGAGAGCAACGAAGACGCACTGCAGCGGGAGTAGGTATTAGATCAGACCATATTGCTTTAGCTGTGCTACTTACCAGCTTGAACATTTTGTTTTGTCGATGGTTTGCAACGATTTGACATGCAATTGCCCAGTGCGCTGGCCTATTTATACGGAAAACAATTGCCAAGTGCTCCAATTGCAGTGCAGTGCATCAGGGGGTGTGTATTGGTGTGTGTGTGTGTGTCAACGCCTCTGCAGTCGGCATCTCTAATGGTGCCGGCAACGCAGAACAAACACGCGACACTTGATGAAACCCTTCCGGGGGCAGGTTCTCAACTTACACGTTCAGGTTCTCCACGTCCAGTTTCCACTTGGCCGCATTTGTCTAACTGGTTCTCCATGCACTTGCACACACTAGCACACACACCTTATGGCCATGGTGTCACCTATGGCAAGTTCGATTCCGCGCTCGTGCAACGCCGCGTATACTTGACACTGTGTTGCATGCGTTCCGCACCCGCAGCGCGGGCAAACAAATCAAACAGCTTAACCAGCTGATATATGATATATATAATGTCATGTGTGTGTGTGTGTGTGTGTTTGTGCTTGTCTATAGATTTGTCCAAGATTGTCTGCTCTTTGCACTTTCGGCTCGCATAAATTAAGCCCAAGTCGACGCCGTCGCCAACGCGCTTGATTAATGTGGCCAGTTAGCCCGGCCAATTGTCATAGATTGTCTTGTGCAATACCGCAGCCTGTGCACATCATGCAGCAGATAATATTGTGAGTTGGCTGCACTTTGTAGATACCCTGTAAACTCGGAATACTCCGCATGCCGTTTTGATTTTTTTCGAAATTTTGAGGTTTTTTATCCTTAGAATTTTTCAGAATTTTTTCGAAAATTCGAATACCCTTTTCCCCTACTCTTCCAGGGTATAAAAGTTCAATCACTCACCACGACATTAGTCGTCAAATGTAGCCAAAAAACGGCTGTCAATTAGCTTGTCTCTGCGTGGCCCTCCACAGAGCTCTCTTCCTTACTCCCCCCCCATCCTCAGCTCGTTAGCCGCTCCCAAGCAATTTTCAGGGTCGAGGTTTAACAAACACCGAAAAACTTGTTGAATTTTAGTTTGCTTTGATTGGTTTTTAATTGAGCAAACAGGGAAACGCTGAACCGATTTGCCCCTCAGAGTCGGAGTCGCATTTTTAATCGCATTTTACTGCAGCTTTTCACCCACTTAGCCCGATTACAGTTGGCTTTGGCTGGCTTGGTTAATTAACGCAATTAAGCTAAACGTTGCTGATTTGCCTGGACTTATGGGGCGGACAGGTTGCCAGCTTAAATTGACTCATGACTGTATTCATGAATACATACAGCTTGAGTAGTTTGTCAATCGTTCGTTCGCTCGTTCGTTGCTTATGCAAACAATTGTGCAAATTTCAAAGATACAACTGAACTTGAACTTGAACGGACAGCCTAAATGGACAGGGGTGGCCCTAGCTGGTTATGGCTGCAGATGTAGCTGTATCTGTAGTTGTATCGGTAGTTGTAGTTGTAGTTGTGTTTGCAGGTGTAAGTTGCTTCTGCAGCTGTCTGTCTAGCAGCATCTGTAGCTGTAGCTGCATCTGTCTTTCTAGCTGCTATTGTATCTTTTACTCTTGGTTATGCAATTGCAATTGCCTTGCTGCCCTAAGCTGTATCTATAGTCGGTTGTTGCTTATGTATTGAATGTATCTACAAGGCTATCAGTTAGTTAAAATGTATCTGTTGCTGCAGTTGTGGCTGTTTTACCCATTTAAGCTGTATCTTTTTAATAAGTAAATGTATCCAGCTTTCTATGTATATGTATCTGCAGATGGAATCGTTCTTTCTATGTGTTGATTTATATGTAAATTATCTACTTATATCTCAGACTAAATTTGCATCTATACCTCATGTATCTTTTGCAGTGAATGTATCTGTATCTCTACCTAAGTGTGCATTAATATCTACACCTACTACATCTGCATCTTGCCAGCTACAGCCTTTGTCTCTGTTTTCTACTCCACAAATTTACAAATGTATCTACAGCTTTTGCATTACCTAAAATCTGCATCTATTTATAGCTGCTGCTTATGTAGCAAGTGTATTTTTAGCTTGATTTGCTACTGCCACAACTGTCTTACATCTTCACCGTTTACTTTATCTCAATCTACATTTATGCTTAGATCTTACGTATCTCACGTTGCAAATGTATCTACACGTGTTGCTGCAGCTACATGTGCAGCTCTCTTAGCATTTTTTCTGCCCCAACTGTAGCTGTACTTACATCTGCCTATGTAACTGTTGCCCTCAGCCAAACGTAACCATGCCCTAAACTGTAGCTGTATCTCAATCTGCATTTTGTATCTGCATCTGTAGCTCTGCTGGCCTCATCATGTATCTTTTCTATCTTTAGCCGCCTTTGTAGGCAACCGCTTGGCACTTATTTGCATAACACAGAAACTGCATTTGTTAGAAGGAGGGGAAGAGGAGGGGGAAAGGGGGGCAACGTGTCACCAAGGTGTTGCCTGCCTAAAGCGTTGATTACGCGCTAATTATGTCACCCGGTCGTGAGAGCAGGCCCTTTTTTCCGGCTAAGACAGCAGATACTCTCAGAGAGGAGGTAGAGGGAGGGGGTCAGGAAGTCGCCTGCGTGGTAGGCCTGCTGCTGCTGCTTGACGTCAACTGAGAGTATCGATTACGCGGCGTATGCGCAATCAACTGCGACGCTTCGTTTGCGCTTCGATTTTCATTTGTGTCTTGCGTTTTTTCTTCAGTTTGTTACGTTTTATTGAAGGTTTCTTTGCTGGACAACAAGAGAGCAGATACACGTACACACAGACATACTTAAACACACATACACATACACATACACAGCAAGTCAGCAGGCGACGCTGGTCAGTTGGTCAGCTCGTTGGGCCTGTGGTGGGTGGGAGTGGAGCAGACAGCGAAGTGATTCCCCGATCTTCCGTTCCTCGTCTAGTGATAATGATGAAAGTCATGGAAATCGTGATGATGATGATGCAGGAAGGGATCATAGGGATGATAGGCCTTGATAATGGGCGCCGGATGATAAGCCTTAATGATGGGCGGATGCACCACTGTCTTTACCACTGTGGGCAGCACCACGGGCTTAATGATGTGATGCGGCACCGTGTGCACCACTGTGGAACTCTGGTGGGATACTGCCGCCGGCAGATGCACAATTTTAGCCACATGCAGCGGCTCCACGTGATGTATGAGTGGATATTCCGGATAATGATGATGATGGCCGTGCAGATAGCCAGGACGTGCTGTGGCCAGCGTGCACAGCAGCAGCAGCGAGAGCAGCTAAGGGGGAGGAAGGAGAAGAAGGAGTAGTAGTAAGTCCCTGAGGTTCACTCCATCTGTGGCTCACCAATTTCAGCATGTTGTGTGGGTGTTGCAGCTAATCCTGGCGGTGCTGTTGGTGGTGCGCGAGTGTTGACTTGTCTGGTGGTTGCTTGCAGCGTGCAACTGATGCCACCATGACACCCCAAGTGCGCTTTTATACAGACAGCGCGCGTTGCTGCAACAGCGACTTAAGCTGCCACTCGAGGCGACGCGACGCGCAGCGATGCCAACAGCTGCAGATGCTCTCATTGTTTGTCGCCGTGTTCAATGCAACTGCAACGGCAACAACGGCAACAACAACAATTGTTGCCATTGGCATATCCGCGCTGCTGGCGTTTAAATCTGCAAGAGGGGCAGTCGGGAAGTTGGGGGTGTGAGAGAGATGCAGTTTGATAGCACATAAGTGCGAGTGAGTGAGGTTGATTTGCATCCGCCGTTGCAGTTGCCGTTGCCGTTGCTAGTTGCATTGCAGACGCTTTAATTGCCCCTCGTTTTGTCTATTGTTTTTACACTGCGCTGCAAGAGATGTATAGGCAAAGTGCAGTTTGCGACGGTACACTGTGCAGCAAAGTGGAGTTTGGGCATTTCAGTTGCTTGTAGTGCAGTGTGGAGTGGAGTATGCTGTGTTTGCTGTAGCTGCCTCCGCTGCTGCTGTCTCTGATGCTGGCAGAAAGCATAGTGCAAGACCTACACTGTGCTGCCAAGTTGAGGTTGCAAATTCGAAACTGTTTGTAGTGCAGTGTAGAGAGGGCTCTGCTGTTGCCTATCGCTGTTCTGTTGCCTCTGCCTTTGCTTTTGCCTCTGCTGCTGCTGTTCTTCAGTTTCCTCGCAGTTGCTGCTGGTTTCAGCCCACTGTGCCTGATGTACTTACACCTCAAGCAATGTATAGCCAACATCTTAATACCTAATCTCTAACACTAATCCCTAACCTATCTAAGATCTGCCCCAGTGGCAATTCTCTGGCCACTTAGCACCTTCCACTAGACAACAAAAGCTCAATGAAGCGAGCGCGCTTTGCATTTTCGGCAACTTGGCAAATGATGCCACGGCAATTGTTGTCGCTGTAACTGTTGTTGTTGTTGTACAACTGTTGCCATTGGTAATTGTAGTAGTTGCTGTTGTTGTCGCCGCAATTTGTGCCTTTACCGTTACTAATGGCAGCAACTAGTTGCTGTTGTTGTTGTAGTTGTAGTTGCCTAGGTTGCACTTGCTGTGGTTGCTGTTGTTGTAAGTGAAGCTGATGTTGCTGCCGTGGCTGTTGCTGCTGTGAATTGAGCTTGCAACACTCGCTTGGCTTTTGGCAAGCATAATTTATGCCAGTGTTACACTTGCCTGCAGCGACCTTGACCAGGCCAGCCAAATTGTTGTTGTTTGTTTTATAGCTATGCGAAGCGCTAGCTTTTTCTAGCTAGTTTTTTTTGGCAGTTGCAGCGGAAATTCACACTCGCCAATTTAATTGTTGTGATTTGAATTTGCGTGGAAATCAGTTTGCAGCTGTCTCCACGCAAACTTCCCTCCTCCTTGTCTCTCTGTCTGCCCCCTCTACCTGCCTCTTTACTCCCCCCTCTTTCCCCCTCTCTCTGGCAATTATGACAAATTCAGGCTGAGAACTTTGTGTGATAGCAAAAAGCGGTTGCGAAAAATGCCACAGCCAGACAGCTCGTTGCACTTGCCACTGCCACTTGCCACACGCCAGCCAGCTGCCTCAAGTGGTAGTATGTGCCCCTAACGAGCTTGCAACTGCAGCTACATCGATCTGGCTTCGATCTGTGTCTGACTGTGATCTTTAAGGCCTTAACTGGAGCTGCTTGCAGCAAAAGTTCACGAACGCGACGCGCAGCGATGCCTCAAGGTGCTTCCACTTCAGCAACAAGTGGCAGCAATGACAGGAGAAGAGAAGGGGGAGGAGAGGGGGCATATCAGCTCATTAGAATGTCGCTGTTGTTGACAGTCGACAGGCAGCAAAGTGGAAAATGTCAGCTACATATCGGTTGCCTGCTCGAAGCCTTTGTTCGTTAATTGAATATGAAAATATTTGCACAACAATTCGTTGCGCAGGCCAAGTCCCTGTTGAGTTTTGACCCAATAAAAGAGAAACGTGCCACGCCCCAAAGATTAGCGAAATGCAACGAGCAGCAAAGCTTATCTCGACCAGGAAACGTTGCATCGCTGGCAAACTGGCTCTGTGGCATGCAACACACACACACAGGAGACGCTGCGGCTGCCTTTCGATTCAGTTCACTGGGTTAGTGGAGTCACAAAGAGCGAACTGCACATTGTGTATACGCCGCGTGTGGCGAGTCACATCCGCTGACCAGCGAAAAATGCCATCGATCGATGGACAAACTGATGACCTTAGCCGCTAGCAGACACAACAACAATAGCAACAACAACTGTGACAGCTGCCCCATTGACCACCTGCTGCTGTTTCGATGCGCATATCGCGCATACGCCTCGTTGCCCCCCGACGTCAATGCAATTAACAACAAATTGGTTTGCTAAAACGAAACACTCAAACTGCATTCGCACTGCATTCGTTCCTTACACTGCCAGCCAAAATAAAATGCACAGCTGCAAATACCGAAATAACCAAAAACTCAACTTCATTTTTCACTGCGCTCTTTGCGCAATTTCAAAACACACAACTTGGCCAAGTCTTTTTGGCGCCCGACTAAGCAACTGTTCGACTGTCTGTCTGTCTGTCTGACTGACTGACACCTGCCTGAATTGTGCCAGTCGAACGGCAGGACAGCTCGAATTAGTGTGTGTGGCGGGGCAATTCGTTTGGCATAACCGCAATCTAAGCCAAGCTGAGCACAATTTGGTGGCAGCAAACAACAGGTCAGACATATGTTGCGGACAAATATGAGCAGATAAAAGATAGGTGGGTTGTTAAGACTATTAGAGAGAGACAAGGGGAAAAAGACAGGTGAAGAAGTGAATATAAAAGTGTTGGCTCGGTTAGATTAATATTGAAATAATTGGAAGACAATGTCTTGAAAATATGATATGATAAGAAAAGATGATCTGAAAAATGCCACCTAAATCACGCAAAAATTTTCCCACGCTGTCAAACATCTAAGACAGCTAATTAAGTATAGATTCCAATAAATAAACGAAGACTATTTATACCCTACTCTAAATATAAATATGCTTCCTCTAAAAAAGAATACTATAATATCCAATAAGCTGCAATTAAAAACCAATTGTCGCTGCCAAGAACAAACTCGCACTGAGAGACATAACTCTTTTGGCTTCCGTATTTATCAATAATTTTCTAGACACAGCCTTGTAATTGTCTTCTTGGCCAGATCGGGCTGGCAACTACGACCTTCGCTCCAATTAAGTGTGTAGAGAAAAATGACAAACAAGAAATTAAAGCGAAATTTCGAGTTGTTTTTACAGCGATTAAAGGTGACGTAGTCGCATTTAACTAGCGTAGTAATTGCTTGACTTGGTCAATTGGAATGGGCTCTAATTAAAAGCGAAACTAAGCTTATGCTCGGGCACGACGATAAGGCTACGACTGGGAGAAACAGGTTAAGCTCGAACTGGAGCCGAACTCAACTCTCTAGCTCCAGCTCTCGATCCCGGCAATGATCTATCTATGTGCTGCGCATTGTAATGCGATTGTTGTGCAAGCGTCGCGAACAGAACTGTCACAAGACCCAAGCCAGTTAGCCAGTTATATATCTGTATATATATATATGTTTGTGTGGGTTGGCCATAAGGCGTACGTTACCCTCTTGCCGGATATAAGCTAAGGAATTTCGCGTCGAAAACAAACGTAGACTCAAAATAGAAAACGAAAAAAATATAAAAACTATTAAAAAGCATTTTTTAAAGAACACATTGGGAACCGTAGCCTGAGACAGAGAGGAGGGGGGCGCGGTGCCTACTGGAATTATCTGTCGCCAGTTGGCAATATTCATTAATCACGCTATGGCACACAAAATATGCTGACAAATCGCCATAACGGCGACAGCTCTGCAGAGCTGTGGCAAGACGATTGGCAACAACTCTGGACGATTACAAAAGCGGAACTCACTGAGACAAAGCAAAGAGAGAGAGAGAGAGAGAGAGAGATAGACACAAAGATCGAGCTGGCACTGTAGCTGGTTCTATGTGGGCTGCCCCATTGCATTGTCTTTTTCTTGTTGCGTCTGGCGGGGATTAACATAACAGGAAATTACGATAAGTTTTCAAGTGATCGCTTTAATCTGATTTGGTTTCGGTGTGACTTAAGAGCTCTACGTGCTCAGCAAACAGAATTACCAAAACACTTGGGCGCTCAAGCAATTTAGACCTTTCTCTGGTGTTTTTATAGTCGCTAATGTGGTAAATATGTTTGTATGAACAAGTAGAGCTCAGAGATTAAAGAAGCTAGGGGTATCTAATTTGGTGACAATATGCCTTGTTATCGCACTCATATAATGTAAGCCTTAAAATTTAGCCACGCCCCCTGGCGACTACGTAAAGCGAGTTGCAAGCGCTTTTTTTATGGTAAAACGTTCAATTCGGATTGGTTTAATCTTCATCGTAGAAGAAATGATTTCTGATTAGTTTGTAAACTTGTTGGACTTTGGGTAATGGGTATCCTACAGTCTGCCACACTTATTTGTAGCTTTCTTATTAATTCTTACCGCCTCAAGGTACTTAAGAAAGATCAACAAACCACTCCCCGACTAACAGTCTTTCTTTCAAAGCCTCAAAGAAGCCACACCAACAGATCGAGTAGAGCAGAGGGGGCTAAGGAAATGATAGCAATTTGTAAGCCTGGCCAGCGACACGCACTGAACTTGAGCCACTTTGCGTGGCAGTGACAATTGCGTAGTGCTGCGACTGGTGGTGCGTGCGTGCACGAAAATTTCACGGTCAACTATGCCAAGAAAAATGACAGCGAACACGTAATAAAAATTGCTGCTACGCATTGTTGTTGTTGTTCCTCATGGAGTGTGTTGCAAGTGGCAGACATAGTCAAGCCAGACACAGCCGGCGCGACGTGGCCAACTGCCCAACTGGCCAACTGCTGATGGGGGCAATCGACTCGGACTGCGACTCCAACTGCGACGACAACGTCGGGTCGGGCTTTTATTTTGACTGGTTTTTTAATGGGCCTCCTCGGCGTGGCGTGGCATGGCATGGGCGGACGCCGTTGTAAACGAAAGCGAACTCGCAATTCGTTATTGTTGTAGTTGTTGTTGTTGTTGTTGGAGTCGAATCAGCTGCACCACTGGCCGAGCACCGCCGTTGGCTTTTCTTAACGATGCTGTGCAAAAAAAAAAAAAAATTATTATTATTGTATTTTCTGCACTTTTGGCGCAGTTTTACATTTTCAATTCGAATTAGTCTGTGTGTGTGCGAGTGTGTGTGTGTTTGGTCACTTTTTGTGTATAAAAGCTGGCGCAGATTTGCAGCTAGCAACAGACAACGGCAACGCGTCAACACAGACCAGCCCAGTTCATTTCCAATAGCTTGCATCGTCTAGGATTGCCAGGATTAGCAAAATGTACAAGTTGGTAAGTGCCACGCCCCCCAGCCCACTAGCCTGATTCGTTAGTAACCTATTTTCTTTTTGCCAGGTGGTGTTGTCTGCTCTGCTCGCTGTGGCTGCCGCCCGTCCGGGCTATCTGGAGGCAGGTCCTCTGCTGCATAGCTATGCGGCACCCGCAATCATTCATGAACCCGCCCTGGCCAAGGTGGGCGCCATTGTGAAGACCATTCCCACTGCCGTGTCGCATCAGAGCATCAGCCAGGTGCACAGCTCGGCGCACATTGTGCAACCCATACTGGCTCCGGTGGTGAAGAGCTACGCTGCACCCATCATTAAGACCTATGCCGCTCCAGCTCTGCACACTTCCATACTGTCGCCTTGGGGCTCTCATGGCTGGGAGTCGGCCTGGTAGGCGTGGCAAAACAGATTGAGGATTCTTTTATTGCACGACTTGCGGCGCGAATCTCGGTGCGCTTGCTGCCCCATTCGTTCGCTTTTTCTACTTCTTCCTCTTCCCTTCTATACATATTTCTGCATTTTGTTATCCTTAAAATCCATCTCCCATTTCGACTGATGTAAATAAAGTCCACCACAGATCATAATCAAAGGATGTACAATTATTTTTTGAAGGATTTGGAATATTTTAAAGAGAGTTAAAGGAAGTGGTAGAGGAGCTTCCTAAGAATATTAAAAGTATTCCTTTTATTTAGATTTCAAATTCACTTAACTTTGCTTAAACTTACCCATATATTTTTTGGATAGGCATTTCTTGATACAAAATTAATTCATAAGGAACTTTTTTTGCAGTTCAAGAGAATTTTAAGGATAGACTTTTTAGGGTTTTAAATGTATAGTTGTAATGCTCATAACATTGTCAAAAACCATCAGTTTTCTTTCGTTTTGCGTTTTAAATAATTTTGCATCAATATTTAATAGGTTTTGTATTCAATTTTTACGACTTTTTGCTTTAAAAATTTTAAATATTTTGGCACCTAAATCTCGATTTCCAATCGTCATAACTTGGTCAAAAATCAATTGATTTTCATCGGGTGTGTCTTAAACTTTAAGTTTTAACTTCTTTAATGATTCTGCAACAAAATTTTAAAGATTATAAATAATCAATTTTTTTCAACTTTTTCCATGCTACCCCCTTACAAAAATTTTAAAATTTTTAAAAAAATTTAAAATCTTCTTTTTTGATTTAAATCGATAAAGCAACTCAAAATTAGCATAAAAAATAAGTTCCAAACATTTTCCGTTTTAAATTGTGCATGACATCGCAAAAATACTTCATTTTAGACCATAAACATACCCTGCCTTACATTAACGGGTTATGCTAATAAGCAGTACATGTTAAGCTATCTGCGCATTATATGTAGAATGTATGTAGAATGTTAGTTTAATTTACCTAATCAAAATCTTAACATCACCATTAAAAACCTATGACATCCCATCTTTATCGGAACCTTATTCCATTTCCAAAGAAATTAAAATAAAATATTTTTAAATTTTCTTGACATCACACTTTACTCGCAGTTAAACAAAAAGATATATACAAAGGATTCACTCGAATAAATAGGCCATCCAGTCGCTCGACTGAAAGCTCCCATCATCTCAGCTTAAACTCCTCGGGGGATCTCTACCAGCCGGCGTTGTAGACAACAGGCGAGGCGATGGTCTTCAGCACGGGAGCAGCGGCGTATGAGGTGTGCACATAGGGAGAGGCAGCCACATAGCTGGAGACAACTGGTGCAGCGTATGACTTGACAACAGGTGCAACAATATCCTCGACAACATGTGCAGAGCTATGCACCACCGACTGACTCTGATGCGAGACCGAGGTGGGCACACTCTTTACCACTGCACCCACATTGGCCAGCACCGACTCCTGCACAATGGTGGCAGCTGGTGCGGAATAGACCACGGGAGATTCATAGAGATGACCGGGACGAGCGACGGCTACGGCGAGCAGAGCAGACAACACCACCTAAAAGGGGGAGAGAGGGAATTAGCTAGGATTACTGGAGTATACCAAGTGAGCTTACCAATTTGAACATGTTGAAGGATTTGATTATGTTTTGGTCTGTGTTGTTGCTGTGGTTAGCGAGCTGAGTTGACTGATAATTGCCAGAGGCCACGCAGTCGCTTATATAGTCCGAGTCGCAGTAAAGCCATAAAACTCCAGTGTAATTAAATGTAGACACATTAAACTGGGAAATCTGTTGCCGTAAAAGAGCCGAAAAAAGAGAAATACGAAATGAATGGGAAACTGACCCTGACAAACGGAGCCAAGTAATGCAAGTAATGCAAGTGCGCTCAGGAAGGGCTGCCCTGTCTAATGGACCCCCGAACAATTTGGTAGCTCAATTGAAATCGAATCTGAAACTGGTTACCAATTGCTGGCTTTGTCAACTCCAACAATTGTATGGTCCGCCCACCGACACTAATTGCTTATTGATCGCGTGGCGTGGCGAGAATCGACTCGAATCCGATATGGGTTTGCAGCTCCCTCGTGAAGGTCGTCTCTGCGTCCGTCTGTTCATTCATTCATGTCGTATATAAACACCCGCTGCAGCTGCTAGAGCACACACAGTTCTCGCTAACTACTCAATCAGCTCTCAACTCTCCAGTCAATACAGACCAAAACTCAGTTCGAAAATGTTCAAGTTGGTGGTATTGTCTGCTCTGCTCGCCGTAGCTGCTGCCCGTCCCGGTCATCTGTACGAATCTTCCCCGCTGGTCTATGCCGCTCCCGCAGCGACCATTGTGCAGGAGCCTGTGCTGGCCAAAGTGGGTGCTGTGGTAAAGAGTGTGCCCACCGCTGTCTCCCATCAGAGTCAGTCGGTGGTGCATAGCTCTGCTCATGTCGTGGAGGATATTGTGGCGCCTGTGGTCAAGTCAACGCCTGTGGTTAGCTATGCCGCCGCTGCTCCAGTGGTGCACAGCACCTATGCCGCTGCTGCTCCCGTGCTCCACACTGCCTATGCCGCGGCGCCAGTTGCCCACATTGCCGCTGCCTCCCCCCTCACCTACACCGCCACCGGAGTGTGGTAAGCCACGCAGGAAGATGTTAATGATGATGACAGTGGAACGCGCCTTGTTGGACGGCTTTTCCTTCTTTTTTTGTGTGTGATACGAATTTGAATATGAATAAATGAATATAATGTTGAATATCGATTGAGTGTTTTGCGCTGTGGCGTAGCATTTCCTCTGTCCTTTGCGGTCGTTTACCCCATCGGGGGTAAAGCGCTTCCTGACAGTCAGCCAGGCAGGCTGGTTGTAAACAAGGCTGAACACAGCGATGTAAACAAGTGGGAAAGCTTTCTTTGATCTTTAGTTGACTATAGGGTACCCTACCTGAGTGGGGTGAAGCTGAAGAGGACGTCCACTAGGAGAGTGATAAACAACTAAATAGGGAATTTCCTTTATCTTAATGAATAATCTAATGATCTAACCTCCACAGTTTGCACTCAAGTGTTGGTATTCCCTACAGTTCTAACAGAACTACCTTCTGAAATATCCTTGAATAAACTTAGATTTAATCTCATCTTAGGTATTCTAGACTTACCATGATCCACCTATAAGAAAAGTTAACTGTACCTACTTATATATGCATTTAGCTCAATGTATTATGCAGCCGTATCACATGGTCTATCTTAGGCAAGCTACCCCAACCTCATTGTCTACTCTATGCGCTGCTGTTGCTGCTCTAACTGCCCTAAGCCAACTGCCAACGAAGGATTCTCATTTGTAACAAGACAATTTCGCCTTCACCCCCCTCGGCCTACATGTTTGCTTGGCTTATGCATTGCCGGGTTTAAAAATACCACGCACTGTCGCTGCCCTTGGCCCTTGCACAGAGGTTCAAGGTTAGCGTTGCTTGCCACACGCCACAAGCCAGCCACGAGGTTACCGACCTCAACAAAAACAACAACAACAGCAAAGAGAAAGCACCTACGGCTTGTATAGGGTATTTAGTGACTTATCTTTTTTTATTGCCTAAATTTTCAATGTCTTGCCCTTGATGATCTCACGCAAATCCGAATCGAAGATGTAACTGATCGGCGTAAAGATGAGGAAGGGTGATTCAATGATAGACTTGGTTGAGGGCA
Organism: Zaprionus ghesquierei; assembly: GCA_018904095.1. Classification (NCBI taxonomy): domain Eukaryota; kingdom Metazoa; phylum Arthropoda; class Insecta; order Diptera; family Drosophilidae; genus Zaprionus; species Zaprionus ghesquierei. The sequence continues at coordinate 5,199,406 of JAEIGP010000850.1, read as the reverse complement.
TTAGGTTGCGCACTGAATCCAGCAGGCTGCGCTTAATCTGCAAATGATCAGGTGATGTGGGTGTGGGTTGCTCTCGCTGACCCACACAGGCAGCATCGCAAGCGACCAGCATGAAGAGGAGCTGAGGGAAGAAGAAGTTAGCTCGATCTGAATTTCCATTTCCTGCACTTGGCTTACCATCCAGGGTAGAGTTGGCTTCATTGTGCATACAGAACTAATGTGGCTGCTTGGATTTTCTTTAGCTTTTATAGTAGTAAAAGCAACAGCTGCCTGAGCCGTTGCTCTTCTAGGAAAATTCGCCGGTTATTAAAATTTATTCAGCTTGGGGAACTTTCCCGGGAAGCTTATCAGGTAACTCAAAGCAATCATGGCTAGCCTAATGAGCCACGCTTGGCGCTGAATGAAAATAAGAGTGGGTTGGGTAGCTAGAGACGGCCAAGAAATTCATAGGGGCGACGTGTGGTGCGACGTGTGGTGCGGTGTGTGGTGCGTAAGCTGTTGAAATTGTTTGCAAATGTTAATCTGGTTTCGAGCGACAAGAATCAGTTCAGGCACGTACGAGCAATGAGTGCCCATTGTACTCGCTTTGTAAAGACAGCTAGGTGTGTGTGTGTGTGTGTGCGCCTTGAAAGTGAAGTTCAAGTATAAAAGCCGTCGAAATTTGGCCAAGAAGCACAGTCTACCCTACGACACAAGTCAAAGAACCGGCGCAGCTTAACCCAAACCACAAACTCAACATGTTCAAATTGGTGAGTCGCGCATTGGAGTTGCCTAGGAGTAGCTTTACTTAATTCTATCTGTCCCTTAGTTCGTTCTCTCCGCTCTGCTGGCTGTGGCCGCCGCCCGCCCTGGACACTTGGCCGCCGCGCCGCTGGTCTACAGCGCACCTGCCACCGCCATTGTGCAGGAACCCGCGCTGGCTAAAGTTGGTGCTGTGGTTAAGAGTGTGCCCACTGCCGTCTCCCATCAGAGTCTGACCCAGGTGCACAGCACCCCAGTAGTTGAGGATGTGGTTGCTCCAGTGGTGAAGACTACGCTGCATGCTGCCGCCGCTCCCGCTGTGGCCACCTATGCTGCTGCTCCCGCTGTGGCCACCTATGCCGCGCCAGCTCCCGTTGCCACCTACTCTGCGGCTGTGGCTCCTGTGACCACCTATGCTGCTGCAGCTGCGCCTGTTGCCTACTCCAGCTACGCAGCTGCTCCAGTTTTGAAGAGCGTTGCACCTGTGGCTTACTCCAGCTACGCTGCCGCACCGCTGGCTTACTCCGCGCCGCTGCTGCACCACGCGCCACTGACCTATGCCGCCAGTGCTTGGTAAGAACGAAAGATTTGGCTGCCAACCCGTTGTTGACTTGTGTCCCCCCACCCAATAAAACTCAAATGAAACTTAAAGCTTAAGCCTTGATTGCCTTGGTGTTTATTCTGAAGAGGATTCTTCCTCTTCTACTTGAGGTAGATGCTGGGGTAGCTGCCAAGTGAAGCTGCTCCATTCCAGCCTGGCTCGTACCACTCGCTGGCGCCATAGCTCAGCGGCAGCGTCTCATAGGAGGCATAATGGGCGGGGCTGTAGCTCTTGAGCAGCGGCGCCTGATGCACTATGGGACGCCAGTAGGGACGTTTCTCATGCACCACAGTGGAGCTTTGATGTGACACTGCCGCAGGCAGCGCTAGTGACTCATAACCCACCACATGTGGTGCATACTCAATGGTCTCATAGCTGGGCAGGTAACTGGGACGTGCCTGACCCAAGGCAGCAAAGCCAGCGAGCAGCAGCAGGAGCAGTTTCTGTAAGGATTAGAATAGCTCTTCATTAGTTTTAATCCACATGGGTTACTCCACCTGCGCCTTACAATTTGAAACATCTTCGCAGCGTTTTAACTTGGTTAGCTTATTTGGAACTGTGCCTTGTGCTGAAGAAGCACCTTCACTTTTATAGCCATAGCCCATGCGGAGGTGGCTTTACGTTAGAATTGGCACAGACAATCGAGCCATCAAAATCTTAAGGTAGCGCTCTTGTCTGCGGTTTGTTTGTTTTTTCCCAAGCTCGCCGGCTCATTAGTGACCCATTTGGGCGTAACCGAGCGACTAAGTGGTTCGCCTCGAGGCAAGTTGCGACTTGCGACAGGCCCTAGGCAAAATTGTGGCAAGCTTCTGGTCGTGGCGCAGCCAACGCCCACGCGTTGCATATGCTGCACACTAATGGGGGCAACTAGACTTCAGCTCCAGTTGCAGCACACTAGCAGGAGCAACTCCAGCAGCTCCAATTCAATTGGGCCACAATGAAGTCAGCAAAATTCGCATTAACATAAATTCCAAACGAATATGAGACGCGATTTCCCTCTTCTAATGTGCCACGCCACGCTGAGTTTTCCTTGCCAAAGACGCCAACGCAAAACAAGTTATGGCCCAGTCTGCGCTGCGCTACCTTATCCAACCGAGGCTCCAACGCAGCTCCAAAACTTGGCTCAAAATCTTCGCTCGTTTCCCAGCCACAATTTGGCGCGACCTTTGGCTCTAATTCAATTAGATACACGCAAATGCTGCGCGCTGCGCAGTAGACAAATAAAGCGACAGACAACAGACACTCAACGTTATAATTAGTGCGCCAGTTGTGTGTACGACACCTAAGCCACTCTCCCTCCCCCCATCGCCCTTTTGGCACTTAAATCAGTTCAGGTTATTCATTGGAAATGCGCTTAAGACGCCGCTTTAATTGTCTGCCTAGCATTTTTGGGCTATTATAATTGGCTGCTGTCTTCCACTTGACCCAGTTGCGTGCGTGAGGGGGCGTCAAAGGGGGCGGGGTAGGCGTAGGTCAGTTCGCACTTGGTGCTGCTTGGGTGCTCATTCATAAATAAAATTTGTAAAAATTTTGTTGCCTACTTTTGTGCGCCGGGCTAAAAATAGACGCTGTCGCCATCTGGCGTGTTTTTATGGCAACTCTGCAAGCTGCGCTCGAGCAAAGCTTGAAGTGCGTCAGCAAGCTTAACCCTAGAGTGACTATAAATTTGCTTGCGTGGCCAATCAAATGAGTTAATTAAATTGCAGCGGCTTCTTTTGGCTTGAAATAATTCGTGTAATCGGCGTGATTAAACCAAAGTTGGAGCCAGATTGTAAGTGGCTTAAATGGGGAGTGAGAAGGAGGTGTATGGAGAAGGAGCCAAATAGTTGTTATAATATGTTAACCATATGTATGCTTAAGATCTCTAGGGGTTTAAGCCGCAAAGAAGGCAGCTTAAATTGCACTTTACGTTGGCTTAAGTTGAATTTGGTTTGGGAAACTCGCATGAAATGAGACATATCTTTGACTAAGCTGTAGCTAAATTTTCAAAATATATTCCTATAACTGTCTATACTCAGTTCTTTAGAGATTTCGGAACAGATCAAAGTGAACTACTTTGATTTCCGTTGCCAGATTTGCAAGAGATCTGCAAAAACTTCATTGATATCTCATTCTACTCCAATTCCTACATATCTCTTAACACCTTCTCACACACTAAACTTATGGCTTAGCTTATCGGAACTATGAGCTTCGATAATTCGGCAGGTAAGTGAAGAGAAGGGGGGGATTATGATTAGCCACGGCGATTGGCAACGCTCATTGACGTTCGGACAGGTGAGCAGGCGAGCTGCGAGTTAATAGTTTAATTAATGCGAGTTGGCAACAAGCAGCTGCACGCTGGGCAAAAAAGCAAAACGACGTGCGGCATGTGCGACAGTGCAACAACAATTTGGCAGTGCGACAGTCTGTATGGACAGTTGGACTTCATGCAACATGCAGCTTAATTAGCGCTAGAAAAAAAAAATCGCACAGTTTGTGAATGTCGACGCAGCAATTGTCCCCCTCATTTGCAGTGTTTGTTTGTCCCACTGTAGCCCCTGCACAACTACTCCACTGTGCCTCTGTCTGACTGTCTCCTTGTCTCACTCTCCTTCTGTGCCACTCTCCTTCTCCTTCTAGCCTCCATTCTGCCTCTCCTTTTGCTCCACTCTGGCTTGCACTGCAAAAATTACTCATACGCCCCGTGTGCTCGCCTGCAAATGCTGAGGCTTATTTAATAAGCGCCTTGCAGCGCAATAAATGTAAATGCAATTTCGAACAGTTCTGGATTAAATTCGTTTCGATTCGATTCAGTTCGATTCGGGTTTTTTGCTAGGCCAGGCGTTATGTGGAGTGTCTTATTAATTTTAATGACGACATTACATGGGGCAGCAACGCACCGGCAGCGGCAACGGCACCGGCAACGTTCATATTTTTACTGCCATCGCTTACCAAACACTTAGACAAGCAAAACAACAGTAATAACTGATACAATAACAACAACAAACACAACAAGTGCCACAACAACAACTTCTACTACAACTTCGCGTTGACCATGTTGTTTTTCTGTGTCTTGCCAACTTCCTTGATTACAGAATTTTTGAATCGCTTTGTCCGCCATTTGGCTGCCCCTCCCCTCACTTCCCTTCCCCCTAACTGAAACGAGATCCGCCTATTTTTCTGTGGCTCAACTCAATCAACGTAGTACATGAATTTAATGTGTAGTTTAAGCCGCAGCTATCATTAAGTCTAATTGACTTTTTATAGACGTGCGCGTTCTGATTTCAGTTGTTTTTTGCACTGAGGCGTTACACTGTGAGAAATGTGTGGGGGGAGTTAAAGGTATAAAGAATTAATAGTGAATTATCTATAAGTAAGCTAAGCCAACTCCGGCAGCAGTTGAGCAAGTAAGGCAACTTTCTAGGGAAGCTTACCCAGTCGTTTCTCTCAGTGCACACGTTGCTCGTAGCAAGTGACGGGGTAGTGTAGTGAACCGCACAATAGAGCAGACATTATGTATCTATGTACTCGCACCTTCCACACACAGGTGTTCATTCCACTGCGGAGCTGATAATGAGCATGTAGATGACCAACGCCGCAGCAAGTTCAGGGTGAGTAATCCCGCCCTCCCTCTCTACTTCCTCTCCACCTCTTCCCTTACTCAGTCACTGATTTGATCTACGCCATGCAATTAGAGCACAACAACAACAACAAAAGTGAAAGTCAAGTGGGGAGAAGGAAAGAGGGAGGAGCTGGACAAGCAGGGGGCGGGGTGGGGGCACCCACTCGTCGCCTCGCGCCAATTCAATTAAAAGACAATCAACGCGACTAAACTGCGATCGCTGGACGCCCGTGTGTGTGGGTCTCTTGTGGAGCACATAAATCTCAGCGTCGTCGTCTACGCTGCATGAAAAATGCGTTCACACAATTTGCATACGAAATTTCGGCTGACAGACAGAGACGTGAAAACAAAACCTGGTAGGGTATGTAGAGTGCAAGCAGGGCGAATTTTGAATGCACTAACGAGAAGAAAACTTGCTAAATTTATAAGCAGAGAAAGCTCTATGAAGACTATGATAATAGGATTAAGTTTATAAACAATTCAGTGACTTATACCTTAACAAAATAGTATATATAGGGTATGCTTAGTTCGAAGGAATTTTGCGTAGACTTTCAAAAAGAATTTGCATCATGTTTGCAATAAGTTTGAAACTTACTTAGGGCATAGAGCGCTACAAGTTCGTTTAAAGCTCTCTTGTTTTAACACAATGATCTATAAATTCTTAAAAATTATATATAAATCATTATACCCCATTGACAAAGGGTATACAGCGCGTAGAACAACAGGCAGTCAATTTGTTGTTTGGGTGTTTGCCAGCTTAATTTACGAGCATCTGTTCTGAGGCGTTGCTGCTGCTGCAGTTGTTGTTGAGGCTGTTGTTGTTGTTGTTGCTGTTGCTGCTGCAAATTGGGCAGTGCGTGTTACCAATATTCTAAAGGCGGTAAACCACTTAATTATGAAGCCAATTTGAGCCAATTTGCATTGAGCGAACTCAAACGACGCCGTGGCTCATTGAAGCTGTCACATAATCTCAGGCTCAACAACAAGTACAGCAACTACAAGTGATACGTGCTTTGTGGCTATTGCATAATGTGTCTCAACTAGTTGGCCAAAAAGAACTTAGCAAGTTGACCAGGCCAGGCAGATTGAGACAGCTTGGGATAAGCGACGACAAAGCTGAATGCGGTGTCAACTAATTGTCGGTGACAGCTGTAGAGAAACTATGAGTGGGGTGGGTTGTAGGAAATAGAGAGAGAGGGAGAGAGAGAGAGAGACAGAAAGCTTTCAAGCTAAAAACTGGCAGAAACTCGCTATGAACTCTGCAAAGTGTACTCGCACTTCGTTTACCAACACTACCCCTAGTCCCACTCTCACTCATATTCCTCACTCCAAGCAAATGCTTCACATCGCAGTCATCGCTTTGCCTTTGCTTGAAGGTATTCTAGTTATTTTTTCGTACCAACTTTTGTTCAATTGTCTTGCCATTGTTACAGTTTCTGCTATTATTATATGTACTCACTGTTGTTGTTGCTGTTGTTGTTGCTGTTAGTGTCGCTGTAATGTGCACGACATTGCGACGGCAAGCGACCTTGACCGCGTCCAACATGTGGTATACGTAATTGGCGCGTCAGCATTTGCTCAGCATTGCGCTATATAATTATGCAAAACTAAGACACAGAAATTATTAATTAATTTAATAACTTTTCGCAAAGCACATATTGCACGCTAATTAGGCATGCTCCCTTGCCACCTTACCCCCTCACCTCGAGCTGCTGCCTCCCCTCAATAAAATTGGGCAACATTTGTGGACAGAGACATAAATCAAACTGCAGATATTACATTAATACAGAGGGGAGAGAGAGAGAGGGGAGACAGCTGACGGCTTTTAATTTGAAGTATGAAAGATTTGTAGCAGCACCACAGTTGCTGTGGCATGCCACAATGCGTTGCACGAAGCCATTAAAATGCAATTACAGCCCAGTCTGGGCAGTTTGGGGCCGTTGGAGTAGTTGGAGTAGTCAGTGTTGCTGTGGGTCCAGTGCTTGTCCAGCTGTGGTTGCAGTGGGTGGCTAGCTGGTGGCATGCACCATACACCACGCCACAACACGCACGTATCCTGCTTTGTGTCAATCAATGCGATCGATTTGCTGTGACTTAGCCGCATTTGCATAGCCATAAAACCGCAGAGATTGTGGCTACAGTTGCCGTTGTTGTTGTTGTTGTACGCTTTGTGTCACATGCAAATTGCTGCCACCGCCATTGCCGCGAGGTGTCCGGTGAAGGGTTCCGCGCTGCGGCCGTCAATATGCAGATTTCCGCAGCGCCAGCGCCGAGAGAGAATTGTCCAGCGCGTAAATTTGGCGTGTTTTATTTGGCTTCTTTTTTGGTTGGCGTTTTTTGTCAATTGATTTATGCGCCATAAAGTTTAAGCGCGCTTTGTGCCGTAAGAATCGAACCAAAAGGCGGAGACTCTCAGCAGCAACTCAAGGCCTCAACGGGCAGGCCTACGCCCGATTGTATAATCGCTCTAATCGCATTGTACAAAGACAGCAACAAATCGTCAAATACTACAACAAGTTGTTGTTGTTGTTGTTGCAGCAGTTGTTGTGGCAGCTGTTGCTGTTGTTGCAGCAGCATTGATTATGCTGCGCGGGCAGCTACCAAAAAATTCGCGTTGTTTTTCCAGCTGTTTACGCAGATTTGCACGCGCTGATAGTGAGAGAGAAGGTGTGGCCTAGGGAGGCAGGAAAGAGAGGCGAAAAGAGGAAGAGAGAGGGGAGAAGCAAGAAGGGGGGAGGGAAGAGAGGGAGCAGGAGTTGTGCCTGTTCGCGCAGCTGAAATTAAGAATGGCTATTAAGAAATCTGGCAGGCCATTAAAACGAGTGTTCAAATATGACACGAACAGCCATATACCCTGTAGGAGTGGGTGAATGGGGTATGTTGATGTATTAAGATTGTTAATGGGGAACTGAAAGAGCTAGATTCATGAAGTTAGTTATGGTATTAATAGCAAATCAATGAGATATATCCTTGAACATATGATTACAGGGTATTATAGAGCATTTGCTGCATCCATTATTTGTTTTTAAGTCTATATCATGTATTCTAATCTAATCTAATCATTTCAATCTCTGCTCAACTTTTCTACTTCACTTACAGGGTATCTTGCAGTATCTTTTGCACTTAAATGCCATCTACAGGGTATAATCTAATATTTCTCATATTGAACTTTAGTTCTTTATTACTTTTTATAACTCCTTAACCAGTCTTACGTCTGTTTAGACTCTATAACCCCGGTTTAACCATCTTACAGGGTATCTGACAGTCTTCTAACCACTTACAGGGTATCTACGTATATTCCGCTTATTTTTCTCTACCAATTCAAGTCTTTCCTTCCCTTCCTTTAGCTTTCCCATACCCACTTACAGGGTATCTTGCAATCTCTTACCCCTTACAGGGTATTTGCTAGTCATGCAGCTCGCCGCAACCAATTCCTCACTTACATTCAAAGTTGTTTGCTTTTCTAATTTATTTACATTTGCGATGCGAATTGATTTTCCAGTGAATTGCGCGTTACGCATACGCCGCGTGCGCCGATAAGAAATCAGCTCAGCCCGAGGGGAAACTATTTATTAATGCAACCAAGTGGCAACAAAGTGGCCCGTACCTGGCCCGGACCACTCTCAATTTGTTGTCAGTTATTAAGCAGCGCGATTTTTCATGCACTGTTTACGCATATTTGGATCGGACTAAGCGATCAGCTGCGACTAAAGCCACAGACTGAGGCAGCAACTGCAGCATTTTCCACACCTACGGAGATCGCTGTCAATCAGTTTAGCATGCTGATTGATAATCATGTGCGTGTGTGCGCAGCGCTTTTAGAAAGGAATTCAGGCAGCATGTGGGAGCAGAGTTGCACAATACTTTAAGGGGCGGGGGAAGGAAGGCAGCTCGACTTGACCAACTTAGGCAAATGACAATAGAAAAGAACCCAACGTGCTGCAACAATGGTGGAAAAGCGTCGGTTTCCTTTTGCATTTCCGGCACAGCAAACTCCATTTGCAGTTCACAACTCACTTGGGTCTGCGAACAGGCCAAGCTAATTGAATCTATCTGCGGATCGGGAGGCTGCCTTGGGGTTTACTAGTTTTTCATGCTGGGAAAACTCGTGGCAAGTTGAGGCGCATGACTGATCAAGATCGATCGCGATTGAGTGGAGATCGAGCTGCAGATCGTGTCACTATTCTCAGGCAGCCGAAGTCGTTGTCGGCAGCCGAAGCAGTCGCTAACTGGGCGGGGCAGGGTGGAGCGTTCACGCTTTTGATTCGCGTAGCCGTCGACGTCGTCGCTGGCGTCGCCGTCTCAGCCGCTGCTGTCGGCGCATTGTCTGTGCGGTTTCAGAATATTTCTCGAGCTTTGCTTTTTGGTATAAATATGCCATGCGCTGCGCTAGTTCCAGCATAACCAACTCAACTCTTCAGTCAAGCCAAGCTAAGCCAAGCCAAGCCAACTCAAAAACCGCCAACATGTTCAAGCTGGTAAGCAAAGACTTAGGCAACGAACGTGCTCACACTATAGTCTTCTCTCTCTCCCTCCCGCTTAGATCGCTGTCCTGTCCGCTCTGTGCGCCGTTGCCAACGCTGGAATCATCTCGCCCTATAGCCATGGCTACGGTTTGGGCTATGGTGCTGCCCTGGCACCCGCCTATACCGCTCCAGCTGTCATCTCGCATGCACCCATCATCAAGAGCTACGCTGCACCCATCGCTGTACATGCTCCCATTGTGAAGACCATCCACCCGGTGGCCACATCGTATGCCAACACCTACAAGGTTGCCACCAAGGCTTACCCCGTGGTGCACGCTGCTGCTCCCATCTACCATGCTGCCCCTGCTGTTGTGGCTGCTCCAGCTCTGCACTCCACCTCCACCTACCACGGTAGCTACGGTCTGGGCGGATACGGTCTGGGTTACGCCGGCTATGGACATGGCTACGGTCTGCACTAAGTGCGCGAAGTAGAGGCTATTCGAAACTCGTTGACAACCCCAGCAGCAGCAAGGATAAACCGCATCGCAATCACCACCAACATCATCTCAACCAACACCACCAACATCAACGTCATCATCGACATGTCCTCCTGCCAGGATGATGCTCGCTGAGATCCCTCAGTGCGTTCGTCTCGCATTGCCGCTGTCAATGTGGACGAACCCAAAGTCGTGTACAAAATTTCATTTTCACTGTGGAGACAGAGACACAGGCTGAGAAACGGAGTGAGAGAGTAAGAGTGCAAGAGTGAGACAGAGTGAGAGTATGAGAGAGAGAGTGAGAGAGCAGGAGATCAAGTTATGCTGTTAATCGATTTTTTTGTTATTGTCCCATGCTCGTGGTTTCAACTTAAGTAAATAAACGATTCGTAAAAAACACATAAAACATATGCTTTGCTTTGCTGGCAGTACACTGCAAAAAATTGGGAGTAATTTTTAAAAATTTTCAGCAATTAGAACTGAAAAGATTTGGGCAGCATTTTGGATGCATTTTACCACTTGCTTTGGCCTTTTTTTGGCAGTACACTGAAAGAAATCAGTCATTTCTTAATAACGTATTAAACTCGAGCTAAAGTTAGCTCTGACTTATTTGGACACTGCAACCAGAAATTAAGTTTGTTTCCTAGTTCTACACTGCAAAGAATTCATAAAGTCTTTTAAAAATCCTCAAAAATTTTACAAGAAATAATTTTGACAAAGTTTTGGTGTCTAAATTAAAAATTTACTTTTCAAAATTTTTTGCAGGGTGTTACAATTTATGCTGAAAATTTTGTACAGTGTTGCAATAACATTAAAAATGCATATTTCATATTATTTACGAGTCAATCAATTCAGCAGCGCGAAATTACTGTCACATTGGCAGTTTTTGCCTGAGATTTATGTACGACGCATAAGATTTCTCTCAGTGCAAGTGGGGTAAAGTGTTGAAATTTCCTTGAAATTTTCAACTCAATTCAAATGCCAACGCCTGCAATTATGCGCAGCATAAGAGGGGAGGATGAGAGGTGAGAGAGGGAGAGGGGGGGATGGTGGGGCAGCTGAGTGGCAACTGTCAGTGGCTTGCAACGAAAGTGCGTCTGTGGTGCAATTGAAATAATTATTTATTAGCGCAGGCAATTGAGCAACTGGCAAAATTTGGAGCAATTCGCGAGAGTTGCTCAATGTGTCACCAGCGAAACAGGTGAGCCAGTCAATTGGCCGATAAACGATAAACTATATGTGTGTGTGTGTGTGTGTGTGTGTGTGTGGTGGCAACAATGCTGCATTGTGGTGCGACCTTAGCGCATGCACAATAATTGTGGCCGCGATCGCGTTGCCCGATACAATGCGCATTATCGGCATAAATTATGAACAGGCGATGGTAAAGTCTATTATTACGTATTACTATGGCTAGTCGGGGACTTGGTTAGTTAGTTAGTTGATTCGTTTATTAGTTGACACCGGCCAAGTCGCGTTTGTTGGATTAGTTGGCCAGTCAAGCGCAGAGCAAAAGGCCGCGGCCGCGCTACAATTTGGCAACGACCTTGGCGGCGGCGAGACGACGTAGGAGAGACCTCTCTGTGAGCGCAGAAGCGAGGGGGAGCTCATATGCATGTGTGCTGGTGTGTGTGTGTGTGTGTGCTGCTTCCTACTTGCAATTTGTGCGCATTGAATATTCATTCAAGCGCAGCATTGTCTCGTTTTCAGCAGGGGCTGGTGGAGAGCGAGGAAGAGTGCGGGGGGGAGGGGGCCAGGTCTGTGCTCTCATGGCACAGTTACCTTCCCGTTTGACAGCGAGTTTCCCACACCGTGAGGCCACGAGTTGCAATTGTCGCTAGCGAAACACCTGTGCGCTGAGCTACGTACGCTTTGAGTGAGTTCAGCATTGAGTTTATTTTGCAGCGCAAAAGTATGCTACAAATTTTATGCACTTGCTTTGGCAGCTGAGGCAGCTGCTTGATTTCCGCTGCAGCTCGAAAGTATGCAACACTTTTCGCTTGAATTAATTTGCAGCTGCTTCTGCTGCTTGTTATATTGTTTATCCTGCACTTGCGCTATTAATAATAAAACCCTTGATTACACAGCATATGCAGCGCAGTTCAAGGACCTTACGAAGCTGGGCGAAAAACAAACAGGCAACAAGCAACCGCAACAGCATTTGCCGTTGATTGCATCAAAAGGGCAGAGCACGTATCTAATTAAAAGGGCATTGAGTTGCCCTCGAGCGTAGCCTGACAATCCGTTGGGACATGTCATAACAAGTGCAGGGCTTAATTGCAAACCCGAGTTCATTCAACCGAATTGCAAGCTGATCCTGGCCGCAAGAACTGCACGTTGCAGTGCAGCATGCGTGGCAGCGTTGGCCTTGTAGCGTGCATTGACTTGACACTGCATACCCTGTTGGTTAGTGCAATATAGGCTATGCTGTACTTAAATTGATGTGGGATGTGTGAGAAATAGTCTAATCATTTTCTGGGATTTATTTAGAATTTTTCGTTAAGTTTTTCCTTTTTTTTGGCAGCTCAAAGTTAATTTCCTTCTTGCTTCGCTTTTCTTTTACAACTTTTCCAGCTCAACTTGCAGCCTTATCGACTCAATCGAGTGCGATTTTAAATCAATTAATTCCGCTGTTATCGCGATTTTTTTGTCTTTAATCCGCAACACGCGACCAAAGAGCTCTGCGTCGTTGCAAGTTCGGGTTCATTGACAAGCAACGTTGCGTATGCGCAACATTTGGCTTGCAGCGTAATAAACTGCCACAGCCAGGCAGGCAAGTCAAGCACTAGGAGGGCGTTGGGGGCGTGGCAAGCAGAAGACATCAAAAGGTACCGAAGCGTGACAGCTTCACGCACTGCGTGTGCGTGCGTGCAACGCGTGCGTCAAGTGTGGAGGCGTGTGGAAGCTGCCGTAAGGTAAGTTGTGGGTGGAGCCAAGGGGGGAAGTTGAACTTGAAAAACACGTGCGCCAATTTAGAGCGCATTACGCGATGGCAGGCAACAAGTCTGGTGGCATCTGTTGCCGTGAGGCACTTCACTGCGTTGCGTCGTCTGCCCCCAACCACCTAACCACCCAACCACCCACGGCATGTGTGTTCAAGTGTTGCGGCATGTGCCGCTCTCAAGAAGAGATTCGCGAGTTTCGGGAACATTCTTGAAGCAAAGGTAAACAAATCGATTTATGATTTTGGAGAGGGGGCGGGGTCGGGGGCGTGTGCCACTTCGTTATGCTAATTTGTATCGCGCGCTTTGTTGACAGTTTCGCTTTCCTGAGGGGCAAATTCGGAGCTGGAGTAGGAGTCCACGTGTTGTGTATTTACGCCGGAATTTAATTGGGCCACGCCCACTACGTCTTGGCCCTACATTCATTGACTACTTTTGTATGCTGCGTCGTATTCATTTTGGTTTGTCTGTATTGCGGCGCAAATTTTATGCCCAATTTCGCAGATATTTTGACATTTATGCACAGTGGGCGCCATCCATCACGGCGTGTCATAAGGCCTGCAACGTGCTGCCCATTGCCCGGGCTGCAGTTGGACTTGGACAACTTCTAAGCGCGACGCAGCTGTGCGAGAGAGTGCATGTGTATGCGAGTGTGTGTATATTTGTTTGTGTGTCTGCCCGACCAATTGCGAAACGCGTCGCGTCGCGTGCATTTGCCGCACGATTTGCTTGTCGATCGGACGTGGTCGCGATGGGTGATGTCGCATTGTAATGGAGTTTTACTTTTCACAGAGTGAGATACAGCGTAATCAGCGTAAAACTCCCCTCATTCACTTTGCTATAAATACGGGCATTACTTAACCCGATCAATTCATTCGCGTGAAAGTCTTCGATAATAATAGCCAAGCGATTGAGTTACAGAGTGCCGTCGATTTCGGAAGTTTTACAATGTGGAAAGTTGTGAGTGAATAAAGAGAAACATTTTGAACAATTCTAAGTGATTGAGGATGAGAATCGCAGAGAGAGGCAGCGTCAATTTTAATGATGCATATATCTTTTTCTGCATCGGTCTCTTACATCGTCCATTCAACTACCTCCTCGCTCACTTTTTGTCTCTATCCATCTACCTCATTCTTTCCCCCACTCTTCTTCTGCCTTTCATTGTCACAACCCTTATTGCTCTCAAGACCCGCCATATACTTCCCATCTCATAACTTTCTTCTTCTAACGTTCTCCCTTTCTTTCTTCTTCTTCCAGCTCCCTCTAATCTGCCTCACCCTTCTGCTCTCCCCCATCTCGGCCAGCTTCTTTCATGCTCCACCCGCCGCACCAGCTCCTGTCGCTGTGCAAGCCGTCTACAGTGCACCACCGCCACCACCACCAGTTGTCGCATATGCTGCACATGCACCACGCTCGTACATCAAATATGCTGCTCCTGCACCCGTCATAAAGTACAGTTTGGGTCCACCGGTAACCACCACAACCACAACCTACTCAGGCTTTGCTGCCGCCGCTCCAGTTGCACCACCAGCAGCGGTGCACTTTGCTGCACCTGCACCACCCGCTGTGCATTTTGCTGCACCACCACCCGCTGTACACTATGCTGCTGCACCACCTCCTCCCGTCGTGCACGTTGCCGCAGCACCACCACCCACTGTGCACTATGCGGCACCCGCTCCAGCTGTACACTATGCTGCACCACCACCACCTGCACCGTTTATCTCCCGCTTTGCCTCCTATGCACATCATCAACCCACCTACACTCGTGTCGCTTTCCATGCACCACCACCACCGCAGGAAGTTGTGACCTATGAAGAGCCCGTACCTTGTGATAATGCCTGGTGAAGCGATACTTTCTGACAGATCAACTATCGTTACTTACTAGTATAGATTATTATCGTAGCTTACTATCGTAGTTTACCATTATATCTAACAAGCGAAACTAAAGTATGTCAATCGTATATCGTATCGTATACAACAATCGTCGCCATTATATATTCTCCATCTACCTCCAACATCTTTATCTATTATCTCTTATTACGGTTTACATCTATCGTTTGTACCTACTTTAACTATTCCCCTCTCTCTTTCACCTCCAACCATCGTCTGTAACTATTGCTTCCATCTATCGTCTCTTAAAACTCATATTATTGTTTCCCCCTTCATCTTTCAACTATTCTCTCTACGTGCTTAGCTTACCTATCGCCTCTCTATCTACCTTCTCCAACTACCATCTTCAACTATAGTCTCTATTCAACCATCTCTAACTATCGTCTCTAAAGCATGGCCTATCGCTCGCTTGCCATCGTCATGTTAATTCCAATGTTAATCGTCAATTAATTAGGTAGAATCGCGTTAAGTGGCTGCTTATAAATCGCACGCTCGGCGCGAGCATCTTCCGCGGCATTTATGTGCCGCCATAAAGAACCCCCAGCGACTTAATTATGCAACCAAATATAAATATTTAACTAAGAAAACAAATCAAGATATTAACAGAAAAATGCTAATACCCCCAAGGCACAAACGACGCACAGTATGCGCCCGATCTTAGGGGTATATCGTCGATCATCTCGACCAACCTCAATGCGAGATCCATTGTGACTGTCAGTTAATCCATCAAATGGGTCAGCGGTTCAGCGTATTAAATCGAAACTCAACTAACGACTTTATTAGCACAAATTATAGCTGAATAACTGAATAATGTATGCGGCACTTTGGGGGAGGTCAGCCACATATATATGTAGATATACATCTATATATCGAGGAGTTCACAGCGCAGCGGGTCGCATCTCTATTAGGTTCCTCAAACAACATTAATATCCAACTTATTAGCCAGTCAATGAGCTCTAAGCCCAGGCAGTTGGCAGCGCAGTCGACGTTGCAGTCAGCAGCGCAGTCGACTTGGTGGCCGCTGTCACATGACAGTCGATTTGTGTTTAATAAGCCCAAATGCTTAGCTCGCAAATACTCGCAAGGTGTCGACATTGTTTTCGTTGCTAAACGACAGGCAGTAGCGTCCCCCAGGGGGGTTGAAGAGGGCAGGCAGCACCTGAAACTCGTTCAATTTAATTTGCGTAAAATCTTCTCTAGATGACAATTAAAATTCCAGAATTTACAGTTGATTCTGTGCCTTATCGCACGCTTAACACATTAACCCCCTTTCGCCGACGACCCTGACTTGTGGACGGACAGACGAATTGATCGCTTACTGCATACTTTGGATGCCAAGCGGAGTGACCAACATTGATTTATATGCAAGGCAAACTAAATATTATCAATAGACGCGGCTCGACAAGAAACAACAGCGGCAACAACAAAAGCAGCAACAGCAACAACAGCAACAAGAGCAACATTTACGGCAACAACAACAAGAGCAACAAATGCCAAAGCAGCTCATATAAAAAACAAGCAACAACTTAGCACAGATAAATAAACCGAGTCACAAGATAGCAACAACAACAACAACATCAAGCTGAGGAAGCAGCAGAACAGCAACAACAACAGCAACAGCAACGCGCACAACAACAACAACAATAAGCGCGTCAACAATAACAAATTCCGTAGCTGCAGTCGACGATGGCATCAAATTAAAGCGACATAAAAAAACGCCAAAGAGAGACAAGAGCAACAACAACAGAAAGAGGAGAGCAACAACAACAATCATAGCAACAATCACAGCAACAACCACAGCAACAAGCTAAGCAGCAACAGCAACAACAACAACTCTTAAACAGAAGCAGAATGAATAAGTTAAGCTGAGGCTTTTGGCCAACAGCCATGTCGTCAGAGAGTCAACAACAACAGCAACAACAACTGCGTTGAAAGCCAAAAATTGAATGCCGACAGCAACAGCAACAGCGGCAGCAATCGCACAGCAGCAACACGTATTGTTTTTGTGCTTTCATACCCTGTAGAGCAATAAAAATGACTTGAAGGGGTAGATTGTGGTAGAGTAGTGAACAGTAGATAAGCTTCTTGAGCTGAGTAGAATGCACTATCAATAATACTGACTAGAAGATACCCTACATACATTTAGAAACCATAAACGAAATTCGTTCTCCAATCAAGCGGAGGCGAACTTTATATAGAAAAAGACTAAATACAGCACATGGATAACTAAAATATACCCTATGCTACAACCTCCCACACAAATGTTGCTACATTGCAGGGTATAACCTTAGTCTGCTACTTGTCTACAATTATTTAACCCATAAATAAGCAAGACTATCAAGTAACACTGCAAGCAATTCTTACTCAAGTTTACTCTACCTCCCTACAGGGTATGTCCCCAGTCGACTACCTTGTTGCTACTCCACACCGTTCTCACTTGTTCGACGCTCAACTGGTCGACTGTCGAGTCGTCTGCCTGCCTGCTCTGCCGCTCAGCTGAGTTGTCCGCCTTGTCCGCTTGTCCAGGCAGAACCGTCGCTGCTGCCGCTGCTGTCGCCGCTGTGGCTCAGCTGACGAAGCTGCCGCCGCTATGCGCCCGCTGCTCGCCTCGTATAAAAAGCATCTTCAGTTGCCGCACAAATTTTAATCAGCCCGCAAAGCTTCGCCCGTTCACTGAGAGCGACGAAACCGACACAGAAACCGAATCCGACTTCGACTCCGAATCGCGAGTGAGCGAGTGTGCAAGTGACAGTTCCCTATTCCACGCTAGAAAAAATGTGCCTAAATGTGAGTGTGTGTGTGTGTGGGAGTGGGAGTTGCTCCCCCAGCTGTGCTATTCATCTGCTAATGCATAACGATTTCTTGCAGAAATCCAACTCACGTTGCACGCTGCTCGCAGCTGGACCCGCGCTGCTGGCGCTGCTGCTGCTGCAGTTGACATCGCCAGCGCTGGCAGACGTGTCGCATTTGGAGTACTCCATTACGCCTAGCGCACAGGTGGCCTACTATCAATATCCGGCGCCGCGTGTGCAGCATCAGCGACAACAGCTACAACAGCAACCGCAGCATCATCAGCAGGTGGCACGTCAATTTGCGGCGCCCGCACTGGAGCACGCGGCCTTCACGCAAGCGCTGACCAGCAGCGGTTATGTATTCGGTGCCAATCCGCCGCAGTTGGGCGCATCTTCGGCTGCCCTTAGCGCTGCACCACCACAGCCAGCTGCCTCGACGGGTCGTGCGATTGCAACGCAAGCCTCCGATAGCAACTCGCTGAACCTCAAGTTGCCCGTGCCCTTCGGTGCGATGCCACTGAATGTGGCACATCTGCCGCTGCAGGCGGGCGCACCCTATGCCTTGGTGCCACGCACCACCGGCCTCACTTCGTACGGCACGGCGCACGTGCAGCGACGATAGGAGGTGGTGGCACGCGGCGGCAGGCGACGGCGGCATCTGCTGCATATTTCATAAGCCTCGTTTAAAATTGACTGACTGAGTGTGTATCTGTATGTGTGTGTGACTGTGTGTCCCTGTGAGTGTATATGCGTGTGCCTGTGAATAGCTAATACTCGAAATATATATATTCGAATAATACTCATAAATAAAGTAAAAGCTGGAAAAATATCAAGCAACAACAACGAAGACAATAAGCAACTTCAAATCGATCGTATTTTTTCGTTTTATAGTTTCAATGGCAGCTTCATTACGATCTTGATTACGATGATCGTCAGCTCGTCATGATTGTCTCTCGGCTGTCTAGGTCGGGGGCTGCATTTGCATATAGACGAGCCGAAGGTCAGGCGCAGCCAGCACAAAGACGTCTTCATCGAGTGCGATCCATCGACAGATCCATCGATCGACAGCTACGTTTTCGATCATCTGCCTTGGCTCGCACCTTTCACCTGAGGCTGCCAGCTGCAGATCGACGACTGGGTGCGGTGAGGGGAGGAAGTGAAGAAGCCGTAGAGCGACAGAGATGCGGCAGAGGAGTGCCTGAGGAGGTAGTGGAATCAGTGGTAAAGGGGTTGGGAAGAGCGAAGAGGAGGCCACTGCCTCATTTGCATAGCAGTAGCAACACGTCAAGAGCTGTTTGGAAGAGGCCTTAAACTTGGCATTGATTTAGACTCAAACTAATGGCAACCCTCGCTAAATAGCTACCCCCCTATCCCCTCTAACACCTGACTCCCCTCCCTTGCTACCGGATACAATTGATTATCGACTTAGCTGCCCAAACGGATGTGAGATTAATCAGCAAACGGTACTTCGCGCCGAACTCGCTTTCGAGAACGGGAATAACTGCAATTTGGATTGAAAACAAGAATAGCTAAGCAAATAAAACAGATTATGTGAGGGGGTAGAGAGGAGGCAGGTAGGAAGGGGCTACCCTCTCTGGCCAAGTGTCTGAAGAGGGCGTCAAGGAAGTGAGCGGCCGATTACAGATTTCCGTATAAAATACAAACTGCTGGAAAAACTCAGCTCAGAGTGAGAGGTCGAACGCCTGTGGTGATTGCCCTGAGATGATGCTCAGATGACGAGCTGAGTGGCAGAGTGGACGGAGTTGAACTGACTGAGATGCGGATACAGTTACATGCGTGGGGCAACACTCAAGCGAGCGAGCGAGCGAGTCAGTCAGGTAGGCCTTGAGAGATGATCAGTGAGCACAGCAAACAATGCGAAAAGGCAGAGGAGGCAGGAGAGTGAAGAGACAGAGAGAGAGAGAGAGAGAGAGAGAAAGAGCGAGAGAGGGGTCAGTCAGATGACGAAGTCACAGCGCACGTGACCGAACCAAAGCGAACATTCCAATTCGCATATGCTGTGAGCTGATTAAATCGCCAAGCCGGTTTTGTAGCTCTTTTCTGGCTGCGCTGAGTTCTTTGTGCTATGGCCAATTAGTAATTCGTACTAGTCACATCCTGTTGTTGTCCTATGCACGCCATGCAGACCTCAAGGTCAGCTCAGGATAGTTACGATGTGTTTGGCTTCGCTGCGCATCGATGTGGAGCAGTAAAGTCGGAGGAAGAAGGGGGGTTATTGGGTTGCTTTTATGGCTGCCCATTAAAGCGGCACTAATGCGACACTTGCGGCGCGACTGGCATTTTATAGTCAACTTGGCCCGGTGGGGAAAGAGTGAGCCAAGCCAATTGGGCCAACTTAGCCTGCCAAAACGCACCACATTGGCCCACACCACCCCCACTTGCGCTGCATACAAATTGTTTAAGGTTTGCGAAATTGAATTTTTGTTGTCTTTGACTTCCTCCTCGTCACAGCGACACATCACGTCGATCGAACACGTCGCGAAGAAACAGCCAAAAAATCGAGCAGAATCGGGCAGAGTGAGCTATATAAGGCAACAGTATGCACTGCATTGGGCATAATCCGTTTGGAGTTAAACCACCTGACAGACACACATCCTCAACATGTTCAAATTCGTAAGTTCAGGTTGAGAAACCCTTTGGCAACTTCATGTAATGATGGGTTACCCTACTTCCTTGTTTCTTCTTTTTTCTTCTGCTGCAGTTCGTCATCGCCGCCCTTATCGCCTGCGCTTCGGCCAAGCCTGGCGTGATTGCTCCAGTTGCTGCTCCACTGGCTGCCCCACTGGCTGCCGCTCCCTTGGCTTATGCCAATGCACCGCTGTATGCCGCTGGCGGCAGCAGCCAAGTGGATGTGCGCAACAACTACGATGGCACCCAGTCTTCCTACACCACGGCACCCTTCGAGCTGACCGCACCCTACTCCAGCCGCTACGTCTCGGGCATTCCAGCTACCTATGCCGCTGCTGCACCTTACGCCGCTGCTCCTCTGGCTGCTCCCTTGGCTGCTCCAGTTGCTGCTCCCTTGGCCGCTCGATTGACCGCTCCAGTTGCCGCTTCGTACGCCGCCCCACTGGCTGCCCCCTATGCCGCTCCCTACACTTTCGGTGCTCCATTGGCCGCTCCCTACGCCGCCCCCTTTGCTGCACCCTATGCCGCTCCCTATGCTGCCCCCTACAGCTTCGCTGCACCCGCTCCAATTGTTGCCTAAGCCACGATAAACCATTTTCCTAGCGAATTTTCTTAAGCAATAAAAATCAAATTTGATAAACGACACGTCGATGGGGTTCGTGGATTTCCTAAGCTGTCATAAATCGGATTATATAAGCGACTTAATCGCGGTTCAATCGATGTAAACAAATGTCAAGCCAAACGCAGCCAAGTCACGATTCGAGCTTACCACACAAGCCATAATGGGCATGTCGTAGTTGGGTCTAGTGGGTCTACTTCCAACGAAAGTGAAGAGCTGCACGTCAAACCAATTGGTCACCCGCTATAAATGCCATCGTCTGTTCCATGGTCAAACATTATCGTAGTCCGCTTTGAGTCGAGCAGACAAGCAGCAGCAACACCAACCAGGCCCAAGGACACCAACAACAACAACAAGCAAGATGTGGCAACTGAAATTGGTGAGTCTTAGTCACTTTGGTCGATTGCAACCCCTGGAGCTAACCGGTTATCCCCTTGCGCTTGCTAGGGTTTCCTTATGGCTCTGGCTTTGAGCTGCAGCGAGGCTAAGCCCTCGCACCACTTCGATCATCTCGAGCATCATTTCAACCACTTTGATCAGCACTATGCGCCATTGCAACAGGCGTTGCCGGATCATGTGGATTATGCTGCGCCCTTGTTGCAGGAGACCTTGTTGCCTGCGCCGGCTCCCGTTTGGCCGGCGCCAGCAGCAGCACCACATGCACATTTGTTGGCGGCTCCAGCACCACTGCTACCAGCACCGGCTCCCGTTTGGCCAGCACCTGCTCCCCTGGTGCCTGCACCGGCTCCTTTGCTGCCTGCACCTGCTCCGGTTTGGCCAGCTCCTGCACCACTACTGCCCGCAGCTGCTCCTGCACCGCTGCTGCCCTGTCCACCTGCTCTTGCACCCCACACCCACTTGCTACCCACCGCTGAGGTACATTTGCCCACAGTGACGCAAGTGCTGCCTCCTGTGCTCGAAGCGGTACCCTTTGCGCCCAGCTACCGTGCCATACCCGGTCCCAAGACCACAACCCACCGTGTCTCCTTGGGTTACGCCTTTCCCAAGCTGCTGGCTGCACCACACGCACATTTCCGCGCGCTGCCACTGAAGCTCGGTCATCTTCATCATCATCATCATTCGCTTTTCTAGTCTAGCATCGACGTTGGCTTAATTCTAGCATCAACTACTATTTATGGATATTTTATGGATATTTAAGCATAACTCAACCAAAGAAGCTTTGTGTCATGTAGCAAATGAATATGTTTCAAACCAGTTTTTCAAAAATTAAAAGAAAAATTTAGAAAAAAGAAATCTGAGCTCAAATCTGAACCCAAATCTGTACCCAAGGAAAAGGAGCCTATACAAAATACCCAGGTGCAACAGGACGTAACGAAGAGAGAAGGAAGACCAAGATGCACTTGTCGCAGGAGAATACGTACAAAGCATATTGAAGCTGTGAAGAATTCTCGATTCCTTTATTAGCTTTATTAGCCTGACTTTATCTCGCAATATTTACGTGGAAACGCGGAAGAAGAAAAGCAAACAAAGTAATCAAGAAGTTAAGAAGTTAAGAAGAAATACGAAACCTGAATGGAAATCCATCTTATATTGTGCGCTATGTTAATACCCGTATAAAGAGAGGATTAAGGATTAATGGAGGATACGCGCATAAAGAGAATCATTACTCTGGACTGAATCTCTTAATGTTTACAATAAAATCGGAAGAACCAACTAATAAAGAAATAGTCTGAAATAACCCAACTTGCAAAGCAATCCACAGCGTTTCTTATTTCTCGTGTGACCCAGTCGCCTCTTCCGAAATAGGGAAAATACTTGTACATGTAGCCCAGTTTATTGTTGGATTACATATGGTACAGTAACAATTGGAAGAGACCTAATTAGTTATTCCAAACACAAGTAGGGTGAGCAGTGAGAGGGGAAGAGAGCGGAAAAAAAGAGATACAAAGCGCAAGAGGAAAAGGGGCGGGTGTAGCGATACGCGACAATTGCAGCGAAGAAATTGAATGTTAATGAGGTAGACAAGAAAGAGGGTAATGGGAAGAAAGAGGTAGGTATGAAGAGGTAGGGAATGACAGACAAAGAGAGGCATAAGTTGACTAGCTGCAGTAAGTAAGAAAGGGAAAGGAAGACAGATAGACAGAGAGGGGAAGGTCTATGCAGACTAGCTGCAGCCCAACTAGTGCGTGTGTCACGTTCGATAAGTGCGACTCATTTGCGGCCTGGCAAATCGATAAACCCAACGCAAACTTGCCCAATCTCGGCCAGTGGGCTAGGTTGTGGTTCGCCACGATCAACCAGGGGAGAGGAGGGACTAAACGGAATTCCGAAATTCGGTCTTCGAATTTGGCCGTGCAATTATGAAAGTGTCTGCGGCTCGATGGATACGTAACAAGCGATCAATTGATTTTTAATCGGGCAACGCCCTTCGCACCACCAAGCCATCAAGGCACCACAGTACACATTGCGTGTGTCCATATAGAAAGTCTTGCAAAAGACGCCGTCGACTTAATATGCCGACCACAGTCGCAACGCCCTAAGCCACGGGAGAATAATATATAAAGCCCAATCGGTGGACAGTTGGACATCAAAGCGCAGTTAGCACTCAAGCAAACCACCCACCACCCACCAATCCAACTAACCAACTTAAAAACCACTCAACATGTTCGCCAAGATTATGGTAAGTCTGCTAACGTCCTTTAGTGATACACTTTAATTCAATTTTCCCCCTCCTCAGCTCGTTGCTCTCTGCGTGGCCGGCGCTCAGGCTGGTCTGCTGCCCTTCGCTGCTGCACCTGCTCCATTGGCCGCCGCCGGCGTGATTGCACCCTATGCGTCCAGCTTCAATGCGCATCGCATTAACCACGCTGTGGCTGTGCCCGTGGCGCCACCAGTTGCGCCCGTTGCCCTGGCTGCTCCAGTTCCCGCTCCAGTTGCGTTCGCTGCTCCACCCAAGGTTGCCTTTGCTGCTCCCGCATTCGCTCCTGCTCCTGCTTTCGCACCAGCTCCAGTTCCTGTGGCTGCTCCTCTGGCTGCTCCCCTGGCTGCTCCTCTGGGCGCTCCATTGGCTGCTCCTCTGGGCGCCCCCCTGGCTGCTCCTCTGCCCGCTTTCGCTGCTCCTGCCCCGGTGGCTTTTGCTGCGCCTGCTCGCTTTGGACTGCCCGCTCCCTTTGCCGCACCAGTGCCCGCTCCTCTGGCTCTGGCACCCAAGTTTGCGCCTGCACCCTACTACTTTTAAATCAGCTCAACCAACTAGACTAAGATTCCCCACAATCCCCTCCCTCCAAACTTAGACCAAATCTCAATAGGAAGCAAAATGCTTGGCGAATAAATTTGTAGAAAATTATTTTATTTGTTCTTGTAAGTCCTCCCTAGACTCGCACACTCCTGGCATGCCCGATGCGCTGAAAGAGTGGCACATGCTCGTAGGGAGTATGCGAAACGGGCACCGAATCATAGGTGACATGGGCGATCTTGGTGAGGGGTGCCACAATGGTGTAGCCAGGATGCTGCTGCTCCGACGTCAGTTCGGGTTGGACTGGATGATGATAGACCACAGCGCTGGGCGGATGATAGACCAGTGTGGCAGCCAGAGTATTTCCTAGGAGGGCCAGCAGGATGAGCAGGTAACCAAGTGCAGCAGACATTCTGTTGCTTTCCCACTACCGTTTGCAGTTCAACTGAGTTGCCTCACTAACCTGAGTCGCATCTCGGTGCTCGGGGCTCGCCCATGTACAGTTAGAAGGGGAACCGGTTATGGACTCAGTGACTGACTGCACTCTTCGGGTAACCTGTTGCAACACACACAGTTCCACAGTTCCCCACACTGAACCATGTCGTAGTCCACTTTGAAGTCGACGACGCGATGCGATGCGACGCGTTGCCCAAAACTCGTTTTCAAGTTCAAGTTTAACGCTTTGCTTGTTGCTGTTGTTGCTGTTGTTGTTGCTCCGCCAGTTGTCCAGGTGTCAGTGACTCTTTTGTCTACTTTCGGTATAATTTTTAGTATTTTTATAGGTTTTACATGTTTTAAAGATTTTGTTTTGATGCGGGTCGTCTCAGTTGGCCATTGTTTCTAGTCCGTGGATTGGGCAATCTCTTTTATGACAGCGAGCAGAATGGATTACGCACGAATCAACTCAGCTCATCTCGTCTGGTTGGCGATCTTGTGATCTCTTGCTCTCTATGCATAAATCAAATTGCGTCACATGACCGCATAGTCGCGTCGTGGGGGATCGCTTTGGAGCTCATTGACCTTATTTTATTTTAGATCGTTGCTGGCAAAGGCCAAAGTAGAAAAGTTGTAGCTGAAACCGTTTTTGACTGTGGCAGCAACTTTTTGGGGCGCCACAAAAGAGAGCGAAATGCAACCAAAGACGGACAAACTTGTGACTTGTTTTGCCACAGCCAAAAGCGGCCACAGGCAGCCTAGCAGGGCGAGAGCTCTGTGCGTGCGTGTTGCATGGCATGTTGCAAGTTCGACACTTTGCCAATTAAGCAACACACGCGGCGTATGCGTAATGTCGCTAACACCATTTACACGAAAAGTGGATTAAGTGAATTCCCGCTGAGGTGGAGTCTAACCAAATCTGGAGTCCATTAGATCATCGACAGGCCAAGTTGGGCTGCCGTGCGCTTTGGTTCCTTGTTGCAACTGCATATAAAAGACACACGCGTGTGGCAGGTGAAGCGTCACAAGCGGCATACAACGAGTTGCAGCGACATGTACAAGGCAGTAAGTAGAGCGCAAGGATTACCCCCTCAGGCAGGTAACTAACCCAGTTACTTCTCTTCGATAGCTTCTACTACTGGCAGCCCTTTGCCTCAGCAGCTGCCTGGCAGCTCCCGCGCCTGAACCAGCACCTGAGCCCGCTCCGGAACCAGCTCCAGCTCCCGCACCGGCGCCAGCTCCGGCGCCCAGCATTGGCCTGGGCCATGACTATGGCTACGGCCTGGGCTTGGGCCTGGGTGGACACTATGGCGGCTATGGTGGCCACTATGGGGGCTACGGACTCGGCCTGGGCCTGGGCTTGGGCTACCATGCGCCCATCATCAAGACAATTGCAGCGCCTGTTATAACCAAGACCATCATAGGCAAGAGTTACCTAGGTGGCTATGGATTGGGCCACGGCTATCTGGGTGGCTATGGACATGGACTGTATGGACATGGCGGCCTGGGATTGGGACTGGGCCTGGGCTTGGGCTATGGCTACGGGCATGGCTGGTAGGCAGCCGCGCCCAGGGCATGTGTGAGAGTCTAGCTTAACCTACTTTCAAACTAATCAATCAGTCAATCAATCTGTCAGTCAAACAGTCAGTCAATCAGTCGCTCAATCAGTCGATCAATCAATAAACTTGCCATGTGCGCATTTTTTAAACTTTTATTTGAAATTCTCCAGACGAAACGAAATGCAATGAAGAAGCAGAGCGGTGGCTGCTCTAGGAGTAATCCTTCTCCTGCTCTCTACCAGCCATGGCCCAATCCCAGACCCAGAGCTGGCGAGGCGTAGCTCTTGATGCCCAGACCCAGCGGAGCAGCAAGCGGTGCATGTGCCAATCCCAAGCCAAGGGGAGCATGCGCTAGACCCAGCGGAGCATGCGCCAAGCCGAGCGGAGCATGTGCCAGGGCAGGAGCAGCATAGCTAATCCTGGGTGCTGCCAAGCTAAGGTGCGAGTAGGCAGGAGCCGCTAGGGCGGGACCATGCGACAGCCCATAGGAGGCAATCGATGGAGCAGCCAGCGAGTGTCCATAGGAGATGGCTGGAGCAGCGGCCAGCGGCAGAGCCGGTGCGGAGAGTCCACCCAGATAGCCAGGAGCAGCGGCAACACTAGCCAAGTAGCAGACGGCCAAAATGCACTACAGGAGGGAGGGAGAACAACTTGTTGGTTTTTGCCTGCGTAAACTTGTTGGGCATTGCAACAGAGACTTACGTATTTGAACATGTTGAATATTATTTGTGGCTTGCTTCACACAGATCGAGAACACAACTTCCAATAATGCCACCATCTGTGGCAGCTTGCGCTTTTATAGCCAAAAACTTGCGACTTGGCGGCACTTTTACTTTTGTTGCAACCACTTCGTGAGTGCATGCAAAGCGGGCTGCAGCCAGGGAGAGGCCAGCGTCGGGCCAGAGTCGCAGGCCAATGCGGATGTTTGGAATGATTTTTTTTGTGTGTGTGTGGAACCTGTGAGAAAATAGACGAAAATTCGCGAGCGAACAAGTTTCCGAAATCATTTAAGAACTGGTCGCACGGTGGGGCTGAGTTAGGTAGATCGGTGGGTGAGTAGTGCGAATGGTGCGTTGTGGTGCTACTCTACACGCGGTGGGCATGGGCATTTATCTACTTCAGTGCGTAAATTGGCCATTTAAGAATTACCGATTAAGACGTAATTGCTGTTCTGGTATAATGAAAATTGGCCCAATAACTGCACCCAAATACAGTGGGAGAAATAACGGGTTGGCTTAAGAATTTGATAAAGCGCCAGGGATTGAATTGTAAAATACAAGAGATTCGTTGGATATCCTTAAAAAGTCTCTTGGCTTACCCATTGAAGTTCCAAGCTGGAAGGAATATCTCTCGGGAGGCATCACTGTTTACACTGTGATAATAAGGTAGCTCAATGCGAAACCATTAAATAGTCTTAAGTCCTTTGGTAACTGACTAACTTTGTCTTTAAGGATTTGATTTAAAGTACAGCTGGGTTAGTCCCAGCTTGGGTTACAGCAAAGAATTCTGATCCTTAATCGATTGACAGCCTTTGCACGGAGTCTATGAAGAAATCCTGTTTAAGGGCATTAGGACTTAGTTCCTAAGTGCTTAGGACTCTGATTTCTCCAGTTGAAAAGTTCTCCAGCTTTTCTCCTTCAATAAGTTCTTGATTTCTACCTCTTGTACTCTCCCAAGAAAACCTTTTCAACCTTTACTTAAAGTAAAGTTCTGAGGGTCTAACGAATTAGCAACCCAGGGAGTTCCCTTGGAAAATGTAATTTTCGAATTCCCCAGAGCAAGAATAACTAATATTTAAGCTCTGCACAATTTTCCCACTGTGTAACCAATCTACTGACAGTTGTTAAGTTGTTCACCTGAACCGGAGCTGAGTATTATTTTCCAAGCCATGAGTATTATTATCTAGAGCAGCCACTTGTCGTTGGCCTATCATTCTCGTGCTGACGCCAAGCGGCGTAAAGAGCAATCAGCGGCGTTGCAAGGTCAACGCGTGCAAGGGGTCACCCAGTGCAGCCCCCTCAGGGCACGCCACTGCACTGCACTATGTGATTTGCGAGAATAAATGCGAACTGCGAAATGTGATCATAATTCAAAGCTATCAACTGCCTGCACAATGCACAATGCAAATGCTGCTGTCATAATTCTAAGAGCCGCTGTAGCTGCCACTTAATTGCCTGGCTAGACACCAGGCTAGACCAGAGCACTCCACTAGAGTTGCTACGCATAAATCACACAACAGAAACCTTACGCAAGCTGCACCACCTGCCCGACGGCTATCAGCTCCACTTGGCACGCCCTGCCAAAATTGACTGCGTAAATCTCCACATGCAGCAGCTCGAGCTTGGCGAACCTGCTGCCCACTGGGCGAATGGAAAGGCTGGCCCAGGTGACAATGGAGTCGAGCAGCTGCTGGTCTGCCTTACTAATGTGCACTCTGTGATTATGCGTATCTTACGGGCAGTCTACG
Organism: Zaprionus ghesquierei; assembly: GCA_018904095.1. Lineage (NCBI taxonomy): Eukaryota > Metazoa > Arthropoda > Insecta > Diptera > Drosophilidae > Zaprionus > Zaprionus ghesquierei. The sequence continues at coordinate 5,170,954 of JAEIGP010000850.1, read as the reverse complement.
AAAAAAAGCATTTGCATGTAAATTCGAATTCAAATTGAATTTGCCGAGTGGGCGACAAAGTAGCCCCTCCTCCCTGCCTCTGCCTCTGCTCACTGCCTGTGGTTCTCTGGGCAGCCAAAGCAATCCGGTTTACAGTGCAAAAAATTAGTAGCAATTAAAATTTTGTCACTCCAAACACGAGAATGCATGAAAATGAGCTTTATTGATGGCTGCACAAATTGCAATTGCCAGCCTGTGGTCGATAACTGACCGAGGGCACTGTGGTGGCATGAAATAAGCTATAGAGTAGGGCATAGCGAAGCGGAGATGCCCTTTAGTGGATAACGTAGCTTGAGCTTAGTGGGCTGCTTGAGTGCTCAATCAACTTCAAGCCGTAGTCGATAACTGATGGGGGGCACTGTGTAGGAGTTAAAAGAGCTATAGAGTAGGGTATAGCAAGGCGGAAATGCTCTTTAGCATAGGTAGTACAGCTAAGCTAGAGCTTAGGTAACTGCTTGAGCTCTTAATTAAGTTCAAGCTATGTTAGATAACTGACCGAATGCACTGTTTGGAGCAAAGAACTGTTTGGCAGTGTAGGGTATAGTGAAGCGAAAATACTCTTCATGGTAGAGTAGGGTATATTAAACCGAAGATGCCCCACAGCAAAGTTTTGAATTATTTTCAGGTAACGGCAAATAGTTCCCTATAAAACTCCATAATTTCTTACCTGCATTACCTTTTCACTGAGCAAACCCAACAACCTCACCCCAGGTAGGGCATACCCTGCTCTGCAGCCATGTGAGAAGCTGATTAAAACGTGCGATCGCATAATAAACGAGTTGCCTGGGAAACATTAAGCGTTGCCAATTAAAAAGGCGTCGCTCGGGGCGTGGCGTGGCTGAAACTAAATTGGCAGTGAGGCTTCTCACAGTGCAGCAAAAGGCAAAACGTTTGGGCGGCTTCCAATGCAATTTGCAATTGAGGGCGGCAACAACAACAGCTACAACAGAATACAACGTGTAAATGTTCAGCTGGAGAACCAAATCGAAATTTGATTTAATTTGCCAACGCGACGAAATTAACATTTAATGCAAGTATCGTTTACCCTTTGTGGCGGCACCACGCGGCGTATGATTAATGCACTTTGCAAACCAAGAGGCGTGGGGCACAAAAACAAAGTAAAATAAAGAGGGGCTTGGCCCCTTTTATTGATTGTTCCGATTAGCAAAGAGTCTGTGTTTTTGCGAGTGGCGCCTTTTAATTAAATGCAGCGCAACTTGCAGCGTGCTGCATGTGGCAAACTGTGGCAGCCACACGCAACAAATGCGCCACATTTCAATTAAAAACAAACAAGTTAAGATATGATTTAGAGTACACAACTGTTGTATACCCTGCCAGCTTTTTTACTTAAATTTCGCATAATTTTGGCAATCTACAGCAGAAATTGTTCCGGAATCGATTTTTATACTCAAGTTGATTTGCTTTATCGATTTAGGGCCAAAAAAGACCATTTTATTTTTTGAAAAAATTTTGAAAATTTTGCAAGGGGTAGGCATGGAAAAAATGGCAAATTTTGTAAAATTTTTAATTTGAATATTTTTATTACAGAATCAATAAGGAGCTCAATACCTTCAAAAAATGACATGTCCCATGAAAATCTGATGATTTTCAACGAAGTTATGAGCTTTGCAAGTCAAAATATTCGATTTTAAACTCTGATCTACCCCTTTGACCTACTTACTCGAATGCTAAGTACTCTCCACTTAACAGACAAAACAGAATATGAAAGTGGAAATGGAAATGAAAATGACGAGCGCGCTGCTTTCGAGGATTATGCATTGCCTCATGGCCATCACTGACTGTGGCCAATGAACTCGATTGGAATCGTGACGCTCCAGTCGCAGCTTAAGGTCGTGTGTAGGATGCCTGTTTGGTTTGACTTTGCCGCACGCGTGCGCTGCATTTTATCTCTCACTGTAGTTTGCTTGACTTGGTTCAGTCTCAAGACGTGCCGCAAAATTGCCTACTAATAAGCTGGAAGTAATTGAGGTACTTGGTAATACGCACGCACGCACTACATCAGGGTCATTCGGACTACTTCGAAATTAGTGCAAGCAAGGCCGCAAACCAAATTAATCCTATCGAAATTCCAGAGGGTATGCGACAAGAGTCTACGACATTCCAGCAAGAGATTCCTCAATGTGACTTCCGCCTGGCGTCATCGATTGCCTTCTGCGTAGCAAGACAATTTGCATAATTTTACAGTTCGCAGTACTGGGTGTATAATGGATTTGTATCTATTTCTATATCTACTTTCAATTGGCGACATCTGGCGGCGCATGTTAATCGTGGGGTGGGATAAAAATAGATGACAAGGAAGTCGATGGGTTAGACCCCTTAGACCTGCGGGAACCCCTAGAGCCTCAGGAACCCTTAGACCATCAGAAAACTTTCCAGCCTTGCAATTCTTGGAACACTTGAGATCCTTCTTGGAATACTTGAAATCCTTGGAACCCTTGAAACCCTTAGGAACCCTTGGAACCCCTGAAACCCCAGGAACTCCTGGACCCCTAAAACTGTTATTTACGTGTACTAAACTTCAGAGTGTTTCGCTTTACGCAAGGTGCATTTATTGAAACTTGAATACGATGAGGTAAATTCCTTCAGCTGAGCTTCCCGAACATCGCTTAATACTGGGACAACTCCAAAGGGGTGTAAGTAGAGGGTGAAAAGACTGTAACCGAGTAGGGTAGCGAAGTCGCTCGAGAGTAGCAATGGAATCACAGTGGATCAGGTATCAGGTGTGTCAATCAATCAAGTGTTTAGTCCTCGCCCTCCTTAACGGAAGTAGGAGTAGGGGTAGGCAGAGTAGGCAGCGGCGTAGGGGTAGGCAGAGTAAGCAGAGTAGGCGGGGTAGGCAGCGGCAGCGGTGTAGGCAGCAGTGTAGGGTGCGCTATAGGCAGCCAGTGGAGCAGCAGCGGTGTAGGCCAGTGGGGCAGCAAGCACAGCAGGCTTGGCAGCAACGCAGGCCACGATGGCGAACAGGCACAGAGCGAACTGTGGAGAAGAAAGAAAAATCCATTAGGAAAATGCAGGAAAATTTCCATGGAATCCTTTCAACTTACAAACTTGAACATTTTGATGTAGTTTGGGGTTGGTTTGCTTTGTTGGAGCTGACTGTGTCGATTGTTCTGTAGAACTTGACTGATGCCTTCACTTGGACGACGATCAACTTATATACTAGCTTACGCCCAATCGGGAGGCCCTAAAACGTATGCGAAGGTGACCAAAATTACTATGCACCACCAGGCACCACCTACGCCGACGCTAGAGCTAGAGCTGCCCCTGTGCCGCCTGCCAATTGAACGACGTCAAGGAGAATCTTCAGTGCGAATTCGCACTTTACTTTTGGTTTCATTCGCGCAGGGGGAGAAGCAGGAGAAGAGGGGGAGCTGGTGCTGGCAAGACAGCTCAGAGACGCAACAAGTATTTTTAAATGTGTGACGAAAAATAAAGGTAGAAAACAAATCGAAGCAAGGCACGTGATCAGCATGCAATAAAATACGATACAATACAATACGATATAATACAATAAGATACGATACGATACGATACTTACTGTAAGACGAGTCTGGGTGACCCAGTCAAGTCGCTCTTCTTCCCTCTCTCTCTCTCTCGTAGGGAACTTATAAAGCTGAGCGACTGCCCCAGTTGCGGTTTCAATCGTTCTCCGGAAAGCACTTAGAACACACACAGAAAATGTACAAGAAATTGCTCAGTTTCAGTAGAAAATCTACAAAGCTGGCAGAGGAAAAAGATGCCCCAATCTACAAACAAATACCAAAGGAATCTAAAGACTTGGATTGCAGCTGCTGTTGCTGCTGCAACTGCGAAGACTGCAAGTCCAACTCCACTTGCGACTCCACGTGCTGCCCGCCCACGCTCTGTCCGCTCTGCACCGCCACCCTAGTGCTGCCCAGCTGCGTGGGTGCCATACGCGTTCTACAATCCAATTTTGCACAGTCCACCCCTAGTGAGGTGCAGGCAAAGGGTGCAACGTGCACCCCAAGAAACTGCGAAGGCAAATGGATTCCCGTTGGCGACTCCATGACAGCACAAAAGCTGCACGTCATGGCAAATACGCGACGCTGTTGCTCCTGTTGAGTCCTTTTCAGAAAGCCGAACTACATTAACATATCTATTAATAAGCACAGCATAATTACAATATAAATTATTAATCAAAGCCGAAGCAAATGAATGACTGAATGACGCACTGGCATTTGTAAAGAAGGTCAGTTCTTTCAGTTGTCTGTCTATAATAGTTGGGTATAAATAAGTTGACATAAAAAAATGTATACTTATTTTTAGCATATAAAATATATTTTTAGTTCATTTGAAATTGTTCTATAAAGTTTATTGTAAAACATAAAAATTTCTCTCTATTCAAACACTCCTATTCTGTTTTTCGAACCCGGAACTTCTCTATGCTCATTCACAAAGCTATCTTCTCTACGGGCAATTCATCTTGAGAGACTTTAGTGTTGGAAATTCTCTGAATCGCAGACTGATTCAGCGCCATCAAAATGCAAACAACGTAGATGATTACGATGTGGAACAGCTCGAACCATATACGATATGATGATATAATAAAAGTGAACATATTTAAGATTCTAAAAAAGAAAGTTTAAGTGAAATGAATGCTTAATGAGTTAGGCTAGTTAGATATTAAAGTATTTACATATTGTTACATACGATCTGACTATAGTTTGGATAAGGTTGTTAGATACCCTCTACATAAGGTTTCGACAGAGCTTCTAACCTCACTTTCCAAGGGATTTTTAAGCGGAATGACATTTTAATTGTTTCTAGACTGGCTACGCAATCCCTTATCTTATCCCTTTATCATTTTCCAGAATAAGTTCACTTCATGCCAAAGAAAAAATATCATTCTCAAATTTCTTTCAAGTTCTTGTTTTATTCCACAAAATAAAGTCCGTGATCATCTTCGCAGAGTCCTTTACAAGACGGTGGTGTAGGCAGCCGTGTAGGGGTAGGCGGAGTATGCAGAGTAGGCAGAGGCAATGGGTGCAGTGTAGGCAGCGGTGGCAATGGGTGCGGAGTAAGCGGCAGCAACTGGAGCAGTGTAGGCAGCAGCAACGGGGGCGGTGTAGGCAGCGGCAACTGGAGCAACAATGGGTGCAGCGGCGATGCCATTGAAGTTGCGTGCCACATACTGCGAGCTGGTTGCGGTGACCACAGCGGGAGCAGCATCAACCAGGACAGCAGGCTTGGCCTCGCTGCAGGCGAGCACGGCGCAGACGACGAAAAGGGCAGCAGACTGCAGAGGGAAGAAAGACAGGAAGAGATTAGTAAGAAGTTGGATCCAATTGGGTTCGAGTTGTCTCTGCTCCTACCAGTTTGAACATCTTGAATTGGATTGTTGAAGCTAGCGAAGTAGACTATGCCAGGGAGACGCATTGCCTGCACTTTTATAGCGATCGATCGCATTGTTCGCGTTCTACGTTGGCCAAAATTAGAAGCGCAGCCCTGCTCAGCTCTGCTCTGTGCCGGCTACGTGCTCGGCCGATGACCACGCCGGGCTCTAGAGGTCTTCACTCGCGTATGTCGGGCACGTTTCAAAACTGTGAGCCCATTAAATTCGTTTTCGCTTTGAAGGCAGCCCCCGCACAAAGCAAAATCTGAATTCGGTAGCCGATTTCAATTTCAATTCCGATGTGAACTGATTTTCTTATGCGCTGCGAACTGACCTGCCCTTGCCCCCCGCGCAGTCGCCAGGCTGTTGTTGCATGTGGCAAAGCCGCTTCAAGGTCACCAATTAGTTTATGCAACAGGCCTACGCGAAGTGCTATGCGGCATGCGGCAATATGCTTTGTGATGTGCAATGTGTTGCAAGCAGATTACGCACGCGATTGCATGGGTCAACGCACGCTGCACTGCAGCAGCCGAAAGCCAAAAGCCCAACCGGCCCAGTTCGAATTCAAGCGCAGCCTCAGCCTCTACCCTTCTCCTCCGTCGACGCCGACGCATCTTCCCTGCTATCGAAACGGAACGCAGACCGACATTTCTTATCGACAGGCTGCGCGTCGAACTCAACAACAAAAACATATATATCCTATATAGAGTGTATATAGTGTATATAGTGTCATTTACATAACTGATAAATCCTCAATTGCTGCATCGGAGCAAATCTTGCGCCTGCAGTTAGCGAGTTGCGTTCGCTGCGCGCGGTTCACAATGCGTATACGTAATATATGTGGTTTGTTGCTGCTTATCCTGGCAGGCGTCTCCGCGGGGGATGTTTACTTGAGCTGCGATGAGTTCGAGCAGCACATGTACATGGACTCCAATGAGGCCTTTTGCACTGTGACCGGCTTCATTGTCACACACAGTCAGAACGTTGTGGTTAAGAACTTTCTGCCCGGCAACATGGTCAAGTTCATGAAGTTCTACGATTCGACGCTGCTCTATGTGCCCTTTCATCTCTTCGAGACTTTTACGCATCTTAAAACCTTGGATGTATCTTATACAAGTATTCTGGAGTTGACCAGAAACACCTTCAGTGCGGCAAGCAACTTGACCTATCTGAATTTGGGCTACAACAATTTGACTTCGGTGCAGACTTCCGTGTTCATTGGAGCCAACGCGTTGATGCGGCTGGATTTGTCCTACAATCGCATCTCGCAGCTAAGTGAGAATGCATTCTGTGGGCTGCACATCTTGAATAAGCTGCAGTTGAATGGCAATCGATTGAGTGAGCTGCACAAGGACATCTTCAAGGACAATGAGTACTTGGAGTCGGTGTCGCTGGAGAGCAACGCACTGAGCTATGTGCAGCCAGAGGTCTTTAGTCGCATGCGGCGCATTAAGGAGGTGAATCTGTCGAACAATAAATTGATTCGCATTCATCCGGATACCTTTGCGGAGGCAGCTAGCCTGGAGAGCCTGTTGCTGGCCATCAACTCGTTGACTGCCTTCCAGTTGACAGACAAGAGTATTGTGCATCAACTTCACTTGGATCACAATCAGCTGACGAATCTCACTGTGAATGCAACGCGTTTTGTGCGTGCCAACTACAACAACATCAGCGAAATTTACATGCATCAAGCCCTGCAACTGGAGACGCTGGAGCTGCGCAACAATCGCCTGGCCAGCATAGCCAACATAACGAATCTCACATCGCTGCTGCATCTCGATCTCTCCTACAATCCCATTGGACCGCTCAGTGTGAGCACCTTCGATCAGCTCAAACGTCTGAGGAATCTCTATCTACGCTCTAATGGCATACGCTCTCTGGAGTTCGGCATGTTCTCCAAGCAGAAGTACCTGGAGATACTCGATCTGTCCTTCAACAACCTGACCAGCCTCAATTTGGATCTCTTTGTGCCGTATCTGACTAACCTGAAGCAGTTCCTCGTGGATGGTAACGCGCTGAGTGAGCTGCAGGGCAATCGCAGCTTCTCGCAGGTTTTTCCACTGCTGCAAAAGTTGGGCATATCGAGGAATCGCTTCAACTGTTCGTACCTGCATCATCTGCTCATTCCTCCATATCTTACGGAGACAGTCACGCTGCACATCGAACCGGATGACAGCATCGAGGAAACGCCGCACATACGCGACGTGTCCTGCATCAGTTTGACAAGGAATCATAGCGCAGAAGGAGATGGAGTAGAAGGTGCTGTTGCCCTGGAGGGACCCATGCTGGCACTGCACAAGCAACTCGAACTGCTGCGTGCCCACTCAGAGAATCTGGAACTGCATTTGCTTTTCATGAAACTCTTCTTGTACGCCATCGGGGGGATTAGCCTCATTGCGCTGGTGGCTATGGTGACGCTGCGCTACCTTAAGCTGCGTCGCTCGGGGCGGTATGATCGAAGGAGCATTGTGTTTCAGTCGGACGGCACCTTGGAGGCCAACATGACTATGTGAACGGAAGGTAAAGCAGAAGATCGAAAGTGATCGTGGAGAGATCGTGGAGAGAGCGAGAAGTAGGAGGAGACTAAGATTGAAACGAAGATCAGAAAATAGAGGAAGAGGTAGGAAAATATGGAGAGTGGGGATGGAGAGAAAGATCAGGATATCAAGATCGAGAGAAGGATTCATAGGATGGTAGAGAGAAATGAGTAGGAAATAAGAGAGCAACTGAAACATCAAGCGAAAGACAGAACTAGGAACCAAAAGAGTAAGAAAGTATGAGATCAAAAGATCGCAGTTAGCCTTAACCTAGCCTAAGCTCAAGCTATATCTAAGAATTGTATCGTATACAAATCCCAAAACTTGTCAAAACAATAAAATGCAAAATACCAGGAAAACTATAAACTTTGCACGATCGCTCGCCGGCTCCAAAGTGCCTCAAAGACAGATAAAGCCTTCAGCTTCCTGCTTGCCGCGATACGCTGCTGCGGCAGAGGCAAAGACCTTGAGGAGATAACAATAACAACAACAATTGGATTCGTTTTTCAGTGTTTTTCTTTATTCATTGAAGTCAAAGGGTTCCGGGTGATTCCAGTCGGTCGATCCATCTGCGTATCTACTTCCTCAGCAGAAGAGGAGCTGCGCTGTAGGCAGCGGTGTAGGGTGAGGCCACATAGGGAGAGGCGGCGACGTATGGCGATGCCACATAGGGCGATGCAACGTATGGAGATGCCACATACGAGGAGGCCACATATGGCGATGCCACATAGGGTGCGGAGTAGGCCAGAGGAGCCACTAATCCTGGCTTGGCGGCGACGCAGGCCACAAGAGCGAACACGGCGAGGATGATTGACTTGAACATGTTAATTGGATTGGTTTGTTTTGCTTCGTAGAAACTGAACTGATGCAGTTAGCTTGGATTGCAGCCCTTATATACCCGCCAACTAGGCAACTAGGTAGTGCCTTGGGCAACCTTGCAATGTCGTTGCGGTAATTTAGTCGGGTAATTCAGTGGGCCAAGTCGCAGTTGAAGAAATTACTTCGCAAAACACAAGTCGAGCCACAGCTGACTAATATGACCAATTGGCTGCGTACGTGAGCTGCCTACCTGAGCGCAGGGCAGAATTCCGGCTGAGCCATTAGCTTGGCAAGGTCCAATTACCAATTTGGATTTGCCTTTGCAGCGAAGAGTATGTTTTGTATATAAGCCACGGCTTGACAGCGAGTAAAGCATCAGTTTCATTTGTTCCCTCGACAAGTCAAGCAAATCCAAAACCCAACACCAATCAACATGTTCAAGTTCATTGCCGCCGTTGTACTCGCTCTGGTTGCCTGCGTCGCCGCCAAGCCAGGAATCGTTGCTCCATTGGCCTACTCTGCGCCACTTGTGGCCGCTCCCGCAGCAGCTGTGTACAGCACTGAGTACCACGGCAACTTCGCCTCGCCCTATGTCGCATCGCCATACGTCGCCGCCTCTCCCTACGTTGCCTCGCCCTACGTTGCATCGCCCTACGCTGCTGCTTACACTAGCCCCCTGCTGCTCAGGAAGTAGGCAATGACAAGGAACAAGGAACCGCCCCTGGACTGAAATCAAATGTTTAAATAAAAAAGTTGACAACACAAAAAGAGACAACAAAAAACTTTGTCATTTATTTGAATACGAATTTTCACTTGGCACTCGAAAGTATGCTACACTTTTAAAGCCATGAACGTGAATAAGAAATTGCTTGCAGCTCAAAAGTATGCTACACTTTAAATACGGCACTTGCTCTGTTTGCCTTGCCTGCTTTTACTTGCCGCCCAAAAGTAGGCAACACTTTTTGTTATTTTGCCTTACTCAGCGAGCCGCTCACTTGAAAGTTGACTCCGAAGCCAAGATTTACTGAGGCACTGCCGAAACCAAAGCGGTCTATGACAAACTTATGATACAGTGGATGCTTAGGCTTCTTTTGCTTCTTGGAGAGAGCTGGTGTTCTTACTCCCGGTGCTTCCGCTAGCTGCTGCAAATTGTCGACAAGTTGCTGCATGTTTCGTATGAGTTCGAGTGGTGCGTCTAGCTGTTCCACACGCTGCAAATGCAGCGCCTGCAACAGACTCAGCTGCAGCAGCCACAAGCACAGCGGAACTGCCCACATGATCGCCAGAAATTTCTACTCTGAACTGCTGCAGCTGCAACCCGAGCCACAAGGCTTTTATAGTCAAAACACAATGAAGGCATTTCAATCAAGCTCAAGTAGGATTTATTAGAGGCTTTTAATTAGAGCCCATCAGCTGCGGAGCGCTGTCTACCAGCCATGACCATAGCCTATGCCGCCGCCGACAAGTCCATGTCCATGCAGTCCCAGGCCGCTGTGAATGATGGGTTGCTGCACAATGCGATGCGTGGTCCAAACGGGACGCACCACTTGCACCGTAGCGGGCCAGCCATGGGAGTAACCGCCATGTGAGTAGCCGCCATGCAGGGAGCTGCTGCTCAGGATGCCGGGAGCGGCGCAGGCGAAGGCAATGCAGAGCGACAGCAGCAGAAACTGAATGAAAAGCAAGACGAATCAGTTAGATTGACAGCAGCAGATGAAGGAAACCTGCTCCTCCTCCTCCTTGCTCTACACACCAGTTTGAACATGTTGAGGGCGTTCTTGATGATCTCGAGACGATGCAAAGCAAAAGACTTGTTGATTGTTGCATAGAATCTGCAGCTTTTATATAACTCAAAGCGGGCAACTGACCTTGCATTTGGTCTCTGGCCCCCAGCTCGGATTACGCGAGTGAATGACTGCGAAGTGCGGCCATCTCGAGTTACCCGCAAGACTTGTGCCACTGGGTCGTTTCGCTTCTGTGCGGTTGAGATTGGAGCAGCAGCATCGAAGCAGCTGCGCAATTTGTCAGCTGCAAAGCAAAAACACACGAATTGCGACGCACACAAAAAAGGGACGCAGGAATCACACTTAATTGAGGTCCACTTATGCGTGGGAGCTTGTTTTCCAGCCGCTTCCGGGAGACTCCTCCCATGCTGCTCTTCATTCAATCAAAACAAAGCGTTGCGCACTTGCCAAACTTCGCAAATATTTTTCCGGTTCTTTTGGGGACTCTTTTCCATGCCCAATTTCAAGGGCAAGGGCAAGGGCAAGGTAAAAGTAAATACGCCCACTTGTAGCTGACCTTGAGCCAGGAAAATACCGGAAACTGTGGGCCGAATTTAATTGTTTATTTTGACCAAACGAAACGTAAGCAAAACAAAGCAGGCGAAGTAAACAGCAAAAGGAAGCAGAGCAAGCAGAAGAGTGAGCAGCGGAAGGCAGCTGCTGAAGCTGGCCAGAAAGCTGGGAAGGAGGAGGAGCTAAAGGTAGTTGCTATTTATGTGGCAGGCAGCGGCGCGGCTTATCTTGTCACGATGCAATCGCAATGCCTCAACTCGGCTCCATCTCGTTCCCATCTCGGCCCAAGCAACTTGTACTGCATTGTCGAAGTGGCAGCTAGCCTCGTGAGTGGCGGCTGCAATTGCAGCTGCAATTCATGGTGAGTTAGGAGCCTCTTTCAATTTGCCGCCAAATGCCTTTGACCTTGGCTTGGAGTCCAACACAAGCTGGAGTATGCCTGCTTCCAGCTATAAAAGCCACAGCGCATTGGCAAATGGCAAACAGTTCTGCAAGGAAAATGAAGCTGGTAAGTAGAGAAGGTTGCCTCTAGAATCCGTTCTCCATCTTCTTGCCTTCCCTTCTCCAGTTCGCTTTCTTCGTCTGCCTGCTCCACTTGGCCCTGGGCCACGAGCTGCTCTATACGCCCAGCTACAGCTACTATGCGGCTCCATTGGCCTATGCACGCCTCATCGCAGCTCCGCTTGCCCAGTCGCATGTCTATCACAGCGTGCAGACGCCCAGCTCGTTCCAGCAACAATATCGCAGCGATATCAAACCCCTGACCTACGAGTACGTGTACTGAGCCGCGCTGACCTAGCCTGACCGGAGTGGAGGCTTCCCTCTTGCTAATTACCCCATGAAATCTGAATCTGAATAAAGTTTGTCAGCCTCGTAGAGCGCGTCGCAATTGTCTCTCTCTCGGTTTTTCGGGTCAGGGATTGATCAACTACCCCCACTGAGGTGCTTGGCTATTGAAGCAGTTGATTGGCCCCGGCGTAAACAAGCCCAAACAGGTATCGAGTATCGAGTATGACCCGTGCACGCTGAACCCGGCTACGGCGAATCGCAAAACGGTAATCGAACTGTGGCAGTTCAAAGCGACGCGTCATGGAATGGGTACAAGTGCTGCGTGCCGCACGTCACAGTGCCCCAAGCGTTGCACATGGAAGCCAGAGCAATGCAGCAAGCAACGCGCAGCGTGCTGCATCCTGTCGACAAATCCGGCGTGCTACATTTCGCACCGTAGAAACTTTTTTACGTTGCTGCAGCTGCCAACGCGTCAGAAAACGTGACTACATGATGGTCGCATGGATTCGTGGGTTGACTGTGAGCAAGATGGGGCAGGGAAGGAGGAGGTAGCAGGAAGTGTGCGGGGTGCGTGAGTAGGAATAGGTGTGCGTAGTTCTGCGTGGGCAGGTGGAGAGGAAAGGAAGCAGGGAGAAGGGGACAGGAGACCACACGCTAATAAAGCGCATAAATTAATTAATCTTTGATTGGTTTTTATGCCCTGCAAAGGAGGAGGAGTTAGAAAGAGAGAGCCAGGGAGAGAAATAGTTAGAGAGAGAGGGGAGGTTATAGATGGTTGCCTACGTAGTTTGGGAAGTATCATGATTAACGATTGACAAATATACATCTGGGATTTAGTGAATTGGTAGGGATTGGCTGGACATCTGTTAGAGTCACAGAGAGGTAATCCCTTTAGATAAATCATAGTCTAAATACAGGAAATGCTGAGGGACAAGCAAACTTTCTCATTGGTTCGGGGAAAGATATAGGCAGATGGGAAAGTCCTGAGATCCAATAAGCTAAAGACATGATAAGGACATAAAGTTAAGTTAAGTAAAGTACCCCTTGGCCAATTGATATTCCCTAGCTTTACAATCCTCCCCACATCCGCAGCGCATTCCCAATTCGCCTAGGCCCGCTTGACAATTACATGATTCGCAGGCGGGCAAATCCAATCAGAAATTACTCCATGCGAAACTAGTTCGCGTTGAGTCCCTAAACAAGTTTTGCCCTGTGCAAGAACAGACTAAGAACTATTAAGAAAAAAAAGCCTGACCAGTTTGTAGGTAAACAGGAAAACCGGACCCGAGCTCAGATAACAGACAACAGGTATAAAAGCGCCCGCTGCAAACTTGAGCCACAGGAGTCCATCACAGGCGACATCGAGAGGCATCCAGAGAGTTCCAGAGCAAGAATCAAGTGAAATTCACCACAGAAAATGCGCAATTATCTTTGGGTAAGTAAGGCGCAGCGAGGTTCAACCCCAACCTAAGTGGACGCAATCTTTGCCCCAAACAATTTGCTAACCACTTTCCACATATTGTGCTGTTCCGCACCACCTGCAGCGTTTGCTACTCACCGCCTGCTGCTGCTGCTCCTGGCTTGGTGGGCCAGGCGGTCTGACCGGCGTCAAGGCCAAGCCACTTGTCTCCTTCGGTCTGGGCATACAGTCGCATCGCACCTATCCGTCGTCGTACTACGAGGGAGGCTATCATCCCTACCATCCCGGCAGCCTGTATCCAGAGTATTCCACATACCCGGCAGGGTATCCTTCGTATCCCGCCTATCCGTATTACCACCCAGCAACACCCTATGCACCCGGCAATCGCTATGGCGCACTCGACATTGGCATTGGAGCTCTGTCGTTAACCCCGTTTCTGCTCTGATGATGATGATGATGAGGAGGACACACAGCAGGTCGTCAAATCCAATGACAGCAGACTGAATATTTACCAGGAAAATGTGAAAATGTGAAAGCTAATAAACACAGCACAAACAAGCAGGGATACCCCTCCCTCTTTATAGTCCCCTCTCCTGCCTCTCATGTGTTCCATTTGGGGGGCAGACCAAACACACTCGCACACCTAAGCCACAACAGACTGCGGCAACAGGTGACCAAATCGCTGCTACGTGACATTCTCACACAATTTCGCAGTTTCCGCTTTGACCTTGGTCTGCTCCACTGAACCACTTTTGCACCTGGCTTAGTTCGAGTGCTGCCCGAAACGTGGAAGCATCGCTTCCTTATTGAACAAATACATAAATTGAGGGACTTACGTCGCGTAGGTCAAGGGCGCGACATTTGGAGTGTGTGTGTGTGTGTGTGTGTGTGTGTCGAGGGAGTGAAGCGAACTAGAGCGTAGCCAGCGAAGTACTTCAAGCGGAACTGCAGCTAGGAGGAAACTCAAGGAGCGAGGAAGAGTAGGAACCTTTCTCGGGAATCCCTCTTTCTTCAAGTGTAAATAGGTCAGTGAGTAAACAGCTTGAGCTGTGTGTAATATGCCGGATGTGCTATATAAATAATAAAGATAGCAACACGCGGCAAGCCAGAAAAATCCCACAGAAGCTGCTAAAGTGAACGAGTATTAAGAAAGCAGAGCCAAGTCAAGAACGATGCCTTAGATTTCAATTGGAAATAGGTCAGCGAGTAAACAAATTGAAGCTGGAGAAAGAGAAATGTGAAAGCTCTTCTAAGTAAATTGATCAGGTAGCTTAACGATTCAAACGGGTAAGGTGGGTAAGTCTAACCAAAGCTGGTAATGGAATGGTAGCGTATATCAGTAACTGCTTAAAGGGCATGTCAAGTCAAAAGGAATCCCCTTAGGCTTAAATAGAAATAGGTCAGTAAGCATACACATTAAACTAGCTTAGATATATTGAAAGGGTATTATAAATGGAGAAGATATCTCAGGGACTCAACAGAGTGAGCCTAGGTCTCCGTTCTTAGTACAGTCCTGCTTAAGACATCAGAGAGAAATGAATCTAACTGCTTTGCCACATTGACTGCAATTGTAGAAAACTATATATAGAAGACCATAGCCAAGCGAACTCTTTCTCTGTCTTTATCTCTACTTCTCTCTAGTCAACCGCTTGCTAATTAGAGCTATAGAAACCACAGCACAGCAAACTGCATATTAAGGCAGAACTATGCGAGCTAACTCTGCATTATTTTAGGCTCAAAGCAGCTCATAACTACAAAAATCTTCGAGCAGAGGCACGAGCTACCAATTAGACCAGCAAAGATTGCAGAGCCTGAGCAGTTACTTCAAGCTATAAACCTCACCTAATTTGGATTATCCTGAAAAATAATACGCTTTGCTAAAGAAAGAAAGGCTTCAACTATTTTTAGTGTCTGCTATCTGCGGAGGCAGCAAGTGCATGCGGCGACAAGTGCAGTTAATGAGGGAGGCGAGCAAAACCAATTAGCACGTCAGAGAGCAGGAACAGGCAGAGGACCAGTAGAACGGGAGGAGCAGTCAAAGCAGCAGCCTGGGGGAACCCTTTGCCGTATGACGCGCAAGGGTCACGTTCCCAATCACGCAGCAAGTAAAGGCTAAAAACTCAAAAGTGCAGCATCGTTTGCCCTGGAGGGGGGCCGCAGCAGGAGTCACGTTGACGCCGACAGCAAAGAAGAATAACAAAAGAAAATAAAGGAAATAAAAAACAAGAGGGGGAACAGGAATCAACAATTGGCAACAGGTAGTATAGCACAGAGAGACACACGTAAAATCATATGGAACTAGGTGAAGCAACTTGAAGCTGGCGCAGACACAGCTCGCTCACGTTGTGGCTGCCACGACAGCTGCTTGGGCACTGCGGGGCAACTCGTGCTGCATGCTGCGTGCTGCGGCCTCGGCGTGGCTTCGGCATACGCGTCGTCCTGCACGAAGGAGCCGAGGTTAAATGCGAATACGCCATCGCGACATTGGACCGTGGCAGCTATAAAAGGCGCCGCATGAACGCCTGCCCCAGCAGTCAGTGCCAACACGTCGCGTTGTTCACACAACTAAAGCCAAGCCAAGCAAGGATTAAAGCCAGCTAAAGAAAGTGTTAAAACCCCCAAAAAAAAAGTGAAAGCCAACTTCAAACGTGAGATGGATACGCTATCGCCTAACAATTGCTCCAAGTCGAGCTCCAGCGGCAGCTCCGCCAACAGCTCCTCCATGGATCTGGGTGGCGAGCATGGCAAGCAATCGCAGTCCCAGTCGAAGCAGTCCAAGCGCTCGCAGCGTGGCCAGAAATTGTCCAGATCGCGCAGCCTGCTGCAGTTGCTCAGCAAGCATCTGGGCAGGCACTTCCAGCATCATCATCATCCGCATCAGCAGCACGACACGGTGTACAGCAGCCAGGATGATATACGCAGCTCGTCGACAGATTCGTTTAGCCTGAGCTATGAGCGTGCCTCGCGGCTGGAGGTGTTGAATGGTGGCTCCAGCTTGGATCTGGAGAACACTTCGCGCACATCGTCTGCCTCATATTCACCTGGCATGGAATTCTACGATAACACTGGACATATCTATGTGGAGACAGTGTATCGTCCTGGCAGTGCCATGGAGCAACTGCATCCGCATTACGATGACAGCAGCAGTGTGGACGAGCAAGATGAGGTCGAGGAGGAGCAGCAGCAACACGAACAGCGACAGCAGCATGTCGATGAGAATGAGAATGGAACACAGGAGCAACAGCCACGTTCCGCCTCTGCCAGCAACCAAAAAGAACGTGGCCTGCATCTCAGTCGCATCTCCATTTCCTCCTCCGTTAGTCGCATGTTGCAACATTTCTCCGTATCGGCGGCCACCACAGCGACAGCCTCGCTGCGTTCGCTCTCCTGCAGCAGCACGCCGCTGCGCCAACTGAGGACGCATCGTGGTGACAATATGTCCTCCAAAAAGTCACTGACGCCGCACAACAGCAACTACAGCAGCAGCAGCAGCCATGGCAGCAACAACAACTCCAACTCGTCCTCGTCGTCTGCATCGTCACCAGCATCGTCATCGTCATCGAAATCGGCCAAAAAGGACAAGAAGCAGCAGAGCATTCTGCGACCTCCTGTGCAGTATGTCTACATGAAGGGCATGTCCGGCCTCTACTCGCGGGTGCCCAGCTACGCTGTCTGCTGCCCCTACACGGTGCACCACATGTATTAGAGAGAGACAGAGAGAGAGAGAGAGAGAGAGACAAGAGAGAAGGCCAAGAAGAAAGGGTTCTTTTGTCGGGGGTTTCGGGTAGTTTATAGTGTAAAGTAAAGTGATGTAGTGCCTAAAAGATTGATGAAGTTAAAACTGAAGCAGGAACGGGAACAGCCACAGGGATAGGGAACAGCATGTGTGTGTGAATGCGTGTGTGTGTGTGTGTGAACGTAAGCGTGTGTGTGTTAGCCAAATATACCAAACAATACGATACCATACAATACAATACATTACTCTATGTACTCCCCTTCCCTCCCCCCGCCACACACACACACACACACTTGGTGTGCTTCGTATATCCTTGAGTTAACACTTAGCCACGCCCCCCGCCCCCTACCTAGCTACCTACCACATATCTCCCAAGTAGTTTTTAGTAGTAAAGAAAAAAAGGAAAGTAAAACAAAGTTTGACTCGATTTTTCGGAGCTTGGCTCGCAAAAAAAAAAAAAAATACCAGCAAAAAATACCAAAAAAATACTTAAGAAATATTTCGAAAAACAACGTTTGCCAATTTTATTCCAAAAAATTTTCTGATTATACTTTGCACTTATTTTTCAACGGGCACTCGAAAACTAGACAAAATTACGAATTTACCAGAATCGAGAGAAAAAAAATAATCAAAATTGTATAAAAACCAAAAGAGATATACAATATATGTATTATTATTATATTATATTATTATACTAGAATACTCCACTCTCCACACTCTTTAGTCGCCACAAAAACGTTTGCTTAGTTTTCCGCAAGAAAAATACTGAAAACACTTTTTTATCTACACACACAGAGAGCCAAAAAACGAAAGCATAGCAAAATATTTAGCAATTAAGAATAATAAAATACCCTCTATATATACATACATATATATATATTTTTAGAGCATATAACCCTAAGAATATATAAGAATCTAGCTGTCAATGGAAATAAAACTGAGATAAATATGAAAAGCAGAACAAACAAATCTTTTAAATATCTCTAAATCGTTTACAATTTGGGTTTTGGGTTTTGTAACGGTTTCTTTTTCGGGAAGCTTTTGGAATAAAGCTCTGTGACGTATGTCGCGCGCTAAGCTTTGCGTCTGCGCACTCAGAGAGAGGCTGCAACTCACCCCATCTCGCACTTTCTCCCACTGTTCCCACTGAGAACAGTTGCCTTGCGGCCGCTGCAGCCGCTGATGATGTAGGTAAAGTCCTCAATTTCGACTCACTGAAGGACTCGACCTTATAGTTTTGACATACGATATCATGTCTGCACTGAACGCAGACGATGACGTTAATCGCCAGAAAGCTGCATGCAACGTGTAGCATCCCACATGCCACATGCCACATGCCACATGCATGCAGCAAATCCGCTAAAAATGCACAAGGCAAATGACAATTTTGATTGGGGGTAAAGCCAACTAATCCTACTGGCCCTCGCATGGCTGCTTTACTTATTATTATACATATACATATAGAGGGTGGGGTCCTTGTAGAAGATTGAGGGGCTTCGGTAGATTTAAAGCTGTAGTGGATTCGATTTTTTCGGGTTTGGGGGGAATGTCTTGGAGGATTTCTGAGGAAATTGAAAGTTTTCTTTGCTTAAGCGTAGGTTAAGTGGTTTCTTGTTGAACTTTTGCGGCTAGAAATTGTTGAGTTAATTGAGTTATTGTTGGTTTATTTATACGACATGTTAACAGCAATATAAATGGTAAATATATGAAGAATAGGGGAAGAAATTTAAAAGAGCCTAACGTAGGTTTGAATTTATATTTTTGCTTTTTATATTAATTAAACTTTTCTTAAAATTTCAATTATTTTACAGCTGTTTATAATTCTCAAAATATGAACATTATTTTTATTAAGAAAATTTTTACTCCTTGAGTAGAATAGCAGAATCAACTACGCAATCAAAGAACTTTACTTTTCAAATAACCTAAAGGAAAGGTAGTTGCTTGATATCTCTAAGAATCAACTTTGCTTGTGGAGTTTTAAATAGCAAAAACCAAATTCTTCTAACAGTTATAGAAATTTAATTTCTTGATCTACTTAAAATAACTACAAGCTACTTTATCTTGGTATCCTTAAACAATTTTTCCTATGGCATTTCAAAATGGAAAAGTAAATTCCACTTCTTATTTTATAAATTATATTTTTTATTCAGCTTGAAGAACATTTTAATTGCTACAAAGACTCGAAAACTTTGTGCAGTTCCATAAGCCCAACATCTTTATGAGAATCTATAATATTTTTCAGAATTTCTATAAGAAAACGCAATATTCATTTAAGGCCTACATCTCTCTAAGACCTAAATGTATTCCTAGAACCTCCGTAAAAAAAACCTTAAACCATTTAAGGCCTACTACTCTGCGACACTCCTTCCCCAGTCTTTGAAATACAAAACCCAAAATCCATTTAAAGTCACAACAACTTCCGCGCTCTCAGCCTAAACTCGTAGGCGTGCTAGGCATCCTCCAATTTCCTGTAAATTATAGTTCCAGCGTATTCAGTTTGTTTTGTCACCTATTCCCAAGTAACGTTTCTATCGCTGCTTCACTAATTGACAAAGCCGTTAATAGCCTGACGTCAGGGGCGACAATTACGTCTTTAATTAGAAGATAAACAACACGACAGGAACAATCAACGGTCGCGTCGCCACGCCCCCAAACTCACCTACAGCGCCCACAGTGCTAGGAAAATGCTGCCATTAAGACAACAGACTTCATTAAATCGTCTCACATTGAGGCACTAAAAACCGCCCATTTGAGGAGGCACAAAATTGTGCCACTCCCCCTTTGCCTTCTCCTCACTCTGGCCTAGGCCCATCAGCGATGCGTAAAATTGGCAGTCGGTTTTATTTATAGCGCATTAAAATCAATTTTGTGCGTAATTAAATAAAATCACAACAAAGGGAGGGAGAACGACAAGGAAGTGGAAGGGGAGAAGGGGAAGAACTGAAGACGCAGTAGAAGACAATGGCCGAAATCTATTTTTGACAGACTTAATTGCGGCTTAGTAAAATTTGAAATAGGGCTGAGGCGACAAGGCTGCTAAGTCAGCCAAGGAGCAGAAGAAGGAAGCAGGATAAGATGAGCGGCATTTGAAGTTTTACAGAAATAGAAAACGGAAAGGTTTATTTTGGGAATGTAATCAACAGGCGAAAGAAAAGAGAAAGAGGAAACTGCGGGCGTAAAAACAATGCAAAAAGGAAATGAAATCGAATCGCATCGATTTGCAGCTGCGGCTGTGGGTAAAAAGCAATTAAAACTGCAGAGCAAATATCGCTGGGCAGCGTGAGTGAGGCGAAGACACCACCTGGCGGTCAGAAGTGTAAACAGGAAAACGGCGCAACGAAATGGAGCAGGTAAACAAATGCCACAATACGCATCCGGTGTGGCAGCAAGGCAGGAAAAGAGGAGCCAAGAGGGAGAGAGAGGAAGGGACCCACAGAGAGAGGGAGAGAGAGCGAGAAAAGCCGCCTGGCTCTCAGAGAGCGCGTCTGATGCTTTGCAGACCGGTGCGGCGTCTGCAGCCGGCGACGTCAACGTCGGCATCGGCGTCGACGAAGTCTATAAAAGCGTGCGGCGCGCAAATTGCCGACTCAAACGCAAAAGGACGCGCCGTCTGTGTACACACGAAGCCGACAGAGCAGCCAAGCCAAGTCAAGTTAAACAAAAGAGAGAGAGAGAGAGAGAGCAGAGTGTGAGAGAGCGAGCGATAGTGCGTGTGCAGTGTAGTGTAAGCGTGCGTTAGACAAAGACCGGTAACAACAAAGCCAGCGTCGGAAGTGCAACTTGGGCAACGCGGCATGGCCACAATGGGACCGCATGTCTGCTTTGCGGATGAACTGCAGCAGCAGCAGGAGGAGCACAACTCCCACAACAACATGCACAACATGCATAACAACAACAACAGCAGCACCAAGAAGTGGCTACTCGAACTGGAGCCCAGTGCAGCGGGCTCCTCCTGTGGCGGTGGACACTCGCCCAGCAGCTGCCTGAGCATCTCCCCAACTCCACGCTACGAGCGCAACATGGGCTTCTTTCAGCAACTCAGTCGTCGCTTTGGACTGAGGTCAAGCGATGACCTAGTTCATGGCGCTGGCAGCGGCGATGACGCCAGTGGCAGCGCTGCACAGGAAGAGGATGCCAATAGTTCATCGACCGATTCGTATTCATCCTCCATGGCTGCAGCAGGACGAACCGCTGCGGCAACAGCGGCACGCCTCGAGCTCATGTCGTGCGCCTCCAGCGAGACCAGCAGCACCATCGACATCGACGAGCAGCAGCAGCGGGAGCAACGACAACCACAAGGCAAGCGCACGAGCTTCTCCCGACTGCATCGCCGGTCCACATCGTCGCTGCGTCGCGCCTTCGAGAGTCTCTCGCTAACATCGCGTTCGCTCTCGTGCAGCGGTCCCTCGCCGCCGCCGCCGCCGGCCCCTAACCAAGCGGGCGGAGCAGCAGTTGCAGCGGTGGGAGGCGGTGCAGTGCTACCCTTGAAGTCTGCACTGAAGTCAGCATCGACCGTCGAACTGCATCAGCATCAGCATCGACCACATCGTGCGGCCTCCAAGTCGGCCAGCAGCTCCAGCGCCTGCTCCACCAGCTCCTCCACATGCAGTGCCTCCGCCACCGCCTCGGCGAAAGGTGGCAAACAGAAGCCGCCGGTGCAGCGCATCTTGCGTCAGCCTGTCTCCTACACCTACTTGAAGGGCATGTCCGGCCTGCCCACACAGCGTGTGCCGCGCAGCTCGGTCTGTTGTCAGTATGCGCGACGCTAGAGAGAGACGCAAACTAATCTCACTTATCATAGCTAATGCCACGCCCCCTGCCCATCACACATTCATTTCGAGAACTGTGATACAATATAATCTCCTCATATCCACATACACTCAAACACACACACAGAGCTCCGACTCCAACTCCAACCGAGACTAAAGCACTTTAGAGAGATCAAGCACAGCAGAAGACTGTAGAACAGTTGGGAAGAAAGAAGAAAAGAATCAAGAAGAATAGAAGAAGAGAATCAGCAGAAAAAGAAAATTGAAAAATGTTGCGTAAACTTTTTGTATAAATTGAGAATGGGAGAAACAACTTTAGTTCTAGCTACTTAAGTATTATACTTACTATAATTATATGATATATTATAATATTATAAATATATATAAATTGTACATTCGTGCCTTTATCCCATGAGTAGATCAAAATTCCATTTGCATTTCGATAATTAAAAACGGGAAAACTAAAGATTTCATATGAATTAAATTGAATAGAGCGTAACATTAACTTTAACTTGCGGTTAAACCTAGATTTAACCAGTACTTATTACTTTTACTTATACTTACAATTATAACTTAACTTATACTAACACTTCTACTAGCTTAACTTCTATTTAGGACACTCGTCTAACATACGTACTTACTTAGTTGCTGTAACGGGATCAAAGCAAATTTTGTCAGGCAGTTAAAAAAAAAGTAACTAAGTTAACCTTAAGTTCAATCTTATTTATAGCCACTAAGAGAACACTGCACCAGATGCTATTAATAGAGGCAACACACATTAAAAGTAGACTAAAGATATTCCATACAACTGATTATTAACTGATGATTAACTAGCAGACAGTTCAGCCGCATACAAAAACGGCCAGATATACAACACATAGAGATACTCGCGCTATCTCTCTCTTGTTTACAGAGAGATCTAACTAAATAGTACTTATACATATTATATATCACAAATACCAAAGCAATATACCGTTATACAGCCACACACACAGCATATAGCATACATATATACCATATACCATATACCATATACTCTATATGATAGTTATACATATACCGTTAATCGTAAGTTAACTATTTACCAGCCAAACAAACTGAAGCAAGCAAAAGTTCAATAAACGAAAAATAATTTACACCACAGGTGCTCGAAAAGTGTTTTATTTTCCAGCTATATTGGCTAAATATTGGCTAAACATAATTCTTTATATTCCTTTTGATATCGCACCTGATATTCCTCTGATTATTCCACTGGTTATTCCCCTGGTTATTCTTCTGGTTATCTATCTTAACATCTCTTATTCTTACTCAAAGTTTACCCACAAAAAACTCTCCCTATTCCTCTTCAAAACCCTCTCTATATCTCCTAATCCCATCTCAAATCTGCTTTCCAAAAACAATTCTTATTTGGCCTCTTCACAATCCTCTCCCTATCCCTTTCTATATTCACTTATCTCCTCTCAAAGTTTAGCCATAAACATCTATTTTTATTTATTCCCCGCTTAGTTTTATTCGGAAGACGTTAATGATGACTGACCCACTTGGAAATGGACAAAAGCAGCCAAAAATAGCTAGAAATCCAAGTGCAATTAACATGAATCAAGGCTAATTACGGCCATTCAATACCGAGTGAGCTCTTCTATGCCACATTAAATCACATTGCGTATACGCAGTGTGTGTTTCAATCTCAATCTATGTCTGCTTATTCGCTGCTTATCGAACTGTCAGTTAAGGAGGCTTAGCACGGGATAAGGGAGGGAAGGGGCGGGACGTAGGCGTGGCTATAAAAGCAAAGCAAAAGTAGGTCAACGATTGAAAAACCATCAATATTTTTTGTCACTCGGTTATTATTGCCGATGGATATCGATATGGCGTAGGCCATAAAAAAAAAAAAAAAACTGAAATGGAAATTTTATGTGAAATTCGAATGCGCTTGTTGAATTTTCCCCGAAGAGCGCCGTGAGCGGGCGGGGCTGTCTCGCTGTGTGTGTTTGTGTGTTATGATTTGATTAACATTATTCCAAACGAATTGACAGACGAATTGATATGGAAATAATTAGCTCGTAAAGCGAGACAAAACAGACGATTGCCAGAAGTCTCAAGAGAGGAATGAGAGAAGAATATGAAGCCCCTCCCAGGGCGCAACTCAAACTCAATTAAGCCTGTCACTCGCCTAAGCCAAAACTCGCCCATAAGTCAACAAATTAGCGACTCAGACAGCTAATAAAATGCGCCCAAGGCGGCGAGCACGGCAGAGCAGGAGCAGAAGCAGAAACAGGAGCGGCAGAGCGGGGACTGAACGTGCTCGCATAGTTGTGGCAGCATCGGAAATCAAAAGTGCCTCGTCTACATCTTGGCCAGGCTAAAAATACTTATCGTTGACCCAATTCCCGCTGACAGTTTATGAACCCTAACTGACAGACGACAAATGTGTGTGTGTGCTCGTTGCCGATTGCCAAATGTTGCCCGGCAACTAGTCGTATGTGTGATTTTTATTGCCACTGTTGCGCATACGACATGTTGGCCCGTCCAACTCTCCCTCCCCCTTTCCGCCGCACTCGCTGGCAAATCAGTGAAATGGAAAATAACAATTGTGTATAACATTGCCAAGCAGCCAAAAAGTCACGTAGCCAACGTTCGCCAGACGTGGCTCCAGGCTTGACTCTGGCTCTGTTGTCTTTTAATTTCTATTTCTGTTTACTCTGGCTACGACTGTCAATATTTAATTAAGTGGCGGATGCCGAATTTTCCTCTCTGCTGCGGCTATTTTTGGCATCTATTTTTGTTTTAGCCTTTTTTGGTGCCGCAGGGAGCTCTGCAAGCTGAAACTTTTTATGTTTTGTTATTAATAAACGACAAATTTGACTTGCAATGTGACCGGCGAGTGTAGTTAGCCTTAATGGGGCGTGGCAGAGGCAGCAGCAGCCCTGGCAAGTCGCCTTAATTTGTTTCACGCGCCGCAAGAGGAGATGCCAGAGCTGAGCAAGAGAGAGAGGGAGAGAGGGGGATGCAGAGCACGCACAATAATTAATCTTTTTCTCCCTCGCACACACACACGCACAAGGAATGCGTGTAATTTTTCCGCTTCCCGCGTCGCTGATGACTTTTGCCGTTGGAAAATATTTCCGGTTGCCGCTGGTTGGAAAGAAAAAAAAAACACATGAGTGTTTATGGCGCGCGGGCCGCACCTTTGTGTCAATATTTACCTGCACCGTTGTTTACCTTTATCATCGCTCTCCCTCCCTCCCTCTTTCTTTCTCTCTCTCTCCTTCTGTCTTTTCTGTGGCATTTTTTTATTATGTCTTGTTATCTTTACGGCGCTTTCCGTCGCTTTGCGTCGCTTTTAATGGCGCCTCTTGCCTGTAATTTCATTTGCGAAATATTGCTCAAGCAGCAGCGCCTTAAGAGGGGCGACAGAGGAAGAGACAGAGAGAGTGGGAGAGTGGGGGAGTGGGAGACGGAGGCACGTCGTGGCATTTAATAAATATTTCAAGTGTTGTGTTTTGTTTTTCTCGTCCTGAGAGAGACGCATCTATTTTTAGCAGCTGCCACGCGAGCTGCAAATCTTTGCCACGATTGCCACTTCAGGCCGCACACGCGACACACAATAGACATATCGATATATAATACGCTACGCTGCGTTACGTATACGCCGCGTGAGACGCCGCAGAGCGCAACTTGCATGCTAATTCCGACTCTGACCCAAATATGCAGACAAAGCAGACGAGGCAAGTTGTGTGCGACCGCAACGTGCAGGCGAGTAGACACTCTCCAAGTCCCCCTCTCCCTCTCTCCCTTTCTTCAAGCTGCTCTGCACCTCGAGCGAATCGAACTGTAGCGTCTGACATGAGCCAAGCCAAATAATAAATTATTCTGCCATGGCGCAGTGTGGGGCGCACTTTGTCAGCTCATGAAATATGCACGATGTGTTCGGTAATTGAAGTCAATAAGAAAACAAAATGTCTAAATTTCTGTACAATAAATGGCAGAGGAAATAGTAGACTTACCCCACAGGGAGAGAGAACAAGGGGTGTCTGAGGTGTGTGAAATGACAAAAGAGAAAGTGAGGGTTGAAGAGGGAACTGATAGGAGTTTAAAGAGCAGTTTGAGGGGAAGCTGCAGTAGGATGTTTCAAAGGTGATAAGAAGTATATATGGTATTTGATCTGAAATTTATATAGTTACCATATTTTAAAGAGTCTAAGCTGCTTGTTCTTTCCTAACTTATCCATCTCCATCTCTAACTGAATCTCTAAGAACATTCCCAATGTCCTGGTGCAGGCATTAAGGAAGCTAAGTTATCATACTCAGCTCTACAGCAACAGCTCCTACTATATATATATATGATCCAGTCTTAATTTATTTATAGACCTAACTCTCTCCCTTGGGTCTCTCGAAATTTCCTACTCCAAGCAACGTAAAACCAGCCCAAACTGTCTCTGCTTCCTCTACTCACTCTGCTTCTTTTGTTGCTGCTGCTTTCTGCTCTCTCCCACTTCACACCAACTTAGGGTATATTTTGGTCCAGCACACTTAGCTCAGCTAAAATTATTCGCTTAGGGTCTCAGCTTCAAAATAAGCTTCCCTCCTTTCTCACTTCTTAATCAGTTCTGCTCAGCTCTTTCCTGCCTTAGCTTTGCCTTTGCCTTCCACTCTACCACCTAGGGTATCTTTTAGCACATCACACTCCCGCTACTCCACTCCACTGCGGGCTGTTCAATTTGCCTGCTATTTGCACATGCATGAGTTGGCATTATTTAACATCTCGCAGTGTCCTAATGAGTTGCGGCGACGTGACAAGGACCCCAAGTGCGGTCAGCGCATAAAACTGGGCGGCAAAAAGTGACAACGCGCAGAGCAAAAAGAAAGCAGTTGGAGTTGGGGGAAAGGACATACATGACATGTGCATAAAAGCAGCAATTACGCCATTTGGTTAGCCTCTAATTAATTTTCCTGATCCAAGCGGGTTCGCTGGAACCGCTGCGACCGCTCGTAAAGCTGCACATTAAAATCGACTGCAGGTGAAGAGAAAAGCGACACAGTTCATTCACAAATCCATTAGCGAACGGGAGAAGCCGGAAGAGGAGGAGCAAGGGAAAGCGAAGGTTAACGCCTGCTCCGCTGGAGGACAACGGACTGCGACGATGACGTACCACAAAGCTGGAAGCATCCTTGATCGGGTCATACGTCAGACAAGAAGCAAGTGTACCGCGTCGCAGCACATGGTCACGCGGTGTCGCGTCGCGTCTCCGACAACCTTCAACGGAACACTTGACTCGACTCGACTCGACTCGAGTCGTCTCGTCTCGGCGCTGGCATCTTCCCCATTTTGGCGCATAATTGTGCCGCTGCTCCCGATGCGGGTCCTTAAAGGATTTCATTCATAATTGGCCGGAAGCCACAGCAGGACGACCTCGACCTCGTTTCGAGCAGGAGGGAAAGCCCACGGGAAAGCGCAAGGACAAGACGCAGCAGGAGCAGGAGAAGCTCTCATCTCCAAGCAGGACATTGAACTGCGGCATGACGCAAGCCACCCACCAATCAGCCAAAGTGCAAGGCTGGCAACGTCTAACGATGCCCACTGTCGCCAGCTATTGACTCTGCTTCTCAATTGATTTGCTAACTCGATAATAAGTTGATTGCGTATACGCAGCGTAGGACAGGAAATGTTGAAATCGAGTTAGGCCACGTTTCACAGCTTAGCCACGAACGGAACGATGGACGGACAGGTTGGTTGACCACACGTTGAAGGTTCAATTTGTGACGTCGTTGTTTGCCTGCATGCGTGTGTGTGTGTGAGGCGCGCACGCTAACTGGGTCAGGGCTGCCTGCCTCGTTGCAGCGCATCCTTGTGCATTTCATTCTGAAACAGTTGCAGCGTCACGTCGAGCTGCTGCACAGAATTTGCTCGAATATTTACGAGTTGAAGCCGCATTCGCCGTCGCATTCACATTTGCCGTGCGCTGTCACACGCTGCGTATACGTCATGGCATCAGTGGCAACCTAATTGAATATTGCAAACGCAGTGATATGTCACGCTGTACGCTTTACTGTGCAGCATTTTCATCGCTCTCATTTATCGCTAATGCGTCTATTTATAAACTCCCGCGCGGATGCACATGCTCTGCCACTGGATGGCGGTTTTATTAATAAACGGCGAGACAAAAGGGGACAACGAAGCGACGCGACGCGTGGCTTGCATAATGCAGTTAATGAAGAGCGTCCTCCGCGATTCACAGTCTCCTTTTGCAGTTGCTTGGCTATCCTCCGCCTCCTTCTTCTGCTCTCCCTGACTGCGCTCTCCTGTTTCCTCTTGAATGCTTACTCCGCATTTGAATGCTTTCATACGTTTTACTTTCTCCTCAGTTCTCTTTACACCCCTACCATTCTCCTTAGTTTTCTATTTCCATCTATTCTCTGTTTCCACCTTTTGTCTGCGTGCTCCATTCTTTGTTCATTGCTTTGTCCACAGTTAGATCTTCTGCTTCCTTCTCAGCGTCGAGTTACTTCTTTTCCTTAGCCTGTTTCCTACTCAGTCTGAAGTTCTCTTTCACTTTACGCTGTTTCCTCTTGGATTCCTTCTCAACTCTTTGCTTTCCTCTCTAATCTATTCTGTCTGCTACATTCCCTGTTCGTTATCCTGTCCTTTGTGCATTTCACAGTTGCTTCCCAGCTGTTATTTGTCTACTCCCCCCTCTTCTTTTGTAGTTCCTTGTGCACTCTAAGGTTTCTTCTCTGTTTCTTCCCTAATGCGTCCTGCCTTCTCTATTCCCTGTACCTTCCTGACTTCTCTGCATCCTCCTTAGCTTTCCTGCTCTCTCTGTGGCCATCAGCTGCTCCTCCTAGTTTCCTTCTTACAACTCCGTCATCCAACTAGCTCGGTTACCCAGTTAGCTTTCTATTTCACTGCTCCGGACTCCTCTCTTCCCTTCTGAGTTTCCTACCCTGCCATTTTCCTCCATAGTTCTCTATTCCCTTGATGCTGCTTGCTCCCTTCTCCGCGCTCCTTTTCGCGCTCTGAATGCATCATTGAATCACGCCTATAAATAGCGCATGCAGTTAATTTGAATGCATAAACGAAGCAGGCAAGGGGACAGGGGAGCCAACGCAGGCGATGCGGCAACCTTGCTCCATAGGACACACACACACACCCAAACACAAAAGGCCACTGACAATTGCAACAATTTTCAGCGCCAAAGTGGAGGCAGGCAACAACAAAGGCGAGCAATGCCCAAGGATGCGAACGGATCCCCGTCACCGCCGCATGGCAAAGGTCAGCGGCAACACCTCGCCATAACAAACAACCTCTTTACCTCGCAGCCTCCCCCTTCTTCGCGACGCTAACCACTTGACCCAAAACTCACACGCTGATTAATGCGCCGGATATGGCCCATTAGGACGACGAGGGTCCTAGGCTGCCTGAGAATCTGACTGAGATCTGGGCTTAACCCAGATACAACACAACCGACAAGGCAGTTGGGGGGTATGGGGGTTCGCTTTGTTCTCAGTGTCGCATGTATTGACCTTCGACCGGTGTGCCATGGGTGACGTCACGCACAGCCACCCTTATCCCCACCCCTTTTGCCTGTTCACAAAATGTCAGTTTAATTTTAAATCCGCGAATGTCACCAATAAGCCGCCGCCGCCGCCGTCGCCTTTCGCTCTGTTCGCCCTGTTCGCGCGCTGCTCATACCACGCCCTGAAAAGTAGGCAACGAAAATTTTTGAGGCCGCTGCCGAAAGGAAATCGGCAAAAACGCAGGGCGGCAGGGCGGCAACGCTGCTGCTGCTGCTGCTCGGCTGCTTCTCGACTGCTTCTAGCGGTTTCCGGCGGCAGCCAAGTCGTCATCAGCGACAAGCTCTGGCTGCATCCTTCAACCGTTTCAAGCTAAATGCCAAAGCGCCGCAAATTGCAAGCCAGACACGGGAGAGAGTGAAACGACGGAGCAGGGAGGAGGAGGGAAGGATGCACTGCAGCAATGTTATTGTTGTTTGCACAAAACCGGGCAAAAGTGTCAAGCGAGTGTGCCGGTGCTGCGCTGCCTGCCTGGGTGTGCGTGTGTGTGTGTGTGTGACCGACTGCAGCGTCCTTGCAGGCGACAGTTCAATGGCCGCCGCGAGGTTCCAATTGCAGCTGCAGCGCATGCCGCAAAGTGAGAGAGAGCAGAAAGCAGAGAGTAAGTTACAGTATAGAGAGCGAGCAGGAAAGCAAGTGCTAGAGGGAAAGAGAGGCTAGAGGGTGAGGCAAAGATGGAGAAAGAGTTGAGCGAGGCAAAGAGAGGGGCCCAGTGGGTCATAAAAGGCAGCAAGTATGAGAGAGAGAGAGAGAGAGAGGGAGATGCGAGTGTAGCTGTAACGGCTGCACTGAGAGCAGGCTGGGCCCAGTTCAATGCACGCCAACTGGGTTAAGAGTTAAGCCCGCAGGGCAGCGGCAACGGCTTCGGCTTCGGCTGCGGGTGCGGCTGCTGGTTCGGGCAGCGCTTCGGCCCAAAAGGGGGGCGGAGGCGCAATCTCGGCTTTAGTTTTGCCGATGCCTGTGCTCGATTTTTGCAGCGAGCGCCTATGACGTCATTAAAAAGGGGGAGGTTTGGGCAGGCAGCACATTGTGTGTGCGGCTTACTTTGAGTGTATTTTAAATAACGTGTGTGTATGTGTGTGTGTGTGTATAAGGCGAGATTTACTTTTGTGCTTGGTGTGCGGCGCAGTGTGTGCCAAATGGGCACAAGGGCATTTAGGCCGGCAGATTGTGCTGACTATAAGTAGACGGGTTAAATGAGCAGTGCCTAATACAACTCACACACACACACACACAGCACACATACACCTCGTACCTTCTCTCTCCCCCTCGTCAAATGAAGCGTCAAAGGGCAAGTCCGAAAAAAAGGGAGCACACGCGGCGTATGAGTGATATGCCATGTCCACGTCCACGTCCACGTCCTTGCCAGACGACGCCTATCGCTCGCCTAGAACGTAGATTGCCGCCCAGCGATAGCAAACCGCAAAAGCGCCGACATGTGCGACGACAACAATGAACGATGGCCACAACAAAGCATGCCAGGCAGAGCCTCCCAAAAGGGAAGCGAACAAAGGTAAAGGGAAAGCAGGAAAGCGATGGAAAGCGATGGAAAAATGGGAAACGGCAGACAGCTGACAATTATCACACTGGCACCGCAAGGCAGTCGGCGGAACAATAACACGCGCCAGACAAATGCGCAGCAGGCCAATTACGCAGACACAACCAACACACACACACACGCACCTGCATACACACACACACCCGGACAGACACCTGCCTGACGAGCCTCCAGACGGAAAAGTACCCCGAAAAAAAATCAAACGAGACAAGACATAGGCAACTTCAGAGTGGCAGCAGGGGGAGAGGGAAGGAGAGAGAGAGAGAGAGACAGAGACAGAAAGAGAGGGGAAAAAAAGCAGGTTAAAAGTATCTTAAAGATACAATATTATACCAAATACGCTTAAGTATTTCAAAGATCTAAAAGTATCGCGTATAGTAAAGATGCAAAAGTAATCAAAGATATACTTGTAATAACATCTGAAAGATACTAAAACATCTGATAGATTCAAAAATAAAAAAAGATAGAAAATTATTTTAAGGGATGCAAAAAATCTCAAAGATACGAAAGTATCTCAAACATATAATGAATACAGAAACAAGTGAAAGATATCAAAGTATTTGAAAAGTACAACAGTATCTCAAAGATACAAAAGTATCTCAAAGATACAAAAGTATCTCAAAGATACAAAAGTATCTCAAAAATACAAAAAATATACTAAAGCTGCAAAAGTCAAAATATACACACTCTTCTCCGTATTTATTTCTTATCTTCTCGGCATGACGTAAGCCACATGCAGCTCGAAAGGAGAAACCTTATCATACGTATATAAGTTATGAGACCTCATAAGGTTTAAACATAGTCATGAAATAAACCAAAAAAGGTTAATATATATTTTTTCAAAAAATAGAATAATAATTTCAATACAAAAGCTTCACAAAACTATACACCTAATATCATACGTAATACTCTTTGGTTACACGGTCTGCCTTTCCAAAGCAGCTTCTCCCTTGCTGGGATAACACACATCCCGTTCGAAGAGATACACCTGCAGCCAATGCGAACGCGGCAGATCCCCTGCAAACTTGGGCTGCCAATTGCAGATGAGATGCTGCGCCTTTACCTCAACGCTAGCGAAGCTATTCCTATTCCGCCGACACGCATCGACAAAGGCGTCAATGAAGAATTGCGCCAACTGAATGCAGGAGCGCGTATGCGCCACACTGCATGTATCCTTGCAGGCAAAGAGCTGTTCGTAGGCAGTGCGTTCCGGATGAAACTGTGATCCGAAGATGGGAAAGCGTCGATGTTCGATAAGTGTGATAAAATCGGGATTGTCTCCCCCATCATGCTGCGTGGCCAGCACAAGCCAATCCCGATGCAATCCAAAGCGACGCAGATCACTCACTGTGATGGCGAAACGATGCTGATGGCAGGCAAATGGTTCCACGCGCATTCTGGCAGCCATTTCGGGTGTCAAGCTAGCGCACAGCTGAGAATCCTTATAGTCTTCGATCAGGCGCAACGATCTTGCCTCAAACATGGGCTCACACGTGCTGCGCACATCTTTGGTGCCCGCCGCATTGATCAACAACAGCTGAAAACCCAAACAGGTGCCCCACACGGGAAAGTAATCACCTGCCTGATTCTTGGCCAACGCCAGATTGTATATGTGACGTGCTGACTCGATGCAATCGTTCGTCAGATTCGGATATGCGCGTGCCTCCTCCTCGTCCAGACACACTGCACCGCCCGGCAGCAAGATGCCGTTGACCTGCATCATTATCGCCTCGTAGTAGGCGAGCTCGCGACCGATCCTAAAAGAGAAAGAGGTAAACATTAAATCGCACAAAGAAAGATAAGCAAACAACAAGTGAGAAAAGCTACAGTCGAGCGTGCCCGACAATAAGATACCATTCGCCCAGATTTTATTTTCAACAAAAAAACTCTCGTTATCTGCTTTACACACGCTATGGCTGAGACAAAACATTGTGACTCAGAATATATACACTTTATAGGGTCTGCAACGCATCCGTCTGCCAGTTACATATATTTGCACAAACTTAGTATACCAATTTTGACATTTTCAATGGGTAGATAAGATTGCGTCGAACTAAACAAAAAAAATTCCCCAAAAGAAATTTGGCATTTGGCCAGTTGCAATTATAAAATTTCCCCCTTCACCCCTGCGCATGCCCGCGCTCTGTCTGTATTTCATCATTTCAAGGTGATGTGTTGCGCTTGCAAATACTCTGCGGGTAAACAAGCATATTCAGTGGGTGCGCAACACTTTCGCTTGCAGATTAGAAAATAGCAAAAGATACCAAAAAGGGTTGCACAAAGAGAGGTCAGCGAGCAACATACAATGACAAATAGAGTGAAAGATACAAAAGTATCTCAAAGATACAAAAGTATCTCAAAGATACAAAAGTATCTTTTACGGTAAAATGCAGCCAAACGCAAGCACAGCACATGTTGCTAAGCCCAAACGGCCTGGCATCATCCAGTCTAGCGCATAGCACGTTCTTGCTCTCGCACAGCCGCTCTCTCTCTTTCTCTCTGTCTCTCTCCGAACTCACCAAATGGGTATAACCATAGCACCGGCCGCCTCCAACTGCTTGATATACGAGGCAGGCAAATAACTATGCCACCAGCCCATTTTCTGTTCCAGCGGCTGCGCCAGATCGATGCACATGACGCCAATGTGTGGCGTGATCTCTCTGGGCAAAATATCGGACTGTAGCTGCTTCTTCTTTAGCAGCGCCGATTGCAGCATGTTCTTCAATCTAAGCATTTCGCAATTTGTACGTGTTAAATTTGCAAATATATTTTTATAAGCAAATTTGACGAGAATTTAAATGAAAATACGATTTATACATACCATAAACGTCTCGTTGTAGTGGCAGCAAGATACAACGAAACGTTTGTTTTGCTTTCTCTCATAGAAAGCAATAAAATTATCAATGCACGGCTAGAATATGCGCAATATGCGCAAAGCGAACTCAAAGTTGGCGAAGGCGAAGTGTGCTCGGCTTGCTGAGCGAGTCAGAGTCAAAAAAAGTAACGTCAAAGTTCAATTCAAGTTGAAATTGTTGCACGAACAATTTGCTCACTTTCTTAAATATTTTCACTTGCAGCATACCCTCTTCTCACTGCCCAAAAAGTACGGAGTATTTGTAAACAAATTTGCAAACGCATGAAAATTGCAAATTGGTCAACGAACCACATAGGTTTAGTCACGCTTAAAAATATCGATTAATTATCGCTTTTGCTCACCAAATTGGCACCACCAACGCACCGCCGGCTTCAAGGCACTTTACATACGAGGCAGCTATGTAACAGCTATATGTATGTTCTGGCAGAACTTGACTTAGAGCGCTGTAAATGTCCACACAAAGTACACCAACCTGAGGGGTGGGGGTTGCAACGGGTTGTGGCACATTTGGCAGCGACACGGCTGGCACTGCAGCCATCTCCTGTAGACGACGACTGCCAACTGAAATGAACTGCATGCTACACGGTAGCCCACCCACTCTCATAAACCTACACACGCACACACACATGTACACAAATATATATTTTAAGTATATATTATATATAAGGCGGCTAGTGTAGCAACGCTGCGCCCACAAAATTCGTTGCATACTTTTGGGCGCTGTGCTTAATTAGGCTGCCTAACAGTTTTGCTTTCAAATTATATTTTGATTAAAAATTATAAAAAATCATTTGAAAGTCGTCCGATTCCAAATTAGATTTGTTATATCCTCGATTGCAGTTCTAAACTCAGTCTCTACCCAACTTAATTTTTTCGAAATATCTCAACAATTTTTCTAACTGCATTAAAAATTTAAAATTTGTTGACGATTTACACATTTTAATTGAAAATATATTGAGGGACAGAGAAAATGAGTCACGACGTATTCAATAGAGACCTGACTCCCCCGCTAATCTTCATTAGCAACTTTTCATAGTAGCTGGACAGTTGCCGCCGTTTCTACAGATAAGCGTGAGACAAATTATGAAATTATGATACTGATAGTCGAACCCATAATCGCAGCAGCAAAAACATAGAGCCTGCCCGTCAGATAAGACGTGGTAAATCTTTGTTTTCTAAT
Source organism: Zaprionus ghesquierei (assembly GCA_018904095.1). Lineage (NCBI taxonomy): Eukaryota > Metazoa > Arthropoda > Insecta > Diptera > Drosophilidae > Zaprionus > Zaprionus ghesquierei. The sequence continues at coordinate 5,135,987 of JAEIGP010000850.1, read as the reverse complement.
GCCTCACGGACTTTCCCAATTAGCACCACCCTGCCCTGGCGGTCTCAACAAACTCAAAGTAGGAGCTTGAAGCTCTGTAGTGATTTGCTATGAGATTTATAGACGGTGTCTCTCGCGATAGTATGCCTATGATTGGGGAAAACCTGACATCCAGCACACGCAAATGGTTTTCCCAAAAAGAACACATAGCGAATTCCTGTTTGTCTGCTTGCTAGAGAAAACCTTAATCGGTCTTCTAGCATACATAATTAGTATTAAGAAAAAATCTGTACAATAGCAAAACTTAAACCTTCAATTACGCGCAGCTCTGGCGCAGAGTGCAGCAAAGAACGCCGCCAGCAAAATGCTAAAGCCAGTCGCTCTTCTCTCCGCAGAGTTCCCCGTGCTCATAGGCCCAACATAGTGTGGACTATCATTGTCGCCGCCATCGATATCGGGATCGGCATCGAAAAGATATTGCTGCTCGTAACTGGATCCAATCAATGAGGTATATTCCGGTTTGTAGTTGTAGATGAGGGCCAAGTTCTGTTCGGTGACATTCGCAAAACTATGCGGGCATTTACGCGCTTCGTTTACAAGGAAATCGGCAAAGTATTGACCTATACGTATGGCAGAGGGCGTATGTGGCACTGCGGTGCTTACGAACTCATAGAGCGGTTTCTCTGGATGAAACTGTACACCGTAAAACGGATACTTAATGTGCTCAATGCTCGATACGAACTCGGCACCTTTTTTGTCGTGATTCACTGACATAATGCGCCAGGTGCCATTCAATGGTGGCTCCAAAAAGTTCTTCTCTATGTAACAATACCGATGATAGTTGTAGGTCACATTCTCTTTGGCCAGCGTCGTTGCCAGCTCATCCGACAGGCCAGCAAACATGCGGCTTGACTTGTAATCTGGCGGGGCAAACACGAGAAGTTAGCTAAGAGTTTAGGCTATAATCGATTTAATTGCTTACCCGCTTTAAACTCCAGTGGCAGTGATTGCTTTCGCGCCTGACAGTCGACGCGAGTCTCCGTGCCGTTGGCCATCTTCAGCACTAGCAGCTCCATGCCCAGACATGTGCCCCAGACGGGAAAGAAGGTGCCGTTGTCATTGATCTGCTTGGCTATATTTATGATGCGCTCGCCCGAATCACCATAGCCATTGGTGTTGTTGAAGTACAAAGCGCCGCCAGGAAAGAGCACACTGAGAAAGAGAGCTAGTTAAATGTATCACAAAGTATGCAACAGACCCCTGACTCACCCGTTGATCTTCTTCAGCACCTTTTCGTAGTAGCTGTAATTGCCGCCGATTCTACAGATAAGAGAGAAAGACAAATTATGAAATTACGACTTTGATGTTGGAAACCAAAATCTCAGCAGCAAATTTAGCGCCTGCCCGCAAGATAAGACGTGATAAATTTTCGTTATCAACTTACTGAATTGGCACCACTCTGCCGCCGGCGCCCTCGATAAACTTCACATAGGAGGCGGCTATAAAGCTGTTCGTGTTCTTGTAGTTCGACAATATTAATTTATCGTACCACGTCTCCTGCGACAGGATGCCTATGATGGGTGAAATCGTGCCATCGACAGCTAAAGTCGGTGCCGCCGACAGGCAGAACAGCAGAGCAGCCCACACAAGGGGTGTTCTCAGCGACGTGTACATTGTCCAACCGATGCGCGACCTTATACGATGGACTACCAAATGGCACTGGCATTGCGAAACAAGAAGCGTTTTCAATTTAAACTCAATTTGCGAGAAACACTTATGTGTATGTATGTGTGAGTGTGTTCGTTGTTGTTGTGAATTAGTTTAGGCCTGCACGTTGAAGCCCCCATTACGCCGCAATGCACTGATTATAAACTTATCACCATACGATGATTCGGCACTACAGGAACAGGGTGCAGAGTGCGAGAAGCGGGCAACGGACTGCGGGTTGCGGGCTGTTATTATCTGTCATTAGCCCAAACAAAAAGCGTAACTAATACCAAAAGCTAAGCCCGAGCAGGGGAATGCACCAACAAAAACTTGATTGGTCACTTTTGCAAAAATAGTTTTGTTTTTTCTTGTTTGTTTTTGTTTGTTTCCAACTTTTGGGTCAGGTGCAATCGCACCTGTTAGTTTTAATCACATTCTTTGTCTCAACGATCGTTACCAGCTGTTCCAGAAGTCCGGCAACAGTGGCCAAAAAAACACTTATCGATTGGCCGATCAACTAATCGATTTCAATGACCAGGTCTGATGGATGCCGCCTACATCAAATTTTGTTGTTTCTTCTTTATGCTGCTTTGTATACTAAGCAAATATTTCATTTCCACCAGAGTCGCCTTCACAGCTGCCAAATCTTTTGTTTCGAAATGTGACGTTAGCTTCTGCGCCTTCTCCTCTAGTTCTTTGGTTAATTGCGTGTTCAGCGCGTCTAGGGCTGCGCTGTCCTCGGCCTCCTCCACCTCCTCGTTGCGCTCCATCATGGCCATCAGGAATTGTGTGTTCAGCGCGCTATTGTCCTGCGGCATTTGCTCGCCCTCCAGCTGCAGCATGTACTGACCACGTTCCACAGGCGTAGCCAGCGTCTTGTAGGCCTTGTTAATGAGCGAACTCCAGTCGGCAGAGTTCGTTTGCTCTCGTGAGGTTCTAAACATGAAAAATGAGTACATATTTCTTATAAACGCCGTCTGTACTTACTTGTTGCTGTACTTGTCGGGATGCACGCGTGCCTGCAGCTGGCGAAAGTGCTGCGTCAGCTCTTGCGACTGCAGCGAGAACTTTGTGGGGAAGTTTAGCAGGTCAAAGTAGTTCTATAAAGGAAGAGCCTTACTTTAGCAACATTTACTGGGTACAATTAGTCATTACTTACAACGCTTGTGTCTACATCTTGCAGGCTACCGCAATCGGCGCATATCATGTGCCTGCCCTGCTTCTGGCAGTTCCAACACACCGCGACCTGCGCTGACGGCGCTGACGCATAATTTCGCTGCTGTAGTAGGTAACTCCCCGGTGCCGCATGGCCTGTGATCGATAGTGAACGATTAAATCCACTAATTCCAGTTCTAAAAGCAGCTAATGCACACCGCATTTTCACACAAATATAATGCGCACGAAATGTTCTTATCAATTACACAAGCGGAGCAAAACAAAAATCAGCTGGCCTGCTACGTCATTGCGACAGTCTGGCAACACTGTCGATGAAAAAGTATATCAATGTAGCTGCATTGTCACACAATTAAACAATATCAATACATATTAGCGTATTCAATACCAATGCAGACACTTGTTGGTGTTGGATTGACTTTCTAGAATTAAAAAAAAAGAAAGGAATTGCAAAAAATGGAATGACAACAGTTGCCTGCTCCAGGTGAGGCTCGAACTCACAACCCCGGCATTGCTCATACACAGTGTACTGATTATAAGTACCGTGCGCTAACCAATTGCGCCACTGGAGCCTTCGGAAAAAAATTTGCCAAATGGATGATTTGAAACAACAGCCCGATTCCTGTCGTCCCTCACCCTTTTTCCAACACCGGCTTGAAAAGTCCTGCTTGCAAATTAATGCAATAAAAAAACTTTTGAAAATGTTTAAAGTTTTCCAGAACAAAATGCAAATTAGTTAGAGAAATTCGTGAATTTTCTAAGTACACATATATTTTCAGTTGTAATATTTGCAAATGAGGCTTAAAAACTATCTAGATGCGTGATCTCTTGGAGGACTACGGCTCAGATCGAATCTTTTCTGTACGCTCGGTAGTTGTTCATTTCGGTGGGAAACGTTTTGTACAATTCCAGCAGCAGGTTGGATTTAAACTTTTTCAGACTCTCGATTTTTCCCTTAACCTCCTCATTCTTCGCCAGCGCTTTCTCCACACAATCCTTGGTGTACAATTGTGGATTCTTGTCCTGGTCGATGTAATCGAAAAACACCTCGAAGGGCACGTACACATCCTGCACCAATGGACGCAATTTGTCGATTTCCTGCAGGCCAGTGACTAGGCTATTTCTATATTTAAGAAAAATAATCCTGTTTTAGTACAAGGAAAGGGTACAATTTGCATTCTGCATACATTTTCTGGTTGAGTACGTTTTGACCCTGGGGCTGGAAATCGCTGACGATTATGCGTATCTGGCGTACGTTCTCGATGAACATTTCCAGTTGAGTTTCCAAATTCTCCAAAGGAGAAGTCATTTTTGGTTCGTTCTTAAAAATTCACGAAATTTTATGCGTAGTTTCGGTTTTTCCTTGCGCGACAAGTTGTAGGTACAGCTGTTTGTTTATAATGTGATGCTTCTTCTTATCGTACCGGCATTCGGTACGGTTGCAAATGCATTATACCGATATATCGTGAGTTTGAAAGCTATCGATATTTCGATATGCTACTTCTGTTGGTCATTCACAATGGTTTAATCATCGTAAAGCACATTCAATAGTTACACTGCCTGCCGGAGAACAGTGAGCGAGTGCATGGTTATTTTTCTAACAAAGTCTATCAAGTAAATAAATAAAAAGCGGTTTCACCATGTCGGACGGAGATTTAGATGCATTGCGCTCACAGCGTATGTCGCAGCTACAGTCACAATTCGTAAGTAATACATAGAGTGAAGACAAGGTGTCCTATCCATGCCATGGGTCGCCGCTGGATGCGCAACTTGCCAAATGCCAAAAATAACCATAAAATATATACAGAACAATGTGATGTATATATATATGTGATATATGTGAAGTTGTGAAGCTGCTGCTGCATTAAACAGTTTGGCAACTGATCGATTAAATGCCATGTCAGGCTGCTGACCCTAGGCATGAGTCACCTTTGTTGTTGTTGCGCCTTGGCGCGCACCTGTGAGAGAAAGGGTGTCCCCTAACTGATATACTTGTCCTTTGCTCACGCAGGGTGGCGGCGGCGGCAACGATGCCGAGAAACAACAGGCCCAACAGGAACAAATGCGCGCCCAGGAGGAAATGAAGCATTCAATCCTATCGCAAGTACTCGATCAACAGGCACGCGCCCGCCGTAAGTAAAATGCAGGTCTGAAGAGGATTACAGTGATTAACTATACCTTTCCTCGACTCTTATAGTTAACACACTGAAAGTAAGCAAACCCGAGAAGGCACAAATGTTCGAGAACATGGTCATACGCATGGCACAGATGGGTCAGGTGCGCGGCAAACTGGACGATGCACAATTCGTGAGCATCCTGGAGAGCGTCAATGCGCAAATGCCACAAAGTAAATCCACCGTTAAGTACGACAGACGCCGTGCGGCCATAGACAGCGATGATGATGAGGATTATGGTTGCTGATTCGCGTTTGATAAGCTAAATCCTAACTACTTAAGTTCCCGCTCCATTAAAATCGAACCAGGCAAACCGATAGAATCACAGAAGGAAACAAATGTGCTTTAGATCATCATGGTAATTACCACACTATGTTTATTAAATTAAAAAAACTTCGAGCTCAGCGAAATCCCCTTTTGTACGCCGGGATTCAATTCGAAATTGGAATAATAGTTTGTGGGTCAAGTCTCTCTCTAAATAAGCAAATAATGTAGACTAGATTTGGCTTGATGCTGTGTACGCTGTGAGAATTGCACTAACAATGAGATGAATATGCTTCTCGTCTTCTACTCTTTCTTCTCGTGATCCTCCTCTTGCTCCTCTTCGGTGACTAGACAATCGCCACAGAAGATTGAGTACATAATGAGGGAGAGGAAACCCAATGGCAGCCCAAAGATGACGGTGGTCAGCACCGGGTTACCCTTCCACATTTCGCGCAACGAGCGCTTCAACTCGAAGAGCGCTCGGTTAACGCGTACGAAGTAGGTATCGCCGCCATAGGCTATGGCGCTCTCATTGCTTATGGACTCAAGGAAGAGATGCAGCGCCTGCGGTGTTAGCTGCAGTGGATCATCCTCGGGTATATAATGATGCTGCGTTGTCGAGTTTAGCGCAATGAGATGCGGCGTTGGCAATTGGTCCAAGATAATGGAATGTGCTATAGTTGGGTCGCCAATCTGTGGGTGGAATACGAGATAAACCAGTTAACAAACTAATCCTGACTATGCTGCATTCTATACTCACCCAACCAAACTGGAAGTTGTTGTGATAGCGCGGGCGATGCTTGCGAATGACTCCCTCGACCATGTCACGAAACTCCAGCTCGTGTGTGGCAATCTGACTGAGTTTGTCCTCCTGCACCACAGCGAGTACCAGATACTTCTGCGTCTGCAGCAGCTGATGGATATTGAAGCGCGTCACCTTGGGGAAGAGAGTGAAACGTTCCACGTTGACCCACTGGAAAATGGTTTCGTTCACATCGTTGGGGTCCATTTCGTGTGCCACATGCCCGTGTGGATAGAAGTGATGCTGCTCCTCCTTGTACACAATCACTGCTGGCAGCTTCTCGAAGTCAAAGTGCTGTGCTGCAATATCCTCGCTGGTTGCATAGAAAAATCCATGCTCCTGATAGCCCTCGGCGGCGGCATAGTATGTGTCCCACACTACACCCTGCTGTTCGCCCACAAACATAAAGAAGATGGTGTGGGAGCCCTTAAGCATGTCGACGCTTTCGGTGCGCGTCACGAGCTGCACCGGCGGTCCGGACATGCGCAGCGCATAGTCTACCAGTTCATCCTTGCTGCGGTCTCCCGTATAGCTGAATTCCATGTTTCCCTTGATGAACATGATGGTGGGATAGCCACGCACTTTGAACTCCCTTGCCGCCGCTGGGTATTTGGTGCAGTCCAGGCGACCCACTCGCACATTGGTCGCATGCAAAGCCTGCGCTACGAGCGCAAAAATTGGTTCAGTTTTCTTGCAATACCCGCACCACGGTGCATAAAACATGACCAGCCATTGTCCCTCATGACGCACATCGATGAAACGGTCGCTCAACTCCAGCACGCGCGATGAGATGGCCGGTGTACCGAGCACGAGCAGAAACAACAATGGGAGACTCCATTTCCACACAGATGGGGTCATGTTTTTCTGCTTTGCACTGTGCCTTGTGTGGATGTTATTGCTGCTGCTGCTGTAGGCGCTTGGTTATCGCATACTCCAAATTATGCAAGAAAATCAACTAATTAACACTTGGCACACGCACACGCACACACACAGTTAATAAATAAGTTATTAATTGAATTAGCAATATTAATTTTTCTAAAAACAGCTAACCAACCCCATTCTAAGAGTTCAAATTATCGATTGGTTCCGGAACATGTTCCGTTCGTGTTCGTGCTATATCGATGGCACGATAGCTATCGTTGGCAAACGTAAGCATGTGAATGGCATTGTTTACATCGTGTTTCAGTCGATCTGGCAAGGCCGGCAGTCGAAAATACTATCACACGCGCCGCGATACACGTGCGAATGTGTTCTTAAAAGTAAAACATAGAAATTAAGCTAACTTTAAAATGACAAAAGAGGTTGGCAAGAAAAAAGAACATGGCACGGTGCAAATGCACAATGTGCGCTTCTACAAAGTTGAGCCACAGGAAATTGGCTGCATGGCATATGACAAAACACATAAATGCCTGGCGCTCATCCGGTAAGTCTCACGCTGCAGATTGTAAATTTTAAATGCAATTCAAACAAAACATATATTAAAATACCTATTTAGCGGGAGTACGTCGATAGAACTATGGGATCTGAACCATGCACCATATCTGGATCGCATTATACGCGTGGGCGTTGGCGCCAAACTGGAGAGCTTGGCCTGGGCTGATGGGCAACGTCTCTTTTCGGTGGATTTGAATGGAAAACTCATTGAATGGAATCTGATTACACTGCGACCACGTCACCAAGAGTCACCCACAGGAAATGCACTCTGGTGTCTGGATGTAAATGCGACAAATACCGAACTGGCCGTTGGCTCCGAGGAGGGGCATATTAACATAATGAGCATAGAGAAGGGAGAACTTAGCTACAAGTCCCTGTTCAACAAGCAGGAGGGACGTGTGCTGTGCTGCAAGTTTGACATATCGGGAGAGCGATTGGTTACCGGATCCCGGGGAGCTGTGCGTATCTGGAATGTGGCCAAGGGCACTACACTGCATACAATGACATTGTCAGAGCGAGGTGCCCACATTCATTCGCTGCTGGTGCTTCGGGACAACACAATCATTGCTGGTGATTCATTCGGTTATGTGACCATGTGGAGTGGCGATAATGCCACACAGCTGGAGACAAGCAAAGTGCTCGATGCCCATGTGTTCGCGCTGGCCATAAACGAGCAACAGGATCGTCTGGTCTGCAGTGGCAAGAATCCTCCCTTGATACGTGTGCTCAGCAAGACACTGATCAAGCGAGAGGAATCCACCTACGAGTGCTGGATCAAGTTCATGCAGCGTGAGGCCCACTCGCATTATGTTAAGGCACTTGCGGTGATCGCTAACGGTCGCGTTTTGTCCGGCGGTCTCGATGGCATTCTGTGCATCTCATCGATAGAAAAAATGAATTTTCCGGTCACCAAATATGCACCCTTTCTGCAGGGTCCTTGCGTTAGTGTGGCACCCAGTGCCAATCTGATGCTGCTGCGCAATCGACGCTCTTTGCATTTATGGCGTTTGGGTATGCCACGAACGTCGGATGTGGAACCAACTTTCAAGCTGCGTGTGGGTCAGCTCAGACAACTCGAGTTGGAGGCGACGCCACAGAAGCTGCTGCAGCTTAACCTGGAAAAGGGCAGAAGTATACTCGCCTCGGGTATTTCACAAGATAACAATTGGATTTGCTATTCAACGATTAACGAATTGCGTCTGAGTCGCCTGCAGCTTGAGCCGTTGGCAATGCTTAGCCTGCATGGAGGACCCACTGAGCTGCAGCCAGCGAGATCTATACACTTCACCAAGGACAACGAAATGTTCTTGCTACATGCAACTAAAGATGAACTGAGCTGCTTTGCACTGGAGGAGTTTGAGGTGAAATTCCGCTACACATTGGATCTAAGTGATCAAGTTAAGGCACCCATAAGGCTTGTGAAAATATCACCATGTGGCATTCATCTCGCAGTGGCCACATCCGATTTTCTAATTGCCGTTTGGCAGCTGCGCTACACGGCGTCCACCAAACCCGAACATCTGCTCAATTTGCCACGCTTTGAGGTTGGCATCACAGCGCTTGCGCTGCACGCCAACATCTGTCGCCTGGTGGTGGCCTATGCCAATGGACGACTGATGGAATATGATTTGTTGCGGCAACGTTTCGTCAGCGAATCGAGCAAGCATTTTTCAAAAACTTGTCGAGAGCATCCGAGCAAGGGTATCATACTAGATGAACGCAATTCCAGAGTGATGATTGTGTACAATGAGGTCGCAATGTATCTGCTCGAGAGCTACGTGACGCGGCGTCCAAAGCGACAACAACAACAGCAGAAAAAGAAGAAGAAGAAGAATCAGTTCCCGCATATTATCGAAGAGGAGGAGGAGGAAGTTGAGGAGAAACCCGTCAGGCGACCGCCGCCAATGCGCAAATTTCGACGCAAATTTTTGATTCACCGTCGGGTAAGCTAGGGAAGACTCTAACTATAACTCTACCTCTACTTATGCTGTCTCTCTCTCTCTCTCTTCTCAGCATCTGGTGGAAGCTTTGCACCTCAACGAAACGGAACTGATTGTCATGGGTGTACCCACTAAGGATCTGCTGGCATCGCTGCCGGCGCCCTATGTGCGCAAGCGTTATGGACGCTCTTAAGCTGCGTCGAGGACTCATGCTGCCTGTACCACTGTACCACCTAGTTGCCTAGTTGTCTATGATATATATTGCGCTGTTAAATCGCAGCTTATAAACTGCATTTCGAGCACGTCCCGCCGTGGTTTGTTGTGCTCGAAATTTGTCACTGTAAAAAAAAGAAATAACAATATGTGCAAAAATTTGTCTCTGTCGGACATGGATGTGGACGTAGACGGATGTGAATGTGGATGCCGAGCAGCCGGTGTGTGTGCTTGTGCGTGTGTGTGTGCCTGTGTGTGTGCGACCAATGTGCAGCAATTCGTTTCGTTTTGTCGCCGGCATTCGGCTGTAATTGTTGTTGTTGTTCGTTTTGGGTTTAATTCTTTTTTTCGGTTTTACACTGTCTAGCCAACGTCTAGACAAGTGCATACCACGCAGACAGTGTCCGTCGCACACACACACACACACACACACACACTGAAAGAGATAGACAGTGCAAGAGCAAGAGAGAGAGAGAGGAGAGGGGGAGCAGGGCAAGTTGTCGATGCACAATTCAACTTTTAGCTCCAAAACTCATTGCCCAGCTCGGCCGTGTTCTGCGCTGCCCCCGCCCGCCTGTCACCCTTCCCTCCCCCCCTCACTTGTCTCTGCCATTTTCCCATGCAAGAAGCTTTTTTGTGCGGTATACCCGTGCCACTGCCCCTGCCCCTGCCCCGCAGGCCACGCTGTATTTGCATAAAAATTTTGGATAGCAGAAAATCCGTTTTCCTGCTGCGGTTGTGGGCGTGCCTTTTGGGCATTTTCCTCGACTGCAATTTGCATAGAAAGCAACAACAGCAGCAAAAAGTGCCAAATAGACATAAATAATGAGTGAAATGAAACAGTTCGTCAGCGAGTCCTGGCAAGCGCAGCTAAGAGATGGGAGACGGGTGGGTGGAATTAAGCTGATGAAGGTAGCGCATGGAGTAGTTAGAGCAGCTGAGTGTAGGAGGTAGACAACTCTATTATGTTTGCAGTGGAGCAGAAAGCTTTAAGTAAAGCTTTATAGTCAGTCAAGAAGCTTTAAAGCTTGGAAAATCAAGCGAATGAGTAGTCTACTTGAGCTTGAATTAGAAGGGAAAGTTTTGGCAAAGCTTTTAAGCTAGGATTAAGTGTAAGCTTTTAAGCTCCTATTAAGACATTTAAAGGCATCAAAGCTGTTGAAAAGCTCGCACAAAAAGTACAGAAATGCCTTAAAAAGCTTTCAAACTGCATAAATCTTTCTTAAAGTATTTAATGAGCTTTACTGGAATACATCTGCAAAGCAGAAGCTTTTGCGTCTTAAAAAGCTGTTGAAAGCTTAAAGCAAAACAATCCCAATCAGCTAACCTTTCTCACACTCCGCCTATGTCGTGCCAATTGCTGTCCTTGCCAAATGTTACGCATACGCCGCGTTGCGCGTCGCGTATTCAATCACGCCCTATGTGAGGGCATTAAAATGCACTTAGCAGCGACGCAAGTTAAGCGAGAGCAGTAAGAGGGCAAGAAAGGCAGCAAAGGGGGCGTGGCAGCTGTAAACTTATGCAAACTACGCGACCAACAACAACGCAAAGTCGTCGTCGCTTGTGGAGCTGGCAAAGTCTGCCCAAGGAGGCAAGTCTGACTGAGTTCAGTCGCGTCTAGACAGTGCAAAACTTTTGGCGGCGGTGGCGAAACTTTGCAGCAACAGCAACAACAACAACAAAAAGCAAAGCTGGCGACAACACACATTGGCGGGCAAGAAAAGAAGTTAGCAATGCGTCGACACGGCAGACTTTGTGGCGGCACAAAAGCAGGCGGGGGGCGTGGCGCAGGCGAACAATGCCTCAAATTGACATTTAATTGGTTTGCAAATTAGCCAGGAAACGCCGCCAGTTGCAGCCGCAAATGATGCAGTGCAGCACAGAGGGGGAGGAGGTGGGGGGAAGGGGGTGTGGCTAAGCAGGCGCGCGTCTAATAAACAAGGGCGTGCAAATTGGCCGCTAATGAAGGAAAATGAGATAAAGCTTAATTTGCATTTAATAATATTAACGCCAGCAACACAACGAGCTATCAAAGGGATACCTAGAGAGGGGGGGGGGGGGGAGGGGAGCGGGGGCAGCAGCATAAATCGCATGCGGTTGTCATGACGCTGCAACGACCCCTGCAGCGGTCTAGACAGAGGACAATGTAAGGACAAACGTGGCGAGCAGCAAGCGCAGCTGTCTAGACGGGAAGGAGGCAGGAGAGAGGGAGAGGGAGCGAGGGGGGGGGGGGTGGTAACTTTTGAATGCAGCCAGAAAAGCTGATTGAATTTTATGCTCAACAAAAAAGCAAATCAACTTAAATGGCAACGTGATAGCAGCGTCAGCTACTTCAGCTATCCCCACCTCTCTTTCTTCCCTCCTCCTCTTCCTCTATTCCTCACCCTGCCACCCTCCCCCGCTGACCACAAATTAAGCAACTGAGCAGCTGAGCGGCTGCACTTGAGGCAAACCCACGCGGCGGGCATTGAAAGGTCAAGGGAGTAGGGAGCAGGCAGCCAGGGTTGCCACGGCAGCTGCGTGACGTAGAGAATGGGAGGAGGAGGGGGCAGGAGTAGGGACTGTTGGGTGCATCATTGGCCACTTTTCAGAAATGGACTCCCTGCTGTAATACGACTCGAGTCTTTACGCGTCGAAAGCATCTCAGCAAAGTTGGCGCATTGAATTCTTGTCCTTCTCTGCGCCGGCAAAGGACAAATGCACAATAAACTGTATAGAGAGAGGGAGAGAGAGAGGGAGGAGGAGCAGAGAGATAGCAAGAGAGATGGCAAAGGCACGCAATGTCATATGGCGCAGCTTCCGAAGAAGACAAGAAGCTGCTTGCATTGCAGTTTTTATGGCGCTGTTCGAAAGTACACTGAGAGAAATGTCAGCTTGGCTACTTTAAATTGTAATATGTTACCCTCTGAATTTCTCTCAGTGTAAACGTTGCCAGTAAATTTATCAGGCACCCAAAATCAGCTTAAAAACGCTGTCAATTCTCATTCGATGCGTTACGGGAGAATCTCAGTTGGCATAAAGCTGGCAAATAAAAGTCGCTCTATGTCTCGCTCTCTCTCTCCCACTCTCTCTCTCTCTCTCACTCCCCCCCCTGCTCCCTTTTCTCTATTGTCTCGCAGTGCCAACTTGTGCAACTTAATTGTGGTTGTAATTTTAATGTTGTTCTTAACCACACTTATAGACAATAGCAGGAAGAGGGTGAGAGGAAGGGGAGGGGTTTGCTAGTGCAGTGGAACGTTGCAACAATAGCCGTGCAACACATTGTTGCACTTGTTGTGTGTGTGTGATTTTGTGTACGCGCTTCGTTTGCAACGTTGCAACCGCAATTTAATTAAGCCAACAGCAGCGTGGAGGGTCAGCCGCGGGAAGGGAGGGGGAAGGAAGGTCTAGAGGCGCTAGCCCAGGGGCAGGGGCAGCGTTGCAGACAGACGCAGGCATAGGCAGTGGAAGCAGTACAAGTCGCACTTGCTTGTTGTGGCTGTGTTCCCCTCCAGCTCTCTCACTCTGCCCTGCTCAAGCTCAGGCAGAGAGCAGCCAAGAGAGAGAGAGAGAGAGAGAATGAGGAAGAGAGAAGGAGGCTAGCCAGGGTAGCCAGAGCACAGCGTTGTCCGCTTCAGACTGACCGCAACGTAGCGCTGTGGCAAGTGGCAACTTGTCGTTGTCGTTGCCGTTGCCGTTGCTCGTTATGCTTGCCGCATTGTGCAGGCCTCTGCCCCTGCCCGCCTATACCCTGTAATAATTTGATTAAATCGAACGCTTTAAGTGATTTGCATTTTAAATTTCAATCAATGTGACGCGCAGCTGCTGCTGCTGCCACCTGTGGTCAGCCATGTTCGTTGCCAAAGGAAGTTGTCTGGCGCCAGTTCCCACTGCCTCCCCTCTCTCTCTCTCTCTCTCTCCCCCCCCCTCCCCCTCCCTCGTCTAATGATGTAGAAACCATTGAGCGATGCTGTCTACGAAAATTGCTCACTTTGCTCTGGCGGAAACCATAAACCGTTGCAGACTGACCCAACCTGGATAGACCCACCTCCCTCTCTCTCTCTCTCTCTCTCTCCCCCTGCCTGTCTGGCGGAAGGATGTGCTCAGCCCGGTCATCGCCCACCTGCTCCAATTGCATTAAGTGTGAAATTATTTTGTCACCTGCATTTTGCTTTCCCAGCAGCGACGCGCCCGGAAAATGGTTGCGTTTTAATTGCAGCTTAGCGGGGAATGCGCCAGTTTTATAGCAAAAGTGCTATAAAGTGGCTGGCAGTAAAGTGGGGATACCATAGGCGAGTGGGCGATGAGCAGTGGGTTCTGCTAGACATTTGAAATAAGTTTAGTTTTTTATAGCAACTTGAGTTAAAGAAGTTAAGCCAGTTGCTATAAACTGAAACTTAACATATATGCTATAAAAACTTATGTTAGGCCATAAATCTTAGTTTCAAGTGCTTCCCAACGTACAGTTTATGCTGTTTATAGCATGTTAGCGCATAATATCAAGTTGCTATAAACTGAAACTTAACACATATGCTATAAAAATGTAGTTAATGTTGTCAGATTTTGCTTTTAGCGCTTTCCAACGGAAGTCCTAGCATATTTATAGCAAGTTAGAGCAGTCTACTAGGTTGCTATAAACTGAAACTTAACACATATGCTATAAAAATGTAACTAATGCCGTCAGTCTTTGATTTTATTGCTTTCCAATGGAAGTCTTAGCATATTTATAGCATGTTTTAGTGCTCTACTAAGTTGCTATAAACTGAAACCTAACATATTACTTTCCCATCATATTTATAGCATCTCAAGTTGATAAGCTCGCTGCACTTGCACTACCATAAACTTTATAGCACTAAAGTGGTCGAAACATAATTCTATATAGTCTTTACTGCTTGTTCTAGGGTATCTCCCAGTCGCGCTTCACTCTGCTTCTCTTTCACTAACTTGTTTTGTGCTGCAATTTTTGCTGATTGCATTTCTAGCTGTTTTTACTGTCGTTGCATAAAGTGCAGCCACAGCCACACCCCCTACTCCCTCTCGCCCCACTGCCTCTCTGGCCATAATTATGGTACATCATCATCATCATCATCATGCACATCGTTATCGTCATCATCATCATCAGCTGCTGCTGCCAGTGCTGCTAGGTGGGCATTGTTCTTAGCCAGCGTCGCCGTTGCCGTCGCCGTCGCGCGCTTCTCTGTCTCCTTCCGGCGTCAGTTTTGCAGTGGCAACTTCCTGATTTTCGCTTAGGCGCCGTAACTCTGCTGCAACTCTGGCGCCGGGCTATGCTTCCCCTTCCCTCCTCCCTCCCCTCTCGCCAGTCTGCTTGTTTATGTGTTATGCTGCCGAAAAGCCGAGAGAGAGTCTAAGGACTTTCGTCTGAGTGGATTTCGCCCTGCACTTTGCACAGGGCTTAATTCATGCAATTTCGCATGCAATTTCCACGTGACTTCTTTAAGCACTTCTAACGGGTATTTTAGGCGACTACACGCAGTCGGAGTAGTAGGTAGTGTGTCTATAGTTGTAGCCGCCCACTTGATGCAATGCGATGAGTCTTTGTAATGCATGGGATATTCTCTCTCTCTCTGATTATCTGTGCACAGTCTGTCTTTCATTCTTTCTATATTATATTCTAGCATATCTTTATTTCCTAATCTGTATCAGTCTATCACTTCGTCTCTCTCGCTCTAACCTTATTCTTCCTTATAGTACAATATTTTCTGTATTTTTTTTAGTCTCTCTCTTTACCTTACATTATGCTTTCATGATAATCCAACTCTCTCACCCATTCGCACTCTTTCTACTCTATCTCTCTCTCTTTCTATGTTTTCCTATTGTTCTACATATCTGTTTCTTTCTTATAGTATAAGTCGTTCTCACTCTCATTCTTCTCTTTTTCGCAATCGTTTCAAGACTGTCTTTCCTTGCTTACTCCATTCATTTCTCCCAGTCTCTGTCTTTCTCTCTCTTTCACTACCAATCTCTCTGTATTCCTCTTTCTCCCTAACTCTTTCTCAACTATTCTTTCTACCTTTCTCTCTCTCTCTTTCTGTTCCTCTGTCAATAGAGATAGTCCCAAAGTGCTGTTCTTTGTCACATCTATCTCATCCTCTCATATTTTCTTCTCTCTCTCTCGCACTCTCTTAGTTATTTCGCCTTTCGCTTGTTAGTTTTCTCTCTCTCTCTCTCTCTCTCTCTCTCTGTTTCTCCATTTCTTGCCTTCTATCATCACCATCAATCTTCCGCCTAGCGCAATTTACTTCTTTCTTTTTCTTGCATTTCCCCAACTCTTCTAACCTCCCTCTTAGACCACGCACCCTCTCCCTTTCTTCCCCTCCCTCTCCCCACTATTTATCCCCGCACACTTTGCTGATCTCGGCAAATCTCAAAAATTATGTTCCCTCTCCCTCTACACGCCTTCTCCTTTTCCCTCTTCGCTGCGCTTATTTTTGTACTTTTGCTGCCGACTTTGATAGCCACAATAAACAGACGACCCCCGCTCTCTCTCTCTCTCTCTCTCTCCCCTCCTCTCCCAGCTTAGCCAGCCCTATGCCTAGGGGTATTAGGGCGTTTACCGACGCATCGCTGGCAGTGGGCGGGGCCAGGGGGCGTTGCTTGTAGCACGCTTCACGCTTGATTTTCGCATGCCTGTTGTTGTTTGGCCCAAAAGACAGAGAGAGAGAGAGGAGTGCAAGAGAGAGCGAGAGAGAGAGAGCGCGCGCGACACGCTGCAAAACAGATGAGGGAAAATGCTTTTCAATTTATTTTTAAGTACGAAAATAATTCTGTTCGCAAAAAAGAAGAGGAAGAAGAAGGAGAACAACAACAACAACAAGCGGTAAAAATAAAGGCGCGACACACGCCGCAGCGTCGGTTCTATGTCGCCTGCCTAATCCCTCTGCCTCCCCCCACCTGCTACCCTACACTATTCCCTCTTGGGCTGATCGTGTGCCTGTCTGCGTATGTGTGTGTGTGTGTGTGTGTGTGTGCGTCTGCTGTCGTCGTGTGAAATATTGGAGACAAACGGGCAACGTTTTTGCGTTAGCCGCGTTCAGTACGCGGCAGGTTAGCGCTAAGATCGCAGCGCCCCGCTCCAAGACTGCAGAATTGCATGCGAGTTTTTCTGGGAGTATAACGGTAAACGCGACAGAGCGAGAGAGACAGCAATAGACAGCAATCGCTCAAAACGCGTGTTTAGTTGCAGTTCCGGTTCGAGTTTCGTTTTAAACGCAGTTCCGTTTTTAGTTCCGCTTTAAACGCATCACTAGTTCCAGTTCCGGTTCTGGTTCGTTCTAAAACGTGTGTGAAGCTCCGATACTGTTGCCATTTTACGCGTGTTTAGTTCCAGTTGCGTTTACAGTTACGGTTTCAGTTCCGGTTCCGAATTTAGTTCCAGTTCCGGATCTAGTTCCGGTTCCAGTTCCAGTTCCAGTTCCGCTTCCAATTTCGGTTCCGTTGCCAATTGCTCGCCACGCCGCATTCTTCACTGTCACGTGTGAAATTCCTTGTGAACAACTTGATTAGTGCGCTACGCTACGTTTCGCTGCCCACTCTCGCTGCAGCTTCGGATTCGCCGCGCGTCGCGTGATCGGTTCGCTCCTGCCTGCCGCGACGACAAGAAGCTTCGGGCGATCTTCCATACGATTTTTGGCCGCAGGAATTTACGCTGAATTTGCATTTGCTCAATGTCAAATTGGCCTGCGATTTTGGTATGCAATGCCGGCAGTAGCACGCTACGTTAGTTGCGACTAACCAAGCCGCCAAATACCCTATAAGAGACCATTGAAATACCCTATATATAAAAATCAGTTGAAAAAGTGCTTATTTTTTGGAAGATCTTTAAAAGTTTCAGCTGATCTTGGACTATACCCAAATCTATATCCATATATATCTAAGTCCACCTCATTCCCCTCGAATACCCTACAAAAAACTCTCTAACTAAAACCGCCAAACACATTCCCCAAACGCATACCACACTTGTTATCGATAACATTTGTTATCGCTGCATCTAACGTACCCCCCTCTGCTTCTCCCGACTCCCGTCAGCCCCTTCAACCCCCTGGCAAATTCCTGCGTTAGCTGCCTGCTTCATTTTTGTACCCAAAAATAGATTAAAGAATTTAGCGAAACGTTTAAAAATAAACTGGAATGTTTCTGAATTAGCTATAGCCAAAAAAAAAAAATAGCGATGCCTATGGCAGAAGGCAGTTCTTGTTGTTGTTGTCGAGTTTTTTGTTATTGTGTGATTTCGTTTTAATGTTTCTGCTTCAAGAAATATGGTATTTCCGGTCAGTTGGATTAGCGGATTTATGAAGTGCCCCCAGAGGGAATTAGATCGTTGGGCTAGGCGAAATTTTAGCTGCGATTGAATCATTCCATTCACAAAGAAAGATAGAGAGAGAGAGGAGGGAAGGACTGTCTGAACCTCAGACGGACAGAAAGAGAGAGAGAGAAAGAATTAAGCCAGACAGACAGACAAGAAGAAAGAGAGACGAACACATCGACAGACAGAGGGAAAGAGAAATCTCGCAATCCACGGCGAATTTACTTCTTTCGCCGCACTTGTCAGCACTTTATGATGCCTCTTATGGTTCTGTTTATTGTTTGTTTTTTATTTTAGTTCTTTTCTGCGGTATATTTTTGGTATTTTTATTAATAATGGGTCTGAGCGAGTTTTTACGATCGTCATAAATTGCAACTTAAGGCTGATCCCTTGGCGGAGCACAGCAGCTACCACAACCGCAGAGGCACAGGCAGAGGCAATCAAATAAATTGCAGCAGAGCAGAAGAGGAGCAAGGAGGAGGAGAGAGAGAGGGAGAGAGAGGGAGCAGGGGTGTGCAGAGGCAGAAACAACACAAACAGCGCCAAGATGCAAACAGTAGCCGCTGGCCGGGAACGCGCTGGCTAATTGTGGCACGAGGAGGAGCAGGAAGAGGGAGCAGAGAGAAAGAGAAGCAGGAGACAATAACATTTGCCAGATGATCGCCGCGATGATGAAGATGGGTAGCAGCCAAGTGGAGATACAGAAGGGAGGAGGAGAAGGAAGAAGGTAGCAGGCAAAGAGGGAAGCGGCGGCTAGGGAGGTGTGGCTGCGGATGAGGTTGACTGCCGGCAGGAATTTCAATAAGAGCGCAGCAAAAGCAAAAAAAAACCCAGCGAAAACAACTTGAAAAGATGAAGTGGAGGCTGCGACTGCGACTGCGTCTGCGGACGCGTCTGATGTCTGGCGAAGATGCATTTTAGTGCCGATCGACGTAACGTTTTATTAAAATTGCGCGCGAGCTGCATGTCGAGCGTTGTTTAGTCCCCACCCCCAGCTGCCTCCTCTGCTGCTCCAGCAACTTTGTCTGCGCATCAATCTGTCTCTGACACGTTTGGGGTGCAACATTGTGGCATGGGCTTTATCAAGTGCACAACACGCAGCAATGCCAGCGATCATGCCACATATTAAATGAAGCAGCCAGCTAGTCAAACAGAGTGTGTTCCCCTTCCTTCTGCCCGCCTGCCTGCCTGCCTGCTCCAGCAAAATGTCAACTGTTTGGAGTCCAAAGACAATTAGTGAGCATAACAGAGCGTCACTGGGGGAGGGGAGGGGTAGACAGCATAGACAGAGCTTAGTCGGTTGTTGTCTCTATCTGAAACGTGCATCGCGCAAAAAGAGGCAAGAGGCAAAAGGCATATGCAAAAGTCATTCCACCTTTGTCTGGGGGCGCACAGCGAGAGAGGCAGGGAAGGGGCAGGAGGGTCTTCAGACAGGAGGCAGGGCAACAACTATGCCATTAATTTAGCTACTTTAATTTTAGCCTATTTTTTGTTCGCCAGCTACGTCGTCGTTGTTGCTTGTAATCTTTCGTCATATAACAACAACAACAACAACAGCGCTCCCTCTGCCCTCTCGCTCGCACGCACTGCCTCTCTCGCTCCTTCCCCATGCACATTATATTTAGAAAATTGGTTTCGTAAGCAGCGTCTGCGACAAAGAAGACGCAACGACAACGACGACGATGATAATAAAAATGAAGTCCAAAGAAGTGCAACATAAATTTGTGCAGTGCGCGCATTACACATACGCACCGTGCAACGTGCGCCCCGTTGTTGTTTTGTCTTGCTGCAATTGGCAAGGCGCACGCATGCACACACACACACACACAGACACGCGTTATTTATGCCCGACTGCCACGCCTGCTGCAGGGCATGTTGACTATTAGCTAGGCGAGGGGAAAGGGGGAAGCAGGGGCACGCGGCACGGCAAGAAATTATGTTGCGACAGAAACATTATAACAAGGACAGACGAGCGCAGAGCACAAAAAGAAAATGAAAAGAAAACAAAGGCAGCGACAAAAACAAACTCTAAAGTGGGCGACCACACAGCCCAAGTGCACTGCAAGAAAAGCCAAGTCAGTTAATTTTAATTTATAAATAATCAAATTCAATTACAAAGCCAAGCTTAGACATTCACACACCAACGCCGACACGCACTGCTGGCAGATGGCAGCGCCGATAGTTCAATTAAGTGTTGCCAGGATCAAAGCACACCAATTTGAAAATTTGAATTTGCACGCACAGCTGGCAACGCTGGCCAGCTAATTAGTGTTGCGCGAGGATCAAAGCGAAGGCCATTTTGAGTAAATGAATTTGCAAATTAGTGTTGCATAATATTTAGTTAAAGCATAAATTAGCGTATTTTAATTGCAATTGTGGTTTGTATTTGTTTAACTCTCCCTCTCTCTGTCTGCTTGCAGCTGCTGAGCCGCCATTAATGCGTGTCGCACTGTGGTCAACGCGAACAAGTGCAGTAAACTCTCCTCACGCGAACAGTTGACGCTGTGGCCCCCACGCATTCAGCCAGTGGCGCCGCGGGGGCCCGCTGTACTTACACATTGGTAGCGTTCAATTTAACGCTACTTCTGGCAACAATTGTTTTGTGGTCGGCACAAGCCCTCGCGGTGCCCATGCGCAGCGGCAACAACAACAACAACAACGGCAGCGGCACAGGCAACTCCAACTCCAACTCGAACAGCAACAACAACAACAAGAGCAGGTACAACCAAAGGTCAAACATTGCATACTTTTGGGTGCCAAAGCAGAGCAGCAGCAACAACAACAGCAGCAGCAGCAGCAGCACCTACACCGACAACAACAACAGCAACAACAACTGTCGGACATGCAACGAGGGCAGCAACAACAACAACAACATTTTCCTCGACACGCAAACCTATCGAAAGTCAGTTGGAAACGCCGCAAGTGGAAACGTCGCATCGATTGCGTTCGATGTAAATAGTGCCGTGTATTATGCAGACGCGCTCAGTGTTTCTCGCAGTGTAAATAGTGCAAATAATAAGTTAAATTTAATTATAAATCGCGGCAAAGTGTCGCGCAAACATCACTTGTCGCTGCTGCCAGCCGCAAATTTGCCTAATAAATTACCAGCAGCATCGAGTGCCGCGCGACGCTACTTAAAGCCAGCAACAACAACAACAACAACAGAAAGTGTAGCAACATCAACTGCCGCGAGACAAATACGCCGCAAGCATCCTCGTCGCCATCGTCGCTGCCGCGTCGCGCCCTGCATACAAACCGAAGTCGCGTCGCTGTGGCAACAACGTGTACCACCTCCTCCGCCGCCTTGTGCTCCTTCTTCTTCTACTGCTCCCCTTCCTCGTCGTCGTCGTTGTCGTCGACCACGCCGCGTCGCGTCTCAGTCGACTGACGCTGGCGTTGCGCGCCGCACCGCATTCGCCGCAACGCCCGCTGCCGCCACCGCCACCACCGCCGCGTCCATGTTTCTGCCATATCAAATTAATCAACGTGCTACATTGTTGCAAGCAACTAAAATTGCAACGCCAACAGCAACACCAACAACAACAACGACAACTACAGTCAACACTCTGCATGCTGCGCATCGAATTCACAATCGTGATACTGCAACGAAGGCTTCACCTTTGACATCGCAACAACAACAACAACCAGAATCAACAACATCCGCAACAACCATAACAACAACAACAACACGCATCGAATTCATACTCTACACAGAGATATACGAGGAGAATTCGCCGCTGGATGCGAATCTCATTACAGATTCAACTACAACATCGCCCAAACTTGTTCTGACACCCAGCGGAAACTTTTGGCAGCAATACGGTGAGTAGGTAACTATATTATATAACTCTAACTATGCTAGCGATAAGTCTAGGAATTTGAATATGTATTATAAACTCCAATTTCTAAGAGTTTCTATATCAAACTCGACCGATAAGGTTGATCTTTCTTAAATTTAATATAGGATTTACTTTACTACATTCTGACAATATCCTCCTTTTCAAAATATGTAAAATATATCTAGAAAGGAACATCCTGCTACTATCTTTTTGCTCTACTACTATCTCTTTGCTTGATATCTTCAACCCAAAGTACCATGTGGAAGATATGTAGAAGGGGAGGATAGTCTAAGGATGTTGTAGGGTAAAGCTTTAAGTTGATTCGTCCAAAAGAAACTACTCTTTTGATAGCCTGTCTTCTTGATATATGAACTTAAGAACTAAAGAACAGCGATCAATAATGAGTTATAGTGCGAAAAATATATGGATTAATCGAATAGGTCTTACAGCTTACGACAACTTAAAGAGCTGCCTCTACTTTCTGTAACAAACTCAACTGATAAGCCAACTCAATTCGCCCTGCTTTAATATCGCATCAAATGAACATAATGCCATAACTGAGAGAGATAAAACAGTTGGGGTTTTTCGGGGGGGGACCTATGAAGACGTTGTAGAATGTTTAATGTGGGATTTGCTGCGCGCACAGCTGCCGCCGCCTGGGTTAACATAATTTTCGTGGGCATTTTTGCAACTCATTTTTCGACTGCATAAATACCAAGAGAGGAACCAACAACAACAACAACAAGAGCAATGGCAAATTAAAATAAAAACAAAAAGCCAGAGAGAAAAATAAAACAAAAGGAAGAAAAAATCAACAGACATGGGCAACAAAAGCAATGAGCAAAAAAACAAAAAAATAAAAGAAACCAAAGCGAACTGAAATCAACTTTTTCCAACGAATAAATTTCGAGTTTTCGATAGTCTCGGTCTGCCACAGACTGTGTCGTTGTCGTTGCTGTTGTTGTTGTTGCTGTTGTTGTTGTCGACGACGACGACGTCTGCAACGTTGTTGCTGTCGTCCAGACAGACCGAGACCTGGCCAGCAACAACAACAACAACAACAACAACTACCAACAACAACAAGGCGTCTCAGTCTGAGCGACGACTCACCGAGTGGCTGCGAGCTCTACGTGGGCTCCAACAGCGTCAGACTGTCTGGTATGCCACGCTCTCACTCTGCCACAGCGTATGTGCGATGTGTGTGTGAGTGTGAGTGTGGGTAACGGCACTACGTTTCGTGATTGCCACATGTGGTGGCTCCTGCCCCAACTCGCTGTGCGCCGGCGATTGCCCACTCTGACTGCGTGTGCAGTTGTAGCTTTTTCAGATATGTCTCTGCTCGGTCTGCTCTGTCTGTGCTGTCTGTGCTGTCTGTCCCACTGTCTGTCTCCGTCCCCGTCTGGTTGTGTAGGCGTCGTCATTATCATCGCCATCGTCATCATCATCATCATCATCGTTAGCCAATGCATAAAATTATACAGAGACATGACATGGTTTTGAATAATTAAGCGGGACGCCAAAATGCCTGCCCCGCCCCCTGCCCCCGGCCCAGACAGCCACAGTTCCCGACCTGCCCCGCCCAGCTCTGCCTCTAACTGCTGTCCAGGCCCCTGCAGGGACTAGTAGTGCTCTGGCCACTTTTTGCTAACCTCTGCACGCCCACCCCCCGTTGTGCAGCAAATCTCTGTGCGGCATTGGTGGACAACAAAATTGCCATTTTGGCAACTCAATTTCCAAAGGATTAGGATTTGGGAAAGGACTTTAAGGACTTAACTTACGAGAACTGACTGCATTTCTCTATTGTCAGAATTAATTTTGAACGAGGGGACGAGATGATGACAAGTGGATGGCCGGAGGGAGAGAGAAGCGAATATGATATAGCGAGGAGACACTGTTTTAAATCGGAGGGAGATAGAAGGGAAGGAAAAAGGAACGAGAGATCAAGAAATTGTGAAGTTTGAAAAGGGAATCCTTGCTGTTCCAAAGATAGCTTCATTAGGAGTCCCAATCATCATTTACAATAACTTTGCTAAAAATCCAGAGACTATCATGCAGAAAGACATTCCTCTTATACATATCTTATCCTACCTTTCTTGGGAATCCTAGATTACATTCATACAAACTTAAGATACTTGTTTTCAACAGTTATGGCTGGTTAATGACTACAAAAAGCTAACTAGGCTAGGCTAAAAAGTGAGAGGCTTAGAAAACCTGTCAAAGGTGCGGAAAAATGGAAAAGCCACAAGAGTTCCCCGAAGAAGGATTATAGAAACCGAAAGAGAAGTAAGTCAAGCAATAGCAGCAACAGCGACAGAGTGACAAGCCAGAGACGAAAGGTGCACAAGAGGTTGACAGCCAAGCAATGCACAGGCCAAGTGGGGGAGGAGTGAAAGAGCAGAGAAAAGAACCAAGCAGATAGCAGACGTTAGTCGGTGGGGGTACGAGGAGAGAGGAAAGGGTTAACGTCGACAGCGCAACGACAGACATTATTGACAGCTGAGAATTGTTGGCTCATTTGAGCACGCTGGACACAGGTATCTGGCTGGCATTGTTGTTGTTGCTATTGTTGTTGTTGTTGTTGCTGCTGCTGCTGCTGTTGCAGTTGCTTAGTTGCTCTGCAACGAGCTGTCACAGTTGTCTGCCCTGTCGTGTTGTCGTGTTGTTTCCTGTTGCTTTCGGCTGCCAAGACAGACAACGTCTGTCGTCTAGACACAAGCGTAAGACAGCAGGGTGAACAAGGGGTAAACGAGCAGGGAGAGCTGTAAGGGGGGAGGGCAGTCAGCCAGGGGTAGCTGCTGTTGCTGTTGCTCAGGTGAAACTCGCCTCGCTTGGTGTTGTTTTTTTTCTCCCAAGTCATTGCAGCAGATCAAACTGACACAACTCACAGTTGCTACGTCTACCGTCTCCGAGCTGGCAGTGAAGGCGACTGACTGCAGTTGGCAGTTGATTTATGGCGGCGTTGAGTGCCTTTATGCGCACCTCAAATATGACAGAAGGCGGCCCTAAAAGCAGCACATAAAAACGCGCAACAAAAAAAAAACGCCGCACATATTGCTGCTCTTCCTGTTGCCGGTGCCGGGTTTCCCCCTTCCTGCTGCCTGCTGCCTCCCCTGCTTCCCTGCTCATATTGACGGAAGTTCTGCTCCCTTGTCCGTTGTCCATTCACGCAACGAGCAAATTGTGGCAATTACCTTGTGTTTGTGCCGCCTGCCCCGTTCCCTTCTACCCCTGCTCGTGTGTCGCATATTTCCTTGCTCCACATTGTTGTCGTTGTTGTCGCACCAAAGGCCGCTGTCAAAGTTGCCGGCGTTGCATGCTCAGCGATGCGTGTCGACAGCATATCAAACATATCCATCCAACTGCCTGTCCACTTGCCAATGACGAGCCGACTCACCCCGTGCGTCTAACTGTATTGTCCACTGCATGTCCAAGGGGTTACCCCTTTAGCTCCTGCTCCCGGGTGCCGCCCCTTTTTGTGTGCAGCAATAAATGTAATTACGTTTTCGAATTGTATTCAAAGTATACTCGAGCTACCCACGCACCCTATCGGCTCAGCACTCACACTGTACCAGGCGGAGGTTTTCCCCATTAGGTTCTCCCCGGTAATTTTGTCGCTGTGAGTGTCATACGTTTTGCAAATCGAATTAGCCGTTTGGTTATTGATGATATCGGCAATTATGGTTGAAACGGTGCAACCCATTTGGCGGAGGAGCTGAGGGGGCCAAATAAAACACAATATGCAAATTAATAATTTAGTTGGTCTATTATATTCCTACTCTCACTACACCCACTTAGCAAATCCCGCTCAGGTGCTTTTAAGCTTGTCATAAAGCTACATCACTGTATCCCTCAGATTGGTATCAAAGTAGGTAGGGAAATTTGTTTATTTCTCAAACTCCCCCATAAGAAAACCCCTTTCTTGGTATACTCCAAGTTCATTATAGAGCTACCTCACAGTACCCCCTGCAACTCATGCAGCTTCAATTTACTTTCAACGTAATCCAAGCAAACAAACCAAAGCAAAGAGTCAAATTTGCCTTTTGATATAGAAAAGAGTCTTAAGCAGTGCGATGAAAAGAAGGGAGACTGGGAGAGAGTGGAAAAAACTGCAATCGTAATGCGAGGCAGATGAAACCAAACGATGCGATGACGTTCAAGCGATTCCCCGCAGTGGGTAAACCCGAAACGAGACACGAGACACGAGACGAGACGAGGCGAGAAACCGAACGAGTAACAAAACGAAGCGAACCGAATACTGGTCTGAACTGTGTGGATGTTGAGATAGAAGGATGGGGGGAGGGGTGGAGGGGCAGTGGCAGCAACTGACGAGGCGCAGGCACAGAAATTGCAACCGATAATAATTATTTTTATGGAGTCTAGTCTGTGTCTAGACGATTTTTTTATTGTTGCTGTTGTTGTTGCTGTCGTTACTTCACTTGGCGAGCAGGTCGGGTTCAGGTCTTGCTCCCCTATCTGGCGTGCTCAGAGGGGGCGGTACCAAGGAGAGTACGGGGTCTGCCACTGTGTCATTGTTTTCGCTTTGATTCCGATTTAACTGGTAAACTGGCATTTAACTGTTTCTCTTTGACAAACAAGGCAGACGGGCAAGCGGGACGTGGTCGGTGATGGGGCTGGGGCTGGGGACGGAGCAGGCGAGACAGACAGGCAATGGGACAGAGCGTCAGACAGACAACTGCACCAAATAGAGACAGTCACCAGAGACAGTGAGACAGTCAGTTGACTGGCAGTGAGGTAGACTGGGATAGGTGTGGGAAGTGGAAAGTGGAGAGGGGTGCCATATAACTAGCGAGCTCTCCGCAGACTCCCAAGCTTCAAATGAACGAACAAACGAACAGACCGCGCGCTGCAGACACTCCAACCAGACAGACCAAACATGCGGAAAAGTCAACCAGCCAAGCGCACCTTCCCCCCTGCTCTTCTGTCTCTGTCCCCTTGTCACCAGCTCCAATCAGTCTCGACTGTAACCCGGCTCTCCCTTCCTCTCGATTCGCAGTTGTCTTGCCTCGTTGGTCATGAGAAAAATGGCACCTCAAGCTGCCTGTCGCTGACGCATCGCATTTATCGCACAACGTCTATGCCGTCCAGGCTGACCATATTTGGCAGATCGGCCAGCGGAATAGACTTCATGCACTGGCAAAAATAGTTGACTGACAAAGCAACCGAGCTGTTGGTATAAGTCGAGCTTAAATTTCCTTTAATAATGAATGGAACAAGGTTTCCGCTTAAGGTGATGATATATGATATATAATATAATCTATGGTGTGGCATTCCATTTATGGATAGATGGCAACATGATATTATGCCATAATATGATATCCTAACTAATTTCATATCCTACATTACATTTACAGAAGAATTCTTGAAGTTTTTCCTTCACTTTTCTTCGCATCTCTTCTTCTAGTGTAATCCCCATTCTCTTTTATTGCTGCAATTGCTTCTGCTGCGGCGACAATAAACGACACCTTCGCCTGGCCGCGTCGTGTCTGCAGTTGGCATTTCGTCCGGCGGAGCAACTGCTTCGATATTATGTTATTATGGCAATTATAGTTACGACACGAATCGCGTTCTCCATTCGGCGGCATCTATGGCATTTTTGAATGTGCGCAGATTTGCTCGCAACGATAACGTTTCAAGCCGCATTGCAATTACAAACATTTTAATGCAATTAACACACACACACACACCTGGCAGGTGGTAGTGGATAGGGAAAGGGAAAGGAGGTTACACATAGGGAATGCTCTGCTGCTGCTGCTGCTCATTTGCCTCTGCGATTGCAATTCGAAACGCGGCGGCACCGAAAAGCGCAGCTCAAACTTCAAAAAAACGCAAGAGAGGGAGGAAGACAGAGAGAGAGAGAGAGAGAGGGAGGGAGAGGGAGCAAAAAACGTACGAAGGCGACTTCAAAGCCGTGCGACACACGTCGGTGCGTGTGTCAGTGTCGATTTCAACCCACTATGCAGCCACGGTCGGGGCACTGGCAAGCTCTGTGAGGTTTGCCGCCCCGGACTGCTATCAGTGTACCAGATACGCCGTCGTCGCCGTCGTCTTTCGACCGATGTCGTCTTCTTTGTAGTTGCCGCCTGCACTCTGTACCAATGTGTGTCTGTGTGTGCTGGCCAAGTCTAACAAGCCGTTGGCAGTTGGTAATAAGGGCCGCATGGACATGAAGCATGCCACATGCCACAGGCCGCAATATGCTTACAACATGTCAGCGCAAATGTCCTTATAGCCGGGTCGCGTCCGGCAACGTTCGACGACAAGCTCCTTGCGCTTCACTTAACCCATTCGACTCACTTCCTTCAATTGACCATCTTAATTAATTGTCGGCGCAAAGAGGAAGTAAGTGAGGAAATGGGAAATATAAGACATAAGAAAGGGGATTAGGTAGCTCTTGGATATTCCAAAGCAACTGAGATTGTGGGGGACTTAGGTCCTTAGGGTAGTTATACTTAAGTAGCTGAGTAACCTAACTAGCGTGCTTTACCTAACCCCGACTTTTCACTTAGAAGCTTACCTTATCCTGGACGAGTTACCGACTAAGGTCCTTGGAGTCTCTTGTTTATCATAAGATATGCCATAAATATTTTGAAGAAACTCAGATTCTAGGCAACTAAAGGACTAACCAAACTAGGGGTTTCTACCTAAACTCACTTCTCACAATCCAAAGACCACGTGTAGAAGCTTAACTTATGCTTCAGGTGCAAGCGTTGGGAAAACAATTTCTCTCTCTTAGCCGTACCTGGCTTATTATTATTTATAATCCGAGAAAGCCACAAAGCCCACATCGTCATCCTGTCTCTGCTGCTGCCACTGCTCGTTAAGCAATTCAGCAGACAGACAGCCAGCCAGGCAGGCAGCCAGACGGAGACAGAGGCAGCTAAGGTGGCATCGTCCAGGGTAAACTATTTGCCCAGGCGATTAGCTTCCGTTTCAGTTGCCGTTTGACTGGATGACTTGGCATGGTAGCTGGCTGGCAGCACGCTCTTGGGATTCGTTAAACGCTTTTGGGTAAGGAGGCTGAGACGCATTAAGTATTCTAGGTCATTAGGGAAAACCATCAGACAGACAGGCGCAACGCGGCACAACGCGAGCTTATGAAGCTCGCACAAAAAATATATGATTAATTTATTATTAATGAGCCATCAGTCTGCGCACGGATCTCCCTGTCCCTACCTTCCTTCAAACCCTACGTCAAGCAGTTTGGGCTAGGTGGCAGCTTTTGCCCTTGAGCCGTTTTCAGTTTTGATGGGCAAAGTTGAACCGCTCTGTGATTCTGAAAACACTTAAGCCCCTCTAATATTGACTAAGCCCATAAACATATCATCTTTATTTATGATTCTTGGTAATCTTCATATATAAATTGATGTCAAGGAGTGGTTTGTTATATGCAAACATTTTTGTAAAGAAACCAAAATCACCCGACAGGTTAGGCACATATTTCGACATATTACTATCGAGATCTCCGGTCCACAGTTTGTCAATGATGATATCGTGCTATAAGAAATTTCAGAAGTAGATTAGAAAATCTCAGTTCTCACATGGCTGTAATGCATACATCATAAGGACAGCTGTGATTTATATTTGTGTAGTCCTTAACTTTACGATATAATAGGTTGACCAGTGGATGCCGTTGGTTACGCATGAATTTACAACCATCAATGGTTATGTCGATAAAGAAAGGCTTATAGCCGTGATCATAGCGCATTAGCTTTAAGTTAACCTGAAAAGGAACTTCAATAAAAGGAGGCCTAACCAAAATCTTAGCCAAAACATACAGTTACATTATCCAGAGGTTTGAAGTAGAGTTTCTCGTAAATGCTTATGTATTTATGCGTACGATTGACTGCTTTGATCTGACATTGTGTAAACTCTCCATAAGTTTTGTTTGCAAAGGCGCACTTAAGATTTGTGAAGGTTACATGACCTTCGCACTGCACAGAGAGAAATTTAAAACACAGAAGGAGGATTTCACTTGAGCTGTAATCTCTTCATTTGCTTACCAATAAAAGCCCTAGGAAATACCAAAACACTAACGCCCTCAACATGTTGAACTGAACTACGTACAAATTGAACATCCAAATAACCCATTAAACAATATTAATTTGTCATTAAAATTCTTATCGCAACGCTATGCTGTTTAAGCACAATCATATCGCAATCATTCCAAAATGCATATTCTATATTTAAATTTTTTACTAAAACAGGCAAAACAAAAGAAGCTAAAACTCTAGTAAAACTCATGAAAAGTAAAATCAAGAGTTTCATACTTGTTCAGAGTTTAGCTTACGATTTTGAAACTTTGTCAACATCGAAACCCGAACGACCAAAAGAAAGAAATATGTATGTCTTTATTAAGGATCTCTGGTAATCCTGACATAGAAATTAATGTCAGTCAAAAGCATTTGAAATGCGTACCACTTGGTAAATACAGCGTAATCACCGGGTGGAATAGGCATCATTTTCGACAGATCCTTATCAAGTTCTCCCGTCCACAATTTGTCAATAATTATATCGTGCTGTAAGTGAAATTTTAAATATAGTTCAAAATATAATTTTGTAATATATCTTACTCACACTATAAGGACAGGTGTGATTCATATTGGAATAATCCTTAACGAAGCGATAAAATATATTGAAAAGCGGATTGCGTTGGTTTCTCAAGAATCTGCAGGCATCAATGCTTATGTCGATGAAAAACAATTTATAACCATGGTCATATCGCATTAGCTTTATGTTAACCTAAAATGTATTTGAATTAAGAAGGTATAGACGTAGATCTTTACAAAAACTCACAGTAATATTATCCAGAGGTGTTATGTAGATTTTATTGTAAATGTTGATATATTTGTGCGTACGATTGACTGCCTTGATTTGACACCGTTTAAATTCCCCTACGCTTTTGTTTGCATAGCTGCATTTAAGATTCGTGAAAGTTACATAACCCTCGCACTGGAAATTGAGACACAACTTTTAAACACACACAGAGAATAGCACCTAAAAACTTTCCACTTGCTCACCGAAAAAAACCCTAGGAGATACCAGAAGACTATTGCCCTTAACATGGCGATCGGTAGTGTGTCAAACAAAACTGAAACATCCCAACAAGTTTAACAACTAGCTGAACGATTGAAAAATATTAATTTTGCAATGAGAAATTCTATATCAATGTCACGCTGTTTAGGCACAATTAAATTGAATTTTTTCTAAATTTTTCAATGGATTTAACTCTTTACAATTCTCTCAATTGATTTACTCACTCAAAGCACATGAAATTTGAGCTGTTATCGCTATATTCCATAAAGATTATAGATAATAATTCTGAAAAAGAACAAACTTCAAAATCTTTGCTTTAAATTTATTCACTTTGTAATTTTCATATAAACCTTAAGGTTACCAGCTTCTGTATGTATGGTAAAGAATTTAAAGACGAGCGCATATTCTCCATTTGGTAAGGGTAGAAAATTAAGAAATGCCTTCTCATAATTTCCCGTCCATAGCTTGTCGATTATAATATTATGCTAAGTAAATGGAAAAGTTACATTAGAACAAGCTAAATCAGCTTAAAATCATATGTATATTTATACCTACGTTAATGGGACACGGGTGATCTACGTTGGAACTGTTCCTGAAGGTATTGTAGATAAGACTTAACATAGGATTGCCCTGATTCTTGAGAAATCTACACACATTAAATGTGATGTCAATGAAAAACGGCTTATAGCCCTGATCGTTGCGCAGTGCCTTGATGTTAGCCTGTCCAATAAAAGAGCTATTGTTAATAGGGATATATATACTCCCAAATTGGGCGTCCCCTTAACTCACCATTAGATCATCATCAATTGAAAACAAGGGTTTCACATTGACAGAAATATATTTGTGGGTGCGATTGACAGCTATGATACGACACTCTTTGACCTCTCCGAGTGTGCGATTTGTTAAGTTGCACTTTAGGTTTGTAAACTGAACATGGGCCAAACACTGCGAGGTAACCTTAGCGTCTTTAATTCAATTCATAGGTTAGCCAAACTTACCATCCAAAATCCGACAGAAAACCAAAACACCAACAGAACCCTCAACATGTTGACAATCCAACTGTAAATTTATTTAAACAATATTATAAACGGAAAGTTTGGAAATAGAATTCAACGCTTATTGAACACAATAACAATATAATTGACAGAGCTTATGTGTAAATGATAAACAATTTCCATTTCAGTTGATTATTTTTTACATTATATATATACTTGGGGATTTTTTCAATTTTGATTCTTAGTTTTTTCTGCTAACCGTTACATAGGTGTGTACAGACGACATTTCCTGGTTTTTCGTATAGAATGTAGTGAAAATTGCATATTCTCCATTAGGTATGGGAAAGAATTTGATAAACTGATCGTCAATGTCGCCCGTATAAAACCTATCGATAATAATATCGTGCTGTTTGAGAAAAGAAAAGATATCAGTTTTCAAATTATGAGGTATTTTTATGGTACTTACATCAAAGGGGCACGTGTGATTCAAATTGGAATAAGCTCTAAATGTTCTAAAGAATATGTTGATTACGGGATTTTCTTGATTTCTCATGAACTTGCAGCCATCAAAGCTTATGTTGATTACATATGGCTTATAGCCATTATCTTTTCGCAGAAGTCTTATGTTAACCTGAAGAATGATTTAAAGTATTAACTATTTCGGAAAAGATCATCACCAACTTACCCTAACTTCACTGAGAGGCTTGTGGAATATCTCACAATATATGTTGATGTACTTGTGTGTGCGATTTACCGCCTTGATAGAGCATTCCCGGTACTGTCCGAGTTCTTTTCTTGCAAATTGGCACTTGAGATTCGTAAATGCTATGTGAGCTAAGCAATTTAGCTAGAATTATTGATCTAGTTTGCATATATTGATAGAAATACTAGAAATATTTGCCTTACCGTTAGAAAACTCAGAGAGTAGAGAATCAACAACTTGCTCAACATATTCAAGAATGATATGTGCTACCAACTGTAGAGCTATTTGCAAATCAAACAAATAAACAATTTAAATGGATTTTGTTCCGGTAAATAGGCGCATTTATATTGTAATTATACCAAAATTAAATGAAAATCGAACAACAAATTAAAATACAATTATGAATAAAGAGAAAAAGAGAAGCCTCTGCAGTTCTCTGGATCACACTTGCTATTTACCTTTTTTCGGATACTTTCAAATATAATATAACCTTTGTGAAATCTATTCTGTTTGAGGAATACGTGCTGATGACAGCGTAATCTCCATGGGGCAAAGGAAAGAGTTTACCCCAATCATTATCATAATTTCCCGTCCACATTTTATCGACAATAATGTCGTGCTAGGTATAAAATATATACTTGTAGTAAAAAGGTTAAAAAGTAATGTTTGCTGCTTACATCGTAGGGACACGTATGATTCATATTCGAACGTTCCTTGAATGTATTATAGAACAAATTGACTATAGGATTGCGTAAATTTTCCAGATATTTGCAAGCATCAAAGGTTGTGTCCACAAAGAACGGTTTATAGCCCTGATTGTAGCGCATCACCTGTAGTCTAATCTGCAAGAAACTTAGTATAGATGTATAAATATATATTATCTGCAACTTACCATTAGATTATCTATTGGTCGATAATACAGTTTGCCATAGATGCTAATGTATTTGTGTGTGCGATTAACGGCTTTGATAACACACTCTTTGTACTCCCCGAAAGTGATATTCGCATAGCTGCACTTTAGGTTTGTGAATGTCACATGACCAAGGCACTGAAACTAGAAAAGAACCTATTGTCATACTTCGAACCTAGTGAGACAGCTCTACGTACCATCAAAAATCCTAGAGCACCACAGATAAACAAACACTTCAACATACTGTGATGGAATAAAAGCATAAAGCGCAATCAATATTAGTTAATCGCAGCTCAATTTCTTCTATTTAATTGATCAATTATGAATTGATTGGGTGGTTAATGAACTGCGTTAGATAATTTACATAGATCACATATCACTCTGAAAGTATGGACCGTCCCTATTCAGTTTTAGTTTCATTTCATATATGTCAATAAGATTTCGCTGATATGATAAAATTATTTCTAAGCTATACTAAATAAATGTAATTTGATATCAATAAGCTCTTATTATTTTGTGATCTTTACATAAACGTTAACTCTCGTGAATTCCCAGTTGTTGGTGCTATATATGGAAATAAGTATATAATCCCCATTGGGCAAAGGCAAATATCGGGCCCAATCATCATCGTAATTGCCCGTCCACAGTTTGTCGATTATAAAGTCATGCTGAAATAGAATAGAATACAGATTAATATAGATCTTTTTTAATCATTGTACTGCTTACATCATAGGGACAGGTGTGATTCAAGTTGGAGCAATCCCTGAAAAGTCTATAGTACAAATTTAGCAGAGGATTGCGAGGGTTACGCAGAAATTTGCAGGCATCAAAGTTTAGATCGATAAAGAATGGTTTGTAGCCATGATCATTGCGCATCAATTGTAGTCTGACCTGTAAGAAATATGATTATATAGAGCATTAGCTCTTAGGTTTACCTCCTTACCATTATGTTGACTAAGGGTTTATAGTAAAGTTTGCCATAAATGCTGATGTATTTGTGCGTTCGATTGACCGCTTTGATAGCACATTGCTTGAACTCGCCGATGCTGCGATTGATAAAGTTGCACTTAAGATTCGTGAATGTGACGTGGGAAAAGCACTGAAACTGTACGAAACCATTGTGAATCACTGTGAATTAAAGACAAACTTCGCTTACCGTTATAAAGCCCACGCAGCACCAGAAAAGCAACCTTCTCGACATAGTGCGAACGAATGGACTGAAACCAGACACATTGCTAATGGCAGTTTAATTTCTAATTAAATCGATTAAATAAACCGGACTAATAATAATCGATAAATTTCATTGATAGCGTGACTAATGAGCTGAGTTGCATAGATCACCAATCAGAATCAGTTAGAATTGAAACTTTACTGTTGAAAGGAACCTCCAATTTTGTTTCGAGTGCTTCGTAAACGCTTCGCTGGCTGCGTGAGTGCAATTAATCGATTAATTTTATCGAAAGCGTGGCTGCAGAGCTAAGTGCAATACGTGATTGATCGATACAACTCATAAATCATTTGGTATCTACTAAATGAACTAGATTGACATTCATCTATGCATTTCGTAAACGTTTCGCTGGCTGCGTGTGTGAATCGATAAACTGCATCGATAGTTGCGTTTAGAAACAAAGTTATATAAGCTTAAGTTAACTTATAGATTATAGGCTAATTATTGATTGTACTAAGTAGGCATTTATTTCTCTTTGCACTTCGTAAACGTTTCGCTGGCTTCGTGCGAAAATTTCTCGTATTTTGCATATGAATTTGCCAGCAAACTAGCCAAAAGTCTGAGCCAGCAGAGACGTCTGCGACTGGCGAAATTAATGTGCTCCGTAGTAAAGCGTGGAATTATACAAATATATATAGCTGACAGACCCAACAAACGAGCGTCCCCAAAACACTGAGAAGAAGAACCCAAAAAAAAAACGCGTTCAGTCCAGACAAAAAAGCATTTTATTGGCCTTCACTTAACGCTCATAAATTTGTCTGCGAGACAAAGCAACAACAACAACAAGAACTAAAACAACAACAATGGACGGAATGAAGACAAAATACACGGCAGATACGCAACGCTTCCGCAGCCGGCGAACTGGTTCCGAAATGCTTCGAAATGTTCAGCGAAACGACGCGACGCAAGGCGTCTCAACGGTGCGTGTGCTGTGTGTCGCTGGGTGTGTGTGTGTGTGTGTGGGTGTGTGTAAAAAAGTGCTATTAAATTGGCATGTAACATGGGTCCGCGAGCCACCTGCCTGCCTGAAGCTGCACGCAGGCCGAGACTGCTCCGGCAGCTTCTCGAGACTCCTCCTGCCTTGTCTGCTTCGTTCTGACCACGTTTAACTGCTCTGGCCTCCTCTTACCTTGTCTACTTTTGCCTGCCATCGCATCTGACCTCGGCTTGAACCGCAACGCGACCCTCACGCATAAATCCGATGGAGAAGAGAGTCTTGCGACTGCAACTCGCTTTGTTAACGAACTTTGCAGGCCCTGCTCAGGCAGACACTAACAACAACAACAACAACAACCACACGCTCTGTCTGGGCCAATTTGCAGCGACTGCGACTGCGACTGCTGCTGCTGCTGCAGCTGGTCTAAAAATAACCCTGGTCTCAAGTTGGTCAAGTTTGCTGCGTGGTCGACGGCTTGTGCAGCGATCGATTCCCCCTTGGCGCGTCTCGTCGCGTTGATCGCGTTTCGTGCGTCATTGCATGCGCAGACTCGCACACACACTCGCACACACACTCGCCACATCTCGCACACTCAACTCGCGCTGAGGCGTTGCACCTTTTTTTGCGCTGCGAAGGTGCAACGATCGCTGCAGCAGCGCGCGGTCATTGCCGCCTGCCCCTTTATGAGTAGCCCAAAAAAAAATTGCGAAAAAAAATACAAAGCCAAAATTATTGTTGTATTTTTGCAGTATTTTTGGTATTTAGCTGTGCATTGCTAAAACGCGCCGCCAAAAAATATAAAATGCTATAAAAGATATACAAAATGAAGGAAGCAAAGGGGAAAGGGTAACGGACAATCAGAGTGTAGGTTGTGCTAATGAAGTAACTGTTAAGTTGGGGCATATATGTAGCTAATATAATGATTTTTGTAATTATAAAGAGGAATATAGTATAGCATATAGTACTCGGATCTGTAAATGATTTAAGTATTTTGATAGGCAAACGATTAAGTTTCAAGGAAAATATTTTATCCTGAGCTCTAATAAGTTGCCTACCTAAGTTTCCTAAGATCTCAGTGTAACCCCTAACTTCATATAGTGAGACTATCAATGGAGCTGGAGACTGTCTCAAAACCTTTTGAACTCCTTCCCAATCTCTCATACAACTTTCACATTGATTCCCCTACCAAAATCTACTGCAATTTACAAGCTTTATAAGTGCTTTAGCCATACTTGAATGCGTTACACATTTCGTGACAAAATTATGATACCCTGCGGCGTGTGCAAAATGCGAAAAAAAGGCGAAACGCGTAAATAAATGTAAAGAGTGCGTTCAATGAACGCAATCGAAGGCGGCGGCGCGTGCGTTGGGGCAATGATCGAGGCGGGCGATAAGCAGGAGGAGAAGGCAGGGGCGAGCTAAGAGAGAGCGAGAGGCAGCGAGGTAGGTTTTGCATGTGGGTAAACCCAAATACAGTGCAAATTGTGACGCTGCTAAATTTATGCAAAATGCAGTTGCGATGACTTTGAACGGGGCAAAGGCTTTCCTTTCCCTCTCCCCCCTGCAACGTACAGTGCAAAAATGATGAATGAGACACGTGCGCAGTCAGACCAGACGCTGCACACACACACACGCGCTGCAATCAGAAGCCATTGGGGCCGGCGCAGTTCATCGGCCAGGCCAGTCGAGGCGAATCGATTGAGTAACCCGACAAGGCAGCAGACAGAGGAGAGAGCGGGTTGCTCGACAAGTACACAGCACATTGATTAGCCGCAGCTAATTGCCACTGCAGTCTGAACTTTCATTGCGCCCCTCGCTACACTGAAACCTCGCCCCATCAAGCGAACCTCGCCATTGATAATGAATAATAAACCAATAAAATGAAATACAAATTGCAATTGTTCATGACATGCGACACACACAGCCAGACAGCAAAGTCGACGCAGCCGCCCCCCCAGGCCCGTCTGCCTGTCTGGCAGTCTGATTGCCCGATTGTTTATCTGTCTGTCTGTGCAAACATATATAACATATATATATATATATATGCACACATAACTGTCGCATGTGTCATATAAGAAATGTCTTTAAATAGCTCACGCGTCTCACTCGGCTAATTACAAGTCTGAAGATATCAAGCTGAAATTTGCTAAGCGATATTTGTTTGACATATTAAATTGAATTATATACATATATCTGGCTATATTTAGATATTTCCGGAGATGCCACGCCAAAAAGCAAATCAAGTAATCAAACTGGGTCAGAGCAAAGCATGACGCAACGCGCATTTGCAATTTAAATGGGCAATATCCTAATTGCTTTTCTAAAGTGGCAGGCGGCAGGCACGTTGGCAACCCTGGCGCACGCCTTGTAGCGCAAATCGCACAATCTTCAATCAGCTTAACTGCGCATAAATGTCTAAGCTGTCGTCACATACATTTACTGTCATATTTTGTGTATTAAATAAATAGAAATCCTACACACGCACACCCCTGGCACACACACACACACACACACACACACACCTCCTCGCACACGCACTCTGACATTTTCAGCATATTTGCATAGCATAAAGCGAGGTGCGCAATATTTTTCGTCTACTTCCTTTCTGCTGTCTACTTCCGCTGCCGCTGCTGCTGCTCACGCGGCGTATGCTTGATATTGCCAGCATTGCGTATACGCCGCATACCACGCACACACAGACAAGCAGACAGCGCCCATTGAATGCTTATGTATTTAGGCATAAATATGCGTAGGCTGCGAAATTTCTCTCGTTGCTTTTGCCTTCTTTTTTCTTTCATTCTTTCTTTCTTTTTTTTTGCTGCGTATATAGCGCGTGTCCTTGAGCTGGCATTACGTCGCTTACAGCGCTGTGTGCGTATATAGCGGCCCACAAGCATGGCCCTCTCTCTCTCTCCCTCTCTCTCTCCCTCTCTGCTCGCTTCTGCACTCAACGCAGCTAAGTTGCCCCAGGAGCCTCTTCCGTGCGCCGTGTCTGCGCCGACAGCCTTAACTGCTGCCGCTGCCGCTGCCGCTGCCACTGCTGCTGCTACTGGCGAGCTGCTTTGTTGATACCCTGTAAAAGTTGGGAGAGAGGGGTATATAAGTTAGTAGCGTAGTATATCTCTATATGCCATAGGATATTTCATAGGAATATTCCAACCAACAGAAAAGTTCTTACAGTATCTAGAATTGCTTGTAGGGTAACTGCTAGTCGAGCCTGCTCCCCTTTTCACATTTCAGCTTACCGTCTGTTTCACATACATCTTGCAAGGTATGCCTGGCCCTGCTAATCCCGCCTAGCCAAGCGGCCCCTGCAACGCATATCCTGCGAGCCGACGTCGTGCCAACTCGCTTCGTCTCTCTCTCTCTCTCTCTCTCTGCTGCTCGCCATGTCTGATGCGTAGTTAGTTGTCTGCCGTTTTGTGGCCTAAGCTTTTAGCATTGTTGTAATTGTTGTTGTTGTGTCTGCGAGCCGCACATAATGTCACTACATGCGGCCTGCACGAACTTTCATGTAGCGTAGTGTAGTGCAGTGCAGGGTATACGTGAAGTCAGCGTGGCGCAGCTGCCTTTGGGCGCATTACAGTCTGGGTGAATCTCTTGAAGGTTAAATATATGTAAACACACCTTGCTGCGCTGCCACCCTTTGTGGCGGCGGCGTTGTCTGTCCCAATCCCACTTCCCCCTCCCTCTCTCTCTCTCTCTGTTGTCTGTCTGGCAGTTTTCTGACTTGTTTGCCAAATGGCGTACAAGATATTTATGCATATTAAAACAATTTGCTTATTATGCCTGAATAATTGAGTGACGCGAATGTCTGTACCGCACACCCTACCCTCCACTCCCCCTACCCTTCTCACCATTTTAAAGTCGCACGCTGCGGCTACGTAATACTTGCAGCTAGACATGTCGAAGCTGGTCGTACTCGTTCGGGCCTGCTCCGTCGGCGACATCGAAGCGCAAACTTCAACAAAGCGTTAATTAATACTCGCAAATGTTTGCGCTTCGTCTGGCAATGAAAAAGTTAAGCGACAACGACGACGGCGACGTCGCCGAACCCGTTGGCAACGACTCAGGGCAAACAGCAGTCGTAGCGAGCGAGACAACTAGCAGGAGAGGGAGAAGGCGACTCTCTCTCTCTCTCTCTCGCTGTCATAAGTCAAATAAAAAGTGAATAGGCTCGGCGAGCTGCGGGCTAGATAAGCACCTAGACGGACAGAGCAGACAGACCAGTGGACAGACGGACAGACAACTGGACGGACAGGCAGACAGACGAATGAGTCTGGCAGACAGTTGCAAAAAGTTGGCGATGAACTTTGGTAATTCACGCGAATGACGAAAGACGCATACCAGACAAATAGTCGAAGTAGAAGAGAATCCCAGAGAGGGGGCGGGGGAAGCGAGAGGAGAGAGGATAGTGGTTGCGGAGTCTAAGGTTCGCTGCAGACAGAAGTATTAGCACAGTTAGGCGAAGTGACGAAAGACCTAAGCAGAGAGCGGAAAGGAGATAACGGAGGCAGAGAGAAAGAGAGTAAGTCAGAGGAATAGCGGCAAAAAGAGAGAGGCTAGAAAGCGGAAAGTTACAAGAGATAGAAGAAGGAGAAAGGGAGTCTAGCAGGGGTATAGAGATAAGGGAGAGAGAGGTAGAGCAATTGGAACCCCGTCGGCTCTGGGGCCCACTTCAATCTGCCTGTTATATTAGCTCACTTAGCCCAAAGGGAATACCTCGAAATATT
Source organism: Zaprionus ghesquierei (assembly GCA_018904095.1). Classification (NCBI taxonomy): domain Eukaryota; kingdom Metazoa; phylum Arthropoda; class Insecta; order Diptera; family Drosophilidae; genus Zaprionus; species Zaprionus ghesquierei. The sequence continues at coordinate 5,095,600 of JAEIGP010000850.1, read as the reverse complement.
TACGCGTCAGCCGGAAAATAACCGCTCATTCAAAAGCAAAAAAAGACTTCCAAAGTTTTATCTCATATTTTTCGCTGGAAAATTTTGTGATAGGAAAATTTGCCAGATAAATGTCAGACACGACAGTAGGCAAGGTCTCTGTCTGTGATTAGTCAGCCAGTTTGTCAGTCGCTCACTCACTCACTCAGACGGGCTTATCTGTAAATTGTAGACGTCTGCCCTTGGTATTATGCATAGTATATATTTATGTGATAATTAAATGTACAATAAATATGATGAATTTATCGAGAATTACAATTTAACTAATGGAAAGGTTCCGTCTTTTGGGTGCTTTATTATGTGGGCTATCAAGAACGTCACAGTCTACGATCGGTTTCTACAGAATTTCATATATCACAAGTACGGATATTTAAGGAGAATTACTTTATGAGGGAAACCACAGCAAACTTTGGAATGGTTTCGTTTCAGAACAATTAAATTTAACGACATTTAACGATCTTATACGATTGCTTTCTATAGAATTTTATATAAGATCGATACTGAAATTTATAGTATAGAGAATACAATGCAAGAAAAGGGGGTTAATCGAGGGGGTAATCTAAGGTTTCGATGAGTTATGTATATAAATGAACTGAATCTGTCGAAATGCTTTATTGTTAATGGATAAACCTACTACATAGATAGGATTCTCCCGAATTTCATCATAAGGTATAAGGAATTTCTTCTTCTTTGATTCTGATCTTGACTTACCATAATATATTATAAACAGATTAACCTTGGCTTTCTAAGATCTTAGCTTGTCAATGTAATCAATTTAGCCTAGGCCTCCCTACTCCATTATTTCACTATGGTCTAATCACTTTACTACATGGAATTTCCCCAAAACTCCACACACAACTATTTTACTCACTCCAAATTCCAATTACACCCACTGTAACTCGATTAAATCACACAGATTTCGTTATGGCCTAAAGCAATTAGCCAAATGGAGCTTCCACCACAGAAACCTAACCTCACTTCCCAACTTTTGTCATATGCAACGCGCTTTGGCTCAAGTTTTTGGCATTCAAATGACGAGACATGTCGAGACATGATGCGACGCGTTGCGAGGCGACGTAAGACGCCAGACGCGAGACAAGAGAGACAAGTCGAGCCTGAAATCGAAAGGGAGTCAGTCGCTTCAGTCGCAGCTAATTTTATTGGCGGCATCAATCAGTCTGCCTCGACGTCGTCGTTGATTGCAGCCCGAGAACGACCCCAAAGTGCAGGCGAGAGCAGCAGACGCAGTCATTTTTAATGTCTGTCGAGAGGGGGGTGAGGTGGGGGGAGAGAGACAGGAGCGAAGGGGAGGGCGGGACAGCTGCACAGACAGACGTCGACGGCGGCGGCAACAATCATCAATTTCTCAGTGTCGCATTAGTTTTCATTAATTTGAGCGGCAACAACGGCGACCAAATGAAGCGGCACAGATGGACGCAGTCAGACAATTGCAACAAGCGAGCGAAGAAGCGAGGAAGGAGGAGCTAAAGGGGACGAAGTTGATGGAGTAGTTGCAGTAGAAGAAGGTGCTGTAGGAGGTAGGGAAAGGGGAGTAGGAGGAGGGGTACCAGTATGAGGAGAAGGAGAATAAAGGTGAAGAACAGGAGGAGAAAGAGAAGAAGGAGAAAGAGGAGGAGGAGAAGAAAGACTAGAAGGACATGGAGGAAAAGAAAAACTACTAGTGGAGTAAGAAGAGAAACCGCTAGAGAAGCAGATAGAAAAGCAGTTAGAGGAGCACTTGAAAGAGGTAACAAAAGAAAAGAAGCAGGAGAAGGGACACCAAGACGAGAAGTCTCAATAGGAGACGCACCAAGAGCAGAGGAGACCAAGACCAGGGCCAGGGCTATGGAGAGTTCCAGTTGATGATGTCGGCGCTGCTGCAACATTATTGATGCATTCGCCAAGCGACAGCGACAGCCAGACAACTTTGACGTGGGCCACGCTGGACGAGGCAGCCAACGGCGACGGCGACGACGACGGATGTGGACATAGAAGCAGCTAAGAGCTCGCGAGACTTGCCTACCCCAACCCATCCGAAGGGGGCCCCCCTTCGCTGCCTTAGTCTGTCTGTCTGCTACGGCAAGACAAACTCATAAATAAATTGCGCGCTCGCTCGCACTGTGGGCAGCTTTTACAACTTGTTGTTGTTACGTTGTTGTTGTTGTTGTCGCTTCAGTCAACCTTTCACATTTCCGCACAACAATTTCTTAAGAAGCATCTACGACCCTCCGCTCCCCTACGCCCTCTGCCCTCTGCGCCTACCTGTGACATTTGCGCAGCAAGGACGCTGGCAAAAAGTGTTTGTAATTCATTTTAACTTGGACTCCTTTTGCTGCTCTACTCTCTCTCTCTCTCTCTCTTCTTCTACTTCTCTCTCTTGCCTTCGCTCCTCCTCCTGCTTGTCATTCCTTTTGCTGTCTATTTGCCGTTATAATAATGTGGGCAACCCTTTCTGCAACTGTCTGGGCAGACAACTCTCTTTGGGGCCCGCCCTAGGCTTTTATTGCGTGTCAGCGGGGGCGGCTGCAGGGGAGGGGGGGGCGTGGCTGCTGTAGCACTTATGCAAAAGTCAGACCACTGACAGAAGAGACGCCGCCCCCTTCTCGTTCCGCCCCTGCAAAAAGTTATTCAATTCAGGCGTTGCTGTCTCTCTATTTCACTACAGTGCAACCTGGCTACGTTGACTCAGCAAGCAAACACTACGCGGCCCACTGTGCGCATAGCCAGGCTGCACTGCGCTGCTGCTTGCTGCAAACATTTCAGCCTACAACAACAACAACAACAGCAACAGAAAAGGCGGCGAATATTTCGTAAATTTCATTTTACGACGAGGACGAAAATCATTGCCGGCTTTGCAGTCGACGTCGCTGCCACTGCACGACTGACAGGCAGAGGCGGCGGCGGCGACGGTGGCGGCGGGGACTGCGACTGCGACTGGACTTGTTCGTTTTTCAAGGTTAAGCAGCGCAGCCGACGCAACGCACACACCAACACACACACACACACACATGGCGAAAACAAATGCCAAGAGTGCCAGACGCTGAGCCAGACGGAGTGCGTCGGGCGCTCGGGCGGGTAGACGAAGACGCAGGCGAGCGCGCTCGGACGGCCGAGTGAAGTGCGAGAGAGCGGGAGAGGCGGGAGAGAGTGGAGGTTGTGCGAGTGGGAGTGCATTTCAGCTTACGCTTCACTTAATTTTCGTGCTATAAATGCGGCTCTCTCCCACTCTGCCTCAATCGCTCTCTCTCTCGCTGTCTCTCCCTCTCTCCGTCTGTCTGTGCATTTGCTCGAGGGTGCAATATTTGGACTGGATGAGGATGAATGACGCGCTAAAGTTTCGCAACGCCTTTTGGCTTTGTATTTGTGTTTGTCGTGTCGTCTCGTATGTGTGTGTGCGTGAGCGTGTGTGCTTCGAGTGTGCCCGACATGTTTGCCCAGGCTGCCGCAAGAGTGCGCTTATGTGTGTGTGTGTGTGTTAGTTTATGTAAGTGTGAATGAGCAACTAGATTAGTCTCAAGGACAGTACGCTGTGCGCTAGTTGAGCTGAGCTGGAACTAATTCAAATGAACCATTGGCCGCTGATCACTGTGAATGGCTGCGTGGCCGTGTGAATGGCAACTGGTAGGATCGTTAAGTTGCGTTCTCTTTGCGCACAGCCTCACGTAAGAGCAACAACAATGCAAAATCGACAATAATAGACGCCGCCGCCGCCGCCGCAGTCGTCGCCGGTGCAGACAGCGACGGTGGCGGCAACGTCGCCGTCGGCAGTCAAAGTCATAAACTTTATTTTCTGTTGCCTGCACAAAGGAGCCTGCTGAGTGCGAGAAGAGAGAGAGAGCGGTAGAGGGAGTGGGAGAGCGCGCGCGGCAACAAGATTCGAGACTTCTCACACTCTATTGTCTGCTGCACATGCGACTACCTCACTCCCTCTCCGTCTCTCCTCTCTCTCACTCACGTGTCTGCGACCCTTGAGTGGGCGAACGTTTCATGCGTTTTGTCGAGACACAATCACAAACAGTTTCGCCTGCATTGCAAGAGGAGGGGAAAGAGCGAGAGAGGGAGAGGAGTAAGCGAAGCGGGTTTTGAAGTTTTGTCTGGCTGCGCTGCTGCCGCTGCCGACGCTGTCTGCAGTTGCTTTTTTTGTGTTATTGCATAATCAACGAAGCTTTGATTGCCTGCTCGACTATGTGCATGTGTGTGTGTGTGTACTCATATGTGTGTGTGTGAAAGGCGTTAACTGGCAACCAATCACTGCGCCAGACAACACACACGCTGCACACTGGCAGTCTGGCAACCCTTCTAATTTACTGCTAGCTCAAGGTGCTCTCCAGTGTCTCAACAGGTTGCCAGATCTGTGCACAGCACTCCCAGTCTCCCCCTTTCCCTCTCTCTTTCTCTCTTATTCCACTCGCATTCAAATTTGAAATTCCACGCGTCAAACTTATTCAATAATTCATAACTCAATTTTGCTGACCTTGGCCAGAAAACCCTTTTTCGTCCAGCTGCCCAGTTGGCTCAGTTGCCGCGAGGGTTGTTAATATCTTGATTAATTTGTTGCCACAGACATTTTTCGGGGGCAGTCTGAAATTGAAAAAAATCTTAAAAACGAGTGGGAGAGAGAGAGGGTGAGAGAAAAGCCCAGACAGACTAGAAAAGAGACACCCACACGCATTTCCCAAATCAAATTTTCAAAGTCAAAATGGCCAAATGGGAATTTCGCGACGTAGGTGGAAAGAGTTGGCGGATTAATTGGGAGGGATTTTGTAGGTTTGATACCCTGTAAATGCAATATAATGAAGGGGAAAGCAGCGAGAGAATTGTTAATTATTTATGAACTGTAGGGAATACTAATATGCGGTTTTCTAGGTCCACATCTCGGGAACTATATGGGTAATTACTATGAAATTTGGTATGGAAACTCCAGTAACCCTTATCTACAGTTAAGCAAAACCTGCATTGCTTTCTGCTGCATATTGCGTCTAATATTTAAGAAACCCTACATATGTTCTACATAACCTAAAACTAAAGCAAACTAAGACAATGACAGAGTAACCAAAAGTCTTCTACTCCCTTAAGCTACTGCCACAGCTCCCTCGAAAAGCCTCTTATCCACCCTACAGGGTGTCACCCAGCCTAATACAACCCACCTACAGACGTCTGCTGCCGTCGTTATAGCCGGTTGCGCTGGCTCTGACCAAAAGTTTGCCAATGAAATTTGTGTGCCTTTTGCGCCCGAACGTGGTCAGGATAATGCGCAGCCAGGCGAACAGCAAGTGGTAAGTGGCATGTGGCAAGTGGCGTGTGGCAAGCGGCAAACAGCCAGTCGAGCTGCGACAGCAAAGTGCATAAATAAAGGCACTCAAAAGAGCCATCAACGGTGCGGTGAGGGGAGGGGGGGGGGGGGAGCGCGACATAGTACGAGCGTAGGCGGTCGCTTTGTCTGTCTGTCTGTCTGTCGATCCCTTCGTCCGTCGTGTATGTCACATAAAGCTGCCTACTTTTTGGCGCCTCGCAAATGCGCGCTAGACGCATAGCCAGAGCAGGTCGTGGGCGGGGGGAAGGGCAAAAAGTGTCGCACACTCAGCTCGACTTGTCTGGCAACTTGTGTTCATGAGTTGGCACAAAAGTTTTGTCCGGACCTTTCCACACGTCAAGTTTGGCCGGGCAACTGCGTTTTTTTTTTTTTTGGATTGTCCAAGTGGACAAAGCGCAACGGGAAAAATTGCATGTAAGACCCGTTGGTAATGCCCGCAAAGATACTTAATTATGTAGGGAGTAGAGGGTAGAGCAGTCTAGGGAGGGGGTAGTGCAGTCCAGGAAGGGTACATAGGATTATGGAGGAAGAAAAGCTGTTGGGAAAGAGCATAGTGCAGTCTGGAGACGGGGTAGAGCAGTACGCAGAGGGGGTAAAGCATGGAGAGAAGCATAGAAGAAGGGATGGAGAGGTGGTTTGGAGATGGGGTAGAGCAGGAGGTAGGGCAGTTTAAGGGGAAGAGCGGCTAGGAATGTATGCAGCACAGTCTGGAGTGGGCTAGAGCGTTCGGGAGAGAGGGTAATGTAGTGCGAAGAGAGCTTAGAGCATTACCGGAGGAGGTATAACCGTTTTACGAGGAGGTAGAGCCTTCTAAAGGGGAGAGAGCAGATTGGAATGGAGGTACTGCGGTTTGAAACGGGTTAAAAGGGTACAACAGTCCCCAAACGTAATATAGCTTTCTAAAGAGGAGGTAGAGCGATTTGGAAAAGGTAGCAACATTAGAAAGGGGTTAGACCCATGTATTGAAGGGTAAAAGCTTTCCGAAGACGGGGTAGAGCAGTCTGGTGAAGGGATGATGAGCTGATTAGCTTGTTCAGCTGTCTTGTTAGGGAGTCTAACAGGAACGCCTGCATAGTTACATAAACCAATATACCCAACGTACGTTACAACACAACAAGCAGCAACAGCATAAGCGGCTGAAGAGGCAGCTCCCAGACAGCGCAGCGCAGCACAGCACAGACTGACAGCAGACCCCAGCCAGATCTGTGGCTCTGCATCTCATCGTCGTCGTCGTCATCGTCATCGTCTGAGTCGCTGTCTGAGTACCTGCAGCCGGCTAGCCGCAACCCGCTACCCGCAACCCGCAGCGACGGCAGTCAGAGCAGCATGCCACGCGGTTGCAACATGCTCTCGCAGACAGGGGCAGCCAAATCAAAACGGCGGCCAACAATCGAACACAGAGACAGAGACGACGTCGACGGCATTCAACTCGAATTAAATTGAATGAAATGTTGCAAAATCCCCCTGAATGCAGTCGGACTCGGAGTTGCAATCGCCACACGGGGCAGCAACAGCAGACAGCAGGCAGCAGGCAGCAGCTGGAGGAGGCAACGTCTCGTCGCATGGTCAAGCTGGACCTGGAACGTCGGACTGTGAATGTGATTACATTAAAATTTATGTGCATTTGTAAATCGCAGCTACAGCCCGGTCGGTCGGGGAGGAGCTATACTCCACTCCAGACTGGGACGTGCAACATGTGGAGCAACTGTGACGCCCCAACAAGGGGCCGCACCAGACATGTTGCCACAATGCCAATGCAATTTCAACGACAGCAGCTAAAGTTATGGACAGGATGTTGCATCTGTCTCGAGCGAGTGGGGAGCGGGAAGAGAGTAGTAGAGTAGTAGGAGAGACCCCTGGTCAGCAGCCAAAGAATCTCTCAATATCCTGTCGCTATAAATCTTGCATTTTGTCTCGCACAATGGCTTATCAAGCGGTTGGCAATCGCAAAATGCTAATTATAAACAAGACGCGCAGTAGCCAAACGCGATCCACGATCAACCCAACAGGGGCTACTGGGCATGCGCGACGACTGTCTGAGCCACTCCACCATAACCATATTTAGATGAGTAGACGTTACAAGGACTCGCAAAACCGGTTAGCTCCTCGACAGCAAGTATTTCATAATTCCCCCTCTCGCACATAACCTCAACTTTGCTTTGCTGCGCTCTTAATGGCTGCCAATTAGAATAAGTGCAGTGGTGGAGAGAGAGGGCTTAGGGGGCAAAGGAGGGTTAACTAATAACTAGCTTTTGGCATTTATTAAACATAATGATTGCCTATCAGAGAGCAAAAAGATTTCAATTGAAAAATGAATGCAATTACAGACAAGCGATCGAAAGAAAGAAAGATGGAAAAAACCTATTGCAATCAATAACAATTACGTTATCTGCGATATAACTATAATCAATTAATCGATTGCCATTAATTTGCACTGCATAACACTGACAACTATATCGATCACGCTACGCTAATTATCGATGGCTAGCAAAGTGTGTGCGCTCTGTGTGAATTGCAAAAAATACTGCGCGCTTTAATGCAACTTCAATGCAGGCGAGCAAGAGAGCGAGAGGGAGAGGGGGAGAAGAGCGTGGAAGGGGGCAAGGCAAAAACGCAACGTTCTACACATCCCTTTTTACTTTTTCTTCTGCTTCATTTTCATCTGTTTTGTTTTGCATGTCTGGCATGTCTGACTGTCCGCCGCGCCATAGGTCCCTGGGCGTCTGACGTCAAAATGCATACAGACGCGCACACACACACAGGCAGACAGACGGCGACGGCGGCAGAGTCGTGAGAGGCGGACGTCAAAGTCGCATTTGCCTTTACAATTTTGTGGCGCGTTCAATAAAAAAAGCCAACTTCAAGCATACGTAAAAAAAAACGTTAAAACACAGCAAAAACAACAACAACAACAACTCAAATTGTGCGCAGACAACAAGGAAAATGCAGACAGCAACAACAAAATGAACTGCGACGTCGACGGCGACGGCGACGGCGACGACGACAAACACCAGACAGCAGCCGAGAGCCGAGAGCCACAGCCAGCTACACAAACAACCACCGACGCAGACCGGCAATAACAACAACAGCAACAACAACGACAGCAGCAGCAGCGGCAGCGGCAGCAAGCAAGGAATACTTTTCAAGGTCACGCATAGAATTTCGGTATTTTGTTTCAATGCGTCTGCTGCACACACACGCACACAGACAGGCACGCACACACACACACACACACCGGCGAGCTGAGCGCAGTCAGGGAGTGAGCAAACACACACAGAGAGAGAGGAGAGAGGCATTGGCTATCCCTTTTTGCGGCAGCGCTTAGGCAGAGAGCTTTTATGCCTGCATTTAAGCTGCATCGATGGCTGGGCGAGACAGACCAAGAGCGCAAGAGAGCGGGAGAGAGAGCGCGTGTGTGTGTGTGTGTGTGCGTGTGTTTGTAAGCATTTGAATCACTTTGACGCGTCAGTGTCTGCCTGCGTCTGCGGCTGTTTGCCGCTGTATTTGTGTCGCTCTGTCTGTGTCTGACATTGAGCCACTTTGCCTGTCGCTGTGTCTGAGCCGGCGACGCTGTAATGAGCAGCACTGCGCCAAGGGGACAGCCAAGGCGGCAGAGCAGAGAGCAGCGGCAGAGCAGCAGCGACAGAGAGAGGGAGTAAGCGAGAGCGAGAGGATCTCAGCAAATTGCCTTAATAGCGCATTTTTGTTGATTTTTTGGCACTCTTTCGCAGCGTAGTTGTCCTTGAAGTCGCTCAAGTTTCGACTCTTTCTGTCTGTGTGCTGCATGTGTGTGTGTGAAAGGGACACTGCCTGCTGACTTTAAGGACTTGTCTTTATTTCTTTTAATGAGACACTTGTGTATCCTTTAGGCCAGGTACAAGAGCGCGCTGGTCGTAAGCTCTCCCTATCTCTCCCTCTCTCTTTCTAGCCTTGTGCTGTGCTCGTCTTACGTGTTTTATTTTTTTTTTGGGCAGGTTATTTAATAGGATAATAAGTAAATAGGCTTATACAGGCTAACTGCCAAGGCTCAGTTGACAAAGACGTGGGCGGACAAAGTCTCCCCCGATTTGGCCAACAAAATTTAAGCAATGTCTGCACTCGAATACTCAATCAGCTTTCAGACTTCCGGATGGAAGATGTGCGGAAATACGAAAAGCTTAATGGGGTTTGTTCTCTGTCTTCTAATGGGCAAGCCTTAACTTTAATGCGGCGTAACTTATTTGATTTGCGTTGGATTCTTATGAAATTTGGTATATCCCTTCCAAATATCTTAAATTTTATAGACACCAAGTTGCAGCAGCTTAGCTTAAAGCACTTTTCAGGAATCGACTAAGAAAGCATTAACTACTGCATAACTTCTATAATTCTCAATCAACTTTTATGAAACTTGGCATATATATAAACAATATCAAACTAAATCTGCATACCAAATTTCAATTAACTAACTTGAAAAATCTACTGGGAATTTGAGAAATACCACATAAACTTCCTAAATTTCCCTTCGACTTTAATAAAATTTGAAATATCTGTAAAAAATATCAAAAATAATCTGCATACCAAATTTCAAGCACCAAACTTGAAGATCCACTCAAGAAAATCTCTCAAGTTGAAGTGCCCCAACCCTCTTGTTGTTGTTGTTGTTGTCCAAGACTTTTGGCCAATTGTTGACTGCACATTTTGGCTTGGGCACGGCCAAAGATTGTCTTGTCAGAAGTTGATAGGCTGTGTGCGCAGCTGGAAAGCAGCAGGGGAGCAGTCGGAGGAGGAGGAGGGGGAGACGCCAAAAAGCGCGCGCAACATGTTGAGGCTGCAGTCCAGACGGAGCTGGGGTCCACTCCAGCTGCAAGTGGATTTCGCCACGGCCACGTTGCACGATTGCAGGGCGCAGCTTGAAGGATGCGCGAGTCTCAAGTTGATTGATGTGGTTGCAGTGCGGATAAGGGGAGAAGGAGGGGTTACTCCATATGTTTCACATGTTGCAAGCAGAGGCAGGAGCAGGGAGGGAGGAGGAGGAGGAGGCGATTCCTTGATTAAATCACTTTTCAGCCAACTGACAGTTAATCAAGCCGAAAGACGCAAGGCGAAAAGCTTTCAAGGTGCTGAGCAGCGCAGGCCCTCCCTGTCTCTCTCTCACCTCTCTCCTCTCTCTCTGTCTCTGTTGGTTGTCCCGGACAACCGTCGTCGCCGCCGCCGCCATGCAACTTCCGCCTGCTCCAATTGTTTGCGCACACAAAGAAGCGTCGCGCCGCGTCGCGTCGTCCGTGTCGCGTCGCAAGCGTCGCAGCGCAGCGCAGCGCAACGTACGATATAATCCAAACAAACATATTGTTTTGTCTGCACTCGTTGCGCTCTCCCCCTCTCCCTCTCCCGCCTCTCACCCCTTGCACGCGCCTGTCTGTGTGCTTCGATTGTTGGCGTCGACTGCAACAAAAGCGGCGTCTGAAGTGCAGCAGCAGCAGCAGCGACAGCAGCAGCCGGGCAAAAACTGGATAAAATGCAGGCGCGCGCAAGGCAGCGACAGCGGGCAGCGGGCAGCGGGAGAGCAGAGGGAGAGCAAAAGGGCAGAGCGACAGTGGAGAGGGAGAGCGCGCGCAGTGCAGACGCGCTCAGCATGCAGTTTGGCTGTGTACGTGAGTGAGTGAGTGCCCCGTCTGTCTGTGTGTGTGTGTGTGTGTGTTACCCTGCGTGTCTGTGTGCGTGTGCACTGCAGTTGCTTGGCTTTGGCATTTGCTTTTTATACTTTTCTTTTTCGCTCTTGCGCTCGCCAAGCTGATTGGCTCTGTTTGTCATAGCAGGCAGCTTTGTGTCTTGCTCGCGCGCTGAATGCTGTGAAATATGTATTTGCCGCACAGGCTGATTGATGAAACTGACGCGGGCGTTCCCCCGCTCTCTCTTCGCGCTTCCTCTCTTTTCACACTCTCAATTTGCCGCGCTGCCTTTGCCCTTGCGCTGCCCCGCACTCTCTCTCTCTCGCTGCCTACCTCTTCATTAAAGCCTGCAACAAAAGCACTTTTGTGTCAGTCAGCAATTCGTCTGCGTCTGCTGCGCTTCTCTGCCGCTGCCGCTGCCGCTGCGCTCTTCTTCAGCTACATTCTGAAGTTGTCTGCGTCTCGCAGACACCGGCGACAACCTGCAACAACAACAACGCGGCGAACATCGTGGCCCAAGCGGCCTTTTTAGTTTCAGTTGTAGTCGATGTCTGCCTCAGCCTGCGTCGCTGCCGCTGCCTCAGCCTCTCTGCTTCTGCCTCTGCCCCCTGCGCTGTCTCGTGCTGCGTCTGGGCCTGGCCTGTTCGTGGCTTAAGTAGGTTGGCTCGTTGCCTTGCCTAGTCAGCAGCCAGTCGCACATCCTCTCTCCCCTCTACCCCTCTCTTTCTCTCGCTCCCCCTGTCTGCGCCTGCTTTGTTATTCATATTATCCGGCAAATATTTGTCGCTGTCATACGAAAAATGTCTGCGAGAAAAAAAGGGTTGATTCGTCACCCGTGCAGCCCCTTAGCTAACGCTGCCTTTCCCCTTCCTCCCCCTCTCCCTCTCTCTCCTTCTGCGCTGCCTGCACACTAATGGCCGCAATTGTGGCTGCCGAAGTCGGCAACAATTGCCACAGCATACGCTGCGCACTGATTTTGTGCCTGCTCTACTCTCTGCCTCTCTTTCCTCTCTTTCCCCCCGTTGCTGCCTTGTCTCGTTGTCGTCTCGCCTGATAATATCTTAATAGATTCTTTTGCTTCAGCCTCATTTGAATCTGAATTCATAAGTTTCTTGCCTTCACCTTCGTCTGCCTGTCTACTTCTCATCTCTTTGCCTGCTGTCCGTTTCTGTCATTCCGTCAACACGCTCTTCCTTCCCCCTTCTCCCTCTCTTTCGGGTGCATCATCTTTGCCGCACTGCAAAAGAATGCAAAGTGAAAAGAAGATGAAGACGGCAAAAGGAAGCACAAATTTAACCAGGGGTTCCTCTGCCTGCATTTCTATGCGCTATCTGCCTCTCTCTCTCTCTCTCTATCTCTCTCTGTCTCTTTCTATCTCTCAGTTTTGTGCAATTTGTATAATGAGCACGACGTCGTCTATTATGGTTTAGCACAAGTCTTTGACTTTCAGCACCTTATTGTCTGCCCTACCTCGCTACCCTAACCTCACTCCCTGCCTGCCTGCCTACCTTCCTCCTTCCCTCTCCCTCCCTCTCTCTGCGTAACCCTTTGGCTTGACTTGCTTTGTCGCGCCTCACTGTGTCGACTGACTTCTTATGCATTTGTCACCATTTCAGATTGCAGAGCGGCAGAAACGCGACTTGCTAATGACATTTGCTGAAAGAGCTTTGGGAGCTTTTGTAGTAGCTTTTAGGCTTAGGAGGGAGGAATGAGGGGGTTGCTTGGGGTGTGTTTGCTAATTGCATTTGTCTAGAAAGCTAATCGAAAAGCACATGGAAATTGCTTGGGAAGATTTAGAAGAGCTTAAAGAGCTTTTGCAGTAGCTTTTAAGCGTATGAGGCAGGTACGAGGGAAGTTTGGGGCTTATTAGTTGCTTTAAAAGCATATAAAGACTGCTGGGGGAGAATGAAATAAATTTTCTAATGAGCTTTTTACTTGTTTAAAGCTCAGAGCTCTCAGGATTAATCAAAGCACTATGAGCTTCCACAAACAAGACGAGATTCAGCTTAGGTTGCCTAGTTTGCAGAGCTTTATACCATTTATTTAATATAACTGGAATTTGGGAAAGCTTTAAGCTCCTGAGATTAATCTGTATGTCGGTAAATACCCTAGATGCTGTTCTGAACTAAGTAAGCTGGGTTGCTGAAAGCTTAAACTGCCAAAGTGTCAAGAGCTTTGAATTTTACAAGCTTTATTTAATGTGCTTTATTTGTATGGCATCTAAAAGCTCCTCGGATTAATCTGTATGCTATAAGTTATGATATAAATGAGGCTCTACTCATATTATCAACCTTTCAAGAACTAGCTGATAGGCTTTTAAAAGCTCATTAAAGCTCTTATCACACAACCTTCTGCTATAGTCCGACATACCCCTTTGGCAGCGCATCACTCACTCAACAGCAACACAAAAGCCTCAAGTAAATGTCACCAGCTGATTTACAATCGCCAAATTGCAAACTGCAAACACACAAGTGCCCAAGTGCCTGCCCTGCCCTGCCCACTGTACCTCCAGCTGTGCCCACTGTGCCAACTTTGCCTGCCCACTTTGGCATTTGGCATTTTTTGCACATGTTGCGTAGACCACACACAAAGCGAGAGGAGAAGGAGGAGGAGGAGCAGGCACTTGCGCCGGGTAATAGACCTGTCCAGCTAAAGGAAGGGCAGGGGGAGACTGTGAACCATGCCACATGCAACATAAACATATGCCACGACATTTATGTCTTATGCCTTTCGACACCCGACGACGACGTTGGAGACGATGGAGACGGCGCATTATGGCCGCCTTTACGAGCCACTCGGCGTCGCTTCTAATGTGCTTAAGGCGTCATCGCACTTGGGCGCAACCAGAGACAGGGGCGGGAGGAGGAGGAGGGGGAGAAGAAGGCCTTGCTCAGTTGCCGCTGATTGACATTTTTTATGTTTGCTGCTGCCGCTGCTGCCCGACGGCGGCTACAGTTCAATGAGTTATGATTCATCCATGCCGACTCTGGCCACATTGTTTGACCTGGCAAAGCAAGAAGGAGGCGGGAGAAGGGGAACCTCGTTCAGCCTTAATGAGCTCCATTGTGCGCGCATTGGAAATTCATTAGCGAACTTGCCGCTTTGTGCCCATTGTAACGCGGACTTTATGTTTTCCCCTGGCGAAGAAAAAAAGATCAAAGTGAAAAGTCAGCGGCAACTAAGGGTTGTGATTGTGCCCGAGGTAAAAGAGGAAGCTGAGCAAGAAGATGAACCTTGCGCTACTGCAGCAAAGTAATTGGGTTTCAAGTGGGCGAAATGAAAGAGAGAGAGAGAAAAGACAAAGGGAGCAAAGTGAGAGAGCAAAAGAAAGTTGCAAATTTTGTTGGGGGCATAAAAATTAGAGATATAGCGAGCTAGCTGGATATATAGCATATGTATATGCATATATATATCCCTATAGCATTATGTTTTTAAAAAATCAAGAGTTATATCAATCATTAACCTCTTAACCACCTTAAACCTTAACTATCTGTAGATGATAGAGTGTATGAAGATTTTACAAACTTTCTTCTTTTCGCGATCTGTAGGCATGAGTAAGGGTAAGGTTTATATCAACACTTAAGTCTAACATTTATCAGTGTAATGTACATGAATATATATGCTATAGATGCCACGCTCCCTCTCTCTCTCTCAGACGTAACCTGTTGCAGGCAGACAAAGGCCTCGCAATTCGCGTTCGATGATTGATTGTTGTGTTCTTCCTCATTCCAACGACGCGACGCTGCCCCCTCCCCCTCCCCCTCCCCCTCTTCTCTGTCTTTCTCTCTACGCTGCTACATCGCTCTATCTCGCTCTCTCTCTCTCCCGCGTCGCTTTATTGTCTGCAAATGGAGCCCTAATCAAGGCGAGCAGCGCAAGTCATTCATCATGCGAGAAGCAGCAGAGAGAGAGATAGGAAGAGAGAGAGAGAGAGAGAGAGAGAGCGAGAGAGTGCAGTGGAACCTCGATTGACTGACTGACTGACTGACTAGACGCATTGTCTGGCGGCATCAACGCGAACATCCGATTGCGGCGACTGTGGCATTTGCCACGTATGTAGCTGCAGCTGCCACAAGAAGCGCTGACAGGCGCGCTAAAAATAGGGGCAGGGTGGCAAGAAGAGAGAGAGGGGGAGGGGGAGGGGCACACATATCACATGCTATATGCAATACATACTATATATTTATATAGTATATATACTTGTAACTAAGTGGCAATCGTGTCTGCGTCTTTTGTTGTCTCGACACAGTCTGCTTATCACACGGCAACAACAACAACAACAACAATAAATAATGACTAACAACAAAGTGTCAACAATGTTGACTTCTCTCCCTCTGCGCGCGGCGAGGCGAGGCGGGACAGCGGATCGCTTGGCGGTGCACAGAAATTACGTATACGACATGCGCGCCTTTAATTGCCAACGCGATCGAAGCGACACACACACACACACACACCAACTGAATGTATGCAATATCTATTTAATTATTTATTTATAAAGCACAGACCGGGACAGACCTGGGACAGACCGGCCAGACCGACCTTGGCATGTTCGTGCGCGCACTCAGCCAAACACGGCTGCGGCTGCGGCAACGGCTGCGGCTGCAAGTGGCATTGCGCATACGTCACGTGCGCCCAGGCCAGGCCAGGCCAGACCAGACCCGCATATCAGCTCGTATCACACCTGGCTAGCTAACCGAATGCCTGCCTGCCTCCCTTGCTGCCATTTGCTACCGTTAGCCGCCACCGTTGCCGCCTCCAGCGATGCTCTTATTAAATTATCAACATAAACAAATGTCTCGCCGCATGTGGCCGCATTTCAGAATACATGCGTGCACTGAGAGAAATTTCAGAGGCATATATTAAAAAAGAAAGCTCAAAGGGTTTTAGCATAGTGTATGCAAGCAAAGCTCTACGTGTAATATATGTGCTTTGAAAGCTACTGAAAGCTTTTGATGTAGTACAGTCATTCGATGGATACTTTACGTAGAAAAGCTTTTCATTTTGAGCAGCTTTTTATAACTGAGCTTACATTAAGCGGATAAATTGAAAAGCTCTGGAAGTTAGTTGAATCTGACTGGCAAGCTCAGTTTATTTGATCTGCTCTGATAATGAACTTTCACACTTCTTATTCAACTTAAACTTAAAGCTGGAGCTTTTCAATTATAACAGAAAGCTTCACTTTTCTAAATTAATTAAAAGCTTTCTTTCATTTTTTAAGAATAATCCAAAGCAGAGGCTAAACTTTGCCAGATTAATCCAATCTAAAGCCTCTCGCAAAGCTCAACTTTAAAAGCTTTAACCAAAGCTTGGGTTGTGCTTTTTTGTTCAACCCAAACTTAGTATAACTTAATATTAAAATAATTCGTATTATTTTGTATAAGTTTAAACCAAAATCTAATCTAATCTCAGTCTTAATTTGAAATAAATTTAATTCCACAAAACTAGCCCCGCATTTCGCGCAGTGCATGTACTTGTTGTCGAGTATTTTTTGGCATATATGTTTTTTTTTTTTTTTTGGTAATTTTTTGGTTTTTTTTTTTTGGTTTATTTTGTTGGCTCAGTCGCACAGTGTGCGCCAAAGCAAACACAGACGTCGCTGCCAAGTGCCAGTTTTGGGTGAGTTGCGGGTTTTTTTTTTCCGACGACTGCCAAATGGACGGACGGAACGGCTGACGACAGCGTCTCGTCTGCGTGTGTGCGTGTGTGTGTGTGTTAGTTCAGGGGGTGCTGCCGTTGCCGTTGTCGTTGCCGTTGCCTAAGGTGGAGGCGGGGCTAACTGCGCGCCGGTCGTGCCAGTCCACACGAGGGAGCAGGGGGCAGGGGACAGCGGCGGGACTGGGGCTTAGTAACCGCAGGTAGGTCGCCAGACAGACAGAGGGACAGACATGCAGTCGGGGGCAGGGGGGGGCACTGCATATGGCGAGACCAGACCAGACAATGTTAATTAGCACTTCATGATAAGTTGTCTCAATTGTTGTAACACGCTCAGCGTAGTTGTTGTTGTGGTTGGCTTTAGCCGCTGCCGGTGTTTGGCGGAAAAAGTGCTGAAACTGTGACAAATTGCGGTGGTGCGCGGATTTCTAAGAAATTACGCCGATATGACATGAGAATTGTGATAAAAAAAACGCTCAAAGAGAGAAGCGACGAATCCAAAGAGTAAAGCGTAAAGTTGAGACTAAGCCATACCCTAGGCAGGGCGAGATATTACAGCTGCAACTGCCCCACAGCCAATATGCTTCTCTTCTCTTGTCTGCGGTTTACAGGGTATACGCGCCAACAGTTACCACATTTTGTTTTTAGACTCGCTAATACATTTTCACAGCCGGTTGCAGCTATTTTTAAACAATATCAGCAACAAAAACAACATAAAAAACACAGACAGACAAAGCGAGGGGCGCAGACAATGAGCGACACTTCCCCTGCCCCTGCCCTGCCCCTCTCCCTGTTGCCCCTTGCTCAGACAGTCGCCAGACCCCGTCAGACAGCGCGACCCACTGATCGCAGCGGCCGACGAGTTTGCATTGTGAGCGAGAGCGAGAGCGAGCGAGAGGGCAACAACAACTGCGTATACAAATAAATAATACAACGAGAATGTCACATGTGATTCATATGATGATTAGAGTAAAAATAAAAGCACACACAAGCTGCATAAATAAAACTTAATTAACGTGCGGTTTGCCCGCAACCGCCCCTGCCCCTGCCCCTGCGCCGCTCCACCTGCCGCTGCGACGCCCTGCGGTTGTCTGACACTTTAATTTCGTGGACTTTGCACGGCGGCTCAAGACAACAGCGCCAACGGCGACGGCGACGGCGACGTTGACGGCGGCAGCGACAGTGAAACTCGCACGATGGATGACACCTGCGCCTGCATTAATTGTCTAGGCTGCGCACACACACAGACACACACACACAATCGCACACACGTGCAACTCTTATACAGTTTTATATGTGCCAACAAATGTATTAACTATGCAAATATGCATTTTGTTTATTTGTTGTTATTGTTTTGGAATGGAATGGAACGCAGCGCAGCGCAGCTCTGCTAAACTGCATAGCCACTTGCTGCTGTTAACTACAGCTGCGCTGCGCTGCGGCGGTCGCTGTTAATGCAGTCGCTGTTATGTTAGCTTGCACTCTCGCCGTGAGCGCAGGCAGCGAGAGAGCAAAGCGAGAGAGCGCGGCAGCGCGCGTACTTGAAGTGTTTCACTTCGTGCCGTTTTCTGACTGTGTGTGTGCGCGCTATCTCACTCTCTCTCGCGCGCAAGAGAGATCGCCAAAATAAAACAGAAACAGAGCGGCGATTTAGTTAATGCTGCAATGAATGAATGACAATATGACAAGGCGAAAATGTAACACAGAGAGTGAGGCAGAGAGAGAGCGGGAGAGCAACTGTAAGTTCACGCGTTGCCCTTACGAAAAATCACAAAAAAAAGGAAACCACTTTGCATTTTGCAACTGCAAAACCGGCTGCACTCTGTTGTTCTTGTTGTTGTTGTTGTTGTTGCTGCCGTAGCATAGCGCATACTTGAACTGTTCAGGCAGCATGCTGCTCTCGCTCTGCTGCTGCCAAGTCTGCTGTCGCTGCTGCTGCCTGCTGCCTGCTGCTCGCTCTTGTATCTGTGTGCTGTGGAGAGCGCGAAACGTTTTGGCATTGGAACGGCAACGCGTTAAGCTTTTCGGCTGACGTCGTCGGCGGCTGCGCTGTTGTTTTGTCTGTCTCTCGTCTACCACAGCCGCCGTCGTCGCCGCATGGCGACGATGTCGTTTTATTTCAATAATTATCGTGCTTGTTGTTGCTGCCGTCGCTGTCGCCATTGCCTCGTCGTTGCTGTTGTTGTTGTTGCTGTTGGGGCGAAAAGCGCAAAACAATTGTTGTCTGATTTACAGCGCGCACGCACACACACACACACGCGCACACAAGCAAGGCAGACAGACAGCAGGCAGTGAGCGAGCACGAACGCGTGAGAGCCAACGAGAGAGCGAGCGAGCAGCATACGAGAGCGAGGCAGCCTCGGCAGCGTCGCCTCGGCAGCGACGCGTTGTCAGGCATTGCCAGGCAGGCCTTAGCTTTCGTTCGCAGCACTCATGTCGCCGCAGTGTAATTTTGCGTGCGTTTCAGTTCGTTTCGTTGTCGCCGTCGTTGTCCGCGCGCTCAATTTGTCGCATTACAATAAAACAACAACAACAGCAGCAGCAACAAAATAATCTTCAATTTACATCTGTAGTAATGCTATTATTATTGTTGTCAATGTGCGCCTATTGTTTAAACAAACAGCCAGCATAAAGCGAAAGAAAGAGAGAGAGAGCAGCAGCAAATGAAACGAAGCAGCAGCAACAACAAAGCAGCCTAAATAAATAATCAACTAAAGCAGATAAACATGCACAATAATCAATTTGCGTGTAGCTAGCGTTCCTCTGTACTCAGATCATTCCTACAAAATACAACAAAATACAGCAAAATAATAATAATAACAACAACAACGGCAGCATTGCAACGACAACGTCAGCAGCGAAAGAGAAGCGGCAGCAGCAGCAGCAACAACAGCAACAATAACAGCCCTGTTAATGTACATACAAACATACATGCATGCCTAGCATATGCATGTTACGTGCGTCTGTGTGCGTGTATGTGTGTGTGCCTAGATAAATTCGCATAATATCAAAAAAAAAGAAGAGAAAAATAAATAAAAAATAGAATTACCAATTAAATGTAATCAAAATTCGTATATATGTGTGTGTACTGTGTAAATGTGTCAAAAATTGATGTAGCATAAAATATTAAAAACGTAACGTAACGTAAATAAATAACGTAATCAAGTAACGCAATTCCTAAAGAAATTCTAATAAAAATAAAAACAAAAATCAACTAAGCATAGCAAAAAGTTATAAACAAAGGAAATCAGCAGCAGCAACAACAACAAAAACAAAAGGTGAGCTACGTTTTTTATACTCTCTGTCTCTCTCCCTCTCTCTTGTTGTTGTTTTGTGACGCACTTGAGGCCAACATAGCGTGTAGCTATTTGCATGGCCAGCAGTGTAGCAGCAGAGGCGCGCATAACTAATTATGTGAAATGAATATGTGTGAATACACTCACACTCATTCACTTGCGCTCTAAGCGCATTCCGGCCACTTCCTGTCAACACACACAGCCGAAAAAACAACGAAATATGTCCACTGTACACATAAATGCAATAAATTTTGAAATCAACGCCAAAAATACCAAACAAAAATACTAAAATACTAAATATTTGCTATATGTATTTAAAAAGCCCTTCAGATATTTTTGGTGGCTGTCATAAAAAATGTAGCAATAAATAACAAACGGAATATGCGAAATGGAATCTAAAAAATACAAAAAAAAATACCGCAACAACAACAACAACACGAATTCTGTCTTTGGCTTTTGGCTAATTTGGGCGTTCTCCACGCTGTGGGGGCGTTACGTGTTCACACAAATTATGACAACAATGAAATATAGAACAGACTAATATAGCCAGGGAGGGGTAGGGGGCGGGGGGGCAGGTATGCTGCCACTTGTTGTTGTTGTTGTGCTTGTCTAATGAGACGCGCGAAAGTGGAGACGCCGCCAGAGTGAAGAAAAAAACAAGTTTCGGCATTTTTGCTTCGCCTAGCATAGACAAGTCGCTCTCCCTCCCTCTCTCTTTATCGCTGCTAGACAACCCTAGGCGCGGCAGAGAGTTGCCAGCTTTGTGTTCTTATTTCTGCTACAAAAACAATGCAAACATTTTTGAATTTCCGCAATGTTGTTGGAGCATAAATCAAAAGAGCGAACTGTGTGTTGGGCAGTGTGTGTGTGAGAGCGGCAGAGCGGGAGAGAGGCAGCGGCAGCGGCAGAGGGAGAGTGGCAGAGCGGCCATGGCAGCGTCAGACCACGACCTAACGAAACCCCAAGTCGCGTCTCTATCGCAGCTCAACACACACACACACACACACACATGTGCTAGCTAGCTTGCCCCCCTCTCTCTCTCTATGTCTTTGCCTCTCTCTCTCTCTTTCTGTAGGCAAATCACTTCCGTTCAATGAACCCATGCGTAAGCCAGCTGTAGCTGTAGAACTTTTTTTCCGCTGCTTCTTCTTCTTCTTCGCTTGTCTCCGTCTCCGGCTCCGACTGTGGCTGAGGCACTTTGCCTAGGGCTATGAGCATGTTGTGCCTACTACTACTACGTCTTGGCTGCCTTTCACACACACACACGCACGCACACACGCTGTCAGACACGTGCAGCCCCCTTTTTGCATAGCCGTAGGTGTCCGCCAGGTGTCGCAATCTGTGAAAAACCAAGCGTAGCTGCGCGTCTCAATTCAGCTCGTTCTCTAGCCTAGTTGTGTTTCCCCTACATTTCCAGCTGTGTCTATACATTATATAGCTTAAGTAAAGTCGGCCGTCGGCATATATCTAAATAAATGCGCAAACATAACTCTAAATAACAATGCACAATTTGTTGACACACGGTCTGCCTAGACTTGCTTAGGCAGTAAATAATAATAACAAAAAAAAAAAAAATACCACAAGTGCTTAAAGTATTTTCAAATTGTTGCCAAAAACTGGTATAAAACTGGATTAAGGTCTGTCGGCAACACAAATAAATTTAAGGTTTTTGGAAGTTGAGAGAAGTTTTGGGTAGAAATTATGCAGACTATTTATTATCTTTTTATTTAAATATATATTCTTGAAGAAAAGAAAGATTTCACTAATGTTTAATTTTTTTAGAAATTTTAGTCCATAAAAAAATATTTAAAATATTATTAAAATCTTTAATAAAACTCTTGAAAATGTAGATTAACTAGATCATTTTAATATACAATATATATTCTTAAAGAAAAGAAAGATTTCACTTATGTTTAATTTACTTATGAATTCAGAAATTTTTGTCCATAAAAAAATATTTAAAATATTATTAAAATATTTAATAAAACTCTTGAAAATCTGCTTAATATCTAGATTAACTAGATCATTTTAATATACTATATATTCTTAAAGAAAAGAAAGATTTCACTAATGTTAAATTTATTTATAAATTTTGTTAGAAATTTTTGTCCATAAAAAAATATTTAAAATATTATTAAAATATTTAATAAAACTCTTGAAAATCTGCATAATATCTAGATTAACTAGATCATTTTAATATACTATATATATTCTTAAAGAAAAGAAAGATTTCACTAATGTTTAATTTATTTATGAATTTTGCTAGAAATTTTTGTCCATAAAAAAATATTTAAAATATTATTAAAATATTTAATAAAACTCTTGAGAATCTGCATAATATCTAGATTAACTAGATCATTTTAATATACTATATATATTCTTAAAGAAAAGAAAGATTTCACTAATGTTTAATTTATTTATGATTTTTGCTAGAAATTTTTGTCCATAAAAAAATATTTAAAATATTATTAAAATATTTAGTAAAACTTTTGAAAATCCGCATAATATCTAGATTAACTAGATCATTTTAAGTTTTTAAAAACTACAACCAAAAAAACCTACAAAAACATCCACTAAAAGTTAAATTTTAAAATATGTTTTACTAAATTTTCTTATCAAAATATCTGTGGCCTTTTCGATAAGTTAATAAACTATTCAAAGAGCTCTTAAAACCATATGATATACAGAAATCTTTAGAAAACTTTAATTTCCTCAAAGCCAAATCAAAATATTGCCAAAAAATACTCCAAAATTTAAATTATTTATAAGATTCATTAGCTTTTATTTTACAGAGATATATATTCTTTGACAAAGCAATAAACTACTTAAAAGAGTTCTTAACTCTTCCATAATATCTCTAAGTTCTTTGAAACTCACAAAAAAATTCCACTTAAACTTGAATTTATTTATTAGATTCGTCAAAAAATATTTTCCCAAGCGGTCTGTGACTTCTCCTACGATAAGGCAATGAAATACGTCATATTTAATTATAATTTTAATAATGTAATTTCCCTAAACTTACAAAAAGTTTCCACTCAAAAAAAAGTAGAAAATTTATTACCAAAACGCAGTAATTTTTCCCAATTTGCCATATCTGCGGAATTTGCGAAATGCGCGTAGGGCAAAACAATGCGAGGGCATTCCCATTGGCCTAGACGCCAAAGGGGTAACCAATGTAGGAAATGAAAATGCACTTTAGAATGGGCACACAAAAGTCATAAAAAAACTAGAAAAAAGAAAGAAAAAAAGAAAGAAACAGAAATTGCAACAATAAATTAATCGAAAGTTAATTAAACAGCTGACGCGACAAGTTAAGGGAGACACAAAAGCAACAACAGCAACTACAACAAAGAAACGCCAAGGTCTCTTAAAAAAGTGCTGCTATCTCTTTCGCACCCACTTTAGCTTGGCGCGCGCTTATCAAGCGTCGTCGTCGTCGTCGTCGTCGTCGTCTGGCCGCTTTGGAGCTGATTCTGATTCTGACCGGGCTTATCAATGGAGCGTAATGGAATTGAGTTCGAAGCGAGACAGACATATAGAGAGAAAGACAGAGAGAGTGAGCGAGAGGCATTTGAGCGAGTTAGAAGTGCGAGAGAGAGAGAGCGAGTGGAAGCCTTGAAAGTATCGCGCATCTGTGATCATTATTATCGTTGTGTTATCATTATCATCGTCATAGGGTTGTCACGGCCCGCGAGCAGAGCAGAGTACAAAACAGAGTAATACGCAATAGCCAGTTGCCAAAAAGCAAGACAAGTCACAATGAATATCACACACACACACACACACACACACACACATATAGCACCCGCTCTCTCGCGCGATAATCTCGGCCTGATGTCTGGGTCAAAGTCTGTTTTCGTTTTTTTTTTTTGATTTGATACAACAATTTTTGCGCTTTGTTTCGTTGCGTTTTTTGCACTGTTTTTCTGTTGGAATGTCTTTGATCTGACAGAAATCATGGCAAGGCATACACTGCGTATACGCAATCATCAAGGGGAGGCCTTCCTTTACGCAATTTGTGCCCAAAGTTCATTAGGGATGATTAGATATATGTGTGATTTTGAAGTGTTTCATCGGGCAGAGATATGGTTTAACTATTTGCATAGCGTTATTGTTATAGGGTAAGTCGTGAAAGTCACAAAAGTCACGCTAAAGTCACGCCTTGAATTTTTTTTTTTTTTCTTTGCAATGACAACTTAATTTCTTAACTTAATCGCTTCAAGTCAATTTCACAATTTTCGCATAACACTTTCACGCTAACATGCATGAGAGATCTCTCAGTGTGTTCCCGCTGGGCTAGGCACAGTTGCTCTCTCTCTCTCGCTTGCTCACTCACTCTCTCTTTCTTTCTTTCTAATCGCGTCGTCTGTCGTTTGGGTTTTTGACATGCGGCCTTTGTGTGATTCCGTCGGCGTCTTGTGACGTGCTTAAAGCCAGAGGGCACACAGTGTGGAGCTACTACTGCATAACTGTGTGCGATCAGACAGGGAATTAGTCAGAGATAAAGCGAGAAAGGGAGAGAGAGGGAGAGGGCAAGCAGCGGTAATGACAAGGTGTATAGTCTAGGGTTTTAAGTTAGATGGAAATTAATGAGTAAAACAGACAGAGAGGAAGTGCTAGAAAGAGAGGAAAAGATCATTAGAGAATGCGGGAATTTCAAGGCTAATAGTACAGGGTATTAGTCAGCCAAGTTGAACTAGACAGTTCAAACAAATTATCGACAAAATAAGTGATGAAATAAACAGACAGAGAGAGACAGCAAGAAAGAGAAGGAAAAGTTGATAGAAAGGAATGGAATTTCTGGTGAAATAATACAGGGTATAAGTCAAACTAGTTGACCTATTAGACTATTAGTCAGACTGGGGAAAAAAACAGACAGAGATTCAGGTAGAGCTAAGAAAGAGAAAGGGAAAGAGGTAGGGAAATCCAAGGTGAATAATACAGGGTATAAGTCAGTCTAGTTAGTCTAATGTTGACAAAATATGTTAACTAAAGATGTAAACAAAATGTAGGTAAGCAGACAAAGAGGAAGAGAAAGAAAGAGAATGGAAAAGAAGGAATTTCAAAGAAGACCAAGCAGGGTATAAGTCAGTCGGTTAGTTTAGTCAAAACTGCAGCCTAATACATCAAATTAAACACGAAAAACTGCATAAAAGAAACAGACAGAGAAGCGAAGAAAGAATGAAACAAATTTCCAAGCTACATGCAGGGTATTAATCAACCTACCCCGACTGCACACAAATGCAAAACGTAATGAAAGACAAGGCAGCAAAAAAAAAAAGGCAGGAAAAACACATCAAAGCCAGACGCAACGTTGATGGATGAGAGCAACAAACAGAGACGCAGTGGGGGAGTGAGACAGCAGAAGAAGACGACAGAGAGAGAGGGAGACAGAGGCAGACAGAGAGAGGGAGACAGAACGAGAGCAAGAGACGAGGAATGGGAATGCCAATGCGAATGTTCATTGATAAAATTATAGAAAACTGACTGCCTAGACTGCCAATAAAAACAACAGCAGCAACAACAACAACAACAACAACGAAAGCAACAACAACGAAAGCAACAACAACAACAACAACAAACGAGGCGAGCAATAAATAAAGTCTGCTGTTGATTATGTAATAAAAAGTAAGGCCGGTCTCGGTGGCGCGTCGCCAGCGCATGTAAATCAAAATTGCACAGATACCAGGCAGCTATATATATGTATATATGTATATATGCCAGCTATATAGTGGCTATATAGTCACTGTGTGGGTGTGCAATGATTAGCAATTCCTCAAGAGAAGAAGAAAGAGGAGGAGAAAGAGGCAGAGACACGAAATTCAGTTGGCATTTTTTGTCGAACGTGCCCCGCAGACAATTTTGATAAAGCTTTTTGCATACCGTTAAGCATATTATGTGACTCTCTTGCTCACTCCCTGCCCTCTCTCCTTCTTTCTTTCTCTCTCTGTCTTCCCTCTTCTCTCTCTAACTGCCCTCTTACTTGCCCTTACAGCCCCACAAAGTTTTCAATTAAGCATCGAAGTTGACTTTTGTCTTTAGCCTCAGCTCTCTTCTCTCTCTCTCTCTCTCTCTCTCTTTCTCTTCCTTTCTCTCTCGCTTGCTGTCCTGCTTCCTCTGTCTGCCTACGTCATTCGTCTCTGCGCAACGTGTGTGGCCTGGCCTCTGCCTCAGTCTTTGCTCTTCAGAC
This sequence comes from Zaprionus ghesquierei, assembly GCA_018904095.1. Lineage (NCBI taxonomy): Eukaryota > Metazoa > Arthropoda > Insecta > Diptera > Drosophilidae > Zaprionus > Zaprionus ghesquierei. The sequence continues at coordinate 5,069,461 of JAEIGP010000850.1, read as the reverse complement.
TCATCGCATGAGCCGCCGCCGCCGCCGCCGCCGCAGCAGCTGTGCAGCCTGATAAGCCATGCGCTGCGACGGAAACGAGTTATCGCTTGATAGCACTGGACCAGGCAGCAAAGGGCAGGCAGCAGGCAGCAGACAGAGCAGATGAGACAGCACAAAGTGCGGGTGCGGGTGCGGGTGCGACGGGTCAGGCAGTTGGCAGACATTGACTGACGCGGCATAAATCACGAGCATATCGCAAACCGACAAAAACGAATTGCAGCCCTAAACTACAGCTTAGTTCTTGTGCTTGTAGCGCAGTGTAGACGGCAGCGGCGTTGGCTTCTTGGAAATTTGTCTCGACGCGCGGCAGACTCATCTTTGGTGCCCCCTCTATCCGCTTGCCACGTCGTGCTGCTACCTCCTGCTGCCTTTGGGGGCAACAAGAAGCTAAGTTGCCCAACAGCGACGCGCCTGTGGCCTACATACACCAACACACACACACACACACACACGGACACACACACGTGCAGCGTTATTATGGCACTTCTCTCTCGCTCTCTAACTGCCTCTCTCTCTCTCTCGCTCTGTCTTCTGCCTCGTTGTCTGTGCTGCATCAATGATTTATTCGCATTTCGCGTGTTGCGCACAAAGCACACACACACACACACATAACACTCATGTCTGTCTGCCTGAGTGTGCATGTGTGTGTGTGTGTGTGTTTGTATAATGTATGCATGTCTGTGCGTGTTCGCTTTGGGTCCTTTCGGGGCTTGGCAAAATGCGCAACTTCCTGTTTTTATGGCTTTGCCTCGCTTTGGCTTTGCCTTTGCCTCGCTTCCTCTCCCTCTCCCTCTCTTCGTGTGTGTGTGTGCAAACATCCTTGATGGTGCCGAAAAAAAAATGAAGCAAAATGTAGGTCAATAGAATTTGCCTCAATTGCGTAATTTCTTTGCGTATTGCTTCGGGGAATTGCGCTAAAAAACCCAAGCAAAGTGGAGCAAGCGAGACGAAGGGATGGAGCGAGAGAGAGATAGAGCGAGGGAAGTGAGCCATCGCAGACAGTTTCGATTACATCAGAAATGCGCTGAGCTGGCTAATGACAGCGGGAGATATCATTAAGCGTCGACGACTCGGCCATGGCGCAGACAATCATGCCACGGAAATCCAGTCGAAACAAACGTGCCGCCATCGTCGTCGTTGCCGTCGCGGCCGTCGCCGACTCATTTTGCCCCGAAAAGAAAACGAGGCCAAAAGTCGCCAAAGTCGTAACCATCGTTGGGTGTCTGGCGACGTCGTAACTTAACGATATCGTTGTACAGTGGGCAAAAACTGCAAAGAAATCAGAAAGGAAAGGATACCTTGAAATTTTTATGGCATTAAGTCTATTCAAACTAGAGATGAGTAAGGGAATGCAATCGTATATCGATATTAATATCAACAGGAATACAGCACATACAACATATATTGTTATGAATCAAAATATATTAAGTATATCCTACAATTTATGGAAATAGAAAAGTTGAGAAAGGGAAGAAATAGCATGAATTGAGAAAATATACGTATTTATCGATTTAATATCGATATACAAAAATAAGTATTGAATTATATAGAAGGAGAATCAAATCATGTTTATAAACTAACGATATACTCAGATAAATAATGAACTCTATGAACAAATTATCCAATTATATCAATTAAATATCGATCATTTGGATAAAATATATAAAAAACTCTATAAAATATCGATTCTGACAACGAATAACGATTGGTATCTAAGGAATTTAAAATAAAATATCAAAAATAATCGATAAAATATCGATAGTAATCTTAACACTATCGATTTATATCGATTAAATATCGATAAAATTAAATATCGAAAATAGCAAACTTTAAATGAGTTTATCCACAGTTTTTCTATAGAGTGAACTGCTTTTTGACTGGAATCAATATCTATAACCGATTCTCAATACCCAAGCCCTATTTCATTTCGTAGTTTATACTATGGCACACCCACTGTGCACAGTTGTTACCCGTCACCTGCGTCACCTCCGTCTCTGTCGTCGTCATGTCATTCCACCTACATAACGCGTGTCTACGGGGAACTGCGATGTCTCGAAATCGCTGTCGATTGTCGATTGTCGTTTGCTGATTAAATGCCGAAGCAAACCGAAGCGAAGCGAAGCTTCTTGACAACAGCAAAAAACAACAAAAAGAAGGCGAATACACGACATAGTAGAAAACGCAATGGGGAAGCGAGAAGCGCAGAGAAGAATGGAGACAGGAGAAGGGGAGACTGTGTGGAGACGGTAGACCGGGCTGGAATTGAGAGGTTTCGCCTTTACTTTTTTTGTTCCCCGAAATTGAATATGAGTTCGCATTAATTTTGTTTCATTTCTACTGCTGTTTTTTTTTTTTTTTTTGACGGTCATTGGCCAAAACGTAGACCCAAAAAGCAACAACAACAGCAACAAAAAACAACAATAAATAGAAAAAAATTTAAAATTCAAATTGTCTGCGAGCTAAACTAGCTGAAAGCACACAGCGCAAAAACAACACTCGCTCGCACACACACACACACACACACACACACCCTGAGCTATCAAAATAAAATTCCTGACCACTGAATGTCTGCCAGAGAGTGAGAGAGGAAGAGTGAGCGAGAGAGAGGGGAGAGGGAGAGCATGTTCCGCATAGGCCTCGAAAATAAATTGTTTTGTAGCTGAAGCAACATTTTTATGCTTTGTATGACGAACGGAACGAATGAAACGACTGGGAATGGAATGGCAAAACAAAATGGAATGGGTAATTTTTGAGAGGGGGCAGAGGGATGCCAGCGGGAAGCAGCAGGAGGAGGAGGCGGGGGGATAGTACAAAAATAGATAGACAAATTGTCGCGTCATGCAAAAAGGCAGCGAGAGCAACAAAAAAATAAATAGCTAAGCGAACTAAGGCAACAACAACAACAACAACAAGAAGAACAAGAGCAGATGCTGCTGTGATTTGTGCAACAATGGGAGGCAAACAACAATAACAACAACAACAATAACAACGAGAGTGAAGAAAATTGCATAGTCGGCGTCTGGGTTAGGTTTTCTTCTTTTGTCTTCGTTTACTTTGTTCGGCATTTAGTTTATATTTAGAGAGAGAGCGAGAGGGAGAGAGTGCGGCATGTGGCATGTGAGTGTTGCAAGAAACAGTGTTGCAAATTGCAATCAAAATTTATTGTCTTCCCCCGATGAATGTCTGCCAAATCAAATGAAATGTCTCAACTGTCTCGCTCTCTCCCTCTCTCTCTCTGTCTGTGCTCGTTTCTACCTTGTACCGAGATAGACAACAAGGCAGACGACAACTAGAGAAGAAGTAGAAGAAGAAGCAGCAACCCGAATTTATATGGCACGGCCGTGCACCCTGATGCTCGGACACATCAATTTTCTGTTGAGAAAACGTTGGGGAATGGGGGGAAATAGTGTCAATTCTAGCTAAAGTGCAGTTTGTAGAAGATTTATCGATATGTATCGATGGGCTAGTCTGGGCAACTTGAGAAGAGAAAGAAAGAGCAATTTACTAGGGGTATTTCTTCAGATCTCGAATCGATAAATTGATAAACATTTTTCTTTGATACTCTTTTTATTTTCTAAGGTTAGAGATGGCAATATATTGATAGTTATGCATATGCAATATCGATAGTTTGATTACTCTAACAATTCTTTAGAGACTCGAAAGAGAGAGAGAAGCTACTGTTGATTGAGTGTAGCGAGAGTGAGATAGCAGAGGAAACTAACTGTTATTACGCGTCTCTATACAAAATCGATAGTTCGATTACACTCTACGCTAGCAATAATTAGTCTCTGATTCTCAATTAACCTAAAAGCCAAAAGCCAAAAAGCTTTTACAAATATTTCTCACACAATTTTTTGCCGTGTCTATGTGTGTGTCGACTTAATGGAACAAATCGCCTCATCAAATGAATCGTTATACATATACTACATACGATATATGTATATCGAAAGGGGGAGGGGTGGGAGACGTAACTGCAGCAGCTTGGGCTGGCCTGGGCATCAGCTGAACATAATCAATTAATACGTATTAATTAAGCCATTAATAGCTTTTCACTAATCATTTTGTTTTTGGCCCAAAAATGCCAACGTTTTCGGTTTCGGATTTCTGAATTCGGATTTCTGATTGGAATTGGTAGAGAACAACCGCAACCGTCAAGCTGAGTTAGCCGGGTTAGTTGGGCAACCGCAACAAATTAACCACACGCGCTGTGCGATTGACAACATTTGCTACATTCTTCCCACTCGCTCATGCTCTCTCGCTTGCTCTCTGTCACTTGGGAATGCGGCAGAGTGCAAAGAAAGTGGAGAAATACGCGAAGGCAAAAATCGATGAGATGCAGATTTGGGGATTGTTTTGCCTCATAACTTGGGCATAAATCAACCGATTCGGCTCAGAATTGGCTTTATGTTTAGTATATTGACTCTAAATTCATGCTACATATATACAAAACATGCAAGACTGACAAAATTCCTAAATTTTCAACTATTTTCATACCTTACCCTATCAAAATTCTGAGATTTCTGGCACCTCCAAATTTGCTTCTTTTGCTCATAACTTGCTTGAAAATCCAACGATTTGGCTCGGAAATGACATTTTATTTACGTTTTGGCATCTAGATTGAATTTCTATCAAAATTTTGAAAATTAAAAGTTTTCAAAAATTTGCCACTTTTTCCATGCTACCCCCTTGCAAAATTTTCAAAATTTTTTCAAAAATTAAAAACTTTATTTTTCTTTCGTAATCGATTAGGCTGGTTAAAATTAGTATAAAAATCAGTTTCAAAGCAATTTCCCGCCGAAATTATGCATAAAAATAAAAATAATACCTATTTCCACTATAAGATTAGATCTAATCTGGCAGGTTTTCTGGGGATACAATAAGATACGCGTTGAAACGACGCAAATGGCGAAATTTTATTGATAACTGCAGCAAAGGGCAGACAGAGAGAAAGAAAGGCAGAAGAGAGAGAGAGAGAGAAAGAAAGGAAGAGAGAGAACTATGGAAACCAGTTAGCCAAACAGTAACTAAAACGCAATTCGCATTGTTTCAACGCGGCGTATGAGTAATATGTATATATTACGTATACGACGGCCAGGCAGCCAGGCAGTCAGGCGGTAAGCACGCGCTTGAAATCAGGCCAACAAGCAGCTGACATCGTTTGCAGCAGCAGCAGCTAGGTAAGGGGAAGGGAAGGGGGTGTCGGCTTGATGAGGGTATTCAAAAGGATTTCGTTTGGGTCGCCGCGCATTGTTTGACGCGGCAGATGGAAACGTTAAACTAGTTTCTGACCCACATACGGTATAAGGCGACAAGCAGTGGCGGCGGCGGCGGCGCCGTTTGCCACTTGAAGAGGGTGTGAAGGGGGGGGGGGTAAGTGTGCTACAGGGGAGCGGCAACCAGGTCAATGAGTCATTGGCCGACGGAGCAGCTGCGGCAGCAGGTTGCGCCAAGCGTTTAGCCAGGCAACTAGCAAAAGATACATATATAACAGATATATACAAGTATGTATGTATCTGTCTGTGTGTGTGTGTACATATATATAGCGCATATACAATGGCAAATATAGCTGAGGCAATTTTTCGTAATATTTCGAAGCCTCTGTCAATATTTGCATGCAGCTACGTCGAGGCAAAGCTCGACGCAAACAAAGCGCAGACCCAAACCCGACCCCATACTGTCTCTACCCTGTCCGGGAGTAGAACAGAAGCGCCAAACAAACAGCAGCAGCAGCAAAAATCAACAAAGTATGACACAATGTTGCAGTGGACGCAGAGACAAGTGGAGCGAAAGGCAGAAGGAGGAGGTGAAGCGCAGGCAAATGCGAAGCGAAGCGAATGCGGATGCGAATGGAGCCACGACTTAACGTTGATGGGTTTCCATCAGCGTCAGCAGAGAGAGGGGGATAGGGGAAGGGGAAGTGGCGCACCCTACAATCGTGTCTAGACTTGCAGACCCTGTGAACTTAATTATGACAACAAAAGGCAGCACAGGCAGCAGCCCCTACACTCTTCCCTCACCCTTTGCCTCTTGAAAAAATTGTGTAACGCGATGTGCAAAATGCAAAAAAAGCAAAGCTAAAGCAATGAAGAAGCGCAGCAGGCAAGCTAAAGCATGCTCAGCCCACGTCGCGTATACGCAATGTGTCCACAGCGAGCGCGCGCATTGCGCATACGCCGTGTGTGCGACCAGCATTGGCATTAATCAATTTGCCGTGCTCGATGACGTTGCATGCGATTAGCGCGACAAACTTTTTGTTTTAAAGCGTTCCGCAGCCCCCTTTCTACACCCCTTTCCCCTACACCCCTTTTTTTGCACGCCGCTGCAGGAGAGTGCAAAAAAGTGCCAAAGGTCGCAACGGCAAAACACACACACACACACGAGTCAGGCACGCCGCTTGAGACTGCGCGAGGTTGAGCACCTTTCTCGCCCCCTCTCTTCTCTCCCTCCTCTCTCTCTCTCCCTTTTTGGCTCTGTCAACGTCGTCGCCGTCTGCGGTTTGGCTCTTGCTTTGCCTTTGCTTTTTTCTCGCTTTTTTCTGGCTTTTTTTGCGCCTTTGCATTTGCCATTCATTTGCATGTTTGTCTGCGATTGCATCAAAAAGGGTTGTTGCTGCCTGCCTTTCTTCCTCTCACTCCCTCTCTCTCTCTGCCTCTCTCGCTCTGCCATGACGGAAACGGAAACGACGACAGCGCAACGAGAGACAACTTTGTTGCCTGCAAACAAAAATTTCTCAGCTGCATTTTCAAATTGCAAAATTTGTACGCTGCCAAAAAAAAGGGTAGAGACTACAAAGTGCGCTGGGCCAACTAAGAAATACCCTGTCAATTTTAGAAAAATATTAAGCAGGCTTAGAAATGCAGGGAAAATTTTTTTATAATTTTTTAAAATTTCTTAAAGAAAATTTTCCCATTTATTTCTATCACCCTTTCAGCTGACTGTAGTGCAACACATATGCTCTATGCCAGCTGTAGTCGTATATATTTTTTTTCGAATAATTGTTTGCACTATTCATTGGCATTCACATGCGCATTCACAATCACATTCACAGACGCTGCTGCGTCTGGCCGCATCGACTGACGTCAGTTGTGCGCGTCTCACTTTATGCAAGATTTTTTTTCTCATATTTCGCAAGTATTTTTGTATAATTTATCAGACGTTACAACCGCAGCGGCCTTGGCAGCCCCTACAGTCCGACCCCTTCCCCCCTTCGAATAGTTACAAAGTATTCGCTTCGTGGCAGACATCGATCAAGTCATAACAAAATATCTCTCTCTCTCTCTCTTCTCGTTACGCTTGCTTGAAATTTCTTCAAGTTCAATGTCATGCATACAGTATATAGAGAGTACTTCATATATATGTATTTGTATTATCATACTAATGCGGCGATTTGAGTTGATTACGCGCGCTTCACTTCACTGCCTTGGTTACTGTGGCTCTCGCTCTCTAACCTTGACATCAATTAAGGTGTCAATGCTCCGTTCTCCATTCAAAGTGACCAAAAAAAAATAGTGAGGGAGGATCGGAGTGGGTGGCGGGGGCGGAAGAGGCGTGGCAAATTGCACTTGACTGTCATTAGCGCCGGCATCATAATCATTGAATTAATAGCATCTCCCGCTCTCTCTCTCTCTCTATCTGTGTGTGAAGCTACAGCTACAATATCTGTCAGCTAAAGATGTGCATAAATCGCAGATATATATACGGGATATATGTAGTATATAGCAGGCAGATAACACACCTCGGGGGCGCCTCCTTTCACTTAATCAATTGAATTGTCAGCCTCCAAATTGCCCGATTATACATTCTGTTTGTTGTATACCCTGTAGAGGCAAGGCAACAGGGTATAGCACACGCCTTAATCAGTTTAAAGTTGATACCCCTTTCTTATCACCATGACTGTCTAGCTGTCTGTCAGCTAAATGAGTTATTAGTCGATTTGGCATTAGTTTTCATTTTCAATTGCAGGGTATCTCAGAAGTCCCACGACTTTGCCGCACAATATGCTTAACTTGCTTCAATTTGCAACGCTTACTTCGGTCAAGGAACCTGCATCGTTAAGCTATCAACAAGAGCAGCGAGAAGAGGGGTGGGGCGTGGGGGAGGGAGGGTAAATATCTTGTGAAAAACAAGTTTCCACACGCTGCTGCCCACACGGCCTGGGCTGAACTGGGCTGCCCACTGTGCCCACTGTGCCCACTCGTCTCGATCGGTTGCGGCAAAACTGTGGCTAAAAATAGCCAAGCAAAAAAAAAAATCCATTTAAGTCGCATAAATCGAAGGCAGACCACAAGCTGTCACTCTGTGCAACCCCCTCCCCTCCCCCCCCTCCTACCCAGTGGGGGGCAAAGCCAAAAGCCGAACAGCTGTCCAGATATTGAGTAAATATTAATTATAAGACTCTGTTGACATTAGCCTAAGAATGTCGCCTTAGAATAACAGGGGATTTACAGTGGGACAAAGTAAGGAATATGTATATCAATTTAGCTACAATTAGCCTCGAAGAGTGCAAGAGCTTTTAAAGCTCTTGAGAGCGTAAGTAGCTTAGTGAAAAGTGGCTTAAAGCTTACATAGAAAGAAATAAGCTTAAAATTGTTTGCTGAAATAAGTGAAAGAAGCCTAAGCAAAGCTTTACAAACAGCTTAGAGAGCACGTGATGCAGCTTTAAGCTACTTAGAACAGTTTAAAGCGTAAGTAATAAGGCTGAAAGCTACTTAAAGCTTACAAAAGCTTCATAATGTGAAATCGCTTGTAATTGTTTGCTTAAGTAAGTGAAGGAAGCCTAAGCTAAGCTTTTAAAGTAGTTGAACGTATAACTTAAGCAGCTTAAAGCTACTGGAAGCTTCTCAAAGCTTGTAAAAGCTTCACATTAGACAAAGTAATTGTCATTGTTTGCTTTAGTAAATGAAAGAAACATAAGGCAATGCTTAAAAAGCAGCTGAAAGCGCAAGTAAAGCAGCTTAAGCAAGCTTAAAGCTACTTAAAACAGCTTAAAGCTGTCTAAAGCTTTACAGTGCACAAAATTGATACCTTTTTGGTATTCCAAAGCTCCTTAAAGCTTCTTTTAATGTAATTCAAAGCTCATCGAAGCTGCTAAGCACCTTGTAGCACTTTCTAAAGCTACGCTAAAGCTCAGGCAGTTGTTTCTACTTCACATACATTCGCTTATTTAACCCTACCAAGTCAGACAATCGTACGACCCCGCTGACTGTGCAGTGTATTTCAGGTTGCACGTGCGCGTCTAAAGATACGGCACTAAGGCGGCGCAGACGCGCTCAATCAGTCACCTGCAATAAAAATTACAACAAAACTGCGACAATTAAAAAAAAAAGTAATTTAGCAAACAGGCAAAAAAGCGAAACACAAAGCGGACAGCGACCGGACGAGCGGACAAGCGGCAAACTGCGCGTTGAGCCGGTTGAGTCACCTGTCTGCTGATGTCGCTGCCGACAGCGACTGCGACGCAAGCAGCGACAACGGCTGGGAATGCGCAAAAGTCTAAAGTGCCCACTTGTTGTTGTTGTTGTTGTTGGAGTTGTTGTTGTTGTCGGGTTGTTGCGCTGTAAAGTTGAAGCCAGACAGACAACAAGCGGTGTCAGTCACACACGCGCACACGCTCTCCACTCTCTCTCCCCCTCTCTCTCTCTTACACACTCAGTTGACATATTCGCCTGCACATTTAAATTTCGCATGATTAACTTCATTTTTTGCTTTTGTTTTTTGTTTTTTTTTTTTTGCAAAATTTCGTCTGGCAATTTGTGCAATTTGTAAATTGTTCATATCGCCAACATTTCTACTTGACTTTCCTTTCATTGACGTCGGCAGCGATCGCAGCTCACCTGACTGTAACAACCGAGTGAGTGACTGACTGACAGATCTACACACACACACACACACACACGTGCACACCCACACCGCCGCACACCCCTTTTTTGGGGCCAGAATCGAAACGGGCCCAGACAATGTCTGCGTCATGCGCGTCATAAAGCACATTTTGTTTGGCCTCTGTCTGCCTGTCAGTTTCATTGTAAACGTTCACTTTGTAGATGGGAGACCTCAGTCAGTGAGGCAGGCGGAGAGGGAGAGGGAGAGGGGCAAGCAGGCAGCAGACCTTATAATATTTACTTGGTTGCGGCTATCGAGGCAAGTATGCTGATCGTAAGCGAGATAAAATGCGAGAGCTGTGAATGAGAGAGAGATAAGTGTAAATGATGCTTGAAACTGAAATATACCACAAAAATACTAACTAGTATTGTAAATAGCGCAAATAATATTAATTTCCCATTAAATACCAATTGATTTGAATTGAAAACTACAAAAAATACTGCAATATACCAAAAAAATACTAAATAGTCTCGTGTTTTGTTGTGCATAAGGGTTAACAGTGCATATAATGTCAGTATTTCGCCTTAAATACCAATTATTTTTACTAAGAAACCGTAAAATACCACACTTTTCCAAAAAATACCAAGTAACAATTGCTATATTTCCCATTAAATACCAATCAATTAAATCAAGTAACAATTTCCATTAAATACCAATCAATTAAATCAACTAACTGCCAAAAAATACCACAATATACCAAAAAAAAATAACAAACTCTTCTCTTCTTCTACCCACAATTTACACTGATAACGTTTTACCAATTTATCGCAGTCAGCGCTTATCATGTGATTAATGTGTCTGACTAAATTAAACATTTATGCTTAATTAGTGAGAGAAAAAAAATAAATACCAAGAAATATACTAAGCAAACGATGAGTCATAGATAAAGAAGCAAACAATGTATCAATCAGTTAAGACTTATCAGTCGAAAATACTTAAAATTGCCACGTGCAGTATTTATGAGTCATGCTGAAATGCAAGGCACTTAATTAGTTAGTTAGTATATTAGGGTGACCATGCCAATGCAAGCAACAAGCTCGAAACATGCAACTATGTGCACGCCAGTTTTGTTTGCTAGTATTTTAGGGTGACCATCACACTTGAGTAGACAAGAATTTCGATGCGCCTGAGCTGCCTCCGCCTCTCTCTCTCTCTCTCTCTCTCTGATTGTTGTAAAATCTTGTTGCGCAAGCAATCGCACATGCTCGTTATGCCTATATAGATATGGGCGGGCGGTCTCTCTCTCTACTCGCTCTCTCTCTGTCTGCAAATGAACGGTACCAGCAAAGAGAAACGTGTGTGTGTGTGCGTGTGTGTAAATATATCATGGCTAAATAGCCTAGCCGAGCATAAGTATAACATGTCTGCGGCTCTTGGCCGTTGCCCGCTGCCCGTTTGTTTATCGACGGTCTCTGTCCGTCCGCCCACACACACACACACACACACACAGACACACTGACAAAGCACGAGGTATCTGCGAGTGCCAGACGATTGCGCATGTGTGCTTGCCTGGTATCGCTTAAGTCGTCTGCTATCTAGTCTAGACGCATACGCAATTCTATATCGTATAGACATAGGCAGACAGAGAGACGGAAGGACAGACAGACAGACAGACAGACGGAGAGGCAGACAGACAAAGCGACCTATAGACAGACAGACAGACACACAACGTAGTATGGTTGATATAACGGCACGCATTGCGGCTTGTTTCATTGTCTCATTGTCTCTTTGCCTGTGCATATTTCGCGCAGTGTATTTATAGACAGCGCATGGTATATTTTTGCAGTATATTTTAGTTTTAACAACTCGTAACGGTCTGTTTGTTTATACTATGGGGCACAGTGGGCGTGAATGGGAGTCTCTGGAGGGGTGTGTCTCTTAGCCATATCTTTTGTAACTCATTGAAAACCCCAAAACTTATGCTAATCCTTTTGGTATTTTTTTGATATCTCTTTCAGGCCACGTTTTGCTGATCGCCATTGGTGTAGCCGTGTGTCTGGTCTGTGGCAGCGTGCTGCTCACTGTGATTACACTGCGACGCTATACAAGCGGTGCGGCAGCTGTCGCAGCAGCAACAACGCGCAGCATACGCCATAAGCAACAGCAACGCGCCACGCAGCGACGGCGCAGCAGCAGCAGCAGCAACAGAGGAACTGCCTTTGCTCTGGCACTTCCACTGACAACGACAGCAGCAGCAGCAGCACAAGCGGAGCCAGCAGCGGCAGCAACAACTACAACAGCAGCAGCGGCAGCAACATCGCTTGCGGCAGCAGCAGCAGCGCCGGCGGCAGCAGCGGCAGCAGCAACACTTTTGTCAACCGAGCCGGAACATTCTGTACCCGTAAGTAGCCAAAGCGCAAAGTGGGTGGCATGTGCCGCATGTGGCATGCGGCATGTGGCATGCGGCATGTATGTATGTGTGTTTGTCGCATGCAAAAGGGAAATGCCAATTGGCAAATGGAAATGTTGAATGGAAATGCGAAAGGCAAAGAAGCAGCAAAATAGACAAGGAGTAAGCGAGACAGCGCGCGACACGTGTCGACAAGTTTTGCACGCCCTCTCTCGCTCGCTCTGCAGAGCCCAAGCCACAAGCAGAGGAGACAGACAGACAGACCGGCAGAAAGAAGGGCAGCCCGTTAGGGTTTGGCTTGGGTGGCAAAGTCCTTGAAGCAACAGCTACAACATGGCGCGTTGCTTGCAACCCAAAACGAAACGGACGGGGCGGACATCCTCGTTGTGCTTATGTAACCCAAACTGCAACCCGCCCCCGTCGCTGTCTCGTTTTTTTGTGCCTTTTGTGCCATGTTATGCAATGCCAAAGCGAACGTGGAACGTGGGACGTGCCGCCGCCGCCGCCGCCGTCTGCCGTCTGCTTTGGCCCATTGTGTATCTGCCGGATGCACAGCACGTCTCGAGCAGCAGCAGCGGCGGCTCATTCGTTCGCGTTTTTGTTTGCGCAAAAAAGACAAATAGAACAACAGCGAGCGAAATTCATGAACTTTTGTGGCAACCCTCGTAGCTTCATGGCGCAAACGTGCGCTTAATGCGTGTCTCTCTCTTTCTCTTTCTCTCTCTCTCTGCCAGCGTCGACCCGAAAATTCAGTCGGCATTTTTATTATGTCTTTATTATAATGACAGTAAATTGAATTTGGCTTAAACGCCTCTCAATATGTGAAGCCTGTCAGCTGCACCTGTTCGCCTACTCCTCCTCCCTTCCCTCTTCCTATTTGCGTTGGTTAAGCCATTTAAGTGGGCAAACCACGAAATGAAATGGAATGGAATGAAACGTACGCAGCACCCGCGCATCTTGTGGCTGCATCAAAGTGAAGCCGCAAGTGGCAGCAGGCAGTGGGCGCGGGGAAGGGAAAGAGAGGGAGCGACTTTTGACAAATTGTTGCTGGCTGCGCTGACAACTCCAACATGCTTCATTATTCATTACAAGCCTACACACGAGGCGTGCTTGTATGTGTGTGTAGTTGTCATATTGTTGACATGGGAAATAACGCGCACACACACACATAGACACACGCATTTAGACCACGTTTTAATGTGATTTTGCGTTGTTTTTGCCGCTCAGCGTCTTCAGCTTCTTACTTAGGCCTTAGCCTCTTCTCTTCTCTTACGGCACACACGCGCTCGCTCTCTCACACTCTTGCGCTCTCTTAAGCGCGCGCGCGCAACACTCACACACACACACACATGCGTGACTTGGCATTTAGAACAGAGACGGAAGCGCTGCGTGGGCGTCGTAACTGGCGCTGCCGACGGCAGGCAGGCAGCAAGCAGCAGCCAACGCAATGCGAAACACAATTGCCGCTAATAACCCAAGGCGTTTGCTGCCGCAGACTTTCGCAGCAGCAGGCAGCAGCAGCAGCGGTGGCAGTGGCAGCGACGACGCGTCGGCCGCGTTGTGTTTTAATCGAATTTTATTTGCCGCCGTTAGCCAATGAATAATTCAATTTGATTATTAAATGTGTGCGTGCGTGTGTGTGTGTGTGTCAGACAGACGCAACGCCTCGACAGTCAGGAGATTTTATTATTACCGTTATGTGTGCGCTGCACGCAGCAGACGCAGAGGAGGAATAAAATAATTAGCTTCACGCACACACACACACACACACACTTGCGTATTATTTGATATTTTATGTAAAATACAATTTAAACAGCCGTCGCCGCCGCCGCCGTCGTCGTCATTTTGCCTTGCAAATTTACCATTTGATTTGAGTGCGTGCCTAGCGAATTCCCATTTTTTGGGGGGGTTGGTGGTTCGGGGCGAATGTCAATTATGATTAGCATAATGTAAGATAGGCACACACACACGCACACGCAACATGCAGACACGCACTCAAGACAATTTGCAAATATTTCGTTTAATTTAAATGAGAGGGGAGCAGGGAGGAGTATGCGGTGCGTTGCAGGCGTCGGCAAAGTCTGAGAAAAACGAATTATTTGCTAGATTTGTCATTTGTCACGCTCACTTGAACACATCAATCGCCAGGTGTGCAAGGGGAAGGAGGCGGCGGCGGCGGGGGCGGGGCGCAAACTACGTACTCACATCTAATGTGGGACATGCAGAATCGTGTCATCAGCAGCGAGCAAGCGATACGACACGTACATTCGTATGTGCAGTCGAAATTATTTATGAACCGATAGCGAGAACGTACGTACAATACGATTTCAACTGGGCCACAGTTGTTTGCAATTTTAAATTGATTTTGCAATTTTACAAAAAGAAAACGCGAACAATTTAAATTGAAAGCTTCGTTGAACGTTTTGTTCCACGGTCAAGGAACTAGTTCAGTGAAAGGGCCTGGCGGCGTTGCCACCTAGTTGCAAATCATAGTCAGGGTTGCATTTGCCCGCGCGCTGCAGTTTTGTATAATTTTATTGTGTTTTTTGGTTTGTTTATTAATTATTTGCAATATAAACAATATGCCTGGCAACAACAACAACAATACGAAAGCTGCAACACATGTTGCCAGCCGCAATGGCCACCAAAAGTTGCCAACAACAACAATTGCGTTGTGCGACTTCTTTGCCAATTGCAGCGTCCATGCAAAGACGAAAGAAAGCGCAAAGAAGCAGCAGAAAAGGCAGCCAGCTCCAATCTTGAGCAATGGCAATGCCTGCGCGGAGCAGCCCAAGATCAGCATACTGCGTCGTCCCACGCGCGAGGCGCAAGCTTCGCGCCGCAGCGCCGTTAAAAGCTGCATGAGGATACCCACGCCCACGCACAAGGTGCCTCCGGAGCTGCAGCATGTGGATAGCATGACGTCCGCAGAGTTTCGCACGGATTATGCTGCACATTTGGAGACAATGCGCACGCGGCAGAAGGATCAGCTGCATATGCGCTTCTTTGATGTCATCATCGAGGAGAATTGTCATCTCTTTGTGGGGCGAAGCATTCTCGTGCTCAGTTGCGGCACCGGCACGCTGGCGCTAATGGCTGCACGTGCTGGTGCTACACGTGTCTATGCGGTAGACCACTCCAATGTAACGGATTACGCACGCCTGGTGGTCAAGGAGAATCACTTGGAGCATATTATAAGCGTTTTCCATGGTCGCGTGGAGAATATTGAGCTGCCACAACAACAAGTGGATGGCATCATTTGCAACTGGATGGGTTACTCGCTGCTCTACGAATCGGAGCTGCTGCAATTGCTGCAGGCACGCGATCGTTGGCTCAAGCCGCAAGGAGGCTTCATTTTACCCGATCTAGCATCGCTCTACTTGGTGGGCGCATCGGAGACGGAGCTAAAGAACGAACGCTGCAACTGGTGGCTAGGTGTCTATGGCTTCAATATGAATGCCATGCGTCGCTATGCACTGGCCGAGCCACGCTATGCGCGGGTCAAGGGAGAGCGCCTCATAACGAGGGCGCATCTGATCAAGTCCTTAGATCTGCGCACAGCCAGCTTGAAGGATTTGGAAATCGATCGCAGCATCTGTTTGAAGGTGCTGCAAGAGGCCAGCTTCGAGTGCTTTGTGCTCTACTTTGATGTCAATTTTAGTCGAGCGCATGAGAAGCTTACGCTAAGTTGTAATCCCTGGTGCATGCCACCAAATCTCAAATCTCTTTGGTTGCAAACGGTGCTCTTTGTGGATCAACCATTTGTAGTGCGGCTCAACAAGCACTACACGGGTCACCTAAGATTCAAATCCCTGGGGCCTCACTTGGACATGCACCGCATGCGCATAGAAATCGAATTCATTGAGGGCAACGAGCAGGGCGTACGTAATCCTCTGGTGCACAAGTCGTGGCTTATGTTGCCACATTTTCAGAGCACACGCGAGGTGGCCAGCTGCCAGGATAGATTGATAACCAACGTGACTAGCTATAACTAAGTTAATTTGCCTAGCTACTACTCTTATGGCTCCAACTAATCCTGATCTCTTTCGCTTGCAGATGCTATCGGTACAGACGGCCGGCTGCGCGGGAATGGAGCGGCTTGGCGTTCCAACCCGCACATCGTTGAGCACACCACCCGATGATAGGTAAGAAGATGCTGTCCAGACTCGATGAAACCTATAGCTAATCTTTCTCCTCCTCCTGCAGGGATCAATTTAGATGTAGAATGCGCGTTGAGGCGCTCCAGGCACGTGAGCTTCTGGCCGTACGTGGCGAAACTGTGATTCGTAGCAGCAGCAGCAGCAGCAACAGTAACAATCAGCAACAGCAGCAGCAACAGCAACAACAACAGCAGCATCACAACAACAAGCAACAACATTCCCACCATCAGCACCAACAACAATATCTGTATCAGCAGCAGCAGCAGCAACAACAACCACGCATGACATCTACGCCCCCGCACAGCAGCAGCAACAACAACAACACGCATAGTATTAACAATGTGGCACGTGGCGGCATTGAGGCAACCACACTGAAATATGGCAACACCGGCAGTGGGAGTGGCAGCGGCTGCGGCGGCAGCAGCTATAAGGGCGACCTAAGTAACTCGTCCTGCACATCCATGTCCTCGTGCAGTTCCCTCAATAGCCACAGCAACGATCACCATCAACATTACCAATACCAGCTGCAGCAACAGCAGACGCCGCGCTGCCCACATCATGTACCACTGCCGGACAGCGAGTACGGACAGGATCGTCATCTGCAGATACGCAGCAGCTATCAGGTGAGTCCAGAGATAGCTCATCCCTGCAAGAAACTCAATTAATGCTTGGCTTTTCCTCTCCTCCCCCTTAGCAATCGGAAATCACACGCTCGTATACCAAGCCGCCGCCCAATAAAACCGTACGCGATGTGCCCGAACAGTTATCCGCTGCGGTCTGCGCCAGCGCCAACTCCAATTATCGCCTGCAGTCGTCGAGCAGCACATGTGCTTCGCTGGCGGCCGGCGTCGCTTCCTCCTCCACCTATGCGCTGGCCATAACGCATGGACAGGCAGCGTCGGCGACAGCAGCTGCTGCGGCTGCAGCGTCTTCTAGCACAAAATCCAAACCGAATGCCATAACCAAGTTCTTCTCACGCATCAGTTCGCCCAAGTCGCCCACGTCGCTGGCGACGGGAGGATCAGCAGCAGCAGCAGCGGGCACGGGAGCGGGACTAGCAACTGGCGGCTCATCACTTGCTTCATCTGCCTCAATGTCCTCGTCTGCCTCATCGTTGGCCTCATCGGCGGGCATACCCGCCTGTGTGTCAGCCTCCTCGTCGGCCTCATCGCTGGCAGCGGCGCCACTCACCAATGCGTTGCCCATCTCCAATGCGGCGTCACTTAAGAGCACCGCCTGCAGCTTTGGCTCGACGACGACAGGAGCAATGGGAGCGGGAGGAGCGGGAGCGACAACGTCACAGCTCGAACTGGATGAGACGCAATAATTCCAAGCAGATGCAAACGCATCCCGATCCTGTCCAAGAACTTCGCGCTGGCACGAAAAGACTGTAAATTAGTCAGAATTTAATATGTAAAACAAAAGAGGGAGAAGATGAAGCTGGAGAAGATTAGACAACAGTTTGCCGCTGCTACAACTCACCACACTACACCACACCATATACACACCACTCACACACACTCACGCACACATACAATTTAGTTCTGTACTAGCCCACGAAGGAGAGAGATCATTTCCATTGTCTCACGCTAAATATATATATGCATATATATAATTAAACTAGAAATTAATCGAAACAGAGAGAGACACACACAGAGAATACATAGAGAAGGTACACATTATGTATTTTATAGCTGGAATATGTATGCTATAACTATATAGTTTTTAATGCAAATCTATCTATACTCTAATCCCCACCACCCCCCACCCAAAATCTAAATTGATTATATTATATATATAATAACTATAATGTATATGTATATATATATATAACATATGTATATCTATCTTAATTTTGAACCACGGCCCATGTGTGCTGGCTGAGAAGAATTCTTTTAGTTGAATTATGAGAATTATATATCGAGAAATTAATCAATTTGTATTTTACGCACGGGAAATTGTTGTAAATATTTATTGAAATCGTGAAAGAAAATGAAATGTTAGCGAAAATGTTGAAATTCTAATTGAAATGTATTTTTTTTGGATTAAATTAATGAATTTTGATTCCCCTTGCCGTATTATGTGTTCAAGCATTTTACAATCTTCAAAGCGGAGCATCCATCACACCTCAAGCTGTCGCCCCCAAATAGAAATCCTTGTAGTTAGCTTAGGCAGCCGAAGTGGGCGTTCGATTGTGGAGAGAAGGTTCGATTGATGGATTCCCTCTGACAGTCCGTGGGCAGGTGTGAAAACTTTTCTATTATTTTAGTTTAGCCAAATAGCGCAAATCAATTGATAATAAATTTTAAACGCTATGCTATGTATATAGAACATACATAAGAGATAACACGATATGTAAGAGCGATCTATATATATATATATGATATGATAATATGTATATGTATGTACATATATGATATGATTGTACACAGCAATGTAAATTCTAAGCACAAATCTCAAAAATTGCAATCGATTGCAGAAATATAAAAGACCGTAAAAAAAAAAAAAATATTGAACAAAAAACAAAAACCTCGAAATTTGATTTCATTTCTTAAACAAAATCATAGTTATTATTATTATTATAGATTTCTAGCGCATTTGGCCATAAATCCAACATATACTATATATACTACTATATTGTATTCCGATATGAATGTACTGAGAGAAAGAGAGACCGGAGCTCGGAGCTCCAGATCCGATCGAACGATAAATAATCCCATAATATGTGTATGTGTGTATATTTGCCTTTGGTCCTAGACGAACAATTTGTGGGTATGTATAGATCTGTACTACTATATATTCTATATATATATATATATATATGCGCGTAATCGCAATTAGTCTGCGTGCGAACGTAAACGTAATTAATCAATCTAGACGCAATACCAACAATTCCAATCAAAGCACTCAACTAGTGGCATTATCTTTCTATATACAATTGCAATATATATACTATACATATATCTACTATATACTAGTACTTACATTCATATACACGTATAGCATATAGAGCATAGTTTTTACGATGATGTCAACTTCCAACGATTAGGAACAGGAACGAGCATACGCAGAACTCGTTAATATCCATTGAATGGTTTCAAGTACTTACGATCCATTAACTCAAAACACTTTCACATCGTATATATATATAGAGCTGGCGAGTAACTAGATACAATTATGATACAATACGATAACGAGAACTATGCAAAGTCCTACGCGCCATTTTAGTAGTAACATACAAGTATAACATAATGATGCAAGATCGACTGATATTTATAATGTAAATACACATAAACGATACTTAAACAAGTTTTGGTTCAGGGAAAAAACAAATCGAAACTCTACAAAATAAAAAAAAACACAAGAAGCACAATAACAAAATACGCAAATATGCAAATTCACAGTTGAGTTTTTTTCAATTAAAAATCAGTTCAAATTTGAATCTTTGTCAAGCCATGTGATTAAAAAAAAAAAAAAAAAAAAAAAAAAAAACATAAAAATAATAATAACCGTAGCCGACAAGTTGAACTATCGAAACTAGCGAAATTTTAATAAAACAAAAGGGCAAACAAACGAAATGAAAAAGAAGAGAAAAAACAAAGAAAGAAAACACATACATAGTATATGAAAGAAACGAAAAAAGAAAATACATAACTATATTAAAATTATTACTCATTATTGTTGTTGTCTCATGAATATATAACATTGAAATCAAACCAAAAAAAAAAAAAAAAAAAAATTATCATGATTTTGTACTATCTAAACCTGAGTAATCGTAGCACAGTGGGGCAAAGCTGTTGAAGTGGTTTTCTGCTCGCTGGAAGGTAGCTGAAATAAGCAAACCCATTATAGACCATATCAGAGTTTTTTTTTTTTTTTTTTTTTTACTAATCAATACAATTAGATATGTAAAAACTTATAAAATGCTTGTCATTAACACGCAAAAATTGCATTAGCTATGCGTCGGACGTGAAATTCTCACGTACTCCTTATCGATCCAGACAAAAAAGCCGAACCGCTCGGGCGGGGCGCTGCATGCTATCGCGATTACAGCCAGAGAGGGGGGGTGGGGGTAAGAAATGAAAGTTATACGTTGCCTAAACGTTGTGTGGGATGTAATCGCAAGCAGTTTATAAATTAATAAAACCACTAGACGCAACGCACACGCCGGGGCAGTGTTCGATCGACGACGGTTCATTGAGGAACAGCCGGAGTAGAGTGCGTCTACACGGATATTTATACACTTTGCTGGGTTTTTCTGCCGCATTTCGGCTGTGTCATTGCAAAAACACATAAAAGCAATTAAAACAATTATAATCGACATTGTAAATTTCGGCCAGGAATCTTATCAGTTAGCCAGAGTCGTCGTCGGTGCTAGCATTTCCATCAGAGTTTCCGGCACAAGTTAGTCGCGTTCCAGCCATGTCTCAAATCTATAAGCTGTCTGAAGTTGCGGAACGCAATGGTAAAAACGGTGCACCCGTCTGGATAATCTACAAAGGAAACGTTTACGATGTGACGGATTTTGTCCAGGATCATCCTGGTGGCGCAGATCTCATACTGAAAAAGGCAGGCAAGGATGCCACAAAGGATTTCAATAACGCGGGGCATTCTTCGGATGCGGTGAACGATTTGAAGAAATACAAAATCGGTGAAGTTGCCATCGATGCACAACCCACAGCGCAGGCCAAGCCCGATTCCAAGCCCGATTCTGGCAAGGCGGAGACGGCGCAGGCCAAGAAATCCAGTTCGTTCTGCTGCTGCTGAGGGTAGAGGAAGAAGCAGAAGGAGAGATATTATTTTGTACTTTTGACAAACTGAAAGCATTCTTCGTAGTTTTTTTTATTAACAACATACATGATGTAGTCTTCAGGTCGTTTAGTAATTAATTATATAGTCTATAGTTAACTAACAATCGATATAATCATTAACTAATACGAATAGAATAAGATCAACTTTGCGTATCGCAATGTGAATAAATTTCCATCCACTAAATGGGGGAGGCAGTTCCTTCATTCATTCATTTTCTTTGCACTATTTTATTCGACTAATTGTCAGGATCGGGTTTGCCAGGATCAGGACTGGTCTGTTCGGGGCTGGGCTCCTGCAGCACATTGCATGCCGCATCGTACAGATCGGTGGCAAAGCTGGTCACATTGTTTGCCGTATGATTACGTAAATAATGATAGAAACGACTTGAGCGTCGTTCGAGTGCGGCGCGTTGCCTTTCACTGCGACAAATCGCACGCATTGCCGGCTCGTAGTCCAGGCTGCGGGCCGAGGAGGTGCGCAGGCAGTAGCTGCCCAGTTGTTCCGCCAAGTTGAGCCTGGAAAGCAGCGAGTCAAATTATTTACCAATAGTTATTAGGGGCAATCCCAGTACTTACCGCTCCTCCGCCTTGTCGAACAGATTGTAGGCATATTCCTTGGCTGCCAGACAAGTGGTTACGGCTCGTTCGACCAATGTGTGCGCCAGCTCCTCTGCGAGATGCGGCTGCAGTCGATCGCTATGCTCATGTGTCAGGCTCGCATCCAGTAGTGAAGCCGTTGAGATTTGATCGTAAAATGCAGCCAGCGTTGCCAGCGATGTGTTCGATTGGCTCTTCTTGTTGTGGGTGGCTGTGCTCAGCCACGTCTTCTTTGGTGAACGCGACTTGCGTTTGCCGCTGCTACGTAACGCAGCTGCCGTCGCCGGCGCACTCTCATGCTCCTGCAGCCGCGTGGACTTGTGTAGCAGCTCGTTCAGATTGATTCGCAGCAGGCGGAAATTGACAGGAAATGGTATACAATGTTGGATATTCTGTGGACATGTATAGAACTCAAAGAGACGCTGATGGATTTGCACACCGTCCAGCGTAGAGAGGCGTCCGGATTTGCTGGGCGAGCGACTGGGAGATCTGGGCGCATGCAGCTGTAGTGCTTTGCTGGCTGCATCACCGCCGCTCTGTATGAAGAACTGCAGTTCCATGAGTGTCTTGCGTAGATTTTGATTATTATACAAATAGAGGGATATCAGTTCGTCCAGCTCAATGGGGCAGTTCTCCATGAGCGAGAGCACAGCCAGAAAGCGTGAAATGTTCAGTGCATTCGGTGATTGAAAGTGTATCGTATTCTGTTGCATCAAACGCTGCAGATGAGCGCAATTCGGATCGGTGGCGACTATGATGACGGGTCGCTTGGAGCTCGCGGCAAGCGTATAGATGGCATCCGTAAAGCCTGCGTCCATGTTATCGAATACAATGTCAGCATCCTCGATGAGTATCAGGGATTTACGTACAGCATCCTCGACAGCATCGCCTTGCTGCTGCCGCTTTGCCTTCAACCCGTTGAGCTGCAATTTCTGTAGCAATTGCTGAGTTGGCGCAGCTGCACCTGCCTTCGATTCCTTGCGTATCTGATGTGATTGTGTGGCCTCTTGCAGTTCCTGGATGAGCTTCTTGCCACTACGTTTCATGCCTGCATTGACCTCCAACACATTGAAGTTCATGTCATTGGCCAGAGCAAAGACCGCATTGGTTTTCCCACTGGAGCAGGGTCCCAGCAGCACCATGGTATTGCAGGTGGCGCCCATTGAACTGGAATCATTTGCGAAATCCATGGAATCGTCCATTGGCTGCGAATTACGATTGCTGCCAGAACCATTCCAATTGGACAGAAAATCGCGCAATTCCTGCACCGGCGTCAGATTCACCAGGACCTGCTCGAACAGCAACGGTTTATATTTCTCCGTGAAGAGCAATTCTCCGTTTGGCGCTGTTGCCGGCGGCTTGGCATCCTCCTCATTGAGTTGCTGCGCTTCCAGAGATCGTCGTGTACGCCGTGTCACAACAAACGATTCACCCATCGGCTGTGTGTCCTGTGCCGCATCGATAGCGCTAAAGTGGCGATACTTCTCCCTCATTTGATTGTAGCACTTGAAGGTGGGGAAGCGATCGAAGAAGGTTTTCCAATTCTTCACCATGGAACGCTTATTGTCCAGCTGCGGCAGCGGTGTCCAACTGAAGCCACGACTCTTCTGTCTAGCCACGAAATCTGCCGTGGTACAACATGTGATGCTGCCCAAGCTACATTTGCGTTCCAACTTTTGCTGCTTCTCATCAACTTCTGCTTTCCTTAGTGCATAGGAAAGCTTTAGTAGTGCAGATGAATCCGCTCGCGCTGCTAGACCCACATGCGCAATGTGTGGAAAGAGCTCATAGCTATCCTCGTAGTATTGCTCGTGGCATCGCTGACGCTGCTGCTCCTGCTTCAGCTTCTCTGGCACACCCGACTGCAGGAATTCTCGACGTGCTGCCAACATTGTGGGATCAGGACTGGGCTTTGGTAATTGTCGCACAAAGAGTGGTGCCAGTTTCTTAGGAGTCAGCGCCGAGTTGCTGTTGTCCAGGTCAATGATCTCAATGGAATCATCTGCTGAGGCAGCAGCAACAGGTTTTGTATCTACCTTGCCGGGCTTTGTTTTTGTTGGACTCGGTTCCAGATCGTAATCATACCGCGCTTTCGCTGCACATGAACGTCGTGGCCGCCCTGTTGGGGTTTCAGTTGTTGTTGCTGTTGGTGTCGACTGAGTTTCTTCTATCAAAGCTTTAGAGGCACGCGGGCGACGTTTGGGTGTCTCCAACGGCGTGTCTTCTTTCTTTTCCGTATCAGGCAAATTATTAGATGAATCTACCTTGGGAAAGTAGCCCAACAAGCTATCCCTTTTCTTCGTGGGCGAAGACAGTTTGGACAGAAATTCAGCTGTATCTCCATTTATAGTGGGATTATCGAGCACTTCTGTTTCCACATCTACGCTTAGCTGACGCGTGCGTGGACGACCACGTGGACGTTTAACTGGCGACGACGAGGGCAACTCCTCCTCCTTCTTTACACTTGTCTCTGCCGGCTGTGTCAACATTTTCTTTAAACTGTAAAGGAATTTGAATAGATTAAGTGGGGCCATGGATTGAGTTTAAGACAAAGCTTACCGCTTGGCACGCTGCTCCATCTGCTGCTCAATGTACTCGCCGCGTGCATCGTCTGCCTGTCGTCGCTTGGTGCCTCCCTTGCGATCATTCCATTCCTGCAGCAGTTGCTTGCGTTTGGTGCGAGGCGTTGAAACGGTTTCCTCTTCCGGTGAGTGTTGACTTCCGTTGGGATTGGTGCCAATAGAACGATTTCGCGCACTCATCATGAGCTCAAACACATTTGTGGCAGGTTTTGTAGCTTTTTCCGTTGTGGCTGTGGTTGTTGTTGCTGCTGCTGTTGCAGCTTTGGATTCAGTCTTGGCAAAATGCTTCATTATGGACGTCTGCTGATCTGTCGCAATGGGTGTGCTGCATTTCAGCGGACTCGTAGCGGACTTTCGCTTCCCATTGCCGTTGCCATTCTCACGGGCGGTCTTCTCACGCAGCACGTGGCGACCATTGCTGGTGTTGCTGTTGTTGTTGCTGCTGCTTGTTGTTTTTGCTACTGGCGCTTCCGGTTCGGCGCTGGGATCCCCTGCTGCTGCCTCTGCCATCAGTGCTGCACGACGTTTCTCCTCGCGCTTTCTCTTGTGCTTCTCACGATGCTTCTGCTTCACTGAGTTCAGCACTTCCTCCATATTTTGCAGAATCAACTTGGACTTGGCGCTGGGCGGTGCTCTCAATACAAACGGCGATGTGGGCGTCGATGATTGTGCCACATTTTTTGTTGGTGTTGTTAATGTTGTTGCAGCTGCTACTGAGGCTTCTGTAGTAGGTGTTGCTGTTGTTGTTGTATGCTCACTTGTAAAACAATTTACATCGGTCATTTTTCTAGCGCTTTTCCTTTACATTCGTACATAGTTTTGGTCTCGTGTTGCTCTGTGTGTGTGTGTGTGTGTTTGTAATTGTTTGTTTCGCTGTGTGTGCGTGTGTGTGTCTGTCTATGTGCGTGTGTTCAGTTTACAAGCAGGTAAGAATACAAAGCCAAACTTATAAGATCGCAACAAAACTGATTAAGCAAGCTACATACAAAAATAAACAATAAATGATGTGTACCTTGTTAGCGTTTTCTTGTAACTTGCACACGCACACACATACATCTGCATATATGTATGTACACAAACAACAAGCACGCGCTCTTACTGATGCATTGCAGTTGCAAATGTTGTTGTTATCACTTTTCATGCGCTTCTCTGCAGAATTACAAATTGGAAAACATTTTGGAAATTTGAAGAAAGTGTTACAAGCTTGCGTCGAGAATGCAATTTGCTGAAAGATATGAAGAAAAATGGCGCGAAGGTTTTACAACACTAGAAAACATGCCTGCATGATGATGACTGCCTATCGATATGCCTTGAACGACTAAGCGCATTCGATTAGTATCTGCAGCAAATATGACTGTTCGATCAATTTACGATCGGCAAGGAATTATCAATTGTGAAATAAGTATGAATTTAACTTTATATGCATAAACAAGGTATTTAATTTATACACTAAATTCAATAAATTGAGCAAGCAATCCCAAACGCAAGGTAGGGCAATGTTTTTGTTGTAGTGAAATCTGTATTAAATAAAGTATTGAAATTCGTTTCTAATCAGAATTTCGATTTGTTCCGATGGACTTAATAAATCATTTCGCAATTAATGTCAACAACATTATTAAATTTGTTATTGAAATAACATGACTTTTCACAAAAGCATAACGAAAACTCTGACGTGATGCGCAGAGAGAGTGAAATACGTTGCGTGCGAGTTTGCGGCTACTTTCATCAATCGAGAGAGTGATTGTTGTCAGAGTGTGTAAAATTCGCTGACAGATATTGTAGTAAACTAACGTAACTTTATTTCTGTTTGTTTTTTATTTGTAACAAAGCTTTAAACATGTCAGAAACGTCGAGCGTAGGGAGCTTAGAAAGTGCTGTATCGGGTCCGCTGCAAGCAACGATTCGAACAACAACGAAAATGCAACAACATCAAAAACAACAGCAACAACAACACCACCATCAACAACAACAACAAGGCAACGAAGCGGATTTCAATCGCAATGCCAACAATTCTAATCACAACAATCCTAATCCCAATTCCAATCCATTTGAGTACTTGCGCCAGCGATCCCAAATGCTGGCAACGCGTTTGCAAAAGACGCAGGAGGACATGGCTGCGACCGCATCATCGCGCCAGCAGTCCGGTTCAACGGACTTTCCCCTGATCGAACAGAAGGCGAATCAATTTATGCGCACTTTCGTCTCACAGTCGCAGCTGCAGGCATTGCCACAACAGCGTTCCATGCCGCTTCTGCCCTCATCAGCTTCAGGTGCGGCTAATCATCAGCAGCAACAGCAACTGCAACAACAGCAGCAGCAACTGCAACAGCATCAGCAGCAGCAACAACAGCTGCGTCACATGCAACAACAACATCAGCAGCAGCTCATGCAACAGAACAACATGAATGCAACTGTCTCTGTGGCTGGCGGCCCACCAATTCCTATGCAAGTGCCCATGCCGGGTTACCATTTCCCCATGCAGTCCAATAGGCAGCTGCACATACGACTGCAACATGGCCAACAGATGAATGCCGCACCAAATGGCGCAACTAGTGTTGCCTCTGAACTAAATGGCCAGACAATAGCAGAAGCACAGGCTGCGAACAAAAGACGCAAATCCCGTCCAGAACTTAAGCGTGACATTCAGGCTCTCATAGGGCTGGTGCATACGCTGACTCACATCAATCCCGAGGTGAATGCATATGCCTCGCAGCTAATCAATCAGAATGAAGTGCTATCGCAGCTGGATTGGATGATTCCTGCTGAACCCAATAACTTGGTGCGCACCGTATATGTTGCTCCATCGCTCCGCGGACTTGCTGGCGGTGGTGGCCAGAAGCCACAACAGCAGCAGCCGCCGCCGCAGTCCAACAGGCAGGGAGAGTCTCAGCAATCGTCTCAGTCACGATTGCGACGCGAATCTGAGTTGTCCAGTACGAGCAGCAGCAGCACAGCAGCCGCAGGAGCAGTAGCAACTCAGCAGCAATCGGAAGGCAATTCTGGACTGCAGTCACCACGCAAACGGAATCGCAATCGCAAGAAGCGCCAGGACAAGAATACGCCACGTTCCCTAAAGACCGAACTGGAGGCAATGCGTGCGTACATTAACAAGATTGTGCAGCAGCATGTGGGAACCGAACAGCTCCTGCCACCAGAGCTGCAGTTCAAGGGCGAATTCGGTGACTTGGAGGCACATGCACGTCGCCTAGTCGCAGCTGGTTACGGTCGCATAGTCGAGGATGAGATTCGTGTGAATCGTAAGAACAATCGTCAAGCATTTATCACCATGTCCACCGATCGAGAGGCCCTGGATCGAGATGGCATAGTTCTGCTACCCGTGGCACGTCGTTATGCCTTCGAAGGGGATACCGTGCGTGCCTTCGTGCTGAATGTCGGAGCTGTTGTAACCAAGACAACTGAAACTGCCGCGGATAATATTATTGGAGGCAAGGGATCTCTGTCCTTAGGTGAGTAATCAGAGTTCTTTTCTTTGACAGCATCGTGTTAACCTTTGCCATTTCAGCTGAGGACGAGGAACTGTCTGATGAGACTGAATCCCAGGACTCGGATGACGACACAGTCGCTGTCATCTCGTCGGATAACTGCCCCAAGGCATTTGTCATAGCCATAGTCAAGCAAACCGAGCTACGTCAGATTGTGGGCAACATTTCGTTCACAAATCCCACCAAGCTTTGCGACGATGAGCTCTTCTACAAGCTAAGGCCCTTTGATTTGCGCATGCCCATGGTCTATATACCGCAGGCCAGCTGTGCCGCCCACATTGGCAACAAGCAAGCGGATGAGGTCTGCGGATTGCTCTATTTGGCGAACATCCTGGAAACGGATTGCAATGGTCACTGCATTGCGGAGCTGGTTCAGGCTGTTGGCCGTGTGGGCAACCTGGATGATGAGCTTAAGGCTATACTCTTTCATAACAATTTGCGTGATGTGGTGCCATTCGAGGAGCGCTTCAATAATATGTATGCGCAGCCAGCGCCTGCTGTAGCGCCTGAGGATCTAGTCAATCGATGTGATATGCGCAAGAGATGCGTCTTTACTATAGATCCATTGACAGCACGTGATCTCGACGATGCTCTGTCCATAGAGCAGTTAGCCGACGATGTCTACGAGGTCGGAGTTCATATATCCGATGTGGCCCATTACCTGCACGAGGATAGTGAACTAGACAACATTGTCAAGGAGCGTTCCACATCGATCTACTTGGCCAATGAGGTTATACATATGCTGCCACAGACTTTGTGCTTCCGCTGCTCCCTGCTGCCGGGCGAGGATAAATTCTCGTTCTCGGTCTTCTGGCGTCTAGACGCTAATGGAAAGCAGCTTGCCAAGCCAACCTTTACACGTTCTGTGATCAATTCCTGCTCGCAGTTTGCCTACGAGCATGCTCAGAAGATTATCGACAATCCCAACGAATCTTTCACGGAAGATGATTTCCCCAACATACTCAATGGATTCACTGTCAAGGACATAGTCAAGCGTGTTAACTGGCTGCATGGAATTGCAAGCAACATGAGAAACCAACGCTTCGATAATGGAGCGCTGACAATTAACAATGCCAAGGTGCGCTTTAGCTTGGATCCGCTAAGCGGCGAGCCAGCGGGCTTTGAGGTTGAGAAGCAACGGGAGGCGAATCATATGATTGAAGAGTTTATGCTGATGGCCAATCAGGCAGTTGCTCGCTTCATACACGATGCATTCCCCAACATTGCCGTGCTGCGTAATCATCCACCGCCACTGACCAAATCCCTGAAAGCTTTACGCGAGAAGCTAGCAACGCAGGGACTGGAATTGGACTACAGTTCATCGAAGGCGCTGCAGGAGAGTATGCAGCGATTGTGCCAGGAAGCTGCCGATCCTGTCGCCATGTGTGCCTGCCTGAGTCAGCTGCTCATGAAGCCCATGGCGCGCGCCAAGTGAGTTCCAGCCAGTTGATTGCAATGATTCCTTCATACTAATCCTTCTTCCGTACCTACAGCTACTTCTGCAGCGAGGGCAAAACGGAGCCCAGTGATCTGTGGCATTATGCGCTATCCATACCCATCTATACGCACTTTACTAGTCCCATACGACGTTATCCGGACGTCATGGTGCATCGGTAAGCCATGACTGCATTCCTCATACATGCAATCTCTAATTGTTTCCCTTTCTAGTCTGCTAGCGGCGGCACTCAACTACTGCCCTCCCCCCGGACGCAGCAGCGATGAGCTACACAAGCTGACCAAGATTGCAAACGAGAGGAAATACAATGCCAAACAGGCGGGCGATGACTCGAGCAACTTGTTCTTCAAGCGCTACGTTAGCAACCGTAAGGCGATTTACATGCGCGCCGTTGTCTCGGAGATCTATCAGCATATGATGAACGTTGTCACGTTGGAATCGGGCCATGTCATCAGCATTAACTATAAGATGCAACGTGTACTAATCGATACGCACAATGCGCCGAATTTCATACTGGTCGCGGAGCGCAATATGAAGCAGCCACCGTATAAGCTGCAGTTGCTCACCGTTGTGCCCATCCGGTTGATCATTTGGGATGGCAAACTCACGGGTTTCCTGCTAACGGCAGATCAACGCCAGAAGGGACCCAGCATGGATCATCCTGGTGTCTATGCACGCAAGGATAAGAAGCAGCAGCAGCAACAGGCGGGAAGTAGCCAGAACAATAACAAATCTGCCAAGAACAACATGCACAACATTAAACAAGCACAACAACAACACCAACAGGAGCAGCAGCGACTTCGTCGACAGCAGCAGCAACAACAACAACAACAGCAGCAACGTATCTTCGCACTGCGCAAGAACAGTTCATAAGCTTTATTAAAAATTCTTAAAAAAAAAAACATTTAAAAAAAATTTGAAAGAATGAAAAAATGCCAGAAAGATAAACGAGAAGTAAAATAACAGAAAAAAATTCAATAGAAATGGAGAGACCTCGAATGATATTACTATATGTTCAAAACATTTCATGCCGAAGCAGACATTTCATCCCAAATTTCGTGTGTTTTAGCTAAATTAAGTAATACAAGGATTTATTTAGTGAACACAGATTGAATGATTGAATTGCCTTTTTGAATTTTAGGCCGAATGCAAACAAATTTATGCTGTAAGGTTTCCTTTCTCTTTCCCTTACCTCCCCCCCTGCCAATGCTTATAACTTAACTCTATTTTTTATAAACAAATTATACTCGTTAAAAGATTAATTGTGCGACACTACACCTACAAATATGTGTGCCACAGGCCACATACATTATATATATACATAAGCATATAGACTGTAAGATATATCTATATACATATATATATGTATATAGTTGAAGGTAGTGTGCAAAAGCAAAGTGCATAGAAGAAAACCTCAAACGATATAATTAAAGTTTAGCAGAACCGAATCGAGTCGAAAAAATACAAACATAAATGTAACTACTATTTGCCAGGGATTGTAATTCCCTTGAATTCTATATAAAATGAATTATCCTTTCGTTGTTTGTTCCTCATTTCATTTGTTCTCTGTATTCCTTGAATTTAAATTTATATATATATATAAATATATGTATATATATTTATTAGTTTGTAACAAAATTGTGTAACGCACACAGGTCGAGCATACGAATTCCAGAAAAACACTACATCAAATTTGTGTAAATGGAACAATTATTGACATTATATTCACATGAAATATCCACAAAAAAAATATACAATAAAATTGTAACGTTTAGTTTTTCAGCCTTAAAGCTAACAAAGCGAACCTCTTTCATTCGAAACTAGCTGTATAAGATCTAGATACTGTCAGCTGTGTCATTAGCCATTAAGCATAAATTTAATTATGAAATAAGCAAGCAACAAATAAATATTATGTCTAAATGTGTAGGATACTTCCAACACGAGACGATAAGACGCAACCCGAAACATTTGTTGTTATTATTTGGGAGACATCTGCGACCATGTGTGCTTGTTCTACAGGGCATTTCGCAGTCGACTACACAGCACTCACGCGTTTCCATGAAATAAACTATTTATAAATACCAAGTAGAACCTTTAAGCTGTAAGTTGAAGGATATTCCCCTACGGCATGCGAACCAGTTCTTTGCATTTCCGAAAAGCTGAAAAGATGTGTGTAAAAAGTGACACTTTAATGACAAGCCTAAGAATGAATCGTCTCGAAGGTATCCACAACTTAACCAGTTCATTCATTTTACGCGCAACCGGGGCATTCCCCTACAGTCAATCGGTACCGTCTACCTATGACGCAGTGCCGCTAAGCAATACCAAAAATCTCGTGTGCTGACCTTCGGTTTATAAACGCGCGATGGGACGTTCGACGGTCTCAGACGCGTTTCGGTTCGACAGTCGATCACAGCTGCTCGTAGACCTCGCACAGCAAAATGGAAAGTATACAAACATTTGGTGAGTTCTCGGCGCCTTGAGTGGATTGATTATCAGTTCAATCTGTGTACTATATATGCTAATTCCAACTTCTTTGTTTTGTTTTTTTAGCGCTGATCTTGTTGATCGCCGCGGCAACTGCTTATCCACAGTTTCCAAATTGGAATCAACCCACGCCAAGCACCTTCATACGCGGCCAACCCATTGAGAATCGTGTATCGAGCACCACGCCTGTGCCAACTACTTCCTCGCCTCGCTATCTGGCCTGCGTACAATCCTGTCCCACGACCAGCGAATACAATCCCATCTGTGGCAGCGACAATGTCAACTACTACAACGAGGGCAAATTCAATTGCGCCCTGAGCTGTGGACAAAGTGCGTTGAACTAGCTAACCTAACTGCTCCTAATCCTCTAATAATCAATCAATTCTTCTCTCTAGCTGTACAACGCCTGCACTTGGGCATCTGCAGCACAACGTAGAACCGCCAAAGTGGAGGAGCCTACGCGCGCTGTCGCAATCGCCAGTTCAATGTATTAACCTCAATCGACCTCAACGCAAAATCTGAATAAAAATTGTAATAAAAAACAAACAGAATAATTAACAAAGATTTCAATTCTCACATTCGCTCGAGCTTGAGCTCGCGGCTTAATCTAACAGAAAACAGTCGCAATTGGAACGTCTGAGAGATTAGAGACACATACGAGAATGCTGAGACCGGTGCCAGTTCACATATGCCGTAAGTCGGGAAGCTTTTCCCACACACACACACACAATTAGTGAACGGATGCAGAGTGTGTCTATATGCTGTGTATAATTTGTAGTTGCTTTGCTGCTATGGGGTCAGGTGCTAGCACAGCCTGTTGACTACTCCAATCCCAAGTCACAGGTGGAGTACATAAGTGTGCAGCCTGGCGATAAGCCCAACTTTGTGCCCATTACGCGGCCTCCTCTGATCGATTTGACTCCGCCGCCACCGCCGCAAAATTCCAAGAGCTTTGCCTACAATCCGAAAACAAAATCGTGGACCTCCGTCTCAGCACATGATCCGCCGCCAGCCGAGGACGCCTTGATCTGGAACCAGAACAACGACAAATGGTTGACCAAAGTGCCAGGATCTTGAATAATAAAGTGCACATTTAATAATCGAAATATATAATATGTAAATAACGTATGAAAGATAATTGTTAATACTCGTGTGTAGCAATTAACGATGATGATGCCGTGGCTGACGCAGTGTATCCGCTTTGCCGGATGGCGTCATCTGTTGCTGTTGCTGCTGCTTCATGCGGCACAGTTCGTCCGCGCTGTAATTTAATTTGCGCATTGCGCTCTCGGCGAAGCGATCGAACTTGGTTGTCAGCTGCGTCAGTTGCTCCTTCAGCGCATGCATCTCGACACGCCAATCGTTTGCTTGATTCTTTAGCTTGACTATATTCTCGTGCTCCTGGCGCAGCTGTTGGGGTACATTTGTCGCCGAGCGTGGACGCAGCAGTTCATGCATCTGAAATTGTTGCGCCTGTGTTGGGTAGCTTGGCTCCGCCGGCTGCTGTTGTTGCCGCTGCTGCTGCTGCTCCGGTGGGTAGAGTTTCTTCTCACATGCATCCGGCGGTCGCTGCAAGCTCCGACTGAACATGTGATAGTTCTTCTCGAACTGCCGCCGGCGCATGCTCATTGCACGATCTCTGCGCTCGGCTACCAGTTTGTAGATGTTCAGCTTGATGTCCTCGGGCAGCTGGGAACGATCGCGTGGATCGTTGGGTCGCACTGTAAACTGCAGCTGATCGCGTGAGGTGCGCAGCAGCGCCTTGCGCTTGCAGTAATGCACAAGCGGCGCATTGCGCAGCAGACGTGAGAAGAAGAAGCTCTCCAGGCGCGACACAAGCTCTGCTTGGCGCACTAGACGATCCAGCGTGGCAGACACTTGCAATCCCTGTATATCGCTGACAGCCAGACCCAGCATCAGATTGGTCAAAATGACCGTCACGAGCAGCACAAATGCCAGAAAGATGATGTGCGAAGTGACGGGAAACTTCACCGCGTAGTCACCATAGAAGATGTCCTCGAACTCCAGCTCGCCTGACATCATGGTGAAGGATTTAAGAACTGACCACAGTATATTCTCGAAAGCTGGGTAATCATTGAAGAGCACAGCGAAGCTCAGGCCGAAGGCAATCAGCAGGCAAATGTAGGCCAAGAGGAACTTGGCAAAGTTGACGGCAACTGGGGGAGTAAAGAGAAAGAGTAAGTTAAGTATCCCAAAGGAAACTTCCACCTACCCTTGGTAAACATCTGCACATAGACGCCAAAGATGGGAAAACGCCCCACCAGCATCATCAGCTCCAGCCAGACTAGTAGAATGACCACGGCAGCCACATGATGCTGCCACAGGGGCACGGCCTGCAGATCTCTAGTCCACAAGATGTCAGGTGTCTGAAAGGAGGCTGATAGGATTAGTGATCCTTTAACATTTCTCAATTCGCCTTACCACACACAACATAACACCGAAGACAATGGTCCACTGCAGCCAGTTCTCCCAGTATTTGGCATAGCCATGCAGTCCATGCGCCATTTGAAAGAGTTCCTTGCCGAGCAGCAGCAGATTGAGCACATTCACAAAGTAACCCACAGAGGAGACATAGCCGGATGCTTGACAGATCTCGCCCTGCTTGCAGCAGCGCACATACACGCCAATGACGAAGAGCGTAAAGAGCAGCACGAAGCAGGTGTGATACGCCAGGCTGAGCAGAAAGAACTTGCGTATGCGACGCCACTTGAGGAAGAGAAACGTCTCGCAGAGGGGGTGCATCAGAATGCGCTTCTGTCCTACTTCGATGAGTGTGAGCATCAGCTCCGTTTCGCCTTTCTCCATGGATGAGCTAGGCACCAACAGCCGAAAGTCCAGGCGGATCTGACAATCCACGTCGCCAATCTCGTGATCGTTTGCCTTAATCGAATTGTCCAGCTTCTGCATTAGCTTCGGTATAACCTCCGGACAGCGACGCACTATGAAAGTCAGCGCCGACGTGTGTCCATCTGTGCGTGCAGTTATATCTGCACCGTGTTCTAGTAGGGCATGGGAATCCATTCATTAAATATACTACAAAAGGTGCCTAACTAAGCTACCCACCTATGAACGTGTAGACGCAGCTGCTGAACTCGTTGAGGGCGGCAATGTGCAGCGGCGTGTAGCCATAGTCATCCGCCTTGTTGACATCGGCGCCAGCCTTGAGCAACGCATTGCAGCAGTCCAGGCAGCGCGACTGCTTCACTATGGCCGCATGGAGTGCAGTGCGTCCGTCCCGATAGACGGCATTCACATTGGCGCCATATTTTAACAGAATCTCCACGGTGCCAATGGACTGCGAGAGGCAGGCCAGATGCAGGGGCGTCTGTTGGCTTGCATTGCGACAGTTGACATCGGCACGATGGTCCAGCAGCAAACGCACACACTCAGCGTAATCGTTCTCCGCCGCTGCACGCGATGGAAAATTTGGAAAATGTTAGCATGAGTCAGCGATGCGTCTGCCTCTTCCCCCACTACGTACCCAAATGCAGCGCCGTCACTTTGCCTTCGCCGAACTGGGAACGCACGTCGGCATTGTGATTCAGCAGCAGCTCCACGCACTTGGTGAATCCCGAAGCGGAAGCTGTATGCAGCGGTGTCTCCGTATAGACCTGCGGTGTATTGGGATCTGCGCCATATTTCAATAGAATCTCCACACAGTCCACAGCGTTGCCATCGATGGCATAGTGCAGCGCCGATCTTCGTTCAATGCCAATGTTGATGTTCGCCTTGCGGCGCAGCAGCAGCAAAATACACTCCACGCTCTTGGCGCTGCAACACGAAGGATTATGTAGTCATAAGACATCAATTATAACAGGAAGCTCACCTGGCAGCGCAGTGCAGCGGCGTCACTTCCTTCTGGTGGTCCCAGCGATTGGGATCTGCGCCACGATCGAGCAGCACCTTGGCTATGGGCGCATGCGGACGACAGCAGGCAAAGTGCAGCGGTGTGCGTCCACGACTGTCGGCTGCATTTGGATCCGCATTGTAGTGGGTGAGCAAGTAGATGACATTCTCCACGGAGCCATAGATGGCACAGCAAATCAGCGCCAGATTGCAGTCGCTGGGCTCTATCATCAGTTCTGCAAGAGAAAGAGAACATTATAGAATACTTATATTTTCTCTTTCTGCATCCTACCCAGAAAGCAGCCCGATTTGACCATCTCCAGTATATGCACACCATTGGGCACCGTGCACAGTGTTTCCTCGATCTCTTGTGGCTGCCATAGCACCTGATTCTGTTGTTGACGTGCGAATATCTCGTGTGCCTCATTGCTGAAGACCGCATCGCTGTTGGCCTCGCTGGAGATGCTGCGCTTATCATACAGCAGGTCCATATCGGCTGCCTCGCTTTCCGATTGCCATTTTAGATCGTTTTCCTGCCAAAACAAACAAACCAATTAACGAGAACAAGTGAGCGAGAGCGAGAGGGAGAGCAAGATGTGATGATGCGGGGGCTACGGCGCAATGGGGCGTCGCATCACTTACGATGATGGAAAAGCGCACATTCTCCATTCTGCCAGTTTCCACTTCGCCTCGCCGCTCTTGTTGCTGTTGTAATTGCCGATTTGTTTATAATTATGTGGCCTATAAGCACAAACAGCTCGCACGATTGACCATAAGGAATCTCGTTGCGGGCCGCCAACTCATTGATGGAAAGTGAAAATTTGCATGCACGATTTTTCAGCTTCTGCCACTTTTAATTGGGATGAGTTGCAATCAATCTTTGATCTGCCTCTTGTCTTCGTCGTGCAGATGTTCGGCACGGCTCGTTTGTTGTTGTTCTTTGCGGCAATGTGCGGCGAGGGTGTGTTTATTTGAAGATCTCCAAAATATTGAATTGTTTTTCAAACCAACCGCCGCACGTTGAATGTGCAAATTATAACACTTCCCCCTCCACCGTGCCTCGTCGATGCCGTTACACTTGCGTTTTCCTCCAGCTTTTCCACACTTTTCGCGTTGTTACTGTTATTCCGTTGTTCCGTGCCCGACGAGGTGCTAAAGTGTACTGGCCGCAGCAGAAGCGATCGGATCCAAATGTTGCCCCAAAAATCCGTGCATACATATATACAAATGTTTTTAAATACATACATATTAATGTGCGCATTTTAATGAACATTGTATTGGAATAGTCTGCAACATTGCAATGATAATTAGCCACATCTGAGACTATTTAAGTGTTTCAATTGCAATTTGTATGACAAATTGAAGATGGCGTAAATAATAAAACAATCATTTCTTGGAAATTCTATGGATTAATTAGTCCATCAATTTACACATAAATCATCTAGTGTGCCACATTTTTATTTTGTGACTGCTTCTGGTCAATCTTATTCGCTATTTACATTAACATCATAGTTGTAAATCTCTTCACAAGTTTACATATTGTTTATTTACGTGCTTTGCCCATTTGAAAACAGCGGACATGTTTATCGTAAAAATGCATATCGATTATTTGAAGACTGCTTTTGTATGATCGACTAGCCACCACGAAACCCAGTTCGATTTCATTTTGTTTCATTTTTCTATCTAAAGCGGGTTGGCAGCTTTGCACATTCCTAAATTATTTTTAAGAATTTCATTTTCTCATGATTATTCTTGTCTTAAACAGGTAAAAGGTACGACCCTTCAAAACTGGAATTTTTGCGAAAAATTCTCAGGGTTCTGAATCCCGAATTACCCACCCCTAATGCCTGCAGCTGTCGAGAAACTACCCGAATACGCAGGTAGCAACGCCTAGCAACCCTGCGCAGCTATAAATTCGGTGTCATTCTCGTTCGTTCCGTCATTCTCTCCTGAAAAGTCGTGCTGAAAAGAAGTGTTTAGTCGTCGTCTTCGTCGTACAGTAATTCTGTATCTGGAAAGTTATATAACCAGATAGTGAAATAGCAGCACGCTGGTCAACGCTCGAGCAGCAGCAGAGGTGTGTGTGTATACTAAAAAGAAAGTTAATTTTATACAGCATTGTGTAAAAATGGTCGCATATTCGCCGTATTTCGACGAATTCGATAGTATTGATCAGCCCAAAACGCTAACATACTGGGTGCGAAATTTCCGTATGAAGCGAGTACAAATGCGTCGCAAAATGCGGGGCTCCGGAGGGCTTCGTGTGAACGCCATTTTGTCGACGGCCCTGATTCACGCTGAGCACGAACTGCGCAGAAAGCAGCAGGAACGATTTAGTCGTTGGCTTGATATACAAACTAAATTTGTGCCACATGGAAAAACGCATTGTGCCAGCGATGCGAATGAAAAATACCAACGTAACTACGATGTATCCAAAGCGGAGGCAGAGGCTGAGGCCGAATTTGAACGACGCAATATTGAAAATAATTTGTGGAGGAGCGAGCTCAGTGGCCTCGACAGTTTTTTGAGCAGCTTGAGTAGCAGCAATAACAACAAAAGCAACAACACCAACAATAGTGCATACATCGACAGTGTCTGCAACAACAACAACAATAATACAACAAACAATGGCAGCAGTAATTACAACAACCATCACCAACACCAGTGCGCGATTGCTGTGCACAGTTAGTTAGAGGGAGACAACTCTATATATGACAAATCGAAATATTTGATATTGAGAAAGAACGTGTTCAAACTTCGAGTTTCTCGAAACAACAAGCAATCTGCCTCATTTGTTTCATATTTTATTTGATGAAATTGTTCATTTGTTAAATTAGTTTTATTACGAAACAAATTTCTCATTTGCAGTCGCAAAACGTGTGCAAACCTGTTAAACATAGATTGTAATGAGAGAAATATGAAGGCTGTGAAGAGTGTGAGAGATGAGATGAAGAAGAAGACGAGCAAATGGCCTTCGTGAACGAGCAAGCAGTCTGGGTCTGAGTCATGGGCGACTGCTGTGTCTATCGACGCTCATCAAAATGAAGAAGCCTTTGGTCCGGGATTCACACTCGGTTTGTAAACCTATCTATCTTACGTATTAATTAGTTATAACTCAATAGTTAGTCTGTTTGATTGCAAAGTAGTCATTTATTTCATACAAAGAGAAAAGATTTCACCACGCCAGACACAGAGGTGGCTGACAAACACAAAGGCACGTACATATGTCGTGCGCGTGTGCATGTGTATGCATGCACGACCGACCAGCAACGCCATCTTGTTGTGTATCAGACATTTGCATGTGGATGTGGTCGTGTCGTGTTTTTGTGTGTATACGTGCGCAACAGCGAAAACGTTTACACACATACATACGCGCGAGTACAGAAACTACATTGCAAACAGATGTGAGTGTGTGCGTGCCTTTGTTTTTCCCCCTGTGTGCATGGGGCGAACCTTGGATAAACTCAAAAAGAAAACTGGTCCGCTATTTCTATTTTCGTCACATTTCGTATGTCCGCTTGAGTATGAGGTATTTGAATAGATAAGTGCAAGAGAAGAACAGAAAGCATATTTGGTGATTCATATTGAATCGTAGGAACGTACGTGTAATATGGGAAAAATATTTTCCAAACCTATAGCATAAGGAGCGAACTGATAATTGTATGTTTAACCTAAATAAAACTAAACTTGTATGTAATTTCGAAATCGATGTTGCCTTTATTTTTTACTCTCTCGTACCTGTATTTGTCTGTAAGCATATTTGAACTTAATTCAATCATTCCCCCCACACTACTCTCTCTTTCTCTCATTTGCTTTGTCGTATACATATTCGTCTATAACTGATTTTGTTTTACAGTTTTCCTGCTCCTCGATACGTTAATGGCAACGATGAGGAGGAACGGAACACTTTGAACAAACAACAACAACATCAGCTGAGATAACTGAAACTGAAACTTTGAGCACATCTGAGACACATCATGTCAGCATCAGCGCATGAGCATCGCAATCGCAGTCGCAGTCGCAATTGAATCGAAACTGAATCGCATTGAAACCGCAATTGATATGAAGATTTTTGTTTCTTTATCAAACATTATCCTGTGTACACTGAGTGAGTCTTCACGTCTGTCCGTCTTCTACAGCCATCCCAAGCCAGCCACAAATGGCCAGCGAGAGTTGTGCACCTCAGCCGATCCGACACAGTTCGCCTCGCCGAAGCAGCAGCTTAGCAGCGGCAGCAGCAGCGCAGCAGCAGCAAACACCACCGAGTCTCCTTAGCCCAATGAAAAATGCCAGATGCAGCTGACAATTTGTGAATAAAGAATTAAAGGGGGACAAGGCGGAATTGCGCGCAGCAGCAGCAGCGGCGGCAGCAGCTTCAGCTCAACAGCAAACGTGTGTGTGCCTGTGCCTGTGTATGCGCTTTATATGCCTCTTCTTGATATGTATATGGTGGTCCACCATTCTGCCATGAGATAAATTCACCAAGACCAACTAAATCAGCCAACCAAACAACCAACCACCACCACAATCACCACCTACTACTCTACTCTACATACAGCGCGCTTAGCAGTTGCTGACGCCGCCACCCACCCATCCACACAGATATATAGTCTGAATCAGATTCCGATTCAGAGAGCATACACACCACGGTATTCGTATATCAGCTGCGAACGCAACAACAATTGCTTTTTAAAACAGATTTACAGCGTGAACAAAATTGGAGAATAATCATCATCATCATCAACAACAACAACAACAACAACGAACAGCAGCAGCAGCAGCAGCTGGAATTAGAACAACAGCAACAACAACGTCACAGTTGAATGTGCCTGTGACGCATCGGCGGAATCTTTTCTCTACAACAACGAACCGACCCCATGTTACTGCGACATCGTTCCCCAACATCGTCGTCTATGTCGTCGTCATCGTCGTGTGCACCTTCGTCTTAGTCGTCGTGCCGCCTCTCAGTTCTTCACTTGACTACTTCACTCTGGTGGCACGTAAGCCGTATGGGATTTTCTCGTTTATTAACAATCGTATTGCAGCCGAACGAATGATGGAACCGACCGAGCAACCTTCTTCCCTCGACAGTTCCTGCTTCTTCTTCTTCTTCTTTTCTTTCCGTAACAAACCCCCAAACCTGTTTTTTAGCGATGCGATGCAGTTGAACGGTTCCTGCACGTATCTTGAAAGAGAGAGAGAAAGATTGATAGACGAATGAGAATCGAAGGCATTAGGCAGAATATCTTGGAATATCCTTATATGCGCTCGCTCGCTCGCTGGCTCGTTCGCCGAGCAAGGAAGAAGTTTGAAATAATTCCTTATCCCTATCGATATGTTACAGCCTAAATATGTGGGCTTTAAATCTTTTTGTAGCGATGCATCACAGTTGAACAGTGCCTGTGAGCATCATCTCTGGGTGTGTGAGAATCTCTGTGGATGAGAGACAACGACTATTCTAGAACTACCCATACGACGAGGAATCAGAGAGTGAAAGAAAGGAAACACGTAAATCCTAACTCTAGCCTAGGACAAAGACAATTTTTCGTTTATATTTTTTAGCGATGCGACGCAGTTGAACGGTGCCTGCGTGCATCTGCAAGAATGTGTGTTGAAAGAGAGAAGGGGTCGAAAGAGGCAGAAAGAATGCACGATCGAACATAAGGATAACTCTGAAGGCAGCATACAATTTTCTTTTTCCCTTCATATTTCTTTGCAATTCTAGAGAATCAGACAGAGAGAGAGAGAGATCGCAAGGGATGCGAGACAAAGACAAAGCGTAAATCCATTCTTCATATGCTTAACCTGAACAAAATGTCGCTTTTGTTTAATATTCTCTTTTAGCACGTTGCTACACATACATATATGCTATATAGATATTGCCCGAGAAATACTCCAAGAAAACGCTAGGGAAAGCGTATAACGTAAATTAAACAATCTCTTTGTGCCTCAATTTTGGATATTCTATATTCTTGTAGATACAACTCATGTCTGTCCAGCCTAATCCGAGGCGAGTTGGCATCTCTATTATAATGGGCATGGCAATATGTTCTGGACTGAATCTGAATCTCTGAACCAAGCCAAAAAGATCAACGTAAATTAAGCGCTTTGCCAAACAAATTTGCTTTTTTTTTCTTCGTATTTTATAGCAATATGATGCAGTTGAACCGTGCCTGCACATATTGGGAGAGATTGTTGTATAAGGCCCCACCATATGAAATAAGGGGGGCGACGTCTCGTATGAAGCACAAAGGGCCACGCCTGATGCAGGGTCTCTTCTTCTTCTTCTTCGTTCCGAACGAATTTCATGTAAATTATTCGCATATTTCGGAACAAAAAAATCGTTTCTTTTTGTATCTTGTAGACAAAAGGTTTGACCGCAGTTGAATGTGCCTGCGCGATACACACACACTCACACAAAGAGAGAATCTGCGAGTAGGGGAAAAATGAGGTCAAGATCGACTACTCTCGGAGGCAGAGAGCGAAGCAGAGAAAGAAATGAAAAGGATTTGTTATTGAAATTTATCTCCCCCTTTCTTTTCCCCCTCATCCTATTCTCTAAGGATATCATGTATCTATTGCAGTGCCTTCTCTATATATTTGGTGACTTGCTCGGATTTCTACAACAACAACAACAAGAAAACAAGAAACACATAAACCCGCTCTATAATCCCCCCTGTCTATTCATGTAGCAAAATTTCTTGAGGCAATGGGAATCAAATGCCAACTTGAAAGCAATATATAAACATCATCACAACAACAACAACAACACAATCGTAAACAGAAACGAAACGCTCTAGTTGAATCCGAATCCGAATCGAATCGTCTCGTCGCACTTCACTCGATAAGTCGCACTTCGTACACAAGGTCAGCCAGGCAATGAATTCGCATTGAATTAAACCTGTTTTACAGCTTTTAAATGAAAGAGAAGAGGGCAGCATGAGAGCGATATAGAGAGAGGAGACACGATCCACTCGGCTTGCGCCCGCACTATATCACGCTGTGAGATTGCCACCAGTTCGCACTTGGCTCCTTCCGTCTTCCGGATGCTCGAAACTGCAGCGTGAGCCACATGTGTTAGCCCCATAATTTGCTTTTGCACCTTTTTGCAGTGTTTGAAAATGCGCGTCTCGAAGCGGCGGCACAGTTGAATGTGCCTGTGTGCCATTCAGTACGCAAGCATCCAACCATTCATCCCGATCCATTTGGTCGCTTTGATCCTGGGATCCGTAACTTGTATCTTCAACTAGCTTTTTGTAGCTCCACCGAATCGTTTAAGGGAATCAATAACGATACATCAAGTCCATCCAAAAGTGTTTTCTCTAGCTATATGGCAGCACCACTACAACAA
This sequence comes from Zaprionus ghesquierei, assembly GCA_018904095.1. Classification (NCBI taxonomy): domain Eukaryota; kingdom Metazoa; phylum Arthropoda; class Insecta; order Diptera; family Drosophilidae; genus Zaprionus; species Zaprionus ghesquierei. The sequence continues at coordinate 5,026,379 of JAEIGP010000850.1, read as the reverse complement.
CAACAACATCAACAACAACAACTAGCAACACAGCAGCTCCTACTGCTCTGATCCGAGTATGTTACTCGTGAGATACACCTTAACCAACAACGTTTTTACATTTACAGAGATGAAAACGTTGTTTACTACGCTCAGCTGCGTGCAGATGCAGGTTTCCCAGCTTCAGCTCCAGCCCCAGCGACAGAAATACAAACTATCAATACCATATGGCCATGGGCCAATGAAGTAGCGCATACGCCTACGCCTGGGCAGCAGGCTCAGCTTAGCTCAGCGCTGATGCCAAGGGCAACACAAGCCACAAGCCATGTCAAGCCAAGCCAAGTCAAGCCAGCCAGCCAACCAGCACGTAATGCATTGCACCGCATAGAAATATGCGCTCGGTCCGCGCTAAAGGGAAACAAATGCGTTTGGACCGAGACCCGCCACACCACACAATCACCAGCACTCGCGCTGTCGCGGCGAGCTGATGTGTTGTCGTTGTTACCGGGCAGCTGCCTGCAAGTACGCTACGGGTATCCAAGCGTCGTCGTGGTCATCTACGTCGTCATCGTCTTCGTTGCAGTCGTCGTCGCAGCCGCCGCCGTTGACAATCGACACTATCAACACCACCACAACCACAACCAGCACCGCACTAGCCGTCTATATCACACTGCGTTGTCGTCTGCATGCGTGTGTGTGTATGTATGGTATATGTGTGTGTGTGTGCGCGTGTGTATGTGTGTGTGCTTGTGTATGTTGTGTTTCTCGTGTCTTTTCCTCCTCTTCCTCCATAGTAACGTAGTATATGGCGTCAGCACGTTGGCTATGATCTATACAGCTCGTGCTTCGTCGTTTATCGCAAAAGGGAACCAAATGCGATTAGTGTTCAAGCATCATGAAGCCGTAGCAGCAGCAGAGCAGAGCAGAGCAGAGCGGAACAACTCTCAACCGCCGCCGTCGACACTTAAAGACAGCAAACCGTACAATCCTGTCTAGAAAAAGCTGAGAACTACTCTACACGCACAGACAGAGAACGAAAGAGTGAGAGAGAGAGAGAGACTCTTCAGTCAAGAAATTAGCGGAGACAACGCTGGTGGTATCTACTATCCCCTCTCGAAGGGGTTATAATTTTCTTTATTGTAAATTATATATCCACTCCTCCTCCTCCTTCTTAGCCTAGCCACAGATCAGAGAAACAGAGTGAAAGACCGCGCAAGCGAGAGGGTATCTCTTTACCCCTTTATCCTAACAGTCAATCCATCGCAAAGGGAATCAAATGCGATTAGTGTTCGATGACGAAGAAGCTAGCTGGCGCTGTGCGGCGCTACGCTACGCTTCGAATTGCCAGTTGAGCCTTAACTCCTGGTGCAACGTTCAGCAATCCGCAATAGGGAATCAATTGCGAGGTGGTACTGCAGCAGCGCACACACACAAAACACACGAGCACAAAGAGAGACAGAGAGAGAGAGAGAGAACATGTGAGAGTGAGCCTGAGCCAGTTGAGCAACATCCTAAAGCTCCTGGCCGTAGCAGCAGCAGCAGCACAAAAAAAATATCCAAGTCGTAAAGGGAATCCAATACGATATACAGCAGCAGCAGCGCAGACAACAGGCAGGCGACAGGCAGGGAATCCATGCCACAAGCAGAGAACGACATTCCTCCTCTGATCTGATCTGATCCGATCCGCAAGTTTCACTCTCGACGTCAACGTCGCTGGTCGTTATCCATGTTGTTGTTGTTGGTGTACGTATGTGCTTTTTCAGGTCCAAACCGATAAGAAAAGAAAGAACGAAGAAGTCAGATGTGGTGTGTCTGCTGTGCCCCCTAGCTCCTTCTCCAGCACGACACTCGTCCAAGTTTCGTCTCGAAGGGAATCCATGAGACACGCGCTACATTTCAACACAAGTCACGCTCTCCCTTTCTTCAGCATTTTATTTTAGTTGATTCTCCCCATTTCTGTTCTAAGTTCAACTATGTATTTTCAGCAAAGTAGCTACTATGTATCACTTGTACTACCTATTCTACTATTACCCTATGTATCGACTCACCGAGTCTTTCTGTAATTGCGGCTGTCGCGCCGCCTGTGTAGCTTGTTATATATTTTGTTATATACCCTATGTATTTTCTATGAATTGTATTGAATCCCCCCCAGTTCTCCTTCCAAGCGAACTATCTATTGTAATCTTACACACAAAAACACACTCGATTGTATACTTAGTTATTGTAAACCTTGACATGTACATTTCCTTCCGTCTGGCCCGAGTGAAAGAGAGAGAGAGCAGCGATCTCCGCACCTAGAAGTGACCGGAACGAGTGCTGACCTGGCAGCACCCATCCACCCCTAGTTCGTGACGTGATGTCTTCTCAACTTCCCCCCCCTGGTGAAAGGCAGTGGCGAATCGAATGAGGGGCCATACGATCCCCCCGCACTTCATCTGGGCTCTCGTTGCTGATCCGAGCATCATCTCTCACGTCTATGGGGCATCCACTTTGGGTCAACACATGCAGCCGTAAAGACGTTCATCCGTTTCAAAAAATGGCTGAAGGCCAGACAACTGTAGCTGAATCTTCTCGAGCACATCTCGATGTTTTCCGACTTGATCTTCTCTTGCAATTCAAAGTGGAGTCTGCAGTCTGAGATCATCATCCGAGCTGGAATCAATCTTCCTACTTGCTTTTCGCATCGTCCACATCTTTGAAAAAAAAAAAAAAAAACAAAACGTCATCACATCCACCACTTGTCGTCGAGTCGCGCAGGGCGACCGACCTACCGAAGAGGCAGAGATCAACCGATCCGAGGCACAACTCTTCCTAGTACAACAACTCAACTCAACTACTCCACTACTAACATTATCAAGAAAACCAAACAACAACAAAAGACAAGCATCACTCTCATCGAACACGCATGCACGCACCACTTTTTCCTCCGCTCTTCGTACGATCTGGCATAGGACATAGGATATAGGACATAGGACATTTTGGGACAATGTACATGGTCATGGTACATGCATAGGACTTGGGACTTGTATAACTCAATCTGGGATTATGGTTTTTCTAAACGCTGACGCTGAGGACAACTGCAGCCCCAACTTCTCCAAGGCGCCTCAAGCTTCGCATTGCCATTGCAGTTGGGGTCCCGGCGACAGCTTGATAGGATCTCTCTCGTATTTCGGTTTATCTTCTACTACTACTCATCCATGGGCATATCTACTACTGATGTCAGGCCGTTTCTAGAGGCGAATTCTCCTGTTTGGCGATTAGAGATTTTTCTTGACGAGGATTGCAATCATATTTTCGATTTTACTTCGCAACAATACTTGGGTTAATGACAACCCCATCAATAACATCTTTACGCATCGACGGCAGCGAGGGATTACCAAGTTTTGACGGAAGCGTGGGACACCACGAATTGACGGCAGCGTGGGATACCAAATTGGGACGGCAGCGAGGGATTCCATTTGTTATTTCTCATCGTGGGATTTGTTAGGGCTTCGGTTAGGCGAGGGCGCTAGGGACTACTAGGACTAGGCAGCGGGATTGGGCGACGAGGGATATGATTGGACTGCGGCGTGGGATTCTCAAGCTACCAATACTGATATGGAAACCATCGAGGGATTATCTTAACATGGACTGCGGCGAGGGAGCAATTTGGTGTTGGGACTGCAGCGTGGGAATTTGTTGACGGCAGCGTGGGAAACCAATCGACTGCGGCGAGGGATAACACTTGACGGCGGCGTGGGAGTTTTCCGGACTGCGGCGAGGGAGTTTCCGGACTGCGGCGTGGGATTTTCCTGACGGCGGCGTGGGAGTTATCCTCTACGGGTTTTGGTTTCTTTCTATGATCATCGTCGTCGGTATTCCCCATAGCACGGCTAAACTATTCAAGCGCAAAACAAATTCGAAATTCATAAGTTCAAAGCTGATATACCTAGATATTGAATTACTAATGGCCTAGCCGTCTATATATATATATTGCTGGCATCTCTGTAGAACTGTGCTCGTCGTGCCCCAGTATAATTGATTAACATGAACTATTTATCCACCGCACCCTTGATTTAACAAACAACCCCATATCTTTGGAGCCAATCATCATTTCTGCATTTACTCTATATATATATTCTATATGATATCCAAACACAAATCGTTCCTGGAATACCGGAAAGCAAATTTAACACGATGATCCAGATAATTCGCAAGCCTACAAACGGATTATCTGCTGAATAAATGATTGATTTTTGAAAAAATGAAATACAACTATTTTATTTCCTTCCTGAAATAATAATGTATGATAATAAGAGAAACACGGATTAGCTGCTGAATAAACAATGATTTTTGAAAAAATGAAATTAAATGCGTTTTTATTATTGTTTAATAAGTGATAAGGGAACTGGAAATTAGTGCTAGACCAGTACGGGGTTTTCCAGTATTCCAATAGTTTAAAACATTCAGAAAGTAAAGATTGCTATTTTTGTTGTTGCTGCTTTAATTTATTTCAATAATTTCACATTTTAGTTTTCTAGCCGAGTCTGAAGAGCCGGGCAAAGGTGCGAGTGCCGTTGTTTGGGCGATAGGGACGAGAGTTGTTGTAGTATGCGGCATAGCCGGGATTGTAGCTATACGAGGGATTGGGTTGAACATGCTGATTGAAGCCGTAGTTGGGTTGGGGCGCAGAGGGTTGGTATTGAGCTGGGTATCTGGTATTGTTATTGTACGGCTGATAGGGCTGATAATTCTGTGCCGGCGCATGGTAAGTTGCATTCGGACGACGGTTATTCCCGCCAAAGTGGAGGCCAAAAGATCCGACCTCCAGATTAAGGAAAGCCAAGAGCAGCACTGTAGTATAGAGAGAGGTTATACGAGTGTGTTTATATATGAAATCAAGCTAACCTATGCCTAGGGCCAACTGATAAGACTTCAGCATCGTGTGATAGTGTGTAGTTGTAACTGAGGAATCGCGATGTGAGCACTTTGAAATTCAGAATGAAACTAAAGGCGGCTACAATGTGGTCCAGGCTACGTAGCGGTAAGTGTGCTTATCAATTTTTTCTATATATTCTATAGTATTTACATGCGTTTAGTATATAGTATGTAGAAAGTGTTTTCGCTTATCATGAATCTGTTTTTCTTGGGAACACGAAGTCACTGTAGACATAGCTAAAGCCAAAAACAGACGTCAGCGAGTTTTACGGTTTTATATTTCTTCACCTGATAATAAATACTTATGTATCATACATGGCTACAATCGGATATTCACTCCTCGTATCAGCCGCGTTGCATGGGAAAGAGGCCTTGGCAGCTACCTCGTCGCACAATTTGTATATCTAAAAGTGGGAAGAGAAGAAGGGGTACGAGTGAGTCACATTTCCAGGTATACGATAAGGTATTCGCACAACTCACCTGCTCCACAAAATCGCGCACAATTGAATTTCTGTTCGTTTTGATACAACTGCCTATCGCTTCCGCAGATCGGGTTATATTCCGGTGTTGTGGGACAACTTCCGAAGCATTGTAGAAACTGTTGACTTGGAGCTGCAGCGGGCACAAAAGGTGCCATCGTTCCCACAATCGGTCTATTGTTTACCAGCACCCAATCTCCCACAGTGCGTGGAGTTGGCGTTGTCGCCGCATTGGGTGACCCTGTGGTGGTGGCAAATACCAGGAAGTCTTGGGCGGACACTAGACAACTGCCGGCTATAAGCGCGGCATAGATCGTAAAAACGAGAGTTTGCATTTCTGAAGAAATAAGCTATGGGTCACCGGTTCAACTGATACCTACTGAGGCTGAGCTCGTACTAAACCATATTAGTTTATCGCTAAACTTGGTTTATTTATTGATGACAATAATAACCCATTTTGAAAAGCTTGTGACTTCACAGTGGGACTGGTTTTCTACGATAAATTTCTGGTAAATCCAGTTCGATCAGTCGCTCGTCCGATCGTAGGTTGATCGTAGCTTTTAACAATCGATTGCGATAGTCCCAAGCGGGGATATCCCCAAAAGCTTTGACCGCTTGTTTATTTTAAAAACAAATTTTCAAAATCTTAAGCAGAATCTATAGCTAACTATAGTTTAATTCTAATTAGCCTATGAAAATAGAATTGTATGGCGTGGCAGTTATACGTGGACCCGGCATGGAGTACGTGGGCGAAACATATTGCATAGACTGCTCCAGTTTGCTATACGAGGCGGTTCTCAGGCCAAAGTTGGCTGAAATTAAAAGATAGATTAGTATGGGTATAAGTAGTTCTTGATTGCAACCTACAGTTAGAGGTATGTGGCATACGAATTGGTTGGTTTTTTGCCTCCTCTTCTGGTTTTCCGCCCAAGTGTGGATTGAGAGCGCGTTGTAGGCATTTTCCCATATGTATGCCACGTCTGGGGCGACCACAACGACAAACTTCTAGTAGATTCTTATGCATTTCGGGCGATACAAAGTATGATTCTCCCTGGCCAGTGTGTTCATAGGGACAGAGCTCTGAAACACCCAATTTAATTGAAGTTGAAAAGAAATTCAAAATTGTATACCTTGAAGGCTTAGCTTTTCCTTAAGCAGCTTGTCTATCTCATCCTGATGATAGAACTTATTCGTCTCCTTATCTGCAATTTTTGCCCAGACATGAGGATAATTTCTACGCGATTTGCGCTCCATGCGCACCATCTCCTTGCTAGGAAGATATTTTTTAAATATTTATAATATATTTTAATCCTTTTACATACACTTTTCCAATTAGCTTAGTAGGATCCATTGCGAATTGATGTGCTTTATTTGACTGAAAAAATTCTACTGAAATTACGAGTTTTTCTTGGTTACAAATTTTTGTTTTCCCAAGGCAACCAAACAATTTGGGTTTCTCCGGCAACGAAAAGGATTCTTCCAATAAAAATCCAACTAGGGTTGATTTTTGTTCAAAATTGCAATCTTTATTATTATTTTTTATAAATAATATTCCTTATACTTATGCAGAGTTCAAAATTTTATCTGATAATGCATATACCATATAAGAGAACAATCCAATAGCAACAGTTATTTTAACCTTGTGTTGCTATAAACAGACCCTCACAGCTGCCGCGTCGAACGATTTGTATATCTGAAATGGAGGGCACGACAAAGTTCTACTCTCAGCTATACCACGATGTATTCTCCCAACTCACCTGCTCCACACAATCGCGCACAGTTGAATTTCTGATCGTTATAATACACCTCCATATCGCTTCCACAGATGGGACTGTATTGCGATGTAGTGGGACAACTATCAAAGCATTGCCGATACGCTTGACTACGTGCGGGGGTGGGCACAAAAGGTGCCATTGTTGCCACATTTGGTTGGTTATTTACCAGCACCCAATCTCGCACGGGGCGAGGAGTTGTTGGCGTTGTTGCCACATTGGATGATCCTGTGGTGGTTGCAAACTGCAAAAAGTCTTGAGCTGAGACTAGACAATTGCCAGCAATAAGCGCGGCATAGATCGTAAGAACGAAAGTTTGCAGATTTCTGAGCATTTTTGAAGAAATAAGCTATGGGTCAACGCTTGAACTGATACCTTCTGAAGCTGAGCTTGTACTGAACTGCATTGGTTCATCACTTAAAAAGGTTAATTCGTTGGCAATAATTTGTTTCTAAGTAAATTTGCATTCGCTGGCGATTGCGATAACCTCAAGCGGGGCTATTCCCGCCTGATGCGTCTAAACCAAACCAAATTGGGGAAACCTTCTGACATAATTAGGTACGTCATTAAAAGTTGAGAGCTCAAACTTAATACTAATTAGCGCTTTAAAAAGAAACCACATAAAATTCCACATTAGTTAAATTCTTTGTTGGATATTTTCATCTTTATTATTATTTATGTTTGTATGTAATATCGGAATTTGAAATTTCTTGCATTAATTGTATTTGTTGTTGTTGTTGTTGTTTGAATCGAGTTTTATGAAATAAATTGTAGAAAAATGCAACCTACATTTTCCAAATACTTGTAGCTAAATTTTGCTTTATATATATATATTATGTTTAGGCCGTACGTTTTAAGCTGTACGATATCATAATGTTTATCATAATCATAATTATAATATTGTTTTCACATAAACAAGCTTGAAATTTACACTTTCAGTGCCTAACTATTAATTTTAGTACATTTGCGTATAATTTGATTTATCCCTTTATTTAATATATAGTATATAGTATATGGTAGCTTATTTAAACTATATAAAGTTAGAAAAGATGTTTCTCGTTTCGGATAGAATAGTGTGTAGAGATATTGTATAGAGATAGTAAATATATTTATTATGTACATATAGGCGAAAGTTAGACGGGCGAATGCAAGAACAATGTTTAATTTAATTTTAATTGCGGCACATTTTGATAGGTATGATATAGTATGTTGTTTTTTTAATGTTTATTTATAATTTATAAATAATGCATAGTATTTGCTGTTTAAGATTGTGATAAAACCCGATATAAAGTGTATTGCATAATATTTACAATGAATGAAAAGCTGTGTGTGTGTGTGTGGGGTGCACTTGATAATTTCTTTTGTTTTATGTTTTTTTCTAAAAAGTTTGCTGAGTTAGTGAAATACGTATTATAATTACAAATAGTATAAGCATCGTTTATGTTTTCTTATGCGTTGATCTTAAGTATATACAAGTCGAAGTTGAATATCGGCGCTGAATTACGAATTATATTGTTAAATGCAATGCAAGTCCTGACGCTGTGGACTGACGGACAGACATATGAAATACAGTCAGAAGATACATTTACATTTTTACTTAAAAGTTAGACAACATACACTTTAGCCTAATTAATATATATGTTTGTTTGTATATATATATATAATATAATAATAACAATGCCAACACACGCACAATCAACGATTTTGGCTACGATAACAGTTACAGTTGTTGTTGTTGTTGTTTGGTACAATCTTAATCCTTTCTCCGTTTCTCCCTTTTCACTTTCTCACTCGCATTCCTAACATATCTCTCATTGCTCCTCATTACGTTTCCTTCTCTGTTAAAGTGCTACATTTTACAATATAGTTTGCTTTTTTTTATATATATGTATATATATATATATATATAAGTATGTATATAATAAATTTTCTTTTAAACAAAAAGTCAGTCCATAGTTTTGGTTTTTATCAGATCGGCATTGGTTGTTGCACGCTCGTGACGATGATGATTCTTCCATCCATCTAGACATCCATCCATCCATCTATCGATCGATTGTTTTTTCGTTTTTTTTCCCCGTTTTAGATTTTCATAAAAAATCGTTCTCACAATATGCCATTCGTATAATATTGATAACCATCGTACAGTTTCGTGGACAGGCTCTTCAGCGAGTCCTGCACAAGCTGTTCCACTTTGCGTTCCATTTCCTGCTCGGTTAAATTCATGTGAAAGCGTTTACGGAGATTCTGTACGGTGCCGGAACAGCCGTTCTTGAAGCACGGCAAATGAGCATCTATGGAGGAAAAGAGAGAGATTGTTAGACTACAGAGTTGTCTATATATATAAATCTTGATCTCTACTTACTGCTGCGCATGATTTCTACAAAGTTTATTATGCGATCCATGTGCTTGCGCGCGGACATCATGCCGACAAGCAGGAGGCGATTGAATTCCCGCCAATGTTCGGAGCTGGTGCCGCCCATAACATCGACAAATTCATGTGTGAGCTTAAAAGGTGATTGCTCAAAACCTGCAGGCGAAACGAAAAGAAAGTTATAGACCAAGTTAACTCTAAATTATAACACTTGAAGCTTACCCAAATTCTTTGGAGATATGCTAAGAATGAAGCCGAAGTCTATGTGGATTATGTGGCCATCCGAATGAAAGAGTATATTGCCATTATGTCTGCAATAGAAAACAGCTTGTTAGTTAATATATCCATACGATATCGTTCGATTGCATTACCTGTCCTTAACCTGCAGCAGATACGATATCAGACAATATGCCGCACAGCTCTGTACAAAGTTCTTCTGGGCGCGGCGGAAAGTTTCACCCGTAGGCGTGCCATATTCATCGATGAAATAATCTCGCAACGATTTGTTGGAGTTCTTTTTGATTTGATGCAACGAGACGGTATTCAATATGGGCTCAATCAGACCGCTATCATTCGATAGACAAATGATCTTGTAGGGTCGCACCCACAAATCCACTTGCTCCTCCAACCAAATTATCTTGAACATCTGTGGAAGGAGAAGAATGGGATTAGATCACTGCAGATTGAAGCTAGTTACTAGCTAGGCTTACCTGCAGCAGCTGCGTGGCCATTAGTTCCTGCCGCAAATCATCGCCGCACTTGACAATGGCTGAGAGCAGACGCCAGTTGGATAGATGACCATAGGGAGATGATTCACGTATGAGCTTCTCCTTCTCGTCCCAAGGTTCCTACACAGGGAAAAGAAAAAGCGTTAGTGAGGAATTCTCAAGACTCTGCCAGGGGGGTTAAACAAACCTTTAGGGCTGCAGCCGAAGGATCCTCGGGATCATTGCTGAAGGACTTGGTGTTCTCGCAGCTCAGATTGTTGCAGTGCCGCGTGCGCACATCGCCAATGTTAAACACAACCGGAGGACCTAAAGAGTTGACAGAGGATTAGCACTTGATTACATCTATCCTTGCAGTACGGAAACATACCCTGATCTCTGGAGTCGCACGAGTCCAGGGACATCTGCGAAATGGCATCGCGTTCGCTGTTTTTGCGCATGGTCAGATATTGCGCTGTGATCTCATCATCCTCCTGTGACCATACATCATCCTCCTGCAGCTGCAGGCCGCCCAGTGAGAGCAGATTGCCGTTGCAACACTGATGCGAGGCAGGTTCACCACAACCGCCTTCGGTATGCGATTCGGATGCCTTCTTGCGGCGACAACTGGAGCCATGATGACTACTGCTGCAACTGGAGGTGCGACTGCAACTCAGATGTGGATGCGTATTCAGGCAGACGCCCTCTAGATGTTCCTCACTCTTCGTGTGCCGCAGCGATGGCATCATTTTGGGTATCAGGGGAGAGGTGTAAATGTCGGGCACTTCCACAACTTCCACGTAGATAATGTACGGCGTCTTATCCTTGGAGTTGAGCACAGCAGTCTTCTCCTCTGTGATGCGTACCACATGGTGAGGAATGTCCGAGTACAGTGGCAACCAGACACGAGCAGGCAGATTCTTATTGATCAGATTGAGGAACATACGCAACGCCGACGTCTTCTCCGCCTTGGAGGGCAACGATGTAAGGTTCTTGCCCACATTCATGAGGGCCTTCATGAACTCCTTCTGTGGCGCGGTCTTGGGTGCACCACAATTACACAACGTACGCTGACCGAGCAGTCCATTGACCTGGCCACGCACCGTTTCGAAGCAGGTGCAGCCATTGTCAAAGGCGCGACCCGAGGTCAGATCACCTAGACACAACTTGGCTGGCGTGGTGGGCAGGGTCTGTGTGGTATACGGCGGTTGCTGATACATCCGGTGGCTGATGCTCAACGTGTGTGGGCTGCGGGAGTCAGCGAGCAGAACTGTGGCATCCGATTGCGAGCGATGATGCGTCTTCTTGATCAACGCCACAGCTGGCGGCAGATCACCCTTGTTTGCTGTCGTCTGCTGCTTGCTATGCTCCTTCTTGGAGAAGATTTCCTTCATCAGAGCCAACTTGGTTTTGCGACTGCTGCTGCTAGTGCTACCCAACGAATCCACCTGGTAGTTGTAGGCCTCCAGCAACCAGAGACATTTCAGCGAGAAGTCCACCGACTTGCGACAACGTATGGTCAGATAGGGATCCAACACCTCGGCCAGTTCATCCATTTGAATATACATCACAATCAGCTGCGGTATATAGAGATCTACTTCCTGATCGGGAAAGCTAAAGATCTTGTTGCCAATGAAACTCAGCACTCCCGGCTCCTTGGAGTAGAACAGATAGTGGACAGCAAAGTGAATGTTGAAGACGGGCGACTCGAAGAAGCGGAGCAAGCCACTGGGACCACGCTCCGAGCTATGCTGCAGCTGTCCGCTGTTGGCTGTGGGTGCACGTTCGCTAATGAAGTACTTCACCACGCCGGGCACGGGCAACTTGAGCTTATGCAGCGAATTGATTGAGGAGCTCTTTGCCAGCGTCACATCCTGCACGGTCTCATTCTCGGCGCCGGGCAGACGCAGGTTCAACGTGCGCTCCTTCACCTTAACATCCGTGGAGGCTTCCACTGCTCCAGCTGGGGCATCCTTTTTACTGCTCTCCGTCGTTGCTGTTGGTGTCTCTGCGGTGGGCGTGGCTGCAGCTGCTGCAGCAGCGGCGGCTGCCTTCTTGCTCGAATTGGAGGTAAGCAGGCTAAAGAATTCTTTCTTTTGGAAATGTCTGTGGGGGATTTGACCTGATCCTGTGGCGTGGTCGCTGCTGCTGCTGCACTGCTGGACGTGGCATTTGCTGCAGTGGCAGACGATGTTGCTGCATTCTCCTGCGATTCTCCCGTCTTCTGTTTGGCCGCATTCTTCTTCTCGTGATTCTCGATAATGCTTTGCGCCGTGCGGAATATTGCATTCTTGGTGGCACCGAAAAAGTTCTTGAACAACACCTGATCGTTCTTGGTGCTCTCCGTGGGTGTGGCTATGGGTGTGGGTGTTGCTGCTGGTGTCGTTGAGGGCGTTGGTGTTGCTGCTGCTGCGCCCTGAGGCGTTGACTGCTGTTGCTGCTGCTGCGATGAGTTGGCCAACTGCTGCTCCCCGCCTTCATGTTCCTTCTTCTCTTCCACAATATGCTCGACTTCGTGCTCATCCTCATCTAGTACAGGTTCAATTTCATTTGGTACCGTACCCAGTTCCAGATTGATAGCAGCCTGCGACATATTCATCACACGATATCGCATTCGATCATCCACATCGCGTTGTTCCTTCTCCTGCTGCAGTTGTTGCTGCTGCTGCTGTTGCTCCCGCTTGGCTTGCTCCCGTTTCTGTTGTTTCTGCTTGCGTGACGGACGCAACGTGCGACAATCGAAATCACTTGCCACATGTTGCTGTTGTTGCTGCGATGATGACGTTGCCAGTGGCGGCGGATAGAAACATAAATCCGATTGAATTAGATTGTAATCCTCGTCCATGGACGTCGTCTCCATCATATCGATGCATTCCTCATCGGCATCTGCATCGGCATCGGCATCTGCGTCCATTTCACCCGAATCGAGCGACTCATGTGAGTGGCAGATGCGATTCAACGATATCTGGTCGGACTCTGAGCCACAGATGATGCCTGTTGATGAGAGGGAAAGGTGTTCAGTTTAATGAATAATTCGCCTCACATTTTACACACATATACATAGATATTATTATATAAAACAAAATGAGTGTGCGACAGATGTGACGAGAGAATTGATTTCTCGCTTTGCTTCGCTCTCTGTCTCTCTCCTTCGCTTGCTCGCTGTCTTACCCGAGTCATCTGATCCAAGACTAGTTAGATCCTCGCGCTTCTTGCTGCTGCCAGCGCTGCTGCAACTGTTGTTGCTGCTGTTGCCACTGCCGCTGCCACCGCCACCTCCGATGACGCCAACTATGTCCTGGCCACGTGTGGAAACCGATTCACTGGACTTGGGTCGCATGCGTAACGTGGGACAGGAGTCAACAACTGCAAAGAAGAAAGGGAAAATCAGTAAGTTAGCTTATTGCTGGTGCGGCACAGCCTGGCACCACTTACCACTGCCACCGGGCGCAATCAGATGCACATTCACTGCCGTAGCTGCTGTCGTACCTGGAGCTGCTGCTGCTAGCTCTAACGCTGCATTCACTGTGGCAGCTGTTGTGGCATCGTGTCCACTTGCTGCTAGCACTGGCACGGGCGGGGGTAAAGCAGGCGATGTGGAGAGTGCAGCCGTTACACTAGCCGCTGTTGTTGCAATCTTCGAGCACATATTCGTGCTGAGTATCGACGAGGGTGAGCAGAATGTTGTCGCGTCGCTCTCTGCATTGGGCGACGAGATTTCCACCTGTCAAGACAACAAAAACGATTCAAATTAAAAACACAACTTAAACCAAACGCTTTACAAATAATTTGAAAAGCAATTAGAGTTTTTTCTAGTCAAGTGCACAAAACAACAAAAGATAATGAAGGCTTTGCTCTCTCTCTCTCTCTTCGCTCCTCTCTCACGCTCTCACTCGATAGTGTGCAAAAAGCTCGTTGCAACAACTGTTACGGCATGCCAAGCGCTCTCTTCTTGTTTTTCGGCACTTGCTGCGTAGGTGCAAGCGAGATAACTGCTCTGTGCTATGCACGTTGCTGTTGTTGCTATTGTTATGGTTTGTTGTTGCCGCTCTTGATAACCAGAAATGTACACAAATAGCAAAGAGTGCAAAAAGTGTGTGTGAATAACAATGCGAACAGCGATAAAAATATAACTTAACAGATTATATTGAGTGCACACACACACACACACGTACGAACACACGTAGTGTATGTAAAACAACTGAAAACTTTCCAAGTTCAGGTGCGCCCAGCGCGAACGCAAGGTTGCCAGATTGAGTTGGGTTTGCCCAGCGCAAAAGGAAGTGGGCAAGGCGAGGAGAGAGCGAGAGGGCGCACAGAGGGAGGTGAGTTACCTCTTCTGGTGTGGGGGTGGTGATTTACACAGATAATACACGAAGAAAAACTACAATTGTTACTCACCTCTGGTATGCGTTGCAGGGCACTATCAAGACTCCGATTGCGATGGTGTTGCGTGTGATTGATGCGTGTGTTGGTCACCTGCGACACGGGCGGCAGCAATATGCCCATAGATCTGTAGAGAGTTGGTAAAGAGACGTGCGAAATAGCGAGTTAGTAAGAGAAGCTAACATTAAAAAAAAATCAATGAAATTTCGTCAGCATCTGGGGCTGTCAGCAGGTGTGTGTTATACGTTGTATTATAATCTTCAAACAGAATATGCACAAAACACACAAACCAGAAAAACAACGCAGCAAACATATTGAGCGTTCTCTCTCACACACACACACACACGCGCACGGCCACTCAATGATTAGTTGAGCATTTTAAGCTAATTACTTTTTCCACTACGTTGTCGATTTATTGCATCCGTTTGCCGTTTCTCTCTCTTCCTCTCGGAACAATGCCTGCTACTAAATTAAATTAGCAACATTTCGAAAGGTAAACACACACGGCAAGGAACTATCGAAACAATGAAGTAAAAGAAAATAAAAAGAAACACTAAGAAACGCGAAGAAACAACAGACACAACGCGAATGCGAACGCACACACAAAGCGCAGAGCGAGAACAACAACAGGCTACGCTACGTGCCTTGCCAGAAAGTTGACAGACTGTGGCGCTGTTAGCTTTGACAGCGGCATGTTAAGTTCGTTAACAGCAAACTGTTAATGTCAGCTTAACAGCTGTTATTGCTCAAATGGCACTTTTAGGTGTGTGCTTTTTACAGAACCTCTTAACATGACGTCGCCAGTGCAAGTTCCCCACACCTCTCTGTCCCTCTCTCGCTCTTACTCACTTGCCCTGTCTGCGATTTACTTTAAATAATTATCAAAAAACGCAATTTACAATGTGTCATCAGCGAAGAAGGCAAAACGACAATCAAAGACAAATAAAAACAAACTTTGCACGGGCATTTGTACAACAACAACAAACGAAATCTCGTTATCTATGGCAATTTATGACAATTTTGCATGATAAGGTTCGGTAATCGATTCACGAGCCACTTATCGCCACACACGCACATAGACAATAGGAATTTCAATGGTTATGCCAACTCAGCGGCGGCGGCGGCGTCGCCGGGGCGACCTTGAGCGGAGTTTGGGCAAACGCCTTTCACCCAGCAGGGGAGAACGTAGCCGGCGCTACAGGTGGCACAACCAGGGTTCGCTCTCTCTCACCGGCAGAAGAGGGCTTTTTTTTTAAATAGATAACAACAGATAATGAGTGCAAGCAAAACGAAAGAAAAGACACACTTTTTTATGACGTACAATTGCGTCACAGGCAGGCAAAGGCACCAGGTAACGTATACGTCACATAGTACAACGCAAATGAGCAACGCGTGTGGGCTGTAGTACTAGTAAAACGTTTAAGAGTTCTACTACGATTATCTACCACCCGCCTCCCCCTTTAAGCGCTGCTAAATGCTTGTGTCTCTGCCAGATGCCATCTTTGTCTCGACTCATGAGTTTAGTGGGAAAACAAGTAAGAGCTTTTCTTACAGTCAAGTGCGCTCGTCTTTAAGATACCCTTCGCCCAACTTATCATTATCATTTCTTAGAAATTGTTTTTCTTCAAAATTTCAAATCGCGTAAATTCACTTTAAATCGATTTTTTTGTCACAAATGAATTGAATTTCTAGCGAAATAACGTTTGGTTTATGTCTGCACGCCCCTAGAGATTACTTATTAAAATTTTACCTATTTTATATGCAAAAGCAAAGCGTTGCATCTTTAATACGTGCCTTGTATACCCCTTCGTCAACAATCTCATTGGTCGCAGGGTATAAAAAGTGTGCACTTAGAAAGGAATAAATCGCATCTACAGTTATTTGGCACAGACAAAGGAAGCATACTCGGACCGGGACTCATCCCTATTGCAATTGTGACTAAGATCTCTCCCTGTCTCTCTTTCTCTTTCTCTTGGCCTTGTTGTCTGCTGGCACTTTGCCAGTCAAGCGGCTAACCAAGGGAAGGCAACACACACACACACACACGTACAGTGTGTATGCAGGCAGTCGCATAAGTTGTAGTTATATCCATGTGTTGCTAGCCCATGCACTCTCTTTGTTTCCTTCCTTGCACGCTCGTATTCTGCTCTGCTCCTCCTTCCGCTTCCATTGCCTGTGGCTGGGGGGCAGCCTTTACGTGCTCTTTTGTGCACGAGTTGATTGGCCGTGAACAATGTGGCAACAGTGGAAAATAACAACAACAACAACAAAGGGAAAGGAATGGCAACGAGTGAGTGAAAAATATTGGGGGAAAGTGCAAGTGTAAATGAGCCGGGAGGAAGTTAAGCAAAGTCGGGCCCCCCTTGACAGCGACGCCGCAACAAAGTGTGTGTGTGTGTGCGAAAAGGGCAAGAGCTGACACTAACGAGGAAGGAGGGAGAGGAGTCAAGGGTATAGCCGTAGGAAGTGACTGCCATGTGCGGGCGTGGCAGCTGTCTTTAAATCGTTTTCCCCCTTCCCTATGCGTTGACATTGATTGGATTCCATTGTTCGCTTCCAAAAATGGCCAACGATCTCCCACTCTGATAGCTAACAATTTGGAGCGAAGGTGTTTCGCAAAATACATTTCCAGTCTAATGACCTCCCTCCACATCCCCTTCCCCCCTCCTTCTCTACACCTGTCATTAGCAGCCAGTCGTACCAATCGCATCTCATTTGTTATGCCCAACGCGCTGCTTTGCCAACTGCCATTTGCCGGCTAATAAGTTGTTGTATCTGTAGCTGTCGTTGTAGTCGCATTCCAGACATGCCAATGTACTTTGTAGTTGTTGTTGTTGCTGAATTATTTACACATTTGCATTTCATTCGAACTGCAGCGAGTCACGTCGCGTGGCTTTACGTAATGTGTGTGTGTGTTCAGTTCCCCCCAAAAATCCGTCAAATTGGGCAATCTCTGATTGGCCTTCCCCCACTCCCGCTCCTCCTCCTCCAGTTGAAGGTCGTGGCAGCATTTGGAGTTATTGTTGTTGTTGTTGCTGCTGCCAAATTCCAAATGCCACAAAAGTAAGCAAGTTCTAAGCTCAGCAGACCTCGTAATTAGCCGGTAATTTTTCAGCTTTATAGCTGTCTGTCTGGCACCCTCTTCCTCCCTATCCCCCTCAATTTAAAAGCTTTTCTTTACTACTCAAAGGTCTCTGTTTGATTGGTTATTAAGCAAGGCTTTAATGTATCTGCAGCTGTATCTGTTAATGTATCTGCAGCTGTATCTGCATCTGCAACTCTTGGAGGCGCTTTCTCTCAGCCTCTTGTTGCCCCATCAATGGCGATAGACAGACATTTGACTGAGTTCAGCGACACATGACGCTGCATCTTTCGTTGGCAGCATTACATGAATATTTCACAAACTTTATGTTGTTGTTGCCCAACTTCCGTGAATGAAGCAAACCAAACTGCGCTGCTAATCTGTTCATTCATCACTCACTCACTCACTTATTCGTTCGTTCGTTCGAGCCATATTGATGTGCCTGGGCGAGAAAAACTAATGGCCAAGCTAGCCAAGACAAGCTCCTCCCCTGCCAGACAGGCAGGGCGTACTGTATGCGGTTGGAAAAGTTTTCCAACAGGGAGGAGGAGTGGAGGGGAGGGGAGGGGCAACAACCGCAACGCGTTCATAAAATTCTCAGTTAACGCCAGCAACAACAACAATGGCAATGACAATGAAAATGCCAGGAGCGAAATTAAATTTTCTAGTCTCTCTTGGCAGCTCTCACTCTGCACACTTCCTCTCTCCCACTCTCTCGCTCTCTCTCTTTTCACTCTTCCTCTCTCTATCTGTATCTGTATCTGTATCTCCAGCTATTTGCATTTCGCTCGTGGTGTTAAATGCCATTGAACCTTTTGCCGTGCCGTGCAGCTCCGTGAATTGCTTTGGCTTTGACTGAGTCTGAGTCTGTTTGTGGGCGTGTTATGTGGGAGCAGGAAGAGCAGAGGGAAGTAGGAAAAGGGGCAGGAAAACAGCACAGGAATTTCAAGCGATTTAGCTGCCAAAAAATGCTTAACTTCGACTTCATTTCATGCCGAGTTTATGCGTGACTTAAAAAGTTTTGCCTAACATTTTTGGTCACTTCTTCCTGTTGCTGACAGCTTTAAGTCTGAGGCTTCATTAAGGCGCACACGCACACACACAAACACACACATACACCTTTAGCTTGTTGTTGCTCTACCTATGTCAAGCTGTGACGACATGCGGCAGCCACAAGCCGCAGCAGCCACGGCAGGCAGCCTGGCAGTTTGCGGGGAAGTTGTGCGCGCAGCCGTGCACAAGTTGCGCAGGGTGTGGCAGCAGCAGCAGCGGCAGGATACAGATACACACACACAGGCACAAAGAATACACACACACACACACACATAGACAGCGCCCAAAATTGGCTTTGATAGCTCTCAAAATCGTAGCGTATATATCGCATATCGTGGCAGAATCATGATAAGCTTTGGCTTACAGCTGCCTCCCCCTCCCTCACTCTTCTCACTCCCCATGCATTTACACAAATTGTGCCACATTTCAGCTGGACAACTGCATCCATCAGCAGGCCCAGAGCAAGTCCCAGACCAGGCACAGTCCCGTCTCGCTTCATCTCTCTTTGCCCTCTCTCCACGCCCCGTCAATATGTGTAAGCGAATTTTCCAAAGAATTCCCCCAAGCATATGTTGCAAACAGTCCATAAAATAACATCGCCTCCCTCTCCCCCCCTCCCCTCGCTCCCCCTCCTCTCTAGCGTGCCATTTGTGCAATTCGAAATCAGCAAATTCCCGTTGCAAACTATATAAGATATGCCTTAGTTTATGGCACCCCCAGGGGCGGACGGAATGTGTCGCCTAAAAATAAAAACGGGCAAAGGAAAAACTGCGCAAGTTTTAAAGGAAAAGCGCAGGCATTAAATGAAAATGTGTGTGTGTGTGCGGAAAATTAAGTGAAATTGCCGAGAAAATATGCAAATAAAATAAAGCGTGGAATGCAATAAATAAAATAATTGTGGAATTTTTTTTTTTTCACGCGCTGCTCGGCCAAAACTGAAAATGGGAAAATAGACTTGTTTGCAGTTTCCTTTTTGGTTGGGCTGAAAATCAATAGAGATTTCCGTCTGTCAATTTGCATGCAGCACCCAAGGCGAGTTGCAAGCGTCCTCCCCTTCCCCCACCAGGCACCCCTTACTCTGCTGGGGTACTCCAACTTAATGGTTTACATATGTAAAGCAACTGCAGCGCCTGCATTGAGGGCCATTGCCACATGACGCCTGGCCGCCTTGCCGCATGCCACACATGCAACTTGCATCTGAAATGCAAAAATCGTTTTCAATAAACAATTTCAGCATTTGCAACGCGTTGCGCCTGCGTGTCGCAAACCAATTGGGTGGTGCAATGGGCCAGAAGATGGAGGGAGAGCGCTGGGGAGGCAGGAGGCGTGGCACTTGCATGCAGTCAATGGGCCATGGCAATGTGTGTGACGTGTGGCTGGCGCGACAGGCTGAAAGTTTTGACGCCATTGTGGTAATTTCAGCAGGGAAAAGGCGACAACAAACTGCGAGGGGGGAACGGAGGGAGAAAACCTCGCATAGGCTAGGTAAAACAGACAGACAGACAGACAGCGGGACTTGCCTGCCTGCCTGCCTGACGCCAGTCTGCAATTTAACCAAATGGGCACCAGGTATGTAACTTCACTGTGGCGCAGCGGGGCGTGGCATGCCATTGGCTTGCGTGCACGGCTGGCCCAAGCGGCGTCAGTTTTCCGGTTTGGATCGAGATATTATATACTACTACACTCCTACTTTGGAGGAGCTAGCGAATCTACTGGCCAACGTGGCAAGGAGACTAATGAGACCTCTTGTTGCTGTCACTGTTTCGCATTGTTGTTCTTTATGATTGCCATTAAAGAGGCACCGCAGTGTGCCGCACCCAACCAGGTTGAAGCGCTCTGCGCCACCGAGGAGTGTTGCCACTGATTGACGCTGTCAATTATTCAATAGCGCTAAAAGCCTCTTTTAAGGGTTGGGGTTGGGGGGGTTACCTTCCTTGCCTTCTCCCTGCCTTAGCTGGCGCCAACAATTAAACGCCTGGCGCAACTTTCTGTTGGTTTAGACAGGGCGGGATATCGACCAGGTGACCAGGAACTTAAAAGTTACCGACCAACAAAAGGTCAGCTTGACGGTAACCCCATGCAGGGTGGAGGGTTAGCTGGGCTCTTCCACGCAAACGAATTTGTAAGGAACTTCCCTTGCAAGTTCGAGGACAAAACTTTGGGTTACCAAATTGTGCTAGCTCAAGGACAGTGGAAACTCCTCAACTGGACTGCCCATTCTCATTTACCATAGACTTCTCCTTCCTAGATGTCAACCACTTAGACCCCCCCCCCTTCCCCTTTAAAAACCCTTCTTCCTAGAACTAAGACTTCTGGACAACCCCCTTAAGACCTCTTCCTCTAAGAACTCTACTCATAAGACCCTCCCACTTAGATATATTCCATTACCCCTATTCCTTTGGACCTTTTCGGCGTAGATTTTCCCTCCGTAGTCCACAACCCCTTGGACATCTCCCACTTAGACCCTCATAGACTTCTCCTACTTAGGGGTATTTCATTACCCCTATTTCCTCATCCGCTTAGACTCCCCTTTTTAATACCCCCAACTCAAACACCTCTCAGTTTAGACTGCTCCCCCACTAGACTTCACTTAGACCCTTACCACCACCCTCCTTCAACACCTTGTTTCCCTGTTGCATGTGGTCATGAAACAGTTCTCGGAAATAGGTCAATACTAGCTGAAAGAGTAACTCGCACTGTAATTCAGATTGGGCTTTCCCACGCTTTCGGCCACAAGCAAAACATAACCTCCAAAAAAGCAATTTGCATTTACTGTTAACAGAGCTTTAATTGCCTGTTAAGGTTAACAGCTAACAGCTTTGTACTTCTCACTCACCTGAAATCCAAACTAAGGTTTCGCTGATGCGTCGATATGCGCTTTGGTGGCTGTCCGCCTGTGCCATTCTGACCCGCCTGAGACGTTGGTGGCGCCACACTCAAATTGGGTCTGCCATGCACCGAGGGCATAGAATGATTGAATCCTCGACTGAGACTCAAACGTGGCTTGGAGTAACGCGCATGCTTGGGCGTGCTGGCAGCGGAGCTAATCGCTGGCGTTGAGGCAGCACTGAGCACGGGCAATGTAAGTGGCGGCGCCTTAAGGAATGCGGGCACATAATCCTCATGTCCCGCCTGCTGCAGCACGGGCGAAGCCAGCGGCGTTTGGCTACACGTTTCGCCACCATTCACAGTGACTACGCTGAGTGGTTGCTCCAAGCTATGCAGGTTCGTAGTGGGCTGAGGTGGTGCAGCTACCACAGTGGGACTATGCACCACGGTGCTATTGCTATGTTCGCTGGAGCTACTTGTGCTGGTGCACGCGGCCGTCGAATGCTCCGAATTGTCATCGTCATCGGGCACGGCGGGACTAAGACGACCACCGCAGGGCAACGCGCAGATATCCATGTTGCCATTCTCCGCTACCAATTGCAACTTGGCCACGGAGCCACCATTACAATTGCTCGTCTTGCCATTCATATTGTAATCCGAATGGGAATCTGTTGATAGACGCACCATGGCGGGTGCACAATGATCCACACAATCGACGCTGCCATCGCTGGCATCTACCACAGCTGCAGGACGGAAGCTGACCAAATCGCTGCCCGCAACGGTGTCCACATTGTGCAGCAGATCCTCGGCTGCAACTGTCACCACGGGTGAGAGCAACTTATTGGCCGATTCAATCTCACGTATTTGCCGCAGATATTGATAGCCATTATCCTGGACCACAGGTTTCTTGCTCGCTTGGGCAGCGGCCTGTGCCGCATTGGAGTTGTTGCTCTTCTTGGTCTTAAATGCTGAGATGACGGAGTTCATTTTGATTGCTTTGCAAGTTGCGAGTGGAGATTGAAGAGTTGAGTGGGCGAAGTAGAAGTCTTCGCAGAGAGAGAGAGAGAGAGAATGAGAGTCTTGGGATGGCAAGTCTTGTGTAAGTGGGGGAAGCTGCTCCTTCTTCTTCTTCTTCTTGTTTTAGTTATTTCTCTGTTGTGGCAGAACCTGCGCCAGTTCCAGCTGCTCTTGACTCATTTTGCCTGCTCTAGTTTTGAGTCATTCACACGACGAGTGGAGGTGTTCGCTTTGGCATGCTTCAGGTTCACTGTAAATAGACAAAGAGCGGAGGAAAGGAAA
Source organism: Zaprionus ghesquierei (assembly GCA_018904095.1). NCBI lineage: Eukaryota > Metazoa > Arthropoda > Insecta > Diptera > Drosophilidae > Zaprionus > Zaprionus ghesquierei. The sequence goes on along the minus strand of JAEIGP010000850.1, from coordinate 5,003,508 downwards.
TTGGTGTCAATTAGTAATTCGTTATCGAAGCGCAGCAAAATGAGAACGTTAAGGTAGCCTCCCTCCCAACCCCCGCCCCTCTTAAGCCTCTTTCTTAGCACTACTTGGTACGCTTTGCTTCTCCTCTTTTTAGCCTATTTCTTAGTACTCCCCCTTCTTCTTTCTTTGCACTACCCGACACCCTTCTCTCTCTCTCTCTCTTTGAGCTTCCCGCTTTGAGTCATGCTTGTTTGTCTGACATTTCCATAATGAGAGACCTTACCCGCCCCACTTCCCCCACTTCCTTTGCCTAGGCCTGTTTAGTTGGCGCCTGAGCTCATAAAAACTGGCTGATAGCTAGGGAAACGTCCTTGAACAGGCACGAAAAACTGCGTAAGTTCGTTTAGGCACCCCTAAAACAGGGACTCAGTTACTTAGCGTCCCAGCTACCCCAACTCTTTGTTTTTCTACTTATTTATTTATGTTTTTCTTGCTGCTCGCGAATCTCGCTGGCACATGACCAAATCATGCAAAATCAATGACGGCAAATTTATATAAATAAATCTCGTTCGCATACTAATACATACATAGTACACACATTTAGACGCTCAAGTGGCCCTGAAAAGATATTAAGACGTATTCGCCATACAGACACACACACACGCTGTACGAGTTTGCCCGAGACAAATTGAGACACAAATACATATATATGGCTTTATATTAATATATAGTAAATACATATACACACACTGCACGCGTGGCTACCTAAATGGCACAACAAATTTTCAACAGACTTGCTGGAATAGAATCGAACAGATCTTCTAGCAATAGTTGTACAGTTTCTAGGGAACTTGAACTTGCTGCATTTGTAGCGACAAGGTCGCCTTGCACTTGCTGCTGCTATAAATCAAACCCAATCAAACGTAAACCCAACACACTCTTATCACAGTTCTATAAATAAATAGTGATTCTTGAGAATTTTCTCTCGCTTTGTGTGCATTCTACTATATGTTTACTGTATGCTAATATGTTGACAACGCGTGGATGAGTCTCGTTTCATGTGAAAATTCGTCATTGCTTTTTGTGCAGATATTTTGTTTTTTGGTTCGAACACGGTCAACACGTTTGGGAATTGGGGAATGAGAGATCAAACAGAAATGGTTGTTTTCAAGGCACACGGCCAATGCACTGCACGCTCGCTTGGCTAAAGACCTTGACCTGGTTCCGTGTCTCTTTCTTTCGGGGTACTTTTTGGTTTTGTTTCTACTTTTAACTATCGATTTGTAATATAAACAATTCAATTGAAACGTGAGAAAGTCAACAAGCTGCGATTAGCTGAGGGTAGTTCGCGCTAAAGCCTGCGTTGTGCATCCCCAATTGCTGCGCTCCTCCTCCCCCTCTCTCTCCCTCCCTCACTCAGCTAGGTCGCACCTTGTGCCCGTTTTGGACTGCACAAAAAAAAGAACGAAAGAAAACAGACACACACTCAGTATTTATGAGTTGCTGCGCTGACCCCAATTATGCTACGCCCCCACCCTCTCCCTCTGGGCTGGTGCAGCTCCTCCCCCTCCCCCTCCCTTGGCCCACCCTGACATTCATTGCAATCGCACAGCCTCAATCTAAAGCACAATCTGCATGTGCCAAATAGACACATAGCGCACACAAAGCGCATCGTGCCCCTTGGGTGTGAAGCTTGTTGGCAAAAAGTGGGCGTATTGTTCTAGTCTTCCCATCCCTCGCACTTGTTTATTTTTTGGCATCCTCAAAAACTTGAAAAAACAGCTCTAAATAAAAAAGTAATTAAACTTAATTCGAATGTTTTTTGCGCAAATGATTCACAATGTACGCAAGAGAGAAGCTAGAAGAGGGAGCGAAAGGGAAAGCAGCAGAAAATTATCTATGACAAATGTATGAAAAACCCCTTTAAGACAGTAAAAATCAATCATCAGCCGCTTAGATAGCGTAGGTCATAATGATAGAGCCTCGAGTGTGAGTGACAGTCCCAAAGAGACATTCCACGCATTTCCTTTCCAATTCTTTTCTCTGTTTTCTAAATACTAAACAAATTATATTTAATTTTACTCATTAAGTTTAAGACACATTTAATTTCTTTCCCTCTCTCTTTCCCTTTCTCTCGGTGAGTTCATCATCTTGCTTAGACTGTCAAAATGGTTTATCTTTTTTGTTATTTCTTTCTTTCTTTTTTTTTGGCTTTATGAAGTTGATTGGATCATCGACCAAAGTTGCAAACCGACAACGACGTGTTGCACGCCAAACACTTATTAAACAACAAGCGTAACAACAGCAGCAACAACAACAACAACACTTAGTGTTGGCTAACTAATCAGATTAGCAATTAAACGGACTACACACATGGCACATGGGCTAATTAAATAACACGCTGCATATAGTCTATATATATATATAGTCACGTCTCTAGTATCTGCACCTCAAACTTTGCCAACTCAATGACCTAATCAAAAGAAATGAAAACATTGCCGCACAACTTTAGGTCTTTCTTTTCGTTGTTTTGGTTGCCAGGCCGCACCAAGGCTCCACCCAGCCCCCACCCAGCTCGTCGTACTCCCTACACAGTCCCAGACTATAACCATTATCATAAAAAGTGAAAAAAAAAGTAAAAGGCTGCTGGCTCTGGCTCTCCTCGAGCTACTCTCTCGTTAAAAATAGCACATCAAAATGGAATTAACATTGTCGACAAGCAGCAGAGCAGGCAAAAGAGAGGAGGAGGAGGAGTGGCAGCAACAACATTGCGCGGGGTCAAAGCGTTGCTGCCTTCAATTAATTTAAGTGCAAAATTTTTCATTTCCCCAAAAACACACGAAGCAGCACATGGAATGCTTCAGGCGGCGAGGTACGAGGCGAGTTGGCCTCCGCATAGTTTGGGTAGCCGTTAAAAAAGTCGAAAAAAAAAGCAGCAGCTGACCCCGGCTGCGTCAGCCTGTCTGTCCCAGTGAGTCCGATATAGTCCGCTTCGAGGCATGTTAATCGCTACCACGTGCGAATTTTATTTTATTTTTTTTTTAGAATCGTCTGCCACTCCTTGACTTTGGACATGCCACACAACACACACACATAACACATTCCACACAGAGTTTATTTTTGTGCCGATGAACGATAACAATCGACAGTCATTCTTCTTCCTTCTCCTTGTTTCTGCTTCCGTTTAACCCCAACATAAGTCAAATTTTTGTTATAACATTTGCCATAAATCACTTGCCCAATCAGAGCGCGCAGTGCGGGAAATATGTTTGAATTTTATTGCTGCTTATGAATGATTTTGCATCCGAGTTGATTTTCCGCACCGCCTACGATACCCTTTAGATACCCTTTATGCACATTCCCTGTGGCATTTCTAATCACATTTCGATACTCAACAAAAAAAATCGAGTCTTATCGCAATCTGTTAATGGTTTTGTTTTTTTCCCTTCTCTGACTAAGCGCACAAGGGGCGTGCTCTTGCCACTTGAGAGGCTGGGCGTGGGAAGGTCGTGTATACGAGTACTCAAGT